>OX453245.1:18934511-20226960 GCA_949709985.1 Luffia ferchaultella
AACGTGGCCTGACTATTACCACTTCAATTTGCTAATACTGCAAGCTATGTTGGTTGTTCAAGTAATTCTGCGATTTCTTCATTACAAATTTCATTTTTCCCTTTTCATAGCCCGTTGAATGCCGCCGAGCTAATCAACAAGGCCAACATTAACAGACCATGTGTCGCTTCCTAAATCATGACTAGCAACATGTACTGTTTAATGATTTTGGTCTTTAGACACTGAAGTTTATTAGACTCAAAGACACTATGTAGCTTCCCGAAAGATGCCCAGCCCAGTTAGATTTCATTTCACTTCACTGTTAACCAAATTGGACAGTCTGTCACAGGCAATCTTATTCATAAACCACTTTGATTATGAATTTCCCACAACCACTGGTGAGTAATCACCTGGACATTTGATCTGATTTTCGACTTGTTTGACTTGAAAACCTATTCTGGTTGGAAGATCTCAAGTTTGTGCGTAAGATATTTTGCCATGAATCCACAGAAATAACTTATAAACATGGCTCAGGCATATGATAGGTCTAAACAACTTTTAAATAATGTTATTATCAACTAACAAAATGATAAAATGTATTAGCACAAAATATAGTATACCAACCTGTGCTGTATCATAACTTAAAGTACTGGCTTTGTGAATGAACTGCTGGACACGCTGTTCGGCTTGAGGCTCAGGCTTAGTTCTTAGGAGATCAGGCACAAGGTCATGAGCGCAAGCTGGCACCCGACCCTCAGTCAAGCGCACTAGTGCTTCATCACGCTCACAGCCAAGTAACAGTGGTAGCACTACCATAGAGCGGAGGGATGGAGCCTGCTCTGTTTGGAGACACTTGCTAAGTCCTGTGAGCTGTAAATAATATAGCACTTAGGAATGCGTTTTTACAATTGATATTTCGTTGAATAGATTTACTTACATGACCAGATATAAGGGCGTAATTATCGAGAAAAGTTGGCCAATTGATAGTATCATACTCCGTCTCAAGTTTGGTGATAAGTGCTTGAATAGCAGCTTTTAAATCATTAACTCTGTTTAGTATGGCTTGCAAAGTAGCCTCTAATTGCTTTTCTTCTCTCTGCATTTTAATACAATTAAGCAAACATTAACTGTCGAATTGTTGAATTGAATTGTCGAATCGAACTGTTGAATTGTCGAACAAGTTTTATGTATACTTATTATAAATTCATATATTAGTACATAATCAAGTTCAATGCACAGGTTCAATGTTTGCATCAAAAACAATTTATATGGGCGGTTAACAGCGGTTAAGCGTAAAGCACATTAGGCAAATTCAGCGAGCGACCAGAGCGCTTATGATTTATATCACATTTATATGGGATGTAATCAGATGTAATTATTGGTAAATATGTGATTTATCAACTGACTATGAAAGAAATGCCTCTTTATTATAAACCATATAAACGTCAAAAACCATTCAAGGACAATCAACCAATCAACATACAAATCAATATGACATCAATCGTATCAATCAAAGAGTTTACCAAAAGCATGCTTAACTAGAGGAGACAAGAGTCATAAGAGTGTTACACTCTTTTAGCACGTATGAGAGAAGCATGGAGATAAAAGAATAGAGCAGGCAACCCGGTCCTAAATGCGGGTCTCAACAGAAAGAGACCGAGAACACCTCGTAGAAGTACCTTGATTTCTATGGTACAGTTTTTTTCCATCCTTTTTTCTTGCATGCCCAACCGTTACATACGGGGCTTTATGGGGCTTGCGTACTCCAGTTATATTATCTCTAAGTGCTAGGGAAATGGAAATTCCAAAGTCAATCACTTGTTAATTTCATCAATCGCATGTCGAATGCAGGTTGCACATGTTTCGCACCTACTCACTCAATCAATAGCACTCAATAGTCAATGACGTAGTGCAGTACAGTGAGGAATTTCGTCGTTCGCTAAACAAAATTATTCTGAAAATTTATTCGTTTTTTTGCGGTTTCTAAGGTGAATATTAACTTATTTCGTTATATGATTAATTGTAATAAAACATTGATTTGTTATGACTTCATACAAAACAGTAATAATTGAAACAGTATTATTACAATTGCCCATTTGTTTTGCCGGCAGGTCCATTTCTGCGATCAAACATGAATTGCCCGTTTTCCACGGAACAATTGACTCAACTGAAAGCGTTCGTGGACCTGTGCAAGACTCAGCCGCAAATTTTGCACCACCCGAAACTAGCTTTCTTCAAAGATTACTTAGTTTCGTTAGGAGTCGTCATACCTACCGCTACATTCGGCGCTAAGAACTTCACTGCTTCAGGAGACGGGTAATCCATGCGTTTTTTGTGTGCTAATTAGATGACATCTAAATGCAAATTACCAAATTCAAGAAATAACAATGCTCCAACCAAGGAATTTTATGGAAGTTTGTGAACTGATATAAATTTAACCTTAAATAACAATTTGTTAAATGTTGATTTTATACAATTTTGTCAGAAGATTAATTTTTATGAATTCTAGCATTTAGATGTGACTTTGTCTGAATGGTTTTCACATTTTGAGTACAAAATGGGTTTTTATTGTGTCACATAGTCAAAAAGTCGAGATAAAAAATGTGAACAAACTGACTTTCACTAAGATGTCTTGAGAATGCAAATGATCAATATCATTCTCTCTTGCTATAGCATATAAGCAAAGCATATTAAAGCATGAAAGGAAGAAAGCGACAGCATAACTATGATATTTAGTTGTTATTCATGGAACTATGATAGGATCGGCTTTAGAAAGAGGGAATGAGACTTCAACATTATAGTAAACTGGAAACAGTAAAATATGCTAAAAGAAACTGTTTGACAAAAAATTACCACAAGGAAATTAATAACACACTGACAAATAGTAAAAAAAATCAAATCATTACATATTTAAAATAAATTTTAAACAAACAATACCTTACAAAGCCACCAATCTGTAAAAAGAACATTATAATAACAAGATAACACTATCACAACAAAAATAAAATATTGAAAACAATGATTAGGATTTCATAATTCAAATTAAAAGCAATTACAAATTCCTAACCTAACTTTAGTAATGGGTGAAAATTTAATTTCCGTGGGGTTCAGCGGTAACTGCCGCGGCACGCTCGCTTCGCGTGCTCACTTCGCTTGCTCGCCTTGGGCAATTTTTATCTTCCTAGTGGATTGGAACAGTAACCGGAGTGCCCAAATATTTAGTTTTTATTGTATTTTTTATTTATACTCAGGTTTCAGGGATTATCTTAAGCGATTTTATTCAAATTGTTTTTTTAAATATAATTAACTGTTTCCAAAAGCTATTATTAAATTGAAATAACTCAGCTCAAGACATGCAATAAAGTTGTTACTTTGACATAAATGTTATTTCCTCTTTATAAAGCTGCCCCCTTGATATTTTATTATAATTCTAGAACAGGAAACATGTGGACACGCATATTGTCATCGTTTTCGAGCAAACTTACAGTTTTCTGTTGGAGTGCGCTTGAAGTAAATTTAGTTTGGACCTTTCAATACACACTTCCCCACTTTTTTTTGTGTGTGTAAGACACTAAATTTGAATCTAAGTCAAATTAATCTGCAAAATTAAGGAATTAGCACTTAACAAACACTTTCAACAAAAATTGTGTTTTGAGAAGTTTTTAAGATACAGTTTTTAGTTTCCAACAAATTTAATTTTGTGTGATTGGTAATTACTTGTAGTTGTAGAACTGTCTACAGAACCCTAAGTAGATGCGTGTCTGACAAACCAGCCAGGTTTTTTTATTTTATTTACCTAAGTTAATATGTAATATGCATTTATAACAATATTTGCAATGGCCAAATTATTGCTTTCCTTAGTAAATCTATCCTTATTTCCTTAGTAACATACAAAAAAAGTGGTTGTTCGCTTTTGCCAAATTGACGCATATAAACGTTAAGGGCCAATTTTTCAATCAAGAAATAAACAGTTAGATAGCTAATTGACGAATAAACTTATTTCGTTCTTTTATCTCTTGAATAACAAAATGAGTTTTTCAATCCTCGAATAACATCCAGATAGTATATCTGAGGAATTTCCAATCAATCCTGCTCAAACTTCAGGCGTTATAGTGTGAGCGGGACAGTATAATCTCAGTATCTCCGTGTTAGAGTAGAATAGTTATTTGCACAGGATGTTTGACATGTTTCATAGCGTGGGTGATGTGTAGTTTACGCGGTAATGGCGGCAATCTCTGACTTTTTATTTCTATCATTTTTGTACAATTTAAAACAAATTTCGTAGATTTCGTCTTGCAAAAATGTCCAATGTTAAGCAAACTGATTTGAAAAAAAGGGAGAGGGCAGTGAATTTTATGTCCAGTGAAATAAAATTGCTAACCTACATTGTTTGTGACTATAAACATATATTAGAAAACAAGAAAACTGACGCCGTCACCAAAAAACATAAAGATTATAATTCGTCATCAAAGATTATATCGTCCAACGTTTCCAAAAAATCCATACCTATTAATGAATGCGATAATTATGTCAATTAACGAAAAGAAATAATAATTTATTTTCAATCTCAAAACCAGTTCAAAACCTACGTTCAAAACACATCAGCTTCAGATGTCGGATTGACAGCCGACATAACCAGAACTAACTGGAGGATAGCGGCTTATCTGGCCCATAAACGTCCAGTTAACTTTATTTCAGAAATAGCTGCTATATTCATCGAATAACCGCTATCTGACTAATGAAAAATCCAAATATCTCTTATTCAACAAATAACTGCTATTAGACTGTTTATCTGACTATTGAAAAATCGGCCCTAAATAGGAAAAAATACATTTGACAGCATTTCCCATTCATTTGGATGAAAACCTTATTTATTATTGGTTTTATTAAATGTCCAAATATTCAATTTTATCAAATGCATCAGTGTCATATCAACGCTACGCAATAACTAAACTTTCACACAAGGTTGCTGATCGCAAAACTTATCCGGTAGCACCTTGAGTAACGATAACAGCCACTAATTTTACCGGAATGAAAGTTATTTAATTTTATTATGAGACAATTTTTTAAAATTTAGTTTGGGTTTACAACCTGATACTCAGTAATCCACATCAGGAGGTTTAAAATACACCTGCAAGTTAATTCTGAACGAGGGTTAAGTTACTTAACGCCACCGATAAGGCAAACAGTCTATTTTAATATTAATAAAATGGGAACTTGTAAAAAAATTTTTTCCAAATGTGTTATCTCTGTTACCATCTATAGACATTCAGAAAAACGATTTATTGTTATGAGCATTATAGCTTTTTGCTCAAGACAAAGTTTTAAATATTGCACATGTTATCTACAGCCATAGTTCAGAAGCACTCCACTGGTATATACTCGTAAACTTAATTAACATACCTTTGTTTTTCAACATTTAAAGAGCATCGGTTTGCATTAAGTAGATATCACTACATATTATAAAATGAAGAGCCCCGCCGCGTCTGTCTGTCTGTTTGAACGCGATAAACTTAAAAACTACCTAATGGATTGGCATATGGTTGACATCAATGGGTAGATTGATTCAAGAGGAAGGTATATGTGTATAATTTATCAATGTTTTGTGCAAATTAGTTAAAATATGATGATTATTGTTGAAGAAGTCAGAAAAAATCAAGATGGCTGGGAGCTTTCATCGAAAACGTTGCATAATCCCTTTGAGATATTACAAAATAATGTATGGAGGGATTGTTTCTCTTTTATAGGACTAAAGAAAATTCCGCTATGGCATATGTCTATCTTTTATGGATAGCTTACTATACCTATTTTTATGTTTGAAAACATGGTGTTATATGATGAGGTGATTGGAAAGCAATTTATACGGATACAGTATTAATCCTTATCAAATTAAATACGCTATTTACCTTTAGCATTTCATGCAGATTATGATTGCCCTTTACACTATACAATTTAAATTAATATCTTAGGACCTATCACGAAGTATAAATATCGCGCGACCAGCCGGGCGGCCATACGGGACGACGCGACACGCGTAGTTATGTTAGGTTATATGTATTTATTTTTTACTTTTTAAATATTTACAGAGTTGGAAATAAAATACATCAAAAATACTCCAAGTAGGATGAAATTACATATATAAATCTAATTAAATGTAATCCAAATGTTCGACGCAACAAGCTGTTAAGACACTATGGCAGAAAAAACAATATGGCTTTGTGCGAAGCCGGGGCGGGTCGCTAGTATATATATCCATCATCTAGAGACTATTATCTCCACAAAGTCATTGAATGTTAAATGTTTATCTCTTATTTTGCATAAAATTTTAGATACAAATTATATTTTTGCTGTACATCACCTGTTGAGAGTTTGTGTTACTGACACATGAGATTTATTGCTATAACATCATGTTTCTTGTGAGTTGAAATAACAATATAATTTTTAATTTAATCTTGTGTCATTCATGCATGTAAACAATAGGTATTTTTATTTGAATATTTAAAAATAGGAATCGTCCGACGGTACAAATTCACATCAACCATCCAATTACTATGCCGATTGTGACCTGTCAGGAATGCAAACTCTCGATGGCCGATGTATAATTATATAATAACTAAGTGTGGATGCGATCTTAATATTTTAGGGTATATTCAATCATAGCAGACATTTTGTTGCTTACTGTGTGCCAGCATTAATTTTGTATAGAAATTAAATTAAAAATATATGAAAAATTAAAATGAAAAAAAAAGTTTATTTTACAGCAGATTAGCGATCTACAATTATTTAAAAAAGCAGTAAAATACATCAGCCATAGGTTCGCTAATAGCATATTAAAGTTAATTACTTAAAAATTAATTAAAACAATATTTTCATTTAAATCAAATGTAAACATAACATTGACTGAAGCGGCTCACTGTCATAAAGGTGTGAATAAGCCTTTACTCTTTTGTACTCAAACTATATATTATCTAAGTTCAAAACACCATGTGTTCATTATTACAGAAATGCAGCAACTGAAAATGCTGAGGCCAAAGAGATGTCCTCATCTGAAGATGAAACTGAACCCGAGTCCGAGGTTGAATTGGATATGGATGGTACTTGATTTGAATTTCCATCCTTACTAATTCATGAATTCATGCATGTTTCGATATAAAATAGTACATCTAACAAATCCGTTTTATACTATATGAAGACATGAGTGGCCAAAGGTCATAACTCACGAAATAGAAATTTTGAGAAAACAGAGTTTAAAGTTTCTCTTAATATGAACCTTGTTGTGCATTTCCTATTTGTTCTTTAAAATTAATTAAAAATTATAAAAGAAACCGCTCTTATAGCATTGGGAATAGATTAAGCGCATCATAAAACCTTTGTTACACTGAAAAAACAGGTTTTTGATTTTTTGCAGATATGGCCTCTGGCCACTCATGTCTTCATATTTTCTTCACTATTTTAATTTGTTCTCCATAATTGTGGCCAAATACCTCAACATACTTTTCTCACTCTAGTAATAATATTTGAATATATATAATATTCTTCAAATATAATTATTTTAATATTATATACAAATATTACTTTATCTAGCATTTTCTTTGTCGAAACAATGGTCAAATGTACTACTTGTTCAGTCATTGTAACATATAGAATAGGGTATGTGACTGACATTGAAAATATTATATATCAAGAATATGGAACTTATAAGCTATTAAAACTTTATCTTGTGTCTCTTTCTTGCAAAACAAAATTTAACGTTATTTTAAATGGCCTGACGTCACAGGTAAGGACGCGGTGCGTATTGCCCTCTCTGTCTAACAGGGTATTTGAAATAATTATTACTTTATTATTAATGATTTTTTTTTTTTATATTTCACTGTATTTCAATATATTTAGAACACTCTTTCATATAAAATAATTTAAAAACATTGGTCATCTACCCTATTGTTTAGATGATAAAATTACCATTTTGTAAGTAGTACTGATGACCACAGCCTTCAAATTTCACAAAATTCACATGTTAAACGTACATTTATTTAATTTCAGGCGTGATTGAGCCAGATGTAGTTGTTGAATCCCAAGAAATGGGCGATCCAACCAAAGAACCCACTGATGAAGAACGCGATCAGTCAGATGAGAAACGGACCGAAGCAATGAGAGCATTCTCTGAACAGAAATATGACGAAGCCATTAAGTTGTACACTGAGGCCATCAAGCTAAACCCTCAGAGTGCCCTTTTGTTTGCAAAAAGGGGACAGGTAATAAAAGCAGAATATAAATAGAACATTTGTACCCAACTGTTCTATGATACACATTTTGAGGCCGTTTTTGCAGTGTGAAAAATAATAATGTAGAAACTGGATATAGGCTTTTTGGTAAAATGATGCTAATCCATGAAGGGGACGCAGCTCATTCTACATTCAAATAAACAATACTTTCCAGTAAAAAGTTTTAAGATTTTTGAAATATTGACAATTTTGTAATTTTGGAAATCGTTCACATCCCTTCATCAACTAGAAAAGAGCTGATAATCTTCAAACGACTGAACATGTTTCCTTGAATCATGGCTAAGAGCACTCTCGATTAAGTTAGCTTTCAAACATAAAATACTAAATTGAAATCGGTCCATTCATTTGGGACCTGCGAGGGTACAGACTGACGCACACTTCAAACGTATAACACCCCTAATTTTTTGAGTCGGGGGTTAAAATATATTTATTAAGATTGTAATTAATTCAAGAAAAATAAATTTAACTATTTGAATTTGGTTTGACCTCTTTTTCTTATTTATTTATGACAGTTTGTGGGTAAGATATTAGTATCTGAGTAATATGGGAAAAAATGTCATTGTCAAAAGATGGTAATTCTCCTTCTATTACATGGAGTAATATGAATAAGTATTATGCAATCCGTCCCGTTGTTTTTGAGTTTATTCGTTACAAACATACAAATCTTATCCTATCCTATCCTATATCCTGCAGTGGAGAGACACGGGCTGATGATGATGATGATGATATAAATCTTTCCTCTTTATAATGTTAGTGTAGATTTTATGTGCTGAATTAGTTTGAATTATTTTTATTACAAGGCAGATAGCTTTCAAGTCTGTAATAAAATTTAAAAATAGTGATAAAAAAGTAACCGTCATTTTTAAGTTTTTTTGTTATTGGACCGATTATTTTCAAAATTAATACATGATCCTCCGTGTAGTCTTGGAATAAGGTTCCGTGGTAAAACTTTCAAAAACTGGCCATAATTTTGAACTTTTTTGTTATTGGGCTGATTGCCTTTATAAATCGATATGTGTGGCAATAAAGGGCGTGGTGAAAAGGGTGAAAGGACGCGCAGTAGAATCTTACATCGTCATCTGAAACTATAGTTTTATGTAACCCAAAATTTGAAAAACAAAATAATTTTTAGTTTGCCAATGACCACACTTTTTGATGTTTCGCCGCTCATGTAGAGACACTCGAGCCACTTACTATAGGCATTTACTGCAAATAAATAGACACTGGCCCACCAACATATAATCAATAGCAATCCGCCCGCAGCTTTATGTAAAAATGTAGTTATGAACTGCAGTGTTGTATGAATTACCTTTTCTTTTGTGTGTTTAATTTTTTTTAAATTTAAGGCTGCACTTGTGTAGCAAATGAAGGTCTTATTATTATTATTATATTATTATTATAGTGACGTAACTATAAACTACCTAAGAAATTTTTGCTCAAATGCTCATATTTTAAATATTTAAAAATTATCTCTTTTAATCTGTCTCAGGTGTGTCTTAAACTGAACAAGCCAAATGCCTGTATAAGAGATTGTACATACGCTCTGGAGCTGAACTGCGACAGCGCTGCGGCGTACAAGTTTCGCGGTCGCGCCTTCAGGTAATAAATAATTATATTGTAAACTGTGTCGTGATAGCCCGAGCGCAGCGAACTTATTTCCGGTTTAGAAGGCCGTCCGGCCGAGGTTCGAATCCGGGCGTGTACCAATGAGTTTTTTCTCCGACTTGAGTACATAATTATCACTCCCGGTTCCCATCAACAGATAGCAGTCGTTGAAATCTACCAACCCGCACTGGAGCAACGTGGTGGATTAAGCTTCAAGCCTCCTCACTCTCGTGGGGAGGTCTAAGCACCTACAGTGGGGCATAATGAGCTGGTGGAAGTGGAAATCGTTACATTATTGTGTTTTACATTTGGAGCAATGTGGTGGATTAAGCTTCAAGCCTCCTCACTCTGGGGGGGAGGCCTAAGCACCTACAGTGAGGCATAATGAGCTGGTGGAAATCGTTACATTATTGTGTTTTACATTTATTAATATTTGCTTATGTGTCTGTTTCTGGTAGGCTCTAAAATTATTTAACTGATTTAGTATTTCATTTACCTTGAGGCATAGTCGATGATAATAGCTTTGTTTCAAGTTATGTAAAATTGATAAATTATGAAGCAGCCATATTAATAAGATGACTACATGAAAAATGTATACAAGAAAGTATATAACTATGTAAAAACACCCAAGTGGGACGATGGTGTATGAAAGAAATACTGAATATTAAAATATAGTTTAAATGTTGACAAATCCTAATTACAAAGGAAACTACTTAAAACGTACACATAATTAAAGAAATCTTATACCAAGTCCAGTTTCAGGGAAAGTGAAAGATTTTTAACATAAAGTTATTAGATAGATTTTGGACAGGTACAGTCAACGAACAGACACGCATCTGCGCTTTCCCCGTACCGACATCTCCTCTACTCTAAAAATAGTGAAACAGTGCATGCATTCTCGCGAACTTCAGAGAGATCATAAAGTTTGCCCTGAACTGTATATTGCTCTTTGTCATCTTTGTACATTTCGACTTGGAAAATCGACATATGTAGGTAGAACATTTTAACTATGTGATAATACTAAATAATAAATAAGCTACAAACATTAAATCTCGTAAGTGCATATTGCAACTGGTGGAAAATAGTGTATTTATTTTCGAAATACGAGTTTTTGAATCACAATAGGTACCCAGTTTAAGCTAACTATCACATCAAATTTTTACCACATTCTCTAAAGAATTCCCTCAGATATAGATATTTAATTAAAAAATAATTACATGAATTCTAATCATTGCAACAAATATGATTTTGTACAAAACAGAGGACTATATAAATGACCTATTGTCTGGATAAGACTTACTATACCTCAACACATGTATTAAAACTCTCAGTTATTATTGCTGTAATTTTGTTACAAAGTACATAATAATAATAATACATGGAACAACCTTCACAGCGCCATCTAGTCCCAAGTAAGCAAGTATTATGCTTGTGTTATGGGTTACTAGACAACTGACATACATAAATATTCTTTTTATTTTATAATATATACACATATAAATATTATACACCCAGGACCCAGCAATAAACATGTTCATGCACACAAATATTTGTCCTGGGCGGGAATCGAACCCGCGACCGTTGGCTCCGCAGTTAGAGTCTCCAACCACTCGGCCAATCGGTCGTCACATATGTGTTTTTGTTTATAATTTTTCAACTACTCAGGTTGCTAGGCAAGTTCGAAGAAGCAAGCCACGACCTGTGTGAGTCCCTCAAAATAGACTACGATGAGCAGGCCAATGAATGGCTGACTGAAGTGAAACCTAACGCAGAGAAACTGCGTCAACATCGTCTTAGCCAACAACGCAAGAAGGAAGAAAAAGAGGTGTGTGACCTATTTTGTCATATTAGGTTATATACACAAGTTTTCTATGACAAAACAGTTTGTCCTTTTAATCCGATTTATAGAACTACGTCATCTATTACATTCATAATAGACGATGTCCTCGCCGCAAGGCTCGCGCTGTCTTGAATTTCGTCAATTATTTACACATCGTGAGGACGACATTAAATGGAAACATTGGCTAGACTACTTCATAGGAGTATTTTGAAACTATCAAATAAATCCTAGAATCGAAATTGAACATAAAATTTTTGAACCAAACTAGCACGAATACAGAAACAAAATAGAACATTATTTGTGAATATTGGTTTACCGACCTATGATAAGAGCAGTCACAACAGCGCGGTGTTTTCAATTAGTCACACTCTTAGACAAGCGCATCAAAGCTGGAGAAGCGAAACTCGTGCGCTTACGTTATCATGTCCTACGACTGACTATTGGATATTTTTGATAGTTTTTTTTATATGCAGCCTAGGCGCGTTATTACACACGAAATTTAATTTATTGTCGTTTTGTCGTCTTCACTCGGTATACAGGACTTCTGTTTTGTCTGTGTTACTTTACTATGGCGCCCTTCAACGGCAGACTACTTAAATAATTCGCCCGAAACACTACAAAGGGGTAGTTGTAAACGACCCTTCTCAAATTTTTCCTATCACAACAACCTTACCCGTGTTGTGCATGTACTATTTGTCAGTCATTAGTTGCACTTTACGTTCTGCTTTCGTTATTACTATTATAATTGATATTATTTGTATGTATCTTGCTCAAAACTGTGGCACTTGTTTCAAGTTTTTTAATCTCTTGGTTGTAAATTAGTGGGAGGGCATTGACTGTAGCTCATTTTCGCGAAATATACACCGACATAAAAAGAGGGGAAGAATCCTTTTTAAATTGCATTGCATAGTGAAGATATAAATAGACAGTACGGATGGTCAGGACGAAATTATAACTTTTTCGTTTTTGCCATTTGGCTGTGGAAATCTAAATTTGGATTATTTTGACTATAATCTAACAGCTTTCTCTCTACTCATATTGTTACATATAAACCAAACGACAACCCATCTTTGTCAGAACGCAGGTGTGATATACAGCAATTGCTCTCTCATTAGCGCTGAAAGCTCTGAATTTTGTTTCACTTATGCTATGATACATACTTACAACATCACTTAAATATATTTTGATTGTCAGCATGCCGAAAAGCTCCGTCGTGCGCGCAAAGCACAAGAAGCCCGCACACGTGCCGCCAAAGAGGCCGAGGGGACCGACGCTGGCGGTCACGCTTTCCCCGGTGCGGGTATCGACCCTCAAGACTTCAGGAACTTGCTGTTTGACCAGGAGATCATGGCTGCGTTCCAGGTCACATTATTTTAATTACAAACTGAATTTTCGAATACAATTGAACATAATTTGCATAACGAATGTTATATGATTATGTAGTTTTTGACGATCGCTTAGCCTAGTGGGTAGCGACCCTGCCGGGTTCGAATCCCGGGTCGGGTCAGTATTTATATGACGAATATATGTACATATAGATGCTGGTACCGGGTCTTGGTTGTTATATGTATGTGGTGTCATCGCTTGGTACCCAAAACACAAGCTAATGCTTAGTTTGGGGCCTAGACGTTGTTGTGATGTATATTGTTAGAGTTAAAAATTTAATGATTTATATAGTACGAATATGTAAGTGTTTATGTATGTGGTACTCATAGCATAGAGTAGTATATGTATCGGGCAGTCATCTCTGGACTGTGCTGGATTGAGCATGTGCACTATAAATATAAATTAGTATTGTTAGAAAATGTTTGTTTTATTTAATAACTTTCAATATGTTATTATTATTATTATATGATGTGATAGCCGAGTGGTGGCGAGGCCGCTTCTTATTTAGAGGTCGTGGTTCGAATCCCAGAAAAGGGCATGTACTAATGAGTTTTTCTAACTTAAGCACATTATTATCATTGACTTCGTGCTTGGGAAAGCATGTCAAACCGTTGGTCCCGGTTGCCGTCACTAGATGGCAGTCGTTACAATCCACCAACCCGCATTGGAGTAGCGTGGTGAATTAAGCTCCAAGCACCCTCATCTCGAGGGGAAGCCTATGTCCCTGCAGTAGGGCATAATGGGCTGATATGGACTTGACATATACAACTAATAATAAATCTAACGTTAATACATTTTCTGATTTCGATTAAGTTGAAAGAGATTAAGGATAATGTTATTTGTTTCGACATTTAACATTTTGCGATTAAATTTCATACAATACATTTAAATTTCTTTGTTTTGGGGGGTTCAATTTAATATCACCAATGTCAGATATTATAGTAATTGAACTCGCCCTGAGAATGAAACATTACGATTGCAGGATCCAGAGATCGCAGCGGCCTTCCAAGACGTTTCCACAAACCCGGCTAACTTTGTGAAGTATCAGAACAATCCGAAAATTTCCGCCGTGATTGAGAAACTGCAGAATAAGCTTGGCAAAGGGGGCGCAGGCGCCGGTTTCCCGCCTGGAGCTTTTGCAGGTACTCAGACACAGACACATTAGCAAATACAAAACCTTTTAAACCGTAATTGATTTTGAAACAAATAATATTAAGACTTGGCTATTACAATGATTAAAGTAGATTTTTTCAGGAAGTTTCTTTAAGCACTGTTGCACATCTACAACATTTATGGCAGTTTGTTGTCCACCTTATACATGTGATATACAAACTTGTTCCAGTTTAATTATCTACTTCTTTATTTATATTGAATTTCTAAAAGGTTTTTTAGGGTTCCTTATTGCCTTTCTAGAAATTCAATTAGGTTATTACTACCATTGGAACGAGGTCATAAGGAAAAAGACTAAAAAATTGAAGCTAAAAAGTAAAAAGGATATAAAACTAGTTGGGCTTACTGCAATTTCATCGCTCAGGAGCCATGGCTGAAGGTTTAGAGTACATAAAATTTGCCAAATACCAAAGGCAACCAAAAAGATAGAAATATACCTAGGTACCTAATTTAAATCAATACATACACGGTTTTTATATGACCAGAAATGTTTAGTGAAAGACACTACATGAATATTGTTATGGAAATTTTTTAATTAAATTTGAATAATAAAATAAATACAACAAGCACGATTAGTATACACATTCTGAATGTATTGAACTATATTGAATCTGCATGTTTTTTCAATCTAAAAATATGTATGTGTATAAAATGATGACATATTGAATTGGATATCAAATAAAGAAATTGTCAAGGTCGCTTTAGAAAAATTGTAATAAGTGACTATTTATTGGTTTGGTTTTTAAGGACTAGTATTCTTGTATTATGAAATAAAATTAGTGCTAATTGAAAAATGGGGATGGTTAGTAGCGCTATAGTACAGTAATTTTTTGCGTGAAAATGTTTTGTGGTCCTAGGTATAATTTTAAAGAATCATTAATATCTTTTTTCCGCAACCTACTTTTTAGAGCATTTCTATATATATACACGACGACGCACTTATATCTTGTCTGACCCTTTCCGTTGCGGAGTTATGACTAATTCTTTGATCGCATGGAGTGTATTTCGAGGGCCTTCTTTGACCGTTCTCCCCGCTTGATGATATAAGTGCACTAACAGGTACAGGACACTATTTTAAAATATGTACACCACTTGGCGGTACTAACTTTGAGTTACGAGATATATTGACGTTTATGGCGACAACGAAAGCGTTTTGTTGCTAATTCTGGCAGGGTTTTAAAATAGATGGCTTTTTAAAAACGGTTTCACGTTAGAAATATTTAAATATTACGTTTACACCATTGGTCCTGTGATCCACTAAGCTGGACTAAACAGATGGAAGGATGGATGGGTGGAAGTCTTTAGGCATTGATAGTGATGAATGTCTAACGACATAAGGATAGCTTAAGTGCATATCATTCTGATGTTGCAGGTTTCGGGACTGGTACTGGCGCAGGTGCCGGAGCCGGAACAGGTGCTGGCGCAGGTGCTGGTGCTGGCGCCGGTACGGGAGCGGGCGCTGGAGCGGAGGCGTGGACCCGCAAACCACCCACAGACGACGATGTCGGCCTTGATTAAGTGCGGTTAGCTCAGTATGGCAAGGGGATTGTTCAAATGGCATGTTATCTGGATAATGCTAGCGATCTGTTGAAGGTTTCTTTGCTAGAAATAGAAAATATAAGCAAATGCTGCGTGGAATTGAAATTATCAAGCAAAAAGTATATGTCTGGTACATAAAGTGGAACATGTTTGAGGATGCAAAAGAATTTCGGCCTGGGTGATAATGCCTAGTGCCATTCCCAATGGTTCTCATGCAGATAAATACAAATCATGAGAATCGGTGGGATTTTTGTTTTTCTAATTGGTAGGAATTTTTTTAGAAATCTTTCTACAATTATAAAATCGATTAAATTACAATGAAATTATTACTTTTAATGCAATCCATAAATTATTATCAATCAATCTGGGTTTCATTAAATTTTACTAAGGTGAATTTTTGTTATGAAATTCTATTTTGTAACATGATAATAATTTTCCATGATAAATATGGCTAATTTCTAAAATATGTCTTATTGCCAGTTTAATGATTTGTTCAACATTATTTTTAAAAGTGTTATTGCATTACTTTTAATAATATACTATAATGTTTAGTTTCAATTGGACAGTATGGGAAATTTCTTTAGGGGTTTTACATTTGTTACAATAAAAATGTAATCATACATTATAAAACATAATATGAAGAGGTGAGTTTGAATACAGCAATTTAGTATTTATTTCTGTAGTTTTTCCCCATACTGTCTATTTTAAGCAAAGCATTGTCTATAAAATATTCGTAAATTGTAATGAAAAAAAAAAACATGTCGTTTCAATAATCCCTCATTTATAAAAAAATATTTTTATTTTAAAATTTCTTTTAGTTATAACAATCGTAAAGATGCTTATGTCTACATATATTCAATGTATATTTTTTAATATTAATAATTGGTTATTTGGAAAGTTTGGTGTGAAAATTAAAGTTAATATTTTGCATAAATATATATTCAGTCGTCTCAGTAATATAATAAGTTGTATTATTATTTTGGATATTCGATATTTCTAATAGCAGAACTAAAGTCTGATTATTGTAAATAACATGTGCTTGATGATCACGGGAGCTAGATATAAATAAGCCAAGTTTCACAATATTCTACCTTTCATATTAATTGTGCTTATCGTGATGTTATCGTGGCATTATCACCAAACTTAAGACTTACAAGTTGTTATTTTTTTCACATAATAATCTTTTGTGGTTTCTAAACCATTTTTTTGGATATAAAATTGCCACTTAATTGCAAAGTTCACTTAAATTTTTCTAATACTTTTTAGTACTATATAATCTGCATTTATTCTTTTGGTTTGTAAGTTGTTAGAGGTATAAAAGCTATATTTTAATTTGTAACTTTGTGTACCGAGGTAACTCATATATTTCATCTAATATTACTATCGTTTGACATATCTTTTGGTACGGGTTGTTACCTTTTTCGTTTGTATATTTACAAATAGGTAAAATTTTTGATGTGCATCAAAATATTGGATGATAATATGAGCGAACTAGAGATAATATATTTTGGAAATCAGATATTTGTTATATACCATTCAACAAGTACTTTTCAATATTGTTCGAAAACAAGGGTTTGATTATTATAAATGTGTGTTTTGATAATGTATCTTATTTAATGGAGTCGCATAAAAAAAAATTACAATTAAAATTTAAATCAGTGTAAAATTCAGCGTTTAAGCTACCACTGCATTAGTTCTTGATCAGCGTCCTTTCAATCAGCCTAGCCAAAGACAAAATACGAATCACAGAAAAGTACATGACGGCCACGACGCATGAAATGTTCATTGGGGAGTGTTCATAAACACATATTTCCACAAATATTTTCAAATAAGTGAAATCCTAGTCTGTATCCAAAATGCGGTGAAAATTCCATTCTAGTGTGTATGGTCATTTGTTCTTTAATTTTCACATGTGCTATAACTTGCTAATAATTTTGGTGTTCAGAATTTATTGTAGGAAAATAAATATTGTTGTAAGCAGACATGTTTTATTTGCTCCACTCATACCTTTAGGTGCATCCAGATTTCCTCGTTTTTATTGATCGACAAAAATCGAGCAAATGAGGTAGCACCTTTTGTCTTATATACAGTTTGGATTTCAACCGTCCAGAATCCCGTTATATTTAAAATCTGCTGGTATTCAATAACAACTTCGCCGAAGAAACTATATTTTATTTGTAGCCGTTTTCGAGAAAATCAATTTTTAATATTACTCGTTTTTGAAATAATCACGCTACCTTGATTCACGAAGGCGGCGCATACGCCGACAAGAGCCTTGAAATCGTTTGAAATTTGCCGTCAGCAGCGGGGCAGGGTCATGCGGTAGAGTAGTGTAAAGATTATACGCGCGGTGGCGATTAGTCGCATTTTGACCGTGACTGAGTAAAGCTTGTGTCTCGAGTCGGTGATCTGGAGTGTTTTTAACATCAGCTGTTTGCAGTTTATCGTGTTCTTTCTTAATGCAGTTTATCGTTAATAATTGTGCCACGTGCTTCACGGGGAGGTAATTAAAGGAATAGTCTGTCAAACGGAATACACCACTGTAGATCAGCAAGGTTACTCAATATGCCATTCGTCTAGGCGAGTGGAATGCTCGTATTTGTAATACAGGCTAATTGCATGATAATGATAATAATAATAACATATACATCAAAACAACGTCTAGGCCCCAAAGTAAGCTTTAGTTTGTGTTTTGGGTACCAAGCGATGACACCACATACATATAACAACCAAGACCCGGTACCAGAATCTATATTCATCATATAAATACTGACCTGACCTGGGATTCGAACACGGAACATCCAGCTTTGTAGGCAGGGTCGCTACCCACTGTGCTAAGCGGTGTCAAATTAAAGGAATAGTCCTATAATTCATATTCATAATATAAAATAGTGACGGGAGTGCAATGGGCATCACATACATCACATAGGTAAAAAATTCAAGAGCCATTCGTTATTTCACGCGGCATATTAAAAAAATGATTTGTATTATCGTGTCATGAAAACTTAAACATTTATTCCATTACTTTTTTAATTGTAAATTTTCACCATATCAAACAAATTACAGAATAGTAAATAGGTATCCAAAAAGTTAATACGAACGACGTTGATAAATGTGAATTAAATCAATGTTAACAGGGTGTTCTGTGGATTACTGTGACTTCGTAGTACACCATTATGAATGAATCATTCATCGTTCCTGCTGTGATTTACAAAACGCAGGATTTTTGGTAAGTCAAATAAACATTATTTTGTGCGCGCGCGCGGACGCGTCATAAGTAGTAGTAGGTATGACGTAGGTAGCCGCCGTGTGTTCACGTTTCCATGGTTTGCGTTACGTTACGCGTGCGCTGTACAGGGTTGACGAGACTGGAAATTAATTACTTTTTTTATGTATGACATTTTTTCTTGCACCCACTTGTTGTCTAAATGTCAAGAAAACAATCTGTACAATCTGCTGATTTTGGGACAAACAAATGATGATATCCATACTGTATATTCAATGTCGCCATAGAAAAACAACCAATATTAAAGCGTATTTTGTTTACATATTTTGTCAAATTCCTTGGAAATCCCTTTAAACACAGTGAGAAGGGTCTAGCATAGCGAAGTGGACCTCAAATAGGAAGTTATAGTAAAACTCACGTGTTTTAGGTCAGTATATAAACGTGAGATAAAAAGAAAAATAGTGTGCATACTGGGCATATACTGGGTAAATTTTCAAAATGTATCATTCTCATGCAATAGGGATGAAAACTGCCATTTGTTCCCTTAAGATGTTGTTAACCTTAACTGCTGTTGAGTGATTAGAGAGTTTGACATGAGGGATGTTCAATAAAAAATGAGAATGAGATGGTACCACACTCCTCGGCATAGAAAATATATATATATATATAGTGGCATGCATAACCTAGACATTTGTTGTAACAATAATATGAAAAGATTTTGAATTTCCTTTGTTTCCCAAAAATCGTAATAATTTGTTTTCTACTGCTTGTAGCACATGATAGCACAATAGTGAATCAGCAGTGTCAGCAACAAAGTCATCACAGTGTGCAATCACACAACAGACTTACAGTACAATGATTGGAACGTAGACATCGTCAACATCAGATAGGTACATAATTTATTAAAATTTATGCAGGTGTATAAATTTTATAATATAGATTTGATAGTAGCTATTTTAAGCATTAAAAGTAAATAAACAACCTAATATAAATATACACTGTCCTGTTTTTAAACTGGCGCGTGCTTTCACACGCGGACAGTCGCGAGGCCGTCTATAGTGGTGGGGGAAGCAGACTGTCTTGAAAAATAGACCAGACTTCTATCTACTATTCTGACTTCATTACTGTCATTACTGACCTCAGTTCACAGTGCTGACTTAGTACTGTTGTGGCTCACTAATCTGCTATCGTGTGCAACGGGCCTAACGTGTTGGAGCGTGCTCTCCAAAATCGAGGAAATTGAAAGTCTATGAAATATCTGTTTAATTTTTTTAATATGGAGCAGGTAAATCAAGACTTGCGAGGAATATTAGGGATTAAGGCTCCTCCGTATTCAACGAATTGCTTGTTGACGTGCTAAACTGCTGATTTCCAACAACGAACTATGCTCGAGGCGCCCTCCGACGGCAGTAATCGAACAAATTATTTAAAAAAATACGTAATTTTTTTTGGATCCGTTCTGCTGTTCGTTTTATAGCGGGAAAGTGAAGATTTCGATAATTATGGATGAAACATGGCTTCATCATTACGACCTTGAAACAAAACAGAAGTTCATGACTTGGAAGAGACCGTCATCGCCAACTCCTAAGATATTTAATGCAATTCCATCCGCTGATAAGATCATGGGCTCTCTTTTCTGAGACAGCCAAGGGATGGTAATGATTGAATGCCTGCCCCAATCATAGAACCACTATTGCAGGGACTTTATATGCAGGACAAATAAAAGAATTGCTTAACGAAATATGCGAGGTTGTTTTGTTTCACCAAGATAATGCTCCTTGCACAAGTCCAGAGTTGGAATGGCTGTAATTGCAATTGAAGATGCTGGCTTTGAATTGATGGAAAATCCTCTATATTCGCCAGGTCTCCCCCCTAGTAATTTCTACCTTTCCGCGGTTGCAATGAGTTACTATTTTCATTAATAAACATAGTATCTTTTTAATACGCTTTTATAAGTTCTACCTGTATGTAGTCTTTGTAATGTGATGGAATCTTTGAACGCGATTTTCACTTCTTCTGAAGATATCGGGCTGAAATTCAAAATACATATGTAACTTTGATGACAATACACTAAAATGATAACCATAACCCGATGCTGCAGCCAGGATTGTCTCCTCATGAGGACACTCCTCAACGGTTAATAGCACGAACACGAAACTTTGTATATACGTTGGATTTTGATAGTTAACTATGATTTCCACCATGAACTGACGATGAACTTAAGATAGTTTGCTTACGAGGGAACTCCTCAATGGTTAGTAGTATGGACATGAAACTTTGTATACAAGTTCATCGTTTTATAGGTAATAAAATTGTGAGTTCCACCTGATGTTGAAACTAAAATTAAAAAAATAAATTATAGTTTCAAAAAACTAAAAAAATTATGCTTCAATAGCAAATCTAAACCTACGTTTTTTCACAATATTATAAATTTTTTCTTTAATCACTTTATTCTTATACTAAATGTTATTTTCTTCTTTATACTTCAATTTGCTACTAAAGCGTATTTATTTAAAGTTTTTTTTCTATTACATACATACTTGTTTCGGACTCGAAATTCGAGATAGATACAATTATAAGCACCGCAAGAGTAGCATTCTTGCAACTGGCTGTAAGGGTTAAAGCAGGCCGCGAAAGGAAAGCAGGGTGAACATTCACTGTTACAGTTTTATTAAGTACAAAGACAAAATCTGTCTGCCTTACACGATTGCTATGTCCAATTAATTTTTTCAAATTATGGAAATACAACGAAAAAACGTACTTACTGCAAAATATATACATGATAAAAGAATTAGTAAATAAAAACAATATATGAGTATGAAATAAACTATATTATCCATTCACACATCATTGACTCTACCCCAGCGATTCCTTATCTTCTGTGTATGAAGTTTTAACCAAGAGGGCATTTTTTGGGGTAAATACTGGGCATTGGGGTATCTAAGTGGTGGTTCTGGTTTCTGAAATGGCTTTTCATCCTTCAGCTTCAGCAACAGATATTCCTTGTTGATCTGTTTCGGGTCACGATATTTATCCATATATAAATTGAATGGTTTTCTTCTTGGAAACCATTCCTGAGGTCTTATATATGGAGCAGGGAAGTCATATTCATATACTGTAAACAACAAATAGAATTAATGACTACAATTTTTTTATTATAACACAAAATGGATTTAGCAAAGCTAGCATGAAACAGCACTCAGGGACATCAAAAAACTAGAATGTGACCTATGTTCTAATGAACATGCTCAGTGTGAGACTAGATACAAATTGGATGTGGTTTCCTATGAACTTTTCACTGGGTTTTCTCGGGGGTGAAGAGCGGTTGAGTTAGCTAGTATGAGTGGATAGACGGCAAACGCAGAAGAGGGCTTCTATTCTATTAATACTTTTATGATCATTATTATGTGTCACGTAAATATGTCAGAGGATTACTTGGATTGATTACTTTTTGTGCCAAAAAAGTCTCAACAAATGGTATTCAAAAAAGTGTGCTTCCTCCCAGAAAAATAACACAAGAAACTGAGGGATGCTTTTTTTTTTCAATAAATAGTTCTTTTAGCAAAAAGTGCTTAAATAATAATATTGTAACAAACTGATAGGCGAGCAGTCTACATCTAGGGATTTCTATTATGTAGTAGTCCAATACTTTATAAAAGCAGGGTTTCCACTCATGTTCAAAAAATTAAATCCATGACTTTTCCAGGTTCTTCAGACTATATTTAACTTTTCCAGATTTTTTTCCATTCTATTTCATCAGCCCTTTTTTTATACCCCACTGCAGGGGCTTCTAATTATAGATAATATCTATAATAACTAAGGACATATTTTTTAGTTCATAACAAATGACAGTTTGTAATTTGTCATTCAAAACTTAAATGGTCCTTTGCACTTCTATTATTTTTCTATTTTCCTCTTGAATTATTTTAATACTTTCTGTTTTTCTCCTTCTTTCTATTGCTTATTTTTCTTTTTTGCTTTTTTTGGTGCTCCATGAGACATTATAAATGTTTACAAAAAAAGATGTGACTCTTTCCCTAGCATCATATTTAACTAACAGATTTGCCAAAAGTCCTAACGATGATCCTTTTTTCGAAAAATATTCCATCATGTTCAACATGTCTAAAGTGTAGAATGTTTTTGTTTGTAATGTTTGTAATATTGTAGGTGTTTTTCAAATTATTAAAATATGTTTCTTGAGAAATATGCAAAAAATATTCAAAAATAGACTGGTTTTTTGTGTGTTAAAAATTCCATTTTTTTCATGTTGTATTCTAGTATACAGAAAATAATGCGAAAGGTTCAGCTTTAAACTTCACCAAAGAAGGGATAATGCCAGGGGTAGGTAGGCTTCTTAACTCAATCTTAAGGAAGACCTGTAGTTCAGCAGTGGAGGCATGAATGCTTCTACTACTGATGGTAATTACAAAAGCCTAAAAATGAGAATGAAGATAGAAGTGTGAACTGAAAAAGACAATCTATCCTACGATAATTGGTATAATTTGTTATTTGAACACGGGTCTGATGAGTTTCTGTACTCACTTGGCTCCTTAATCTTTAGTGTATTATGAAAGAACTCTTTCAGGGAACTGTCCCAATCGGACTGATAGAAAGCGAGTGCCGCCGGTGTGATACGGTCCTCATATTTCTGATACCAGTCTCTGGTCACAAATGTTCTGTTAGCTAAAGGTGTAGACTGTGTAACTGAAATAGAATAAAACTTGTTTCAGTAATGTTTTTCGTAAATATCCTTTAAAGCAATAGACACTAGTTATATTCATCAGTTTTCCTTTGGATCAATATACACAATTGATTGTTACAACAAAAGATGTACACTGCCATGAAGCTCTTTGGTGGCCATGGTGTTCTTTTCCTTTTTTGTTCTCAAAAATAAGCTTTTGTTACCAATAGAAAATTTCCCATGTACCTCAATGTTGATATTTTATCAGTCATCAAGAAATAATATATATATATTTTTTTTAATTACACAACAACAATGACTAGATTACAATGTATAGTTTTTGGATTGTAGAGACCTCTTAGTAGGTGATTTAGTATTATAAAAGGTAGATAATACATTCAATATTTTTTTATTACTATCATACACATATGTATTAATCCGGCAGAAAAGTATTCTGCTAAATCACTTCCTAAGAACTCTTCAGTCGAAAAAGTATATACAATTAAACTCTGTATCATATTCCCTTCAAGAACCTGGTTGGAATTCAGAACAATGATATTCATGTTTCACAAGAAAATATAATTTACCACATTTTACACAACATTGCTCATCTTACAGATAATTCTTTTCAGAAAAATATTTTATTGTAAAAATTAGCCTTTTTTTCAATATTAGAGTTGAGAATAATACCTAATGCCTAGAGAAAATTTAGAAGGTGATGAAAATATCTCGCCTCTATAGATACTGCTAGAGATTTGTATATACATATGTAGAAAGTTTCGTGATAAAAGAAATAGAATATGTTTATTGCACTCAAAATGTCCAATGATTCATGCATTCAATTAAGTAGTGCATTTTTGCTAGTTTATTTTAGTACATAGTGTTACTCAAAGAATTTTGGATTCCACCATTTTCACCCCCACAAAGGACAAGTGGCTGTCAAGAATTGGATTTCTATTTCCCATTAAAGTAAATATATCAAAACACTTCATTGTATCAATGGTATAAACATAAATGGGACTGTTAGAAGGGGAAGTAGACAAGTTTGTGGTTTACCTTTTTCCATATCATAGGTGATTGGTCCATCTTGTTTGTAAAGCACAAATACATATCTATGATATCCTGTACCTTTGAAAGGGAATGGCTGTAAATATTCTACTATGGTGTCCCCTTTTTCTAGAATATTTCCAGGGATGTTTGCCATCATCCAATGAACATATTCTTTCTCATTTTCAGTCATGTGCCCATCTAAATTAGTCAAAGTTAAAGTCCAAAGATTTGTTCTTTCTGACTTGAAGTCTACAGTTGGTAAATTTCTGGCTTCCTTGGGCTTAATTACATTACCCTGATAAACTGGTAATAATGAGCCATCACTCTGTTCATAATGAACATCCAAATTCAAATATGGTACAAAGTATCCTTCACCATATAAATGTTCATATATACCATAGTGTTCGGCAATCTGTTTTTTGTGTACTGGTCCCACAGTCTGTAGCCATTCATATCTCGCTTCATCTAAGTCTATTAGCAATTTGTGGTGTCTTGCTAACTGTTCTAAATTATTGTCAGATTTAATTTTTTTTAATATGTCTGTACGGATACCTCGGATTTCAGACGGTGACTTCCTGAAAAAATGTATATAAGTAGAATTTAAATGAAGACTTTTGCAAATAAGAAATATATAGCACATCGGGTCGGCTTTCCAATGCTGCCTGATGGAAATTATGTTCATAAAAATGATCAATTTGAAATCTGTTTAAGATCCATCATAAAAAAAAAATAGGTTAGGTTATGATTTGCTTGTGATAATGCGAGAAGCAAACCGGAGCAGAGCGACGAGCCACTAATAAGCCTTATAATTTTTTTCATTTCCTTAAAAAAATATTTACTGCACGAGGTTCCTACACCCCTCTCCCCTAAGCCTGATTAAATATTTTGTAACTTTTCAGCAGGCTACATTGGAAAGCGCTACCAGTAAATCATGCACATGAATGGTTCATAAATATTGTTAAGTTTATTATTTAATATTCCAATGTGCTTTTTATGAGTAACATTAGGTACAGAAATATGAATCGGTTATTTACTTCGGTTGTGGAAAACCGATATCAATTCTGGTAGTATACAGTTCATCTTTATAATTTATTTCATCTAAACGTTGTTTCAAAGTTCTAGCATAAATCGGAGGTTTTCCTCTCAATTTGTGTCTAAAGCGTAATTGTTGGAATTCTACACTCATAATTTTATTACTAAACAATCGTAACATTTTTAGCTAAAACTTTAATTTACAATAAAATCAGTTCCTAAACAGTAAAACTTAATTTCACTTATTTTAACATTTATAATCTGCACACTTTGTTAAAAATATAAATCAATATAAATCCTGGTTGGTTATGTCCGTTGATGTCCGTGGTGATTATGTCATGAATGTCAATTTATTTATTTCTTAAGTTGGTAAGTCTTAAGTTGCCAGAAGGAATAGTCTTTTTGCACTATTTTTATTTCATTGAACAGTTTGTTTTTAAGTTTTTTGCGATAACTATTCCGGCACCGCACCGAATAGTAATCAAGGCCACGCGTGAATTAAAACGACGTTGTATATTATAATTTTTATTGTAATACTTTACTATACCTATAACACAACAATAATAATAGGTGGAGTTTGGCAAATAACTCATAACCGATTGACTGTTTTGTCTCTTATTTATGTTATAGTATTATTGGAACCTAAAAAGACAAAATGCAATTAATCCGGATCACGATTCATTGGCCAGACTCTAATAATCTTAAAGTTAATTAATAATATGAATGAGAAGGTAGGGGACGTTGTTGAGAGGGGCATATTGTTACACCAACTACATTTAAAACTCATTAGTATCAAAATGTCAATAAAACATGTGAATAGATACCGTTGCGACTGCACCACTCCTGCTTACTAAAATTGTACGTAAAATGTACAAAAGTTACAACGCTGTGTTACGTTGTTTATTTAAGGTTTTCAAATATTCAACTAACTCTATTCAGTAAATAAGATTGCGTTGCGTTACGTGATTTTTTTTATTTAAAGATTTTATTTTAGTTTCTTATTTGGATAATAGTATAATCTTTTGTAATTCATTTGATTGAGTTTACTCATTCACTTGTTTAATAAGTATGTATCATGGTCATAGATATAAATGTATGTATAATGCCGATTGGCGTAAATAAATAAACTTGACATTTGCCATGTCAAACTCATGTATTAAACTAGATTCCCTAAAATTAAGGCATTTTACTACTATATCCTTACCAACATAAAAATGCAGTCAAAACAACGACGATCGACTGTAAAGTAATCGACTTTCTGTCTTTGCGTTGTGATATTATGGACATGGCTTTTTTTAAAAATAAGAATCGATAAATATTATTTAAAAAAAATCACACGCGTATGGTCAGTTGGTTCTATTACGAAATCGATCAAATAATATTATGTTTAAAGTTATTGTGTGCAAGTACTTAGGTGTAATTAATTGTGAGTGAGTGAGTTGTATTAATACTGTTACGGATCTCCATTCTGATGATCTTTTCGATGTAATTTTAGTAGCCATTTATGCATGGCGAGAAGTCACGTAGGACATTATGGACATCACGATCGCTTAAATATGTAATTTACTGTGCGTAATTGAAACTGATAATAATATTTTTTGAGGATCGCCTCGTGGTAAACCATCGCAATGGACAGCAAGAATATATTAAAAAACGCGATGCACAAGAGTGCGGCGTTCACTTTCACTCCGCCTCCTGAGGCGCCCGTTTTTGAGCCTACGCCCGAAGAGTTCATGGATCCTTTAAGCTACATCGCCAAGATTCGCCCGGTCGCTGAAAAAACTGGCATATGCAAAATAAAACCACCCGCCCGATGGCAGCCACCATTTTCTTTAGACGTCGACAAACTAAAATTCGTCCCGAGGATACAGAAATTGAACGAGCTAGAAGCGATCACACGCCTCAAACTCCTATTTCTAGAAAAAATACTCAAATTTTGGGATCTTCAGGGTTCACCTTTGAAAATTCCCATGTTTGAAAATAAAACGCTGGATTTATATTGCCTCAAGTTCTGGATTGATGAGGAAGGGGGTTTCGAAAATTGCAAAACCCCAAAAAAATGGCGCAAGATCGCCAGTGCCATGGGGTACAGCCAAAGTGCTCACAGCATGAATTTTTTGAGAAATAACTATGAAAAAATTCTCTTGCCCTTTGACATATTTGAGAAGAGCAAAGCAGACATATTAAAAACTGTGAAAAAGACTGAAGCAAAGCCAGAAATAAAATCAGATCAAAATGATGCAAAAGGCTTCTTTCGTGAGGTTCCAATAGAAGCTATCCCAAAACCTGTTGTCAAAGAAGAAAATGAAATTAAAACTGAAAAGCCAAAAATGAACATAAAGAAAACAAAAACTGGATCTGATATACAGTCAGAAATAAAGACTGAAAATAAAGATGTAGAAAAATTTGAAGTTAAAACAGAAACAGAAACGTTGAAACGTACTAGAGAGCTACGTAGACTTGCTTGTTATGGCCCAGGCCCGAAAATGCCTGGTTTAAATGATGAAGAGTTTGATATAACTAAATCTAGAAAAAGGCCTAAGTTTGATCTAGATCCACTCGCTATTTATATGTGTGCAATTTGTCAAAAAGATAATAGGGATGATTTGCTTCTGATTTGTAATGGATGTTCTGATACTTATCACACATTTTGCTTAAAACCACCACTAAGTGCAGTTCCTGATGGTGATTGGAGATGTCCATGTTGCATTGCTGAAGTAGTGCATAAACCAGCAGAAGCTTTTGGTTTTGCACAAGCTGAAAGAGAATACACTCTTCAGCAATTTGGAGAGATGGCAGATAAATTCAAAACTGAATATTTTGGAATGTCTGGCCATTTAGTCCCTACTAGTGTAGCTGAGAAAGAGTTCTGGAGGATCATATCCTCAGTTGAAGAAGATGTTACTGTTGAATATGGAGCTGATTTACACTCTATGGACCACGGTTCAGGATTCCCTACAAAATCATCACTAAATCTATTTCCTGGTGATCAAGAGTATGTTGACTCTGGGTGGAATCTTAATAATCTTCCAGTTTTAGAAGGATCTGTACTAAGATTCATCAATGCTGATATATCTGGAATGACAGTTCCATGGATGTATGTTGGCATGTGTTTTTCAGCATTTTGTTGGCACAATGAGGATCACTGGAGTTACTCTATTAATTACTTACATTGGGGTGAGTCAAAGACATGGTATGGTGTACCTGGAAGTGGTGCTGAATTATTAGAGAATTCCATGAAAGCTGCTGCCCCAGATTTGTTTAAATCACAACCAGATTTATTACATCAACTTGTTACAATCATGAATCCAAATATATTGATGGCTGCAGGAGTTCCTATATACAGAACAGATCAAAATGCTGGTGAATTTGTTGTAACCTTCCCGAGAGCATATCATACAGGATTTAATCAAGGTTATAATTTCGCCGAAGCGGTTAATTTTGCACCACCTGACTGGCTACCGATTGGCCGTGAATGTATTGTACATTACAAAAACTTAAAAAGATTTTGCGTATTTTCTCATGATGAGCTTATATGTAAAATGGCTTTAGAAGGTGATCGGTTAGATCTTGAAACTGCCCTAGAGACACAAAAAGACCTTATTCATGCAACAGAGGAAGAAGGCAGTTTTAGGGCTGCGCTTGCAAAGAAAGGTCTCAAAAGTGTTCGGAAAACTGCCTTTGAATTGCTTGGTGATGATGAGCGCCTTTGTGAAATCTGTAAAACGACATGCTTTTTATCATCAGTTTTTTGTGCAAATTGTAATGTCATGGCTTGCCTACAGCACTCTGATGAGTTTTGTCAATGCGCGATTAGTGCTAAAACCTTGTATTATAGATATGACATGGATGAACTCCACATAATGTTACGAACTATAGATTTTAGGGTGAATACATTTGATAAGTGGATGACTGAAACAAAGAACATATTACTGCCAACAGCTCCTGATATAGGACGCTTACAGAAACTCAAAGCACTGGTGGGTGAAGCAGATGAACTGAAAATACCAAAGTGTACATTGGTGACACAGTTAAAGGAAGAATACACAAAAGCCACTGATAACGTAGAGCCGATTATAATAGAATTAGATGATGACTAATTAAACGTGTTTAGTACAAATCATAGATGTAGTGGTAGAAATGATGAAGTCTGTGCTGTGAAATATTTTAAATATAGGTAGGTACCTACTTAAAATTAAATACTGCTTTAAGAGTTTATCCTCTTCTACAGCATCTTTACCTTCAAGTTTACGCAATATTTTATCATGGTAAAGAAATTTATATTTAATATTTTATAGTTCCATATTCCCAGAGTAGACTTCGTCAATTTTACCACTTCAATTTAAAATTAGTATAAAGTATTTTCTTGTGTTAGGATAGAAATAAGTTTTTAATCGCTATGCATAATATAAGATCTAGCAGATATAACTTTTTGTTTGATGTTCAATATTTTACAACCAGCCATTACTATACGTGAACATATTTTATTTTCGAATTTTCACTACTGATTTGAAACATTATGTTGTGTTTTTTTATTATGTACTTAATGTTCTTGCATTAGCTTGTTATGCAAATAATTGGAATGTACTAAATGTGTACTGACAAGCTTTAAACATTCCAACAGGTTTAACATTTCTTCTGAAATGTTTTACAGATATAAGAACCAAAATCTGATATCACAATTGTTAGTCATAGTTTAGGTATGTAAATTTTTATTTAGAATTATAGGTATCATTTCGGAAATAAAAGTAATACATTATTGATTTCATAACTACTTTCATGAATAAAATTTAATTGAAATTACTGTTTGTGTCTTTTGAAGCATTAAAATAATATCAGAATATCACACTTGATACGTTTATGAAAGCCATATTTGAAGGCACGGGAAAAAAATAATTCCACTAATTAAGAATTATATGGCTATTATTATACATCATATAGTTTGTTTTTAGTTTGATAATTCACTTGTTGAATAATCTTAGAATGAAATAGCTGATAAAGTTTTGACCTAAGCTATTTTTAAACTGTACGTTCACTTGCTATTGGCTTCCCACCGTGGTTTAATTTGCTTATAAATTTAAGAATTTTAAAAAATCTAATGGACTAGACTCCTCTGCAGTTATATATGTGAATATTTAATTATATACTGTTCAATTTATAAAAATAAATTCCCAGCCAGCATTATTTTAATCATTAGTATTTGTGTCACGGCAGAGAGACAAAGCAAGGAAATATAAAAAAAAATTTAATATAATGCTCTACAGGTATTAATATCACTTATTAATGACATTGTGAATTGTGACTATTATTTTAGTTTTACATTGTAAGTAAAGTAGGGATCTTAGAAATTGTCATTTTCTGAATTGGTAGATAAACAAAATGACAGCTAACATATTTTGAAGAATGAGTCAGTTACTGAGGTGGAAGTTAATTTGTCTTTTGCTCCAACTTTCCTCCTGAGATATATCTACTATTATTTTCTAATCCTTTTAAAATAGTGACGAACGATAAACAGAATGACAGACAAACATTTATTTACATGTCTAGATAGAGCCATGCTATACAATGACAACAAAATAACTGGCTAGATTGTATGTGCTCGTGTGTGTGAGTATAATGTTCTACACTTCCGATACGCTACACTAACTATGTGCTAACTCTTTGTGCGTGTATTATAACTGAACAATTAGGTGGTATTTTTATCTAAGTATTTTTTTGACGTCGAATTTCTATCTGGGCATGTATGTAATAAAAAATACAAACCAACAGATTCACCAAGTATTTTTATTAGTCATAAATGTAATGCACAACACTTAGCCATTAATTATCATAAGAAATACGGATAATGTTGATGTGTGAAATTTTGATAAAATAATTGTGATTGTTTAATGTGATTACAAATTCCATGGAATCACATACCAAGGTTATCTTTGTAGTCTGAGGAAAGCTGATTAATGAAAAATTAAATACTATAATAAAAAAGCTTATAAAAAAGTATATTGGCGTGTTTGGATGCCAATGTGAAATGATTTACCCCTTTTAATGTTTCTGTATGCAAATATGGCATTTATTTTATTTACCACGTTAACAGCGACAATTGTCAAATGTGATGTCACAGAAAACGTCTGGCGGTTGAGTATGTGGAGAGCTAGTAGGGGTATGTGAAAGGGGTATAGGATTCCACATAATTGCCTAATTATTGTGGTCAACTAATATGTTGTGCAGTGTTGTATACAGCCAACTATTATTAATTGAATGGAAACATTTTTAAAACAGACTGATGGAAATTCTTGATTTTAATAATTTATTAATAAGAGTCTTGATTAGTTTAATAGATTCCTGATAATTCTATATTCTGTTAAGAATATATGTGCATTGTGAATGTTTATTTCATAATTTAGGCTAAACAAAAGGCCGCTGATAGATATTAATTTGAATGTATTCCAAATAATAAACAAAGTCAATATCTAAACTGCATACTTGTTTTTTGGATTGTAAGTAACACCTACCTCTGTTTTCAGTGTTATTGCTACCTACACACTATAAATATACATACTGAGAATTGAAAAAAATTGTTTTCAGTTTTCTGTACAAGTAGTAAACACTAATGAAATAACCTTGGTCTCTGTTCTGTCTCTGTCAAAGCCTTTTTTTATCAACATAATCATGTGATGTAGAAACTTGTAATTGCACATGGTCTTTCATAGTCATAACCTAACTAGCGATAGAAACACAAAACATGTAAGTACCTTATTTAAAAAATAATTTTGCAAATAGTAGGTACCTAACATAGGAATGAAATACCTTTATAAATGTTTCTTGAAAATTTTGTATAAAAACAATTGAATCAAAATTGCTTGGTCCACGACTAGCTATATCTTAATGTATGGAAACCTAAAAAAAAATTGATAATGTCACCTAGCTGAGAATTATACGTGGCTCTGGTAAACGTGAATATTATTCACGTTTTAGTACGTTAGATTTCGAATAATCAACTAACACGTAAGCACATATTATTTCACGTACACGTCGTGTACGCGTAAGTACATATTTCATGCCAGAAGAAAAAAAATAATGGCTTTTTTTAAGAAATACTATTTTGAATTGATAATTTATGGTATGTGTGCAATGCCTGCTCGCTGGCGCGGTGGTGACTGGCACAGTAAATTAGGTCGACAGCAGTTGTTTACTGGCACAGTAATCTAACTCAAACGAGGTCAACGAACGTTCACCTAAATTACTGTGGCAGTTACCGCCGCGCAAATAAGCACCTATCGTACGGAGACCATTTGAATCAAAAATAGTATTTGGTAAAACAATGTCCATAAAATTTTTTTTTCACGTGGAATCAAATTACATGTCTTACACGGACGTTACATAGTGGCGTACACAAACTGAAACTCGATCGTAGGTAACGAAAACGTTCCTAGGGAACGCTTATTGCTCAGTCAAATACACGCCGGGACGTGGCGCATGTTTCGACCGAAAGGTTAAGGTTGTCCGATTGTTCTGACAGCGGAAATTTTCAAACGTGATAATTCTGTAATTAGTGGCGCGTATTTAAATTTGAGCTATTTTTGGCGAAAAATTCCTGAATTTTGCTAAAACGTGAATATTAGAAAAATATTAAAAACTACAGACAAGTTGAATATTATTGGATAGAGCATAAAACATACTATTCACTAGTGTATAAGATTAAAATTTTGGATTGCAAAGTATCAACATTTGGTCGAATTATAAAATTTGAACTATGCCGGACATAAAATGCAAAAATTAAAACCGGAAACGGCCACAGCTAATACAGAGAGACAGTAAACCATGCTGATCGATGGGAGGGGGGGAACAAGATTTTCGGTAGGTACGAGGGTTCTATTTATGAATCCGGAACTGGCCACTTACAAAATAATATTTGAAAAGTAATCACAACATTTAAAAATGGAACTCTTTGGCTGTAGAATACAGTTTGTTTCAAATAACTGTCAATTGTTTTTCCATTCCGGCGTCATTTTGAAACTTGCGTGTCTTCATTGCATAACCATGGATTTGACTCGTGAACATTTTCATGCGACGATTCATTACGATTTTCGACGTGGGCTAACTCAAAAACGATATCAATCAACTGACTGCGACTTTTGGGGATGAAGTACCATCGAAAACCGCTATGTATCACTGGTTCAGTGAGTTTAACCGTGGGCGGTCTATGTTCACGGGCGAATTTAAAGAAGTCCCTAAATCGGTTGTACCACAAAATATCGATGCTGTGTGGAATCAATAATGCAAGATCGTCATATTAGATATGAGATAGAGGCGTCCCTGCATAAAATTTTACACGAACATATGACTGTAAAAAAATTTGTTCGTGTTAGATTCCGCACAAGTTGACAATGATCAAAAACAGGCTCGTGTCAATTGGTGCAAAAAATGTTTAAAAAATTCCTACAAAATATCCAAAAATCGAAATCAGTTGATCGATGCACTATTTTTGAGTTAGCTCACGTCGAAAATCGTAATTTATCATCGCACAAAAATGTTCATGAGTCAAATCCATGATGATGAAGACACGGAATTTTCAAAATGATACTACAATACATTGGCAAACAATTGACAATGTTAAGAAACAAACTGTATTCTACAGCCAAAGAGTTCTATTTTTGAATGTCGTAATTACTTCTTAAATATTTTTTTGTAAGTTGCCAGTTCCAGATTCATAAAGCAGCCCTCGTACTACAAACGGCGATCTACCAAAACAGGCAAGTTTTTGTTTTCTAGTGCATGAAATATGTAGGCACGTGTCGATTGATTATTCGTTATCTCACCTACTACGTGAATATTGTTCACGTTTACCGAAGCCACGTTGTATATCTTAATAAGTATCTATGCATGAGCGTCGTTTGGCATAAAATTAGCGTTGCTTTTTAGAGTGAGGATGAGTCACTTTCTGGTAACCATAGAGCGTATCGCAACCGTAACTTGTTAGCAGATAATTGTGACTCCCTATTATACCTACCCAGTGACTACAATATGGCATATTATTATAAATTACATTTGATCAGCACTATTACTCGGACCGTTGCACTATTACCATGTATCTTAATCCGACTTGTAGAGATGCCCGTATTTTTGACGAAACTGACAATTATATGAGTAAAAAGAATCGTAAGTCTAAACCTCCTTAAAACAATGCTTCTTGGGAAACAATGGATAATTTTTGGATAATGTTCTCTTAAAATTAGCTGAAATCGGGGATGTTTCGAAGCTAATGACTATAGGATGTTATCAATGCTGTGTTTTTCTGAAGGATTATATTGAAAGGGATAATAGAATATCGACGACAATCATAAAAAATATTAAATAAAAGAATGAAAATAAAAGGAATCTACATATTTTTTTAAATATTTAGTTTTAATGGTTTGTCTTCGAGCTGGGTGGTCTCCGGCGCGATGGTAATTGACAGAATAATCTAGGTTGATAATAGCTGATTACTAGATAGAGGCTAGTGACTACCCCTATCGCTTGTCTTAGATTATTGTGTCAATTACCACCGCGTTGGTGACTACCGCGACCACGCACTGTACGAATACAATGTTATTTTGAAAAATAAAATTGTCTACATTTTTTTAATTAAATAAAAAAAATATTTTTAGTGTTCCGTACCCAAAGGGTACCAACGGGAACCTTATTACGGCTTTGCTATCCGTCCGTCCGTCTGTCACAGGGCTGTATCGTCTGAATCGTATATATAGGTAGACACTTGAAATTTTCAGTGTTGCCGCTATAACAATAAATAATACCTACAAATAAAATAAGGGCAAAAATTAAAGGGTTCCCAAATAAACATTTTTTTGTCCGATGATTTTGGTGATTGGTAGTAGTAAACAAGAAACGTGTTTTTTTTTTTAATATTGTACGCTGGTGGTGCGGAAGTGTGTGCGAGTCCGACTCGCACTTGACCAGTTTTTATACTATTTGTTCGTCGATATTCTATTTTTTCTTCCAAATATAACGTCACATGAAATACAGCGGTGATGCAGTGTTTACTCACTACATGCATACTTTAATGAGATATATTTATTAGTTGGCTCGGGGTCAGAGAATTATGTATAACGAAATTAACAAAGGAAGATTATCGGTGCGTCTGAGTGTAGTATTACAAATTATCGAAAGATCATTAATTTGATTACACTATAGGTAACATGCAGATTTCATATTAGATATATGATATATAGTTTGTTTACAAAAAATAAACGTATTTCTATTTTTTTTCGAATCTATTCAATAAGTATGCAGTTAGATGTGAGAAGCCGACTTTCAAAAGCGGCCGTGTCCAACGTTAAAATTTTGACAAGAAACGCCATTTTCTGAGACTAATATAAATTAAATTTCGCATTTCTTTCTTTAAGGTCTTTGGTACAAAATAGCAAATAATGTTTCATATTTAGTTAAAAAACAAGAAACGATTTATTTATTTATTGTTATAAAGTAAACATACAGCTATACGAACTATAAAAAATAATGGACTACTTTCTCTAGTTTTCGATTGGAAAATGTTGGACAAGTCCAGTTCCGATTGAAAATGGCAAAGGACAAGATTGGTTCGAATTGAAAACTTGATATCTTAAAAACATTCATATTTGAAAAAAAGGTATAAAAATACAATCTACGATTTAAGGCTTTCATGTTCTTCGGAAGTATTTGCTATAATAAGAAATATATCAAAGTTTTGGTCAAGTGCAGTTTTGATTTTGATTGTCAATACATGAAAAACATTTTTATAAAACGATTCCGCTTTTGATCGAAAAAATAAACGGGTTTTATTAAATTTAGAAAGAAAACAATATTTGGTACTTATGAATTCCCTCAAAAATTATTTTGCGCAAGAGGTGGACAAGTCCGCTTTTGAAAATCATATAGTATTTCACAATTTAATTTGACGTATCAGATTAAAGACAGGTTGTAAAAAGTAAATTATTCGAGTTTGGATGATAATTATTGTACCTTAGTGTGCGGACTGACCGAGTATTATGATTACTTAGTGTGAAAAATGTTTTCAATTAATACTTTATTATAATGGATATTAGTATGAATTAGTTTTTCATTTTATATATAGTTCACCTCAAACTTTATGGCGGATCGGAATACAACGCTTTAAGCGTGTTTGCGCAGGCAGTCATATACCCCTCGCTCCACTACGTCCCGCTACACCTAAAACTGGTTACTGCGACGCGACTTGTTCCTATGTTCACATCCGCCATAAAGTTTGATTGGAATTGTACCCGACTTGAAATCCTTACTATTGTTTACCAATACTATTTATTCACGCGACTCATGTTGATCGACATACCATCGATCGATTAACGCGTAGGGTAGATGTGGTAGCACTATAAGAATTTAATAGTTACATGTGTAACAGAAATAACAACCTCATATAAATGATAAAAGGCACTCAACTAAATAATTAATTAAAAAAAAAAAGATTTTATTAGTATAAAATTGGAACTTTTAGTCAATGGGAAGAAGAATTAGCTTTGCGTTAATCGTTATTTTGATATTATAATAAAATTTAGCATATTAAAATAATGACATAGTTTTCAGTTTATTATTGTGAACAGAGCAGTGTTTCTCTGTGGTTAATTCTGTTACAAGATGTATATGTATATAAAAGAATATTAATAAAAATCTTAGAGTCGTTTGTGCGTTTATTAGTGAAGTATAAAAATATCATTTTTGTATACTTATTGCTAATAATAAATATTTTTGGTGAGTTCACATCTGTGAGGTGATCGTTGCATCATTAAAATAAAACATAATATAATTACATTAGGTAGTTAGATACAATACCATATGATTAAAAACAGTATATTAATTTTCATTTAATCTTGCTTTTAAGCTAGTGTGTAATTATATTCAAAATTAGTTAAAAAATAATCCTATACAATTCAATGGAAGACTATAGACTATGTTTCTTCAGAGATTTTGTCAAACCTTAAGGTTTAATCAAATATAATTAAAAATACGTTATTTCTTAAAATCTAAATTTTAATACAGAGTTAGCACCTCATCGTTGTATGTAAATACAGTCTCATTTTTTAAAAATAGTTATCAATACTAACACTACCACAACAACTAGACAACTATCTAGAATTTGGTAGTACTCACAGATCATCAGAAGTGTACGCGGCATCGGCAGATTGACGCCACGCTGCATCGATACCAATACCGCTACTCGGTGCCCGCTCAAGTCGACTTCCGGCGGAGTAGGGCGTACGGCGTTCAAAATACTATGCTTTTTATGAGAAATTTATGTGTCTGAGTGCCGGCTGGCGGACCGTTCATACAAAATATGAACGCTGTACACCCCGCTTCGCCGGTTGTTGGATTCGAATGGGTACTGACTCCGTACACGAAGATGCGCATCCGTCGGCGTCACGTTTGAGAGTTGTCTAATTAGCGCGGTAGCATAGTGACTTATAGTTCACAAAACTAGTATACATTAATGGATCTTACACAAATACAACCTTTACGTGTAGGTAGTGTTTCAACATTTTCAAAGTAAAGAATTTCTATTATTAACTATGATGATAGACGGGAACAAAACTCAAATATGACAGTGGAATTCCGTAGATTCGGAGTCTGTTTGTAGAGCTCCCGGCGACTTGACTTAGAAAATGTACTCTATGGTAGTTGTGGGTGGAAGATGAGTTGAGAAAACGAAATGCTTTTTAACTGGAAAAAAAGCTGCCTCAATGTACAAAAATAAGGTATATACGATATTTTTAGCTCAGCATGCTTCGATAACATACTCTTTTCTTTTTATATTCACAGGCAACACATTGAGTCACTTCAATGTTTTTTCATTAAAAAAAAAAAAAGAAAACTAATTGTGTGTACTCAGATCGTCAGGTTGTGGACAGTTTCAACAGTTAGTAGACGCATAAGTCCTCTGTCGCGATATAAACAAAGTATCTTTCCCATCAGAATCCATGGCTGTAAATTAATATTTCGAAAAGTTAAATTTTTCACAAATTACCTGGTATGCTAAATCTCTCACATTCAAAATTATCACATTTCGTATTAAGTACAAAAACAATGCTCTTAAAATAACAGTGAACGGTTGACAAAAACGTTATAAAAAATTTGAGCATATTAAATAATAACTAGAAGTATACAAGCAGTTTAAATCTGATCACAACATCCTCTTCACAATTTCATAATTCCCTTAAAAGTTAAAAACATACTATTATGCTTTTTTAATTGAGATCCACGGGACAGTGGAGGATTTATAAAAGAGGCGCACGATTTCATCGGTGCAGATTCGATAATTAACAATAATTAATTCTAGTAGAGGTCAAGGCGGTCATTAGTTGACTCTTGGTTCGGACGCTGTCACCGTATCCCGCATTTCTCTGCCGCGCGTCTCTATCGGGAGAGCTAAACACGCTATCGCCGCCAGCACCGCGGCTATGGTATATACACCACTCGCTATTGCTACCGAGTTTTTTAACAATACCTGAAAAAGAAACGATAGTTTTTGTTAATGTCAAACAAAAACAGTTTTTTCGTGGACTCGGTATGTAAAGCTAGTTTTGAAATATTTGTTTCTGATAAATTAAACTATTTTCTTTGCCTAAAGGTAGTCAAGCATAAAATACAATCTGACGTTCGACGCATGGTTTCATATGTGAGGATCACAGACTAGGTACGCATATTATTATTTACGTTTACTACAAATTATTTTTTATAAGACCATTCATATTACTCTGTGTAATAGAAAGAAAATTGTCATCCTTTGACATTGACATTTTTTCCCTTATTACTTGGATACTAATATTTTAGCCACAAACTGTCAATATAAATGTGAAACAGAGGTCAAACTGTTAAATTTATTTTTCTTGAAATAATTACCACCTTACTGTTTTAAGAGCTCTTAACAGCAAAATATGGCTTTACCTCGAAACGGTTTTGGAATCAGCCTATCTATTTTTTACTTTACATACCGAGTTGTAAGCAGATTAAATCGTGGTGGGTAGGCAAAACTCGTGGTACAAATACTTCGATGATAAATAATTCTGGCCGCCATTTTTTATTTGTCAAAACGATCGCCAGTTTCGTTATCTACACTGTTCAAAATAAAAATAATAAGTAATGACATGTCAATTATTTCTATATTTGGGGCACGAATTCGATTTGGGATTAAAAAAATAATCTAAAAATAAGTACATTTAAAAAATTTTGAAACAAACACCATGACAATTTCGTGCCGCCAAATATAGGTTTTTTTAAATATAACTTACTTGAGCTACATAAGGGGTGATCATAGCTCCGAGTCTCGCAACACCACTACACGCGCCCACCGCCGTCGCCCGCAACGCAGTCGGGTAAACCTGTTTAAATTTTGATCTTTGATTAATTCACATTGAAAGATATAAAAAATGCACATGTGTGTCAGTTTCATCAAATGTTTTATAGTTATTGGCAATGCAAATAAAAACGCTAACAATAGCCACTGCTATTTAGTGTTGGTGAGTTTATTTAGTATATGTTTGACTCTATAATAATTTCATCATCTACTGCTTGACTCCGATATCATTCTGGACTTTTGTATTGCGGGTGCTAGACCGTATAGCCGATTAAAATCACATCTACAGTTCGACGCGTCGGTCGTTTGAATAATGAACGTGTCTTCTTCAACAAAATTATATATATATACGCTAAGTCACACGTTAAAGTATAACAAACAGATTATTAGACTTTTTGAATTTTGGAAAAATACCGATTATTACCAGAAATATAACAAATCAAAGTTTGCATTTTTACGACCCGCTCGTGAGGTCACTCGGTGCGCGCTACGTAGAAATGAACCAAGTTCGTCCATAGCAATGTAACAGAATGACGTCATGGCAGGATTTATTAAAAAAAATTGTGCCCGGTATTTTTGTACATATTAAAATTCTTCCGCTAATTAGTTTTCCTTAATAATATATTTCTATGAAAAACCGAAATCACAAGACACGCTCATTGCATTGCTGCTTCGCCGGACGCTTGCCGTACTCTGAAATGCGTCGATGAGGCGACGTCAACGCCCTACCTATCGCCGAGTTTCTTACAACTCATCGATCACATTAGCCATTCGTCGGGGCGTAATAAAAGGGTCGTTCTTGTGTCAACGCGGTCAGCAGTACGTACAGTAATACGCACGGATCTTTGCTGTACTGAGTTTACTGCGAATGATTCAATGCGCAGGTATAGCCTCACGGGTAGCGGGCGTAGTAGTCGGAGGCAGTCGCCGCGCATGCGAGCGTGTAGCGCGAGCTAACCAACCTCTTGTTCATCTCTATTTTATGCTACTGCGATGCTTTCTGTAAGTAACTTTACAGCGGCAAAGATCCATGCGTATTTAAACGGATGTACACGCAGAGAGAGTTCAGTGCAGACTAAGGTGTAAACTCGAAGCATCCAGACAATGTTTGCCCAAACGGTTGTACAATGTTAACCTAAACCATACTAAGTCGCTATAAAAACGCTTTGTAAGTTGACAATAATTTACTAGAAAATATTGACAAAAAATTATTAATGGGTTTTTGCAGATATACACCGTGTTCGACTGAACGTAGTCCAAACTTACAGAACGCGTAGAGCTTACCAGTATCAGATGAACAAACTAACGGTTACTGAGAAAAACATATTTAAAGTTACAGTTTCATTTTTTTATCACTTATCTTTTTTTTAACTTTTTGTTTAGTTCGGTAAGGTCTACACGCTTTATAAGTTTGGACTACGTTCAGCCAAACACGCCGTATAACATTTCGACCGATGTGCGAAATTCGATATTCCATCGCCATCGACATCAATTGGAATTAAAGTAATTTTACATAACTATTTCAATATGATATTGTAACCTACTAACCTCTGGCGTATAAACATATGCAGCTTGAAATAGACCAGCGATTATGCCTCTCGCCAAAAAGAGGATGCACGTCAGAAAAGTTCGACTAAAAATGAGAAAAAACAAAAATTATTTAACTTGGATTATAATTTATACTCTCAAATAGAACTAAAATACTCACTTATTTATAGAGAATATCATTATGCAGATGCAAAATGCGAAAATCACGAATTGCGATGCCATCGTCTTTTTGCGACCAAATTTCTCGATTACGAATATCGTTGCAAAAATACCTGCGAACAATTTAAACGTAAGGGTTTGGTAAGTGGAGCTGGCTGGTAAGTAAGAATTCGATACTTTTAAAAATAAATTACTAAAGCGTCACAAAAACTAGTTTACGGTGTGTTGGGCTGAACATATTCCAAACTTATAGAGCGTGTAGAGCTTACCAAACTAAACAAAAATTAATAAGTGATTAAAAAAAAAATTTAAAACCTGTTTTTCTCAGTGACCGATAGTTTGTGCCATCTGCTCACTTGAAATGTTTTGTTTAGTTCGGTAAACTCTACAAAGCTTTATAAGTTTGGACTACCTCACAGACAAGTCAACCTTTAGACCATGCTTTGACAGGGAGTAGCATTCGCCAAGGCTATGTAGTGACACTACATAACTACGTCACTAGTAAGCCGTCAGTTGGAAGCACGTCGGAAGCCATTAAATTGTCAATTTTGAACGAGCCAATGAAAACTAGCCGACCTCTCCCCGCAACCCGCCACTTTTTGGCGATTTCGTTTTCGTACTGACGTTTATTAAAGCGTGGTCTATAGGTTGACTTGTCTGTGGACTACCTCAACCGAACATGATGTACATGTATGTGTGTTAAAACGTTACAGCTTTTCAATTAAACTTTAATTAATGTGGCTCTGCACTACTTGGAGTATCGTCCTGTAGTTAATTTACATTTAATTTCAGCAATATCATAAACCCTATAAAAACAAGTCATTAGGATTTTAAGTAAATTTTTTTAACTGTTAAACAATTTTTGTTCTAATTTTTTACCAGCTCATTTACACATCTGCATATTGTGCTTGATAAAACACAGCGCAGTAAAAATTTGACTCGTTTGTTCCATACTCACTATTCTGCACTTTGTGTGTCTAACATTGATGTTCCAATTGTGTCTAAAATTCGTGTTTCTTGTCATAATAAAATAAAACATAAAAAAAAACAATGTTGACAGCTGGAATATAAAATCGATTGTGCGCGTGAATACTGTCCCGTCCACTTGTTGAGGTGTTATCACAGTGTGGTTATGGTGATGCAAGAAAGCGCGAATGGGCGGGCGACAGGGACGGAGATGGTCGCGACTCGTGAAGTACTTTGCATTGGATGCATTACATTTGGCGCATCGAAAATACAAATCAAAATTGGTTGGAAAATTAAGAACTAATAATCGATTAAAGTTTTTTGTCCCTTTCAGAAGCTTATCATCATTTTGGCGTGATGTCACCATGTGGTGTTGTCATCTCATTTTGATAGGACATTTTGAAAAATCCATAAAATGGTAATTAGCCCTCTATTTAAAAAAAAGTAATTTAGGCATTACTATTAATTATTTGACTGTTGACCGGTTGGCCGAGTGGTTAGAAACCCTAACTTCGGAGCCGAGGGTCGCGGGTTCAATCCCCGCCCGGGACAAATATTTGTGTGCATGAACATGTCTATTTGTTCTGTGTCGTATCTATATATGTATATATTATTAAAAAAAAAGAATATGTACGTATATATCAAATGTCTAGTACCCCTTAATACAAGCATGATACTTGCTTACTGTGGAACTAGATGGCGTAGTGTGGAATGTCTCAGGTATTATATTTAAACTTGTTCATTTCAAATAACAAAAAAGTAATGAACTGTACCCTATTATTTTTAAATATTCCTATAGTTTATAATACCACTATGAAATTTAAAGTGTGTTTCATATGATAAAACTTGACAAGTTTTTTGCTTATAAGCAAGCATGCATGTATGTGAAAGTATAGTAACAAATCTATTCGTAAATAGACTATACATTTCAATTCAGTCAACCTGTAGGCGAGTTCCGTAAAAGGAATCGAATAATAAAATTCGGATAGAGTTTTCAACTTTGTAAGCTAATATTAAACTATTTATCATCTCTGTGAAGGTGTGACTAACCCGGGAACTCCGCTAGAGTAGTCCACAATAAGTCCATGTAATCAGTAGTCTGCAGGGATCGGCAGTCAGCGGCGCAATCCCCCCCTCCCGTGCCGTCTCCGCCGCTGGACTCAAATAGTTCAGTAGTCATCAACACAAGGCCGTAGTAGCAGAAGGCACAGGACATCCTATATGTGGTATGTGATATTAGATCGATAATACTCCTTAGTAGTTAATTAACAGAGAAAGCATCGGTAACTTTTCAGGAAAACTTTTTATTTCCTTGGGAAAATAGAATAGGGCGCAGGCGCTAAAGCAGTTACGAGTACTATTCCATGCGTATAAAGGAGCTACAGATTTCACGGGATTTCACTTAATCAAGAATAGCTGAGAGTATAGACAAAAAGGAAACACTTTTACCGTGGGAGTGGGAAAATATCTTTTTATTTTGATAAATCATCAATACAAACAAATAAAATAGAAGTGTCTGTCTGTGATTTCATAATTTCCTATAACTCATATGGTTATTTACACTTTACCAAAACCCAAACATAAAATTTTTGTCTGACCTGGCTAATCTCTGAAACAGTTGAACTGATTTTTATAGGACTTTCATTTGCAAACAGAAACCTATTCAGAGAATAATCTAAGCAAATTTTTATTCTGTCTGTACATCTATAGTTATATATCGTCTATACATATAAATAAAATAGAAGTGTGTGTGATTTCGAAAAAGCTTTTCATAATATGAGCTTATTTATCACGGGATTCTCAATTCAGTAATAAATGACAAGCGAAAAGTGGAAAAGAAAGTGATAAATATGAGAGAGGGCGAAAGGTAATAGATCTTTCGTTCATCCCATTATATTATAAGAAGTGATTAAGTTTCATTACGATACATACAAACAAGTAGTCCATGCGGATCGTCGCTAGTAGAAAATATGCAGATAAGAACACCAATAATACAAATGTGTAGTCCACGCGGGCGAAGCCACGGGCAACCGCTTCTTGTACTAGTTTTATACCGGTGTTGCTTGTTGTTGTAGCCGGGTATGGGTTGATGGAATGGAATAGTATAAAAACTCAATTTTGTATGTTACTTGAGGAACTATCAAAAGATGTTTTCTCAGTAATCAGACGGTTTTGATGGCTCCAACACCTTGTTAGACATATTAAAAGTCTGGCGTAGGTGCGAGCGCGAGGTAAATACATGGAAGTGGGTGCGAGTGAAATAGTGCATAAGGTCTATTGCGATGTTTCACTGCGCATCATCTGTCGTTTATTCTGTATTATGTAGTGAATTATTATACATACAGTACACGTTATATTATTCATTTGTGGAGTTGATGTGGACTGATGTGAGCTAAGCTTCTAAACGAAAAAAATTGCGAAATTTCGACGCTAACAGTCTACTACTATCTTGTAAAAGTGAGTTATTAGAGCAATTTCTGCGAGCAAGCTATACATATACTATTTGGAATAATGCTGGATATAATGATTGGGAACTGGAAAATGACCAATACCATTTTTAATGGTTTGAAAGGGATCAGCTACCACATTATGTCAGTGATTCTCTAAAAACTCAATCAGGCATGTAATTATTATGTCATTTGTGACTATTCATAATTGTATTAACTTGTTTAAATTCTTACAGAAACTGATTGAGTAAGCGATATTGACGACGATCAATTCTCGGACTGCAGTAACAGTGACGAAAATAAAGAAGATATCGACGAAAACTATGAAAATTATGAATATAATTAAATATTTCTTTGAACCCAATAATACATATTGGAAATAATATAATATTACTTTGTATAGAATGGTTATGAACACAATAAAACTATTTATTCATTGGATTTCTTACTATCGAAATAATTGTACCCTCCTATAGTGAATAATAAGTTTTTATATAATATTGAGATTTTTATGGAATTAGGTTTTTATAAAAAGTTCATAAAACTCCAAAATGTTATTGATTTACTCATTAAATTTTTGTTTTATTTCTTTATTGACATGAAAATTTTACTGATTAATTTATTGAAAGTTTATTTTTTAGTCATTATTATAATTTATAAACAAATATATATAATAAAATTTTCCAATAAATTCAAAAGACACAAAATACTAAGTAAATGAAATATGCCCAGTAAAAGGCCGCAATATACCTCACGCACTATTTCACTCGCACCCACTTCCATGTATTTACCTCGCGCTCGCACCTACGCCAGACTTTTAATATGTCATATGTCTGACAAGGTGTTAGAACCATTAAAACCGTCTGATTACTGAGAAAATATCTTTTGATAGATCTTCAAGTGACATATATAAAATTAAGCTTTTATACTATGAAGTATAATTATATTATTATTATAATGGAAGGGTGTCTGACAGAGGGTTGCAACTGTACTAAGTGTCTGACAATGGACGACGTGATTTTTAATATTAATCTAAATAAAATATATAAAAACTGAGCTTCATACTTTATCGAATTTGAGGAGCATTTTTATACACCTTCGCTACCTGTTCCCTTTCAAAGCAACCGTGATTCAAACTTCATAGTCGGGGATAGTTTTTGCCTGTATCAGATATATACACAAAGGAAATGTCAGGTTTTAAAAAATGATGAAGGCCTGATCGTCACGGGCTCTTAGGCTAAAACAGAGTCATCTTGATGCTGTCTATCGTCTCTCACCAAATGAACCACAAGAGTAGTGAAGTGTTCCTCAGTTGTGGTATCAGCAGATGTTTGAGCCGACCGCGTTGACACAGGCCCACAGAATCGTCACACACCAATCTCCCAAGAAGCATCGGTCGTCCATTATCTTGCGCAATCTAATTGAAATAAAATTCTAGATAAAAAGGCGAAACAGTTAAGAAGTAACAGATGCAACTTGAATATTAGTAAGAATCCATAAGTTACTTTAGAATGTCTAAGATATGCATTAATTCAATAAAAAACAATTTGGTTTTAATCTTTAGCATGTCAAGTCAAGGAAGAACTATCACTAGATCAATTGTGAAATAAAACTTTTAACTAATTAATTACGTTTGTCTACCCCTTTTTCCATTCCATTTCATCAAACTTTTTTATACCCCAGTGCAGGGGTTTAGGCCTACCCTCAAGATGAGGGGGCTTAGAGCTTAAATCCATCACGCTGCTCCAATGCGGGTTGGCGGATTGTAACGATCTCCATCTATTGACAGCAACCGAGAGCGACTGCTTAAGGTGTTCTCCGAGGCACGGAGTCAGTGATAGTTAACATACTTAAGTCAGAAAAAACACTTTGATTCGAACCACAGCTACATGGCCTTATAAATTTGAAACAGGTTTGCTGCGTAGCCCCTTTCACCACTGTTTAACTAATAGGGTGGTTGGAGACTGAAACAGGTTCTGCTAAAAACTTGAATCGATTCAAGAGTTGGCTGGATAAGTACATGAGCAGCAAGTGAGAAGGGTATGATATAAGCATATCAGCAGAAGCTGTAAGCTTATTATTATAATATAAATTAACATAGTTTATTAAGTTAAGTAAGTTTACAAGTTTAGTTAAATAAGTTTTTAAGTTTACAAAGTTAAGTATTTACTCTGTAAGAATATTTCCTGTCTCAAATTTATAAGGCCATAGGGCCATGATTCGAATCCGGGCGTGTACCAATGACTTTTTCAGGATAAGTACTTAACTATCACTGACTCCGTGTCTCGGAGAGCACGTTAAGCAGGCGGTCCCGTGTGCTGTCAATAGATGGCGGTCGTTATAATCTCCAACCCGCAGTAGAGCAGCGTGGTGGATTTAAGTTCCAAGCCCCCTCACCTTAGGGGAGGCCTAAGCCACTGCAGTGGGGTAAAAATGGGCTGACAAAGTGAAGATGAAGAAGAATATTTCCTATTTATTGTGGGCATTTTATTTTATATATATATATATATTATTAATATTATATATATATATATATAAAATATGAGGCTCAGCAATTTCGGAAACAAGGTGGCAATGGGCAAATTTTGAAGATTTTTTTTTATATCTTTTAAACTTTGCATTTTAAAATTACAAACAAAATATATTTGTATTTACCATAATGAGCACTTCATTTGATGTCACATGAATCACTTGAGAAAAGTTTTTAAATTTTCTAATTTGCCCCCAAAATTATAAATCGTTTTTCACTTAGGTTTTTCTGTAGCATATAAGCCAAACTACATATTTTGTATTTTCATTCGAAATTTTAAGCTCGGTAGTTTGTATATTTTCTTTTATATCTTAAGAAATTTTTATATATAACGCATAGTATATAATTTGCATTTCTCATAATATACTTCCATGATTTGATCCCCTTACTATGTATATGAAAACAAGTGTCAATCAATATGACTTTAATTCTTGATAAATTTTGATAATTTTGCTCACCACAAAAAGTGCTTCAAATCACTGTATATGCTGGTAGAATTTTTTTAGAGGTAACAAACACCTTTATATTTTGCTAACCATATAAATGTTAGCCATTGAAACATATGTTGCAGATAATTCTGATTCATGAAATTGAAAAAGAATGCATTTAATAGTGTCATATAGAGCACACTAGCGCCAGAGTAGGGAACAGTACTAGCGAAAGGGCAGACCGAGCAGATCTCAATAGTGTGACATTTTAATTTAATCCTTCACTTGCACTGACTTCTAACTTCTAAATTTCAGAGGACATCATTGACATTGTGGAATAAGGTTCTGTGCGCAAGCAGGGACGGACGGCCGAAGTTTACCAGCGCAGGGATGACAAGCTGACGCTCCCTCTCCAAGACGTCTGATACAGGGAACCTGAATCTGTGGTGGGGTCCGCGTCACACAGCTGACTTGCTTCAATAAGTTACATTTGTCAGGTTTCAGTTGAAGTAATCTAACAAAATTAATATACCATTGTTATACCTGTTCTAAGGTTGCCAAGGCTTTATCCGGTTGGCCGCTGGCGACGTGGAATCTCGCTGATTCCGGCAGCCACTGTAACATTTGATTAACTGAATCAGTGCCATGCTCAGACTAATAAATTACTGGTGTATAGATGTGTCACCAAAGTTGGAGAAGGACCAAATTTTAAATTGCGAAATACGAAGCGACAACACAGAAAAAAAATGCTTTATTATAACGCTCGATTTTACCGAAGTAGAGAATGCGTTATTCAAGCTTCGGACGTGCACGGCGAGTCTGGGAATTCCGTGTCAATGTGATAATTTATCTATATGCTATTAGGGACAGAGTTTGACAGAGAGGCATCATATCAGTCATTCGACCCAACCACTTATACAATACACCAAATTTTTGGTATATAAGGTTATTTCTGCGACTTACACAAACCGGGTTGCACTGATTTTATTTGAAAAATATGCACTGGAAATTTTATTTCTTTATTATAAGATGTGTATATAACTGTTTTTTAAATGGTTCTAAGATAATTGTTTTAAAATACGTAAATTATAAATTATATATACCATACATTTTTATGGTATCCGGTGGGTGCGACTATGTTACTTTATTTCGAAAGTCAGACCATATAAAAACACGTATAAAAATCTCTATCAAATTAATATTTCCTCATACCTGATACTCTGTACTAATAATTAAGTAAAATGAAACATATTTTAAATAAGCGCACGTTATATGGGGAGCTACATGTTTGAGGACCGAAACTTGTCTTTACCGTCTTTTGAAAGAAAATAGTCTACGTATAGATGTCTCATTCACTCTAACGAGTCCCCCGCCCGCGAAAGTCGCGCAAGTCTTCCATTGTGCTCGAAGTAATGCCCGTCAATAGAGGTGTGCGAGTGTTATACAAACTTATTTAAAAAGTGTTATCCTTTTTGTTTTTTGTCCTTTTCTTGTCCTTACCAATTTTAATGTTTCTTTACCATTTATACTATTTAACCTTCTATATTTATTTCAAATAGTTAGGTTCATATAAAAAAGTTTTCTTTGATAGCCTTGGGAATTTTCTACCACCTAATATTTACTTACGAATGTTTTATAGGTATATTCGTGTCTTTAGCCGTTTCTGACCTGTCTTTACCAGTAAATCGTTGCTAAATGTTTCTCAAATACATGAACATAATGAGTGCACCATGGCTTAATAGTTTTACAAAATACATATGTTATCCATAATGTATTCAAATAGCCTTCTGAAAGTTTTTACGAAAACGCTAAGTATCCGTATTTCAGAGAAATACCCATAAGTGGTCAAGGCTAAAACAATCCGGAGTTACCCGCGCGTTTGCCGTGAAACACGCTATTTTGGTTTGCCTTCGTTCCATACTCAAAACTGGTATTGCAATCTCTACTGTACTATAGACTGTTGTCAATTTAGTTACTCTACACTTGTAGATAATTGAGTGAGATAAAACTTTCATTGTTCCATTTTAGAACATGCATTGAAGGTCCTGGGTCCTTGTTCATATTTTCGTTAGACAGAGTTTCGTCATTAATTCGTACAAGTGGACTTTGGGATAACTTTTGATCCAATTTTATGAATACTGTATAAAAAGTATGAATGTAATACCGGGCATATAATCGCGAACAGCAACAGTGGTAATGTTGAGAGAGCCAATAGCCAATGTACACCGAGCGTTGGCATCACAGCTAAAGCCAAAGCAACTTCCAGGCAGGCACCCAGAGCCCAGAAACACTGCATAAAGTAAAAATAAGTGATTAAGTTTTGTTATAAAAAAGCTCATGGCTTTAGAGGAGTATAGTATTTTTTATGAATTAATTTAATAGGTAAAAAAATTTAATACAATATGATTCACGATTAAAAGTGATTTTGTTCCTTTTATTTTACTGAAAATACATTAAATTTTTTAAAAATAAATGCATAGTTAAAAAGTCTGTGTACATATTTACAATATCAGTTATAAATACATTGGATAATATAATATTTCTATTTTCAGCAACTAGGTTCTTACATGGATTGGAACTGTTGGACTACAGGGTATGCCATTATATACCAAAAAATTTAGGAAAGTTCTTTAAATATATTTTGCTAACCCTAACACGCCGTACCCCATTGCGACGTGGCTACGTACCAACTAGGCTACGGAATGGACACGATACATATTAGCTGCAGACTAATAAATGTGAAATGAAATTAAATGGAAAATGTGAACAAAATTGTTTGCCAAAGACGAAAAACCGGCCAACTGCGAGTCCGACTGGCACCCCGTGGGTTCCATATATAAAGTATTTTTTGTTATTCACCACCAGATGGAACCTACACACATACATCAACTTAAAAATATTAAATTTTTTTGTATGATCTGACTATAAATTAACGATATTCGAATTTTTTCTACTTGTGGGAGACCTTGCTTTTTGCACAAATTCATGATACCACGGTCAACGGGAAGTATCCCATAGGTTTTGATTTATTTGCGAGTGTTTAAATATGCGACATAAATGGCCGTACTTTTTGATTGCATTGGCTTAGAACCTTAATTTTTTTACAACTCAATATTTATATTCAATTTGATACCTCTACGCATTCCTGAGAAAAAAGGTCTTGACAGACAGACAGATCACAAAGTGATCCTATAAGGGTTCCTTTTTCAGGGTTCCATACCCAAAGGGTAAAAAACGGGATCCTATTACTAAGACTCCACCGTCCGTCTCTCTGTCCGTCCGTATGTCACCAGGCTGTATCTCATGAACCGCGATAGACAGTTTAAATTTTCACAGATGATGTATTGCTTTTGCCGCTATAACAACAAATACTAAAAAACAATAAAATAAATATTGAAGGGGGCTCCCATACAATAAACATGATTTGTTTGCTCGTTTTTGCTCGATATTGATAACGGCAACAGGTAGACAGGCGCTCGTTCCACTAAAATCCCCTAGATCAGTCCCCCAGGGGACTACGCAGCACTCACTGTTCCACTACGATACCCTATGCTGGGGATTCTGGAAGTACTAATAAGTGTTATTCCTTTACAGTCCCCTCTAACCTCTAAATAAAAACCCACTTAAAAATTATAACAATATGTAATACATACACATATAATTGAAATCTGTCTACTGAAGGGAATAAACGATGACGTACCTAAATAATTTTTCTAAAATAAGCAAAAAATTTGAAAAAAAAAATATAAATAAATAAATAATTTTAAATTCTTCCCTGTCGTCAGATATGGTGAAGTTGAAAATATAATTGAATTTCTTAATTTGTAGCGTTAAATAAATAAGTATATCCTTGTGCAATACAAATTCATCATCTATCGGTAGGGATTGGCATAATTTCTAGACATTTACATGGGACAGGTTTGATGTTCCTGGAACGGGTTTGATGTTAAGGACGTTAAATAAAACCTATATAGTGTGAACTTTAGTATGTAATGTTTATTTTATTCACATAAACAATCAATATTAAGTAAGCAAAATAAACTATATAACTACACAATGCGGAATTGTGACAAGAAGATTACAGAAATAAATAAGTTAATTATTTTTCAAACAATCTTATTTTGAAGTCGATTTTACTTTCTTGAAGATATCCTTGTCTTGTTTGACAAGGATATAAAACTGAGGGCAAGTCATTTTAAAATAATGATTAATCAAAATAGCTTCAACTGTTTCCATTGACAACCCGTATCTTTACATATATCTTTCGTCCGACCATTGAGTTGTCATCGGGGAAAATATCCTGTTATCATTGAGTTCAGGAAAAAAGGGGACATACAGTAATACGGAACTGCGTTGTGTAATGTGGTGGCAGTCTCGTATATATGGGACCTATGGCATCTCTATCTATCGGTAAATGTCAGTTAATGTCAGTGTTATCCTTATATTAGCCAGTACTGCATTGTAAATAGGTTTCAATTCAATAATAAGGTTCTCAAACAATTAGGGGATTCAAAAGGAAATTAGAGTTTTAGATCGTAGTGGAACATTGAGTCCTGTGTAGTCCCCTGGGGGACTGATCTAGGGGATTTTAGTGGAACGAGCGGTAGACAGGTGTTATGTAGTCGCTTGAAATATTCATAGAATATTTAGTTATATTTTCACTTTAAAAATAAATAATTAAATTACAATAAAACAAATATTTAAGGTGGACTCTCATATAACAAACATAATTTTTTATAATTTACGGTGGTATGGAACCTTTGGTGTACGAGTCCGACTTGCACTTGGCCGGTTTTTTTTCTGAGTTAAGGAACTATAAAAATGAATAAGAAGGTAGCCACCATTTCATTAATATTTTTCATTTATACAAACAAACGCATCATAGGTTCATAATTATATATTTCATGTAATATTATTAAATATATAATTAAAGTAAATTATGCTACAATGTAACCACACTAAAATAACACTTTCACCAACACAATATAAGTCAAAAAATTTTGTAAAATAAAAATGACAACTCACATCTAATAACACCACACATTTAGCCCGTTGTTTTGTTGGCAGAAACTCGGCGTAAAGTGTTACACTATAAACCAATGGTGATGATAAAAACAAAAAAAAAAATAATGCAATGCCAGTTAAATGACTGATTAAAAAATATTAAATTAAATGATAGAACAGTATGTTTAAGAAATGAGTTTTCTTTATTAAAAACTTTTATTTCATTTACTTGTTTTACAATATCGTAATAGGACTCCATACAACAAAGAAATGAGGCTTGCATACAATTACAAATCTTGCAAAAGGTATTCAAAAGCTAGATGATTCATATTGTTTATAATAATGTATGAACAGTGCTTATATGAGTCAATTGTATCCATTTGTATGGAGTCTAATTATTAAGATTTTGTACTAGAGATTCTCTCGTTCAAAATTGAATATATAAACGTACTGTTCGTGGATGTTGTTTTACTTATATCCATTTTAGACACATGAACACCCAAAAACATATTTATAAATTGTAAAGAAATCTCAACTTACGATTGTGGTGCACATCCAATTGCGAAACCGACTAGCCCTCTTAAAAATAATAACCAAAGGAAATTGGGTGCTATTGCACTGAGCAACCCATAATAAAATAAAAGTATCCCACACATAGTCAATGCCTGAAACATTACAAAAAAAAAACTTAGTAAATGGTAATTTGGTACCACGATAAAATAAATCTTATACAACCAGTTTTGGCAGTAGTAACTATAAGTCACTTATATTGTTATATTGAATAGACTGTGCATCTCGTTTTTAATTATTGTAAACAATTTATTAAATTAACAAATAAATTAATATACTTACAGTTTTTCTGCCATATCGATCACTTATATTGCCCCAGAATGTTGAACTAAGCATCATCCCCATGAACACAACTGTTGTTGTTAACGCTTGTTGATATCTGAAATAAAATTCAATTATACAAATTTAAAATTGCAGATGCGAACAATAATACGCAGAGGGGTATAAAAAAGACTGATAGAATGAAATGGAAACAATATTATATACCAACTATTGTAAAAAAAATATGTTAGGTGTAGGTAAACGATAAAAGATATATTTTTGTATATTACAATGATATAAATTTATGGACATACAACCGATTAGGTGTTACGATACTTTTGCGCCGTCAATATTCGCACTAAGAATTTGACAGACAGACAGTTAGATTTCTTACGCGCGTGATAAATAACCAGCCTGTTGAGTGATTTCACTCAACCTCAAGTGACCTATGGTCTAAAATGTAGTGCATGAGTTTAGTGTTTAGTCATCTCTTTTACTCTCATACAGTGTCAGCAACGTGAATGATTGTAATTATCAAACTAAAAACAGCAATAAAATACCTGCTCTCTATATGAATAAGGTCTTTCATTTATTATTTAAATAATAATAATATATTAATTAATCTCTTTAAATAAATACTTTGAAATGTTCCATTCGCAGTGTAGTGCTGGAGACAATATGCTAAGAATAGTCATCTCCATGGAATCAGCCATCCAGCAGAGGCCCGTGCATAAAGACAACTTGACTTGGAACCAGCCGAAACCGAGTTGATTCACAGCTTGTGTTACAGTGAATGTGTCTGTAAATAAATGAAATTACCTAAATTAATAAAAATATAATATTTATTAAATGTATGTATATATCTGAAGGTTGCGCTAACTGTTTATTTTCTCATACAATAGGTTAAGGGTGATCACACAGGTCCAAAACCAAGCTGTTTATTGATTTAATTTCTACGTTTGTAATAAAATAAAACAGAAAAATGATGATTGTTTTGAAAATTGAGAGTCTTAAAATATATTTTGTAACACTTATTTTAGCATAACTTTGGTAGTAAATAAAGTATACATAAACTATGAAGTAATTTTATTAGAGACAGTTTAATTGATCATATTTTCAAATAAATTTGATTTCAACAAATACTTAATTAATAATAACTAGCGACCCGCCCCGGCTACGCACGGGCAGCAGAGCATATAAGCCGTAGTGTTGTTTCTGTTGTAGTTGTAGTATCTGCTTTGGTGCGTTGAACATGTGGATTATATTTCATTAGATTTACTTGGAGTACTTGGAGACCTACTTGGAGTATTTTTAATGTATTTTGTTTCGAACTCTGCAAGTATTTGAAAAAGTAGAGAATATATACTCTATATATTTAAAATAGTCTAAAATATTTCTTTATATACAACATGATAACTTCTTCCTAACTTTATACATCACGCGTGTCGAGTCGGTATCATGCCGATATGGGGCCGCTCCACGCGCCGCCCTCCGCCAGGCGCTTGTCGCGCGATAGTTTTTATTTCGCCATATCTCCTAAGATATTAATTTAAATTGTATGGTGTAAAGGGCAATCATAATCTGCATGAAATGCTGAAGGTAAATAATGTATTTAATTTGATAAGGATTAATACTGTATCCGTATAAATTACTTTCCAATTACCTCATCATATAACACCATTTTTTTAAACATAAAAAAAGGTACAGTAAGCTATCCATAAAAGATAGACATATGCCGCCGCGGGCTTTTTTTTAGTCCTATAAAAGAGAAACAATTCCTCATTATCTTGTTATATCTCAAAAGGATTAAGCAGCGTTTTCTATGAAAGCTCCCAGCCAGCTTGATTTTTTTGGACTTCTTTGACAATAATCGTCATATTAAATTAATTAATAATAAAACATTCTGCCTCTCACAGAAATGCTTTTTATGACCATGTATCATGTCGTACCAAGAATAGATATTTTTTGAATGCACTGTATTGCTTCCTTAGACTCATGCATAGAATGACATGATTTTAGGCCATACATGTAGCAGTTCTTGCAAATGAAGTGCGTATATCCTTAAGACAAAATTCCCAGAATTTGCAGAAGCGCATATCTGTATATTTACATACCACAAACTATAGCAGAGTTGTGATGCTATACAAAATTGGGTAGCTGGAATAAAAACACAGACTTTTGAGTTGAAAACTGTTTTTTGAGAAATGAATTGTAAAAATATGTCTGTTATGTTGAAAAATAAAGTATCAGCTGATGGGAGTGAAAGATCAATTTATGGTTAATTTGACCACAACTTATTTAAACATATTAAAGGCAAATTAAAACTTTTCAGAATGAAACTAAATTCAATTAACAAACAAACTTAGAAATGTTTGAATGACAGTAATGCCTTTGCAACAGGTACATAGTTTTTATTTTTGGTTTCTTCTTATTTCAAAACTTCTGAAAGTTGGTTTTGCGCCTTTGCCCTGCCCTGTTCTAGGGTCGGCTTTCCATTGTTGCCTGATGAAAATTGTGTTCATAAAAATGATCAATTTGAAATCTGGCTAAGATAGGTTGATGGTCCATCATTTCAAAAAAATAGGTTAGGTTATGGTTTGCTTGTGATAATGCGAGAAGCGAAGCGGAGCGGAGCGACGAGCCACTAATAAGCCTTATAATTTATTTTCATTTCCTTAAAAAATATTTACAGCATGAGGTTCCTACACCCCTCTCTCATAAGCCTGATTAAATATTTTGTAACTTTTCAGCAGGCTACATTGGAAAGTGCTACTCTGTTCTAAATTATTAATACTCTTAGAGTGTTAGTTTTTAAAAGAACTAAAGGACGATACCTGTATCTTTACATATGCTGCATTTCTAAACTGCTTAAGTTTAATTTCTAAGCAAGGAATAACTTGCCACAGAAATTGGCCAATTACTTTTTTAAACTAGTATTCCTTTAAATTAACACCTCCAAGGCTAGAAATGTGAGAATGTAACAGTAAAAGAAAAAGTAGTCACCATCTGGTACAACGGACACTGAGGCCATTTCAATCTCTTGTATTGCTTGAGGCATTGGCGGAGCCGCTGTGCGTTGGCTCAGCGTCTCATCTAGGTCCTGATATCCTTTGGATCGCTTCATTTTGCCTAGCTAAGTATAAATCATCAAAAAAAACACATTCACTTTTAAACTAATGACAACGAATATAGTACATATTTTATATTTACACGTGAAATAAGTTAGAAATATAACGTTAAATTAAATAGGTACAGGAAGAAGAAAACATCGACAGAATTATTTTAAAATAAACAGGCTAAATGATGAAAACGCATCAAAACTCAAAACAAAGTGCCGTTAAATTCATGACTTGTCTTGCTGTCACCAGTCTTCAATCTTGCCTTGTCAGATTTCAGATTAAAGTTGTCAATGGGGTGTGGTGTTTAAAACTTTCTTTTCTGTGCTAATGAATGGCAAATGCATGGACGTAATACTAGTTCAGGACAGTGTACTCGGCTTTGCGAAACGAGGAGATGAAATAGCGAGGTCCAATTCCTCTTGTCTCTTTTCTTCTAGGGTGGCAATAATTTTATTTTATTTTTTCTCTCATCTTTACTTTTGTTGCTAGTGCTCTATAATAACAAGTTAACTTAAAAATAACTAATAAACGAGAAAAGATGATAAAAATCTGAATAGCAGATGTGGGGGATGGAAAAGTTGGCAGATAAAGAAAGATTTTTAAAGATTAAAAAAAAGGTACGAGAAAAATTTAAATTAAAATCACATTGCCGACATCTTAAAAAATTGCCAAAGAAGAACAGTTACGTGTCGAATCACGTGGTTTCGTAGCCATACCAAGAACAAAAATTAATCACAAAGTCATCAAAAAGTGCATCAGGTCAAGTGCGTAATCCAAAAAATAATCAGAAATCAAAAATGATGGGTCAAACTTATGATTTTGGTTCGTCATAAGTCTTTGTATATAGTATCTACACTATCTTCTATTATTATTAGGAAAATGCTTTATATTTTTCAAAACATAATTCAAGAAAGTAAGTCACTAAAAGCGGCAATCCGTATTAAAATATGATGCGTCGACGGAGGATTATTACGTCCAAAATAAACTGTGAAGCAGTTATATCTCTTAAAAATCAAAGCTTCAAAGATTTTAATCGCCTTAATAAATTAATGACAGGTTCCCCTAATATAGAATACCGCTTTGAATATAAATCTCCGATTCAATCACAGAAATAAAGGTACTACCTAGATTGTGGTTTTATAATTAGATGGCTGACCGTCTGTATTTACAAATCAATTAAGTCGTATTTATGTGTTACGTACGTATGTTACGTATTTGTGCACGCCTAGGTACCCGGGATCCATCACTTAGGAAATATCTCGTTAAAAGGATCCCAATGAAACACGCTGCACAGAAGATGGAGAATTTTCTAAATATCAATGTTTAAAATATATTTCACATAAATTAAAAATGTAATAATTCTGAAATAAATAAAACAATGTCACCGATTTATCAAATTGTATTTCCCTTTTTAGTAAATAACAGTATCACAAAAATAATAATAATAAAAAATAAAACTAATCCAATAATCCACCCCTCGTCGCCCCCGACGCAGATGTGCCCATGACGCTCATTGCATTGCCGCGCTGAATTGCAATGGCAATTCTTTGCACCAGGAAGGTACCAGAACGGGGGTCGAGTCCCCTTTCTTTTAGACGACGGCCGATGCTCGCGACGAAACGTTTGGCTTCAATCCCCCAACAGCCAGCATCTTCCACCGCAAGAGGGACGAACAAGTATTTACTCTCCAGAGTAGAGTATTTGACTCGTTTTCTGGCGGCTGCAGACTCCGCAGCGGCTCCGGCCGTTCCCACGGTACGACCAAGGTGAGAGGCGGCAAATGTGCTGACACACGTGGCGTCTCAAAGTAGACACCTACCCTTCTCCCACGGCACCAAAGTCATACCATCGGGTCTTTTGCCATCGGATCGGCTAAGTCCAGGAAGCTCCAACACGCACGGAACATTGGCCGAAATTAAAGCCCTGCGGACTATGTCGTTAAGAGCGTGGTGTCGCGGTAATCTCCCCGAGCAGCGACGACAACTCAACGCGTGGTGTCCGTTGGCCTCCACCATGGAACCGCAGATGCATAGGTGTCGTTCACAAACATCGCAGCCCAGGCGGAGCCCCACTGCCACACGCAAAGACTCACCGTCCAGTAGGGTACCAATGTGCGGGGAGGGAAGAGCGTTGAGCCAGGCCCCGGACTCAGCCCGTGACACCGGACACAATATTTTACATAAATTTTGTCAGGCTTTACTGCCTTATGCGAACGTGGGAACCCTAATAATACAACTTCTTTGTACAGGTGACCAGCTCCTTTCCTTTCCAAAAAAAACCAACAATCCCAAAAATTCCCAATAATCCGGTGGATAAAAACTAATTTATAATACTCAAGCTTTCGAAACAGTATTTCTAAGGTCAAATTGTCTTGCACTTGAGTGCTGGTGTGGGACTCAGAGATAATATAATAAATATTGGTAAGGTGGGAAAAGTAGTTTCGTGATAAAAAGTTGCCTATGTCACTTCGGACAACGCCTTATTCATGTCTGCAAAGTTTCATTTAAACCGGATCAACCGTTTCGTAGATTAGCGGGAACAGACCGACACTAGGATTTCATTTATATGGATGATGGATTTATTACTTATCTTGCAAATAACTAAGGGAGAATACATTTTCCGTAATGACATTAATACTTTTTTTTTATAAATTACAAGTAAATCGCAATTTATTATTAGAAACCCATCAAAAACTTGTTTTTGGTTCTCTCCTCGAGACTGCTTTAATTTCCACAATGTAAGATTTACTGCTGACCAGTTTTATTTTTAAACTATATTTGAAAGTTACCTGTGAAAAAATTTGCCACAACCACCCATTGATTCTCTTCCACAGTATGTTATACAACACTTTTTAATCATTTTTTTTTATGGATATATGAAGAACATATTAAAAACTTAAACAAAAAACCAATGCGGAAGAAATTCTCTCAAACCCAGTAATTTCAATTGACAAGTTTATTTTAGCTTACTAACTAATAAAACCAAAAGTAACACTTTTTAATGCTAGTATCTACTAACGTGATAACGTTTTAGGTCACATTTGGGACGGTGAACGTTTTGATCCATCGTCATCATACGATATCAATATAATACGACGAATCGCATACTATAATATGTAACAACCGTAATCAATTTCGTGATGGGAAACGAATCATACTACATGCTGCGATCGGTCGAATTATCATCATCCTGTTTACGGTGGGTCATCTATCTATATAATGATTGTTGGTTTGTATTTTTTATTATCTATGTGTTCCTATATCATCCTATGCTGAAACATTTGCCTACGCTGGACTGATTCCTGCTGTTGGTTCCTTTTCGCACTCATGTAATTAGACATTCTAGATTTTCCGTCCGATGCTCCATTGATATTTTTGTATGTAAGTATTATGCTATGACGTCTATAAATTTAAGCATATTTTTTACTATATCAGAATATTTTTGTTTTTTACATAGTATTTTAAATTTGCACTGCAAAAAGAACTGTAAATTTTGAACCCATTATCTATTTTTTTAAATTTTAATAAAGAACTCCTACTAACTTAAGAAAATATTATGGTCACCTTAGTAATATGACGTTAAAAACTTCAACTTTGACAATACACACGTCAAAACTCTAAAGTTTTAGTTGCCAGTACAAAACTATAAACTAAACCAGCCCTTTTAAATATAACTGAATTTTTTTATGAATATGTAAAATTTAACGTAATAACTTTCAAAAATATTATTATCATCCGAATACCAAGACATATCAAAAACCAGAAGTCACAGAAAATAGATATTAGACGAGTATTCGTAGGAATATATAAAAATCGATAATAAACCTACTAGTTGTAATATTTTTTTCTAATGGCAAGTGTTAGAAAGGGACAAACGGACTCACCGGTAGCTATCTCCTACAAACTTATTTTGCCTCCTTACGGTTTAAAATTTAAAATAAACCTTATGCGTAACGCAAAAGTTTCGTTTTTGTATTATACAGTAACGAGAGTGTACAGTCCAGAACCTACGTAGTAGGTACTATTACGTCCACGGGTAAATGTGAACTAAAATAAAAAGTAGAAAGGGAACGAAATAGGTACTCTTTTTTGTTGACTAATAATAATAATGGTTACACATTTGATTTACCAATAAATTTTATTATTCAAAAGTGTGTTTTATTTACAATATTCCTTAAAATATGTGATAATTTTTTTTTGAATTTTGGTGTTATTTAACCCCTTTTTAGTATTTTTTACTGCTGGCGACGCAATGTTTGGTTTATTGCTAAATTTTAAAACGGTCACATTGGTGAGCACTGGAACTGACTGAAATGAGTTCTCGCGCGGCATAGAACTAATTTTACTAGCGTATAGAAACGACACCGCGAACCAAATGTTTGCGCCAAGCGTTGTTGCCGACCGGCAACAATTCATTCAGTCCACTCGCCTATATGCTCATTGCTACCGCGTGCGAAAAACGTGATTAAACAACAATAAAAAAATGCCGTCGTGGGTGTAAAGAACGTGTAGGTAAAAATTAATCAACTGCGAAGAAATAAGATAGTGGCATAACTTATCGTCGATAAATAATGAAAACAAAACTAAAACCATCTAAAATTAATTTTTGTACCAACATTATTTTCTACTGTTTCCGCTATACTTGTTTTAACTAGAAAGTAATGACACGACATGTATAATATGTACTAAAGACTTGTATAACACTTACGATTCTGTATGTTCTAGTGGAAACGAACGACAGAAGTGACAGCTAAAATAAAGTCTCGTGATAAGTATTAAAATTGATTTCGTTCTAAGAATTAAAAAATGTTTAAAAAACCGAATTAAAAAGTACAAAATATTTTTTAAGTTTAACTTATAATTTTGATAAGTTTAAATAAAAGTAAAGATATGAACAAAAAAATTAATTTTATTGTTGCGGGCTATACTATAGGTCCAGATATACCTACTATAGTATTTTTTTCCAACAGCCCTTTTTATACACCACTGCAGGGGCTTACATTTCCCCTCGACATAAGGGGCCTTGGAGCTTAAATTCACCACGCTGCTCCAATACGGGTTGGCGGATTGTAACGACCGCCGTCTATTGACAGCAACCGGGACCGACTGATTAACGTGCTTTCCGAGGCACGGAGTCAGTGACAGTTAATGTTCTTAAGTCAGAAAAAATTCATCGGTACACGCCCGGATTCGACCCATGGTCTTATAGATTTGAAAAAGTTTAACTGCATTCGGGCTTTCAAGATGCATAGTATAGGTATAGTATAATATAGGTATAGCATAGTATAGCTATGCTATTAGTGGAGGTGCACTAAAACATCGATTTAATTGTACTTTACTTTATTATGAAAGAAAATCACTAGCTGTTTCAATCTTAATTCACACAGATCAGAAATTACTCTTTTATAGCACTTTAAGATTCGCAGTTGATTGCACTTGACTTATCAAGTAAACTGACTGACGTCGCGTCGTCCTCCTTATAATGCTATAGGCCCCAGAAATCTTTAGTAAGCATCTCGAAGTTTCCTATTCAAATTCTAATCACATTTAACCCCTGGAATTTTCTGGACGGCGGCGGCGCCAGTCTTTGTGTGGTCACCGAAATGCGTCCCAAAAATCTAATTTTTGAAAATTTAATTTGTGGAATTTATTTTTTACGTCGGAATTTTTGGATTTTTTCGTATTTGATCGATGTGTTTGAATAGTCTGATATTTTCTCGAGTAATTTCTATCACACATCGACGTGATTCTGTACATAGACGTGACATTATTGTAAAAAAAAAGAGTTGGGTGCATGCTTTTCACTCATCGAACTACTATTTTAACTATATATTTATAATAACTTTACTTATAAAAATAGTGAGCAATGAAATATTTATACAATTGATAGCAAACAATACGCTTTAATTTTTTACAATAAAATTATTTATCTTTACTTTTATTTTAATGTTATCAAAAATAATTAGGTAGGTATACTTGAAAATTATTTGTTACTTATAAGCTCGGTTTGCTATTAAAGCGTGTTTATTAGTTTTTTTTTTAATAATAACATGCTTACATTGCCATTTAGGCCTATCGTTATCCAGTCGTGATCTGCTCCGGCCAGCTCCAATCAGCTCGTGTCCAGCCTGCTATGCTCGCGCCAAACTTCTAACTCATCATGTTGACACGGGTGCGTTTTGCTCAGATGCGGAAAAGCAGGTTGCTCTCGATCCTCTGATACCCATTTGTCCTACTGCAACGCTACTCGCTTCGATTTCAGAGCAAACTAGAAGTTTATCGCTAGCTGAATCAGGTTATAGAAAAGCTTATATTTTTTCTTGACTTTTTATAATTTTATGCTACTTTCTAACTACTTATGTTGTAAATTAGAAGTGTACATAGACGTAGAAAACACGGAATAGATGTATCGCTTGCAAGACCTAAGCACATTTTTAGTTACAGATTGCGTCAAACTTTTTGATGGATCTGAATACAACGTTCTAAGCGGGCTTGCGCAGGTACAATCATTTACCCCTCGCTCCACTGCGCCCCGCTACACTTAAAACTGGTTATTGCGGCGCGACTTGTGCCTACTTTTGGATCCGTCATAAAGTTTGATAGTAACTGTACCACTTATTGATAACAAACTGCCTGCACTGTAATTTTAAAATCGATAGTGGCACGTGTATCTATACTTGCTTTATTATGTAGTATAAGCCGCAAAATGGGTCAAGGAAGTTCACCGATCTGATGGGCAGGTCACGATTTATATACAGGTATAATTCAACCTTTTCCAATAATTTTATTTATACGACCGCACTGTTAAATTATACTGTAATGTTGGTTAGACAATTTATTGTGTCATTTATATCTGAGATTAACAAACTTGATGGCAGCGTCCATTAGTGCAAAGGTAACATTTGGTTGTTAGGACGTAGAGATTTTCCGTTACATTTTCTGACAGATCTTGCATAAATTTATTGCATGAAAAAGTCAGTGAAGAGGAGAGCGGAAGAAACAGTAAAAAAATGGGGACGGGGTATTATGATGTCTTTGATTATTTAATTATATATTTCTAGATATAGAGTCGCGTCAAAAAACGCAGATAAAAATATCACCTAACTGTTCCAGAGATTTCCTTCCCATTTCATCAGTGCTAAATTTGTTATCATGGAGTACCAATATAAACTGTTAAAAATTTAAAAAAAAATGTGCGATAATAGTACGTAGTATGTAGGAGACATGTAGAGAGAACTGAATGTTTGCAAGAGGGTTAACTTACCATACCAAAAAATGGGCAGCTAGAATGGTGGTCATGTCATCATGTACAATGAGTGTAGGGAGTGAAGTGTGCCGAGTGGAAAAAAGTAATTAATATTTTTGGGGACTAGGGTAGTTAATGAATCTACCGTGAACAAAATTTCAGCTATTCACGTAGTCAAAAATAATTGGCTAAATATAACCTATAAAATCATTCTTTAAAAATTTCGCTCTTGTGATGGTAGCGCGGTTTAAAGTCTATTCCTTCAAAACTATAGGCATTAAGGCAAGTGTGGCGTCATTTTTGGATTACTCAAAGATGAATAATTCATTTCTAGAACAATTATGTTGTCATTCCGTACAAAAAATATAAATATCAGCCAAAACTCTCAAAATGTGAAAACTCTTTTTATAAATTAACATCGTTTATTCCTAAACTATAAGAGATAAACTGTAAAACATATGTTCTAAAAGCTATATTTATCAGGATTACAGATATATACTTTTTACTGAGATGTTGTAATAAAAAGATAGTGAAAATAAATCGCGATACTGTGCGGTGCATTTGCATTTTGAGGCAAACATCGGGCTAATAGTAGGGAATTTAGTACGATACATCCTAACATTTAGTAACAGAAGGCTCATACTTGCAACAGCTGTTTCTTCGGTGTTCCTGAGTGGATTTCCATCAGTAGGCACCGTTAGACACCGCTGAGTAGCGGGAAAGGGGGAGTTTACTTCTGCCGCGCTTCACTTTAAAGCCTACTTCTCTAAAACTATGGGTATTAGGCCAAGTGCGGTGTAATTTTTGAGTAACTCACGGATGACGAATTCATTTCTATAAAAAACATTTTGCCTATCCATACAAAAAATATAAATGTTTACGCGGCTTCTTTTAAATAGCTGTCGATAACTGTTAAATTTTATTTAATTAAACTTCGCGTAAATTGATGATTGTTTTAGCGTAATGGCAAGGGCTTTGGAATCAAATATTTTTGTGTTGAATAGAGCTGACACCATTAATATATTATTATACGGATGCGGTGTTGCATCGCCATAGTTGCTCATGGTCAGTTAGGTCATTTTTGTGACGAATCGTCACATAATTCCATTGTTCTACCACATGTTCTACTAGTCTCTTTCATAGCCTTTCTTTGTATTTGGTTACCCTGCTATAGCGACAACCGATCTACACTATGTTAGTGTATAATCTATGGCTGACCCTCAGGTAAATTAACGAACAAATCAGATTAAGAACGACGGAACACACATGGCATGATTCGGGTACTCCTCGGGGTATTCTACTTCTAGACTTCCGCTTGACACTACTTTTGGAACAAGCTGTATGTATGTACAGCATTTACATGAAAAGTGGGTATATAATACATTCATTTAAACTTTTGTATTTTTTTGTACAAAACGAAATATTGACAATCTATTTCTAAAAACGACATTAGGGAATATTATTATTAATTCATGTACTCAAGTATATAAATGTAACCCTGTATAACCTTAATACTTAGTATTTAATTTTAACATATTGACAAGGTACTATCATATATCATTTTAAAGAACGCAGAGTTGAATAAACACTTGTTGCTGATACCGTTGACGTCATCCCCTCTCCACCGCACCTTTCATCACCAGAATCACCCCGCGGTAACACCCCCAAGCTCCACCGAACCCCCCGTAACACCCGAACAACAGTCCCTAATAACACTCCCCCCAATACGAGTGGGCTGTCAGGAATGACGTAGGTCACATTCATGAATTGAACTTGACTATACGCACAGACTACGCTGACGATAAGTCTATTGTGGTGAATGCAGGCTTTTACGATATTAGCTATGTGTTTTTATGACAACCATGTATGTAAAAACATGATTTTGCTGTTTCGGTATGCCCTATAGCATGTAAAAGCTTATAGCTTATCTACACAAAGGAAAAAAAAATTATAATCAATAAATTGTATTGATTATAAAAATCAACTAGAGGGTCGGCACTCGCTTTACTGTGTCGTTCGTTACCTTATAAAAAATCATTATTCATACAAAAGTTTTCAACGTTCTGCAGTTCTGCTGTGAATGCGAAAATCCCTGACAACTAAAATTTTGTTTTGTAATGTGCACTTTTTACGTTTTACTTTTCACATTTTACAATGCGCAAGCGGCGCGCGTCTGGTGCATCGGGTGCGAGGCAGTCCCAGCACTATCCTGGCGATGATAGCAAAAAGGTATGATTTTCGTTTTATTGGTCGCTGTTGCCGCCTTCATATAGTGTGAATTGGTTGTTTGGGAGAGGGCATGGGTCCATGAAGAGAATAGCATCACTTAATAAATTTCGCCAAAATTGGACTTGTGTTCTTTCTCGGATAGCCACTTCATATAGGGTAGATATTATAGTATCAACATGTTGTGTATGACTTAGTTAATTTTTACAATTTGATGTTGATTTGTGATTTGTAGTTTGTTTTAATTTTGATTTTAATTTATTTTATGTTACTAACATATTGATTGTAATTTAGGTTTATTAACAAAATGAGTCTTTGTTACTTGATTTGAAAATATTAATAAAAAATAAAGTGGTCATGATAACGTTTACCTAAACGACGCGAAAAGGGCGGATATTGTTTAATTTCAATTCGTATAGAGATCGTGTTGAAGTTATAGTTAAATAGTATATATAAATGTTACATACACATATGTGAAAATGCAATTAGTTTCACGTTGAACATGTAAAAAATTAAACAATTTAAAAAAAAAAAATCCCTCGCATTTAAGTTTTTATTTCTTATGATGTATCAAAATATTTAAAAAATTAAAAACTTATAAACATAGTTTTTACTGATCGAAATACCACATAATTTTTTTGTGCCAATCGGTTAAGGTTTATTGGGGTGCAACCGTTAACTAAATTAAATTCTAAGAATTAATAAAAGTATAGCTCATATGGAAGAAAAACACAAAAAATAACGTCCAAGAAGAAAAACAAAACAAAAGATTTATATATTATCATTTATATTATTTAATAGCGAAGTGCGTCTGCAACTAAAAGTAAACTAGGTACAAAAAAAGAAAAGGGCGAGTTCAAGGCAAAGGAAATGTCATTTTCAGAATAGCGTTAAGGAAATGGAAAATTATATAAACCTTGTTACGCAACACAATTTAACAGAACTTGACAACGGAGGCGTGGGCGACTGTAATATGTTACGACAATATTGTTTACACAATAATATTTATAGTTATTAATAATAAAAGTATTAGTTATATTTTTTACATCTTTTATTCGATGTTGAAATTTTTATTAAAACTAAACTCACGTCGACTGCAATGTTTTAACCTTTCATGTTGTGATGTAACACTTAGAATCAAATCAGTACAGAGAAAAAAGGGAATTTCAGATTAAGAGCGAAAAGAATTTGGTAGTCAAATATTTAAACCAAAACTATACTCGTAATGTGTCAAACTCAAACACAAACAAAACCTACGGATCGATTTCATCATATACATGTTATCCAGACTAATAGATGTACGTTAAGTTCATTTATACAACATATTACATAATCGCCTGTCCAAACCAGATATTTTTAAATTCGTAGGTTTGCAAAGCCACTATACACTACAGAATACGTTATAGACAAATCCCAGCTAAAACTCGCTTAGATTTTACCTGCGTTCTAACATGTCTGATCTTCAAACTGGGACAACTCAGTCACTGACTGGGACACGAGGACATGGCACTATAAAGGGTCTGCTGGGACGTATGTTAGCCCTATAAGAACCGTATTTAGTTCTATTCAAATAGCCGATGTCTATGGACGGAGTCGAGCAGGAGTCTTGTATTAGATAAGAAGTGATAAGGAGGAGCGTTCAAAATGAAATGAGATTGTTTATGACACAGTTACCTTCTATTAAATGTTCTTTTTTATTTTTCAGCATAGTTTTTTCCAAAAATATACCTACGCTTCCCATAGAAGTATTGGTCCTGATCACCTAAAAAAATCCTGCATTCAATCCTGTTCCTTTTCAATGTGTTCCTGTTCCTTTTAATCTTGGAAATAGATAAAAATCAAAAGAAAAAAATAACTACTGGTTGAAACTGATGTATTGATCTATATCTCGAGCGTATATGTATTTTCAATAAATACCAGATCTCAAGTATATTGAAAATATATAGCTGAAGTGATTGCCAACAATTCGTTTTCCGCAAGTGCGAAGATTCTCGTGAATACAGAAGTTTTTCAAAAGAGGCCACCCTAACGATGCGTGGGACACAGATTTCATATTGATATCAAATTCTTCCAATTTATCTTGTATGTCCATGTAACTTTATATGAGTAAACCGCGTAGTTTGTACTGCGTAGTGCATCTATTAGGAACCGAATCTTTATCATTTGCAAATAAATGACGAAGTGTTACGTTTATTTTTTTGTAATTTTTTTCAAAAGTCACTTGGTTTTTTCAATTGATATAATCGAAGCCATTATTGTAGAAAACAAAATTGCTCGCGTCTGTTATCATAATTTCTGTTTCATTTTCTAAACCAGTAGTCGCACTCATTGGGACAATTTTCCACCAAAGGTTAGTATTGTTTATGTTTTTTATAGTAGCAAAAATTCAATGTTTGGTAATCAAATCATAAAAAAAATTTAAACTTTATGAGATAACTACATCAAAATATTGTATTCGTACTATGGAATGTTATATGTCTATCTCATCAGGATATTCCACAGTAATCATTTTTATCTCTCACATAAAAAGAGATAAAAAAATCTTTCGCTTCTCTTATTAAAAAGTGATTAAATTTAATTATGATCGAAAACCTACTTTTGGATTTAACAAGTATACGAATGCGCTAACAATTTGAAAAAAAAACCCTTGGTACATTTTTTAAATATATATTGAAAGGACTTAGTAGATGGCGACTTTGGATACTTTTCGTAATTGTTTCGAATGGAGAAGACTTACCCAGCCTCTCGTTTCACGTGTTTTGTTCACGTGTAAAATAAAAAGTTATTTTTAGAATAAGATCGCATCGGTGCCTACTACCCGCTGCCCGTTCTCACTTTATAAATAGTGTAAGATGTTGTCTGTATAAAAGAAAGTGTCAAAAGGCGTACGCGGGGTGGGACTAATTTGTCGATAAATAATTTATGGCACATTATTTTAGGTGTATGTGCGGTTCGATTGTCAGTCGCTTGCGCGTTTCTCGGCGGATGTTGATTCAGGCGGTCGAGCTGATTACGTTCACAGACAAAGTTGTTCATCGGTGCGCTCTATACTTCTCTTTACACGCATAAGGCGGTTGATCAAAGTAAAAACGAAATCCCATTTTCGCATTCATCAACTGCCACATCACATTCGTTTGTTAGCTATATATATGGTAAGGTCTGTTAATGCTAAGTAAGTAAAAATACTTGTAGAATAATATATCGTATAAAATGTGTATAATGCAATGTTTTTGGGAACATTCAAGAAAAGCTACGATTCACTGTTCAATATTACCGAAATCTAAGGACAAGATTCTTTGACATTAAAACAACAACTATTGAACCTTATAAATGAATGTATTTTGCAGATACAAAACCTTTATAAGAATAACTAAACACAAGAAAAAAGAAACTGATATGCGAAAAATAAACCTTTTTTTATTGTTAGGTACTATCTAAACTCCGTAAAATATTGTAAATAACTAGTTTTGGGTCAACCAAACAAACTTAACGTAATTAATTTGGCTTATTTTTCATTCCAGCTTCTTTTTTCGTCGGTTTAATTTGTGGTTGAAATTCTTTTGCAATTCTGTTTTGATTTCTTTTTTTTTCTTGGTTTTAATTCATTAATAGTTAACTTCGAGGTATGCAATACAAAAAGAACCATACAAATAGGACTACACTGTAAAAAGTTCTCCTATTTTTTTACTTTTAGGAATGTCTTTTTTTTTTTCAATGGGACTAACTTCGAGGTAAAATTGGACGACCCAGTAAAAAGTTGGTGGCAATAAAGAAAAATATACACCTCGACTCTTCCTTTTGAGATTTGAAAACGCGCCGTGAAATTCAAACGTGATGTACGTTTGAATTTGATAGTCCTTTTCTTTCTGTTTTCGCTTGGTGACAATATTACCTAATTACCATTAATTTTTTTTGGGGCTTGGCTTTTGTAACTAGCTATTAGTTAAAAAATGTCCTTCCTATAATTGGTGTCTATATCACTGAAGAAATACGTAATCCCGTGATGAGTTTTGTTTTTATTTGTTCAGGAAGCAAATACATTGTTGATTGAATTATTAAAGTAAAATTTTGTTTATGCCAATATTTAAACTGAACTGTCTTCTAGCTTTATTTTAAACGTCTTATTTGGGCAACTAAGTGATTTACATTTACTTTAGTTACCAAAAACAAAACCCTTTTCGGTTTTCACAGCCTTGTAACCGATTAACCAACAGCAATGGAAAACAACGTTAAAGACAATTCGCCAAAACAATGAAATTTAATTACAAAGCGAACTTATTCCAATTAACTGGCCCCTTTGTACTCGAGTTTCAACTTTGTTTGGTTTCCAATGTCGTGTATAAAAGCACGAGTTTGGAATTTTCCTAAATTTTGGCAAGGCTGCTTGGAACTTTTACATCATGTTATTTGCGTGAGTGAAAATCGAAAAATTATATTTTAATTAACTGTGTAGGTAGTTAGGTACTCTTTCGAAAGTCTAAATTAACGCACCTTCGCTAATACGGCTTCTATAGACTTCGTCTTAAAATGGTAGCTTTTTTATTGTTTATCAAGCTTCAGTCGCACAGTGGCGCGCATGATTACGTTTGGATATGGCTTAGAGTATTTTTATCGTATTTACCCACCGATTGCATTATCTACTGCAAGAGGAGTATTATTACTAGTATTTCTTATGGGTTGGCTTTCCAAAACTACCACCCTAAGGGTATTAATAATAAGCAAGAGGGGAGCGAGGTAAAGATATTAAACCCACTTTTAAGAATTTTTAGAAATGCGGAAATTCGAAAAAAAGCGAAATTAAAAATGAGTAATACCTACCTGCTACTCAGCCATTTATGATAACCCTCAAACTCAAAAAAATTTAAACTAACACTAAATGGCCAGTCACTCTTCTAATAAGTCTCAACTATTTAGGTTTAGTACATAAAAGAACGTTTAAAAGAAATTCGGTTAAGGTAGGTTGCTTTCTCGTCGTTTCTCAATCAATATCTGCTGTGGGGACACGCTGCTAATGTTAATACAATCTTCGTGTTGCAGAAGCGAGCTGTTCGAGCAATTTATAAACTGGGACCTAAAGTATCACTTAGAGAAAAGTTTAAGGAAATTAATATAATGACATTGCCATCTCAATATATATTTGAAAACATTATGTACGTAAAAAAAAATATTACATTATTTAAAAAAAATAGTGATCGGCATAATGTTAATACAAGAAACAAAGATAAACTTGCTAATCATGTCAGCCGCCTCAATAAAATCACGAAATCTTTTAAAGGGCAATGTATACGCTTTTACAATAAGATCCCAGCTGACATTCAAGATCTACCCCTTAATAAGTTTAAAACTACACTAAAACGAAAGCTTTATGCAAAAGCTTATTATAAAGTATCAGACTACTTAGATGATAAAAATCCATGGGTGTAAGCCGCTCGCCTATCAGTTTGTTTCAATAATATTATTCTTTAAGCACTTATTGTAAAAATTTATTTTTAATAATTTTGTTAAAAAGAGCGTCCCTCAGTTTCTTGCGCATTCTTCTGAGAGGAACCAGCATTTTGGAATGCGCCTTTGTGGTCACGTTCTTCCACAAAGTAATAAAATTCACTCTTATGACGTATTTCAAGATTATGTTACATAACTACGAAATAAAGATATTTTGATTTGATTTGATTTGATTTGAATAGGTAGGTTAGGTTAGTTTAAAAAAATATACAATAAAATCGAATATATTGGCACTCCGACTACTCTTCCAATAAGCGATGATGGTTCCAACCCACTAGGAACATAAAAAACGCGCGAGGGCAGCGAGCGAAGCGAGCGTGCTGCGGCAGCGGCCCCCGAGCGCCATGCAAATCGAATTTTAAATTGTAACTAAAGTTAGTTTAGAAAATTCTTAACGTATTTACTGTTTTAAATTTATTTTAATGTTGAAGTCTATTCCCTCCTTCAAAAGTCGATCCTTTGATTATGTCAATACAAGGAGCAAATTCATGTCGGTGGTAACGAGTACGTGGTTTGCAGTTTTTATTTTTGGTTTTTTTCACGTTTCCGCATTTCTGAAAATTCTGTAAGTTGGTTTTCTTTTCTCGTCCCACCATCCCCTAAATTATTATTAATACTTCTAGGGTGGTACTTTTGGAAAGCCATACCTTACTTATAACTTTAATGATGTATCACCTACAGCAGTAACTTTGCACAAATAAAATATATATACAGACAGAGGAGCACAACATGGTTCAATATGCGCCCCTGTTCCTAACTACAAGGAATTGGTTCTAGAATGTAAATTACAGTTTGTCCTAGAAGAATTTTACATCTACACACAACATACATTAGTCTTATACGTGTGTTAGTTCATTGTTTTTTAATTGTTCGAAAATCGATTAGGTAAATTGATGGTTTCGTAGTAAAGCGTGTAAACAATTTAAAGTGTTTTCTATAATGTTTTTATTTACCCTAATTATATAATAACATGTACTACTAAGCTACATATCAAACAGTATTTTATTTGTACGTGAACTATACAAAACTATTTAACAAAAATATAAGCAAACGCTTAATGGTTGTTATTTGAATACAACTGACGCGCCGCGGTTTCGTTAGATTCTGTGAAATATATTTTACCTATTTCCGAAGATGACTTACGATTTACCATCGGTTCGCTGCCCTGTCACTGACAGACTGCAATATAACAAAATAACTGTCGCATTATACACTGAAAAAAGTACTATATTGAATTCAGATTTTATTATGTTGGTTTCACTATCAGTAGAGCAATCGATGATCGAGATCATCATAAATACGAGGAAACCCGAGGAAATACGCGTCGTCATAATCACGTTACAAAAACCATAATTTCCACTGATGCATATTTTTTCCTTTCAATTTCCTAGTTTTTTTTTATTATGGGTTATTATTTATTTATTATTATTTCCATTGCTGACTTATGATGAATACTTTTCTCAGGGTAGGATCTAGAGTCTGCGCCACTAAAGAAGTCCCGCCGCAAAAAAATGAACTATCTTTGAAGTGGTCTGTGCTTGAGCGTATAAGAGTTACGTCGAATGTGAATTTAATTGTATATAAACGTTGAAAAAATGGTTTAAATGTCTAAAGTTCGACGAAGTGCGACTCGAGAAATAATTCTCAAGGTGAAAGAGTATATGCAATGCGGACTGACGGTGACTGACGGGGACTTTAGATATCCTATGGAACGCGATGTGAAACAAATGGGAACGGATGTGTAACGAATTGTTTCAAAAATTGCAAACGAGGTGTACAACGAAAAAAATAAAATCGTACATTACGAATGATTACGAGTATGTAAGCCAATGATCATTGACAAAGTAATTAAAAGTAATGTAGAGACACTTGCAAATATGACAAAAAATCGAACAAATAAATTCAGCTTTTTCGAGTTCAAGCTTGAAAATGTAACTTTACATTTTTGAATGATGATTTAAAAGATATTTTTGCTATCAAGATAAAATTTTCGCTAAACCTAAACTGAGTTTAACTTATTCAAACGCTTGTGGCGTTGAATCATAATTAGGTTGATTCGTTTAGAAGCTATTCAAGAAAATACTTTTTGGAATTTTTACTCGGTTTAAATATATATGTGTAATACACAGAGTAGATAAAGCAGCGTCATTATGGTTTGCGATATTCGACGTGATTACTTGGGGATCGATGTTGATTAGGTTTCGGAGCCGATCGATTAGTTAGATAGAACTAAAATAAAAAAAATGAAATAAAAAACTATATTCAATAACGCAAAATTGATAGGACAGGAAGTACAGTATTCACGGAACGTGCAATTAATAAAAAAAATATTAACGATGTAAATTTGATCAAATTTTTTACCACAAATGTTAACTCTCGAGCGAATTTACTCATTTTTTTTTATAGCTTCTGGCATTCGTTGCTATTTTCTAGGGGATTGATGCTGACTAAATTTTGTAATCGACCGATCTGTTAGATTGAAAATTAATTGAAAAAAAGAAATAGAATTTTTGAAATGACTAAAAATCTACTTAATGAAAGTAAAATTTTTATTGCATTCAAATTACGTGAAAATATATAGTGGATTTACATCCTCACCTCTACCATATATATACACTCAAATCGATAGAACTTGCTGAGGCCATAAAACGTCAACATATTTTGCTGACTGACGTCAACAAGTTGGAATAAAGAGCCTTGTTTTCGAAGATTGGACTGAAAACAGTAATTACTCGAGATTGTGGAGGGAAGTTTGTCTAATTTAAAAATATGTACTTGAAGATTAAATGCATTCGAAGGCCTTGTGCCATCTTATTCTGGATCCATTTACAATGGGAAAAGTATTTTAATCCAATAAGACGCAAGGCAGGGCAAGATTGCAAAGCATTCTTGTGGAAAGTTTTTGTGAGCATAACGTAAGGACTATATGTATATTATGTATATATATATGCATCTCGCTTTATATCAACGAATTATGTAGCATTTGAGATTGTGAATACAAACGAATCATCAATTAAAACTTATTCCATGAATAACATATCATAACGGGCGTTGTGAAATTTGTTAACTACTAGCACACGGGTGTAGATATAGCTTTGAACGACTTTAACTAACAAAAGTTTTTCGTACAAGGAAGATGCAATGCACTTTTTTGGCGGGAAAGGATTTTGAGCGCAATATATAGATAAGAACAGCGAATCTTGCTCGTAATGTTCCACTTGATAATTAGGTCTCTATTTTTAGAATATTGATTTCTACGTATACGTAATAATATAATAAATTAATTTTTAATCTGATAACACGATCGATTCTATAAAAGACATTTAATCTAAAGAATCCTGTATAAAAAGCTTTCATGTTTAAAACAATAATGAGAAATAGAACATCAACACGTATTGGGGTTATAATAGTAGGTGCTGTCGTAGGCGGAGGGGGTGTCTGCCTCCCCGTCTAAAAATAGCCTTCGACAAAACGAGAACGGAATATAAAGGATTTATACGATGACGCACAGGTTAGAAAGAGAAACACGATAGGGCAGTATCGCTCTATTATAAGATCGAAGGCGTACAAAGGCTGCTATATGTCGAAGTTCAAAATAATATTAAGAATTTTAAGATGTCTATTTATAAATGCTCCATTTGTTAGAAATTTTCTATAAATATCAACCTAGTGAACGTTTTATATATAACGCGTCCGCGTTTATTTTCGAGCTAGTGGAAACCTTGATAATGATAATCTTGAAATCTTGTGTTTACATCTGAATTGTATTTTTTTATATACCTGGTTTTTAAGGTTCTGAAGCCGAAAGTATAAATGGAACCTTAGAGTATCGCGACGTCCCTCTGTCCGATCGTCCATCTGTCCGATCGCCTTATAGCCTGTTGGTCACAACCTCGTAGTTTCTATATTTATAGACATGGGTGAATGAAATTATGCACGTATTTTAAACAGGGAGAGCTGACATATTATTACTCGTCAAAAATGATTTAAATTATATTCTTATAACGAAGTAGTGATGAATTTTATCACTATTATCATTAAGTATCATTGTCATTGACTGACGGATTGACCGAATAGTTAGAGACCCTAAATGCACAGCCAATGGTCACAGGTTCGATTCCCGCCCGGCATAAATGTTTGTGTGCATGAAAATATCTATTTATATTATATTATAAAAAAATAATATAAGTATGTATGTCAGTTGTGTAGTACTCCATAATACAAGCATAATACTTGCTTACTTTGGGACTAAATGGCGCTGTGTGTTTTAAAATGAAATGGAGGTTCTGTGAATCCCCTGGCCTCAGACCCCTGGCATATTTAAACGAAACCATTAAGCATCTGAAAAGATATGTCGTACATAGTTAGATATCAATTAGAATTCACTATAAAAATTATTTGGATTTACATTAGGTGCTTCAAATACACATTCGTTTCGAGTTAATTGAGTATAAATACTTAGAAGTATTTAGGTAAGTATTGACAACAACGCACGGGTATACTTAAAACCTTACTGACTACGGAATCCTCCAACTACTCCAAATACTTGGCCAATTTACCTTTTTCTTTTTTAGAAATATTTATTTTTACATTATTTACATTTACGCTTCTTGGCCATTATATGAATCTATATATAAATATTACCCATGGGGTTATGAATAACTTGAACGCATCTGTTCCGTTTCGAACGGGACAGTCCCTTTTTCCTGTACTCGGTTCTGATGATGTACCTGAGGAAAGCTTTGGGAGGCAAATTGTTCCGTTTTGGAACACGTATGGGGGTTATAATTTTTTTGGACCGCTTTATTAGACCGCTTAGCCTAGTGGGCAGTGACCCTGCCTGCGAAGCTGGAGGTCCCGGGTTCGAATCCCAGGTCGGGTCAGTATTTATATGATGAATATTAATACTGATACGGGGTCTTGGTTGTTATATGTATGTGGTGTCTTCGCTTGGTACCCAAAATACAAGCTAATGTTTAGTTTGGGACCTAGACGTTGTTGTGATTGTGTGTATTATTATTATTATTAATATTCCTATATCCCGACTGCAGCCTATCTATAATCCGTTCTATCTAATATGGTTCGCTGGTACTGGTGCTTCGGACCTCCGCATCCTTGCATTAGAGATCCTGGCTGGTAGTCTGCTACCTTCGCGTCCTTGCAGTAGAACTGCTGGCTAGTTAAGTCATTGGAACGGAACAGAACTGAATTAAAAATATATTTACGTTTAAATTTCGTCATCAGGACTGAATTCTGCTTTACCTATTTTATACTGGCTGTTCTGAGTATAATATTGGAAATTGTCACAAAGTAATTAGGTACCACATTACTTTGTAAAAAAATATACATTACTACCGGCGTATTGATAAGTGGGAAGTTTAAAGTTGGCTGGGTCTACTTGCAAATAAATGCATTTAGTGATAACCTAGATTTACAATGCATTTAGGGCAAGAGGCTTTCCCCGGCCGTAGCTGCCGAGGTCAGAGAGAAAGAGCTTCCCTATTGAAATAATGAAAAGAATGTATGTTCAACTGCATTGAGACTTTCTGTGCACTTTTCATTTTATACAAAAATATAAAATCACCTTAATAAGGAATACGCATAATTGTTTTTACGTTAGTTTATACAATACAAAAACATTTATATAAGAAAAATCTAAGTAAGTTAAATACAAGAAAAACAATTTATGTAAATAAATGTAGAGTTTAAATGGTCCGCCATAATCATTCTCGACTGATGTATTTTACGTTCAAGATTCTCGGAAGTGTCGGTTGCACCAGCCGGCCGCGCGTCTTCCGATGCTCAGTGACGTCACTACACATTCGTCACTTTCCTTTTCCATTCATTTAAATATGCTGTAAAATTTTGACATTTTGAATTAATATAATTAACAACTCCTGAGAGATGAAATATATAATAAATTAATAAAAACTAATTAAAAACTAAAAGTATTTACAAATTGAATAAAATAAAAAAAATAATATAAAAAAAATTGTTATGATTTAAAACATTTGTCCAATTTTTGATTCATTGTCAAAATTTTCTGAATAACGTCCATTTTACCTTTACTTTTAGTAGCTTAAATAATTCTACGTCGTATTAATTGTGTTTCGGAAATATACCAACATGTTTTCTCGAAGGTAATTATTAAACTGATGAAAAGGATTATTATTAAACACTAAAGATAAGTATGTAATATATTAAAACGAATATAAATAAATAAAAATAAATACAGTTTTGAATAATTACATAATCATTAAAAACAAGAAATAGGTAGGTACTAATAAATATTTAAATCCATATTAAAGTAGGTATTCAAAAAACGTTACTAAATTTCTTGATAAGAGATCCATTTTGAAAATCCGCTACTCATAAAGTAAAATGTATGAAAATTGGTATATGGGCTTTGAATTTGAATCTAAACATGTCGTATTTCAAGATTTTTGAAAATTTTACCCTCGTATGGGAGTAAAACAGGGGATGAAATATGGTATGAGACTTTCTTCATCTGATTTAAAATTTATGGAAAATTTACCCTTAAGAAAGTGAAATAGAGTGGTTGGAAGTTTGTACGGGAATTTCGTAACTTTTAAGGACCGCTGAAGCGAAAAACGCAACTATGTCTATAGTTTGGTTTTTTAGCGCTTAGTACTTTAAGTTAACGAATAGTAAAATTTCTGATTTTGATAATTGTTTCGAGTTTAGATATTATATTTTATAAGTACATCGAAGTTCCTGATAGTTACTCCGTTAACTTATCGTATTTGTCCTATGTGACGTAAATGTTGTGTTATAGTTGTATCATATTTTACATTTTCAGATCTAGGTAAAGCTGACAGAACGATTCCCTGAGTAAGCGAGCTAGCCTAATTTTAATATATTTGTGTCGTGATAGCCCAAAGCGCAACAAACCTGTCTCAAATTTATAAGGCCCCATAAGGCCATGGTTCGAATTCGGGCGTGTGTCGGGCGCTTCAAACTTTATGGCGGATCTGAATACAACGCTATAGACGTGCTTGAGCAGATACTGTCATATACCCCTCGCTCCACTGCGTCTCGCTATATCTAGAACTGGTTACTGCGACGCGACTTGTACCTATGTTCACTTCCGCCATAAAGTTTGATTGGAACTCTACCAATGAGTTTTTCTGACTTAAGTACATAACTATCACTGACTCTGTGTTTCGGAGAGCACGTTAAGCAGTCCCCAACCCGCAGTGAACCAGCGTGGTCAATTTAAGCTCCAAGCCCCCCTCCTCACCCTGGGGGAGGCCTAAGCCCTTGCAGTGGAGTAAAAATGGGCTGATGAAGTGAATATTAAGAACCTGTTCACAACACATTAACCATATTTGGTCAGATTGAAAGTCACAACCTATTTAATTAACAGAGACAAGAATAATGATTAATGACTAGTTAAAAGGTTAATAAAGTTATTGGCTCCAGGCCATTAGGTTGAATTCCCAAAACGCTGAAATTTCAAATTCACATAGTGTTGAATTTCCAAATTGAAGTTGTATAAAAAAAATTAACAAAAGGTTTTTTTTAATATCTATTTATAATATATATAATAATTTAATATCTATATCAACCTTCATGTTGGCTTTTATTATCAACGTGTTCCTTTTTCTTGCAGCAACGGAATAATAGTGAAAAAACCCGCTAAATCGTGAGCAGAAACTTATTACTACTATAATAAAGTAGTATATGTTTTTAAGAATTCAACATTTCAAAATATCAAAATTTTTGAATAAATTTGTACAATATTTCTGTCACACTTAAAGTTAAAACAGTGTATATTGTTATTAACCGTTTGGTTGAAAATTAAGAAACACTTACTTTGCATTTAAGAAATTTTACTCTTTAGGGGGCTCTTTAGGGGGTTCTGCAGAAAAAAGCTATTCGAGCTAAATATAAATTAAAATCTAGAGATAGTGTGAAGGTTTACTTTAGAGAAAGCAACATTTTGACAGTTCCTTGTCAGTACATTTATGAAAATATAATTTATGTACATAAAAACTTTAATGCTTTTTAAAATCGCCACAACTTAAATACAAGACATAGACATATGTTATCGATTCCCAGGTTCACACTTTTAAAAGTTAATAATTCTTTCATGGGAAATTGTATCCGTTTTTATAATAAAATTCCTAATGAAATGTTGAACTTAAATTCAAATCAATTTATAAAGAGAGTTAAAGTCCAACTTATGAAAAAAGCTTACTATTGTATTAACGAGAATTTAAATGATAAGTGCGCATGGACATCATTGAAATAGTTGTAAGCATTTTAAATTTAAAAAAAAGTGATGAATTAAGAGAATGCTGGTTCTTCTCCTTCTAGTTTTGGAACCGGTACTTAATCAATACATTTTTACTTTCAATAAGTGTGTGTAAACATCTTATATTGAATAAAAACTTGAATTTGAATATTTAAAATTGGTATGTAATAATTTGGTTGGAACTTGAAAAATGGTACGTTTCAGTGCTTTTATAAAATCCAACCTTAATCAATGCTAAAAAAGTGTAATACACGCGTAATACAAGCCGCGGGCGGCCGTTAGTATATACGCATATAGTCAATATGCCTGTTTTTTTGTATTTTGTTATGGATTTTAATTTGGATTATAAATCTGGAGCCATGCAATCCAATAGTGACCCGTTTGATCCTAAATAATAAAAGTATGCCTTTACAATAATTACCCACTGGGGCTCTTATTCCGATAGAAAATATATCGAAAGTTAATGAGCTTATGGAAGTTATAATTTTAGTGGAAGCTATCGTTTACCTTGAAGGCCGCATGAAAACCTTGGCAACTCGACTCTTCCCAAAGGACTTGAAGTACCTATTAATCGATACTGAGTCCAGGTACCGTCGACTTATCTGAATACGTTAAATAGCGAAAAGGAAGTGTATTATTTTAAATCCATTTGCTGTTTTTCAGGGTGGTCAACAGCAATCGCTTCAGTTAAATACGGTTCGGCGATGCCAGAATACAAGCGTGGGTAGCAAATGTCAAAGGTCGCGAGGCAGGCTCCCGGGCTGCTCTGTTATATCCCTAGTTGAGTTTCTAAATATCTTCTTTGAATCTACCAAAGCATTCAAGAGAAGATGTATATATTTTGCTCATTTGCATGCACCCTTCAACTGAATGACCTCTGACAACCACTATTGAGCATTTCCGATTTTTCAAGATAATGTTTGTGACGATTTGATATCTTCGGACATGAACCTAGAAGTACCCGGACGTAGCACCGCGCGAATTAACTACCGACGCACCCTTAGTAAGTCAGTCGGGTATGTACACACACGTGAACTTGAACACACTCATTCCATAGTAAGTTTACCGACCGTCAGTACGCTGTGAAGTTCCACTCACACATACTTACACGGTCGCCATTAGAGTGCTTCATTGGTTGTTCAGTGAAGGGAGTTTAGAATTTTTAATACGTCTGTGTCTTGTGGAGTGTCACTGTGGATGGTCACTGGAAATTAATAAATTGGGGATTTCAATGATACTACGTTATATATTACGTATATTGATCTATTTGCGCCAAATTGGCATAATTAAAAAACAAAAGCGCACAATTGATCTTCACACTATTGCTTAACGATCGATTACGCAAGATTTCCATAGAGTAAACAAATTTGACAGCAGCGTTTGGTTTTAATAGAGTCAGAAATATCACTTCACAGTATCGAAACGGTCAAACGCGATTTCGCGGAGGTGAAGGCTGGCGCGCTGGGACCTCTCGGATTGAAACCGAGCTGAAACTTGCCATCTTGCTAAACGGGTACACCAGCTAGATAGAGTATGAGTTGTTAGACGGTAAGCGCAGAAGAGGGCTTCTAGTCAATTCATGCTTTTATGAAGATTTCGTATTGCTCATATTGAGGCACGATAAAAAATCCTTTATCACATAGTATTCTCCAGGCTTGTATCCTGCCAATTACCTTTTTTTTGCAATTTGGACCATTTTCGACGTGGAAAGAAATTCAGATCCCGAGAAGCAGTAGAGTTCGTCTCTGTAAGCTTTGTTGAGCCCTGTCCCCAGAGTTCTATCGCAAAAACATTTATAATTCTCTATAGATAATGTGGGTAATTATTTTAAGTAAGTAAATACTTTTTTATTCTTAGTTGTTTTAGTTACATTTTTTCTTTATTAAACGGTAAAACAGCTTTTTACTGGAAGACGTGAAAATTATTGCTATTTCAACTAACGCGGATTTCTCTCCCAACAGGGGGTCGCATGTGATAGCAATAGCGAATCATCAGTTGTGCGTCTTTGAAGGAAGTTTTTCGATTTCTGTTGTAACTCTACTTTTGTCGCAGGATAAAGTTGAAAATGTTCTTTATTATAAGTAATGCGAATAAATTGAAACTTTGCCTTAAACCGCATTGCCTTATAATGGAATAAAAAAAACTTCCACAACAAGAAGAGCGCACGCACTATTTTGGTATACGAAACCAATGTTTGTTCGAGTGACGTAAATTTTATTAAATTGTTCGATTTTAGTGACTAACCAATAATTAAAAGGGTAAATATATTTTGTATCCTGAAAAATCACGTGTTCTTAGGCGCATTTTATATGTATTACCGAAAGTGTATTTTGATGGTTATCAAATGAATAGGTATGGTTCATTGTCCGTTTAATATATCCTCGATTTTTCGCCAGATACAATCATCGATAAAATCAAGTTGTCACATCAATAGATAAAATAGATTCGATCGATTTTTAACGAAATCACAACGTACAGCAATCGTAAACGTAAACCAGAATTTATTATCGGTTGACATTGTGAAAGTGGTGGATTCACACATTTGCCGCCAGTAGGCTATTGAAATGGGTATGAGTAATCTTGTATGGACCAGTGGTGCTGTTTTTTTTTAGCGGCCATCATTCTTTTAGCTACTACTTTGTAGTACTACTTATAATTAACATATGTGTAAAATAAGTTTTGCTGTAAGTAACATCGGACCGTAGCTATGGCTTTCAATAATGTTATAAGACAAGTGAACGACGTCACTGCTCCATACAAAGTTACTCAAACTTTGTATGAAGGTTTTTTTAGCGGCCATCTTTTTTTTTAACTTATACTTTGTAGCGCTACCTTAAACTAACATATTGATAAAATGAGTTTTGCGGTAAATAACATCGGAGCTTAGCTATGGCTTTACAATAATGTTATGGGGCCGCCAAAATTCAAAACGCAGCCAACTTTACTCATACTCATTTAGCGAACGCCCATGTCATCACACGTTCCCGCGCCGGGCACCGCCGCTAGCAACCAAACGCAACTACGCAAATTATAAAAAGAATATATATACGTGGTCAAACATATTGATTATTACATGTTGAATTGTTTGTGTGAACCTCCCAGCGACCGCTAGGAAAGCGGGCTGGGCGGCGGAGGTTCGTGAGCGTCAGAAAGTGGGTAAATACTGTAGAAAGTGGGTTGTCTGGGCTCTTCATATGACTTCGTTGCATTTGGCGCCGAGACTCTTAGGCCATGGGCCAAGAGTGCGCATGGGCTTTTCGCCGAACTCAGTAACATATTAAGGGAGGCGATGAGCGACCCTCGCGCAGATGGTTTTCTTGCGCAAAGGATTTCCTTTATCACCCAGCGCGGAAATGCTGCCTGCGTAATGGGCACCATTCCATGGGGACTCCACTTTTTAAATATGTGTTTTTATATTTTTATCTTATTTTATTTATATCTTGATAGACTTCGGTCAAATTCGTAGACAAACTAGACAGATAGAGCTTTTTCGACTAATTTACTCCTTAGTTTTTAAAGCTTAATTTAACAAGGCCTTTGAGCTTCTTGAATCCAATCCAGTTTAGATTATTAACAAAAATATAAAAAACCAGGTAAATCCAAAAGTGAAAACCTGGAAAATAATAGAAAAGTCTTGTATCTTTCACACAGTTTCACAGAATGGTATGGTGGGTGATTTTCACCCACTTAAAACACTTATTATACACATATAACACGTTTATATATCATATACACGTTTCTATGTGTCTTTAAGCGTATAAGTCACTTTTTACCTTACAAACAGAATTATTCTGTGAATATTTTCCAACCTACACGCATCGTGTGTGAATTATATGAATGAAACGCTTCACCACATACAGTTAAATACCTTTGCCCAAGATGATATTGGGTCTACGTTTTTCCTGGCACATTACTTTGCATACGTCTTTTCTCGCGTGGACACCAGAAACCTTTCTAATGGTTTATACCCTGACAATGTTTCTATGTGTCATTTTCTTTTTCCAGATACATTCCTTCTAATTATGTCTGCTGGATTGGATAAACGGGCTCTTAAGTTAATCATATAATGAGAAAAGTTTAAATCGGTTTCGAGTTTACCTCAGAAGAACAAACTTTCTGTTTTCATTATTACAGAATATTTATTGTATCAAAAACCTTTTCACAACAACGACAGTAATATGTTTATATCACTTTGTGGTGTTTAATTTTCCATATGTTCGAAGGTATGCCTATAACGTTTTTTAATATATTTGGACACACGAATATTATGTTGATATTAAATTCAGATTTATTATTAGCACAATGGTACAATATACGTCCACCATGTTACCGTTGTGATACTAAGCCTATTAGGTGTTCTAATCACATTATCATATTTCAGTTAGTACTGTTACGTGCACATCTTCGATGTTTATTACCGATACTTCTCATCACTACTTCTTTTCTGTAAGTTCACAATGATGGATTCTATCTGAAATCGCTAGAACGTTGGTTGGAACCATTGACTATTTATAACGTGCATAATAAATATATTAAAGGACAAGTACAGTAAATTAATAAGTTATCAGGTACGTGTGGGTAATTCTCGCCTGTTCCAAGTAACGTATCCATATCAGATCCACTGTGGTCATTCATTCATTGTGACATTGTGACAGAAGACGGACACTAGTAATCGTTCTGAGGATTTTACAAGGGTTTTGTTTTTTCCTTTTGAGGTATAGAAGCATAGAGTACATAAATTTGACAGCAGTGTTTGGTTTTCATAGAGTCAGAAATGTCACTTCATAGTATCGAAAATTCGCAATTTCGCGGGAGTGAAGACCGCGGGGATCTTGCGGACTGAAACTCTTAAAGAAACTCGCTATCTTGTACCAGTTAGCTACAGTATGGGTGGTTAGACGGTTAACGCAGAAGAGGGCTTCTAGTCAATTCGTACTTTTATGTATAGAAGTATCATCATCATCATCAGCCCGTGTCTCTCCACTGCAGGATATAGGCCTCTCCCAAGGCTCGCCATCACACACGGTCATCCGCCTTCCGCATCCAATTACCCCCGGTATGGTGCTTCAGGTATAGAAGTGTAGAACCCAAAAAAGGCTTTAAAACATTAGAATTAGAGTAAAGTTGTACTAGCTACCGCGACAGACTAATATACATGATAAAACGTAATAGACGTGACAAAACTACGTGAATCTTACAAATTTAAAGCAAAGTGGTATTTACTTCTAAGTATAGATTTCCTGAAGCGTGAACTTACTGCAGTGCTGAAACATCCAGCGTAAATTATTCTAAGACATTTGTCGTGATTTATCATTGCTGCACCGAGAGGCCTGTCGAATGGGCGGAAAGGGGGGTTTCGGGATGGAATGGGGATGCATTCGGTGCATCGTCAGGTCTGAAAATCGTCACAAAGAAGAGGTCAACGACCTAAAGGCGCCTTACTGGCGAATGCATCGACGTGCTTCTCTCAAACCACAATCACGTCCATAAACTGAACGAAAGTTCTCTTAATCTAGTTCGGAATTTTTGTGTAAAGTCGGGTTTTAAGTTTAGTTTTTAGTTGATATCTGATCGAGATTTGTTCGTGTACCAAGTAGTGTAGTAATCGACAGGAAATTATATAAAAAGAACATATGTACAAAAATACGGTAGTCTTGGTTTAATTTAATTAATTTAACTGTGTTATATTTAATGTATACTTTTTAAGTTTTTAAGAATTAAACATTATTATTATTATTAAATTATTACATTTTATATATTCAATAACTTTTAACTCAATTGTTACTTTGTTCTGAAGACCCCTAAGCGTATTCATAGCAACCGAGTGTCGACCCTATTGTATGCTGGCTGTAACAAATAATTTATTTCGGGTAAAATCCATGTAAAATCTATAACTATAAACAGTATAGTCATAGTGTTTGTATATCGCATTGTCTTGGTAACAGTTATTTGGGTCTTGAGAATTTCTTTGAAACCATTGAAGAAAAACATTAATCATAAAAAAATTGGGTGCATATCGTACAATACTTGTCCAGATCCGCACAGCGCACCGTCAATATTCGCGGCTAAAAAGTTGGATTATTTTAGTTCTACCAATAAAACACAAAGGAATGTGATTTTTACTTATTTTATGTAAGTTTAAAAAAAAAATAGAGTTTAATAAAAGTCTTAAAAAATTGGACATTCACACGAAAATATTTTTTTTCACTGATTGTAAAAATTAAAAGAATTTATGTTTTGATCTTAAGAGTACTTAACTAAAATGGCAGCAGTAGTGGTTTTGATGGTAGAACGGAAATGATTCGACTTTATCGTTATAATATAGTGTTTTTTTTTAATATTTATAAAAAACTTATTAAAATGAAATAAGTATCATTACTGCAGGACAGATTCAAAATTAGTTTACGGTTCTAAGCCTCCAAGGGCGCTGCTGTAAATACGTTTATTTCTAATTGTTCTGAGGTTTATTCCAAACGTATTTTTCCTTATAATGTGGAACAGAAAAGTGTGACCAGAGGGCCAAGTGCGAGTTTTATACTATTAACTGTGTCGTATGCGTTTTATCATGATTTGTATGGAAACTCGTACAGCTCCCCTAGCGGTCGTTTTATGTAACTACGAGTTTCCATACAAATTACAAAAAACGCATACGAAACAGTTCATAGTAAAAAACTCGCACTTGGCCCTCAGCCTATTATTCCGTAACTAACGAACCGATATTGATACCAGATCACCTTTAACTAAAAAGGGTGTACCTAAAAAAAATATCAAAACCAAACTGAACTTTTTTATGGTTATTTGAATTATGGTTATGAACATCTCATTGTTGTGTGTTTAAAATGTAATACATAAAAAAGTAAAACATATATAATAATATAACGTCAAGTAAGAAAAAGTTTAAGAAAATGTGTTCTCTTAACATTTTATTGATTAATTTTATTTTCTCTTGGGTTTTATAAAACGAAGTAAATACAATAATTACATTTTATTCTATCATTCACTTAAAATGCTGTCTTGACCGGAAGTTGCATTGAGCTTCGGCGTCGTAAACAAACTTCAACTCCGGTGCGCTGTAAAAGCACAAATAAAAGATTTATTAAGTTTAAGTCAAAATGCCGAGAAAAGGCTTTTCTTGTTTCTGTAAATGGTAGCACAAAAAAATATGACATGTATCGTAAAAAAACAACTTTGTGATTCGATAGTTTTCGTTTCTTTTTTTTCTTATCCAAATAAGGTTCCAGTGAAATTGTATGCATCAATCAATCAATCTGATAGAATAGTAATAGAAAATCGCGCTTTGTCTATGTCTCAGGTCTATGTGCACTGCCGTTATGTCACTCACAAGTTTTTGTCATTTTATACAAATTAGGGAAGCGTCACCGTTTTCGTTACACGTTTGAAGGTTTACATAACACGTGTCTTGGTGCACATGATATTTCAATCAATTAAAATAAAATGATTTAATAAAGAAATCAAAAAAGTAAACTTCGTACTGTATACGAGTATAATCGCTAATGCGTATATTAGTGAACTAGCGACCGCCCGCAGCGTCGCTTGCGTAGACTACACATTCCTGTTTTAGGTAGTATTAACATTCGAAATGGTTTATACGTAGGTACTTTTTGCTGAAACTAATATTAAGTACACCTATTCAAACTTTCAATCTTCATTCTCCCCACTTCCTTTAAGAAAACGGGTACTCCCATACTTTTCACCTCCCATTTACCACCCTTGAAATGTGAAAATCCATAAATCCTGAAACACGTCATTATTTATTTATTTTAAAATTTTTATGTTTCTAACTTTAAAGAACAAAAATTCTCATTCAAAGCACCTCCATCCCTCCCTCTTCAAATTTGAAATTTCCAAATATTCCTTTCTTAAAAATTTAATACTCACGCTATAAAATAAACCACTGTTCCAAATTTTGGCTTTCTAGACTTAGTAGTTTCGGCGTTATCTACGCTGATAGATCAGTGAGGACAAACGACAGACAGCCACAAAAAGTAACTGATGTCACTCTTGACAACCTTCTCTCTCGTCTGCAAAGTTTTATTAAAATCTGTTCAGCCGTTTTGGAGCTTAGCTCGAATAGATACATAGACGTACAGACAGACAGACGGACAAAAAGTAGTGTATGTCACTTTTGACCACCCGTTCATACCCGTAACATTTCATTAAAATCAGTTTAGCCGTTTTAGAGATTAGCTCGAATGGACAAATGGACGTACATACAGACATACAAAAAGTAGTGTATGTCATTTTTGACTACTTCCTTTCCATATCTGTGAAGTTTCATCAAAATCAGTTTAACCGTTTTGGAGATTTGCTCAAATGGACAGACAGACAGATAGTATTATTTTATACATATAGCCTATAGCCTTCCTCAATAAATATACTATCCAACACAAAAAGAATTTTTATAATTCGAACCAGTAGTTCTTGAGATTTGCGCGTTCAAACAAACAAACAAACAAACTCTTCAGCTTTATAATATTAGTATAGATGTGTAACTTCTGAACGAGTTGACCGATTGGGGTCATATTGCCAGAACGTAATTTGTGTTGTCGAGACGATGGTCCATAGTTATGCTAGGATCCGATAGGACAAGCTATAGTCAAGTTATTAACGAATTATATGTATTTTTTTTAAACACTATACTATATGACTGTTTGTGCCAGAATAAATAAAAATAAAATAAAAATCGACAATTGGGCCGATATTGATACAATTTTTCGCGTTACATAGATAATATAAACTAAGAGCAAGTTATTAGTTCAGATTAAATTTATTTCTTTATAACAGCTAAGTCGATTTTGATGCAATTTTTTACATTATAGAAATATTATTTAACAGGTTATTATAAAATTTCGCGCTTATGCACCACCAGGAGGCGCTGTTGTAGATTTGTTCTTTTAAAACGGTCACGCTGATTCTGTGCGTTTTTTTTGTGTTTCATAAGGATTACGTAACAGCAAGGTGTTAAAGTTATGATAAGCGGCTATGAGCTACCACCAAAGGCACTGCAGTAAATGTTTTCAAAACGAATTTTATATTATGATATTTTAATATAATACATAAAACATAAAACTGATATTTAAAATGTAATACATAAAACAGTAACATAAAAATTTTTGATTGACCCGAAAAAAACAAACGTTTGATAAAAAATATAAAAAATTGGTCCCTGGAGTTTCAACATGTTCTGTAACGTCGCATCTTTTTAGTGGTTCCGGTACTAATGTATAAATAAGTAGTCCACACAGGTGAAACCGCGGGCGGAAAGCTTTTTAATTATGAAATCGCTCAGAAGTTCTAGACCATTTTCCGTACAATAAAATTATAATATAAGTAAAATTAATTTAATCGCTTGTTTTATTGTTATTAACATCTAAGTCAACTTCAGTAGGTAAGTGTTATAATTTTATTAGAGACATTGTACGTGTGTATACAATTTTCATTTTCCAATTGTTAGGCAAATACAAATTGAACCTGGATAGGTTATAAGTTCACGGTTAGCCAGCATTCGTGTTCGTGGTAATTTTTTTTAACAACACAGAAACAATTTTACTGATCTTAGAATTGTTTTGTATTGACTTTGTTTTTTTTTATAATATAGTAGGCTTTTGGAAGCGTAATAGACTAATTGTTATTAATTTTTTTTCTAAATCGTAAATACTTATTAAATATTGAGAAATGAATGTACAAGTAGCAAGGAAAATATTGTTTATAAAAACCTTGTAAAAATAGAAAATGTTTATATTTATATAAATGTTTATAAAATGTTATACTCCCTATATACAGGCTGAGGTTTTAATGACCAGCCAAATTTTGATATAATGACCTTTTATAAAAATCCGTTGGCCGTCTTGTTCCTTAAACAAAACTACCAATATTACTAGTTACCGTTCACGAGGGCGCCAGTGCACGAGCACGCGTCCCGCCCTCATGCCCCATGCCCCGCCCTTTCGTGTGTAAGTAGAAGGCAGCCAATTATTCTTACAAATATTTAGGATATAATTATTAATTATGAATATTTGACCTATATTTTTATTTACGTAATGAGGTCTATTGGTGATACCTAACACCTAGAAAAATTTTGGCTGGTGACTAAAATCTCACCCTGTATAGTACTTCTCGGCTAATAAACAGGAAAGTACGCAGTTCGATTTAGTTGACTGGCCGATTGGCCGGGTGGTTAGAGACCTTAACTGCCGTGCCAAGGGTCGCAGGTTCGATTCCCGCCCGGGATAAATATTGTGTGCATGAATGTCTATTTGTCCTGTGTCTGGGTGTAAAATATCTATATATGTATATATCATAAAGAATATTTAAGCATGTATGTCAGTTGTCTGGTACCCATAATACAAGCTTTGCTTAGTTTGGGACTAGATGGCGCTGTGTGCGATGTCCCAGGTATCATTATTAGGTTTCCAACAGAGCGACGCTGATATCGGTCACGTACGTCAACGCTTCTTATGATATCAAACACAACCACACACAGAGGTCCGCTGACGATCAGCAGCGCGTTTCGTATGACGTTCTCTACGTCGTCGCCGACGTACGCGACGTCAGCGGCGCTCTGTTTGGAGGCCTTACAGTTAAACTTGCTGATAACTGGCTTATAATTTCTCACTTTATATCACGCTTGTAACGGGTTCTCACTCTAACTTTCACTATTTAAATCGTTAATGCCTCAACAATGTGAGTCCCTGGAAATTAAAAGAAATGTTAAAGGTCACTCAGCTTACTCATTAATTATACACAGAGTGATTCATTTAACTTGAGCGGTATAAGAAACTCTTTAAACCCGAGAGATACGAAAATGCTTTCTTCGACATTTGCCTTCTTTAATAATAAATAAACTTTTATTGTATCTACCAATCCAATTCAACGTAGAGCACATTTCTTTTTTTGGTTTCAATCAATAATATAAGTCTTAATAAGTGACTATTTTAATACAACAAAAATGCTTTCCTAGGACATTTTTCACCGCTGACAGTAACAGAAATAGCTTTTAAATTAATTGGTGAGTATTTTTAAGGTTTTACATGTAACTGAAACGGATATTTGAAATTATTACGGATATTTTCTTTAATTTTATGTTACTTCTCTGCGACGTTTTATAGCATTTATAATTCATTTAATATTGGATTATTTTATTTGCTTCTTCGCATACGTAACGTTAACTTTTAAGGGTTATGATGGTTGTGTGTTTTAACCCTAGTTAATGCCTTGGAGGCCAATCGTTCAAACACTTCGTCGAATTTTCATCTTTGTTGTTCGTAGCATAATATCTATAAGCAATTGTATTGTAAATAAAAAAATATATTAATAGATAACCGTCGGAAGAAACTGCCTTAAATTTTTCTCTTAATTTTTTTTCCAGCGATTATAAGGAGATATACTGAAACGGCTGCAGACTTTGCTGTACATAATACAAGGTCGAGTGATTCGTTTATGCCATTTAGACGGACGTAATAAAATCACTGGACGCCCTGTCACTGAATAACTAATGAAGCACTGCAAAGGCGGTCGCGTATGTATCCCTAACTGGAACATCGCAGTGTACTGGCGGTCGGTAGACAGACTTGCTATGCATATGAGTGTGTTGAAGTTGATGCGTGCGTACATAGCCAGCTGACTTACTAGAGGTGCGTCGGTAGTCAATTAGCGATGGCACGTCCGGGTGTTTCATAGGAGTAGGTATTCCTAAGTTGAGTTTCATTACTGGTTAGATTTCGACAAAGAGATCTTGAAAATTAGGAGACATTGTAAAAAAGAAAGACGATCAAGAACCATTCGGGTTCATGCTTAAACGTACCAATAACCAAGTACCAGGTTTTTAGGGTTTCGTACACCAAATAAACCCTTAAAGAAAAAACCGTTACAGGACCGTAGGTACTTCGTTGTCAGTATATTTCTTTTACCAAGACCCTTTTTCTTGAAATTATCTGAGGTATCGAGAAGAAATTAATATTATATACTTACTAACTACACGTCCGTTAAGCTGGCGGTGTCAACATAGCGGAATCGAATTGGAAGTAGACAGGAATTCGTTGCTAATTTGTTACAACAAAATAAATTCTGTTGCTCTAGCCATTTAAAAAAAACGAGGATACCGCTATCTTAACATTAAGTTGGTGATGTCACATTGTAAATTGGGAGAAAAATGAAAAAAAAACTGTCCTGAATTTGTTGCTATTTAGTTATAGCATAATTAATTTTGTTGCTCTAGTCATTTAAAAAAATGACACTGCTAGCTTAACGTTAAGCTGGCGGCGGTGTCACATTGTAAATCGGGAGAAAGACGAAAAAAAAACTGTACTGAATTTGTTGCTAATTAGTTATAGCAAAATTAATTTTGTTTCTCTAGTCATTAAAAATGAAATAAGGACACTACTAGCTTAACGTTAAGCTGGCGGCGGTGAGAAAGACAAAAAAAACTGTCCTGAATTTGTTGCTAATTAGTTATAGCAAAATTAATTTTGTTTTTCTAGTCATTAAAAATGAAATAAGGACACTGCTAGCTTAACATTATAAGCTGGCGGTGTCAACATAGCGGAATCAAATTTGAAATAGGCAGGAATTCGTTGCTAAATTGTTGCTAATTTGTTACGGCAAAATTATTTTTTTTCCTCAAGCCATTTGAAAAAAAATACCGGCCAAGTGCGAATGGAACTCGCACACGCTAAACGTTATCTGTCATTTTCTATGGAATTATTACCAAATTTTCACTTATAAAAGTACATTTTATAAGTTAATCTATTACTCGTTAAATAATACAGTCTAGTTAGCTGTGAGTTTTCCTTTTAACTAAGTTAAATATACTCTTGTCATATTTTTTTTCCATATATCCAAAAATAACGGTTTAGCTGGTAGAGGGTGGGGGGAGCACATGACTCTAACAAAAATTAGGACTTTAGGAGCGCATATATCTACTAATATACGATGAATTATTTTTCGTACTTCAGTTACATGTATGGCGACCTATCCCATAAAATTTTTTTTCTTAATTTCACTACGTCGTTGTTTAGCGGTTCATAGCTTAAACCTATCTTCCAAATTTCATTTATATATTGCCAATAGTTTCCGAGAAAAACCACAGAGAGACAGACAGACATACAGACAGACGGACTGACATGGCGAAACTTTAAGGGTTCCTTTTTTGCCATTTGGCTACGGAACCCAAAAAACTAATTACTCTATATGGGCCTTGTTTTATAATTTTTTTATAATAATAGTAATAATAATAATACCTGGGACATCCCAAACAGCGTCATTTAGTGCTAAAGTAAGCAAGTATTATGCTTGTGTTATGGGGTACTAGACAACTGATACATACTTTAATATTATTCTTTAAAATAATTATATACAATACATACTTTTACACCCAGAGACGGAACATATAGCACATTCATGCACACAAATATTTGTCCCGGGCGGAAATCAAACCCGCGACAGAACCCGCAGTTAAGGTCTTTAACCAATCGGCCAATCGGTCATCAATTTTGAATAGATAATCCTAAAATAACATATGTAACTTTCACTTCAAAGGAGTGTGTATCTTAACGTCTGAACATGCACTTGAGCCGGAATAACCAATCCTATAGGAGGGTTTATCTACTTATAATAATAGTAATACCCGCGACATTTTACACACAGTAATTTAAACCGTGTTTGGCTGAACATAGTCCACACTTATAGTGTATAGAGCTTACCGAACTACATAAAAAGTTTAATGTTAGTATATGGGGCAAAGTAACGGTCACCGAGAAAACCATGTTTAAAGTCACATTTTTTGTCGCTTATTTGATTCTTTTATAGCAACCGATTAAAACAGTAATACATAATTATAATATGAAAGTAATAAATTTTTGATTCAATCATAATAAATTTTTATTTACTTGCAAACTTAATAAAACACCGCGAGACTGTCTCGTAAATAGCAAAATTGGAGAAACACTACTAGTGAGAAAGCTGATAAGGCGACTGACCGATTATTCTTTGAATAGAAATGTTAGTGGAATTTTTCGTTATGGAATCATCTTTAAACCGGCGATTGGCGGTAGACCAGCTGTCTCAGAATAGTATTAGATATCTTAATAGTAGGGTGACCAAGCATTTTGGTTGACCGTGTTGTGAATTTTTTTCTAGGTAACCGTTAGTTTGGGTCACCTGCTTACTTGAAACTTTTTGTTTAGTTCGTTAAGCTGTACGTGGTCATTAAGTTTGGACTGCGTTCAGCCGTACACATTGTTTACTATAGGTATACGTAATAACTTACAATTACGCGTTTAAAATTTTACAATACGAAATGACTGTCATATCATATATCAATAACAGTTATAACCCTATTTTAATGTCTCATCAAGATGAATGGAATGTGGATACGGATAATACGGTGTGAATGGAATAAGTCCAGACACGAGGTAGATGCTGTATAACGTTTAGGATTTCCCTCAACTATTTGCCGTCTCCATCATCAGACTAATTCAAAGTTCCGATTTTGTTGTAGTGTCAATAGAACTACATGTGTGAGCCAAGTTTCAACAGAATCGGCTCACGGGAAATCAACCATCCAATATTTTTCTGTTTTTGTGATATATCCTATCTAATAAAAAAAAACATTTAAATCTGACTATAAATACTTATTCGTGGTTATACTAAAAAAAATGAGGTCTTGAGAATCTACTCCTTTTTTTCGACAGTTAAAGATGTATACAATATTTCTCTGTTTCTGAGAAGACTAAAATGAAAACTAAAAGTATCCGAAGGATTGAAGGAAATTTAAAGAAAATTGTTGTGAATTTTCCTTCGTCCAATGAGATTTTTCAAATGAGACCCATACTTGGCGGTTTTCTGGCATAATCCACCATAATCTACTTTACTAGAAAAAAATCGGATAATACACAAAAATACACAAAAATTGGATGATAATATTAATATTTTTTTATGTTATTGTGAACACAACATACGAGTACATCCATAACACACAGACAGTTTGCATAATTCTTTTATTTGGATCCTCTGTATTGTGTGAACCAGTACATAATAGATACTTAGATTTTGTCACTAGTCTATAAACTGAAAGGTTGTTGGATATTTTGTTAAAAACTCAAACACGTCTTGAGCGTCTTCAAACTGCATCAGAATTCTGAGTAAGATTAATAGAAATATACAATAAATCTGACCACAAAGTACAAAGCGATTTGATAATCATGTAAAAAACCGGTAAAATTAAAAAACTTTGGGATTGCCATATTTAACTAAAATTATGAAAAACCAATTCATGACATGTCTGAAAATTGCATCATAACCCATTAAACTGTGCTACAAAATACTTAAGTACCTATAACGTAAACCAAAGATTCGGAAGGCAAGAAAAAAAATGAATATTTGGTTTTTAAGAATGAACAGAACAGAATTAAGAAAGAAAAAAAGAAATTAAGAAAGAACAGAAAAGAACATTATGCGAGGGTTGATCAAAAAGGAATGCTAATTAATAAACGAATGCTAAAAACATAATCAGAACATCCAAACTGGCTAAAACTTGTTACCCGCTTTTACAATAAATACTTTTTAAATATTTTGTTAGACATGAAAAAAACCTGAAATCTCACTACGCTTCAAAAGGGGATCACGACGGACATATTCAAATCTATGAAAAATATAATCATTTCCCTGGAAACTAATTCAGTACAACGATTTAAGTAGAAAAAATAATTGCAACTTGAGCAATTTTTCAGAATTTCACGCGTAAGTGCTTAGAGGCCGAGTTTCCGCGAATCGAGCATTAGTTAATTACAGGTTCAACGTAGCTTATACAACCGTTAATAAAAAGTATTATTTCGAATTAATTTGTGTTGAAGTTATCAAAGATAGGATTTATGTTTAAATTTCGTTCTGGCTTGAATTGATGAGATTATGTACTGACCGAAGAGCTAGAATTGTTCATTGTAATAATAAAATGAAAGCTCACTGTTTCCATGACCACACTCTAGTAAAAAAATATTGCTTACCTTTCTAATGAAACTTCAAAATTACATTTAAAAATAATTATGAAATAGCTTTACAGTCTGACATGGTTATTGTTGTTATTCGGTCATTTTAATTTGTTAAATTTTATTATCATTTTTTTATTTGTATTTAAACTTTATGATGTTATTTTTGCCAGAATAAACATTTGTATTATTCTTAATCCTTGAACAGATATAACCAATGTTGTTTTTGAACTAATTACTCTTTAGATACTGTATCGTGCGTCGCCCACGCATATTTCAGCTAACAGCCTTTGTGAAAATACGGCAACTGGCGGTTTTATCTCGAATAATCTTATTTAATAATATTCCAAAGTATTATTTAAATACTGGAAAAATTAATAAATATTAGGAAAGTTTAGATTTGTGTTATGTTTATTACGCGGAAGCGAACGAAATAGTAAATCATAAAATGAGATTTAAATTTTTTAATAAACTGCACAAAGAATTAGACTAATTAACAATATTTACAACATAAAAATATCGTTTAGGTCGGTCCCATGTGGCATCGATCCCATTACGCTTGCACTGTTTCCGCGCTGCACAGCGATGCTCAGTTGCTGTGCGAAATAGGCACCCGCTCTGGGATCGCCAGCAGTGCTGACCAGACGGGTGGATAAATCATTTACGAATTTTTTCGTATCAGACGACCACGGACCGAGTGTCTCTACTGCAACCGCCGCAAACTCGTAGTGAGGAATCAACCCCGAGTATTTGCGACGTTTACATAAAATTTGGGCCTGGTCGGCCGCCGCGCCAGCACTCTGGGCCGTGGCCCGGACACGGGACGGAGCCAGAGAATCAACACATGTGGCATCCCAAATCAAAGCACGGCCCAGGCACCAAGGCACCAACGTTGCTCCGTCGGGTCTCTTGCCATCGTCCCTGAACAAACCTTTCGGCTCTAAAGATTTAAATTAAATTTTTGTTACGATATTTAAATGTAAACGTTTTAAAATAACAAGGATAAAAATCTTTTAATAAGTTGAAGTGAAAATTTAGCGTTCGTTGATTCTTCTTCATCCTTTCTTAAAATCTCAAAAAGTATTTTTCAATCTAAAAAAACTGGAGCAGCTGCTGAGACAGCAGCTCGCAGGAAAACAGCCAAGCACATGGAACTTTTAAATCGTTACCATTTCATCCCTTTTGCTGTCGAGACGATGGGTCCCTGGTCCAAGGATACCAAAGCATTTGTCCACGATTTGGGTGTCGCGCTGTGTCTGTTGACAGGGGATCCTTTGAGCAAGGAGTACTTTGTTCAGAAGATCAGTGTCGCAATACAGCGCGGCAACGCGGCAAGCATCCTTGGTACCCTGAACCCATCGTCTCTTTAAAATTTTGTCATTTATCATAATTTACTTAGTATTTTTTTAATTTGTAAATACTTTTAGTTTTACTTTTTATATAATTTAGTTATAATTTGGTTTATATTTGTACATTTTAATTAAGGTTTTTACTAGTAATCTCCCATGGTTTTAGAAAAAGAATGATTTTTTTTCTTGCTTATATATTTTTCAATTATGTTTTGTAAGTACATAAAATACAACCTAAATTCAAAAATGTATCTAAGTTTGTTGTGACAAAAACTTCCTAAAAAAATTAACAAAATAAAACTAGTAAAGATCAGAAATTAGCAAAAGAAAATGGCAACTAATAAAATGTTGATAATTAAAATTATAATACTTATTTTAGCTTTATCAGTGCATAGCGGTCGTATCCGACTTCGCCCGGGGGGGCTACGGAAACGTTCCTCTTCCCGTTCCACGCATTAGTACATTGCACCCGTTCGAAGTCGGGGTGGGTCGCTATTCCAACCATAAAGTATCATTACACTATGGTATCATTGTCATCAGCCAAACAAATAAATTCTCTGGCGCTTCTAGCAACAAATTTGATTGCCATAAAAAGGTTATTAGTAAGTCAACCTTAAAAGATACACATATGGTGTCTCGGACTTTTGGTTAGAACTTTTAAAGGGGAACATTTCCGTAATATATAATTTTTGCTTAACATCAACCGTTTAGCGGCGCGCGTAACGGAAGCTCTCAAAAGGAATAATTTTTTCCGTTTTTGCAACAATTTTTACTGATGCTCCGTTCCTATAGGTCGTAGCGCGATGTAATAATAACCTATAGCCTTCCTCAATAAATGGACTATCTAACACAAAAAGAATGTTTCAATTCGAATGAGTAGTTCTTGAGATAAGCACGTTTAAACAAACAAACAAAAAGTATAGCCTTTAGTTTTCCTCAATGAATGGACTATCCAACACAAAAAGAATTTCTTAATTCGAACCAGTAGTTCCTGAGATTTGCGCGTTCAAACAAACAAACTCTTCAGCTTTATAATATTAGTATAGACAGTATAGATTTGAGCAACCAATAAAATAATAGGCACAGGAAAAAGAACGAGAGAAGAATAATGGGAGTCGGAATGGAAGTTGGTGCGAGTCCGAGAAGGGCAGTGGAAGAAGAAACGGCCATAGGACGTTTTGTTCGTTTATTTTACACGTTTCGCAAGCAAAATCTAGGACAAAATTATAATGAAATACACAATCCCATTAATTAATTAATTAGCAACATCTCAAACAAACAAAAAAAAATTATATTTATATATATACATCAGTTTTCATAATACACAACAATTAACAAAGGGCATTGAAAATTACTTTAAAAAATAAAATTACTATTAATATAAATATTCATTGGATTTAACACTATAGTACTGTACATAATAAAATGGGTAATGAATAATAATAGTATCTGGGACATTCCAAACAATGCTATCTAGTTCCAAAGTTAGCAAGTATTATATTTGTATTATGGGGTACTTGACAACGGAAATATCCTTTATAATATATACATATATAATTATACGAAGATACTTTTACACCTGTTACTTTGTTAGCTGTTACTTTTACAATAAAACCTGCCTCTGCGTAAATCGACTGCTGTGAAAACAATTTTCGTTGAAAGTGTTTTCTAAACGACTAGGAAAACCGTTTAAATTGAATAATATGTTTTAGGCGACTATAAGCATATTATTACTACATATTATTAAGTCCCCCGCCGCGTCTGTCTGTCTGAACGCGATAAAATAAAAAAAGTACCGAACGGATTTTTATTTATTTATTAATATCGTTAACACCAACGTACGGAGTGATTCTAGATAAAGATTTATGTGTATAATTAATTAATGTTTTTTGTGAATTAGTTGAAATATGATGATTATTGTTGAAGACGTCGGAAAGAAGACGACGTCTCCTAGCTGGCTTTTCCCTGAGGAGGTTGATTCTTTCGATGACGTCTTGAAGCATCTCCTGCAGGAGATTTTGAACGTCTCGAGTCGAATCAGTGGCTTCAAGCCACCTTACCAATCCGACATGGAGGGCTGGGGGTTCGGTGCGTGCGGGGTGTTGGCCTGCCGGCCTTCTTGGCGTAGGTGCATGCGGTTGGCGACCTTGTCACTGATATCCTATCTTGTAAAGGTGGCAGGGCGGACATACCATACGCAACCGATGCTTTAGCCCCTTGGGTGGCCCTCAACCCGGGCGCGCCGTTGCGGGCGATTCTACATAGCCAGCGCGCATGGGACGAAATGGGAGCTGATAGAATTTTTAACAGACTTTGGTGCCGTGGGAGAAGGGTAGGTGTCTACTTTGGGACGCCACGTGTGTCACGACCAAAATAAGATTTGAGTACCAATAGACTACTACCCAAAAATAATAAATAGTAAATACAAAAAAAGTCATATTAATCAAAATGTGATTGTCTAACATTGCAATGGTAAACTTTAACTTTAAATTGTATTGGCAGACCAAATTTAGTAAATACCCACCAAATCTTCCACTATGGTTGCCATAAAATACAGGCACATTGCCAAACAAAGTATAATAAGGCCGAATTTTGTTAGGCTGTCGGTTTATCATATTTGTAATAATTTTTTTTTTTGAGCTAGCGATTCGACTAAAGCACTTCCAGCTACCTTCAGAGGCAAAAGCTGTTATGATTGGAATGAAAAGTAAATGGAGACGGCACGGCGGCCGGCCAAAGCTAAAGAAAATTTAATTAGCCAGTGAGATTATAAAGATGATTATTGTTACCCACCTAGAAGACTGATTCATCAGTAAAATTAGAAAATTTATAATATTTTTAATTTTACGGTACTGCAATTACTAATTGGGTACTTTTTAAAAAGATTCAATAATTATTTGAGTTCTATTTCTGAACTTCATAAGCAGTTGGATAAATAAACTCTGAAAAGGCGTTAGTTAGATACTTAATAATATTTATAGTTTTAATGAGCATTTACTTTATTTGGAAAAACAATTTTTTTGGGCTATTTTAATTTAGTAATAATAGTTCAATAGTTTAGTAATAATTTAATTGACAGAGACAATTGATTGATAATGATTGATGAAAAGTTAATGAGTTAAATATTTGGAAAACAGTTTCAATTGAAATGTGGTTTTATTTGATAGTTATTTATTATTTTTGGCTAAATAACGATTTATTTAGAATTAATCAGCTTTAATAGGTTAGCGGATATTAAATGTTATAATACAATTATCAATTAAAATGGAGTTTATATTTTGGTAGTCATTTCCTACTTTTGGTAATAAAAATATTTTTAGGTACGTTTGGTTAGTATATGAATATAAGACATTAATTTAATTGTGAAACCAGCATATTTTCTTCAACATACATGTTAATTCAATATTTAATTTTGTGTTCGGGTTAACTCAGGGTAATTTCACGTTGTGCACTAAACTGTATAAAACCATGCGTGTTCCCTTTGCAGTACTATTTTTTATTCTTGGCAGAAAGCCAAGTGACGTCACGGGACGAGAAGGGCGCTGACGTCACAACCTCGACCTCGACCTAACTACGAACATATTTTATTAACATATCTTCAAGCAGTTGATTATCATATCCTAAACGAAAAACATTTTTTTTTGGTATATATGGTCTCACTGTAAGAGAAAAAAAAATATCTTTGTATCTGCAGGAATGTTAGGTATATTTACTATTATATTATAATATAAATAATATATATATTATTATATATATTTTATTCTTTTGATATTATATAGGCTGATATATAGGTAACTTTTGAGAATGGGCAATATTGTTGAAGCTGTATAGTTGTATTTTTATTAGATTTCTCTCAAGAAACTCAAAGTGTTGTTTCAGTTGTGGTATTTCTTGGTATTGACAAATATTTTATTCGTATTAGAAAGCTTGAATGTTCATGATATTAGAAGGAACTAACCAGAGTTTTTGGTACGATTTGCGATCGACATGAACCAGAGCGGGCGCGGCTCAGTTGGCATGAATGAAATCGTGGGCGTTTCTGTATGCTATAATACCTACGTATTTCATTTCAATACATAGACTGACGCACACATTTAACATACATTATTATCATAAAAAGGTATTTTTTATCATTACGAAAGCAACATCCCGTGATATATGTGAACCAATAAAAATAAAAAATAAAATAAATAAATAATCCTCTCAGTCTTTTTCATAGGCTTAACTTTCTTGAAAGGAAAATAAAAAAGTTCCACCTGTTCATGTACGCTGACCAAAAATTAAATTGAGATAAGTTGTCTATGTATGTGGCTTGTGCGATCAATAGCGTAGTGTCGCGGGGGCGTGGAGGGTGAGGGAGGGTAAGAGAGGACGAGGGATGACGAGAGAGGGCTTCGCGGGTTGAGAGGAGCTTTCATTGAGAACGTGTAGGCGGTGCGTGGGCGAGGGAGGTATAAAAGAGCGCCACCCACGCTCCCGCCGTCATTCGTGCTCTGAACCTTATAGTGGCTAATAGTGAACTGTGTATACCATGATGAAGTTAGCAAACACTATCAGGTGGGTGTATTTATAAATTGTTTATATAAATTGTTAATGTCACTTGAAATGTTTGTAGAAAAATTGAGCATTAATTTAAGTTTTTAAAATAGTCATATTTAAATTTAAATTTAATTTAAAATTATTATCTCGAACAACGAAACAAAAGTTATTTCAAGTATCTAGTAAAATCAAATATTATTAAATATAACAAGAAAAATGTTTTAGATTTTATGAAATTATATTATTATTATTTACGGTTGTTACAATAAATACTTGTTTACATACAGCGTGATATGGGCGGTGGCGCTAAGTTGGCCCATGTCTACTAATGCACAACCTCATGCTTGGCCGGTATACTCGGAGACCCCAAGAGAATACGCCGACGATAGTTATTACTATGCTTCGAAGCCTGTCCACTACCCACATTATGCTCAAGCACGGTATGAGCCTGAAGTCTACGGACGTATTCCTTATCCGTACTTCTACGATTCCTTTTCTCATTATGAAGAAGATCCCATGAAGCAAGAAGAAAGACTAGCTTCCTTACCCGTAGGCCAAGAGACTTGGTACGAGAGCGAACCAGAACAGCACTGGAGAAATACCGACATCGATGATGTGAACGCCGCATTCCTAGATAACCTGATTCTAACACAAATGGCGAGAGATGCGGAAAGACGACGAGAAAACGCCCGCTCCGAATACGACAACTGGGATAGTGAAGACGAAGATGTGAAAGAGCTTAAAGCTTTGGCTGGCAAACCTTTGTATCATGTCGCCAAAACTGGCCACAACTTCGAAGAAGATTATCCCGCTGACGATGGCTTCATCAACTGGAATGGAAATAAACGCAGCGCCAGCACAACCGTTCCTCCGACTTCTGTTCCGAAAGCTGGTCAGGATGAAGTAGCCGTACCCAGGCCGGCACCGACAAGACATCACGACCATAGTACTCACCAAGATAAGAGAGACAAATCGCTCTATGACACAATTGCCCACATGTTAGCGGCTGAGAAAAATGCCCCAAATAAGGTCAGTTTGTCAGTCAGTTTCATTATTAAGTTAAACGTAGAACATTTTTTTAAATTTTTTTCCCTTCGAATTCTAGCTTAACCTTTAAATTAAAAACCCTTAACTACGTATTGAATGTGGGTCATAAAATAAAACACAAATTTTTTGATGACCACGTCAAAGAAATTGAATTTTTCTCTTAACAATATTATATTATAAGGTATCCATTAATTTTTTTTAGAAAACTAAATATAAACGAATAATTGCGTAATCGAAAAGAATTTCATGTACTCATATAGACATTTTATTTTTATTTTTGGACATAAAACAGAAGAAAATACTCTAAACTGTTCAAGATATACGATTGCGAAATATCTATCTTTACACTTAAAAAAAAAACGAATAAATCCACTCTCGAAACTCAGTGGATCCTTGTCGGTAGTCGCGAGCTAAAAATAGACTTGCTGTGGTGAGAGGGTGAAGGGGGGAGAGGCCTAAGGGGGGTAGGCGGTAAGAGAAGGTGACGGGAGACGGGTGGATTGGGGCCTGACCATCTAGTGGGTGCCTGAGGGGCCTTAACTTAAGCCGCGGACACATTCAATATTCTAATGAAAATGATTTACTGTAAGCTTAGACAGTATGGGGCTGAAAATAGTTTTGTTTTCGAGGCTCGAGCATGAATGACGTCATCCAAGCAATAAACAATTCCAGTATCTGAAATAGCTTGAGTAATAAAAGTCTAGATAAATAAGATAAAGCGAAATGAGCTAATACTGACAATGTACACTTAGAACAAACGGTTTAGGCACTTTGTAACGAAAGCGAAGTAATTTCGAATGGAACATTTTTTTTTGTTTTTCTGGGGTCAATGTTACTTTTAGATCAAATGTAGTGAGTGAACGTTTAAAGGTTATAGAACAACAAAAAAAAGTTAACACAAAACATAACGAGTCCATATTGACTCGTGTAGATAGATACCTTTGATTATATAGATTTCTGGATAAATATTGGGCGTCAAAAAATCGTATCACCTAACAGTTCGGTTATAGTTCATGCACGCATAGACGATTAGTACGTGGTCAGTACGGCGTTGCGAGAGTGTGTATTCTGTTTAGTCACACACACAAACGTATAAAAGTTAGCCCATTATTTAGATATCATTCTATATATTAACTAAATAGTGATGGTAACATCACATGAGTATCGGCCCAATACTTTTTTCGACTCGATCGATATTTTTGTTCACTGCACTATTGCTTGACAAAGTTACGTGGTAGATGATATATTTATATATATTTAAACTTTCAAGAATCATGTAATTAACAAATGAAACAGAACGAATACACAATCATCAGTTTTTGAGCTAAAGCTGGACAAATAGATAATTGCATTGGTCTGATTATGACATATTACATTACATTATGAAATATGACATATGGTCATATTATGACATCGTATGGTGTTATGAGTAGCCGAGTACCTATAAGTACGAATTTCCAGCACACAGGTGGCTGACGGCAATATGGGTGCGCCGATAGTGTTATTTTAACATTGGAAATGTTTATCCAGAGACATTGCAAAAAGACTGAATTCATGCAAAAGATATACTTAAAAGCTTCGGGATTTAAAATAACGAAATTGCTTTAAAGATGTTATCGAAAGTTTCTAAATTTTATTTAAATTTAGAATAAGTAATAAGGTTTGAAATATAATATACGGAATCATCAGGTCAGTAAAATACGCAATCTAAATTAATTTTAAAATTTAAAAAATATTAAAATTTATGTAGTTCCTTTTCAGTTTTTTTCTATGTATCAAGTAGGTATGTTATAACCATAAAAGTACAAATTGACTAGAAACCCTCTTCTGCGTTCACCGTCTAACCAATCATACTCTAGCTAGCTCGTGTAACCGTTTGGCGAGATGGCGAGTTTAGTCCGGTTTCAGTCCGCGTGGTCTCCGCGCGCCAGCCTTCACCCCTCGAAATTGCTTTTGAAAGTTTCGATATTGTGGAGTGACATTTCGGACTCTATTAAAACCAAACGCTGATGTCAAATTTATTTACTCTATGGTTATAACTGAAATACTTAATATTTACGTTACGAATATTTTACAAATCGGGAACGAAGAAGACTTAATTATTATTTTAAGAAAACCAACAAAAAGTAAACGGAGTTATTTTTAAGAAAAAAAATATCAATGTCCTTATAACTTACAGGTTTTAAAAGAATATATGCTATTATTGACCGTATTTAAAAAAAAAAACTCGAACTGTTCCAAAACATATTTTACCAATAACTTGTCGATAAAAAAAAACTAAAGTCTACCCTTAGAATACATTCAAACAATTATATATTTATCAAACGTTATGGAACCTTGCTGAAGTCAATAAAACTTATATTTTTTTACTCTACCAACGATGGCCCTAGAAGTGAATTTTTGCTTCTTTCTCTAATGTATTCCCAAAGGCCGTTTGACTATTCAATTTAAACAGCGTCTTAAGTTATCATCATCAGCCCATTTTACCCCACTGCAGGGACTTAGGCCTCCCCCAGGGTGAGAAGGGGGTTTGGAGCTTAAATCCACCACGCTACTCCACTGCGTGTTGTGATTATAACGACCGCCATCTATTGACAGCGTCCGGGACCGACTGCTTAACGTGCTCTCTGAGGCACGGAGTCAGTGATGGTTAATGGCCCTTAAAAATTTGAGACAAGTTCGTTACGCTCTGGGCTATCACGACACTTAACTTATACACTTAGGTTATATGTGATTCAAATTGATATTTCAAATTACATCGTGTGTTTTCGTGAATACCTGAACGTTCCCGAGCTGTCGTATCAAAATCATAGAACTTTTGTGTTATACACGTATATTGGAACTTACTCCCTTTCTACATTCTAACATATTCGGAAAATATTGGAAGTTTATTCTTTTTAAATTGTCATAATAGATCAACTCTTTTGATATTATTTCTTCGAATTTATGATATAATTCGAAGTTACCTTGCCGAGACATACAGTATATTGATTTAATTATAAAATGATCCGTACGATAAAACTGAAACAGTACTAAATTAATTAAACGAACATTTAATAAACATATTTGAATATTTTACTGACTAATTATTTGTTATTTAATGTTTCAAATAAATATTTCTTATTTAAAAAAATTTATAGGAAACCTCTGAAATTAATTAATGTCATTTCCTCATTTGTATGTCGTCTGCTTCGTAAAATTTTTTTTTGCAAAATTGTTATATACAAACATTTGTAGTCTTAAAAAAAGAACAGAAAGCCAATTCTACGATTAAGATTAGATAACTAAATAAAATACAATAAACCCAAAAATATCTCCCACGTATAGACATCACGCTTTTACAGTTTTGGAACAATAAAGCATGTGTTGTATTTATTTGTCGACAGGTGCCAAGCAACTTACGACGGCTAGACAAACGATTCGTGAGCAGCGACAACGATTTAGTGGCGGAACTGCGTGGCCTGAAACACCGCATAGCGACATAAACGGCTTTTATACACCACAGGAACGTTGAGACTGACCTAGCTTAGCCCGGCAAGCCGCCGAAAAAACTGTCGCAAGCGGGATAACGCCATTGCTGTTCGAAATAAAAAAACGAAAAAAAAAAATTTTTACCTTCCAATAGGTCCAATAGTATATGAGGAATAGTCACAATTTACAATAAAAAAAAAAAACAAATTCCGATATCTCTTAGTTGATAATGATTCCTTCAAAGGTTTTGTAACGAAAGTTAGTAAGTAGTCAGGCAACAAAATAAGTTCGATTTGACTGTACTATTCACATTAATGGCAAACTTTAATCTAAATTATGAAATATTATCTTTTTATAAAGATAGACTTTTTGGTTCAGATTTCAGCATTTTATAACGTATTTACGACATCTTATATTAAAAAGCTTTTGCTACATATATATGAATACATTACAAGAGTTGGATGACGGTTTCCATCTGCACCGCAAAATTTTAGTATTCGTTTGACTCCATATTTTTTTATTACATGCTTAATGAAGGCTTTATTTTTTGGTCTACTAGAATCTAATGTTCTTTGAGTTTTATGTGTTTTACGCACTAATGGGTAAAAGATTTTCTTCAAGTTTTGTATTGATATATAAATTTTTACAGTTATATTTGCAAATTCAATATGTATTCAATTTAAAATGAAGCTTAAGTTTAACTTTGTAACTTGTTACTGTATAAATAAATAAATAAATCGATTTACATTTATTATACCGCAAAATCACAACGTAATGCGGTCATATCGATCACACACACGTATCGAAACAGTTTCTTAATATTTGGAATTATCTAAAGACGCGGATCAAAATCAAAGTCCAAAAAATTTCGCCTAGACTATTTATCAATAGTAGGTTTTTGAAAATTCGAGGATCACCCGCTTGCGACTTATCGAGTTATATATAATTAAAAAAATACAATTTTTCAAATAATAAAAAAAAATGTTTGAAAAGTCTCATTCATGTATCTACGTAGGCATGATACGCATAAATAATCGTACAAAATGTGACTATAATTGATTTACGTGACGTCGTACGCGAATCGATCTAAATTACTTCTAAGGTTCCCTTCCCTTGGCAGCTATGATGACCGTGGAGTCATTCTAGAAACCAAACTGTCACTTGAAATAATTAATTTCATTATAAATTAATCGAAACTCTATTTATCATATATTTAAGACATCTTTAATGTTTGTTCTCATCATAGACAGGAATCTCTATTCTCCGTCTATCATTAATATTAAGATATAATAATAGAAGCTTTTACCAATAGGAATTTTGAATTTAATTATGTTTCTAAACTACCAAGCCTTTATATCAGCCATACATGGAACCACAAAAGAGTTAAATCCAAAAGGGCTCATAGAATTATGAAGCCCGCCGCCCGCCGACCTATTACAACTAGTATAAAAGGTTATCTCTATAAAACAAAGTGCAATCATTATATTTACGATGTGATTATGTATATATTTTAGTTATTATTATTATAAAATCATAAAATTTTGAAAAGTTCACAATGATAAAAATAAGTGAACGTATGTTAATGTTATGCGTTAACTTCCGCGCGCAGCTCGATTAAGATAGTTCTACTCATAGTATGGAAATGGGCAGCAGGCTTTGTAATTCAATGACTGAAATAAATAAAAATTAATTCTATTAATAAATCATGATGTCTTTAGATAAATTAATAAGCGGTAAGTGACATTTGGGGTTAGGAGTGACGAAACGCGGAATGTAAATAAATATTTATTATTAGGAAACACTATGAGTGTTAGATAGAAGCAACAAATTATTCATGTAGGTGTACTATTGACGTCAAGCCAAAATTTTCCGTATCGTGAATGGCGTAAAGTCGAAATTTCGATTCCAGGCACTTGTACCGTGCTGAAAAAAGACAGTTCGTTGTCTTTGTTAAACCAATCGATTGTGTATTCTCTTATAGTGTGTGAAAATAGACTGAGTTGGATTTCAAGTTCAAAGTCTCGTATTGTGAGTAACTAAAAGCATTCAGATCGTATTTCTCTAATTGTGAGTCATGTCGTGAGTAAAAATATGCTTACGAATATTATTACTATGCCTAGAAAGATATAATAATATTTACGAGAGTTTTTCTTGTGAATGTTAGTGTATAAATACACACTTAATTGTATTCCGTTCGAAGTTGTAATCCTCAAGTACAAGTAATTTTATGTAGTACGCATTTTCACGTATATACTATTTATCTAAGTCTTATTTATTTATCTTGTAAATATAATTATATGGGATAAAAATACTTTGTCGAAATGTAAAGTGTATCATTAACTGTACTTGAGGGTCACCATATTTCCTAGTGTTTATTTATTTATTAATTTATTAGTATGTATTAATACTATAATTTAGCAGATTTTGCTAAATTTATTGAACCACGGCCTCCAATGTTTATCTTTTCTAGTCAATTTTACATTATATAAAAACAAGTTTTTTTTTGTATAACTATCGTAAAAAACGAAATAAGTTTAATGCGTAAAAGAAAATGCAAAATGTGGAACGATTAGCTCTTATTTAAAAAAAATATGTATATATATTATGCACAAAGTTTTTCGTGGGCCTAAAGTGGGCTTTAACTGCTTTTTAAATATTTGGTGCTTATTTTAAGGAAAAGTGCGCTTTCGTCTATCACGCTCTTAAAAAAAAATTATAGCAAGGTATCAGAATTGAGATTAAATTTTTTTTCAAAAAAAAAATTTACGAATCTAAAACTGTTTAATTTACTACTATGGAGAGTACAACAAATTTGACAATTATGAAAATAATTTGAAAATTTCTGAAAACCTAAAGCTTAAGTATACTCTGAAATTAAAGATGGATTTAAAAAAAGTTCTCTTATGAAAGTCGAAGGAATCAGTGATATGCCAGCTTTACTGCTTATATGAGTATCTATTTATCTAATATTTATCAAACGGGTCTGTGAGACCCTTTAGGCTACAAGTTTTTTAAAAATAAATTCCTCAAATACCCCTAATCGGGAAAGAAGGCTATTGCTTGTCCTTTTGTATATATTAAAACGATCGTAGTTTTTTCATATTTCATATCCTCTGGAATTTCGAGGGCCTGTACAACTTTTTCGTATGGAAAGAACATATCTGCCTAAATAAAGTCAAATTAAAATTTCTATGTTCTAGATATAATACCCTGTAAGTATTACTAGGTGTACGACTGTACATGTTTTTCTTTTTATCTAGTTCGCTAATTATTTAAGAGGAACACACTCTTCTACGTAGATACTTTTCACGATTCAACGGCGATCCATTATGAATCGAATATTTATCAAATGAAAACTGTCATATAATAAGTGTTATAGATGATATATTTGTTAAATTATATTGCTAGAATATACAGTCAGCTGAAAGTAATTGTACTAAATAAAATTTAACTATTATCACACTTTGTGGCTGAGTGTACAGTGATGTTTTTTGAAACTTACCTACAGTTGCAATGAAGTAATGCACATATTAGAAACAGCCCCATTATATTTTATATAGATATGTATTAGAATTATCCTGTATATTCTAGATGGTTTATTTTTCGATTAAAGGTGCCGACTGTTAAAAATTAAACAATGTAATGATTGAATGATAAAAAAAATGTCTTAGAGATCTCTAACGAAGTTACATGAAAATGGACTAATGTTATTAAAAGTATTATTTGAATGTACTATTTTGTTTCATTTTATATACGTTCCCTATATATAATAATAATATCTAGGACATCCCATGCAGCGCCATCTAGCCCCAAAGTAAGTAAGTATTATGGGCTACTAGACAACTGATGTACATACTGAAATATTATAATTTTTTTATAATATATACATATATAGAGACTTTTATACCCAGACACGGAACAAATAGACATGTTCATGCACACAAATATTTGTCCCGGGCGAGAATAGAACCCGCGACCCTCGGCTCCGCAGTCAGGGTCTTTACGTAATCTGCCTTTAAGAGCTATGGCGTCCGAGTGTCGCCCAATTAATATATCACAAGTTCAATAAATATCTTACGTTACTTCTGTTGTGCATAAATGATGGTGGAAGTTAGCCCCAACGAGCCGATGCTCTACAGTCCTATGACCAGCGTGATGGGATTTTTGGGCTTCATCAAATGAATTTCTACTCTTGTTATTTATATTCTGTTAATAATAATAATATGTGGGACAACTTTGACACGGTAATTTAGTCCCAAACTAGAGAGAGCCTATACGAGTACTTCGGGTACCTACTAGGCAACTTATATATATACTTAAATAGGTATATTTGTAATAATAATAACTTAATTTCAAACAACTTTTTAAGTTATTATATTTTAAATGTATTTTACTTTAAAAACGAATGAACAAACTATTTAAAAAAAATTAAAAAATTTTAAACAAGAATATTCATAATATGTACACAAAGATAAATTAATCAATAAATTAATTAGTAAACATAAATGATAAAAAATATTTTAGCAACAAAACTAAGTAACCGTGAGAATTCAAAGAAGATTTTCTTTCAAGTGTTGGTGCAGAATGCAATACCGCTTAGCCTAGTGGGTAACGACCCTGCCTATGAAACTGGAGGTCCCGGGTTCGAATCCCAGGTCGGGTCAATATTTATATGATTAATATTGATACTGGTATTGGTCTTGGATGTTATATGTATGTGGTGTTTTCGTTTGCTACCCAAAACACAAGCTAATGCTTAGTTTGGGGCCTAGACGCTGTTGTGATGTATGCGTTATTAAAAAAGAATAGTGAAATACAAAATCGTCTTGTTACGTTTTAAAAAGGACGCCGTAATACAGAATTTTTTTTCGAAATACTGTAGCTTTTGCATAACAACTGAAAGGATGCGTTCTCTAAAGAAGAACTACGCAATATAATTTTTCAACTTCATGGTATTTCAAGTCAAGATTTTCAATTCAATTGTCGAATGCATTTCGCCTTATCTTGCTTATTTGTTTAATAATTGCATACAACATGGTGGTGTTTTTCTCGACCTAATGACCCATAACAAGGTCATTCATTTTTTTTTTTAAACAGGCAGCATATCTGACAGTATAATAAGACCAATTTTAATACTACCAACATTTGGAAAAAAAAATTGATTTTTACATGATTTTTATAAATATTCATCAGAGGTCATTATGGTCTAATTGATTCACAGATTATATTATCGATCACCAAGACCACAAATTACAGAGATTCAACATAATTACGAAATAAGCTTTTACAATGAACAAAAATTAATATAGATCTTTATTTGTTCCAATTATACATTCAATAGGTAATAGGTACATTATACATATAATTAATATCTTTCTTAATACAAGTACAATAAAACAAAATTTTATTTAATATTTGAATCAAAAGCGGAAAGTTTTGAAGTAAGGCTACGAAAGTATATTTATAGGATATGGAGCAGCAGCTGGGTTGTGCCAGTTGTGCGGTGCAGGCTCGCGTTAAAACTGGGTCATTTTGTATGCCGACGACTGGGTCACGACCTATCATTGCGTACCTAATGATATAGGTGTAGCCACTCAGCTGTTTTTGTTTACACCTGTTCACGCTACACTTCCTTAGTGTTTATTTCATAATAAAGTATATTTTAACAACGTTAACTATAAAGCCTATAGTGGTGTAAAATTTAAACGGTTGTAAAGGGCATTCCAAATAATAAAAAGAAATAATAGTTATTTATAGTATTATTATTAGAAAACCATTTAAATTTAGTCATTAAATCTAAATATTTTATTAATATAATATTAAAATCTGAATATTTGTAACGTATCGTAATAATAATACCTGGTACATCCTACACAGCGCCATCTAGTCCCAAACTAAGCAAAGTTTGTACTATGGGTACCAGAAAACTGATATAAATACTTAATATTTTTTTAATAATATGTACATATTTAGAAACTTTTACACCCAGATACAGAACAAACAGACATGTTCATGGATACAAATATTTGTCCCGGATGGGAAGCGAACCCGCGACCATTGGCTCCGCAGTTAGGGTCTCTAACCACGCTGCCAATTGGTCAGTCCACGTGTATCGCAGATGAGTACTTAGTATAAAAATACGTATGAGCGTATTTTTATACTTAATAATTTAATATGGGTATTTAAAACTAAAAATCACTTTGTTTCAATCCTATTAACTAGACAAAAAAGGGGAGCTTCAAATAAACCGAAGTTCCAAGATAAAATGTATGTCATAGCATAGCCATGTCATAGCCTAAAATGTCATAAAAATGAAATAAAAATTCGGTCTAGTGGGTATAGGACTACGCGCAGTGTAAGGTGGTGTAGGGTTTCGTAGTCAGTATGGTTATGTCATAGTCTACAGGGTGAGGTTTTAATGACCAGCCAAATTTTAATATAATGACCTTTGATAAACATTCGTTGGTCGTTTTTTCGACCATCGTTTTATTCCTTTTTAGTATCGTTTAATAGGAAAATATTCAGTTAAGAGTATGTAAACCTTTGCCAAAACTACCAATATTACTAGTCACCGTTCATGAGGGCGGCAGTGCACGTGCACGCGCCCCGCCCACATGCCCCATGCCCCGCCCTTTCGTATGTAAGTAGAAGGGAGCCAAATTTTGTAAAAAAATATTGGGATATAAATATTGATTATGAATATTTGACCTATATTTTTATTTACGTAATGAGGTCTATTGGTGATACCTAACATCTAGAATAATTTTGGCTGGTGATTAAAATCTAATCCTGTATAGTCAAGCCATTTTGTAAATCTGTAAATCAATAAAACTTTTTTTGAATTTTAATTGTCCCACGATAAGGAATATGTCTAAGAAAATATTATTAAAACAAATAAGCACACAAATAAATCATTAAATGAACTTGTTGGTAATGGATTTATCCAATGACAATAATATAGAAAAATAATTTACATTAATCTACACCAAAACTTATTATTAACTAGCGACCCGCCCCGGCTTCGCACGGGTAGCAGAGCATATAAGCCATTATGTTTTTTCTGTCGTAGGGTCGTATCAGCTTGTTGTGTCGAACATGTAGACTGGATTTAATTAGATTTAAATGTAATGTAAGGTCATCCTACATAGATTATTTTTAATGTATTTTATTTTCAATTTTATAAATATTTGAAAAAGTAATGAATAAATACATAAAAACAAACTACAACATTTCTTTGTATACAACATTGATAACTTCAGACTAACAACGCGTATCGTATCGTCCGGTAGCGACGACGCCCAGCTTCTTGTCGCGCGATATTTATATTTCGCGATAGCTCCTAAGATATTGATTTACATTGTATAGTGTAAAGGCCAACATAACGTGCATGAAATTCTGATGGTAAATATCGTATTTAATTTGATAAGGATTATTACTGTATCCGTATAAATTGCTTTCCAAATACCTCATCACATGACACCTTTTTTTTGAACATAAAAATAGGTATAGTAAGCTATTCATAAAAGATAGACATATGCAATTGCGGATTTTTTTGTAGTTTTATATGAAAGGAACAGTTCCTCCATTATTATTATTCTGTTATATCTCAAAAGGATTAGTTAGCGTTTTCGATGAAAGCTCCCAGCCCTAGCCGGCTTGATTTTTTTCCAATTTCTTCAACAACAATCGTCATATTTTAACATATTTCCATAAAACATTATTAAATTATACACGTAAACCTTCCTCTTGAATCACTCTGTCCATTGGTGTCAATAACATGCCAATCATTTTGGTAGTTTTTGAGTTTATCGCGTTCAGACAGACAGACAGACACGGCGGGGGACTTTATTTTATAATATGTAGTGATTTAAGTATTTTATTAAAAATGAACTATTCATTAAAAAAGGCCGTGCCCGTAAACACCTGGTCCAAATGTAGCCATCACACTGGCCGTGTTTACGCGTTGGATTGCCAGTGAGATGCGCTGGACCAGGTATGTTCAGGAACGGGCGGCGGCGGCCCAGAGCAGACATAAAACTCTTGGCTTCGGAGCACCAAGACCCACCTGTTTCAACTGCAAATGCAACGAAATCATAAGTGGCTTCTAAACTTGTGTTCTATCACACAAAAAAAATACTTATAATTTTTTTTTATTTCAAAAACAGCCAAAATTATATTTAACAAAGCAATTACTATCAAGGTTTGATTTTTTGAGATACATTATTCAATCAATATCATAATATATTTCAATTCAATCAATATCAATAATAATAAAAAATAAAACTAATCCAATAATCCACCCCTCGTCGCCCCCGACGCAAATGTGCCCATGACGCTCATCGCATTGCCGCGCTGAATTGCAATGGCAATTCTTTGCACCAGGAAGGTACCGGAACGGGGGTCGAGTCCCCTTTCTTTTAGACGACGGCCGATGCTCGCGACGAAACGTTTGGCTTCAATCCCCCAACAGCCAGCATCTTCCACCGCAAGAGGGACGAACAAGTATTTACTCTCCAGAGTAGAGTATTTGACTCGTTTTCTGGCGGCTGCAGAATCCGCAGCGGCTCCGGCCGGTCCCACGGTACGACCAAGGTGAGAGGCGGCAAATGTGCTGACACACGTGGCGTCCCAAAGTAGACACCTACCCTTCTCCCACGGCACTAAAGTCATACCATCGGGTCTTTTGCCATCGGATCGGCTAAGACCAGGAGGCTCCAACACGCACGGAACATTGGCCGAAATTAAAGCCCTGCGTTATTTTTATTAATATTTTTATTAATATTTTTATTATTAATAAAGCCCAGCCCTGATATTATTACTTTTGTGTATTAATCAATATCAATAAAATGATTTCCTCAATATACTGTTTTTTCTGATGAAGCTGTAACTAATTTCTGATTCGATTGAAAATGACATTAAAACTTATATATCTATGGAATAGTTTTGGTAATAATGAATGCTTAAATGATGCAAGTGTTTATGTATTAACCTGTTTCTATGCACGAAATTGGTCTGATAGGAAAAACAGAAAGGGAAATGTTTCAGAGGAATCAGATAAATTGCGATCGTAAAAGATTTATCCAAACAGTATATAACACACCACAATCTATGCAAACACGCTTTTTGAATTGAAATCGGGTTTATTAAAAGGACTGATTGGCAGTTATAGGAACTGCCGACAGAATTGAAAACTTAGAACTTTTAGTATTAAAATTTGAATTTTCCTAATGTTATTAAAATTGTCAACATCAATCTGGTTTTCACTGTTTTCACATCTATTGACACTCCGAGCAATGACGCAGCTGCCAGCGACATGAAACTGAGTAACACTCTGGCCTTACTCCCCACACTCAGCAGTTAGTAGTGGGGATATAGGGAACAACCGGCTTCTCGTGTGAAAGCCGATTGTTCCTTATATCTCCCCCACTTATTTATCGTGACGCATTTTCGTGTCGTTTTAGGTTCACCCCGTGCCATAAGAAGTTTTACTTCAAAAAAAAAAATGGAAAACAGCAAATTTTGCGCTTATTGTTTCATATACACAAATATCTACAAAATTATTAGAACCAATATATAGGTATCAATAGTTTATAACATACGCTCTAACTTATTTTCACAAAGCAATATTTCTTTATGTTCTTGCGGTATTTTATCTCATAAACAAGTTAATATACACCAATATTAAATTATGTAATAACATATATAGAATAAACTTATACGAACGATTGGGTCCTATATTAAACTCCATGGTGATATCGGATTTCCACTAAAGTAGGGCAGCGCATTTATTGATTTCAGCTTTACCCGCTGTTTCGTACTGCTTGCTAATGATTACGTTATGTTGCACTTAATCCTACTGATAACTGATGATAGATCGATGTGTATTCACGTGGGAGGAATTAAGACTCGTGTCCAGTTTATTGGTTTTTATGTGTTCACGTGTCATGCACAGACTAAAATTGATTTCACAAATTTGAATTTCTTTTTGTATATATCAATCTAAATTAATAATTTAAGAAGTTAAAAAAATTGTTTGATCTTAAAATCCAAATAAAATCATAAATAATAGACGGCATGATCATTTAAAATTAATTGAATTAAATCTTCCTTTTTTTCTGACACTATGTAATTTAGCAAAAAATAATCCTTATGATGAAGCCTTTCGATCGGTATGATAAAGCTACAGGGTAACTTTTTTTCTCGTGTAACGGGTTCGAACCATGTAATTATTTAAAAATCTATGAATGCAGTTTAAATTGTTTTTTTTTTTGAAATTAAAATAATGTCTTCTTTCAGTAAAATGTTCAATCTACAATATTCAGGGCACTTTCCCTCCATGTGGCATAGCCGTTGGACGCCCTGTATAGGTATATTAAAGCTGAAAGGGTTTTCTATTCACGAATTGTCACGGTGATGGTGAGGCGGACGAATTATTTTATAGTAACGTTGGACATGACCCGGGCCAAAGGTGTGCCCAAGATTAATAAATTATTTAGAACCGAATCAATTAAGAAGAAAAAAGATTATTAAAATTTGTGTGAAAAAATTACAAACAATACACGTTCCTATTGGCATGAGACCTCGCACAAATAATCTATTAAATGAACGACTAAACCAGTGTCTAATTGAATTTGAAAATTTAATCTGTAATTAGGCGAAAAGAAATGTTAAAATTTATTGGGAAAAAATATAAATAACGCATGTAACAACTCGAGATTTTGCACAAATAGTTTACTAAATGTTTCCACGTGGCGAGCTAAGTTGAAGGCATCAAAAAAAATCAAACATCACCACGTACTCTAATATGTAGACCACGTAGACGCAGCCGCGGCCAGAAAGTAGGTATATACATAAAAAAACAAGTTCTGGCTGACTGATGCACACCCCAAACTCCTGGGTCTTGAAATCTGAAATTCGAAACACACATTTATTGTGCATCTTGTCCAACCACTAAGGAGAACTTTTTATAATTTGAATTTTAAAAGGCTAAAAAGAGGTGTAAGAATTTGTATGGAAAAAAACTAAACATTGCGCGTACTAGGAACAGGAGCATAGGACTAGGACTAGGAGCAGGATATGTTTTAGTTATTGGCCACCAGGAAGGGCTACAGTATATATGTTGCTCTGAACAGCTGAGCTGATGATGATACGGTTTTCTGCATTACATAGATACGACTTAAGAACAAGTTTTTAGATTTGTTTAATGGTTATAGGTCACCAAGGGCGCTATTGTAGATGTGAATTTTAGAACGGCTGGGCCCAGTTTTTAAGCGGTTTTCTTCAGTACATACATAGGTGTCACCGAAAAGTATGTTATACGGTTGAAAATCACCAGGGGCTAGCCGCTGTAGATATGTTCCTTTAAAAGGACTGGGTGAACAAATTTTGACAGTTCTTTTTTGCATTACATGGATATCACTCAGGTCACGTTATTACAAATGTTTTACGGTTAGATGACACCAGAGTTGTTGTAGTAGATATGTTCCTCTAAAACGGCTCCGTCATACATTATCTTAATGCGATTATTCGCATCACATAGGTATCAACTCATAACAGGTTCTTAGTATAATGCGTTCAGGGTGCTGATGCGGCTGCCGCGGTATTGTAGCGCGTCTGGAATGTTCGCATAGGCGCGCGTTCGCATCATGCGCAAACGTTGTGCCTCCATTCTGGCGCGGGTGCGTGGCGGCCGCAACACCATCCTGGACACTATCGCTGATAGATGGGACTCTCCATTTATGGCCCATTGGATACACTTGCATGTCAAATAATTAATTGATTGCTAAGTTTTACTATTAGTTGTATTTATTTATTGGTATAATTTGTTAATATTTTTTTTTATTGTACTGTTTAGTTTTAATACTTGATATATTTATACACCGTTTAAATATGTAAAAATTACTATGGGGCTAGCATCTGAAAATCAATGATTATTATTAATATTATATTTAGTTTACCGCCAGAAAACACTGCAATAGATAGGTTCATTCGAAACGGTTTTTCTTCGTAATCAGCCTATAAACATACCATTCTTAGGCACACCACATTTTTTTTGATACGCAACATGAGGGGGTAATTCGAAGAAATATCTCTACTTTGTATCTCTACTTTGTATCTCTACTTTGTATCTCTACTTTGTATCTCTACTTTGTATCTCTACTTTGTTATACGGGGAGGTAGGTAATTTTTTTCTTTTACGAGTACCAAAATGTCAACTATGCCTGTTCAATATACTTACTTATTAAAAACCGTACATGCAAAATTTCATTCAGCTATGTCTCCGAAATTTATAGAAATTATAAATAACTACTAGGGTCTAACGGATACAAAAGAAGAAGCTACAGGCAGACGAACAGATGGAAAGATAGACAAAATGAAATTGTAACAGTTCTGTTTTTTGTTATTAGCTTCAGCATTTTAAAAACTGTATTTTTCCTTAAAATCCTGAGGGAAGATCGATGGTCCTTATTAATATTATTATTATTATTTAACTGTGTACTTACATTAGCTTTAAGATAACGAAGCTTGTTAATAACGAATTATGGACCCTAGTCTGAAATGAATGTTTATTTTATATTTTTTTAAGCTATATGCCATGTCATCCATGCCATCAGTCCATTCTACTCCACTGGAGGGGTTTAGACCTCTCCCCCCTTAAGCTTTATAGGTAGTGTTGAATAAATTATTAGAATATAATAAAAATTAAATATTAGGATTGTTTTAAATGATAGATCTCTTGAGGATACTTTGAAACATCTACTAAAATGTTATTTTCGTAAGACTGCACTTTTAATGTTTTCTTGGAATTTCAATAGAGGGCGCTGTTTGGCAAAACTAAAACTTTATAATGCTTTTATTGCACAGATGTCGCTATGAAAAGCGAGTAAATAAATAATATTAATAAAAGATTTCGAACTAGTATGGACTGTGTAAACTAGGTACCTGATTATTGCTAATTTATTTCAACTCTTTTTAGGGTTCCCTTGTCAACAAGAAGCCGTTATAGTTTCTCCATATCCATGTCTGTCTGTCCGTGGCTTAACTCGGATACTCTTAATATATAGATAGTTACAATCAAACTTTATGGCGGATCCGAACGTAGGCACAAGTCACGTCGCAGTAACAAGTTTTAGGTGTAGTGGGATGCAGTGGAGCAAGGGGTATATGACTGTACCTGCGTAAGCACGCCTATAGCATTGTATTCCGATCCACCATAAAGTTTGACGCGTTCTGTACTAGAAAGATAAACAGAGAACTATCATATTAATGACGCCGACAAAGTGGTAAAATAAGAAAGAAAACCCCAATGATGGGGATGATTTTTCTATTTCCATTGTCCATCCCATGACGTGGGGTGTGATTGGATAGGTCGTTCAAAACATTGCGTGTGTGTGAAAACCATTTTTCGATTCAGGGATCCTTTCCGAAATATTAAGCTTTAAAGTGCTAATTATTTTTACAGTTAAGTGTCTCCCCCTGCCAGCTAAACAGTTGTTTTTGGATACGTGAAAAAATTAACGGCAGTAATATATATAACTTATAAACTGCGCTAGGAATTATAAAAAGTAAAATTTCGTGCAAATTCCATTGACAATAATTTAAATGAAGTTGTTAGTTGTGCAAAAACAGGTAACAAATATTAATTTATGAACCTGTTATGAACTATGTAAAATTATGGAAAAATAAAATCATAATCTACGAAACCTATGCAACCCTACAGTGTGCGTGGCTCGACACGCCTTTGTCATGTTTGGAAATAAGTATGATTTAGAAATCAATTATTTGATATTTATTTTAACCTAATAAGGAATGTTATTATTATATGTTGCACATATTGTTATTATGTCGTGATAGCCTAGAGCGCAACGAACCTGTCTCAAATTTATAAGGCAATAGGGCCATGGTTCGTATCCGGGCGTGTACCAATGAGTTTTTCTGACTTAAGTACATTAACTATCACTGACTCCGTGCCTCGGAGAGCACGTTAAGCAGTCGGTCCCGGACGCTGTCAATAGATGGCGGTCGTTACAATCCCCAACCGGCAGTGGAGTAGCGTGGTGGATTTAAGCTCCAAACCCCCTCCTCACCCTGGGAGAGGCCTAAGCCCCTGCAGTGGGGTAAAATGGGCTGATGATGATGATGGTTGTTATTTTCATGAATTAAAAATAACACAAAGTACGGCTGACAAAGATCGCTAATTAATAACTTGCTTATTTTACGCATATATGCAAAACAAAAAATAATTGTATTATGAAATAAACTTAAAGTTTTTTGCGATGGTTTATGTCAATAAATAAACACAAACAAAAAAATTGGTGCCTTTCAAAGCCTCTATCGTTTCACCCAGTAAATAAATACAAAAAAGTTAAAATATTTATAATGAGTAAGTACTTATACTAATGTTGTAATGGTAATAATAATTGAATTATTCCAAGAGACTACAAACATAAGTACTTTATATTAATATTGACGTAATGCCTCTGCGCTTTGCTGAGAAAAAACTGTTCACAAATAGATAGAGGGATTTTCTCTTAAGATCCCGAACCGAAAAAAAAACCGAGTATGGTCTACGGAGTATGAACGAAATGGGTTTTTGCTTCCTAGGGCAGATAAGAAATATTTTAGTGCAGAAAAAAAAATTTTAATTAGAAACTGCCTTGATGTAATATCAAATAATAATAGAGGTTGCTAAAACTAAATTAAATAAATATAAAATTATACTGGCTGGTAAGAAGTAAGCATATTAAAAAACATACAACTTTCACATTGTTAACAAGTGAATAAATAATATTTCGATTTTAACTTTATTTGTCGCTTTAATAAAAATTTTTTTGTTTGTAAACTTAATTAGGTTCGTTACATTGTAAAATCTTACATTTAATTTTATCATGTGGTAATGAGCATAAATTTCTTATTCAATCATGAAATTCAGCCAAAGTGAAATTCTCTTTAGTGATATAAATACACGCTGCACACACTCTTGCCACGCGTTGTATGGTCACGTCGTGTTAACTATGTACTAACCGTCTATGTGCGTCAATTATAACCGAAGTGATAGGTGATATCTAGGTTTTTGACGCTGAAGTTCTATCCACGAATGCATAATGTATATTTATTTACTTATTTTATTTTCTTTATTCGAGATAATACAGAAACAATAAATTTACAATATATGCTGTTATAAACTAGGACATTATAAATAAGTATTTACAATTGCTTCCTTAAATATATCTCACAATGAACACAACTAAAAATTAATAAAAATTTAATGCTATCTATTCATTTCTTAATGGGAGAGTGAAAAGCAGAGAGCTCATCTCGGGCGCAAAATTTTTTCGCTCTCGGAATTTTCACCCTAGCCCTAAATATACAATTTCGATCCCTTGGTAAACAAATGTTTACATATAAAAAAAGACGGCTAGCACACATCAATTTTTTAGTTTACTATTTTAGTTAAAGTCTAATTTTTCATAAAATTATTTGACACCACAAAAAGTCCTTGGAGAAATAAGAAGAAGTATGCATTACAAATAATTTATTTATACTACCACTCACTTTGAGTTTCTTCCACTCACAAAACGTTCGTTAGATTTAAAATAAAAAGAGGACCTATTGTTAAACCCATAGATTTACTATCGGAATATTCTAAGAAACCGAACAAAAGATGGTTTTCCTGTACACAAATACCTTGTATTGTGTAATGTCGAATTTGAGTCACTGGTTTAATAAATAGGCTTGCATTAGCTACAAGGTATGTTGCTCTTGAAGTTGTACGGATATAAAAATAATTTAAAAAAAATCTATTACATTTTGTACGTGTATAACTTTGGACCAGTGGTAGATTTACTCATTTGTAGCCAGTAGGCTTTTCAAAACGCTACTACACAATTTGTAGAAAAAAATTTCCAAATAGTGAAACATATTAATTATTACGTGTACAATAATTTGTGTCAACGTAATAACATTGATGTTCCTATATAACTATTTTATATTTCTGCAAGACGTAAAAAAAAATTTGCCCTAAATTTGCCGCCTCTAAAATCTGCCCTAGGCTCCAGCCTACTCAGTCTACTGGTAAATCCACTACTACTTCAGGCATATTATTTGGAAATGTTTGAGAATTTACCACTTTTAATAATCATTATAGACCGATATACACATTTAAACGATTTAAAACATCTAACTTCAAAAGAGAAGAAAAATTTTATAAATCCGACTGCTTAAAAATAATTAACTGAAAAGAGAAAAACAAGGTCTGTACAATCTATAAAAAGTTCATGCAATTTAGAATGCATTATAGTGTTTTTTCGTTTGCTGACTATACTTAGTTATTTAAAACAAACAAAACAAAAAAACAGTACTTGGGCAACTTATGTTCAATGATTCTTTCAAAGATATGTGATAAATTCATGACTTTGATAAATTTAAATATTTTTCTTAATTTTTAGTCTCGTTAAATTATTCATGACGAATGAGTATCTTCACTTATTTTGTGCATTTACAGTGCCAAGTCAATTTTGTCAGGAATACAAAAAAATCGTAGGCCAAAACATTTATAGTAGTTAAAATTGAACATAAATTGATTTGTATATCGATCAGTGATTAGTTCTTATTGAAGTTCCTATAAAATTCACCAGCCCTGGTAGCTAACTACAATGATAAGTACATATTATAAACAAGTTATACCCAAACATAATACTTTTATATCAAAAAATTCATCCAGATCGGGGCTATAATTACTTTAAAAATATTACTCCAATTATACAATTAACATTATTAGTACATTCTTAATACGCACACGTAGGAAAAATGAAATATATTCTTTAAACTTGTATATTATAAAACTGCAACGGTGTGCTGTATATGTACATAAAGTTTTCTTCGAAAAACTAATTGGTAATGACCGATTAAATATCCCTAAACCCAAAAATATGTTCGTTAAACTACTTGTCTGTTTGTACATCAAGAACTTTTGAGCCGAATTGGATAAAACTTTCAAAGTTAATGATAAAAAGTTATTTAATCACACTACTATAAAAATTAAATGTTTACTTATTTTGCATTGACCGTTTGGCCTAGTGGTAAAAAACCTTAACTGCGGAGCCATAAGTGTCGTGGGTTTGTTTCCCGCCTGGGACAAATATTTATGTGCATGAAATTGTCTATTTGTTTTGTGTCTAAGTGTAAAATATCTATATATGTATATATTTTAAAGAACATTGAAGTATGTATCTATATCAGTTATCTAATACCCATAATACAAGCTTTGATTAGTTTGGGACTAGATGGCGCTGTGTAGAATATCCCAGATATTATTATTTATTACGTTCCCGGAAAGTATTAATAATAGGTTCCATAACACGATAGTTATGTATACGTTTATATATGAACTTTGTAAGTAAAAATAATACATTGTAGGAATAAAGTTCATTTTCCCACTTCAAAATGCAAAAACAAAAAAAAATGACAGTTAACGCTATCTCATTGTTCTATTTGTAAAAGTTTGTATTTTCTTTACTAATTCCTCAAGAACCACAAGAATAATTTGTGATAATGTTTTCACATTTAAAGAGGTGACATGAATCTCTCACGCTGACTTGAACCTATTTCCTAAAAGTAAGTAGGTAAGACAGGTATCATGCTTTTTGTTTACGTAATAGCTAGCTAAAAAAATGGTATAACATAATTTATTAGATAAAGAAAAAAAGGAGAAAAATAAAAAATAAAAGTTTACATATATATATTTTATATTTTCGATGATTTTTCATGTATTCAACTTCATTTAAAGCGAATAAATTTTATACTATTCCGATAACACGCAGTTCGTTCAACTAACATACAAACATACATACAAAACATATGAACACCGACTGTTTTGTAAACTAAACTATTATTTTATTTAAGTTAAGCCAAGCATGACATAAAATAAATATTACAATTTGTAAAATTTTAACATTTTGAAATTAAGTATATTGGCTAATAAGTAATTCTTTACGTTTGAATAATTTTAGGCATTTTCATTAATTCATTCTAACTAATCTAAACTGTTTATATAAACGTGTTTTGTTGTATTGCATTAAATAAGATTATTTTAGTACGTTTAATTTTATTTTAATAGACCGTTTTTTAATTTAACATTTTTTTAATATTAATGCTCTGTCGATTGCCCATAGAAAAGACATCAACGAGCTTGGATTATTTAGTGTAATGTCAACGAGATCCGGTACCTAATATTAAATAATAATAAAATGTTAACATAATACATTACTATTGATAAATGAAATAATAAATATCACTATTATAAGTATTGATTTGATTTGAAAATATTGTAATAAACAATATAAAATGAATAAATGTATCTTGACAACTTTTACTGACTAAAATAAAAACGAATTTGTTTACAATTTCATACGTAACGAAATGTTACACGTGTCATTGCATTCCATTAAATATTTGTTTATTAAGTGATGAACCCAAACAATAATATTTTTCAACATGAAAAATATAACGGCATCGAAATCGGTAATCATCCATAGCTGCGTATTGGAATGTAGGTGCGAGTGGGGGCGCTTCCAGGAATGAGGGGGCGCTTGTTCCGAACAATAAATAGTGGAGTGGTCCTACGCCGTTATCTCGGCATCATCATCACGCGCTGCACCGTAGTTCTGAGCTTTGAAAGCTCGCAGCGGAGGCTCGCGGGCGGCGTACGGGGGGCGCAGAAGGAGCGGCACGGACTACGGCCAGTGCCGCGCCTGCCGCCCGTCACTGCGAGCGTGCGCCATACACGCGCTTCTTCCGCGAATACAGTGTTATTGAGCCTCCGACGGCTGTCGTAGTTTACGTGGCTCTACGGCTTAAACTTACGGCGAGAGCTAGCTGCGGTGGCTCCTTCAGTGTTACAGTGCAGCGACCCGGGTCGCCGGTAACAGTGTCACGTGTGTTTATTGCGCTCTCGTGAGATATTCGTTCACGCGACTAGAGCGGCCATGTTGCATACCTGAGACGAACGAGCGCACGAGTCGGTGGGAGCGGGACACAGCTAAAGGCCGCCCGCCCTAGGCACACGTACCGCCGAAACTTTCGCCGTGTGTCGCGTGTTGCACGGACTTCCGTTTAGACGACCCTGTTTGATGATGCTCCCGTGAGAATGGCGCGCACGCAGCTAGCCGCGCTAGCGGCGCTGCTGGTGTTGGCTGCGGCGTGGGCCGGGCCCTCCGTGCTCACGGAACAGATGCAGTCCCGAGCGGTCGACACTGGCGTCGACTTGCGTATCTTTGAAGGCCAGCTTCTTGGCACGCTCGTTGGGCGGATTCCAATAAAGTCTGGTTTTACATATCGGTTTAACGAACCACCAAAAGAATTCACGCTCGATGCGGTGACCGGAGAGGTAAAAACGACAGCGATTCTCGACAGAGAGAGTGTTGAGCGGTACGCCTACGTAGTACTGTCGAGTCAACCAACCTACCCCATCGAAGTGCGTATTCGCGTGATGGACGTCAATGACAACTACCCTGAGTTTCCCGAGCCGAGTATCGCGGTTGCCTTTTCGGAAAGTGCGGCGGCTGGTACACGCCTGCTGCTTGACGCCGCCACTGACCGCGATCTTGGCGACTATGGTGTCTCTGATGACTACCGGATAATTGATGGTGATCGTGAAAACAAGTTTCGGCTGAATGTCACCGTCAATCCTAGTGGGCAGACCTCATACCTTCACTTAGAGACAACGGGCAAACTCGACAGGGAAACGAACGATTTTTATATTTTGAATATTTCGGCAAGAGACGGTGGAGATCCCCCAAAGTTCGGATACCTACAAGTGAATGTGACGATTTTAGATGTGAATGACAATCCTCCAATATTCGATCAAAGTGACTTCTCCGTTTCTCTGAATGAGAGTGTTCCGCCGGGTACAACAGTTTTGAAAGTGACCGCGACGGACAGTGACTTAGGTGAAAACAGTAAAATCACTTACGAAGTTACGGACATCGAGAAACAATTTGCTGTCGATCCGGAATCGGGCGTGATAACAACTTTGAAAAAGCTAAGTTGTCCAAAATATTGTAGTAACGCGACATGTAACATGACTTGCGTGCTAACCGTTATAGCGCGAGACCACGGTGTACCTCGACAGGATGCTCGGACGTACGTCACTGTCAATCTAATCGATGCTAATGACCACGACCCTGTAATTACGTTCACATATGTTCCTCCCACGGCCAACTATGCAACTGTCGATGAAAATGCAAAAAATGGATCGCTCGTTGCGGCTATCACGGTGACAGATTTAGATGCAGGGCTGAACGGTATAACTAGTGTAAAAATCATATCAGGGAATGAACTTAATCATTTTCGACTAGAAAATTCTTCAAGTGTTTACATAGTACAAGTCAATGGTGTATTGGACAGGGAAGAAATAAGCAAATACAATTTGACTGTAGTCGCCTCAGATAGAGGTATTCCTTCGCGCACTACTACAGCATTTCTTATAATACATGTCAATGATGTCAACGACCATGAACCTGTTTTTGAAAAATCAGAATATTCAGCTGTTTTGAGCGAGTTTGCTCCTCCTGGTACATACGTTGCCGGAATCACAGCAACAGATGAAGACACGGGAGTAAATGCAGAAATATATTATGATTTTTACGATGGAAATCATCAACAGTGGTTTACAATCGATCACATGACCGGTCTTGTAACGACGAAATCTATTTTAGATCGCGAAGTCGAAGGTACAGTAGATTTAAATGTTTCTGCCCGAGACGGAGGACCAAATCCAAAATGGGCATACACCAGATTAAAAATAAATATTCTGGACGAGAACGATGAAGCACCCATGTTTGCGCAACAACAAATTAACGTGAGCATCTATGAAAATATTAAGCCGATTAAGGATATAGTAATACTGACAGCTTCAGATTATGATCAGGGTACAAATGGTTCAGTATCATATTATTTACGATCAAGTGTAGAGCGAAAATATCCAAATACGTTTATGCTAGATCCTGTAACAGGCCAGTTGAATGTAATAATTCAGGTAGACCGAGAAAACGTGCCCTTGTATGAAGTGCAAGTTGTAGCAAAAGATCAAGGGTTTCCAGCTCAATCGTCAAGCGCTACGGTATTTATAAAGGTTCAAGACATCAACGATAATGATCCAATATTTTACCCACAAAAATATTTTCAAGCTTTGAGTAAAGACACACTTCCTGGAACTTCAATTCTTCAAGTTAAAGCATCAGATTTAGATGAAGGAGAAAACGCACAGATTACTTATAAACTAGAAAGCGGCGGAGATGGATATTTTGATTTAGAAAAATGGACGGGAAATGTTGTATTAAAAAACGAATTTAGCAGCGCTCCAAAGCCTTTGTATACATTGGTTATATCATGTAAAGATAAAGGAAACAGACGAGCTTATAATAACGCTGTAGTAGAAATAATAAAAAAATCTGAACAAAAAAAACTGGAATTTGATTCATTTAGTGGGTACTCATTTAAAATAGTAGAAGACGAGGGAATGAATAAATCACAAGTTGGAAGGTTTGTGGGAAAAGTTGGCGTCCGGACAAAGAGCAATAATGTAGTTTTCTATATTATGGATGGCGACCCAAAAAAATCATTTAAAATTGATGAAAGGTCGGGCATATTAACAACGGAAGCTAATATAGATCGTGAAGAAAAAATGACATATAATTTAAAAATCATGGCTAAAAGTAATTTCGCGATTGGTTTCACAATAGCAAATATACTGGTGCTAGACGTTAATGACAACTATCCTTCATTTATTGAAAACAAAGATGAAATTCATATACCAGAAAATATGGCTGTCGGTCAGGAGGTGTATTTTGCAAGAGCTATCGATCGTGATTCAGGAGCCAATAGAACCGTTTCGTACGCACTGAGTTATAATCCAGAGTCCAATTTTAGAATATCTGAAACCACTGGGGTTATTTACTTGAATAGGCCTGTTAGCAGTGAACCAGATTCTACCCTAATTATAGAAGTTACAGCTACTGATAACGGAAACCCTGCTTTATCAACAAAACACTCGGTTATGGCCATCATTGACGACGTAAATGATCATACACCAGTGTTTGATCACACATCGTATGAAACTTCATTGCTTGAGTCTACTTTAGTCAATACAAGATTTTTCGCGATTGGAGCCTCTGATGCTGACTTAGGTCCAAATGGAAAGATATTTTATGAGATAACAGAAGGAAATACAGATCACGAATTTGGAATTTTTCCAGACGGATATCTTTACGTCAAACATCCTTTGGACAGAGAAGAAAAAGATTATTATTCATTGACCATAACAGCAATAGATCACGGAGTGCCACCAAGATCTTCTCAAGTGCCCGTTGTGATTCACGTATTGGACGAAAACGATAATAGTCCACAGTTTACTAACACAACTTTTATATTCAAAATCAAAGAAAACCAACCGCCTGATACATTTGTAGGTAAATTGACGGCAACTGACCGTGATATTGGCCGTAATGCAGAGTTGACTTTTACAATGCCAGTAACCCAAAGCGATTTCAGAATAGACTCTAGAAACGGTTTTATTAAAACTACTAAATCATTTGATAGGGAAAGCCTTGTGCATATTACTGGACAAAATTATATCACATTAACTGTAACTGTCAGCGATAACGGTAAAGTAAAGCTATCTGATTCAGTACAAGTTACTGTATATGTAACAGATGTAAATGATAACCCACCAGTATTTCTACGAACACCTTATAAAGTTGGAGTTTCTGAGAGTGCATCAGTCGGAGCTTCAATAATGCGAGTGTTTTCTTCAGACGCCGATGAGGGGCTTAACGGCGACACGTTTTATAAACTAGTTGGCGGTGATGACTTTGGAAAGTTTAAATTAGATGAAACCACTGGTCAGTTACTTATAAGCAAACCACTGGACCGTGAGACTTTGGACCGCTATCATCTAACTGTTTTAGCCCATGACTCTGGCCAAGACGTCCGCCTCAATACGACAGCTATTATCATTGTAGATGTGTTAGATGAGAACGACAACGCTCCTGTTTTTTCTCAGTCTCAAATGGAAGTATCTGTACTGGAAACAGAACCCATAAATAAAAAGATTATACAATTTCACGCAATTGACGCAGATTTAGGAATAAACAGGGAGATACAGTTCGCAATAATTTCAGGTAATAGAAAAGAATCGTTTTTCATCGATAGCATCACTGGTGAATTGTTTTTACATAAAAAATTAGACTATGAAGATTTCACGTCGTATTTACTAAACATAACAGCTTCAGACAGTGGCTCTCCAAGTCTTTCATCGGTGATTTCTTTTACTGTAAAAGTTGTAGATGCCAATGACAATGCACCAGTTTTCACTAATACGGCTATTGTAAGACAAATTAGAGAAGGAATACCTAAACATACACCTATAGTCACCGTCACAGCTGAAGACCCAGATTCTGGTCTTAATGGGAAAGTCTTTTATTCAATAAAACATCAAGAGCCATATGATCATAAAAGACATTTCGCTATCAATAACGTTACGGGTGTCATTCATACTCTACTACCAATCGATAGAGAGAGTATTGACACATTTCGCATAACAATCGTGGCTTATGATCGAGCGATCCCAGTCACCACCAGACTATCTGCAGAGAAACTAGTTACCGTGATAGTCGAGGACATAAACGACAACGCCCCGATTTTCGTTTCCATGAACGCGGCAATCGTGAATTCAGAAAGGTTGGGTCGCACTATTGGAAGAAATTCGATTTTCATCATGAACGTTCTCGCTAGAGATTTAGACTCCGGTACTAACGGGCTGGTGACATACAAACTGATACACGGCGGAAACGACTTGTTTGATTTGCACCGGAGTAATGGCGCTTTGACGTTGCGATATTCACCTGCTACCCCTGAAGCCCGATGGAACCTCGTCATTAAAGCCACAGACGAAGCTGTGCAGAATGAACAAAAGAGTACGGAAACGTATCTAACAGTTATAATGGGAGGTACGGAGATAAACGACATCAAGTGGACGAACGCTATATCGGTGTCCGTTGCTGAAAATGAGCCAGCGGGAACGGCAGTTTTGAACTTAACGAATAATTACAATATCGGTTTAGAATATTACATAGTGAATGTAACAGGTGACGGTAAACAAGTGGACAGGTTGTTCGACATAGATTCTGGTCTCGGGATTTTGTCGACGGCTATACCGCTAGACCGAGAGGCCGGTGTAGACCGCTACGAAGTCGAAATCTGCGCTGTGTCATCAGAAACCACGCTGCATACTTCCATTACGAAGGTAAGTGTTTAGTATAACATATTATTGTAAACAATTAAGTTATTAAACAATTATATTTATATCGCAATATGGATATTTCTCAGATTTGTTGATAATGAACATTCTATAAGTATCTTCAAACATAAAAGCTTGAAGCACAAGTTCAAAGAACAACTGGCCAAGTGCGTGTTGGGTTATGCATGGTAGACTGGCTTCCGTAGCCATGTTAACAACAAACTTATGAACCAAGTTCTGTATTTCTTCAGATTTGAATTATGGATTATGGAATTATGATCGAGTACAACTCGTGAACTAATAGTGTAATGTAATAATGTAAGTTAGTAACATGTACTATTATTATAATATTATAATTATTTTTAAAAGTTTTTCAGAATATTGGTTCCAAAGTTAGAAGGGAAAAGATGCAATTCACGTAAATCGGCCATTTTAAACTTGAATATCTCAATGACGATCAATAGGCTAGTTGACCATTAAAAAAAAATTTTGTATGTGAGAGTTTTCTTAATATATTATAACAGTAAAAGAATGTTAAAAAATTAATCATTATTAACAATGTTATGAATGTTTAAAATGTCCTGTTAGACAGAGAGGACAATACCGCACGGCGTACCTATGTGTGACGTCAAGCCATTTAAAATAATATTAAATATCGTTTTGCAAGAAGGAGACAGCGATAAAATTTTAATAGCTTATAATTTCCATATTTTTCAACCGAACATAATTTTGTTTATAAATTTTGTTATCGTAAAAAGTCTATTTATATATTTTTTTTGATAATATATATTTAATAGTAGTCAAATAGGTAAAATGTAATTGATGATTTATCACTATAAGAAAACAATTTCTCATATATTTATATGTATAACTCATCATCACGCTCAGAATTTACATACAAAAATATACAATTTTGCCCTTTGGTCAATTATTTATTATTTTTGCTCCTATTTTGCACGTATACAAGGCACTTAAAATTTATCATATTAAAATTTTATTAATACACATCTTACAGCGATTGCAAATATGTTTTAATCATGAAAAACTTCATCTTCATAGCATTAATAGTTTACGAGGAATCATACAGGAAACATAAGGACAGATAGACATGCGAAAATTATAAATGTTATTTGCCGCTCTACTGAACCCTTAAAAAATCATAATGAGCGAGTCATTTTATTTTTGCAATTTACAGAAATATGTTATATTTATTAAGAAAAACTAATAAGTGAAAGAATTTTATTGATATCTACAAAAATGCCGAAGACATAAATTTTCAAATAAGTCGTGCTATAACGTCACTCGATTACATTACTATGGGCTAACGTGGATAATTTGTACGTAGCGGCACCGAGTGACGTCATGAGCTTTTTGTAAAAACACAAACTTTGATTTGTCATATCTCTGGTAATAATCGGTATTTTTCCGAAATTCAAAAAGTATAGTCATCAGTTTGTTATACTCTAGAGTGTGAAATAGCGTATGATATATAATTTTGTTGAAAACAACGCGCTCATTGTGTATGTACATACTATTTATTGTGATGTGAAGTTCATTATTAGGAGTCTTTAGGTAGACCAAGGCAGAAATAAGTAGGCAAAGACAAACATTTCATCGAAATAGAAACAATATTTTAAAGAAGATGAAAGTTCTAAAATATATTTCTAAACTTTTTTCAACCTTTTCGTTCACGTGGTCCGGTATCAAAAAGCTCATGTCCTCAAGCTAACCTCGCAACTCGAGGCGTTTGTTACTGCACGCCTACGTATCATTTTTACGACAGAAGCGCGATTAGCGTCATGTCTAATGCCGGTTTAGTACTAATTCCACGGATACCGTCGGCGCCGAGTCGGCTATGGATGACGTGCAAGATGAATACGCAGTAAAATTGAAGATTTAGTGGTGTGCGTCGGTACATCGCGCTTATAAAAGATCCCGAGACGGGTCCGCGCGAGTGTCGTAAATTTCTTTCAACGTATGTCGTTAACGGCCGCTTACGGTACAGAATCATAAAAATCCGAAGAAAATAATGCAACTCCTGTCAGTTTAAGTGCGTTAAAAATTTGAAAACGAAAATTGAACGAGCTCCACTGAATGCCGTTTCTAATCGAGTTTGTACGTCTTGTATGCGGAGAGGTGTCTCGTCGTCGATTCACAAGTTGCGATAAAGAAGCTTTTATCGTGCCAAACCTTATTAGTATGAACTTAAAATGTTGCGAAAAGATAATTTTGTAAGGAAATACGCTACATATTTGCCATTTCATAAAATACTTTGGGTAAAATATCACGACAAAAGCCGACAAAAATTATCACATTACTGTCAAGTTCTTTACTAAACATGGGACATTTTATTCCAAGACGATTTTCCCGATTTTTGGGGTTCCACAAACGGAACATTTAACACCGTTTTATTGTCATTTTTCTCGAAAAGTATTTGAAATAAAAACTTGAATTTTTGAAAGAGAATATATTCTTTTTAAACAAAAATGAAAACACAATAAATGGTAGTGTCAGGCAATATAAAACAATAATCCAATATTTTATTAGATTTTTGAGTGACGCTGAAATTTATTAATAAATAAATCCTCAAAACATGAGTATCATTTGTAATGTTAAGTAATATTTAGGCACATGATTTTCGATACGTGTTTCTTTCCCACAGTTTATTATTTTTAAATTTCATTTTGCCCTTGTATATAGGTACCTATTTTATCAGTTATTTTTATTTACAAACTCTCAACTTTCGAGAGTGGTGTAAGGAGAGAGACAAGTAGGCAAAGGTGTCGTTATCAAGGCATACACCAAAAGCGCATTAGGCGTTCGGTCGCATTCTCGGGCTGATTTATTCGAAAGAGCTCTCAGTCCGACATAGTCTTAATGAACTTTGAAACCGAACTTACGGAAGCCTCCGATTACCATGCGAACTTTACGATGAGATTCTGCGGAAAGCTTTGCAATTTCATTTAAAAAAAAGCCTTTAGATTCGAAAAAGAAGTTACAAAACATGTTTTACATAAACTTTTCTTAATTGAAAAGTTAAGATCTACTAAGGTATGGTGTTATACAAATATTTTGATCACATTATCACAACGAATAAAGCCAAAATAACTGGAAAATTGTGCTTGTTTCTTACACAAGAATAGTCAAAGAACTTAGTCTATTTTTTACTCTAGAACAATATCTCATTTCCATTAAATAGGAATATATTCTTATTATTGTCTACAATTTAAATTAAACAGTGGAAATCACGGGTATATTTATCAAAATCGCAACAAAGTAAATTAATAAACGTAATGATGGAAAATGGAAACAAAACATAGGCAACTTTCTGCAGAAAAATATGTCGATCTCACGAGGAAATGGAAAAAGCGCATGATACAAACGTAACACTTTTGTGTACAACATTTTCAGGTCTATGAATCACAAGATTTATGTGCAAAAGATTCAGAGAAATTATTTTGAATATTTGTAATTGAACAAACTTTATTACGTTTGTTATTTAGCCTCTGGCCGATATCTATAAGAATGATAAAAATTCTCTACCTCACGATTTTTGAACGTTTTTTACTTTATTATAAAGAGACAAACTTACATATTGATACACCGCAATATTTTTCTATATCAATGACTCAATTTATGTTTGTCCGTTTAACGTATTAGCTTCAACTTATCACTGGATTTATTGACAGTGCGTTCGGTTCGAAGTAAATTCGACGGTCACTGCCTTAATGCATACTGATAACAGTTTTGGGTGGCGGGCACTTAAATAAGCATACGGCCGTGTACTTTAGACATACGCGTTCAGTTTTTTTAATTAACGATAAAAATTTATTCTTTTAATAAGTACGAATTAAATTAGTTCATTAATTAATACTTACTGATATATATTTCATTAATAAACTGTATTAAAAGCGAATATATTGGATTATTAATTTATTTTTTTCTTCCTTTCCAATATTCGGATTTAGCTGAAATTTAGCTTAAAGTTTTTTCTCGGTATTCGAAGCTCCGCAAAGGCTATTATTGATATTTTGTATAAATGATATAGATAGCTCAATTCCTCATGGAAATACTAACGTTTTAGGTATGGCGTCTCTATGGTAATACGCCATCTAGGATAATAATTAAAAATTTTATTGTGGATCAGTTTTTTACTTTTTTAATATAAGGTCTTTAAGGTATTGTAAAAAATCTTACTAATTGAAGTCGTGTACAAAACGACGTTGCAAATATTTATAAGTAATGTTTTAAATATTTGAAGAATTTGAAACTCATTGTACAATTGTTTCTAGTGACTTTACGAAAGTATTCACTTTCTATCGAGGTTGAATACGCAAGTCGTAGTCAAAATGCCATTAAAGGTATGCGCAGATGCATGTATAGCAAAATACTCGGAGATGCTACACCCACGGAACTACTGTAGTTGGATCAGTATGCAATAAGCCTTCCAAAAGGTAACTATTTTGTATTGTGCTAGGTGTTGTTTTACCCTTCTCCCAGGTTTTTGCTTGTGATAAATTGTCGAATTTTCAAATTGAATATACATATATTTTAAAAAAATGTTTGAAAATAAAATACATTTATTTGTGTTTCTGCAAAATTAACACATTTTCATCACTATTAGAGGTGTTACCGGATGCATTTTGCGGTCGGTAACTTTTTAAGTTAACAAATGTTCGTCAGTATTTTTTTAAATGATATAATTTAATATTATGAATCAATAAAAGTACTCAATTCAAAGTTCATAATGCAAAAGAAATTGAATATATTTCTACAAAACTATTATTCAAACATATATCGACATCTAAAAATTATTAAAAGATGTAGGCTGCACCGCATGCGGCAACACAGTACAATATAAAAAAAAGACTTTTCAAGATGGTAATACCGAAAATACGATTTTTATATTATTTCTATATCAGCAGCAATTAAAATATTGAATAATGTGTATGTTACAACGGCAGATGTATGTGAATCAATGTTTTTTTACCGTTTGATTTCCTTCCATGGCTCATCCAGAGTGTACGACAATCCATGAAGTATTTCCAAATATTTCAATTTCGCTTTTACATTATATTGATTTTTATTTAAAGTTCTACCAGTGACTATGTTTGAAACTGTATATGTTTGAAAATATTTCATAAATATTGTACTGACTTAAGTACATTAACTGTCACTGACTTGACTCCATGCCTCGCAGAGCACGTTAAGCAGTCGGTCCCGATTGCGTCAATAGATGGCGCTCGTTACAATCCGCCAACCCGTATTGGAGCAGCGTGGTAGATTTATACTCCAAGCCCCTTCATCTTGAAGAGAGGTCTAAGCACCTGCAGTTTAGGATAAAAAAGTCTGATGCAATGGAATTAAAATGCTAAACAAAGAAAAAATTCAACCTGCAAGTTACACTTGCAAGCGCAGGCACCCAATTAATGCGATAATCAACGGCATTTCACGTTAGTGTGGAATGCCATCATAAAAATATTGTATTACATTACTGACCATACAGGTCTTTAAAATAAAAAAAAAAAATGCGCGAACAATACGTCGTCGTTCGCGAGTCGACTGCTAAAAACATAAAATAAATGCCATAGACAGAAAAAGTCTATGTAGATTTCTATTTAGAGTTTATTACCATCTTAAAGGAGTCGAGTTGAGCTTACGTGACGTACGGCCGATTGTTCCATACTCATATCCCCGCTAGCAGTTTTTCAACAAAAAATGGCATGTATTTTTTTAAACTACCCACTGTTGTTGTCGTTTATAGCATTCAATGTACACGTGGTAAATATTAAGTATACTAGTCTAAAATTTATGTCGCTCCTACTGTTTAATATTAAGACTATTCTCTTTGCATTAGTTACTTTGCGCGTGGCTTCATGCGTGCGTAGGTATATACATAATTATGTTTTATCACTTCTTTTTCTTCAGCCACACTATTTCTTCTATTTTGCTTCTTGAATTTTTCTATAAAAATTCCATTTCACTACTTGAAGCTTTGCTCCTGATTAATTCTAAATCGTCATATAAAATTTTGTATCCAATGGAAACTTTAGCCTCGTAGATATAAACAAGTAGTTTATGGTATCTTGCATCTATTCTATTGCCAATCGCAGGGAAAGTAATTTAAGCTTACATGAAAGATGTATTAAAAGCACAAACTTAAACGATGTCTATGTTGAAAAATCAAACAAATATAGAAATTAACTGTGTGATTCTCAAGTGTGTATGTACACAAGCGATGGTCGGCATGGCTTCAGCTTATCCGTGCTAACATATTGTCTAAAGAGTTTGTATGTTTAAACATTCTAATTATATAAACTACTGCTTCTATTTGAAAAATTGTTTTTTGATAGCCTGTTTTATTGAGAAAGACTATAGATTATATTACATCACGCTATGACTTAAAGGAGCAGAGCGGTAATAGCCAACACCATTGGGGGCCTATGAATATGAAAGAGGTATATATAATCCAAATTTAACGCGAATGCAATCGCGGAGAACAGTTAGTATTTTGCAATTTCTTGATATTAAAATAGAGGCAACCAAAATGTCGAGTGGCGCTGTGAGTTTTCGGTCGCACCAAAGTGTGGAAGCAGCAAAATGGTACAAATATGTCGTCAAATTCTGTAGAAATAAATTACAAATACAAAATTAAATAGTATTTATTTGGAAAAGAAGTTAGTAAGTAATATATATATAATAGTATATATAATATAATATATAATTAATTTATATTATAATATATATAATATAATACCTATATATAAGTAGTAAATTATGAATTATATATAAAAGCTAATAAAATTTTTTGTTGCGCCTATTTATAGGTAGACAGAACGCGATCGGGTTTGACCGGGCTGCAGTACCTAGCTATTATATATTTTATCTCTCTTCACATTTTGATACCCCTATTAATACTGAAAATTCAGGTTATAGTTCCTGGAAAAAAAATATTTTCGAAATTTCTTTCTAGAATTCAATATACTTGATTGTCTTTAAAGGAACCGGCTATAATAAATAGGATGTTTTGAAATAACAAACATTTCAAAACAATTGCTTCATTAAATATAAATGTCAAATATTATATTAATAGAGTCAAAGCGGCATTGCATCAAAAGCTTAGGATGTATAAGATCGGTCACGAATCACGAAGGCGTTCGTCCGTAAAGTTAGTCGTGCCAATTATGACTTTGTCGTTTCTGTTACAAAATTCAAGTAACAAGACGCAAATTGTGAAATCAATAGAACATACGATATTTTATTAAATGAAAAATAATTATCAATAACAAAAAAAAATAATAATAATACACGAAGTGTTGTAAATTATATTTGTATTAAAATATTGTTTTATTACATATAAAAAATTCGAGTTTGTTTTCGTAGGTTGTTTATACTTATATAACGGGGCCATACTAATGTATCATCACTTCACTTCATCAGCCCATTTTTACCCCACTGCAGGGGCTTAGGCCTCCCCCAGGCTGAGGAGGGGGGATTGGAGCTTAAATCTACCACGCTGCTCCACTGCGGGTTGGGGACTGTAACGACCGCCATCTATTGACAGCGTCCGGGACCGATTGCTTAATGTGCCCTCCGAAGCACGGAGTCAGTGATAGTTGTGTACTTAAGTCAGAAAAACTCATTGGTACACACCCGGATTCGAACCATGGCCCTATGAAGCCTTATAAATTTGAGACCGGTTCGTTGCGCTTTGGCTATCACGACACGTACGTATCATGCCGTTAATTAATTCTATTAATAGTGTGATGACACTTTTTTGGCAATTGTAATCAATACACTAAATGAAAAACAATAATAAAAAAAAATAAAAAACAGAATTGCGTTGAAACTGGTTAACTGAAAAAAGAAAAACAAGCTCTATAATATATAAATATGACATTATATAATGTTATACAGACGGAGACAAACATTTTACCAAAACTTGTTTGGTGGTAGTTTTTAAATGAAAATATATTGAAATTTTTATTGCAAATACGTTTTGTAATTTTTTATCGTCCCCGTCTGCAATTTGCAATGCAACATTTAAGTTATATTTGTCGTTTATGATAGTGTATATGTGTACATTCTATTCATTGTACAGCTTGTTTGTTTCTTTTCTTACATTACAAACATTTTTTTTACGCAACTATTTTTTGTCTTTGACATAAATAACTAAAGTTCCTTAGTGTTTTTACTCGGATTAGGTTTATACAAGCCTATATTAATAATTCTTTGAAAGACATGTGAAGTAATATCCACAACGGACTGTTCTCAGTGGCCCTTTTTTATGACTGACCGGTTGGCCGGTTAGAGACCCTAACTGCGGAGCCGAAAGTCGCGGGTTCGATCCCCGCCCGGGATAAATATTTGTGTGCATGAACATGTGTATTTGTTCCGTGTCAGGGTGTACAACTATCTAAATATGTATAATTTATAAAAAAAGAATATTTAAGTGTATATATAAGTTGTCTAGTATCCCATAATACAAGCATAATACTTGCTTACTTTGGGACTAGATGACGCTGTGTGGGATGTTCCAAACATTATTATTTTTATTTTATAGTATGTATCAATATGGTGCCACAAAAGTGAAATATTATCTATATTCGATATTTTGAATTGGTTATGATGGTTATTTACCTTTCATTTGGTACATACCCCTACTGTTATAATACATTTTTATTTTATTTTTTTGCAGACGCTATATTTAAATATACCCTATGTCGTTTCCACAACTAAGTCGAACCTAACGACACATTATATGCTAAAATCCATCAAGTTGTTTACGCCATAGAGTGTGCCAAAGTAATGGACATACATACATAGACTCGAAGAATATTACCTTGCGTATTCAGATAAAAACGACATTATACGCCTTCAGAAAACGGCACGATTATGTTGTACGTGAAAATGACAACGAAAATATGAACATAAACGAATCCTTTTTTTATAAGGTCGTTATATACAATACAAAATTACAGAGACAAGAATGTCTGTATGTCTGTCCGGAAACGGCGATCAAAGTTTCAACGGCGGTTCACAAGCAATTAAGGCCCTATAATAAGTGTTCGCGTAGAGACATTACGTTGTTTTATAACTATAATGTCTTTCTCTCCGCATAACGTGCGTGACTTACTTGACTGGTCTCTCCGTCGCCGCTCATTATCGTTGGGTTGCCAGTTTAAGGACAATGACAAAAATTTCTCATGCATTTTTACATAATATTCTTAGTCATAAAAAAATAAAAAAAAAACCTAAATTAAAAAATATTTTTTTGGTTGGATTTTGGATGCAGATGTGCATGCATTTTTGTAAAGCTGGCTGATAACTGGGGTAATTACTGGTAACTTGGGGGATAAAGGTTGCCTCGATACAGGCTTGGCTAGTGAGGTAACCAGTGAATACTGTTAAATGATTGTATAAGTCTTCTTCATCTTCTCCATCAGCCCATTTTTACCCCACTGCAGAGGTTTAGGCCTCCCCCGGGGTGAGGTGGGGATTGGAGCTTAAGTTCATCACGCTGCTCCACTGCGGGTTGGGGATTGTAACGACCGCCATCTATTGACTGCGTCCGGGACCGACTGCTTAACGTGCTCTCCGAAGCACGGAATCAGTGATAGTTATGTACTTAAGTCAGAAAAACTCATTGGTACACGCCTGGATTCGAACCATGGCCCTATGGCCTTATAAATTTGAGACAGGTTCGTTCCGCTTTGTCGCTTTTGTAATGTAGAACCTGTTATACGTGATCAAACAAAGAGCGGGTTGAGGCGTCTCGACGCCGTTATCGCATGAATTCTGATAATGAGGTAGTTTATTAATCAATTTTGAAGAAACTTTCAATCATTCTATAATTTTAACACTTTAACACTGCTTTTTAAAAATTTTCTTTGAATGTTGCCAGTTTGAAGTAAATAAGTTTATTTATCTATGATTGATTAAATACCGTAATAGAAACCAAAATCACTTTTTTTATATATAATTTAAATTATCATTAACATTATTCATGCCACATAATTTTTTCCCCGATTCTATCATCATCTGCAAATAAACAAATTATAAAGTTTTTCTGTGTTTTTATTAAAACTCACCACGATTTCTGTGGAGGTTGCTTAGCCATATTCTGTAATGACCTATAGCCCTCTAACTTAACTGAGTTCGACTTGGATTTACTCACATTCCATTGAGTAAGAGATTAATAAGGAATATCGTGGTAGGCAATGATCTCTTGATAGATCGTAGTAGATGTGCTTTTAATTAATGTCCGACCAAAACCCAATATTTTCTTTCGGCCGAAACCGAAACTGAAATTTTTGAACTTTATTATTTTACGATCAAAACCGAAAGCCGAAATATCACAGCCGTATGAATATTGCATGAAGCACAAGGACCTAGCAAAAATTTTTCTACCACTCACAAGCTATTTGACCTACCAATCAACCCTATGTCCAATTATCAATCAAAAAGTACGACTAAAAGCGCGGCGTGGCGGGCGTGACAGAACCCTGCTCGTGCAGCCAGCTTGTTGCGATATATTAAAATTTATTTCGGATTGAACGGAAAATTATATTTTCTTTCGGTGGAAATCGAATATTCGCTTAGAGACTACTTTTAATCCCTAAATTATTTTAATATCTTGATTGAATATATCAGTCAGGCAATTAGCGGTTGATGGTACTGCTTTTAACTCAATGAACAAAAAACCCGTATTTAATTTAATCACATTTTAATTAATTATTGATTTTTATTTTTTTACTTTTAACTTTTACTTTAAGCTTATATTATGTCAATATTTATCTCACTGTAGACTCCCATATATTTTAGTTTTATGAATTTTATACGCTTTTTTGATTAAATTTGGTCTAAGATAATAAAAGTTTAAAAAACTAATATAAACATTTAAAAACCCTGACTACGTAAAAAATAATTTACCGAAAAGAGAAAAAACATGGTCTATAATCTATAGAATGTGAATAAAATACATTATCATATTATTATGACTTGAATGTTTTATAAGGTGTTGCAGGTGGAGACAAATTAATTACCAAAATATGTTTGGTTAATGTCTTTAAGTGGAAAAAAAAACCTATTAGAATTTTTACAACAAATAGTTTTTGTGATTTTTGCCATATAGAAATACCTTGTAGATACAAAATTCAAGGCATAATCATATGGTGTATTTTATTCTCTTGTCCGTTAATTAGTTTTTACGCAGTCGGGTTTTTTAATTGTTTTTGTTATTGTTTTTTTTATAAACTAGAAATCTAAAGTTCTTTAGTGTTTTTGCTCGACTTAGGGCTACAAAAGCCTATCGATCCACATCGGATCGATTCAGTGTGGTACTTGGTTTTGTAGTTTGTGTCAAAATGGTAGCATAAAAGTATTATTTATTTTTAACTTAATTCGCAGACGTCACCCCAAGACGTGCACCCCATGCTACCTAATCTAACCACACCTCATACTACATTAAAATCCATCAAGCCGTCTAGGTTGCAAAGCGTGTCACCGAAAACAACCTAAAATATAGCTTTTCTTAAGCTGGGTGGACTTCGTGCTGTATGAAGACTATGCCTTATGCATAAGTTTATTTAAAAAATTAGCTTTTTCTTTACATGTCCGAAACCACTGTAACTATATAACTACTGATGTAATACATTTTATGTTGTATTTTTCACACTCCTTTCGTATTTATGGTTTAAAAGAAACAATCAATGATTATTATTGTTAAATATTAACTTAATGAGTAATCCGAAGAATGATAAGTGTCGTTTAATCGCTAAACTGATGGGAAATTAACTTGTGCCAGTAACTTGATTCGAAATCGCGGTCGACCGGAGAGAGCAGTGGATTCTCTCACAGATAAAAATAGAGCTGCGAAGTTACTTGTGCTCGAATGGATGTGCCATATTGCCCTATATACTATGTATGGCCTATATACTATAGGTACTTTATGTGAATTGGTTTATTAGTCCAAATGTTATGACGAAATAAATAAAACATATTGAAGAATTTTAAGTGCTCGATAAGGTTTGAAAACTTATAACTATTATTTTCAACTACACTTATATTTTAAGACAAAGTTGATTTATATACCAGCCAATGGAAATTTTTCGACCAACCACTCGTGAAGTAATTTTAATATTGTTTCAGTAGCATTTATGTAGTAAAATGATTTGCATATTTAACGTAGATTCTTATTCAATATTTAAAATTTAAGAAGTATGTTCATTATGTTTTATTTATTAAACTAATTTCAGTTGGAGTACAGCCCTTTCTCAACATTGAGTTAAGGAGTTTGAACCATAATCCTACTTATCTTGAACCAAAATACGGTGGTCCACTGCTGATTGGGGACTATCACTGTCCTCCACCGACACAAAAGAGACGATGTCGGCAGAGCTGTGATATTTATTTGACCTATATTTTTATAAATGAAAAAAATATTGACCAATACGCTTTGAAAGGGATCGAACCCAAAACCTTTATAGCAAAGATCGTGTGCTTAGCCACACGACCACCACAGCACTATATAATAGGTATGAAACGTATCACATTTTTAATAATGTATATTACTGTATATGAATAAGTGTATGTAATCAGAAACAGAGGAATTTACTGACAAACTGATTGAGAGACAAATATGTAAACGCATAGTTTAATTCACTGGGTACAGAAACTTGTGGTTTTGTATATATCTCGTTTCTTGTTTAAATAAAGTAAATATTCCGAAGATGGTATAAAACTTTGTTAGAATTTGAATGGAAAACAACTTATAAATAGTGCGTTTACTCGAGACTTTACAAAAATAATTTACTTGCCAATTAAATACGTACTTTACCAATTTTGAAAACTTAAGCCCCGAACGAAAATAGATTTTAAAGTTCATATCGAAAATACAGCACTTAACATGCGCGTATCAACTTGACATTTTGCCCAAATCCTAAGTTATATCATGTATTAGGCGTATGCCATTTCTTTATTTTGTAACGGAGCAACGAAACGATGCAAATTTTGTACGAAGATAATTAAACGGGAAAATATGTCGTACGCACAGAAATGTTACATGAGAATTTTTTTATTTAGCGGTAGAACTTACAAGCATCAATATCTCAATTGAGTAAAAGAATCACTTCCTATTAATAAAGTTTAAAAAAAGAAAGTTAAGTGTCTTCTTTTTCGGATAAAGAAAATATACGAGTGAAAATCAATGTGAAAATGTATATAATACACTATGTAATTCACGTGAGGGAAACCGCGGGCGGCGTCTTATATAAATTAATAATAACAACATGAGTTTGGGGTGTACATAAGTTATTTATTGTTTTATATGAATAAAAATATTTTTATGACGTTAATAAATAAATTAAAAAATGAGTAATACGAGCATGTAAGCAATTAATCAGAAATATATGTATCCACAATGGAAGCTTTTACTTCTATAAAATATTTTGTTGGAATTAAGTAATTTATTTAACACTTTATTTTTTATCAGTTTAGGAATCTAAATGGAAATACACATATATTTATGTTAAAGTTTTATCCATGAAATTCGAGTAGACATGTTTTTTATATAAGTTTATAGTTAATAGAGGACATTAAGCGGTCACGGGCCTCAGACATTATATTATGATGTTGCCAAATTTTGATGATAGCCGTTATTTTCGGTGTCAAATAACAACTACTGTCGTATGCAGTGATTGGATTCGATTTTGACGAGGCACTAACGCGTCGTGAGATCTGTCCACTTTCAATTTGGTGAAGGTTTATGTAACTACACGACGATATTTTGTGGTTGGCATTCAAATCAATTTTAAATGTGTGTTTAAAATTTATGTTTATTTTAGGGGTTTCGTACATAAAAAGGAAAAAATGATCACTTTTTTGTCCGTCTGTTCGTTTTTACCCTTTTTTTAAAGAAAGATTTGAGGTATAAAGATATAATTATTATTTATTACTTCATGGTTCTGTAAAAAATGCTTCTATGTAATAAAAAGATGAGGTCTCGCAAAGGTTAGTTTAATTTTTGGCGATTTCTTATGCAACGTCTATGTAATTAAGCTTCACAATAATATAACGGCAGGTGCAACCTGCAAGGCGTAAGTTTTACTTGATCAGTTTTTATTACATTTTATTGTATTAGATATGCTAGATTTATTAATGATATTCGTCACGAATAGAAAATGACAGCTTTTGCATGTGGCTTTATAAATCATTGTATCGATTATTAGATTCGAAAGTTTTGTATTGCTCGATTATATCTTTAAATTAAAAAAAAATATTACCATACCTTATTGATATAAGTACCTATTTATATTGAATGTACGTTAGCTGTATTCCCAAAGTTGAATACTCGTAACTACAATTTTTCTCTATAAAATTTGCTGAAAAAAACCTTCTTGAGTTTATAAATTGATGTTAATCAATTAAAATATAATAAATATGACATTTCAAAACAAGTATATCAATCGAGTCTGTATAGTTTTATATGAAAATGTCATAAACAAAATTGATTTGTTATTCTTCATAATATTAGTTTAAATAGGGTTGCAATTGACCCCCATTTGATCCCTGACTGAGAATATATTCTAAGGTGGATGAATATCCGGCGAACGGATAAAGTTTTACGATTTGAAATAATTGCAAATACACGCAAAGACGAAAGCTGACTTAGATACATAGGATAAAAAGACAAAACGAAGCGCTCTTCATTGCGTTGAAGCTTATTAAAATAAACCATTATTTTTGAAACTATATTTAAAAATTTATTAATTATAATTTAAAAATCCATCACATTTACACTACAATTAAATTTATGTCACATGTCTACCTACCTAAAACGTTTTAGTAATAAATTTTTTATAATGTCAAAATGTCAACAGACGAGAAATAGCTTATAATAAAAAGAAGTTTTCGCACTTTTGTATTTAGCAATAAATAAAGAGACGTAGGTATATATTTTTGGCTGTCTTAAACAATTTGTCGGATTGTGTAGCATTGCAAAACTCGTCTGAATGCGAATTCTTAATCAATTTTATGTAGGAGACGTTTCTTCAGCAAATTAAAATAATATATTACTTGTGTTAGTGTTGGATGTCGTGGTTAACCAAAAAATAATATGTACGTTATCCTTCTAGAATAACAAAACTCGATAAAGTTAATAAAAATGATATGCTTTTAAACTAGGTACACTAATATTATCACAGTTCAAACACTTTTTGAATTACATATTAGGTATGAGATTTATTGCATAGACCGTCGGCCGAGGCCGTTATTTTGATGTATGGTATAAATCAGATTTGAAAAGCCTTCCTACCATAACATGTGTTCGTATTTTTGGCAGCTTAAACAGGTGTTTCTTAATTTCGAACCATAAACTCAAATAATTAATTTAATAGTTTTAACTTTAAGAATAACGAAAGTTCAATATATTTTTTTTTATTCCCTTATATATTTAAATAGGATATATTCAGTTTTTGACTCAAAATGCAAATACCATGCCTGCTTCAATATCCATATTTTTCCTTCTCAGGGATAAAATTTCTAAAAAATCCTATTTTACTAGATGCTTACGCTACGTTAGAAAAGTGATGTCGAAATTTCGTGTATTTTGTTTCAGAATTTTTGTGCCTTTAACTTTAAAAATGAATATATTTTCATATAAACTTAACCCCATATTTTATCGCCGTAGGGGTAGAATTTCGAGAAATCCTTTCTTAGGGGACGCTTATTGCTTAGGGCGTTGATTATTAGTGAAAGAGGGAATGGTATTTTAAATATATATGGAAGATAGCTTGAAAAAAAAGGTAAACACGAAAATCTAAATTTTTATTATTTTACTAAACGCGATAATTACAAAAAAGGCTACGGCTGACGATCTAGTACCCATAGTACAGTTAAGACAAAAAGTGTTCTCTCTTAAAATCAAGTTATTTTCAGCCAGAGTCCTTATACAAAAAGCTCCTTTAAAGTTTTTTATATTATATCATTATTATACATCAAAATAAATAATCTTGTTTTTGGTAGATATAATATAATATCTTCTGTCTGTCAATTTACCTTCAAAACACAAAACATTTGTAACGTTCTTTTTGAAACCAAATAGAATATGCTTGAGGAGATTATGCGAAACCGTATTAACTATTAAAGGTTTAAGTTGAATGACAATTGCATGTAAATCACCTCTTTAGAACTAACGAAAATAGTTATAGTAATAAATCGCCGGTACACTACACTTTAGCTATGTAGGTAATGAAGCTATTAAGGTGCTGATAGGCGACGTTAAAGCCTGCGTGATTTAAATGCGCGGATTTACAAGTTAAACGTAAAAGTTCGCGTGTTTCTCTGATACATGGGCGAAAAAGCTCGTGAACGTGACTCGTGCACGCGGGTTGTACTCGTCATCAATAGGCGCTTTGGAAGCGGTCTATCAACTAATACCATTGTAGAACAATACATTAAAAATGTAGCACACTTCACACCGCTATTTTATGAACGGTGATCTAATTTATAAATACCAATATAAATTATGTCTTAATTAATTATATTATACGTGTTTCTTTCTTTATACTGTATACCAACTCTAATAATGATCCGTTATTAAATTTTTACTAAAACGATTAATTTTTTTTTATATGTACTACATATTGTATTCTATATTTCTCAAACAGAAATAAATAAATAGCGAACCTATACCTGATATAAAACCGAAATGCTGGGCAATCTTCAATATAAGATATAAATTTAAAACTTAGAGACTTAACACCTAAAACTATTGCAGTGTTGATGTAGCGCTTGCAGTTGTCTACTTGATCCTAAAGGCATATTTTAAATCTAGCTTTTAGTCGATATCGCACTAAGTGCTAACAGCTTCGCAACACGCGTCTAAGTTGCGCCGACGCGACTTGAAAACATCTTTTAAAAGACCATTATTCCTCTTTTCGCGTACGTACCTATTTTACTATCGCTTAAGGTGCACGCACACTGTTATTTATAGCTTAGCAATACTTTTTAAAAGTATAATATACATATTTATATAATATTAGAGGGGACCGTAATGACAGATAGGAAAAATTTTAGTAGCTACAGAAAAAAACACCATCCCTTTTGGAGTTACTTCCAAAAGAAAGTTTTAAGTTCAACTTTATAAATCACTAGCGACCGCCCGCAGCTTCGCTTGCGTAGACTATACATTCCTGTTTTAGGTAGTATTAACATTCGAAATAGTTTATACGTACTTTTTGCTGAAACTAATATTGGGTACACCCATTCAAACTTTCAATCTTCACTCACCCCACTCCTTTAAGAAAACCGATACTTCCATACTTTTCACCTACCGTTTCCCACCCTTAAAATGAGGAAATCCAAAAACCCTGAAACGCGTGATTATTTATTTATGTTAAAATTTTTATGTTTCTAACTTTAAAGAACAAAGACTCTCATACAAAGCCCCTCCGTCCCTCCCTCCTTAAATTTGAAATTCCCAAATATTCCTTTCTTAAAAATTAATACTCACTTTATAAAATAAACCACTGTTTCAAATTTTGGCTTCCTAGACTTAGTAGTTTCGGCTTTATCTACGCCGATAGATCAGTGAGGACAAACGACAGACAGTCACAAAAAGTAGCTGATGTCACTCTTGACAACCTTCTTTCACGTCTGCAAAGTTTCATTAAAATCTGTTCAGCCGTTTTGGAGATTAGTTTGAATACACATAGACATACAGACAGATAGAGGAACAAAAAGTAGCGTATGTCACTTTTAAACACCTCCTTTTCATACCCGTGAAATGTCATTAAAATCGGTTAAGCCGTTTTGGAGATTAGCTCGAATAGACAGATGGACGTACATACAGACATACAAAAAGTAGTGTATGTCACTTTTGACCACTTTCTTTCCATATCTGTGAAGTTACATCAAAATCAGTATAGCCGTTTTGGAGATTTGCTCGAATAGACAGACAGACAGATAGTATTATTTTATACATATAGCCTATAGCCTTCCTCAATAAAAAAACTATCCAACACAAAAAGAATTTTTCAATTCGAACCAGTAGTTCCTGAGATTTGCGCGTTCAAACAAACAAACAAACAAACTCTTCAGCTTTATAATATTAGTATAGATGCTGTGACTTGTTTCATACGTTCATAGAATGAAATCAGGCGTATTTATTAATTCCGAGATTGAAGGATTTTTTATTTAAAGCAGTTGCTGGTATATATCTGTACGTTTTGTCTTGTGACCATATATTAAAAAATATATTTATATGATATTTTTATCATATATTGTGGTCACGAAAACCTTCTTCGTTAACAGATTGCATATAAATCCTCACACTACCTTGCCGGCTAAGAAATAAGCTCATAACTATGTAAGGCAAAGATTTTCTCGCTGAAGCGCTAACTCTTTTGTCTAGTGTATCTCTGGTAGAGAACGATAAATAATCGATATGGTAAAGTGCAACAGACAAGAAATATTTCTACATTTATTTCAATGGGAACGTGATTTTTTGTCGTGGTTCAGGAATTCGCCAATGGCACACCACGCCCATCCATACACCTGTGTGCTGAAGGCGTGACCATTCGTGCACAAGCGTCACAGCCTAATTGATTTCTTGATGCTATCTAACGGCTTCGGGCGTTTCAAAATAAATACTTCGATAATCGCAGGCTTTAAGTTTAAGCTGTGGTCATAACGTGAGCAAATGGTCATTATTATAAAGTTGTTCACTGCATTCTTGAAGAGTAGAGGCAGTTTTAATATTCGTGCGAATGAGAATTCAATGTTAAAAATATATATATCTCTCATTAATCCATTAATGCCCTACTACAGGGACTTAGATCACCTCTCGGGATGAGGGACTTGGAGCTTAATCTACCACGCTGCTCCAATATATATATTTAATATTTTACAGAAAAGGTCCACTATTTACACTTTGCGTACACAATTTACTCATTTTGAGATTATTTTTTATTTCGTCCAATGTCACCCATATCCATAGTAACATAATTATTTCATGTTATTTTTCGTAATGAAAATATATATAACTTCTTTTATAAATACAATTGTATTTGTAATTTTATTTACTTGTAATAAATATATGTTGTTTTGTTCATGTCGAATTGTAAGTTGGTTTTTCTTTTACAAAATACACAGTGTGGTGGATAGAAACTTATTTCGATGAAACATAAAAAAGGTGCACTCGTGTCCTCTACAGCGATGCGACGTAGGGCTCAGGGCACAAATAACAAAAAAAAAACGAGTTGAGTCATAGCATAGTACATACAGGATACTGTCAAACCGGTGTAATAAATTGTGTAGTGTTATCTAAATTAATATTATCTATAAGCACAGTAATTTTAAAGTTTTAGTTGTACGACTCAGGTGGTTTTAAAAACTTTTTTTACTTTCGAAAGTTTGTTTGTTCCATATAAACGTGTATTTATATCACACGAGACATCGCAAAAACAAGCTTTTAATCGCGACTTCATCTGTGCGTATTTTGGAATTACAACATATTTTTAATTTGGTATCCAATGAAAACATACCTTTATTCATTGTATATGGATATGCGTTATTGCGTTTTAATTCGCGCCCTGTACACGCCCAGAATCGTATTACCGCTTTATGATTTAACGCCTCATTGTGAGAGAGGAGCAAAGCGACGCCCGCTTTTTCGGTAAGAAATCGGTGTGGCGGAGATTTCAACCGCCAAACTTTAAATCACAATCACGAAGTTTTGACGTTTATTTCAGGAAAAGCGTTGTAAAGCTCATTAGCTTTTGCCTCACGACTGTTGTCGTCTTGAATATTATTCGATACGAACGAAGCTAACTCATGCAGTAATCCAGAATTTACGGTTCATTTTTATCGAAAATCAATATTGACGAATTAAAAGGGCAGTAAGTATATTTATTTATATTATTATTATGAATCTATACGTTTTTTGTGCACGAAGCAGCTTTTTCTACTGAACCACGTCCGCTAGTCAATGTGAAAACAAACAAGTAAAAACAAATTTAATAATGTGTTTAACCCACATTTATCACGATATTTTGTTACATTCGTACTCGTATTACTGTCAAATATATTTTCTGTAATGACCAAACTGTACGGAAACGGATATTAAAACCTGCCACTTCATATAAGAGTAGTACAAACCCATCTACATAAGTTTCCGAACAAATGATAACCAAGGAGTAGGTAATATATTAAACTCGATTGGCTCGACGACTACAAACTAGAAAATCGTATAAAACTCTATAAATACTAAACAATAGAGAGTGCGGACGGTAACAATTCATCAGATAATTGTAGGGAGAGCGCTCCGCCCGCTTAAATAATCATAGCCACTGCGCGCAGCCTAAACGCCATTTTGGGGACAGGGATGGGCTATTGCGGCGGGTATCGATGAAATCCGAATAAAAAAAGATTATCTTTGAGCAGATAAAGTTTTATAAAATAATTGTATCAAGTCTAATTTAAAATTATTATTATTTTTACATAAAATAAAAATAAACGATTAAAAAAGCTTAAAAAAATCTTACAAACGTATGTTCCACAACGTGTTACATAGTTAACAGGGATTTTTTTTAAAAAGTAAAAACATTATAAAACACGATAAGTATTATAACGTTTTATGATTTAGAAATTATAAGATCACAGTTTGTTTATTTAATAGCGCTTTATCGATCACAGCGTAAAGTTTAATTTAAATTGTATGAACTTATGTGACAACTCATTGTTATCAATTTATTGGAAATGGAAACAGAATAATTCATTAGCAACAAACATAATTTAAATTAATTCAGTTAATGGTTCTGAAAGAATTCAGTGCTCTCTGGTTATATGTGTTACAGATTGTCTGAAAGAAATTTACTACAGAATAAACGAAATAAAATACAAGTATAAATGTAACTACATTTAAAGTGATCATATAATTCACAATTATTAATTAACGTTTTACACCATGTTCACATTTAGAGCTTCTTCATAATAAAAGAAGAAATCGTTTTCCTTAGATTAATGATTGAGTGTCAAAGCGGGAATATGTCACCGGCTATAACTTTGGTTATAAAATAATGCACAAATTATCGATATCGATATCCATCACAGCCTTCGAACCACGTTTTCACATTGACACATCACTAATCCCCGAGAAACGGGCTGTTCAAAATATTTAATTTGGACCCCGCGAGCCCGTAATTACACGTTATGTTGTTATTTACGAGTCTGTCTGTTCGTCCGTCCGCGTGGACTAAAGTTAGGGTCAATATTAGCCGAAACGGATTTATGACACTAGTTTCCATAAGATCGTTGCTAACACAAGGTAGTAAAGAATTTTCATTGCTTATGGAATTAATTTAGGCTTTAATTTTTTGACGTTACTTGAATTCTGCTTAACGTGAAATGATTATTTTTGTCATACCAGTTTAAATAAATCCGTCCCCCTAAAATACAAACCGGTAACCCATCTTTTAGTCTAAATAAAGCAAGTTATGCCAACTTAATATGTTTTGACATTGGTGTTCTATAGGTAGATAATTGTTATTCAGTGCGTTATTCCTAATCAATTCATTTCGATTTTCAATAAGTGTGTATATCGAAAAAAAAATTTTTTTATAAAAAAATTGATTTTATATTAAGTATTGTTTTTGAAGGTGGCAAAAAGTCACGTAACGTAACGTAACTTTTTTTAAAGTATTTTTAGCGTTTATTTTAGCACATTGTAATTTCACACTAATTTATATATTCATTTTGATTTGTTTTTACGTTTTTGAAATTAATAAATACTATTAATAGAACTGCAGAACCCAAAAGGTGCGGGTCGGATTCCTGTCCGAGACAAATAATTGTGTTTATAAACATATCTAATTGTTCCGTGTTTGGGTGTATAATGTATGCATGAATTATAAAAAATATATAAATATCTATATCAGTTCGCTAGAACCCTAATACAGGATCTGCCTAGTTTGGGACTAGATGGCCGTGTATGAGTTGTCCCAGGTATTATATAGTATTTAAATTATCTATATATATTCTTAAACAAGTGGACAGATGACTTGAAGCATCATACCGGGGGTAGTTGGATGCGAAAGGCGGAGGACCGCGTGTGGTGGCAAGCCTTGGGAGAGGCCTATATCCTGCAGTGGAGAGACTTGGGCTGATGATGATGATGATGATTCTTAAACATATCACATAAAATTATAGCGTTTCATATAATTTTCACAATTAGTGATAGACATAGAAACTTTGAGAATGAAGGTTCTATGGAATTTTGTAAATACATATAGTAACCGTTCAAAAACAAAATTCTTTTTCACTATCCGAATATCATTTTGAATTAACAGTATAAACTTAAAGTGGACGTGTCGCAACTAACCATATTTTCAAGTCATCGTGGGCGTCAGAATAACACTATTTCATCCATAGATTAGCATTTAACTACTTTCGTCGGCATTCTTAAAAGCGATTCGAGTTTCGCGTATGTGAAAATTATATGTATATAAATAATAATTTTGAAGAAGTATTTTGTTAATAAGCCATGCTGTTGCGGTGTTAACGTGAAAATAATATGGATCGAACTATAGTGATATAGGGATTCCACAACGCGCCATTTATAAATAGAGATGTCTTGATAAAATAAAAAAAAATAAAAATTCATTTCCTTTCAAGTAGGCCGCTTTGATGTCATTTTTGAACGTCATAAAGCTAAGTTTAAGAAGGTTCGTACGCAACCATTCTAAGAAGAACACTGCAAGAAACTTAGTGGCTTATTTTTTGTTTTTAGTGACGGCACTACAAACCGTTGTCTTAAAAAGTAAGTGGATTAGAGCAATTTAATATCAAGCATTTTTATCATTCATATATATTTTCACATTGTGAAATGCGATATAAAAGACAAACGGAAAGCGTATACGCCGTGTTTAAAAAAATCCATAATATACTTTGTGTTCAACAAAATATACGTTCATAAAGCCCATGTGTTAAGTCTAGACTTTAGCAAGCTCTTTGTTCTGCCTACAAATGTGAATCTTTACCCATCAGATTCAAAGCACTTGAATGTCCCTTATTTAATAAGCTTCTTTAATACGATTAATTTAATTAATTTAAAAGCTTCAAGCCGAAAGGCGAGCACTTGTGCTTTTGGGGAAGCATATGGAATGTCTGAACGGCCATTACGAGACGAAGCTTTTGTATGAGTTTTTGTACCGATCTTACGATAATAGCTTCTCAAGAATAAACATAATGAGTACCACGATCGCGGCCCCGATTATAATTATAACACAAAAACATTTGCTATATGTCGTGTTGACATGTACGTATTTATTTGGATGCAGTACTTGATCAGTTTTAATTTTCAACAGACGACAAGCGACGCGGATACGGACAAGTTTACATCTAAAGTGTATGGAAAAAATATTTGTTTTTCGCTTAAAGCAACATCAATGCCATGTCGCATCCTTGTTTTGTGCATTAGGTGTAAAATGTTGGTAGACTTAAATAAATGAAGTTGAAAATATCATTCTCATATAAACACCTAATATAAAGAGTACGATTTTTAGAAATTGCATTATATAGTTTTGAATAGGGATTATTAGAGGAAATGAAATACATTTTATGATTAGTTAACATATTTTAGGAATAGCGTATTTCGTACAGTTATCAGTTTACAAGAAAACCTACAGGGATTCAAGTATGTTAGAAGTGCCATGGGACGATGTTCATTCAGAGACACGTGTCCCAAAAATAATTGCTCACACAACAAATATAAGTAAAAACATCATGATACGTAAATAGTTTTGTTTCTTTATATCATATTAGAAAGCGGTTTAGTCGTTCATCCCTTTCACTTAGGTACATCTTTGGTATGATTTGATGACGCATTTTAGAGTTAAGATTCTAAGATAAGTAAGTAAGTGTAAGGTTTCTCAATATATCTATATATTTGAAAACATAATGTACGTAAAAAAAATAGTGTATCATTAAAGAAAATTGTGATGGACATAATGTTAATACAAGAAACAAAGATAAACTTGCTAATCATGTTAGCCGCCTCAATAAAATCACAAAATCTTTTAAAGGGTATACGCTTTTACAATAAGATCCCAGCTGACATACAAGATCTACCTCTAACAAGTTTAAAACTACAATAAAACGAAAGCTTTATGCAAAAGCTTATTATAAACTATCAGACTACTTAGATGATAAAAATCCATGTTAATAAGCCACTCGCCTATCAGTTTGTTTCAATAATATTAATCTTTAAGCACTTATTGTTAAAGAAATGTTTATAATTTTGTTAAAAAGAGTGTCTCTCAGTTTCTTGCGTATTCTTCTAAGAGGAACCAGCATTTTTGAATGCGCCTTTGTGGTGACGTTCTTCCACAAAGTAATAAAATTCACGCTTATGACGTATTTCAAGATTAAGTTACATAACTACGAAATAAAGATATTTTGATTTGATTTGATTGAAGATCTATCTTAAGTATGCAAGATATTGCAAACTTGAAGGGGACAGTGTATCCGCCTACATGCCATCTCTAACCTACTCTAATGCTCTGTGCGGAAAACATATTTTATTTACAAATCCTATTTATAAATATATTATTAATTACGTCAAAAGTTTTTTTTTTAAAAAAAGCTCAGTAATTAAACAGAAACGGATGTTAAGGTATTTATAATAAATCGTAAGGTTCACAGGAAGAGCTGTATTATTACCCTAAGTCTGAAAACGTGAAGGCAGTATTTTACATTAGCTTGTATTCTCGTAAATTACCGTGATTTACCGACGCATACGCAGTTAATTATTTATAGTTCAGATGAAGTAATGTCATAAAAGTCACTTTTGAATTATTTACGCGCAGTTGTTATTAGCCGCGCAAAGCCTTCAGGATCGCGTACACTTGGACATGATTAGAAAACGAATTTGAAAATGTGTTTGAGTTTTATTATTGGTAATATATTTATGAAAAATAATATAGAAACGTTACAAATCTTCGTAGCGAAAATGAAATAGGATTTTTTATATTTCATGTTATTATTTAATTCGTAATGGGCGTGTCTTCTTCAATAAAATTTTGTATCATAAGCTATCCTACACGTTACAGTATCACAAACAAATTATTACAGTTTTGAATTTTGGTAAAAAATCTATTATTACTGGAGATAAAACAAATCAAAGTTTGTGTATTTACGACCCGTTCGTGACGTCACTCGGTGCGCGTTCGTGTAGAAGTGACCCACGTTCGTCCATAGCAATTTGACCGAATCATGTTATTACACGATTTATTTAAAAAATTTGTATCTTCTGTATTTTAAAGATATCATTGAAAAAATTCACTGATTAATTTTCCTTAATAAATGTACCATATTTCTATAAAACAAGACGTGCTCATTGATAAAATTTGCGGAGATATGTGAAATTGGTGCAAGATATTGAAATGTTTTCAATAAACCTTTCGTGTAATTATTTAATATTATCAGATAACTTATTTGTTTGAAACTTTTGAAATTTCTTCGGCAAATTAATTTTATGTATAGTTTTGACAGTTGAAAATATTCAATTGGGTTATTTTGTAAGTCAAAATATTATTTTGAATTTTAATAAGCTGGTATGTTAATTACAAAATGGTAGTTATAAAGTTGCTTGTAAGTATAGATAATAAAACGCAGTATAGTATTGTAGTTTGTCAGCGTGTGTTACAAAATTATGTAGTTATCGTATATTTTCTTAAATTAAAGCTTGTAGGATACCAAAGTACCTACCTACTGACCATATTTAAATAAAACCGAACAACTGGTCGTGACATGAACAGATGACAGTCGTTAAAATCCACCGACCGGCACTGGAGCAGTATGGTAGATTAAGGTCTAAGCCTTCTCACTCTAAGGCCTAAGCCTCTGCAGTGGGGCATAATGAGCTGGTGGAATGAGAAATAGAATGGAACTGGCCATGAGCGTGTTGGATGCTCTTACTTATGATGCTTTCACTTACTTTAATGATACCAATTTGATTTGAAATTATTGTTATTATTGTTATTTGTTGTAGAACGTGCCACTATAACATACTGAAAATTTTAGCTCGATACCTCTTACTGTCACCGAGTTATAGGTTTGTGACATATAGACGGACAGACGGACAGACAGACATTCTAAACTCAGTAATAAGGTCCCGTTTTATACTTTGGATGTAGAACCCTAAAAATCTAGGTTTTAAAACAAATAAAACTTTATTTAAAATCTATGCTTAAAATACTTCTCATTTATAATAAATATAATAATTTTTTTTTCAACTTACAAGTTTGTTAACAGTATTTTATTGCTCTAAAATGATGCAATATGTGTAAAACTTTTAAAGAAGATGGTTGTTCTCAAACAAAACTTATAGATTTTCGTATTTTTTTCCAATTCCGACACACGAACAATTAGAACTAGTCGGTGGCATGGTAAGGTCGGGTTTCTACCTGAAGCAGGTAAAATATCGTTCAATAAATATGTATTTGAATGTAACATAATTTAATTGTGCGAATTAATACATTTTATTGGAAATAAACGTGGAGAATAATTACATAGAAATATATAAAAAAAAACATTTTTATAGTGTCATAGTATATATCTTAAGTGATCCATGAATGTCTCAGATTTCTATAATCAAAAATACGGATGCAACCTGATTATGGTCTTTAATTTGTTCACTTTAACTTTTGCTGAACTGATTAAGTATGTTTGACGACCGCTTAGCCTAGTGAGTAGCAACCCTGCCTACGAAGCTGGAGGTCCCGGGTTCGAATACCAGGTCGGGTCACTATTTATGTGACGAATATCGATACTGGTACAGGGTTTTGGCTGTTACATGTATGTGGTGTCTTCGCTTCGTACCCAAAACATAAGCTAATGCTTAATTTGGGGCCTAGTCGTTGTTGTGATGTATACTTTATTATTATGTTCTCTCTTAGTATTTCATACTTCGATCGTTGCCATATCCATCCGTTAGATACTTTTCAACAGAGTGGTCATATTCTCAAATGCGTCAGTGATTATGACTGTCAAATATGAAATCTTCTAGAATGCTCTAGTAATTTCTAGTCAATTATTTTTTTAGAAGTAGCTAGGGATTATCGGTGGTTTTACAGGCGAGGTCAGTGAACAAAATTTTTATGTAGTTATCGAAATATGGACTTCAACAAAATCAACAACATTGTTTCAATATTTTGTTGACATTGTTAAGCCTAAATACTTAAATGTGTCGAATCCAATGTTTGTGTTATTCCGTATTTCCGTATTTCAGTATATGTATAATGTCTTGATGGACCATCGCAATACAATGCCAACAAAAATGACAGGCCAACTTTCATGTACTTGTGTGTGTGACTCAACAGACCACATCGTTTGTTGAGTTACACACACACAATCGCTACGCCATACTAATCATGTACAAACCGTCTCTGTGGGCGTGTTTTATAACCGAACAGTTAGGCGATATTTTTATCTACGTTCTCTCTATCCAGACATTACGTAATCAAAGGCGAAGACCTATATAAAAGGAAGCCGCCTGCGATAATCTAGACTATAGACACACTGTCTATTATGTTGCGATTTTAGTGTTTAAATAGTAACAAGACCTAGATTGTTGCGGCTGGCTTTCCTATTTATAGGTTAAAGTACGACACTGTTATCTGTGCTAGTACTTGATTCGTATCTACATTTATACGTTTCAAACTATAAGATGTACCGTTCCCATATCTTGCGTACATCAAAACCTTCGTCGAAGTCGAAAGAAACGAAAAAAGGCCTTGTACCTGCTTTGTATGGCCATGGTATTTTTAGGTGTACTACGAGTATAAAGGAAAGCCAACCAATCGAGGTGAATAATGACAACAAACAAATTTTTGTAATTGTAGTAAAATTTCAAATATTTTAATTTAATCGATATTAAATTTTAATTACAATCAATTAAAATTCAGATACATCATGCGATTGAAAATATATATTGTATCTAGCGAATCACGGTGCCAGACCATGCTGACAAGATTTTTAAATATTAGAATTTCAAATTTATTTTTAAATCCTTTTTCAACATTTTATTGTAATACACGAAAATAACCAGATATTTAATTATATTATTCGCCTTTAAAAATTTCTCAAAACCCTAAAAAAGTGATTTATATTATTTATCGCGCCTCGTCGGTTTTCCTTCAAGTGCAGCAATATTCACGCCTTGTATTATTTCGATGTTCAATACATAACATGAAACTTGTACAAAAAGCTCAAAAAACGCTTGCACGGAACAATGTAGACTTAAAAATGTCGAAGTTGAATAGAATACTTTTTTTAAACTAAAATGTAAGGCTGTATTGTAAATGCCTTTGCTTCGAGTCGCACATTCCGTTCCGAAGACATGCGTAGAGCCTTCACAATTACCTCTTTGCAGTATGAAAGCCTTCTTGTCATTGAAAGATGGCCGCCATTTGTCAGAAGTGCGATGACATTGTAGGACGGGCATAACTTTTTTTTAGTTTAATAACAATTGTAAAAAAATCTTTGGCCGGTTTCTCGTCATTTATGTTAGAGACGGTTTTCGGTTAAGTATTCAACATTTGAATATTATGTAAATGGAGTTCGTAATGCAAAGGATCATGACCAACCAATCTATAGGAGCGGTGGCCACTCATGTGTCAGTTCGGGTTCATATTGTGCTGAATGACACAAAAAATGTGATTTCATCAATCCATATAAACGGGGGTTTTCGAATATTTTGAAATCAAGTATTTTGAGGTTAGGTATTGAAACTGCAAACTTGCATTTATACCTACATTTTACAGATATCATGTTACACACATATCAATAATATCTTTTTGTTAACTAGCGTACGGTTAATACTTGTTTAGTCTTACCTACATTAAGAACGACTACTACACGAAAGAAATGATGGCTTAACCGGATATTGGATCTGAAAAATGGAGTACCTAACGTTTCAAAAGTACTAAATAAGTAACAAGGCAAGTTTAAAAGTAATGTATTATAATGTATAAGGTAATGATTATGTGAATATAAACACAATGTTGTGTGCATAAATAATTACTTTTCGAGTAAGTACCTACTAATTGTCATTTCCATATATATTCATGTAATTGTGGGCTAGATAGATAGATTATAGAGATATTTTTGCAACACAATGTGCTGCACGTGTGTTGCCTTCCCCTTTACAAACGCAGCAACTCCAAAGGAGCTTTGTGGAGACCTTACACACTCGCAGGAACATAACAAGACACTAAGGAATCGTTATTTGTCTACGGTCTTCTGTAAGATTGGTTGGGCTATATTTGCGCCCTACCTCTTTTTTGTCAAGACCTCGTTTACTTATTAACAGGGTGCACTACGTGCAGATGAGGTTGACTTTGGCTCTAAGATCATGGTGAGCTACTGAAATCCCAGTGACGAGATAAAACGGTATATAATTATAAAATATCTGTGTACACCTAAATACATCAAGTTAGACAAGAACTTTGTATCGTTCTTATGACGATCGCAACAGGAGGTATGTATAATTGAACTGGAAGTGTTAAGCGTAATGTGCTGAAGGGCATATTTTTCATTGAATTTAAAGCCTATATTGATGCTATATACTACATGCAAGACACGTTCTACGATTTTAATACGAAAGCTAGGAAATTTTCGTTAATTCATGAAGACGTCTCATATAATTAATTCTAATACTAAATACATTAATTTAAGTATTTGATACTAATTTCAACTTAATACCTCCACGCATTCCGGAGAACAAGGGTCTGGACAGACCGACAGACTTACGGACGGACACCGAAGTGATTCTATCATCATCATCATCAGCCCGTGTCTCTCCACTGCAGGATATAGGCCTCTCCCAAGGCTCGCTACCACACAACGATCCTCCGCCTATCGCATCCAACTACCCCCGGTATGGTGCTTCAGGTCATCTGTTCACCTGGCCGGGGGGCGTCTAACGCTTCGCTTTCCGGTACGTGGCCTCCATTCGAGAACTCGTCTACCCCATCGGTTATCAGTTCTACGGCAAATGTGACCGGCCCATTGCCACTTCAGCTTGCTGATCGCTTCGGCTATGTCGACAACTTTAGTTCTTTGGCGGATTTCAGTGCTTCTGATTTTATCCATCAAAGAAACATTGAGCATAGCCCGCTCCATAGTACGCTGAGCGACTTAAAATTTGTGGATCAGTCCTGCCGTGAGAGTCCATGTTTCGGCACCGTACGTCATTGTAGGTAGGACGCATTAGTTGAAGACCAAGGTCTTCAGACTTTGTGGTTGTTCTATGAGGGTTTCTTTTTAAGGTCCCGAATATCAAAGATGAAAAAGGGAACCTGTATGGGGTCATTCCGGTGTTCGTCTGTCTGTCCATCTGTCACAGCCTCTTTCTCCGAATCTACTAGATGCAAAAGTTGAAATTTGATATATGTAGGTACAGAGCTTGGTGGCCCTATAGCGAACGCATAGCGTAAATGAAATATTTCCATTTTGGGGAGAAATGCAAGTAAAATAAAAAATTAAAATTTTTAAAGGCACCTAGTGCCGTGTCAAATGAAAGTGCTTATTATAAAAAGTACTAGTATATTTTATTTATAACTTTAATATTTAAATTATTAAAGGTACTTATATATTATACATGTATTAAATAAAATTGATTATCCACCTTATCCCCGAAACCGTTGTGTATAAAATTATGGAAAAAGAAAATGCCGTTTATAGAGCTTCATTTATATTTCACAGAAACAACTAAACTAATAAAATTATCACTTTGGGGGAAAATTAGACAATTAAAAACAATTCTCAAGTACCTATGTCATGGTTCATATCAAATGAAAGTGCTCGATATGAGATATAGCTATATTTTTCTTAAAGTATTAAACAATTTTAAATACATAGTTTAACAGACATTAAAGGAAATATATGATAATCTCCCATTGCACCCTTCACTTCAGAAACTACTACGCCTAAAATTAAATAAAAAAATCCGTAATATGCAGGCACGTCTTTCCTTCTCGCAGGAAACGGGAAATATTAGAAACTTAAGAGCTGAAAAAAGTTTTCATTTCAACATTACAGACAGACACTTCAATTTTATTGATATGTGTATAGATTTTATGAGTCATATTAGCTATATTTTATAGTCTAAACAAAGTTTAAAGTGCAGCATCCATCGTCTTAAATATAACATTTGTTTACAAAAAACCAAATAAAAGAAATAATTTTATTTTTTCGTATATAATTTAAATAGCGTAAGTTTTAAGATTTGATTCTTTAATTCACTTTTAATTTATTAAGCGACGTGCCTAAATTACTTTGTAAAATTGATGGAGTCATGCAGGAAATTTTATCGGAAAATTTAAACATATAGTAGTCAAGTGATCGAGTACTTGAATCAAATAAAGTAGCCCAAATATTCAAATAAATGCATTTCTGTCTAGTGTACTTCAATAAATTGAAAATGTATTTACCTTTTTAAAGACATCATATGAAATTAAAAGAGAAGAATAAATTGTGGTCTTGCTAAGCCAACACGTCTTGCATGTTAGTTACTTGCATGTTAGTCCGTTTAAAATATGCACATTGATAGAAAATAAAACTAGAATTGAAACGAGTTCTTACGTTTTTACCCTAATGAAAAATAACAGAATTAATGTATAATTACATGTTTAAAGTTTTTTTATGTTAGGTACATATAATGAATTATATTTGTCAAATATTGATTATAAATAATTCACTTGACTGACCGATTGGCCGAGTGGTTAGAAACACTAACTGCGGAGCCTAAGGTCGCGGGTTCGATTCCTGTCTTGGACAAATATTTTAGTGTCTGAATATGTCTATTTGTTTTGTCTCTGGGTGTAAATAGTATATGTTATTAAAAAAAATATATGTGTATATCATTTGTCTAGTACCCCATAATATAAGAATACTACTTGCTTACTTTCGGATTAGATGGCGCTGTGTGGGATGTCCCAGGCGTTATTTTTATATTACTATGTTATTACTTGTTCTGTTTTGATAGACAATTTTGGTATTAGAGTGTGGAAAGGCAAAGTAAATAAACATTAAATGTTTAATGTGCTAATTTCACGAAAGATTTCCTTTTGCCGTAAAACTGGCAATATTTTTTTAAATTATTATTTTTATTATTTTTTTAAACAAATAGTTCCCAAACTAAGCATTAGCTTATGTTTTGGGTACCATGCGAAGACACCACATACATATAACAACCAAGACCCGGTACCAGTATCAATATTCATCATATAAATACAGACCCGACCTGGGATTCGAACCCGGGACCTCCAGCGTCGTAGGCAGGGTCGCTACACACTAGCCTAAGCGGTCGTCACCACCATTGCCTGTCTGTTAACAGATACCTCTACACGAAATGCTGGCTAATCCTTTTTCCAGATTACAATCTTACTTCGTCATCAAAAATTGCGTGTTATTAGTTAACTAATTTTACCGTACGTTGACATCACTGTCTATCAATAAATTATTTCATTCTTTTCTCGTTAGAATTATGTCTAGAAAGCTACGATGTGGTGAAATAAATATGGCGTTACACGCGAAACACTTTTGTAAACACGAAAAACCGGAAAAGTTGCATAGGCATAATTTCATTCAGGCAAGTTCGTATTCGTGTTGCTATGATGCAATTTACTTCTAAAAATTCATTTTTCGTTCCTTTCGGTTGGTTATAATGATATGGGTATTCTACTTTTTACAAACTTTTTGTGGATTACGTAGTATATAGGTTACATAACAAAAAACTTACTGGTATACTTAAATTTGTTAAAGAAGCGAAATCAGTACTCCGTGAATAAAACGCATGTACCTAGAAGTTTAATTTAAGTTAGTTAAATTTAATGTAAATTATGATCTGCAGGAAAAGCGAGTCTCTCCTAATACAGGTTTTAATTTAAAAGGAGAGCCCCAACCCTTGTCCTTATTGTTTATTTTAAATTTAAATAAATATCTGTGTAAAAAAAATAATTATATATTTATTAATTTAAAATAAAAATACGTAAGCGAAAAGGGAATATAATTTAAGAGCATTAAGAGAATCGTTTTTTGTCCTTCCAAGCTGTAAAGCGGCAATGAAATAAAATTTTACGGCGAAGAATTTCTGAGAGCATGCGCTCTGTGCTAGAATATTGCAGTGAATGAAAAAAAATATTTCGTTTAGTGCCAGTTTCGACATGAGATAAATATCTTTATATAATGACTTTCTGGCATTTGAAGATGATATTTGTTAAAAAACTCACTGTTTTCAATTCCAACTTCAGTAATAAAGTATATTAATTTAGATATTTATTTTAAAGGAAATGAAAATAAGTTGTATGTTGCCCAGAGCGCAACGAACCTGTCTCAAATTTATAAGGCCCCATAGGGCCATGGTTCGAATCCGAGCGTGTACCAATGAGTTTTTCTGACTTAAGTACACAATATCACTGACACCGTGCTTCGGAGGGCACGTTAAGCAGTCGGTCTCGGACGCTGTCAATAGATGGCGGTCGTTACAGTTCCCAACCCGCAGTGGAACAGCGTGGTGGACTTAAGCTCCAAGCCCCCCTCCTCACCCTGGGGGAGGCCTAAGCCCCTGCAGTGGGGTAAAAATGGGCTGATGATGATGATGATAATATCTCATATTATTTGGTAAATCTCATTAAAAACTGGTATCGGTATTTCAATTCGAAATTGACAACGGTAAACATTGAGAGACATAGATTTGTATTTAAAAAAAAATCTGTCAAATATGCGCTGAACTATTTCGTTGGTTCCTTACATTATAAGTAGGGTATAATTAATGCTTAAACTAATGTATAAATAATCCATTTACCAAAAGACAAGACACCTCAATACATGTTTGCATATCTGAAATAATGAAAGTTTATTAGTTTCTATATTATTTTTAATCTTTTTAAGGTTTCGGGAATCGCTAAATAAACTTACTACCTCATTGCCTACTTTTTGTTATGTTATATCATATCAAAGCGAATTGTAGGTGCTTAGTTATAAATGTACCTAGAGGTCTCCCATATCTTTATGGATCAAAATCATTTGAATCAGTTTTGAACCTCTACTATTTTAGACTTCTTAGTTAAATATTAATTTTTTTTTGTGTAACTCTTTATGGAATTAGCTTTATGTAATTCTTTTTTATTTTGGCCTGTTTGCAAAAATTCTAATAACCGAAATCAAAAGTGTTCATCAAGAATTACCTGCGCACAAATTCTTTTGTACGCTCTTCACTGTTTGTGACGAAAAATTCAATTAATAAATATACTGGCAATCGCTCGTGGATTCTTTCGCGTGGATTGCACTTGTGTATTAGAATTTATAAAGATAACTCTGAAACATTTTTTGTATCAAATAATGAAATAAATACCTGTTTAAACTATTTTGCCCTTGAGGTTAAATTCATATAAATTCTAAAACAGAAGTTCATAATTTATAATCAAATAGAGATCAAAGTCAAATAAATATTACATTTTTAAGTTTAAGAATGATGAAGTCCCATACAAATGTTCATGTCCTATATTACTCCCTTAAGTGTTAAATTTCTAAAAATCTTGAAATGCGTACGACATATTTAATTTCCACCTTAAAGTCTAAACAAACTACATACATTTAACGTCGAGCAGTAAGAGACGCCAACTGCAGAGCTATACATTGCGGATTCGATTCCCGCCCGGAAAAAATATTTGTTTGCATGGACAAAAAAAAAGACAATCCACTCTAAGTTTCTTACAGTGTTCTTCTTAGAGAAGTCGCGTACGAACCTGCTTAGACTTAGCGTTATGACATTCAAAAGCGACAGGATTGTCCGACTTGAAAACAAACTAATTTTATCCATAAATAAAAAATATTTACTCATGTATACTTTATAAAAAAAATCCGCTTACTTTAGGTCTAGACGACCTTATGTCAGATGTCCTAGGTATTATATCACATGTGTCTAGTTAATCATGTCCCCTAAGATTAGATTATCTACAAAACCAATAACCTTACAATCAGGTCTAGGAAGTTTATCTAGGCGATCTGGCATCTCGATCATGCACTATCAATATTCATGGTGACCCCAGTTCAAGTTGCATTTGCATACCGTAACCGCTTATTGTTCGCTCGTTGGACCATTTCCACCGGGCCATTGGTGGTCACGATTTAATAATAACGCTATAAAATAATTTTAAATGTTTTTCTATATGATACACGAAAGTGATGAAAATAATTTAAATGGGTCATATTTAAGGGGGTAGGCTTTTCATACAAAAAAGAGGGTTCGGCCCGTGTTTAACCTTCGCTGTACTTTATTATTGTCATCAAATTGTGTCTTACACTATCACTTGATACAATAAAAAATACTTAGAATGTTACGTATTGAAATTAATACTCATGTGAACGCTAATGTCCTGATAGCCGTGTGGTAGCGAACCCGCATCTTGTTTTGAAGGCCGTGATTTGAATCCCAAGGCATGTATCAATGAGTTTTTTTTACTTAAGTACATTACTGTCATTGCTCCGTGACTCAGAGAGCACGTTAAGTCATCAGTCCCGGTTGCCGTCACCGGATACGACAGTCCTTTAAACCAACCAACCCGCACTGGAGCAGCGTGGTGGATTAAGCTTCGAGCACCCTCATCCCGAGGGCAAGCCTAAGCCCATGCAGTGCTTATGGTGAACGCTAAGCTAACGCTCTATACAATTTGCTCTTCTAATATCGTGCACTCGAACTAGTGTCGTGATAGCCCAAACGCAGCGAACCTGTTTCAAATTTACAAGGCTGTGTGGCCGTGGTTCGAATGCGCGCGTGTACCAAACAGTTTTTTTTTTTGACTTAAGTACATAAGTATCTGTCGTTACAAACGACCAACCCGCATTTAAGCAGCGTGGTGGATTTAAGCTCAAAGCCCTCGCACACTAAGGGAGGCCTAAGCCCCTATAGTGGGGTATAATGGACTGAGTTTTAAATATTGTTGTTCTGGAGAAAAGTAGCGATGAATGAAAATAAACACATTTTATAATCCTTATAGCGATGAAGGATCGCCGGCTTAAAATGAAATATGTTTTGGTGCTTTATTCAGTTTTGATTTGCATGCTGCTACTGTTCAAAAGTTACAATAGTGTGAACATAGTGAAGAAATTAACATTTGAAAACATATTAACGCCTTTACAAAACTAAGAAATGACAGAATTGTCGGCTTGTGTTTGAATGTGCTGCTTGTGAATAAGTTTGATTAAATATTTATTATGATACAGGTTTATTTAAATCAAACGTGAAGCTCAATTGCTTATACTGAGAATATAGCCACCAAAGGTTATTCTTAACTCGACGAGTTTAGACTGATTATATCAGAAATATTTCCAAGTGTTTTTTTTTCTGCAGTGTATAAGATAAGTGTTAATGATGTACGGTGTACATAAGTAACGATATTTTACTTGGAACGAACGTGCTATTAATTGTCGTTGGTTAATTATATCGCTTTATATATTAAATAGCTTGTGTAAATGATTTAATGTGAAGTTCAAAATATAAAATATTTATTTTTGTTCACAGGTAAGCTCTCAGATACGTCCTGTCTAGATCTTGAATGGTATGTTTAATTCACTTATATTGGTTTTTAACATAAATGAATTATTTTAAGAGGAGTGTGTAGTGGCAAATATCCATACAAACGGCGTTAGCGGTTGCACCCCGTTAATCCTTAACCGATTGGCCCAAAAATATTATACGGTATCCAGATCAACAAAAACTAGGTTTACACTTTTTTGATTTTTTAAATGAAATTTAAATACGCGGAATTTTTTTTTCGGTATTGTTTAATTTTTCACAACATATTCAACTAAATACATTTTCACATCTCATGCGACTTTACAATTTTTTGGGTTTATTTTTCCCAATGTGCAATTTAAGTTTTTTTTTTCTTATGATGTATTAAAATATTAAAAAAATAAAAACGTATAAATCTAGTTTTTGGTGATTTGAATACCATATATTTTTTTTGCGTCAATCGATTAAGGTTTAATGGGGTGCAACGTTAACGCCTCTTTTGTACATACGGAAATTTGCCACTACACATTCTTCTTAATAAGTCTTTATATGATTCAAAACAGATAGCTTAATTTAGGTAATTAATAAACTCGCTTCCTACCTGTAGATTAACATTGAAAAATATATATTTCGAAATACCGATAATACTGAATGATTGCTTTCATTTCCGTGAGCCCGAAAAATTAGGAAGATAAGAGGGCGGTGTGATCCGGGCATATCGTCATTTCGATGTATCATTTGACTCCTTTTTATTATTTTATGTGTTTAGAACTTTGAGTGAGACTGGACCAATAAAAATGACAGGCAGTCAAACGACCGTCCGTATACATGAACGAGTTTAATGGGAAGCATCGCTCGTAAATTCGGCTTAAGGACCATTACAGAGAAAATAAATAATAAAAATGTATATAATACTTTAGACTTCTAGGAATACTCTGTGATTAACTCATTTTACATATGTTTCAAAGTGTTTATTTTTACCGTTTTTTTTTCTCCGGTTTTCTCCAGAAGTATTTAAATTATCCAAATAATTTTTATTATATAAGTATAAACAACAGCAAACACTTGTAAATTCGTACTAAATGAAAATTAAAACATGGTTTTATATTTAATTTTCAAACAAGTTTTTATTTGGTTTCTGATATAGTGACTTCTTTGAAATACCGATATTAATCCAAAAAAAATAATTAATAGACAAATGGAACAAAAAAAATTATATAACCTAAAAAACCAACTGGAAAACCACTTACTGAACAGAAAATAAAAAAGTTATTAACTGAAAGGAAAAAAATAGAAGTTATGTTTCTATAGAATATGGTTTGAAAAACATAAAATGCACCATGCAATTTTTGATCCAATATAAACTCCTATGGTATAAAGTATTGCATGCGGGGACAAACAAAACCTTTAAAATATATTTGTTGTAAAAGTCTTTATTTTATTTTCACATAAAGACCACCACCATATTTTGATTATTGGTTTGTTTATCCCCGCCTGTAATACCATGTTTATATAGTAAGTCTACGGAATTTCATTTATCTAAATGAAATTTCGTAGTCTTAAAATTTATTTTATTAGTACTATAAAAAAATGTGTTCTATGAATGTATATGCAGAATGGTAGTTCAATTGCATACTATGCTGAACCATGTCTCTGAATGTTTCGTGACGTGTAGAAACCTCTTTGCGTTTACGCATAAAAGTCGTGCGAAAAATCGTCGTCTACACATTACATTTTTATGACAAAAACAAGGAAACCTACAAAAATTAAAATTTGAGTTGTTATCTTCCAAATACAATTTTTATGTTTTATTTTTGTTAGCACATTTGTTTGTAATAAAATTTCTAAAATTACCTTATAAATCTAGATACACGCTCGCTGCGTTCAATCGTGTTCGAGGGCTTGTCTACGACGGACAACTTACAGGGGCTCTTAAGTCAAAATCAAAATGAAAATCAAAAATTTTTTATTCAATATAAGATGACATACACACAGATTTACACACACTTATTGAAAGTCAAAATGAATTGATTAGGTGATTAGGTTGGACTTTTCTCTTTTATATAAATATTTTTTTTCATTTTTAGTTAAGTGGTTTTGCAGTCGGTTTTTTTAAATGATTTTGATTATTTAAAACTTTTTACTTTTATTAAGTGGCACGCATTAACAAACTTCTCAGTTTTTGCGTTAAACACACAGTTTTTTAGTTTATGTCAAAATTTGGAATGAGCCATTTAGTAGCTTTCATTTGATATACGTAATATTAATAATAATAATTATAATAATTATAATAATAACGTGTACATCACAACATCGTCTAGACCCCAAAATAAGCATTAGCTTGTGTTCTGGGTGCGAAGAAACAACATACATATAACAATCAAACACTACATACATATAACAATCAAGACCTGGTACCAGTAACAATATTCATCATATAAATACTGACCCGACCCGGGATTAGACACTAGGACCCCCAGCTTCGTTGGCAGGATCGCTACCCACTAGGCGAAGCGGTCGTCACATATTGTTGTAATAACAAAAATCGACCCCTACTATTTTTTGGTTCGCAGACACTATACTGTCATATGATATACCCTATGGATTCTCCGACCATTGAGACGAATCTAACAATACCTCATATATGTTCAAATACATCAAGCCTTTAAGCTATAGGGCGTATCAAAAAATATCTAGGAAACATACATACACACGTACCAGATACTCTCGAATAGCATTACGATCCGCAGTCAACTAAAAATATGTAAAATAACCGAATATCGGGTCACGCAGCAATGTATAAATCTGAGCGAATGATTAATGGCGACTATAACCGTATGTAAATCTTTAAATAAATCATTTGAACTACGACAAAATACATTTTTTATTTCGCGCGCGATTGTACTCACCTTGCCATGCACAGCTACTTGAAATCTGATCATTGAAAAGTTGCCCACTAATTTACATACGGTCACATTTATATATATTCCGGTTAATAAATAAGGATTACCTCGATAGTTGTTAATGTTAACAGAATATATTTATTGGTACATAAAATAGAAAAGAATCGTATTAATTTCGATTGAAAACCGCCAAATGCGTTCTTAATATTGCGGATGTAGCTTTAAGCAAAAACCAATAAATACATATTTATTTTATATATTATACTAGTTTCCCAATGCGACTAACTTCGCGTGGTCTATTAATTGGTATTATTTCTGCCCCAATGGGTTAGTTGACTACTTTTTAAAAAATATTTTATATGAAACAGTTTTCTAACTATATTATAACAGTGAAAAAATTTAACAAAGTAATTCTTTATTAACAAAGTCATCTTCATCAGCCCATTTTTACCCCACTGTAGGGGCTTAGGCCTCCCCAAAGGGAGGGGGGCTTGGGGTTTAATCCACCACGCTGCTCCACTGCGGGTTGGGGATTGTAACCACCACCATCTTTTAGCAGCGTCCGGGACCGTTTATAAATTTTAGACAGGTTCGTTGCGCTTTGGGCTATCACGGCACCTATCAATTATTTCCATTAGATATTTACGTTTATAACAAGTCATGAATGTTTAAAATGTCCTCTTAGACAGAGAGGGCAATACTGTGCAGCGCACCCATGTAAATTTATATTAAATATCGTTTTGCAGGAAAGGGACAGACATAAAATTTTAATAGCTTATAATTTCTATATTCTTCAACCGAATATAATCTCGTTTATAAATTTGGTTATCATATAAAGTCTATTTTTATATTTTCTTATGAATATAATATATTTAGGCTTGACTTTGCCAGTAACTTAAGGATTTATCGAATAGCTGTATAAGTATGTAGGAACTACATATTGTGTAGCCTATGACCCGAGACGTTTTTATTGATATTATAAAGTTACTTAAGTGTTCTGTACTTTAAAAGGAAAAACGAATCTCTTATAGGATAATTTTGTTATATATGTGGCTCTTTGTTTTCCAATAACCCGTTTCTCAGAAACGCGTGGAACTATCAAGTTGAAATTAATATCAAATATTTATTATATAAAATATGATAGCTGCGAAAATATCAAGCTTCTAAATCAACGCAATACAAAAATGTGACCACTTATGTCGCATATTTTCTTACATTCAAATAAATTAAAATTTATAGGGTATTTGCCGCTGACCCAGAATTATGAAATTTGATAAGAAACAAGGTCTTAAGAAGAAATATTAAATCATAATTTTTTTTACGTCACTTTTAAATTAATTAATACGTTTACGTGCCACCTGGTGGTGAGTAGTGATAAATGGGTCTTAAAACAATACGGAACACTCGGGATGCGACTAGGACTCGCACTTGACCTGTTTCTTTTAGTGCGGGTGTTTATTTGTATGACATAGGTATATGTGTATGTGTTAATGTGCGTGTATCTGTGTGTAAGTCTATTTAAAAAAAGAATAAAAATCACGTTTTTAGTCTCTAATATGCAATATTTTTGGAATATAGTATTTATAGAAGCTGAATGATTCATAGTTTTATATTGTAAAATCACAAGGAAAATTAACCTTTTATGGTGGTTAGGACTTTTAAACTCCGTTCCAAACCAGTCTATAATTATTTCTATTTAAGTCTATCCAGTAACAGTGATTTTCAGATAGCTTGCAAGTCCTCTGAAACGGATTTGGTATGATTGTAGACAGAGATATCTCGTTTTGCCGCAACTAAATGTATTACATAATGAAAACTATTGTCAACATCTCGAAAGGCACACGTTCAGAAGGCAACAATGTGTCAATAATTTATTTAAATTGTGAGTGAGAAAAGACGACGAAGAGAAATGTTTTTGTTAGAACCTCTATGCAAAATATAGGAAGATGACTTATTATTTATAAGTACAACCCGAACGCAGCGAACCTGTTTCAAATTTATAAGGCAATGTTGCCGTGGTTCTAATCTGGGCGTGTACCAATGAGTTTTTCTGACTTAGTAAGTACGTTCACTGTCACTGACTCCCTTCCTCGGAGAGCACGTTAAGCATTCGGTCCCGGTCGCTGTCAATAGATGGCAGTCGTTATAATCTGCCAACCCGCATAAGAGCAGTGTGGTGGATTTAAGTTCAAACCTCTTCATCTTGAAGGGAGGCCTGAGCCCTTGCCGTGGGGTATAAAAAGGGCTGATGGAATGGAAAGGAATTGTGAGTTTTTGGTACTTTTGTCTAAGTGAAAGAATGTTCTATAGATAAAATATTGATTTTCTGTAGAACGCTTTTGTATAAAAATATTATAAAATAATAATGTAAATTTCCACTACCTTATGTAGTGGAAAATATATTGAATGTTTTGATGAAGAGTCATTTATTATGAAAATACGTGCTTGAAAGACCAGGAGTATGGAGCTGCAGGGCTCCGTATTTGGTATCAGTTTCAATTTGATACCCATACAAACAACAAAATTATAAATCTTAAACAGTTTAAATTTATTTAGAAGAAACTATTAAAACTGATAAGCCCAGTGTACTCGAAACTCGTAATAATATAAATTGAAATATGTTTTTTTTCCAATTATAATAAATTAGTAGAAATATCTGTTTTATCATATCTAATAAACTCTGTATTGCTATCGGGTAAAACATGACAAGAATTTGTGCCTATGAACATAAATTTCATGTAACTACAAAGATATCTTGAATTTGCCATTTGTAGTTACAGACAAAGATCTAAGCGGACAGCGGTACGTTACCAGATAACCTTTCCGCCTTTCAAGCTTTAGCTTATAATGAAATTGTTAGATCTTACAATATTTGTTAAATTATAAATAAAACTAGCGACCGCCCTCAGCTTCGCCTGCGTGGATTACATTTTTATTTCATTTCTGCTTATAGAAAAAGAAATGTTACAGGGCCATCTGGTGGCAAGTAACAATAAAGTGAATACCGCGAAAATCTTACACCAATTTTTGGATAAAAAATGGTTATTGTGGGTTATCCCTAAGAGATAGACATATGCAATGGCGGACTTTTTTGTAGATCTTTTTAAGGTGTACAATACAGTAGTACATTATTTTGATCTATCTCATAGGTTTCAGCCGGCGTTTGCAATTTAAGCGCAAAAAAATGTGTTTATTTACGACATCACATTAGAAACCTCTAAAATTATCAGCGTTTCTCTACTATATTATGCACGTTATATACAAATAACCTTTCCTCTAGAATCACTTTATCTATTAAAAACAACCCGTATCCAAATCCGTTGCGAAGTTTTAAAGATCTAAGCATACATAGGGACACACAGACGGGAAGCGACTTTGTTTTATACTATATAGTGATATTGATCTGTACACAGAGAATCGAGTAGGTTAGAGGTGCCGTGTGATGGTATTTGTTCAGAGACACTTGTCCCAAAAAATTACTCACACAACAAATATAAGTAAAAATGTTACGTATACGTAAATAGTTTTCTCTCAGATTTATATCATTTTAGAAAGCGGTTAACTCGTTCATCCTTTTCCCTCACTTCATTGGTATGATTTATGGTTCCATTTTAGAGTTTAGTTTATGAAATCAGTCTTAAGAATGCAATATACTGCATACTTGAAGGGAACAGTGTATTTGCCTACATGCCAACTCTAACCTACTATAATGCTCTGTGGATCTGTAGGTATTATTTATGTAAGACAATTAAAAATATTTCCCACGTACCTACTCCTAAATAGGTTTATCAGTTTTTCGAATTGAAAAACTTTTCTTAACACTTTGATAGACTGGCCGGTCTCATCCGGAATCAAAATCTGTCATTCGTTATTTGCTGATCAGTAATTTCATTAAAACTAATATTCGTATACTGATTTAATACAATAGTACGTAATTCCAACAACGTTCACAAATACGGACAAAGCATAGCGAGTTAAGACCAAGTCCGACGGCTTATTTAAGAATCTTTAAATGGTCATCTCCGCTGCCAACAGAAAAGCTCATTCGAGCTCACTCGGACTCGATCGTCTGAGATCGTTGTGCGGCAAGTTCTACCCCAATTCATTACAATTACTTTTTTTTAACGCGCTGAAAATACTTCTACATAAAAACTGCGGTTCACTGACAACGGCGTATAAATTAAAATTCAAAAAATACTTTAAAAAATTTGAATGAAACATTTCCTGCATAATTTTTTGGAACATGGAAAAAAAGTTACCTACATTTCAGTGACCATTAACACATTCAGAGGAATATGGGCAGAATATAGACACATTTTTGTAATTTTTTTTTAAATCCAATAATGCTCCACATATTACGTTGCAATAGAATAAAAAGTGTCAAATGCAATTTTTTACTGAATAATTACAACTTAATACGTAATTTAAGATAAACGTTTTTCAAAATAGTAAATAATTTAATATCTTTTGCATATTATACATATATTTTTTAAATTAAACAATTCAAATCAATATTATTAATATACATTTGAGTCATGGATATCTAAAGTGATACCGTGGTGACCACAAAAATATGAACGAAAAAGTACGCCACGTCTTGATGTTTTAACTTAATGTTCTGAAGTCGACTTTAATGTGACGCCACAGACAAGTCAACCTTTAGATCACGCTTTAATAAACGTCAGTACGAAAACGAAATCGCCAAAAAGTGGCGGGGTGCGGGGAGAAGTCGGCTAGTTTTCATTGGCTCGTTCAAAATTGACAATTTAATGGCTTCCGACGTGCTTCCAAGTGACGGCTCACTAGTTATGTAGTTATGTAGTGTCACTACATAGCCTTGGCGAATGCTACTCCCTGTTAAAGCATGGTCTAAAGGTTGACTTGTCTGTGTGTGACGCACACGTAAAAATTGTACTGGAAATTACATTTCATGTGTAATTTCACAAAGTGTTTAAAATAATAATAATGTCTTATATCAGAGTTTTTTTGGGTTTTCATTAGTTATGAAGTATGAGACACTTCATTTTGATAATTCTGTTGTCTAAGATTTAAATATTTCTTAAACGTTTAATCAGTTTAGTTAGTGCCGTGGGAGAAGGGTAGGTGTCTACATTGGAACGCCATGTGTGTCAGTAAATTTGCCGCCTCTCACCTTGGTCGCACTGTGGGATCGGCCGGAGCCGCTGCGGAGTCTGCAGCCGCTAGAAAACGAGTCAAATACTCTACTCTGGAGAGTAAATACTTGTTCGTCCCTCTTGCGGTAGAAGATGCTGGCTGTTGGGGGAGTGAAGCCAAACGTTTCGTCGCGGGCATCGGCCGTCGTCTAAGAGAAAGGGGATTCGACCCCCGTTCCGGTTCCTTCCTGGTGCAAAGAATTGCCATTGCAATTCAGCGCGGCAATGCGATGAGCATTATGGGCACCTTTGCGTCGGGGGTGACGAAGGGTGGGTTAGTTTTATTTGTTTAGATTCATTGTTTAGTTAGTTTAGTTAAAAATTACGTTCATCGGCATCATATATTGTATGAAATGTTTGGTTACATAAGATACATAAGAAAAATCCGACGTTAGATATTTTTTACTTTGACAATGTAATTAAGAAATGAATTCTCTTAAATATATATATCTAAATGTAGTGATATATTTACATAATAATAATAATAACACATAATCACGACAACGTCTAGATCCCAAACTAAGCATTAGCTTGTATTTTGGGTACCAAGCGAAGACACCACATACATATAACAAACAAGACCCGGTGCCAGTATTAATATTCATCATATAAATACTGACCCGACCTGGAATTCGAACCCGGGACCTCCAGCTTCGCAGGCAGGGTCGCTGTCCACTAGGCTAAGCGGTCGTCATATACAAACCTTCCAAAGTTATATTAAAGTTAGTGATAAATCACAATTCCTATTAAGTGATACGTTCCACTGTGCATACTCGTTCCAGTTGCATACACGTTCATATTGCATACAGTATGATTTATACCCACAAGAAAAACAACATTTGAAAGGTTTACTTTTAAAAGAAAAGCCAAGGAATAAAAACCGGTCAAGTGCGAGTCAGACTCGTGCCCTTAGGGTTCATAACTAAAACATATTTTTCTTTCTTCTATTGCTATTCACAACCGGATTACACGAAAATATTAATAAATTCAATTCTAAGAAATAATTTAAAAAATATTTATTTACGTGATATAACCATTTTCAACAACACAAAATTTTTCAGGTTACTTATTTTATTTTTGTGCTGCGATATATTGTTCTTGCTAAATTTCATGATTCCAGGTCAACGGGAATAAGTGTTACTAAATGTGTAATAAATGTGTAAATGGCCGTAACTTTTCAATACGTTAGTTGTGAAGTTTGATTTTTTCGTATCTCTAAGCGACTGCAGATATTGTATTTGATATTAATTTTAACTTTATACTTTTATCCGTTCCCGAGAAAAAAAGGTCTTGACCGACGGACAGACCGACAAACGGACAACAAAGTGATCCTACGGAACCTTAAACGTGGTATTTTTTATTTTATTCATGGAACATTTTCTGTTATTACGTAAATATACACAGAAAAAAATGAAAAAAAAATTGGTTGTGTTGGTGAAGTGTTAGGAGTTATCAATTTCTTAAATTCCACTTTTCAATAGGTTAAACAGTAAAACTTTTGTTTTTGAAAATCACTTGAAAATGTTAATAATTAATAAATATTTTAAACAGTATAATATATTGTCAATTGCTATTTTACAGCAATTTTTTTTGTTTACTGGTATAAACTTTAGTATTTAGAAGTCATTCTGTGCATAAAGTACCGTCGATAATACTCAATTGATACGTTGCGTGCTGACTTATTGCCGCGATCGGCGTATCTACCTAAGGCGATTGCATTAAGTAATTTATTTATATTGATTTCGCATCCAATACCAGTTAGCGACTGATATTAAATAAAAAATATTGTTTAATTTATTTAAACATGTTTTTTTTTACATTTATAAGAGTTAGATAGACCAACCTATATTTTACACAGAGGTAAATTTTTATGTTGTACGCCCAAAATAATTTAATTTTGATTTCGTGTAATTCACTACGAAATACGAAAGCACTGTTTTTTTTTTTTATAAAACGCAATGTATCTTAGACTAGAGCGCATCGTGAAATTGTTGTATGACCTCTGTGGTATGGTGGACAAGCTGTGCGTTTGCAATGTGGTAAGCTTTTAATATGTGTTTTCCAGTTAAGTGTTTTTGCATAATTACAAATAATATACATTTAATTTTATTGTTATTATTGTTTGTGAATTTTATTGTTTTAATATTATTTTCCTGTGATCATAGAAGGAATTCCGTAATAACATTTTTTTTATTATTTAAGAGTAAGTTCAAAATAAAAGAAGTGGTTTAAAAAAATTGATTCCTTAACAATTTCTATTGTTCGCAATACAATTGATTAGTTTCGTGTATACTGTATTCGATTTCTCGACCGGTTCAAGTTTTTCAAATAAGGTTTTTTGTCAATACTTAATTAAGCTATGGAAGTCAAATAATTATAAATAAATATATTCAAAGCGGTAATAAAATAACATCGTAAAAACTTACGTTCGAACAAGTGTCACGGCACGGAATGTGTTTTGGAAAATTCTCTTCTTGCGACACTTTTATGACTTTGCGCGACTTTTACTGATTTTAGGCTCCGTTTTTTTATTATCATACTGTGGAATTTGGATTTTTGGGGTTCCATACATCCAGATATAAAAAAAATGGAACCTTTGTAGGATCACTCTTGTGTCTGTCAGTTCGTCTGTCACAAATGTAAAATTAAATTACAAATTAAAGTTAAATTATAAAATTAAAAAAAAAAATACTCAGTCAAGCCCTACATGTGCCGAATCAAATTAAAGAGCTCCTTATGCGAAAACTAAATATAAATTTTTAATGTATTGTTTGAAGGTCCCTAAAGAAAATATACGAAAATGAGTATCCCATACTCTGAAATTCTAAGCTTAAATATTTAAAAAAAAAAATACATAATATAAGTCCCCACTCATCGTTACAAGTATTTAAATTCTTCCGGGACACGGAAAATGTTCGTGTAGAGAAAATGCGTATAAAATGCGTTGCTTGATTTAACTGAGAACAAATTAATTCAATAGCTCTAGTGGTTAATAAGGTTCAAATTCTAATCTGAATAGCGTAAGAGTTAAAATAATATATAGTAAGTAATCCGATGATTAACAGCACGAAACCACCTTTATGCGAATCGAACTCGCACTTGACCGATTTTTAACTATATTACGAGTATAATTAAAAAATATAATGAAATGTTTATTACGAAAAAGTATACTTAAACATGAAACGCGTCGTTAATTTGATAAATATAATAAAAACACGAAAAAAATAAGTATATTAATTTTGCCTCCGTATGTATACCGATTTATCTCTAATTTATCTGAAATAATATTATAAAAAGGAAAAAAAGAATGTTTTTTCTTTTACAACGTACAGTTTGTTTGGAATGGATAAACTCAAAAACCATTAAATAGATTTTGAAAAAAATTTCGACCTATAGAAAGCAAATAGCATGGGCTGTATTTTATATATAAAAAATAGATATTCCCACGAAAATAACAATAATGTAACCTAATAAGGTATCAAAAATTCGGCTTTATACGTCATTATTTGACGTGCGCTGCGAAAATAACTCATTATACATAAAATATTGCATTACATATTTATAGTACTCATCATTATTCACAAAAACATCCACGATGCCATTTGTATAACTATTATAGGTAAAACCCTATAAAAGTTTTTTGTTCTAATTAGTCAATCATAAAACCAGGGTAGAATTATAATATAGACTTTCGTATCATGATATTAATCCTTAACCAACTAAATAGTTTCATAATGAAGGTTAATTACGTATACGTAAATTCTTATTAAAATTTTTCGAATTGGACTTTTCGTTTAACAGTTACGACGGGTATAAAAAAATGAAATCATTAATTAGGAGTTGTTCTTATCTTCTATCTATTTGTCCTAACTCTAATAATAAATACATTTAGTACTAATTTAAAATACTAATTTATCTTTCTATCTTAGTATATGATAAAACTATGGTTAAAAGCACAGAGAATAAAATTTCTCTTAGGAAAATATTATCTAAGTAAGTCACTCTTAAAAGATAGACATATGCTGTCGCAGACTTTTGGTTAGAATTTTTCTCGTTTTTGCTACATTTTTCATTGATGCTCCGCTACTAAAGAATTTTTCAATTCAAACCAGTAGTTCCTGAGATTAGCGTGTTCAAACAAACAAACTCTTTAGCTTTATAATATTAGTATAGATTTTAATTTGTGAGAGACAGTGCCGTGTATGTCACAGAAATTAGAATAGGCGACCATTACGAAAGTTACTTTAGTTTAACATTTTTACAGTTAAGTATCGTGGGCTATGCGCGCTCAAAACCGTTCATAGCAAACAGTGGATGGTTTTTTTAAAGTTTAATTTATGCGGCCCGCCTTCCAATTTGTCACAGCTTAAGCATTTACTTATTAACGCATAGCGCAACGCGCATATTCGTGTAGATAGCATAGTGTGGAGAGAAGCACTTAACTAATATTTTAGTATATATTCAATTCACAATAAAACAATAAAGACTGATAGTATTTGGTTGCTTTCAGTATTATAATATTTAAAAGAATAATAAACAATATTTACATAAAAGTAACGAATTTAATATAAATTTTAAAAATAATATGATATTGTTATCTATGCCCGTTTTGAAACTACCGAACTCTGAATGTAGCACTGAAAGACGCGCACATTTGCTAAAATCAAAGACTCAAAACCGAAACATTTCATTATCATGACGACCGCTTAGCCTAGTGGGCAGCGACCCTCCCTACGAAGCTGGAGGTCCCGGGTTCGAAATCCAGGCCGGGCCAGCATTTATATGATGAACATTAATACTTTCACCGGGTCTTGGTTGTTATATGTATGTGGTGTCTTCGCTTGATACCCAAAATGCAAGCTAATGCTTAGTTTGGGACCTAGACGTTGTTGTGATTATATGTGTTATTATTATTATGTGTTATTTTGGAAATATATTAATTTAATTTTTTTAATCGGTGTCTACTTGTCATTCAATAGTATGTACCTAATTGTGACAAGTAATACACCTACCTACATACTTACACAGACCTAGACACAACATAACATTTAGGTAAAGAATCGCTCGAGCCATACGCGCTTACCGTCCATCTCGATTCCTATACTATGACTCAAATGTGATGACTTTGATTCTCAAAGTAAACGGTCAGCATTACTCATTACTCCTCCATTGAACTAATCAATAGCTCGGTGTTTGAAACATTTGAAGTATACAATTTTTACTTACACGTCCATCTAATATTAGTCTTTAAAACGTTCATGTATTTACTTTTTCATATGTTGCACCCTAAAAAGGCTTTGGAGTTATTTATCTTTTGAGTTAAATAAAATTAGAGTCGATGTTACGCCAATTAAAAAGATTACCCAAGGAGTATTAAAGCCCTTCCTCTTCTTCTTCTTCTAAGATCTGTACAATGGTTGCAATGCACTACACTGAATTAAATTCTAACTCAAAGTTGGGCCCAAATTAAGTTACGCCGTTGTTGTAGAGCCATTAATAATAATACCTGGGACATCTCACATACGGCCATCTAGTCCCAAACTAGCCACAAACTGTATTATGGGTACTATACAAGTGATATAAATTTTTAGATATTTTGTTCCGCATACATAAATAGATAGTTTATGTATGTTTATATTTTGTTCTTTATTTTATGTACTTTACACTCAGACACGGAACATAATATGGACATGTTATTGTTTCCAAATATTTGTACCGGACGGGAACCGAACCCACGACCTTTCTGCAGTAAGGGTCTGTACTAGATCTATCAGTTAGTCATTATAACGTTCTTAGCTTTCTCTCCAGCTTATGGAGCCATTGAGTTCTTTGGGGTTTCTAGAAAGTGTCAGCTAGTTCGGTGGTTACATAAATTCTAAAGATTTTGCCATTATCTGAATACAGTCCTTGCTTTTTTGACTGATTCTACTACTTAGCATTCTATAATCAATTTCAATATGCTATTCATGTTCTAGCCACTTGAAAAAATAAAAAAATAATAATGAATAAGAACCGTTCGCAAGTGATTTTTACACAGTTCGACAATCTGCATCAGACTGCTAGTTTCTGACAAACGTACTCGTACATATATCGGTTGTACTGTCCAATCAATCATACACGAATTTTCACCGCACGATTACGGCAGCTGTTATCAATGTCTCGAGGCTAGGACCGTCTTGGGATCCCTATGAACTCGTCTCCATAAGGCAGTATTGAGTCAGCCTCGTTTCATACTTGAAACCGAAATTGCACTCTTTACACTGAAATGGTGCTCTCTTTATCACTGTAAGCATTTTAGTATTCCTTTGTGAAAAATCTGCTGATATTATTTTTATTCTTCACTTCACTTCACTTCATTAGCCCATTTTTACCCCACTGGAGGGGCTTAGGCCTCCCTCGGAGCGAGGGGGCTTGCAGCTTAAATTCACCACGCTGCTTCATTGCGGGTTGGGGATTGTAACGACCGCCGTCTATTGACATCGTCCGACATTATTTTCATTGCAAAAGATTAATTTTTACAAAATATTCGAAATTGAATTGAAGTTATTAAAATTATTAAACAATGAAGTACATACATCGATCAATGGTTTTGATATGAAGAAAACATCCGTGGGAACTAGACATAGTTTTGTTACATCATTCCAAACACGTTTAGTGTTGCCACAAGTTCTTGGTAGTTATAATAAATAACTGCATATTTTTGCACATGCAACGGTTTAACATGAAATTTTTATTGAAGAGCTCACCGTCTTCAATAAAATTAAAATTATTGCTGTCTTGAAAATAAAGCTGTTGAAATCACTTTTTTTCATTATTGAATAAATCTATAAATAATTTATGAAGTAATCTCATTAAAATTAATTCTTTGTGATTTTGTCATTTCAAATTGAATGCAGTAGTTAAAAAAAAAAAAACGATAAAGTTAGATATTCATACAAAATAATCACTAGGTGATTTTTTTAAGGATATCTTTGAACGAACAAAAAAGCTCATATTTTAGAAAAAATTGTTGAAGGAACGTCCGTTCGCCGATCGGCCGACGAATTCCGTATCGATCGATTGCAGCCACCGCGCCGCTCTTGGCAACTTGCACGGATCGGAATGTCATTTAGGTTGCGCCGTACGTAATTAGCGACTGGACTCGGGAAAGAGTTGTAGAGGGCGGTCGAAAATGGCAAGCGCAAAGGGAAATGGGGACATGTTAAAAAGAGAGGGCAATCATGGCGATAAATCATAAGCAATGCGCGGGGTAACTGGGCGGCGCGATGGGTTGGTCGGTTGATTTTTAAACGGTTTTTTGAGTGTCCACACGACCAATGCGCGCACGCATCTCCTACTCGCCCCGCGACCGGCGTGTTTCGCTCCCAAGACGAGACACGGTGCAACAGTTTTTCGTTAATTAGTACCACCATACTTGAGCTCGTTTCGGGATAATAACCGAAAATTCGACCGACCACATATTTTAGATTCGAAATTACGAGAACCGACTGAGTACATCGAACTTGTCACACAAGACCTATAAACATTATTTGCATGCTATATGATCGAGTAGTTGGAGACCCTAACTGCGGAGCCAAGGGTCGCGGATTCGAATCCCGCCCGGGAAAAATATTTGTGTGCACGAACATGTTAATTTGTTCCTTGTCTGGGTGTAAAAAAAATTCATCTATTTAACTAAATGTTATAAAGAATACTTAAGTATTTTATATCAGTTATTTGACATCCATAGTAGAAGCTTTGCTTAGTTTGGAACTAGATGGCGCTGTGTGGCATGTCCCATGTATTATTATTATTACATGTATTTAAGTAACCATAATCACAGATGTTTATAGTTTTGCTTCATATAAGTCCGATTTGGTTAAAAAAAGTTTTTAATTCGTTAAAAGCTAGTCAAATAAAGCAATTGCTCTGTAAGATTAATAATATTTCTTTATTCATCGTCTATTTTTAACGTAATCCCTAAGGACGTATCCTGAATTTAATAAAGTATAGTCATTATGGTCAACCTACAAGTAATTAATACATACGTGTCTCTATGCGACTGCATTCGAAATCGGTTAAACAGTTTTTGTCCACCCAGTGGCCTATTGTCTCGACGCCGTGTAGTCCTTAATTCAAAAACCGCTTTCTGAATATAAAATGTGACTTGTTTAACAACCCACTGTTTAACATCGAAAGGGACATGATAATAAATGAAAATTCGATTAATTATTATATTTAATTAATCGTACATTATGCGATGTTGATTTTAAATGGAAAGGTATAATTATACTATTTAATTTAAAGTTTCGATTATTTGTTTCTAGAGTTATTAAGGTTTTGAAGAATACAATAAACAATGTTATGCACTATAATAATTGAGTTTCAAGATCGTTATAGTTTTCCCGTTGTTTTAATAAAATAACTTTAAATTTTTTTTTGTGTCGTTTATTATAACAGTTTTGGCAGTAATAAGCTGAGGCCGAATGTGGGTGTTCATCCTTTTTTAATTTTTATTTGCCTTTAAAAATATTCTTTGATTTCGGTCTGCCGGAGAAACAATGATAAAATTGCTAAATTTTTTTTAATACATTCGCTATTAGTACGGACTTCATGGCTTCAAAACTTGAACCATAGATAATGTTGTATTTTACAATACTAGGCTTTTTTATTTTACACCAATCACAAACGAGCATTCTGTTCGTAACGCATGCGTAAACCGCAAAAAGCAGCCCGCTCCCGCCCTTAGCTTCAGTCATTATAAAATTTTAAGTATCTACCTATAATTTTAATCGCAAATGTATTGAAAAACGTCTTATAATGCACGTACGGTCATCGGTTTATTATAAGCACTCAATTTCGCTTCGAGCCTATAGACACCTCGACTATAATATGCAGCTTGCACCATGATGTACCATTATCATTCTACCAAATTTTAACTTAATACGATAAGCAGTTAAGAAGTTTAATAAAAAAGGTTTAGTTTTACGAAACTAAAAAAATAATATGTTTGTATACAATATAATTGCTATTATTGCGGACTGACCGAGTAGTCGAGTGGTTAGAGACCCTAACAGCGTAGCCAAGGGTAGCGAGTTCGATTTTCGCCCGGGATAAACATTTGTGTGCATGAACAAGTTCATTTGTTCCGTGTCTGGGTGTAAAATATCTATAAACGTATATATTATATAAAAAAAGGAAATTTAAGTATGTATAGGTATGTATATCAGTTGTCTGTTACCCATAATACAAGCTTCGCTTAGTTTAGAACTAGATAGCACTGTGTGGGATGTCTCAGCTATTATTATTTCAGTTTAATTTGCATTGAAAATCAAGAAATGCAAAATAATATATGACTTGCTATATTAACCGTTATTTCTCTAAGCATCACGTATACAACATTTACCCCGTAATTGAGTTGAACGATCTCTAAGCTAAGACCCACTTTTCACTCCTATATATACCATTGTTTGAAAATCCACTGAGGGAATGCAGATGTATTTACGTTTCTCTTGTATTGTATTGATTATATATATCGAAAAGAACCGTTTGGTTAGAATGCTAAGGTAGTCTTTAATAAAGGAAATTTTATTGTAAATTGAAATAAAGTAAAAAAAAAACTGCAAACACTAAGTAATAAATACAAAATTGTATGTGTTAGTCAGTACTCCGAATAAAAAAAATATCGAGAAAGAAGTTTAATAAACAACCTACCGACTGACAGATTGGCCGCGTGGTTAGAGACACTAACTGCAGAACCAAAAATCATGGGTTCGATTCTCTTCTGGGACAAATATTTGTGTACATGAACATGTCTACTTGTTTCGTTTCTGAGTGAAAAATATCTATATATCTATATATTGTAAACAATATTTAAGTATAATACTTGCTTACTTTGGGACTAGATGGCCCTGTATAGGATGTTCCAGGTATTATTATTAAAACTTATCCAATGCTTCATTTTTTTAATTTGTGCTATTTAGTTCTGTCTAAGAACTCAAAATAAAATGTGTATGATGTTCTGTGAACAGCCATACTTCAACAAGATGCGAAATATCCTTTGTATTAGTATACCTGATATACATATTATATGTTTTTCTCGGTAACCATCAGTTTGCACCATCTCCTCACTGGAAACATTTTGTTTAGTTTGGTAAGCTCTACACGCTCCATAAATTTGGACTACGTTCATATTTAGCCGAAGACGCGGTAAAATATATACGGGTTGTTCAGCTAAATATAGTTCGACTTTCAACATGTTTTTCTCGATAACCGTTAGTTTGTGCCATCTGCTCACTTGAAATATTTTATTTTGTTCGATAAGCTCTACATGCTCCATAAGTTTTGACTACGTTCGGCCGAACATCCGGTATAACGTTCTATCACGTTGTAACGCAACAAAGTAATACGTACTTACTGTGTTAATTTCATATATTTAAAACATATGATGTAGTGACGTAATCTGATTAGAATAAATTTCCTTTACACTAAAAACTTATGACTGACAGTTAAAATACATAAAGATAAGTCATAGCTTTAATTAAATGTAATTAGCGTTAACATGGGAGCATAGTTTGTTTATGGCATTGTTTCGCGCTGAGTTTGGGAGTTTTCCTATTAGAGAATGTTTGTGTCTTATTAATTACTAGCGACCGCCCGCAGCTTCGCTTGCGTAGACTACAAATTCCTGTTATAGGTACTATCAACGTTCGAGATGGTTTATACGTACTTTTTGCTGGAACCAATTTTGGTCACACCCATTCAAACTTTCAATCTTCATTCCCTTTCCACCCTTTAAAAAACCGATACAATTTTTCATCTCCCGTTTCCCACTCTTAAAATGTGAAAATCTAAAAACCCTGAAACACGTCATTATTTAAGTCCCTCCATTCCCATCCTTAAGTTTGAAATTTCTAAAAAAGCCTTTCTTAACTTTATAATGCTCACGTTATAAAATAAACTTATGTTCCAAATTTAAGCTTCCTAGACTTAGTACTTTCGGCTGTACGTTGCTAGATCAGTGAGGACAAACGACAGACAGATAAACAGACAGACAAACGCAAAAAGTAGCTTATGACACTCTTGACAACCTTCTTTCACGTCTGCAAAGTTTCATTAAAATCTGTTCAGTCGTATTGGAAATTAGCTTGAATAGATAAAATTGAATTGAATAGACGTACAGACAAACAGACGGACAAAGAGTAGCTAATGTCAAATATCTTGACAACCTTCTTTCCCGTCTGCAAAGTTTCCTTAAAATCTGTTTAGCCGTTTTGGAGATTAGCTTAAATAGACAGATACACGTACAGACAGACAGACGGACAAAAAGGAACATTTGTTAGTTTTAACGACCTTCTTTTCATATTCATTGATGTTTCATTTAAATAGGTTTAGACATATGGACTTACAGACAGACATACAAAAAGTTCTGTATGTCACATATGGAAAGGGTGTAGTCAAAATCCTGTTATATGTGTAAAGTTTTATCAAAATCGGTTAAGCCGTTTTGGCCGAAGCCGATTTGCTCGAATAGACCGACAGTTCGTTTTCATGTATATAGCCTATAACTCTCCGCTAGAATCAGGCTATCAAAGGCAAAAAGAATTTTTCAAATCCGACTGATAGTTTCAGAGATTAACAAATTCAAACAAACAAATAAACGAACAAACCAACCAACCAACCAACAAACAAACAAACAAAGAAACAACAATCAATCAATCAATCAATCATTCAATCAATCGATCATCAAATCAACGAGAAACGCGCGACGAAAGCTCTCAAAAGGAATAATTTTTCCCGTTTTGCAACATTTTTCATTGATGCTCCACTCCTATTGGTCGTAGCGTGATGTAGTATAACCTATAGCCTTCCTCGATAAATGGACTATCCAACACAAAAATAATTTTTCAGTTTGAACCAGTAATTCCTGAGATTTGCGCGTTTAAACAAACAAACGAACGAACCAACCAACCAACTAACAAACAAACAAACAAACAAACAAACAAACAATCAATCAATCTATCAAACAATCAATCTATCAAACAAACAAACAAACTCTTCAGCTTTATAATAAGTATTTCTATTATATAGATTAATAGATTATAAGATAAAAAGAAAATAAGATATTACTAAAAACCGTATAATGTCGTGATAGCCCAGAGCGCAACGAACCTGTCTCAAATTTATAAGGCCTCATAGGGCCATGGTTCGAATCCGGGCGTGTACCAATAAGTTTTTCTGACTTAAGTACACAATATCACTGACACCGTGCTTCGGAGGGCACGTTAAGCAGTCGGTCCCGGACGCTGTCAAGAGATGGCGGTCGTTACAGTTCCCAACCCGCAGTGGAGCAGCGTGGTGGACTTAAGCTCCAAGCCCCCCTCCTCACCCTGGGGGAGGCCTAAGCCCCTGCAGTGGGGTAAAAATGGGCTGATGATGATGATGATGATGATGAAAAACCGTATCAAAGTCTATTGGTTTGGAAGTAAAAAGTTAACGAACAGAGGCAGACAGCGAATTTATTTTCTCCCGCTATAGTTTTTAAATTTCAATAAAAACTGTTAAGATATTAATTTAAATTGTATGATGTAAAGGGTAATTATAATATGCATGAAATGCTTAAGAAAACTAACGTATTTAATTTGATAAGGATTAATATCACGTTTAAAAAACATCTTCGCAATTAGTACATTATGTTGAACAAATTTGATTGTCATAAAAAAGGTTATAGTAAGTTAACCTTAAAAGATACACATATGCTGTAGCGGACTTTTGGTTAGAACTTTTAAAGGGGTACAATTCCGTAATACATGATTTTTGCTTAACATCAACCGTTTACGCAGCGCGCGCGACGGAAGCTCTCAAAAGGAATAATTTTTCCCGTTTTTGCAACATTTTTCATTGATGCTCCACTCCTATTGGTCGTAGCGTGATGTAGTATAGCCTATAGCCTTCCTCGATAAATGGACTATCCAACAAAAAAATAATTTTTCAATTCGAACCAGTAGTTCCTGAGATTTGCGCGTTCAAACAAACAAACAAACAAACAAACAAACTCTTCAGCTTTATAATATTAGTATAGATGAGTGAGTACTGTTATTTAATTTTTGATATAAAATTCTTTTAAGTAATTTGTTTGAATTTCTATAAATGTTATTTTTTTTACGAAATCGATGAGTTTCGGTCTAGATGATTACTAAAAAAAAAAAAACACTAAAGGTGCCAATAGATTTAAGAAAGTTATAACGAAGCGTGACTGGGTAACAAACATACAACGACGTTTCATTCGGGATATGTTAGTAGCAATGCGTTTAAAGTTTCATCCGGTTATATTTAAGTCCATGTCAATTTATAATTTATTAGTATATACAGCTTCAACTTCAACACTCAACTTCAACAGCTTTTATGCAAGCTTTTAAAATTAATGAATGTATGATCAAATTATAAAAAAATGTGAATTGATTTATTGATTGTGTGGATCATAGTGGGATCGCAAACATATATTATTATTTTTTGTATACACAGGTATAGATCTATTAATATTTTTTAATAATCATCCAGAAAAATTATCGTAATAAACTGGAACATGTAACAGAATATTACAAAACTTAAAAATGTCTATCAGATGCAAGTCCGGAGGCGACAAAGCCCACTCATACATACTGTGTAGCATTAAGAACCTGTTCCACACTCGACTGATTCTAACAAGAATTCGGGGCTATACAAAAATAAATATTGTACGAACGGCTCGGTATCATAACGTAATAACTACGCGACATAAAAATACTTACATTCGTCTTTGACCGTATAATTATAAAACTCATTTTCGTATTTGGATTTGGTGTAGCACTTATGTCGTATTACCAGTAAACAGTTGTATAACAGTATTTATTATGACATCGGACGGTAAAGCACATAACAGATTTTTATCTGGATACGCCCGGCCCGCGCAGCTTCAATATCTATTTCGGGTCGCCGCACTAAAAGTTGTTAATCATAAGGAAATTATTGAAATTAATGTTATAATAAATTGTTTTTAGTTAAGGCGCCCGCTTTCGGCTCTGTGGGAAATGAAATGTATAATAAAGTGTTCGTGTTACGCTGTGAATATTTAAGAAACTTCAGGGTTCCGTACGACGAATTATTAAATCGAAAAGTTTTATCTGTTCGTTTTGCTTGCGTTGCTCTTATTCTATCCTAATTTCACCCGCGGCTCCTTCCGCGTGTTCATCACTAAGTTTTGATTAGTCACCGTTTAGTTCGAGAACCAAAGTTGTCACATTTGAGCAATAAATAGGATGAGAAATAGAGACGAGGGGGACGCACGTATGGCACACGCAATTGGTTATCTAGATCTTTGTATATTACCCGTCACAACCAATGAGTTTTTCTTGACTTAAGAACATAACTGTCACTGAATCCGTGCCTCGGAGAGCACGTTAAGCCGTCGGTCCCGGTTGCTGTCAATAGATTGCACTCATTACAATCCACCAATCCGCATTGGAGCAGCGTGGTGGAATAAGCTCCGATCCCGTTTACCCTGGGGGGAGGCCTAAGTCTCTGCAGTGGGATATAATAGGCTGATGGAACAGAATGAAATGTAATAATTGAAGGGATGTCATCAGTTTATGGGACTCTGGACAATCCATTCCTACCATAAAACGTTGGAGTCAAGAATTCAAACAAGACAAAGAGTCGCTAAACTATGATATGAGGTGAAGCCGCCCAAACACTGCCGTTACCAAAAAAAATTTTGAAAACATAAAAAAACTCGTTCTAGAAGATCGGCGAGTTTAGTTGTGGCAGGATATAAACATTAGCTACGAATGAAGCGGTGCAATGCAAGAAGCCACCAAAAATGCTCACACCCTGCTGGGCAACCAGCGTCAAGTAACAAATTCACTAGAGTTTTTGGTCGGTAATCTTGACAGAGTTTTCACTGTCATTGAAATTCAAATTCAATTTCATTGTCACTGATTGTCACTGTTGATGAAACATGATCGTTCTAAATCAAAACAGAAGTCGATGTAGTTAATAGAAAAAAGGAGCCAATGCATCGCTGAAATACAAGTTGGGAAGAACAGCTTCGAAGTTCATGGCCACGTTTTTTGGGATTGTCAAAGAATTATTTTCATAGATTACCTTCGTAAAAATACTACGATGTATGGAAATTATCACGCTAGCAATAAAAGTGGGCCAAGTGGTCGTCGAGAAACGAGAGGCAAATTGGCAAAAGGAGTCCAGTTTTTCCAGGACAATGATTATGCCCCTTGCGCACGTTGCAAGGCGTGCCCTAAGGGAGACCCGATTTAAAGAAATTAACCATCCAACCTATAGTCTAGACCTGGTCTCTAGCGATTATTTTCTGTTTTCTAATTTAAAAAATCGGGTGATCTGAAACCTCCCGCTGTTTTCGAGTTCAAAGCGCAAAAATTAGAAAGTTATTTAGCTCTTCGAGTTCAAAATATCGATTTTCGTGGTTTGTTGAGGTCTTCGAGCTCATAATAACCATTTTCCGAAGCTCTCCAAGCCAAAAAACAGAATTTCTACACATTTCTTTTAGATTTTTTTATACATTTAGAGTTCTCCAAGCTCAGAAACCTGGGACATATCAAAGAAAATGTTATTTTGGAAATGTTTGAACTGCGATATCTTTTGAACGATTCGTTTGATTTTAGTGCAATTTACGACATTCTATACAATTTTGTAAGAATAACATTTTTGTGCAAAGTAAAAAATCTATTGATCGTAAAATCTCAAATTTATGTTAACAAAACACTTTTTCGGAAATTTGTATACTGCGATATTTTTTGAACACTTCGTTTGATTTTAATGTAATTTATGGCATTATATGTAATTTTGTAAGCACAAAATTTTTGTGCAAAACAAAAATCGATTGATCTTAAAATCTTAGTTATGTTAAAAAACGCGTTTTCGGAAATTTGTGAACTGCGATATCTTTTGAACGCGTTGTTCGATTTTGATATTTTTGGCGGCACTTGACGCAATTTTTCACGTACAAAAACGTATCTAAGGTTTCAAGTAAACCGGTTGGAAAATCTCAAAGTTATTAAAAAAAACTTAAAAAAATATTTTTTTTGACGTTTATTTTTTGAATATTTTTGAAACAGCTTAACCGATTGACTTCAAAATCTAATAAAATCTAAATCTTGATTAACCCTTTCAAACGCCGTATCGCGTGTCTTAATCTGCCAATCCGTTCTCAAGATATCGTACGACAAAAAAAGTTACACACACATGCGGACGTCCAGCCGAAAATGGTCAAAATGGCTTCCTAGCACCTCAAAACGTGGCGATCTGAAGAAAACCTGATTTTCGAAAATCGGACCCAAATCAGTAACTTCTCTTGGATAGTGATAAGTTAAAAAGAACATCTGAGGGCGAAGATTTTCGAGTGATTAAAAAATAAAGATGAACGAGAATTTCGACAACGAAAACAGTGAATATTTTTTCTACCAGTTCGTAGTCCCTTTACGATTACCTAATGTGAGAAGTATATTGAATTAGAAAGAGATTAGGTATATAGCAAAATATTTTTTTAATGTTTAATGAGCACTTTTAATACCTCAGATTTAAAAGTTTTTAGTCTTCCCCCTTATTGATTTGAGAATAAATACAGATGCGTTTTATGTAGTGGTAGATTTTATCTACTAAATTTAGTAGTACTGTCATTAATTACTGTAGAATTTAATGTAAAATATTGTGTAAAATTATTTTGTTAACAAAAAAGTAAATATGTAAATGAATTTATTACTTTGTGGATTTAACCTTTTATATTTAAAGAACGAATAAAAGCAATAAATGTAGTACCTACACAAACAAAATTTAAAATAAATTTAACTGTTTTCAAACGTTCTTAAATTGACACAGTCATAAAACTTGTTTATTGATTTTCAAAACTATGAATTTTCAATAGCCTGTGAGTTCTATTCGTGTTATATTGTAAAATTCACGTCTGTATGTGATTTTAGTCGTAAAAAGAAGTTTAGATAATTATCTTATTTCCTTATTTATAAAGCTTGCGTTCGCGACTTGTGCGATAATATAGTCTTATTTTTTTGTCCTTCTACAAAACTAATTCTTGGATTTTCCTTCACAATAGGTGGATGATGATGAAACAGAACTTGTTACTGAAAACTTCAACAAACAAACACCTTTAAATCTGCTTGAAATCTGTCTGAACATCTAATTTTTAACAATGTTTCTCATTTAACCTTTCATGATTAACTGCTGAATTGCTTCTCATGAAATATGAGATTTTGTTTTTATTGTAAATTATTATCACAGCAGACAAAATGTGGATATAAAAGATATAATGAAATAAGCCCCATTCAAATCGATTTTAGCACATGCTTACAAACGACAATAATATCAGACCATTATGTCCCACTGCAGGGGCTTAGGCCTCCCCACGGAATGAGGTTGTTTGGAGCTTAATCCACTAAGCTGCTCCATTGTGGGTAGCTGGATTTTAACGACGCCCATCTGATGAGGCAACGACCGATTTTATATAATAGTGTGATACAGGCATGGCGAGTGTGAAGGTGGACGCGCAGGGATCCCAGGATGGTATAGTCTTTTCTCCGCTAATTGGTTCTAGCGTTTTTGCTATTGCTTGCGCTTAAAGTATAAACAAAACAGGCCATCTTTACAAACTTTAAGTAACCTACGATTACATGGCTGTAAAAGGTCAAGTTCATTTCAACATTTAAAGTATCTAAATTCGTCTCCACGGCACGCTCTCTTCCGTAAAACATGACGCAGCATGATGTCGAATGCTAGAAAAATTTCCTAGTCAGTACACAATCCAATGGAGTGTCATTGTCGAGAGCCCTCGTTTAATGAACCGAGTGAAGCTAAATAAAATCTTTCAAGTGTAACGCCTCTCATGTTAAATGGTTCCGTATTTGAAATAGAATATTTTTATTTTTTAAATTTAAAATGACTTTTAGGAACCATAGACTCTAGGTCCGTGTCATTAATGGAGCTTTTATCACTGGGACTTTAATAGTTAATTATTACTAATAATTTTGGCACATCCGCCGCTTATATATGCAGCTTGGCGCTCCTAAACTATTGAGTTTGCCCTAAAAAGTACATATATCTTCATATATATATTTTTTTCATTTTGTTTGAAACTTATTTTCTAATAGAACAATAATTTATTATAATTACAGGATCAGGTATTATAGACACTTGCAACGCCATAGTTTGCACCATCCGCCTTCGCGGCACCTACAATAATTTTTAGCACCTTATTTTTAGTAACTTAAATTTTACCCGATTAAAAGAACATTTCAAACATATTACAATTCAATACTGTAAGTAATAGTTTAAAGTGACATCTTGTCACTTTAAACTATAATATAGTACGTAATTATAGTTTTTCATAGGAATTAAATTTTATATTACCTTTTATTATATAAGTACCTACTTGTTAAATTCTTATGTGAATAAGATTCGTATTGTATGGTATGTATTAATTTTCTGAAGTATTTATTTTTGTGTACGTTATAATATTTATGATGAATAACTTCATATTCTTGATGCGAAGTCAATCGATGAAGAAGGCGTGTTTATATAATTAAATACCTCTATGTCAGAATAAAATTATTCTTAAATCTCAAAGTCTGTAATTTCATAACGTTACGCTATAAATCAATAATCAATAAAGAACTCACTAAAGTAACAAAGTGGAAATAATTTTGTGAGTTTTAAAATTTTACGTTGAGACTCTTTTAACTTGAATAAATTTATTGCTTAATTAAATACCTTTTTTCACTTAAATTCAATATAATCAATGATTTATCAGGCGAAAGCTATTTTTAAATACAACTAACTGTTAACTCGTTATTGTACAGTGGCACGACCTCATACGAGGATGTGAAATTTTTGAAACAAGTTATTTTCCGATTTTTTTATTTCAACAGCTTTATGAGCATTGTGTACTTGCAAATTTTCACACATGCTATCCATTAAACCTTATTTTCACACATGCTATCCATTAAACCTTAACCAATTACTGAAAAAAAAACGGTATTCAGATCAGTGAAAACTAGACTTTCTGTCGTAAAATTGTTTAACAACATTTTCATCTTGAAACTAAATGCAATTTTCCCATTCATCGGCGTTCCAATCATTCTTACTCCGATTTATCCCGAGCGTGAATTGGCTGAAAGACTTAAAATATGAGTCAATATTTATTTATGTACACTAAAAACTAAAATAATACGAATTTATACGTGAAATCCATGTGAGCGAAGATACTGCTAAAAATGTCATATAAGTATTTCCACAGAAATTCTATCGGTTAGCAAGTTGGGTTTCACCTGTTCTGTATTTGCCACAGAAACAGTCTTTTGTGTTTTTATATAATCAGTATTCAAACAGTACGATTCACATTATACATTATAATAGTGTGTGTCTGCATATCCTGCCCGTTTTTTCCATCTTTCAGGCTGTCCCGCTTTGTTTATATTGAGTTTGAGGCCGCAATAGAGCTTTTATGTATTCAATCTATAAAATTTAGTTCGTACACTATGGACGCGTTTCATTCCCCAATAATTTAATATCGATTTTCATTAGTTTGAATACAGTTACGTAAATTTAAATATTTGTAAAACTTGTATAATCTTAAAATAATATTTAAAATATATTTAGTAAGATTTGAAATTAAAAAAGGCAGGTCAACATTTTTTTTTATTTCATTAATTTTGAATACTATTAGAAATAGAGTATTATCTGTCTATGGATATATGTATGTTTGTATCTATGTATTTAATGCGTACGTACTCATATACTCTAGTTGCATACGAATAAGCTGAATGTATATATTATTTAATATATATTAACTAAATAATATAGAATAACATAAATACGACTAATTTAAAATAAATATATAACATATTTACTTACAATACTATAACTAATTCTTAAATGGTGATCAAATAAAACTAATCTAATAATCCACCCCTCGCTCGTTAAGACAAAGAAAACCAAAAAAAATTATTTAGAATTAAAAAAATTAGAAAAATTAGAAAGTTAGAAAACGTTTAAACATTTTAAGTAGTTAACGGTAAATTCAATCATTTACAATATCATAAAAAACAATTAAATGTCTGACTAAACTAACTTGACATAATTGTCTGAAAAAACAAATTCTTTCCCATTTAACTCACACGGCACTAAACCAGCACACCAAACAATAAGTTCCGACGACATTCAAGTCAGATTAAGTATGAGAAAAGCTTTATATTAATAACAGCCAATAACTTAGCAGAGTTGAAGTTATAGAAAGCACTTTTGCTTAAGCGACGACGATATTTCACGATGCTAAGAATGTGTTTCCGGAATGGAGTTGGCTTTGTCGAAAGCTTCGCGGTAATATAGTTAACATTTGACCGATGGATTTAGAATGAAGACTATATGTTTTAAGTAAGCTTACTCTTATATAGTTATATATATATATATATTTTCTTTCCGTCGAACATAGTATAAGCACGTTTTCATTATAGGTACGTATGTACATTAAAATAAAATTTAATAATTTGAATAAATTAAATTATAAACAAAAAACAATCGACTATTACTAATTTGATAGAAGTTTTCTAGAAAACGCTAGAACGTCCACATATTAGAATGGATGACCGCTTAGCCTAGTGGGTAGCGACCTTGCCTACGAAGCTGGAGGTCCCGGGTTCGTATCCCAGGTCGGGTCAGTATTTATATGATGAATATTGATACTGATACCGTGTCTTGGTTGTTATACGTATGTGGTATCTTCGCTTGGTACCCAAAACACAAGCTAATGCTTAGTTTGGGGCCTAGACGTTGTTGTCATGTATACGTTATTATAAAAAAGGTGGAACTTGTGGAATGTGTTAGATTTGAGTGGGTAATGAAAACAAAGTCACGGTCAAAGTAGAAAAAAATACTTAATTGAGGTTTGAGCAAATGTCAAATTGACGATACGTGGATACCAGTGATACATTTTCCTGTAAACACATTTTTCCATAAATAGACGTGTACATAACTTGCCGTATGTTTTTTTCAGATTACTTATTTCATAGATTTAAAACTCTTTGATGAATATGCCTGTAGCGGGAAACGAACCCACGGACTTTATACAAAAGGTTAATACACTTTACACAAATATTTATAATAATTATTGATACTTGAACCTTCGTCATACTCAAATAACTTTATTTAAATAAACATTATTTTTAAATCAAATTTAAAATATATGCGTCCATTATTATTACGTAGACATAATTATAATATACTCGTACCGATAAAATCACGTAAGAACCTAAAAATATTTTAAAAAAAAACACAATTTAGAGAAAATTTAAAAATTTGTCCGTCATTCGGCGAGGCCCGTCCCTCGAGGCGCACTTACAACATTATGGAAATCATACCTTGTACCTTTTCTGCATTCGACGCGAATATTTTTATCGGAACATCTTCGTGTTTTACGTATTACGCTCACGTATGTTCGGCGTTAACTTTTAAACATATCAATTATAATCGAGACTAAGTTATAGCACCGGTTTTGTACAGAGACACCAAATTTCATGTCGGTCGTTATTGACAGCAGAAGATTTTTCCGTGTAAAGATACAGTCTAAAATTTAATGAAAGTATACTCAGAACGAAGAGTATTTTCTCATAGAAGTAGAATATTACGGTAATTATAACCCACAGACCAGTCAACCTATAGACCACGCTTTAATAAACGTCAGTATGAAAACGAAATCGCCAAAAAGTGGCGGGGTGCGGGGAGAAGTCGGCTAGTTTTCATTGGCTCGTTCAAAATTGACAATTTAATGGCTTCCGACGTGCTTACAACTGACGGCTCACTAGTGACGTAGTTACGTAGTATCACTACTTAGCCTTGGCGAATGCTACTCCCTGTCAAAGCGTGGTCTATAAGGTTGACTTGTCTGTGTTATAACCCCAGAGACAGACGTACATACAAACGCACACTCGAGAAACCCCTCCGCAGTCGGGTAAAAAGAAAACTATCGAAATACTAAAGATTACGATCAGTAATAAGTCTTAAAAACTAAACGCATAAGCGCATTTAACTACTAAATTTAAGCACACTATTTCACTAGTATGATATATAATTCCATATATTAACGTTCAAGTATATTGATTATTAATCTACTCGTTAAATTACGAGTCCTCTGGTATGGTTACCAATTTTATTACGTGCGTAAACCAACTTCTGCAAATAAAAGCGTCGTACGAGCATTAGGGCGCATTTAAATGCATGTTGTGCTCCAACATTGGTTTAGTTAGTCTGTCGGTTCTTCACATATTTACGGGGTCTTTGGCGTAGGGCGAACAGAATTATCGTTTGGAAACTTGTCACATATAAAAGTATCGATCTATATTTTGTTCGATCGATATTTTGTTTTAATGTTTGACCGCCCGTACAGAATATCTGTGTATACTTTTACAAAACTGCGACTGAACAATATTTGTACGAGGTTAATGTCTTTGAGAAGTTTTTTGTAATCGGCTAATAAGACGTTTATAAACCTATAATTCACATTTTTTTTTGTATATTTGTATTTTTTTTAACAGCTTGTATCTCGAAAGCCATTGATTCGAATATTATGAAATATTTGAATTTAATTAAATACTCGTAAATGAAATAACGATTCGAGAGTTTGAATCCCCAATTTTATTTTTGTAAATTAATTTGTGTTTTAATATTTTCGATATGAAGTTCCATTTGAAAATAAAGATAGGCCAAAATCGTAAAATATTTTTTTTTTTATATCTAGAAAAAAGTGATTTCTATATAAGCGTTTTAGACGGAATCTTGGAGTTTTATAAAAAAAAAAACATAAATAAGTATTAAATAAAACGGGGCACGGATTACGTCCCACGCAGACCCTATTTCGATTTAAAGTTTTCATCTCAAGCTGCAGTTGTCTTTAAGGGCCAGGACACACAGATAGGGACACACAACGTCGTGCTTCGACGACCAAACAAAATTCGCAGCTCTATTGTTTATAGCAATAACTGTATTCTTATTGTTCTCAATGATTTTATTTTAATTTATTTAATTTAATCTCATATTTTTTATTTTATTTTTTTTGAAATGTTTCATATGATAAATATATTTAACCTTAAAAATATAAATACGTTAGTTAATGAAGGTTTGTCGGTTATGTTACTGTGCACGTAACTTTACTATATCATTATAGTAAAGCAATTAATAATTATTTTATATTGTGCCAATTAATCAATCCCAAATTTTCGAACTGAACTAATTGAAAGTTCTTATAGCGTGACGTCACCGGCTGGAATTATAAATTCAGCCATTGCCGTTGTATATTTATAAAAACAATGTCAGTCTCACAACTGTCAATAGTAATAGTGTCATTGTTTTTATAAATATGCAACGGCAATGACTAAATATATAATTCCACCCGGTGACGTCACTATAGGAATTTTCAATATAATATACGTAAATACCGATGTAAAAATTTTTTCAAATCACTTTCTTAAAATAACCTATTCTTTCAAAAAAAAAAATTCGTAAAACGGACTTTAGTTCAGAGTTTTGGGAATGGTCAATTGCGAAATAGCAGCTAGCAGACTTATTGATTCTTATCCAATTTGGACTTTGAGACGGGCTGTTAAATATCGCCTTAAATCTCGAATATTAAAACCCGACAGAGACTAAGCACACACGTTGACACTGTATTTTTGTTCACTTTGGATTCGACTGTTTGCGAGTTCAGATAAAGGTTCAGATATAGATATGAAAATGTGTGCATACGATACCTACATATATGCTATATGAATGATATTTCACCGGAAAATCGTGAACACGATCGTTCCAAATGCTAAGTTGAGATTTCCTCTGAATTTCTGCAATGTTCGCGAATCTGTTTTCTTAATTATTTTCACATGGCTTGAATTCAAGCTATCCATGATCCATGATCCACTATACACACATAGTAGAATGTGACTTAAAATCATGATCACTTTACTGGCTGAATTCTGATTGGGTAACAAACAACCGTAGACGTTTCAATTTAATTAGTAAAGATTTTCACTGTTGATTGTTATATTTTGATCGCAATAAACTCCAATTCGGAACGTCGCGCCTATGAACTCAAAATAATCCGTCAAATATGTCGGCTTAAAATGCTTTACGGTCATTTTAATCTTGTAATCTTCTTACCTTTTATTTCACTGACATGCTTTTAAGGGCTAAAGACGCATCACTGACTATATACAGTTTCATTTTCTTCTGACAGATTACTTTCAAAATTAATAACAACTATTACGTATTGTTTAAAAGGTATATATTATATATATAAGTATGGATTAGTGTACTAGTATTGTGTTTAATATCTATATGGATATTGAATTTGAAACATATTTTACAACACATAAAACTATTTAGTACCTGTTTAAAAAAAAAAAAATCAATTTATTTGTAATCTGAAAGCTTCTTAAAAGTTGAGTGTGGTAACAAAACGAGAGCAAGAGTACCACGTTCATTTCCGTTTTGCACTTTTTTCGGTCCCTCCGGAGCGAGACGTTATCGTTGGAGCTTTGTCGGCTGCGCTAAAAAGCTCACTCGTTAGAACTTGTATAAGCTTTTGAAGATTCACGTTTTGGTTCGCAATATATTTTACATACTAGTGACTGTCCGGAATTCCAAGTGAATACAATTTAGGACCAGATTTTTGTGATCATACAAGAAGCCTATTGTCCTTTCTGTGCCTATGTCAGAGCTAGTTAATATCTTTTTCGTTACCTACGATTACGTTGAAGCTGAAACAGTTTTATTCGGAATATAAGCGAGCAAACAAACAAAAGGACAAGCATAACTTATGATTATTACTATTTTCTTTTACTGAATTTACATTAAAATGAAGAGCATAGAATAGTTTTCTATAAAAAAAAGTTGAGCAGTACAATATATTGAAAACTAATTTTTGACTACGACTACAGTTCCAATCAAACTTCATGTCGGATCCGAATATAGGCACAAGTCGCGTCGCAGTAACAAATTTTAGGTGTAGCGGGACGCAGTGGAGCGAGGGGTGTATGACTGTACCTGCGCAAGTACGCCTGTAGCGTTTATTCCGATCCACTATAAAGTTTGAGGCGAACTATTACCTACATGATTTTTATGTTTCGCAGTATTTAGTAGTTAATCTACATAATACGCATAATTATTAATTTTCTTCTTCCTACTCTGCCCCTAAAAATAAAACTTTTATATGCAATTGTCAACTACCTATTTAGATAATAAAATTTCACTAAAATCGGTGTAGTCTCTTTCGAGTTGTAATTTTTCGAACAAACAAACAAAAAACACCGAAAAAATGGAAATGTGTGTTGTGGGTTCGGGGACGACTAATTCCAGTTCGGTGCAAGCTCATAAAGACCTGCGACATGAAGTTAGCAGGTGGATTTCGTGTAAGAACAGTCAAGCGAAAAACAATGTAGCACAATATTTTATTTAAATATTGAGACGAACACACAATTTTATTATATAATACTCTAAGAAAAGTTATTAGTATACAATATTTATTTGACTGACCGATTGGCCGAGAGGTTAGAGACCATAACTGCGGAGTCACAGGTTTGATTCCCGCCCGGGACAAATATTTGTGTGCACGGACATGTTTTTTTCGTTCCGAGTCTGGGTGTAAAATATTTATATATGCATATATTATAAAAAAAAGAATATTTAAGTATGTATATCAGTTGTCTAGTAACCCATAACACAAGCGAAATACTTGCTTACTTTGGGACTAGACGGCGCTGTGTAGGACGTCCCATGTATTGTTATTATTATTATTATTATTAAAAATGAAGCTTACAAGCGAAATGATCAATTTTATTAATTTAAAACGGTTGTTAAGTTAAAATAAACATTGTTACATTCGTATAACAAACGCGTTCCCAATTAATTTTGTGAGCGAATAACATAATCTCGCCGATGCATGCTTGCACTCTGGCCACATTAATTGGGGTGCATCGTATCTGCGTATCAGCTCAGACCGAACAATTAAAGGAAATGATTTAGTACTTGTACATTTGTCTTTGGATGTTTTTTGGAGAACTGTTATTTTATTTCAGCTATTCATATAAGAGACTGTTTTATATTACGTTTGAGCTTCATCAAGAATAAGGAATGTGAAGTACCTGTACCGTATTTTATTTAAATCATGGGTTATTGTAACAAAAAATTTATAATAAGCGTATTAATATATAAAATATATTGATGGCGTCACATAATAATCGTTTACCTGAAAAAATATATGAGCAGAAAAGTCACATTAATTTTTTTTATTGGTTGTCTTGCTTTAGGAAGCCGGATTCGACGTTTCCCTATCTTCAGACGTCATACAATCAAATAGAGTACAACTTTTACGATTTACTAAATGTCTACTAAATACTTCACATACGTAATTATAACCTCAAAAGCGCCCGATTGTTTCGTAGAAGGGCGGGCAGAGAAATTTCTACTATGTACTGTCCCGGTATGCCGTCCTTGCTACGTGGACATTCATAAATATTTTCATGTAGATTATTTGGTTTATAAATACGAATTCCAAAGCAAAATTATAATAAAATAATAGGTTCAAATTCAGAATATAAATTATACACATCATAGTCTACTGTATAAATTTGGAAGGGAACTGTCAAGTTTGGAACTGTCAGCCGACTTTCACATCAAGCTTGTGAACTGATGCCGCGTAGGGGGTATCTGTGTGTGAAATATCGTCTTGGATGTAGAATATTAAAAAAGTTATGCCTTTTATTAAGAAAAGAAAAGGAAGGAATAAGAAAATAAAAAAGTATGTAAGAATTTAGTATTATAGTGAATGGCAAACTCACTAAACTACTTTGTGGCTACAGTAAATGTCAAATGGATGGGTCAAAGTAAAAATGTTATAATGCAAGTACGGTAAACTGGACATTATAGTCGAGGCTTTTATAGGCACGAGAAGAAGCCGAGTGCTTACAATAACCCGACACTTTTTCAATACATTTGCGATTACAATAATTAAAATAATACTTCCAATCTAATAATGGCGGGAGCTAACGGCGGGAGCGGGCTGCTTTCCTCGGTTTACGTTACAAACAGAATGCTCTTTGTGATTGGTGTAAAGTGAAGAGGCCTAGTGCTTTAAAATACAACATTACGGTACAAGTTTCGTTGTTATAAATATCGTATCAATATCAAATGTATTGAAAAATATAGTAAAAGCTCATCCAGTGCCATGGACCTAGCATCTATGGTATCTATAGTTATTTAAAAAAAGGGGGACTGCAAGACTGCGGCATAGGGAATCTGCTCATCGAGTAAATATCATATAAAAAAAAAATCTGCGTCACATAATTACCAAATATTTTTTTATATACATGGTGAATTAATGGACAGTGAAATGGAAAATGTGATAAAAAAAATATACGACGACGATTTTTTTTAATTTTTGTCAGGAACGTACTTAGTAGCTAGTGATGGAACTGACGTGCATTAGATGCCTTGAATTACATATTCATTTAGCAGCAGATTTTCTAGCACAATCCGACAAATCCTGAGGTGTTAAATAAAAAATTGGTTTGTTAAAATTCAGTACTCGATGAGGAGATTCCGTATATAGCGATATATCCTGCAATCCTCTTATAAACAATAAATTGCTGAGAGACGATAATTGAATCCAAACTGGATGATATGAGGATAATCATCTTATAGGCACTGCGTGATACGCACATCTGATCGCATTTTAGGGTAATGCCACACCAATTATGTTTTCTGTGGTTAAAATATAAAATTCAAGTTCAGTATTTTATAAGTACTATAAAAAGTTAAATTACATTTTTCATTTGAAAATATTTTTTTTACTTTTATGGAAGTAATATTAATTTTTCTTTTAATGTTTATATAATGTAATATAATACTGAATGTCAAAAAGTTTTAGTTATATTAAAAAAATGTACATTTTAAATTAAATCTCATTCTCACGACACTAACTCGTAATCGCCATTCACACAATAAAAATCAATGAAATATATTTAAAAAAATGCATAACAATTCATTAATGATAACAAATGGAGTTACATGAGTATCATTAAATTCTCCCATAAACTGTGTCACAGTATACACAAAACGATGATTGTTTATATACCATAAGTAATCGTTACACCTAATAGTTTAGACGTTAAAACAATATAGATTGTAATATACGTTTTTATTTATTTCTCTAATAAATTATAATATCTCGCAGCGGTTTCCATTAAGCCGCTGGCCGGGGGCGAGCCGGTTCATCACATAAATACCTTTCATAATTTAAAAGCAACGAGGTTGCACAAACTACTATATATTACGGTACCTTTGATAAATCCCGTTAATAAAAAATAAATCGAGAAAACACTTTGGTGACGACCAACGACAATGATAGTTGAAATGGTCGAATAAATTATTTTTATTGGCGTTAAATAAAAATTAGTTTACTACATGTTTATTTATCTTTAGTATATTCTGTTATGAATACGTAAAAAAAATAATGAATATTCCTGCATGTAAACCTACAACTGATCGGATAAACTAGCACAGCCACTGCTGATTGCGTTGCATGTGTTCTTCAACATGAGGCTTTCACTTTCAGTACTGGAGACAGTTCTTCCTCATCACTGAGTTAAGGAGTTTGGAATTTAAGCCCATCATGTATGTCCGGTGCGGATTGAGGGTATTGACATGTTTCCACAGCCCTAATAGGTTTTTTTTTCGTAGCCATTCTTTCTTTTTGTTTGAAACGTTTCGCCCATACCTAACAAGGTAACAACCGATCAATACGTACTAATTAATCTATCATTGGTTTTAAATATCACCGTTACAGAAGTTACGATTTCGGCAGTGTAGCTTGTATTCATTGATAATACGGATTTTCTGAAAGAAAAATGTCAGCAACTGTGTTGCAAATACTTGGATTCGAGGGCCGGTTTCAATGTTATTTCGAATTCATATCGCCTTTCATCATCATCATCAGCCCATTTTTACCCCACTGCAGGGGATTAGGCCTCCCCCAGGGTGAGAAGGGGGGGCTTGGAGTTTAAATCCACCAAGCTGCTCCACTTCGGGTTGGGGACTGTAACGCCCGCTATCAGTGATATTGTGTACTTAAGTCAGAAAAACTCGTATATCGCCTTTATTTCGTATAAAACTTTATCAAACCTAACAGCCAAAGCAAAGTAATAAAAATTATAACTATTACACTAGCGAAATTTATATAAAGAAAACGCCATAATTTCGAAGAAGAAGACATGATAACCGGTTGGCCGAGTGATTAAAGACCCTAACTGCAGAACCAAAGGTCGCTGGTTCGATTCCCGCAAGGGACAAATATTTGTGTGCACGAACATGTCTATTTGTTCCGTGTCTGGGTGTAAAAAAATTATTATCTTTAAATCTAAATATTATATAGATTATTTAAGTAATTTATATTTGTTGTCTGGTATTCATAGTAGAAGCTTTACTGAGTTTTGAACTAGATGGCGCTGTGTGGGATGTCTGAGGTATTATTATTATTATTGTTTATTATATACGCCAGGATTTACAATCTGATCCTTTTTAGGGTTTTGTTCTTCAAAAAGAATAAAATATAGGCCATGTAAGATCAGCTCCCTATATATATATTTTAGAATGTGCTAGGATCAATAGAGAATATGTCGTAAATATATAAAATAAAGATTAAGTTGTATGACATTAGACCGGTTCTGATTGTAGCGTGGCCCCACTGGCGCCACACAAGGCCACGTAGTCTGGAACTAGGTTATAGCGAAAGGAAATGTATCTATACCTAAATACCTGAAGTGGAATAAGTCACGCACTGCGTAGGTTTAAGGGTTTCATTTTATAACAGGTCAATACCAAGCAAAAATACATAATAACTGAAGATTATTACGAATCTTCAGTTTAAAATTTTCTTGAAATATATATATTATACATACTTCTTAGCAGTTAGTCTATCGATTCATGACACTATCTGTTGTTTAACAATGCCAGACTGAAGGAATAAGTAATAAAATATTAAATCGATTTTGGCCTAAAGACAAATTTACTTAGACATATTTTTTGAGTTAGAAATGTTTTCAGGCATAATCAATACCAATGAGTTTCTATGCATTTAGCATAATTAAGAAAATTTTACTTCCAAGTAATTACACTGATTGTATGGTTTGGAACAAGTGCAATACAAAACCAGGTTTACACGTATGCATAGCCTTGGGTTAAAACTAATGTCTAAGCGTAACTTGCATCCTCTGGTTCGAGATCATTGACTCTGCATCTATTCAAACATGTATGTTAAACATATTGTTTCTGCTGATTATCGAGGAAAATTTCAAAAGATAAGAAGCTATGAATTGAGACTGACATAGACATTTTGAAGCCGATTGTAAAGTATTAACTGTATAATTAAACATCTTCAAAACCTTCAATTTAGTTTTTGTAAAGTTTGATTAATTCGTTTTTATTTAAATACAGGGTGTGTGTAACAAACGGGCACTGTATAGGGAGAGTACCATAAATAACTAACAAATTTTAAGTAAAGGAAAACATTCTATTCATGGAATTTTGAAAAATTACTTGTACGAGCCAGTAATCGAACCGACACACCTGAAAAAAAGTGTTTTTTTTGTGGCACCAATTGATAGAATCAATAGTCAGTAATTAAATCTATACTTATTAATATTATAAAGCTGAAGAGTTTGTTTGTTTGTTTGTTTGTTTGTTTGTTTGTTTGTTTGTTTGAACGCGCAAATCTCAGGAACTACTGTTCGAATTGAAAAATTCTTTTTGTGTTGAATAGTTTATTTATTGAGGAAGGCTATAGGCTATATGTATAAAATAATATTATCTGTTTGTCTGTCTATTTGAGCAAATCTCCAAAACGGCTAAATTGATTTTGATGAAACTTCACAGATATGGAAAGAAAATGGTCAAAAGTGACATACACTACTCTTTGTATGTCTGTATGTACGTCCATCTGCCTATTCGAGCTAATCTCCAAAACGGCTAAACTGATTTTAATGAAATTTCACGGGTATGAAAAGGAGGTGGTTAAAAGTGACATACGCTACTTTTTGCTCGTCTGTCTGTCTGTATTTCTATGTGTCTGTTCGAGCTAATCTCCGAAACGGCTGAACAGATTTTAATGAAACTTTGCAGACGTGAAAGAAGGTTGTCAAGAGTGAGATCAGCTACTTTTTGTGGCTGTCTGTCGTTTGTCCTCACTGATCTATCAGCGTAGATAAGACCGAAACTACTAAGTCTAGGAAGCCAAAATTTGAAACCGTAGTTTATTTTATAACGTGAGTATTAATTTTTTAAGAAAGTAATATTTGAAAATTTCAAATTTGAGGAGCGAGGGATGGAGGGGCTATGTATGAGAGTCTTTGTTCTTTAAAGTTACAAACAAAAATTTTAACATAAATAAATAATGACGTGTTTCAGGGTTTTTGGATTTCCACATTTTAAGGGTGGGAAACCGGAGGTGAAAAGTATGGGAGTATCGGTTTTATTAAAAGAGTGGGGAGAATGAAGATTGAAAGTTTGAATGGGTGTATCCAATATTAGTTTCAAGAAAAAGTACGTATAAACTATTTCGAATGTTAATACTACCTAAAACAGGAATGTGTAGTCTACGCAAGCGAAGCTGCGGGCGGTCGCTAGTTTCTTTATAAAAAGTGTCTGAAACCAGATGAAAAACATGAAATCCGGCATAATTTTATCAAAATAAATATTACAAAATTAATCAATACTAGTGATGTCGTAAAATTTTTCCAATTTTTTCCGAACAAATTAATTAATATGTTGTTCGAGATCCATTCACCGCAAGGCAAAGATTTATAAAATAATAATAATAATAATAATAATAACACACACAATCACAACAACGTCTAGGTCCCAAACTAAGCATTAGCTTGTGTTTTGGATACCAAGCGAAGACACTACATACAAATAACAACCAAGACCCGGTACCAGTATCAATATTCATCATATAAATACTGACCCGACCTGGGATTCGAACCCGGGACCTCCAGCTTCGCAGGCAGGGTCGCGCCCACTAGGCTAAGCGGTCGTCTAAATTAGTCAAATAAAAGAAATTATTGTCTTATTATTCACCCATTTATTGTAAAATTTTATGTTTCTGTGACTTTAGAAATGATGTTTATTGATTAGATTTGTTCCCTATAATTAACTCTGTCGATTGCTGCCATAAGAACACAGTTTTTTTTATTAGTGTCGACAAGTGCCTTTCCAATTTCCATGTACGAAAAATTTCTTCAATTAAAAAAAAAAAAAAAACCAGTCAAGTGCGAGTCGGTCTCGCACACGAAGGGTTCCGTACTACTATAAAATAATACCTCTACGCATTCGTGAGGAAAGGGGGAAGTTTAACGTTATTAAAAATATTTTTATTATTAACTAAAAAACTAACTAAATTAAATTAAAAAATTAACTAAAAATTTATGTTTTTCGCAATGTTTCCTTTAACTGTGCTATAAGACGTTACTTTGTACCAAATTTTAAGACTCTGAGTTTACGGGAAGTACCTTGTAGGTTTTGATTCCCTTGCGAGTGTAGAAAATTTGTAGCATAAAAGTTGGCTTAGAAGTTTTATTTTTTCACAGATCGAAGGGACAGTAAACTTAAGTATTTTATATGAATTTCAGCTTCATAACTCTACGCGTTCCTGAGAAAAAGGATCTAGACACACAGACAGACAGACGGACAACAAAGTGATATCCTATAATAAATTGTTTTTTTTTTTGTTTTTTGAGGTACGGAACTCTAATAAAGTTTCCTCTAAGTGATCTTTGCTACTTTTAATATTCAAGGTACTTTCCCTCCAGGAGGTTTCCTTCGTTTGACTTTGCCCTGTATTCAGCTAACTTCTGTTTAGATAGCTCGGTCTAGTCCAACTCTATCGTGTTATATTTTTTTTGAGAGATTTTATTAGTACGGACACATATATACACACATATATGTATATATATATACATACATAATACAAAAAAAAGGTTATGCACTCTCGTAGTTTCTATATTTATAGAGATAGGTGAATGAAATTTTGCATGTAGGGAAGGCAGGGTTGTAATTTATTACTCTGAAAAATGTAATGAGTAATGGTAATGAGTTTTAAGTTTTTGGAAAGTTTTTGATTATCTATCATGTGAATATCATTAGAAAGCTCTTCTAAAACTAGAAAGAGGTTTTGTTAGCTACTTTTTATTTCAGACGCCCGTTTGTGTGGGACCGACATGCACTTAGCTGGTTTTCATAATTTAACTTCACATATTTGTCTTGTTGAGCTTATTAAGAAAAATAGACTAATATTTTAGTCATCATTTTACTCAACATTTTAATCAAAATTGCCTTTGTTTAGTTTTCGATTCTGATTAATAAGCTCATGACAATTAATCAATAATATTATTATTATTACTATATTTTTAAGGGTTCGTTAATTATAATAAAATTTAAGCCAACATTGATATCCGTTCATTACGAACAGAATACATCCTACATGACCTTAACACACATTCATAGACAAGATTCATAGACACGTAAATACTACAACTACAGACTAAATACATAATGCTATAGACAAGGACTACAGACTACATGCATTAAATACATAACGCTTTTATTCATCACATTCCAATTGTAAAAAAGTATTTTGGAATAATGCATAAAATTATTTTCGTAGTAACAGTTTATCAATATTCAAACATAGAATACATGTTTTGCGTTTTCATTATTTTTACATTGAGATAGAATGCCTCTAACTGTCGGCAGTAAAACTGAAACTAAAGCGGGCAAAGCCGCAGGCAGCCACCGGCACAAACTAAGTATGTGTATTGAATGCGATAATTCACAGCCATACGTAGGTATCTAAGTGAGAATTTACGATGGCTGTAAACGGTCGTTTTATGATCCGATACCAATTCCGATTGGTGGCTTCTAAGTAGGTCATAGCGTGGGTAGAGAGCTGTTTACACTCTGTACTCTACAATAGAGTGTAATATAAAACATACTTTGTTCTAGTTCCGTACTTTATCGACATGGCGTTCAAGAAAATTTGAATCGGATTTTATTAAAAATTAGTAAAGTAAATTTAGAGTTAGAGTAAACTAAGCAAAAATAAATGATTTTTTAAGTTTAAGACAAATAGATTAACATTATGATATTCTTAGTTTTATCATGAAGTTTAATAGATAATTTCATAGTAATTCAAATTATCAAATACATATTATTAAGTTTTAGTGTGTAAACTAAGCTTTTTTTTTGATTAGAACCGCATTTTGCGAAAAAAACTTTTTTTTTATTTCGTTTAATGGTAATCTTAAAATGAACAGTGATTCTTAGATTAAAATGTTTGTCGAATTCTGATCAAAGATAATAAACGATCTATGAACGTATTGATATAAAATATAATTTTAAACATATGAAAGTTACATATCTATGAATGATCGGGTTTACCAGCAGACCTTAAAACAAAATCCATAATATGTCTTCTGTTCCAGTAGTTTCCTTTTTAATCAATAACCATATAATAATAATGCCTAAGACATCCCACACAGGCCATCTAGTTTCAAAATAAGCAAATATTATATGCTTGTATTATGGAATACTAGGCAACTAATACACAAATTTACATTTTCTTTAAAATATATACATATATATATACTTTATCACCCAGATACGGAACAAATGGACATATTTAAGCGCACAAATATTTGTCCCGGGCGGGAATTGAACCAACAACCCTTTGCTCCGCAATCAGGGTATCTAACCAATATTTTACAATGTATATAATTTTTATCGTCATAGACAGAAAAAAGTTTTTGGTTATAAGTAACAAAAAGTTTTATTACTAGTTACCTTAAATAGTGACAACATAACTACTACTACAAGTAATTCTTGTTCTACTACACGTTGTTGTACTACAAGTAATTGTATTCTGTAGTACCAACCAGTAGCTTGCATTTTAACAAACTTTGTTTAAAAATTATCAAAGTTTTGCTATTTTCATGGTAACACAACTAGTTTTGTTATCTACTTTTTTCAGTGTACCTAGTAAATAAGAGGCAAGCTACACTTTATAGTGAGTCGAATGTATGGACATGATTAAATGCCATCCTCATTATCTTTAAGTATAAAGGTAGCTTACAGTTTATTTATCATTAATGAAAGAAAAGTACCAACCTCGAAAACGTTAAATACTTTTGATGTGTACCTAAACTGTTTTTACCGCCAAAGCGACGCGTGGATCTCTACTACACCCATGCATCTCGAATGACCTATACCGTAATACATGTGGAATTCTGCCTCATATCACATGTCTTGACAGGCGGTAGGTTGAGTGCTTTTTTGTGCACCTTGCGAGGGACGGTGTTTTTTGTAAGACATAACTAATATAGTTTTGATTTAAGTAATGACATTACAAGTGATACTGTTTGTTTTACAAGTGTATGTTATTCAATTTCTAGCTTGGCGTTCAACGAATCGATTAATTTAAACAAATTTAAGTACGAAAAAAAATAATTGTTTTTATGGCGATGGTCAGAAACACGACGAACTTTTTTTGACGTACCTATTGTAATAGGAACAAATTTGTATTCTTTAAGTAATTAAATTATTCATTGTCGAATCAGAACAATAGTTGGTTTGTTTATCAAATTATTTTAATAATTTTCTTGAATAATATATATCAAACAAGTTTAGCGACGCTTTAAATTCAGCACTGTTTGGACAAAGTGACATGCAAATTTAAATAGGCTGACAGTTTTACCACCCACATTTACTGTGTTATTGAGGCAAATACTGTCTGTAAAATTTATATGCATTACTTTGCTATTAATTATTTTTCGTATATTTAATTTAGATTGAGTATCGATTATTTTAGTGTACATATTACAAAGTACAACCAATAAATAATTCCTGCGGTTATAAATAGAAAATATACAATAAATATATTATTAAGTCATTAAAAATATATGTGACATTTATAAGGATTAACATAATTAAGAGTGTACCAATATAAAAAATGCAAGTACCAGAATAAATTTTTTTTTAAATGTAATTCGGATACAAAATTTCTTTCAAAATATGCGAAAACTTAGATATATTTACTAGTTTTGATATAAGCCAAAACCACGATAGATATGAATTTCCCAGATAAATGAAATTATTATATTAAGTAAAATTTCTCGTCATTTTTTATTTGTTTGTTGTCAATATAATGGTACATATTATTAATACAAAAATCACATAAGTAAGTCAATTATATTATTTGAATTTAACTGGGTAATGACATTTGGAATTTTAAAATAAAATGTATATTTTACCTACTATCTGTTCATTGAAAATGATTTTGGCGCTTCTTCACTTCACTTCATCAGCCAATTTTTACCCCACTGCAGAGGCTTAGGCCTCCCCCAGGGTGAGGAGGGGGGCTTGGAGCTTAAATCCACCACGCTGCTCCACTGCGGGTTGGGGACTGTAACGACCGCCATCTGTTCTATTGACAGCGTCCCGGACCGACTGCATAACGTGCTCTCCGAAGCACGAAGTCAGTAATAGTTATGTACTTAAGTCAGAAAAACTCATTGGTACACGGCCCGGATTCGAACCATGGCCCTATGGGGTCTTATAAATTTGAGACAGGTTCGTTGCACTTTGGGCTATCATTTTGGCGCTTACAATTTTTTATTCCGCGTAAGATGAAGTAGCACTATATTACTCTATAATGCGCCAATGCGATGCGATTTGTAGGTGCACTCTTAAATATAGGCGTACCTAGTTATAACGGTGTGCTCTTACACAGTGTACTTTAGAGTAACACAAAACAACTCTAATTAAAACCGAGGGACTTAAGTTTAAAAAATTGGACCAGTTAGAGTTCATAGTCTATACGTCTGCAGTCGTCTCTGTCGTCTCTGATTGGTCTAATTCCCAGTACTAGTAAATTCATGACAGTTCCGTTTTATCGACTGCAGGTGCGAATATTTTATTTATGCGCCTGACGAGCCTGTTCGTTTTGCTTTGCTACACATACTCAAATTCTGAATGGATTTACGTGATGTTTGCTCCGAAAGACAAATTAATGAATTAGGTATTTGTGGTCATAATATATGTACATCGAACACAAGTACCTAGGCATTACTTGTTACGGCTTAAAATATAACTTTCTACTAATTTAATAATATAATAAATTTGAATAATCGGAAAAATACGATAAAATACAAAATTTTGATGAAATATCATAGTCATGTGATTAAAATTAGAAAACAAATACACACAAAATAATTAATTTTATATTACATGAATATATAAATAAACAATTATGAAATCGAAGAATGCTTCCTTACCGGGCTAACCTCTAGACCATACTACACAAAAATTCTCACAAAAGAGTTCTGACGTGTAAAGACATTTAATATTTACTCGTATGTAGTGTTGGCGATGTTTCGATGTGACGCGGTACAACGCTACAAAGACGTGACATCCCTAAGATTGAGCAAGGATGTGTAGGTAAATATGGCGCAAACTGCAAAAGTGTCAATTATTGTAGGTAACGCATTTGTAATGTGGATTTATATCTAATAAATATTGTTAATAACATCAAAATTACCCGTATTAATAGTAGATAAAAATGTATCCATCCATAGCTAGCCACGGATCGAGTTAGAAGCAAAAATAATACAAAGTAATATCACAGTTTTTAGAGTATTGCGTCGATTGGGCATAAAATTATTGTGACCAAATATTGCGACCAACTGCAACTACATGATAACGACCTCTAAAATAGTAGTCGCTCATATTATGTTTACAAGGACCTTCAGTCCTTAACTCTATGTTATAACATTTTCGGCATTCATTTTCGGCATTATATCTTTTACCGTGTTAGCGAAGATGCACAAAATTTTATTTTGTTCTAATCATTAAGTGAGTCTGCTATATAGTGTTCAGTAAAGTTTTTATATGAGAACATTTTTAAGAATTAAAAAAAAAATTGTTTGAATATGGAGAAGTTTAAATGAGCCACGATTTTCTACAGTGATGTCACAGATTCTCGGAGCCCGCAGACCACGCTAGATGTCCCCGCCTTAATACGTCACGGGAAAGGGAAATAGAGCGTCAGAGATATCGATATCGCTTTCAATAATTAATATTTATTAAAATTAATATTGTGGTGTATCTCTAATAAGTGTTGTTGCCATACGCAGGGCGTCAACAACTCTTAATTTAAATGCAGTTACGGTAAGGCATCGCAAGCGTAGTGTGAGTTCTAGTGTTTACCTTATATTATAATTACTTCTATGGATAATATGATCTGTGAAGACTTTGACACCACATTCTATTATTCTATTCAAACATGCCGCGTATATAGTTTAGATGTTTATCCAATAAAATTAGCGACTTGTGAGGGATGAAATAAAAAATAAATCATGTGGTCATGATTCAATACTGAACTAGATAATTTCAACCATTTTGCTTCACATATAAATTTCTTATTCTTTGATATCTATTGACGCAAATATACCTACAATACTTCATGTCAAAGTGAGTTACGATCGGAACGGCCCGTCACGTACGCTCAAGTTAACGAAAGTGATCCGCCAAATCGTAAATTAGCTTTACGTGTATAGTGCAAAAGTCCTTATGCGCGACGGCTATAAAGCTTAGCTTAATGCTTTGATCGTTTGAAAAGCGAAAAGTATTGGAATAATCGTTGAATGTGCACAATAGGTCTACGGGTTCGAGTCTCCGGGCACGTATGATCGTAAATACGACGTCCCTTATTATTACCGACCATTGTTCGTCGTAATGTATAGTTGGCAGAAAAATCGAAAAGATGTTAGAGTAATATATTGAAATATATTCTTGAAAGTTACGAACACTGTAGTTTTATAATAGTAATTACATACATACAAACAAATAGCATTATTATACCTTTTTCCAAAAAAATACTTAATAAAATATTTTTAATTTTAAGGCATACATTTTCCAAATTTTTTTCTCATTGGAAAATATATATATATATATATATACTTATATATTTTCTTATACTTATATATTTCATAATTCATACTTATATATTTATATCTAGAAGTATGAATTTCCAATATTTAGCGAATTTTTTTGCTGTCTGTACTCCTAGGTCTCCCTTCAGACATCCGACACTTGCAGCTTTAATGACTCTCGCCCAACTCTACGTCCGTCGCAATCCAAACCTAAATAAACGCATTCGAACCATAATTAGACATGGTATTGGAGAATAAAACCTAAAAGACTAACACCTTATTGTGTCGCACTGCCTTTATCGGAACTATGATTTAATTGCGGGAAACGTTCGATCACAGACGAATCAGAAACGTGCCATAAATAAACAGATTTTTGCTTTTGCTATTTTGTCACAGGATAATGATTTAACAGGACTTTGGTATATCGGGATTTTTCCCTTTCAGTTGTATAACTCGCTGAAGGATAGGCACTGATGATGATGATGATGAGGATATTGATTTAAGAGGAATGTGTACTAGCAAATTTTTATACAAACGACGTTAACGGTTGTACCCCATTAAACCTTAACCGATTAGCGCAAAAATAAAATGGTATTCAGACCTACAAAAACTAAGTTTGTACGTTTCTTATGACGTATCGAAACATTTAAATAATTTAAAACGTTTGACCTTAGTTTATGTTGATCTGAATACGATATAATTATTTTTGTGCCAATCGGTTAAGGTTTAATGGGGTGAAACCGTTAACGCCGTTTATATGAAAATTTGCCAGTACACATTCCTTTTAAAAAGTTACAAGAAACCGGATCAGTATAGAAACCTAATTTTGGGGTGGCACGCTTGGCTCTTAAATGCAATCAGATGTGTTAATGAAATTCAAAAGGACGACATTACTGGTTAGTTATATTTTAGCAATAATCTCATTCCATAATAAAATAAACAATAATTAATTATTTTTTTTTAGTAGAAATTCATTGGTGTATTCTATCACTTTCAAATGAAATTGTTAAGCATTTAAAGATTTATATTATGCAGCAAATTATATTTATTACACAGATGTAACTATTGTCTTTTTTTTTAATATTACAACTTTACTAATTTTTATTTTAGTACCAAATACACTACTGATCGTTGAAATTTATTTCTTGTACAATTATTTGTATACCGGAACAGATATTCTATCAAAAATCGTGTATTGTACTACAGACTACATATTATATAATATATTTGATTAATTTTGAGTTCAAAATTGGCTGATTTTATTAGTCGATTCAGTCGAATAAAATAAACCTATAAACCAAAAGTTGCTTCATGTAAACGAGATAGGTACTATGAAGCTGAAAACATCGCTAAGACTGTTTGTTGAATTTTAGCTGATTCGGGTCTTAAATTATTCTGTTTAAGCTTCGAATTCAAAAGTTTACAAATGTTTGTTTTGTTATGAAGAAAATATGTGTTTACTACACGTCTAAAAACGACGAATAAACGCTAAAAATAAGTAAAATCGATTTCAATATCGAAATTATATACAAAATTAAATACAAATTTTTATTGTTATTTCACCTGTAATATACCTACATAGACTAATTCGCATCAAAATAAAAATTAATTAAATAATATTTATTACAAAGAACCCTGTTTTAAATGCATAAAATCAAGCAACAATATTTTCCAATGTTATTGGTCTCTTTCTTTCCTTTAAATACCGCCGCGTAGGACCTCTCCCTCTAATTTTTTTTATTAATAAAATTAAAATTGTATGCAACCTAAGAATTCAATTCAAGCCCAAACGAATCACAGTACACTTCCTGATATACATTAAGTAAGTATATGTTTGAGTAATGATATCTATTACGATGGTATAGCGTGGCATGCTCCGCATACATCATGCCAGGTACCAAATCCCCGGGAGTCCAAAAATTAAATCATTCATCTTATAATCTGACAAGTTTTATTGTGTTTCGCTGGGTTATGTGGGTTCGTTTCGATTCGGCTTTCGTATCTTCACGACATCGAAAAATCTTGGAAGCAGGTAGATGAAAGTTTTTTTTTTTTAATGATTTTATAACTGATTTAAAAGCTAAAAATATGCCCATATGAACGTTTTATAATAATAATAATACGTAGTACATCTTACACAGTTCCAGCAGATAGAGTTTTTTATTACTACTACAACTACTAGACAAATGATATACATATTTAGATATTTTTTTCATACATACGTACAATACCGATATTTTACATCCAGACACGGAATACGAACACAAATATTTGTCTCGGGCGGGAATCGAACCTATGAGCTACCACTCGACCAATTGGTCAGATATGTATCCACCGTACTAGAAAAACTAGCGCCATCTATTAGAACTTCTAGTAATTATAAGTACCTACATCGTGCTATCGAAGCGTTGTCTTGGCATTGCGTGGTTTTGTAATTTGTATTCAGAATAAAATATTATAAATGCGACAGTTAGTTTGTTCCTTTGTCTGTTTGTCTCTCCTTCACGTCGATTCATATTCTATGTCGACTGAAGAGTTGTAATAAATAAAAAGTTTAACGAGTTACAATACATTCTTAAGGTCGAAAGTCGTATGGTAATTGTAGGTAGATAGATCATTATGAACATGGCAAGAGAATTCAGACCTTACTGAGAATTGGGAATTTGGGATGGATTCAAATATTATGTCGATCGGTGGGATTAGAAAAACAGCTAGCTGTTGTCTTGTTCCACCATATTGTCCACGTGAGTGGAGTGGTAGAAATGTATTTTCTACAAAAAATAAATCTTTATAGGTACTTTACATCTACATTTACGATAATTTAATATATAATGATAACTGACACGTCTCACACACGTCCACCTATTCCCAATGTAGATAGACAGAACCCGTATTATGGGGACTAGACAATTGATAGACGAGTACCTACATACTTAGACATTCTTTTTATAATAAATACATACATACATACATATATAGACATTTCACATCCAGCTACGGAACTAATAGACATGTTGCTGTACACAAATGTTTGTCCAGGGCGTGAATCAAACCTGCGATCTTTGGTACTGCAGTTTGGGTCTATAATCACTGGACCAATCCGTCAGTCATAAATTTGAATCAGTCAGTGTGGAACATGCCTACAACAGACACGGTTATGATCGGTTATTTCGTAAAGTATTTAAATTAATAACATCCAACAGAATACAAGAGAATCACATTCTATTTTACGCAATGATAGCTGAATCGAAAAAAAAATCGGAGTGATAAAATCGATACAATAACTATTGCTCGTACTGCTACAAAAAAAATTATTAAGTTATTTAAATATTTTTAAACTCGTATCCTTCGGGAACATGAAAAATATGCGGCCGAAATGCCTGATGAACATACTAGTAATATGAAGTCAACGCGATTGCAGCCAGTTGCACATATATTATGCTCGCTGTGCAATAAAATATTTAAAAAAATTAAGTAATACAAACATTTTTTGATAAAATAGGTAGGTACATTTAGGTTAATATTATCTTTTTACAGCAGGTGGTCGCCGCCTCTGTGGGAACCGCCACAATAATCGTGGTCGAACGATATCAATTACCGTTGTTGTAATCATTGGCGCGCCGATGAATAAATAGTCGTTATTTCGAAATTATCTGCATTATTATAATTTTTTTTAAACTTTTATTTATTTGTTAATACATAACTTACAACAGTTTTCAACATGACCCCTCAATTAAATTATACGGTGTATTTATATTATAATTCTATTATATTCGAGAACAAAATGACAATTTGATTGTACGAAAGCAAAGCATCAAAACGACAATTCAAAATACTTGAGCCGAGTCTGGTCACAGCGATATGTTTTCAAGATAAAACCTTAAGTAAACCTACTGAGACTAATGCCAGCAGATTGACACATGAGCGATGATAAACATTGTTAAAGATAAGACCCTTTTTAAGTATAAAAAGCTTGATGGGCTTTCGGGCAGATGGAAAAATAAAAGTTTAAATGCTCTTAGAAGTTTAAAGATGTGAACACGTTTTAGCGTGTATAGATCTGACAAAATGGTGTTTGTTTGAATATGCTTCTTAGCTAATTATGCTTGTAGATAAAAAATAAAGGATAATATGAAATACATCAAACTTTTTTGAAGTTAAACTTTTTCAAGCGTATGACAAAATTTTTATGTAGTGAAACGCCTCAAATGAAAAGCTTCCGCGAGCAACCTGCAGAGGACCACGAGTATATGTATGTATGACAACATTTGCTATGAATTCCTACTCTATGATTTTATATCTTTATACAAAATGCCCGCATTTCATTTGAAAAGTACCAACATTCTTATAAAAACATTGTTACCCTAATTAATGACTTTTTTTAACCTAAAAAGACCGAACTATACACATATGTTATACAATAACATTTTAATTATCTTACGAAGTTTCACTTCTTACGTTTTTTGAACTTACTTGATACTTTATGTAATTAGAAATGAATACAGTTAAATGTTTGTGCTCCTTTAACGGTTTCTAGTTGAATGCCGCGATAAATCCATATTCAATTACTAATTTCTAGTCTTGTATCGAGTCGTATAAGGCGTGGATGGTGTACCAGACATTGCGCCAAACAAGTCTTTGATATCTCTATTTCTGAGATTTCTTATTTATAAAAAAGCATGCGGGCCCATTCGTAGAATCTCTACTAGCTTTTCATTTTGATGTCTTCGTGTTGTTTTGCTATAAACTTTGCATTACTAGATTCCACCCGCGGCTCCGTCTGCGTGTGCATACGTAAGTCTTATACCAATAGGTCGGGGAGAAAGTCTTTTCTTATTTTGTATGTCTGAAATTATAATAAAATATGGTTGGTATGTTTTCACTTGTATCAAGTAGCTTTTCATAGCATTCAAAGTTGATACTATTAAAAAAAAATCAAGAAAAGAGACATTTTACGCCATTTTGCATTGTATTTCAGTGTGCTAATTAGTGCAAGTCGCCGTACTGAAGAATTTTATTACAAAAATTTCAAAAGTGCGGCGCAAATCAGAACAAAAATTAGTAACTTTGTAGACCTAATGTGGTATCATAGAAAAGTACAAAGTTAGTTCAAACGTTCTGAAAATTTTGTCGTAAAAAATGCAGCTTGCTCAGATTACCTTGTTATGGATTAAATAATGCTATCTGTGAAAAAGTGGAGCCAGGTCAACACATTAGTAGTCATGGTATTGCCGAGAAACTAAACATTATCGTAAACGGTGTTAAATCATTTGGAAAAGTTTATTTACAAGAAGAACTCGATATTTGGGTGTAACTTAAACTTACAGAAAGAAACCCCATAGGTGTTCAAAACGTGTTCTCAATTTCTAAACTTCTGTTTAAAATACCGAATTCGTATTTTTGAAATGACTGATTACACGCGTGACAAGAAGTGAACCACTCATGACAATAACATGCGAAAAATATTGTGGCTATAGCACGAACAGAATAAGTTCCACAAACAGTGATATAACTCAGGTTAACACGAAACAATATAATACTGTGTGTATTATTGAAAAGTTATCGTTTTTAATGAGCTTTTACTGATACGAAAAATCTTCGATTTACACCTATCACTTATTTAGACTTTTAGACAAGTGGTGATACCTCCATCGAATACCTCTGATTTGCTTTACGATGGATGTATCACCATCCCTGATACATCCTTTTTAATTTTGCCTATGCGAATTGCCTTATTTGTTTCCACCTGCTTCTGTCAGTTTGGAACTCTTTACGAAGCATAAGTTTAATATTAATAGGGAACAGTTAAAACTATTTGATGCAAAATGATGAAAGCACTAGAACTTTTGCAACAATAGTATCACAACAACTCTTTTCTTTTGTAATGTATTATATTTTAATTTTAAAACAATAGGTCTTGATTTTTTTATACGAAATACGAAAAAAAGCTACCCGACCTAATTTGTTTTCTAGTTCCCGTTCCCGCAGACGTATCACTTCTACTACCTGGCTTCCTGAGATCTTTTCTCGCTAATATTCCATTTCGAATTCCAAAATTTGCTCATTATTCATTTAAAATTTCGATTAATTTTGTATTTCTTGGAAAAAGCGTCGATCGGGATGACAGTATTTATACAGTACCCTATGTGATCCTGCATCCATTCAATCATCTAAATGCATAAAAACACTCTGATTAAAAGAATGCAATTTTTAATAAAATTATGCGACTAAAAAAATACATAATTTATTAATATATATTGAATAAAAAATAATATTAATTCTATAAATGACCATTTACTTGTTGAGATTAAATACAATGCAATATGAACACTTATGTAAGGATACTAAGTAAAATATTTTATTATTGTTTTTAAATTTTTTTTATCTTGTTTAATAGTATATATATATAGCATATATATATATACAAGATGTACTCGGTTTTGGAGTTTGCGTGAATAAGGTAGTAGACAAAAAGCTAGTTTTAAGAGACGATTTTAATCTAAAATGACGTAAATCAATTGGACGAGATCGGGTTTAACAGCTAGTACGATATGAAGATTTTAAATCGTAAATTTTATAAAATATCGCGGCCGGCGCCGCGGGCTGCGATGCGATTTTATATAAGACTAGCGACCGCCCGCAGCTTCGCTTGCGTAGACTACAAATTCCTGATATAGGTACTATTAACGTTCGAGATGGTTTATACGTACTTTTTGCTGGAACCAATTTTGGTCACACCCATTCAAACTTTCAATCTTCATTCCCCTTCCACCCTTTAAAAAACCGATACAATTTTTCATCTCCCGTTTCCCACTCTTAAAATGTGAAAATCTAAAAACCCTGAAACACGTCATTATTTAAGTCCCTCCATTCCCATCCTTAAGTTTGAAATTTCTAAAAAAGCCTTTCTTAACTTTATAATGCTCACGTTATAAAAAAAACTTATGTTCCAAATTTAAGCTTCCTAGACTTAGTACTTTCGGCTGTACGTTGCTAGATCAGTGAGGACAAACGACAGACAGATAGACAGACAGACAAACACAAAAAGTAGCTTATGACACTCTTGACAACCTTCTTTCACGTCTGCAAAGTTTCATTAAAATCTGTTCAGCCGTATTGGAAATTAGCTCGAATAGGTAAAATTGAATAGACGTACAGATAAACAGACGGACAAAAAGTAGCTAATGTCAAATATCTTGACAACCTTCTTTCCCGTCTGCAAAGTTTCCTTAAAATCTGTTTAGCAGTTTTGGAGATTAGCTCAAATAGACAGATACACGTAAAGACAGACAGATGGACAAAAAGCAACATTTGTTAGTTTTAACGACCTTCTCTTCATATTCATTGATGTTTCATTTAAATAGGTTTAGACACATGGACGTACAGACAGACATACAAAAAGTTCTGTATGTCACATATGGAAAGGGTGTAGTCAAAAGATTACATCCTGTTATATGTGTAAAGTTTCATCAAAATCGGTTATGCCGTTTTGACCGAAGCCGATTTGCTCGAATAGACAGACAGTTCGTTTTCATGTATATAGCCTATAACTCTCCGCTAGAATCAGGCTATCAAAGGCAAAAAAAATTTTTCAAATACGACTGGTAGTTTCAGAGATTAACAAATTCAAACAAACAAACAAACGAACGAACGAACGAACGAACCAACCAACCAACCAACCAACCAACCAACCAACAAACAAACAAACAAACAAACAAACAAACAAACAAACAAACAATCAATCAATCAATCAATCAATCAATCTATCAATCATTCAATCATTCAATAAATCAATCAATCATCAAATCAATCAGCGTGCGCGACGGAAGCTCTCAAAAGGAATATTTTTTCCCGTTTCGCAACATTTTTCATTGATGCTCCACTTCTATTGGTCGTAGCGTGATGTAGTATAGGCTATAGCCTTTCTCGATAAATGGACTATCTAACACAAAAATAATTTTTTAATTTGAACCAGTAGTTCCTGAGATTTGCGCATTAAAACAAACGAACGAACGAAGAAACCAACCAACCAACCAACCAACCAACCAACCAACCAACAAACAAACAAACAAACAAACAAACAAACAAACAAACAATCAATCAATCAATTAATCAATCAATCAATCAATCAATCAATCAATCAATCAATCAATCAAACAATCAATCTATCTATCAACAAACAAACAAACTCTTCAGCTTTATAATAAGTATTTCTATTATATAGATTAATAGATTATAAAATAATAAGAAAATAAGATATTACTAAAAACCGTATCAAAGTCTATTGGTTTGGAAGTAAAAAGTTAACGAACAGAGGCAGACAGCGAATTTATTTTCTCCCGCTATAGTTTTTAAATTTCAATAAAAACTGTTAAGATATTAATTTAAATTGTATGATGTAAAGGGCAATTATAATATGCATGAAATGCTTAAGACAACTAACGTATTTAATTTGATAAGGATTAATATCACGTTTAAAAAACATCTTCGCAAATAGTACATTATGTTGAACAAATTTGATTGTCATAAAAAAGGTTATAGTAAGTTAACCTTAAAAGATACACATATGCTGTCGCGGACTTTTGGTTAGAACTTTTAAAGGGGTACAATTCCGTAATACATGATTTTTGCTTAACATCAACCGTTTACGCAGCGCGCGCGACGGAAGCTCTCAAAAGGAATAATTTTTCCCGTTTTTGCAACATTCTTCATTGATGCTCCACTCTTATTGGTCGTAGCGTGATGTAGTATAGCCTATAGCCTTCCTCGATAAATGGACTATCCAACAAAAAAATAATTTTTCAATTCGATCCAGTAGTTCCTGAGATTTGCGCGTTCAAACAAACAAACAAACAAACAAACAAACTCTTCAGCTTTATAATATTAGTATAGATGTTTGATTTTGTCCATTTTTCGCCGTTTACGGAACGGCTGTATGGCGTCGTATCGATAATGAGCGGCTGCGACTCTTAATGTTGTAATTTTTGTTGGCTCCCGAGGGCATGTCGTTTATATAAAAACGTTTTTTTATTAGCTTTTTAATACAAGTATTCAACAAATAATCCCTACATCAAATTGTGAAGGGAGTAGAAAATAAAACAGATGTCTATTCTGCGTATTTTCGGATTACTTATAACTTACTGAAGGTTTTCATAGCTATGATTATTTACTATTACATAAGGGATTAACAACTAATTTGTAATTATAAAATGTGGTAAATTATTAGCTCCGTGTACTACTTAATTCAATCATGCATGAATGAATAATAAATTAATAGAATAATATGTGGAAGCAATTCGAAAATGTTTGTGTTCGTTCAGCCTCTCAAAATTTAGCTTCATTTAAATCTAATCTATCGATTATTCGTTGCGAGAGTGTGTGGTCTGTTTAGTTACACACACAAACATATAAAAGTAGCCCCTTTTTTGGTGATTAAAGCCACATGAACCATAATGATTCACAAGTATTACGACCAATAGTAATTTGTACAAAAGAGCTAAATTCGTTTTTATTGCCAGAGCTGAGTTTAAATCCTAAGCGTAGTGAAGGAATCGAAAGCAAGAGAAACAATATATTCTTTATTAATTGTAAAAATAAAAAAAAGGTTTTGTATTAGTGAGGAATATCAAAGAAACGAGTTTCTAATTCTGAACTAAACTTTCTTCCGGAAAAGTTACGTGAAAAATATTTGAAAGCTTATGAATTATTTATTGATTGGAAACCTGGAAACAAACATATTCGGAGACTTAAAAAACAAAAAATTTCAATATTGTTAGAATGATTTATTTTTTAAATATATCGAGTAAGTATCGGATTTTTTCCTAGTTACGTGAAAAATTGTATGACAGCGAAGTATTTTTCACTCATGCTTTTAGATTTCTTAATAAAATTGTATTAAAATCGTAGAATCTCAGCTTACTCAAGATCCAACCTCAGCGTTCGCAACAAAAACAAACTTTGCTCTCTCCTTGCACAAACAACATCCTATAATTTTTAAGTGAATATGTAACTCGGTATATTTAAGATTTTCGAAAATTAGACGGCTCACAGAAAAATCGAAAATGTATAACAATACATTCAATAAAAATATATTAACTTAGGCTCCTATTTTTATCGTCTAATATCAAATTTTTCTTTAACTCTGATAAGTGACTAGGAGTTCATATAACTTAAATAATTATTCCTCGTTTGTCACACTAGTCTCACTAAAGGTTAATTTATACCTTTTGAGGTAAGGACATAAATCACACATAAATAATATCAGCCAAGAAATTCTGTAACACACGCAATATTTACATCCATCACCAGTCAATAGAAACAATAAAAACATAACTTATTTAAAACGTGTTTTGCAACAGATCATACGACCGGTTCATCCTCGATTTTGTATATTAAAAAAATATGATATCTAGACAGTCTGGACTGAATACAAAAAATGACACATTGTCCAGCGCCTACCAGTTAGCGAGGTGCCAGTAACAACCTGCCTTAAACAGACGTGCATTTTACCACCTAGTGCGTCAAGCTATGGATCCCGGAATAAGTATCGAAGATTTTTACTTTCTAGTTTAATACAAAGTTGGGAATAGCTTCTATATTGTATCAAACAATGTTTCAGTCGTTTCAGTGAAAAATATTGTCCTGACTATGCCCTGGCTGACTACAGATTTTAGAGAGCATTGTATATCGTACTGTTTATAATCCCCTTGCGGGAATAAAAGAGTGGACTGTATTTGGCTGATTTAATATACTTATTAACAAAAAGGTAGTTATATGAACAATCCAAATCAATTAATTTTATAATCCAAAGGTGAAGAGAAGTATTCCAAAAGTCCCCAATTCGAGGGTATTTTTATAATATGTTGCAGCTGTCAAGGCTCGCTGTCTAACCGCTCACGCTTGACATCTATCAATCTCCAACACACTCCCGGCGTTGAACTCGTTCAAGACGATGGCAGGGGGCAGATGTTGGGAAAGGCGCGCCGTAGTACTCCTTTCCTTGTGCGAATGTCGGCGACTCTGGCTACTCCATCCTGACCCGGAATGGTCCGAATCACGCGGCCAAGGAGCCACATGAGCGGTGGCGCCGTCTTGTCCCGGATGAGCACCAATGAGCCCTCTTCCAGTGTTCCATCTGATTGAAGCCATTTCGTCTTTTGCTGGAGCCACCCAACATAGTCAGCAGCGAAGCGTTGCCAAAAGTGTTGCTTTAGGCCTTCGATCCGTCGGAAACGGCTCAAACTGGAGATGGCGACCGTGGTGACGTCCTTGTGCGGTACAAACATAAGAGATCTCCCAATAAGAAAATGAGCGGGAGTTAGAGGAGTAAGGTCAAAAGGATCAGGAGAAAGAGGTGTGAGAGGTCTTGAATTTAATATAGCTTCAATCTGAGTTAAGCACGTAGACATTTCCTCAAATGTTAAATTAGTGGTACTTAAAATACGCCTCAGATGATGTTTGATTGCCTTTACGGCAGACTCCCACAACCCACCGAAGTGTGGGGTATACGCTGGAATAAAAGAAAACTCTATGCCTTGTTCGGCTTGGGCTAGCGGAGAAAGTTCTTTGAGTAAGGCTGACAATTCGTTAAATGTCCCCACGAACGATGTTCCATTGTCGGAAACTATAGATTGTGGCTTACCCCTGCGAGCAATAAATCGATTTAATGATGCTAAAAATGCCTCCTTTGTCAAATCCGAGACGAGCTCCAGATGCAGCCCTTTTGTCGCTAAACACACAAAAACACAAATGTAGCACTTAATTAGTTGGCATCCTCTGCCTTTTCGATTAGCAATCAGTATTGGCCCGGCATAGTCAACACCCGTGTGGAGGAAAGGAAATTCTAATTCAAGACGCTGTTGTGGCAAATTTCCCATAATGGGCTGTACTGTCTTGCCTTTGAATCTACAGCATTTTACGCAGGCCCTATACGTTTTCCTTGCAAGATTTCTACCACCTAAGGCCCAGTAATTTTGTCTCACCGTCGATAATAGCAGCTGTGGACCAGCATGAAAGAGCTGTCTGTGTGTTGTCTCGAAGATGAGTTTACACATGTGGTGTTTACTATCAATAAGTATTGGATGCTTTACGTTAAAATCGTAACATGAGTTACTTAATCTACCACCTACCCGTAGCAGACCATCGGAATCGATGAACGGTGAGAGTGACAGTAACCTGTTTTTGCGTGGCAATTGTTTGCCTGATTGTAATAAGGTGTATTCGTCTAGAAATGACTCTTGTTGAGATGTTTTTAATAAATGATGACGTGCATTGGTTAGTTCCGATGAAGTCAAGGAACCATTTTTTTTTATAATATTAGTTTTATGGCAATTGTATATAAACCTATAGACATAAGCAATTATACGTTGTAATTTATCTAAATTCGAATATTTATCTATCTGCAGTAAATTAATTTTTAGATTCGTAGTAATATATAATGTATGTACAGTTTCCAGTAAGTCTAATTGTTTTCGAGTGTCTGGCATAATAGGCCATTGAGATTCAGGCGACTGTAAATAGGATGGACCTGACCACCACATGGATGATGCGACTAGCAATTCTGCATTCTGTCCTCTGGACACGAGGTCTGCGGGATTCTCTTTGGAAGGGACATAACGCCACGCATGCTTCCCACAGATTTCCTGTATCTCAGAAACGCGATGACGAACAAAGGGTTCAAGCTGAGCTGATGACGATGCAAGCCAGCCAAGCACTATTGTTGAATCGCACCAAAATATGCATTTATTGTAGGTTAAAGTAACAGACTCTAACACCTTCGCACATAATCTTGCTCCCAATAAGGCAGCGCATAACTCCAAACGTGGAATTGTTGTAATCTTAATCGGCGCGACCTTACTTTTGGAGGCTAAAAGGTGAACAAAGATTTTACCAGTGTCAACCACCGAGCGTACGTACACACACGCACCATAAGCCTTTTCCGATGCATCTGTAAATATGTGAAACTCTAATTGTGTAGGTGAGTTACATGTGATCCATCTCTGTATGTGTATGTTGTTCAAATTAGACAAAGTTTCTATAATTGTTATCCATTGTTTTTTAATGTCTGTTGGTAATTCTTCATCCCATGAACATTTACTTAACCATAACCTTTGCATTAAAATTTTTGCCTCCACTATGCAAGGTGATATTAAACCAAGTGGATCGAACACTTGGGAAATAGTGGATAAAATATGACGTTTATTTATAATTTTATGATTTGAGGAAATTTTTATTGAAAATGTAAGTGAATCTGAAGTACAGTTCCAATATAACCCTAACGTTTTTGATAATTCATTTTCACTCAAATTCACGATGCGTAAAGTGTTTTTACTACCTGTAATTTTGTCTAAAATTTCTATATTATTCGAATGCCATTTTCGAAGATTGAACTTTGCCGTCTGTAATTTAGAGATGACCTGTTGACATAATTCTATGGTCTCTTCTATCGTATTAGCCCCAGACAAAAAATCATCAACATAAAAGTCATGCCTGATAGCACGTGATGCATTCTTGTCTGTGGTTTCCATTGACAAATGTTGTAAACATTTTGTAGATAAATAAGGCGCAGACGCAGTTCCGTAACTTAATGTATATAATGTGTAAGATTTTAACTGATGTGATGTATCAGATCTCCATAGGATCTGTTGTAATGAACGTTGTGATTTACAAACTTGTATCTGCCTATACATTTTCTCAATGTCGGCTGTGACAACAAATTGATGTTGACGAAATCGTAACAAAATTGAGAATAAATCGTCTTGGACACGTGGGCCCACCATTTGAATGTTATTAAAAGATATTCCAGAGGTTGTACTAGCCGAAGCATCAAACACAACCCGCAGCTTGGTTGTTGAGCTATTTTCGTTGAGGACACCATGATGTGGCATATAGTAGTTTGTAGTTTCACGTGATAATGCATTATTTTCACTCATGTGTCCCAAGGTTAGATATTCGTTAATAAAATCCGTGTACATAAGTTTTAAAGTTGGGTTTTGTTCTAAGCGCCGCTCTAATGCAAAGAATCGACGCTCAGCCATGTAATATGAGTTACCTAAGACCTCTGGTGACTCTTTTAGAGGTATTTTCACCACAAATCTACCATCTTCGTTCTGTCTTGTAGTTGTAATGAAGTTATGTTCACATGCCTGTTCTTCAAGTGTAAAATGATGTTTAGAAGAAACTGTGTCCAACTCCCAGAAGCGGGTAAGATCTACCTCAGTGTGAGTGGATTGGCTTAGCATACAAACGGACGTGTTGTTAGTTGGCTGGTGTATGACCCCAGTTATGACCCAGCCCAGTTTGGTATCAACCAGGACGGGTTTGTGTTTACCTAATGGAATACGATGTGACCCAATAACGCTCCAGAATATGTCTGCTCCCACCAAGATGTCGATAGCAGATGGTACATTAAATGAAGGATCGGCCAAGACAATTCCTGTTGGTAAAGGTAAGTTGTGTATGTTTATATTACAAGTAGGTATAGATGATGTTATTTTTGGTAGTACGAAGCAATCAATGTTCACCGTGTAGCCCCCATTATAAGACTCCATTGTAAGAGAGCATGAAGTGGAGCTGTCCGATATTTGATTGTTAATGCCTGCCACCTTTGAATGTTTTTTGTTTATAACCGCCTGAATTTTGTTACAGAAAGTGCGTGATACGAAATGAGCTGTACTTGCATTGTCCAGCAATATTCTGGCTGTGTGATGCTTCCCCTTGCTGTCCATCACTTTAACCAGTGCCGTGGAAAGCAATACATGACGAGATAAAGCAGGCTGCATGTTATTAGCAGATAGCGCAATCATGTTTTGAGAAGACGATGGCTGTGTGTCCTGTTCTACATTATGCAATAAAGTATTATGTTTATTTTTACAATATTTACAATGGGTGAGGTTGCACTCCTTGTCGGTGTGACCTGCACGTAGGCAATTCATACATACTTTAAATTGTTTTGCCTTCTGTATCCGTTCTTCTACTGATAGGCTGCGAAATGACTGACAGCCGTATAGGTAGTGTGTTTGTTTACATAATGGACAGAGTATTTTATTTTTACCAGTCGATATGATAAAACTTTTTTCTTTTGTTTCTGAATAATTACTTTTATTTTTAATGTTTTTCGCTTCCTCAAGGCTTTCCAAAAAATCTGCTCTGTTTGTTAAAAATTTTATAAATATTTGTAAGGTAGGTGGATCGGACAACATTGTCCTGTGTTCCTCCCATTCCCTACTAGTGACATTATCTAATTTTGTTGCCATCATGTGTATTATTAATGTATCCCAATGATGTGTGGGTTGGTCAAGCGTTGCCAATGCTCGGAGATTTTTGTTTGTAGTGTCAACAATACGACGTAATGCCCTACTCGATTCTTTGTGAATAGATTCTACATTGAACAATGCTTGCACATGATTGTTGACAAGTAATCTCTTGTTATCATACCTGTTACATAACAATTTCCATGCATGTTTATAATTTTCAGTTTTAAAATCTAAACTTTTTATGATCAAGGCAGCGCTTCCTTGTAGAGAAGCTCTTAAATAGTGAAATTTATTTATATCATCAATATTTATGTTTTCGTGAATTAATGAAGTAAATGTGTCGCGATACTCAAGCCAATACTGATATGCTCCGCTAAAATGTGGTAAATCTATTTTAGGTAATCTGATGCTGGACTGAGTGCCCGGTATGTGTGCTGAGACATTGCTAGCATCGTGGAAGCTCACCTCGGATACACCGCTGCCAGCTGGCTGATATTTTCGGAGCAAGTCGCGGGCTGATGCAACCAAACCATAATAAATGCGTTCATATTCCTCACGAGATGAATATTGCTCGTCTGGGTTGTCCACGATAGATTCCAACTCCGTCTGTAACTGATCATAGTCACTGTATGAATGTTCTATTTTTTCAAGACGAACTTTAAGTTCAGAAAGCTGTAAATCACTCAAAATATCACTACTTTTAGATATTTTCAAATATGAATTAAATTGTGTGATTTTTGCTTTACATGATGCTCGTTTTTTAATTAATTCTTTAATTCTTGGATCAGACATAATGTTGCAATACTTTTGTATATGACAATAGAATTAAAATATTTGTAGTAAATTAAGTTGCAAAATAAACCACTCTGTACATAAATAGGTATTAGCAATGTTTTTAAGCTATGCAAGGCGTTTTTAAGCAATGATTCTATAATTCACTTGGTACTATGCTCAATTCTTTGTAAATAATGATAACATGCGCTAATTACAATGAAATGATGCTGAATATTTCTTACAAATTAAATGCTTGATTGACTATTGTTTGATTCTATGATTTAAGCTATTTTTAAGTGCAGGTAAGCGTGAAATGTGAATGGAAAATATAAATGGATTGGATGAATAAGATGATGCAAGGCAATTTAAGGAAAATGGAAAGATCTCACAGTGTTTTGTAGCTGTAGACTCAGAGCTCGATGTAGTAGGTAGTCCGAGTGCAGGTAAGCATCAGTTTGTGTTCCCAAGTAGACGGGACCGATGTTTCCCTTGTAGATCGAGTTAGTAGGCACGAGTTGCATGTGGCAAAGACCTATGCAATGATGTAGGCTGCCGATGCGAAGACCCGTGTGATGATGATGACGATCTTCAGATGTTCAATCAATGATAAGGCGGATTGCCCATAAACCACTGCTAGCCGCCTCCAGAAAACGTCGTGTGGATGAGGGTTTCGTGTGCAAATGCTCCAGTTTTCTTCGCAAATTTAGCGACGACGACCTTTGACCTCTACGTACGTGACGATTATTTTGGCGGTTTTTTGTTAACGACGGTTCGTAAGGACCATGTTTATAATCCCCTTGCGGGAATAAAAGAGTGGACTGTATTTGGCTGATTTAATATACTTATTAACAAAAAGGTAGTTATATGAACAATCCAAATCAATTAATTTTATAATCCAAAGGTGAAGAGAAGTATTCCAAAAGTCCCCAATTCGAGGGTATTTTTATAATATGTTGCAGCTGTCAAGGCTCGCTGTCTAACCGCTCACGCTTGACATCTATCAATCTCCAACACGTACGTTATCATTATAATTTTAATTTTATATGACCATTAACTTTGTGTAAGATTTTTTCAGGAAGCTGGTGGATATTTGGAGACCTTAATTCACTATAATATGTTGCTTGATAGTAAAGTATTCGCGTTTGAAAAGTAATTACGGGTTTCACTGTTCTGTTGCCCCGAGGAAATTACAAATCTTAAATTAAGTCGAATTTTCAGGACTTTGTTTTATCCTCATCCTTTACATAATAAGATTTTCCCTGTTTCTGTTGTTTTCATTCTGAAAGTGATTCTTGGTCTTCAATCTTTTCGCTGACCTGTTCACATTACTGCCTAGTAAGTAGACAGAATATTTAATTACACATAACTTGTTTGATGTCTTTTTTTTTATAAAGGTTCTGTGATGATGTATAATATAATAATAGAAGAAATAACTATGATATCTGGCACTAAATTAAACATAGTTCAACTTGTTTAGCCATATTTATGAAGGACAATAACAATTATCTTTTTATTTTCAAATTAAATCACTTAAACGTAGAAAATTACCGTTCCGATAGAAATAATCTACCGTAGTTCCGCATAATGCAGGTAAAATATTGCTAGTAAGTGTCGCTAACTTCAAATAATATGAGATAATATTATTGGCCATGAAATACCAAGGTTTACGTACTTAAGCGAGGTGTATAATAGGTAAGCTAAATTGTTATTGAAATTGAATTGTAATTGAAAGTTAAGACGAAAAGAAAATTGAAAATCAGTATATATTATACAGTGCTTGGTGACTCGCTCGCGAACGTATAACGCAAATAAATGAGTTTTTATTTTGGGGCTTAATTTCGGGGGAAAAGTAGAAGTTTAAAACAAACCTTTTCTCTAGTGCATCAAATGACATATGCATATCAAATTAAAGTGCTTATTATGAGAAATACAAAATTACTCATAAAAATAAAATCTATTTTGTTTTTAGAATTCTATACACCCATGATGAAAGAAAGGAACCCATTTAGATCATTCTGGTGTCTTTGTCCGCCTGTCACAGCCTATTATGTCATAGCCTATATCTAAGAATCATCTAGAGGAAAAAGTTGAAATTTGGTATCGACATATACAGAGTCTGGTGAACCAATTATGGTATGTATAGGGTGTATGTGTATATAAAAGAATTCTAATTTTGAGGGTAAATTTTAGAAGGCAATGTGAAAATTAAAAAAAAAATACAATTTTAAGGCCATCACATGACATATCAAATGAAAGTGTACAAATATATTTTATTTATAATTTTAAGATTATGGTTTTCAAAGATATTAACGAAAAAATACGGACACAGAAAAAGTTTTGGTTATAACAAAGTTGGTTGGTTTTATATTTGGTTTATTGGTTTTTGTTGGTTTTTGTTTATAATTGGTTATAACAAAGTATAAGTTATAACAAATATATAAGTGGTTTGGTTATTTGGAAAAAGGTTATAAGTAATAAAAAATTTGATTACTGTTAAAATGTACTACTAATACTACTTCTGTACTAATGTCGATGTACTATTTAAATATTGACAACATAACTACTGCTATAAGTAATTAAACTCAGTTGTGCCAGCTTACTAAACAGTAGCTTGCATTTTAACTAATTTTGTTTAAAAACTATCAAAGTTTTGCTATTTTCATAGTAACACAATTAGTTTTCTTATCCACTGTTTTCAGTAGAAATTCACCGTATCCTCTCATCCCCCCAAAATTTTGAAAAAAATGAGCAATATAGGTATTTAACTATATTTTGCAGGAAAATCTACCCGATAAACGAATTCTCACTTTAGGGTTAAAAGTGTTTATTTTGTTTGACACGTATATACTTTTTCCATAGTTTTAAAATGCAAAATATTTAAAAAAAACATATGAAAATTTCTGAAACGATATTTCCGATAAGGTCTGATTTTACAGAAAACTCTAAATGAAAATCCTGCCTGAATCTTTGAACTTCCACAGGAAACGGAAAATCTAATTTAATTTAGATTAAAAAGTGCTTACTAGGTAACATGATGATTTATAATAGGTATGGAACCCTCGCCATGCGAGCTCGACTCACACTTGACCATTTTTTAGTTTGAAAGGATGATAAGGTCGTTATTATTTCACGTGAATTTAAAAAAAATCGCTACGACGCTGTCGTGTCATAACTTGTCACTCTCGTTTGTCGTAACATTATCCCAATGTAAACTGACACCGGCATTGCGTGCCGAGAAACCTCCCAAACTACCTGTCTAGATATCCAGGTGTGTTAATTTCCCCTGTTTTAACGCAGGGAATGTTTTAAGCCTTGTAGGAATACGTGAGACCTTTCACATGTGCGACTTCAGAGTGTATTTATGATCAGAGCTTGATTGTTACTCAAAGTGTAGGTAGGTTAAGAAAATTTCAAACATAAATGATAGAGTTGCAACGAAACTTTCAGTTTGTCTCTTCGCCCAGGCTTTACAGGAAAGAAACATGTATTGAATTTATTTTTTAGTTATATAGGGGTCGTAAAACGGTATTTTCAATTTTGACGAATAATTTAAACTTTGCACACAACTATCCAACTAATTTGTTATAACGATAACTTTAACGCGACCTCTATTAGAATTGAAGTTGAATAGCAACTCCTTTTTCGCGTCGCATAAACGTTATCGCAACTGTTATAAAACAGAATTTTGCTTGTTAGATAGATAGGTAGGTAGTTAGTGGATTTATCTTGCTGTATATCATTTGGGAAGCGAAACTAACATAACTATGAAAGTAGACATATTGAATTGTAATATGAACTCCTTTAAGTAGGTAATATATTGTAGATTGGGTTGTAAATCTGTTGCTGAATTAAAAAAAAAAAATCAGAGTTTGATTTATCACATTACGTTGAGGTCATATATAGTTGTGGTCTAGATGTAATATAAACCATAACCCGCCCCATATTAACCTATTGTCACGCCACCCGTTTATGCTTTACCAAGTTTTTAATTACACCACGGTTCGCCTCTAATCGGCGTCGCTCGCCCCCGTTCCTGAACGTACCGCGGAATGCCGTTTGACGGGTTCGGATCTTTCGGTCTAACGTACCGCGATTTCTGTACCTGTCTCTGTCATTTCTATGAGTTTTTCTAACATTCCCCGCTGCGCGCGGGCAACTATAACCCCTCCCCCCTTACGTCCAGCGAGTCTTCTTGTCTTGAGAATAAAACGGCTTTGTGGCAGACTGCCGGTTTTCTAATGGGGTATAAATATTAATAATGGTGGCAATAATTACATTGCGTTTTGTATTTACTTAGAATACGTATTTAAAGTTTAACGATAGTTATTATGTTTTCCAAATGATTATTAATATATGAAAATTGACAAAAAAGTTTATAAAAAAATCAAAGTAATTATCAGCAAGAAACGAGAGTATGTTTGTTTATATATATTTATTTGTAAATATATTTGTGTATATATGTAAATAGAAATAAACTTCGAAATATTTTGTGAATGTAAACGGTGTTTAGACTTAAATATTTTTTTATATCGCTTTTTGTTCAAGATTTTAAAAAATAGCTACAATTTTCGTCATCAAAATTTCTATTTAGTCAGAAACTTATATAGGTTAATTAAACAAATTAATCATCACGAATTTTTCATTCTCAAATTATAAAATATAATATTATCCACGACAGATGCTTGATCACCATAATTTATCATCATAATTTATGCTTAAATGAAAGCTTCAGTATAGAAATAATTGATCTGTCCTCAAATAATTAACTTTCTTCTTAGAATAGTTTATTTGTCACCAAATGAATCAGTTATATCGTCACCGATACCTTAATGAAGATATCATAATTGTGACAGTATTCTATACGTTTTATACAGTAATTAGCTTCCAGCGTAAACCGCATCGGTACCGTGTCATCTATTGAAGAAACGCCCACGAATCTAAATGTAGTTTTTATTTCATTCACAGAGAATTGGTAATATTTTATTATACGAAACGATACCGATGTGACTGATGAATGACTGTCGGTATCGTTTCGGTGCTGGCGACGATTGATTTGCCGTGTCGTATCATCCGATCCGATATCGTCCGATGAGAAATCGTTCGATCACCATTATTAACTAACTAACTAATTTTTACTGCTCTATTTTGAAAATAAATAAAATTTTCAAGATACATAAATACTACTTTTAAATAATTGTTTAAAAAAAATTGGTGTTTTGAGGACAAAGTAATTATTTTAAGTACGAACCTGTTTAGACTATTTACTTCGTAATTGACTACATTTTCTGATAATTATACATTAATTGTTTGCTGACATATCCATTATTTTGAGTAGGTAAAAACTATTAACAATGAAATATAAAATGTATTTATTACCATTAGCTAAACTTCGTAAAAAAAAATCAGGGCTTAATATAATGGGTGTGGTATAAAGCTACTCTGGTTTCGGTCGGCCAGTGATGTCTATTTGGTCTCGCCCGAACATTTAGCTTCACTAATTCTCACAACGAATTTTAACCACGTCCATTGTTTAATTTACGGTTTCGTGTACACTACATAATTGTATTGTTTTAAACAATTTGTTTATACTAATCGCTTTTCCGTAAAGAAAAACGACAACCGACCGATGGTGTTAATAAAGTGTGTAGGTAGTTGAAATCATTGAAATAATTTAAATAATATGGTTTTAGTAAATGCCTATTTTCAAGGATACGTTACAGTTACTAGCTTTCCGCTCGCAGCTTCACCCGCGTGGTCTACACCGTTGTACCGGAACCGCTAAATATTATACCGGTGATCGATTAACTATCGTGACAAATTATATTTAGTGAGTTTTTTATGAGACTTTTTAATCGCTTCGTTACTGCGTGAAAGAAGCACACACTAATAATATATCTCATAGAATAGATCCACAATGCCGGTAAAAGTCTGTGTACAAAATTTTATGCAAATACAAATAGGTACTTTCTGCATGATTGACTATCAAACATCCAAACATAAAACTTTCATATTTATTATATTAGTTATTAGTAGGATGTTAATAAACCACAAATCTTTGGGCCAACTAACTTACGCAACAAGCTTACGCATATTACCGCGCAACACATTGTAAAATACCAATCGACGTAGGTATCTGTAAAAATAAAATATCGTTAGTTTTACTGATTACAATTGAAATATAATTAATGACACTGCACCATGTAGAACTAAAGTGCTAAAGTTCTATTACTGGATCAACCCATTTTTTGAATTTATTTTGTACTTATCTGGATTTGGGTGTAAATTTGTATTGCCGTAACTGTTTGTGACTGTAAATACACTGTTATTGACAATGCAGGGCAGTATTGACAATACTAGTTTGAATACAGTGAAATATGTTTGATGTTATGTTCTATAGGTTCCGGTGTCACTACACTTTTCTTTTTGGCTTCCGGTTACGTATTAGTATATTTATTAATTTTTGTTTCGTGTAACTTCGTCTTATTTAGTATTTAATTACTTTTGAATTAAAATTGATGTAGAATTTTAAATTTGGAATTTAATGTGAATACAAAAATATTTATAGCCTTATTATATATTGATTAAGATCATAAAAATTTAATGTGTGTTTCAGCCAAAGTTTAGTTATTAAATGGCACAAAAAATAACTGGGCAGCAACTTGACAGTTTTTTTTTAGATTGGTATGTATTTACTTAATTTAACTATGTGATAATTGAAACAGATATACATATTAGTTAAACGGTTTTGTCATTTAAAAAATGCAGAATTTATATTATTTTTAAAGTGAGTAAAGTGGGTAGGACATTTTTCGTTTAAGGCTCTGGAGTATTTATCTTTTAAAACATTTAATGGGATTCACAGAGTTCCACGCGTTTGATTCTATCATTTATATAGCCCATTGTAGTATTAGTTTATGTTAATTGTTTTTATGTTATTTGAATAAATGAATAAACAATTAAATGTTTCGTATATCGAAAAAGAAATACAGTAGCTGTATTTAAGTATTTTGTGCAATTTAATCAATTATTTTCTAAAACCCAAACACTTGTCCCAAACTTAAGATATCTGATCGCTATAAACAAATAGATAGTAAATCACATTGCGAGTGTGAAAACAATTATATATATTGTTATATATATAGATTCTATATATTTCACTTTTATTTTAATGTATCAGAGAGTTGCATTTTGTATTACTTCATTTATAAAATACTATGGTACTGTAAAATAACATACTATGGATACACAGAAAACACACGTGCTTTCGAATTTCAGCACCCTTGAAGATTAGTTTTATATTTATTCTTTACTGTTGCTTCCCTTCGAAATAAATAACACATATACCATGAAAATATACAAATATAACAATACACAATAGACGAAAAAAAAATCTAGAAAATTGAAAATATAGGAAAAAAGTAACAGTATTGCTAAACACCAAGTTCACATATACCACTACCATAAATAAATTTAATTTGCCTGTATATTACATCCCACACTATTCCTTTGTAAGAGTATAATATATATTATATATCCCGGTGTTAATAGAAACACGCTCAAAGCAACTCCCGCGCATCGCAAAGGGAACCCAATTTAATAATCGGATTCACAACACGCTACCGGCGCCCAGCAAATTGAAAACGAACCTTACATAGTTGACTAGCGCGTTAATTAAAACAGTATGTTTATTTTACGCTAGGAACTACGAAAAGAGACCTAAAAGAGCGCAATCTCAAAGTTAGTTTAAGGTCATTGCTTAAGAAACTACAGTGTCAAAGGAAATTAAACTTTATATATTTAAACTTAAAGTTTTGTTCATATACTTAAGAAATGCTAAACAAGTAGGCGACGCGTCTTATAATTTATTGATATAGGACATGCGAACGCCATAAAGCTTCGGCACACGTCCCGGTCGGTTTTAATTTGTGACTCGTTAGAATGCTGCGTAATATATGCATCAGATTATGATTTTTACCAAAATCTTGGTATATTTTAATTCGATAAATCATTGTTTCGTTTAAAAAGCGACTTCTAGTAAATTGCACACCTACATTTTTTTAATTTATTAACTTATAAATGAAATTCAACGAGTCCATAAATTATTAACTGCCGTTTGTGCCAGTTTCCGTTTCCGTTTCCGTTTGTCTTGTTTACCTAGATTTATATGTCATATATTTTTTTCCAGCTTTCGTCCCATTTTCAATGGTGATTTAACTGCCATTTTTCTGTGCAATCATTTCAGAGTCGTACACACTTTCTGATATACGAATACAGATGAGCGGCTTCGCTGCGCTGACGAACATATTTTATTCAAGTTTTGTTGATGTTATGACACAATCAAAAAATATTTGCTGTATATCCTTAGAAGGAGGTAACAATGGTTTTCATTCCTGCATTAATTTTTTGAAAAAATATTCCAGAGATAATTAAAATAGGTAGTACATTTGCGCTATCTCGTGTCATGACAATACATACATAAAATTACGCCTCTCTTCTGGCGGGGTGGGAATAACAAAACAAGGTGTAATAGTTTCTGCTAACTATATTTAGTTTCTGTACCACATAAATCACGTTTCTAAGAAGTACCGCGATTTAAGTAAGACACAGTGTAAATTTTTTTTTTATTCCGCTTAGCCTTTACGTGCATTCTCGAATCGTTAGAATCTGACTACCAAGAACTTGTCAGAAACTCAGTGGTACTCGTTTTAAATCAGTAACAAAGGACGACGAGTTTGCAAAATAAAGTTGCATGTTACACATTACAATTACGTCACACATATTGGTCATTTAAATATTCATCTATTGTGTAGTTTTTTTTTTCTTTATTGTAGCTCTTTTTAGTGAAAACAGTTAATATTTTAACGTCTGAAATTACGTAAGCTAAGAGTCAGTTGTTTGCAAGTCAATACTATGTCCTCTAAATTCATGTTCAGAGTTAAAAATTTTCAACGATCATTCGGTATCCGCTCTGGGAACCAAAGGCATAAAAATTTTATAGTCTATTTATTTTTATGACCGATGACGAAATTTTTGGCTGTCCAACAAGTAGAAATTTATTGCATATGAAAATGACCAATTTACGAGTTATTCATTTTTAAGTTAAGGGGGTAGACTTTTCATACAAAAAAAGGGTTTGGCCCGTGTTTAATCCTCGATATATTTCCGTATCAATATTTATAGAAAAAATATATGGAATAGGAGAAATACTGTCACAGGGCGGTATGTAAATGTTTTTATGATATCATGAATAAATAAATTAAACATCAGAATAAATTTCTGAAAAACATAATTTCCGTCTTTGTTTGAAACATGGTTCTTTGTTTTTGAAAATAATGAGCCGTAAATTCGATATTAATGCGTATTAAAAAAAAAAACAAAACATACCGCCCTAGGAACATCTTTTCTTAACGACCCTGCAAATTTTGGTCCCGATTCATACACATTTCAGTGGTGGAAACAGTCACGGCCCACAAGCTGTTTCGATGGGTGTTTTATAAGTATTTTTGGGAATTTGCTCTTGTTACCTCTGTCATATAGAAATAAATCGGAGAAGAGGTATTGAAACAGAGATAGCGATGCCACTTCGAAGCTGTGGATTGAAAGAATATCCCTTTAATATACTTTTACTGAAATATGGGGAAAATTCCATCGATGCGGAAAAATTGAGTATGTTTATTCTTTAGTTCAAACCATGATCGATTCAAATTGAAAAGTACTATTAAAATTAATATCAGATAATTGCGTAATTACAAAATAATTTTTTTGATTGTAACGGCACTGAAATGCTTTAATTCTCAATTTTGACCTAATCATTATTTATATTGCTTTTGTGTATATGAAAATGTTTGTCTGGTTAGTTCATAGTATTTATATAAAAATTACCTAATGTCTTTTAGTAATAATTATGCTGGATTTTCACAACATGTTTTGTATTTCATTTTTTATTTTTTTACAACAAATATTAATAATAATTATTATGTGTTTTGACAATCGACAATATCTAGGTTTTAGTAGTAATCTTTATACCTGTACGCAACGTTTTTGTATCTTTTGTACTTAATCCTATGTTATTTTCATCTATACTAATATTATAAAGCTGAAGAGTTTGTTTGTTTGTTTGTTTGTTTGTTTGTTTGTTTGTTTGTTTGTTTGTTTGTTTGAACGCGCAAATCTCAGGAACTACTGGTTCGAATCGAAAAATTCTTTTTGTGTTGGATAGTCTATTTATTGAGGAAGGCAATAGGCTATATGTATAAAATAATACTATCTGTCTGTCTGTCCATTTGAGCAAATCTCCAAAACGGCTAAACTAATTTTGATAAAACTTTACAGATATGGAAAGGAAGTGGTCAAAAGTGACATACACTACTTTTTGTATGTCTGTATGTACGTCCATCTGTCTATTCGAGCTAATCTCCAAAACGGTTAAACCGACTTTAATGAAATTTCACGGGTATGAAAAGGAGGTAGTCAAAAGTGACATACGCTACTTTTTGTCCGTCTGTTTGTCTGTACGTCTATGTGTCTATTCAAGCTAATCTTCAAAACGGCTCAACAGATTTTAATGAAACTTTGCAGATGTGAAAGAAGGTTGTCAAGAGTGACATCAGCTACTTTTTGTGTCTGTCTGTCGTTTGTCTTCACTGATTTATCAACGTAGATAAAGCCGAAACTACTAAGTCTAGGAAGCCGAAATTTGGAACAGTGGTTTATTTTATAACGTATCAATTTTTTATGAAGGGAATATTTGGAAATTTCAAATTTAAGGAGGGAGGGACGGAAGGGCTTTGTATGAGTCTTTGTTCTTTAAAGTTAGAAACATAAAAATTTTGACATAAATAAATAATGATGTCTTTCAGGGTTTTTGGATTTCCACATTTTAAGGGTGGGAAACGGGAGGTGAAAAGTATGGGAATATCGGTTTTCCTAAAGGAGTGGGGAGAATGAAGATTGAAAGTTTGAATGGGTATACCCAATATTAGTTTCAGCAAAAAGTATGTATCAACCATTTCGAAAGTTAATACTACCTAAAACAGGAATGTGTAGTCTACGCAAGCGAAGCTGCGGGCGGTCGCTAGTGTATTATAAAATATCAAATACAATTTTATTGGAAACGTAAAAATAAAGCTATCAAACGGCTTAATAACACCAAATATCTGAAAAAAGTAAGCAAGAGGACCTTTTTGAACTCATAAGAGTTTTTAAATGTTTCGAAAAGGACGAAGGCCATAAAAATAATAATATTCTCAACGTAAAAGCTGTGGGAATTCGAAAGTTACAAGACAAACACCCCAGAGGAGTTTTTTTTTGAAAATTTCATTTTCGAATAAGCGTATATAAAAGTTGCTCAAATAAATTTTGTCCTAACTTACCTAAAACTAAGGTAGAAATTATGTTTGCCTGAATTTTTATTTCAATTCACAAGCTAGGTATTTTGGAATAAAAGACTTTAACGTGCTTTTGAATATTATAACACAAATTATAAAGCTTTTTAACATACGAGACATTATAATAAAATGTTTATAAATTGATGTATTTTAAAATTTTATTCAAACTGTAAACATAGTAATAAATTAATCATAGCCTTTTAAACTGGCGCAAGCGCTAAATCGATGCCTGTAACGTATAATCAAAGAGATAGCGACCTAGGTAGTGTCTAAGCTAGCTTGGAGCTTCCGGTGAGCTTTCTTAGATAATTGCTGAATGAGCGTTTATTACTTATTGAGTGTGTATTTATTGCTCCACTTTATAATACATAAACTACAGTATTTGAGAAAATAAAACTAATTACTATATTAGAAATTACTGATATATTTAAGCATAATATTTTCTTATGTAAAGCCTCTTTTAAGAACTAGTTTATTTTATATGATTTTAACTTGCTTAAATGCAGCAAAGAATCAAGAATTTAAAATATCGTAGACAAACTGTAGTGCTTTTAAGTGTTAGTAAAAACCAAAAATTCCATTACTAAAATAAAGTAAAAACTAAATTTAGATTAGTATGGGTATTTTAATGACATAGAGTAGTCAATCGAGAATTTATGACCCCATCAATGATTTCATATTTGTTTCCCCGGCGTGTTGCGGGCAGGTAACATATTTTTGTGACAGCGGGGGGCGAATCGGAAAAAAGGGCATTAAAAAACCACGCGCCGGGCATCGTACCGGAGACCTGTAGATTTTTGGGTCCCTAGTAACATAAGGAAATCCTTAGTTTACATTAACAGACATCGGTATAGGAAATCGTGACAACACCAAAACATATTTCAGTGGTAAATTTTATAGCATAAAATGTCGAAATTTGGGTCGCCGAAGTGAGTTATTTGGCAGCAGTATTAGAAATAAATCTAAACATAGTAGTCAATTTGTAAAATCGTTTCATTATTAAGACCCTGCAGAGCTATCTGCGCGTTATAATTATATTGTTACTATTACAAATTAACTAATTTGTAAAAGCAATAAAAATAGATACTCCTTGTTACAGTTTTAAACTACTACTACAAAATAGTTACCTACTACAGAACCATATATACTAATTCAGCTGGTATGTACAAACGATCTTGATCTATAAGTCATGCCATAAATTTAGTTAGTGCTCCGAACCGAGCGTTCGAATCGGTTTGGAACGTAAAAAATCTCGGGACGGAAATTCAACTAGTGCGATGTTTTGTCCTTTGATTAAGTTTTGATGAGGCGGCAAATGTGACTTATGGTATACGGTAAGCGTTTATTTTAAACCACGATTTGATCATTACAGAACTATGGATTTTTCCCCGGTTTTGTTCGGGTTTATCTCGAAGATGAAAAAATAGTAAAATTTAATCAGGTTCGATAGTACGAAGTCTCGTATGGATTAATTGAAATCAATTTGTTGTTAAATAATAAATGGCCAAGTCGCGCCGAGATATTATTGGAGATATTTTTTTAATGGTGATTATATGTCATTGCGAAGGTTTTATTGTCTAGATTATAAATGTATTTTTTTATTTATAAATATAAAATATATTACTTATATTTTTTAAACTAAGAAACTCTTTTAGATGACATTTTTTTTAAATAAAATTATAAAATTAAATTTTATATTTTATAATTATAAGTATAATAATTAATTTGCGACTAGGTCTGTTTTTCGTATCATATCTACCTCGTTTGTTTCCCAAATGAATAACATGCTATATATTCAACACATGCATAAAAATTAAAAAAAGGCTCTCAATTTCTTAAAATAATTTAAGACACATTTGAAGTAACCAAGCTCATAGAGGAGTAGGAAAGGAATACCCTACATTTTTTTTTTAAGATTATTATATCATATATTCTCGACTACTATTTTAAATATTTGAATAACAAATAAAGGAATTAGGAAAAAGTTTACAAAAATGTTATCAAATTATAGATAATAATCGAAATATAACTTGGCAACTTTATCGATTTTCATTAGTTTATTGTTGATACAAACTAGTTCATATCCGAACAACAGAGGACTACTTAATGTTATTATTTTAGATAAATTGCAGTTATAAAATACTTGAGAAATTTCTGAAACCGAATGTTACTGAGAACGGACTTAGATTTGTCCCAATTAAAATCATAATATGATATTATTAAAAATATAATTGTTTCGATGTGAAAAATCGTTACTTTAATAATCGATTAACGTTAATACATTCATCTGAGAATCGAGTTTTTCTTACTAAAGAAGTGGAGAGCAGTTCAACTGACATTTTATTTGTTTTATTTTCTAGTTGTTTGGCTCATACAATCGTGTTCGGCATCCATAATGAAAAAAAAAAACAATGTACATAGATATATTTATTCTGTACTGTATAGCACGTTTTAAATAGTATTTCATACTAGTTGCTGTCAACTGCTTAGAAGGATAATGTGGATATCTGAACTTTTATGATACATAAAATCGAAAAGCATTCTACAGACATTAATATATTAATATACCTAGAATTTGGCATATACCAAGCTGGTCGAACAATTTTAGGGAACATAATTTGGAGCAATATTTATCCTGAACTATATATGAACGAATAAAAAAAATTAGGAAACTAGCTTTTACGCGTCTATGGAATTCCAACTTAAAAGTTTAGGTCTTAATAAAGATACTTTAAGCTAACAATCTGCCGTCAAAGAGATTGCTTTTATTAAAACATGTAATTAACAATAGTTTTATCTTTTTCAGGTACGTTTGCAACATAACTGCTACTGCTAGTGACTGGTATTTTCCAAATTCTATTATACGAATTCTTAAATTCACTAACATACATGATCATAATTTCAAAATTATTAAGAGTATATATTTTCAAATCAAAGAGGTTTGAAATCAAACTTTTGAAGTAAATTTAAAACTTTACCTTATACAGAAAAGCAAAACCCAGAAGCAACGTAATATCTAGCAAGTAAATATTTCTACTATCTAGGATCGTACAGCTATTTTAACCGAATGACGGACGTACGTCTGAGCCGTCGGCATGTGACCACCATCGTAATTGCGGACGCGATAGCCGTGGGCGATTTTTCTACTGACTGCAAACAGGCGGTTGAAACGCGTCTTTTTTTTTCTTGCAATATTGCCAGTGCTTTCTCGATAGAATGATCTGGGTGGTGAATATATTCTTGATTTTAATGGAACTTACCACTCTCTATCCATATGCTTGTTAAGAAACCACCTGTGTATATTATTATATAATATCGGTCGTTTCAATGAACGTTTATGTTTGAAATCGCAAAAATCGAAAATAGCTTAACCGATTGCAACGCTCAACGGGATAAAAAAAAACTTAAAATTTGTTTTATAAAAACAGCTCCTAAATAATTGACGTTTTAACTGGAGACCTTGAAAAAATAATTTGACCAACGAATAATTTTCTGAATCTAGTAACCCGTAAGGGATGAAAAGTGGTGTTAAATATTGTATCGAAGAAATGTGAATCCCGTGCGTACTAATATGCGCGTATCAACTTGAGGTCTTCCGTAAATTCTAAGTAATATTATAAAAACAAAAACTTGTTTCTTTGTTTTCCTTTTTTAATATCGTAACGGAGCAACGAAACGAATTGATTTTCGCACGAAGATAGTAAAACTGGAAAATACCATTTCCACAAGAACATTTTTTTTGGAAAATGTAATCAAACGATTTGAAACTGCTCACATAAGTACTAACAGCAAAACATAGCAAAACGATAATTTTATTTTACATAGTGTAAAATCGTTGTGGGGGTTTATGGGGTAATTGGGTAGTAAAATGGGGTAGTTAAATAAACAGAGAAGAAAATAGAATAGGACACAAGCAGTGACGCGGCTACAATGACTTATACTTTGATGTAACGAAATTTACATCAGCGTTTGGTGTAGTAGAGATTGCAATGTTAGTGAAATATGTATAGAATGAAGACAAATCAAATTGGCAGGGCATATAAAGGTGTTCGCGTGGTATTCGCATAGAGCTCTGTTCTCAGATTTATCCTCAATATATACACTATATTTTTGGTGTATAATACGTTGCATCAAACGAACTATATCATACCTCTCTCAAACTCTATGATACATACAAAATGTCAATCCAATAAATCTTTATTGTACATACGTGAAGATATATAGAGGAAAACAAACTTCATCAACTTTTACTGCGGAAAAATATCTTCGTCTTCTGGAAAAATGTAAAATATACGATCGTTCATGATAAAAATTTGACATATAACTTTTTGGAACTTTTCTATTACAAAATCTAAATCGGAGAACCCACAGGGTATGGGATTCGAAGTGTTGTGAAAGTTCAGACTCTAGCTTTAGTTTTATAAAAGACGAGAAAGGTATTTTTGTAAAAAAAAGTTATGATTATCCTAAATTCTTGTTTGCAATGTTTTAGTTATTTAATAATAATAACAATACCTGGAACGTCTCACACAGTGCCATTAGTCCCAAACTAAGCAAAGCTTGTGTTATGGGTACCATACAACCGATATACATACTAAATATTCTGCATAATATACATATATAGATACTTTACACCTAATCACGGAACAAATAGACATGTTCATGCACACAAATATATTGTCCCGGGCGGGGATTGAACCCGCGACCCTTGGCTCCTCAGTTAGGGTCTATAACCTAAGTCATTCTAGTATACAGTAGTAACATATAGCTTATTTAACTTCATGATGTATTTATTTTATTGTAGTCTAGTTTTAATTTAAACTAACTATAGACTATTTAAACTATTTAAACTAGACTACAGTCTAGTTTTAATTTATCTTAATTGATATATACATATTGTGACATTTATAGTAATAATAGGGTAAAGGTTTCCATACAAACTGTACCATGTGAATATATATAGTATAGTATATATTTCCAAATAATTGCCCAGAGCGCAACGAACCTGTCTCAAATTTATAAGGCCATAGGGCCATGGTTCGAATCCGGGCGTGTACCAGTGAGTTTTTCTGACTTAAGTACATTAACTATCACTGACTCCGTGCCTCGGAGAGCACGTTAAGCAGTCGGTCCTGGACGCTGTCAATAGATGGCAGTCGTTACAATCCCCAACCCGCAGTGGAGTAGCGTGGTGGATTTAAGCTCCAAATCCCCTTCTCACCCTGGGGGAGGCCTAAGCCCCTGCAGTGGGGTAAAATGGGCTGACGATGATGATATATTTCCGATGATATGATAATATATATACTACTATATGTACTATATATACTACTATATATTTCCCTCGATTTTCTAAATTTTAATAAGATTTTTCTAATCTGATTTGACTTTGTTTCTACAGACTCTTCTTTACCTACTAATCATAATGATTATTTTTATGTTTTTGTATATTAAAACACAGGTAATAGAAAATCCATCGGTCAGTTTATGCGATCTCCTCGGAAACTTTTGAAAAAGTTAGATTTTACCTATTATGTAAGGCACATTTTTGTACCATATGCGGCGTGTAATTGGCGCTGGTTGTCGGTTTGGTTTTTGCCGGTGTGATTACAGCCTCGATCGGGCGAACGTTTTTCTGTATTATCCAATGATATATGGGTGTTAGTCCACGAGATGTGTGAGTCTATTTGAATTTATCTTAGGACATTTCTATTTTATAGATAAGTTAGCTACCGAAACATTTTTTTCTTAAATCCTTTATTTAATCTAATTTCTTCTATAAGGTAAAATAGACTGATCGGTTGACCGAGTGTTTAGAGACCCTAACTGCGGAGCCAAGGGTCGCGGTTTCGATTCTTGCCCGGGAATTTTTTTGAGTGCATGAACATGTCAATTTGTTCCGTGTCCGGATGTAAAATATCTATATATGTATATATTATAAAGAATGTTTGAATATGTATGTCAGTTGTCTAGTACCCATAATACAAGCATTGCTTGGTTTGGGACTAGATTTCGCTGTGTGGGATGCCCAGGTATTATTATTATAATTATTGGTCTTGGTTGTTAAACGTATGTGGTGTCTTCGCTTGGTACCCAAAACACAAGCTAATGCTTAGTCTGGGGCCTAGACGTTGTTGTCATGTGTACGTTACGTTATTATTATTATGTTATTATTATTATGTTATTATTATTATAATATATTTGTCAAATGCTCTTAACAACCATACTATGAAATGATTTTCCGAATCCTAATCAATAACGTTTAATATAGTTGAAAGTTAGAACAAGTTCTATGACAGCAGGAACGTAAAATATATTTATCATTGTTACAAGGAACTATAGGTTTGTAATTTTTCCTAATATCAAGATTTATTGTATAACTAGCTTTCGTATTAAAACATTTATTATCAAGTCGCCGTCCATTGCATGTCAACGTTTCGTGAATTGAATTGACAGTAATAAATTGATATCTTGACGTGTCATAATGCGAACATAGATTTATAGTCATACTGAAACTACTAATTCATATGGTCCATTGTTTGGCACATTACTTATGTTTGAATTCACTATAACGTAATATAAAACTGCTCATTGGCTAACATATCAGCACAGCTCTAACCGCTAGGTCTGTATAACATAATGCAAGAGAACGACAGCGTCTTACTCAATAAAATTATGTAATAATTTATAATATTTGGGACATTCCACACAGCGCCATCTAGTCCCAAACTAAGCAAAGCTTGTATTATGGCTACCAGACAACTGATATACATACTTAAATGTCTTTTTTATGTTATATATAGACATTTATATGTGTAGGTTAAGGGTAGTTCAGCGGCGGATGGCTCGTCTTTCATGGTTTGGGTGTGAAAATAACCTCGTTTTCTTCCTTCTCGATATTTAATAAGTTCGATAACAACGTGGATGTAAAAAGATTAAGATACCAAAATGCGGTGGACGCGATTCGTGCTTATGGCGCGGTGCTTTCTTCCAAAGCAAAGTGACTCGAAAAATTAAATCAGCCTGAACGGAACTTATTATTTGATGAACTAAAATAATAAGCAACTGCCAGTGTTGCCATTCCTACAAATCGATTCCACCCAAGTATAAACTTGACATTTTGATATCAAACAGGATTATTAGAACCAGCAACACCAGAGTATGGGTAGTTCTACGTCTTCACAACAGGTGGCGTTGTTTCATTCTGCGACATATAGATATTTTATACCTAGAAACGGAACAAATAGACATGTTTATGCACACAAATATTTGTTTCGGGCGGGAATCGAACCCACGACCATTGGCCCCGCAGACAGGGTCTCTTACCACTCGGCCAAGCGGTCATCAATGTATAATATGCTAGTGCTAGTTTATACGCAAGAGTATAACAAACTGATGACTAAATTTTTTGGATTTCGGGAAAATACCAATTATTGCCTTACATATGACAATTTAAAGTTTGTGTTTTAACGACCCGCTCGTGACGTCACTCGGTGCCGCTACGTAGAAATTATCCACGTTAGCCCATAGTAATGTAACCAAGTGACGTCATATCACGATTTACTTTAAAAATTTATATCTTCGGCATATTTGTCGATATCAAAAAGTCTTTTAGTTTTTCTTAATAAATATAACATATTTGTATTAAATTAAAAAATAACAAGACGCGCTCATTGGGATGTACGGAAATTTGAAAGAAATTTGTAACGGAAAAGCGGGCGTTATTAATTTTATTACGTTAATTTTTTTACACGTCAATGGCTAACTACTATAAAACGCTTTTTTTGGTTTCGTAGCCAAAAGGCAGATTATGTGACCCTTATATATTAACTTCTATGTTTATCTGTCCGTCTGTATGTCACAGTCATTTTACTCGTTTTATTGTGGCGTCTATCTAATCTAATTCAATTTGAATGTAAAAAACCTTTCATTATAACTGAAAGTGTTCAAGCCACTGGCAATGATGTCAGCGAACGTATAGAAACCTAGGAACGCTACAGAAGCGTGTTGCACTACAGCCGTTACCAATCATTTTTTCCACATTTCCTTAAATGTGGAAAAAATGAGTAAATTAGTAATTCAGGGTGGACCAGTATTTTGTGACATTTTTCATTTGTAAAATTGATATATAAGGTTGAACGACACCTTTTAATTTTCATATAAAATTTGTTTGATAACACTTTAAAAAATTCTCGTTGTAAAATTTATGTCACCATCTTAATAAGTAAAACGTGTCATAAAATTATGGTTAAATTAAAAAAATATTCTCTTTAACACAAATCGTTTTAATTTTGGGTTTCAAAAAACTCACTCAAAACTACATATATAAATCGATTTTATTAAAAAAAAATTAAAATTAAAACCATTTTGTGTCAGCAAATATATACTATTATAAATTTTACGACAATTTTAAAATGGAAAAATAAATCTTAGAATGTATAGTTTCTTAAGTCTAGTCAAATAAATATTGTATGGCAATTAGCGGTTTCGTTTACGCTTAAGATCTTGTTTCTTTAGTACTAAGTTGTAAACAAACAAATCGTTCCCAAAAAAAGCTGTCAGTGAAACCATATGTCACAGATTGACAAATAGTCGAGTTGCTTTAGAAAAAGTTATGTATAATTGATGATTTTATCATAGATCTCCCCATCGTACAATACGCTTAAGAAAACCTTTTATGTCAAAAGCAATTCATCTGAGTGGCAAGACTTTCCGGGACGCATTTTGGCACTGATGTACAAAAAGGTGTCAAAACGTCAAGAGAAAGAAAGAAGCGATATATTAGTTACGTTTATGATGATACGAAAAACTTAGGCCGCCGGTACAATTCGTACTTGGCCGGTTTTTTTTTTAAATTTTAAGGCACCAAAATGTTCTTTTTCCGCCCTCTTTTATTACGCTTGTCCCATTTCAGCTATCGGAAAAAAGTTAATGTCATTAGTCTTTTTCTGTTCCTGCGTAACTTCGCCCACGTGGATAGTAACAATAAAATATAACATTATTAATACCCGGGACTTTCCACATAACGTCATCTACTCCCAATGTACGCAGAACTTGTATTAGATAACTGATATAATTACTTCAACATTTTTTATAATATAGAAAAGGAACAAATGGACATGTTCATGTACGCATGTGCCGGTTGCTGTCAATAGATGGCCGTCGTTACAATCCGCCAGCACGCATTGGAGCAGCGTGATGGATTTGAGCTCCAAGCTCCCTCATCTCAGTCGCAAGAGGGGATACTGAAGTGGGGTATAAAAAGGGCTGATTAAATGGAATGGAATGTACGCAAACATTTGTCCCTGGCGGGAATCAAACCTTTAGTTTTACAGTTAGAGTCTCTAACCCTCAGCCAGTCGGTCAGTCAATCAATTCAATTATGGTTAATCAATCATGGCTCTCATTTATTATAAAGTTTGTTTGACGATAATTTACGTCCCGTTATTGTTATCAACATCGGTGGTCATAGTAACATAAAGGCACGAGTATCGACAGCACTGCTCATGTGCATACAGATTTTGTACGGGACGATTTCTATCAAGTTCGATTAATAATAATAATAATAGTAATAATAATAATAATAATAGTAATAATAATAATAATAATAATAATAATAATAATAATAACACACACAATCACAACAACGTCTTGGCCCCAAACTAAGCAGTAGCTTGTATTTTGGGTACCAAGCCAAGACACCACATACATATAACAACCAAGACCCGGTGCCAGTATTAATATTCATCATATAAATACTGACCCGACCTGGGATTCGAACCCGGGACCTCCAGCCCAGCAGGCAGGGTCGCTGCCCACTAGGCTAAGCGGTCGTCAATAATAAAATAAAAACTATAGTATGTTAAAACACGAATCGTATATAGTTCCAAACAAGCGATGACTATAAATCTTAGGGTCATGCTCTATATTATGAATGACCATTGCAATAAACTATTGCCCGACTGGACTAGTAAAAGTGAGCCGTTCAGTTAATATTTACCGCAAGACATTGACAAATGTCCATGTCTTAGACAGTTGATGGACCGTTCTGTTGTAAGCAATGGAAAACACGGCGTCGAGTCTAACTGCTAGAACTTTAGTCGTGTTGTGACAAATGAAACTAATTAATTGCGTAAGACATTATTTATCACATTTTGACCCCTCCTATCACCCCTCACTTTTCCGATACGGGAAAAATGCCAAGAACCTTAAGAGCTCACTGTTCACATTTCAAATATTATGCAAGATGAATAATCGTATATATATCTATAACGTTATATATTTACTTTAAAACAATAACAAAAATTCGTAAATTTATTTACCGAATACGCAAAAGTTTTATCTAACACACTAATTAATAATAATAATGTCTTATTATATTTAAGTATTTTTAGGTTTTCGAACCTCAAACGGAAAAAAAGGGACCATTACAGGATCATGGTATCAAGTTAAAATCAATACCAAATACTTAGGTCTAAGGTCCTTCAAAGCTGAAAAAAAAATACATTAACGCAATCAACAAATGCGGCTTTTTATCCCGCATATTTTGACACTCATAAGTAAATCGAAACTTATAGGGTACTTCTAGTTGACCCACAATTACAAAATTTGACAAGAAGATCTTGCAGCTCAAAATAAAGGAATAAATCAGAAGAAAGTTATTTTCAACTATATCACACAAAAGAATTTTTTTTTTAAATATTTTAAATATTGATATGCGTTTACATGACATTATGGTAGCAAGTCACGACAAACACGTCAATATGTGTTTATAATGGAATGGAACCCTCAGTGGGAGAGTCTGACTTGCACTTGGTTAGTTTTTTGTAAATGTGCAACGGTGGTGCAACAGTTTTGGAGTGAATCTGAAAATAAAGACCGGGTATTATTAGATACGTTTAACGCATATACCTAGTAATTTTTTTAACACCAGCTTTATGTAGCATATAAAGACTAAATTCTTTTTAAAAGTGGGGCAAATTTTATTATTATTATTTTTTATTATTATTAGCCTTTATTTTCTGCTGCTTACAAAACATTAAAAAATACCAAAAAACAAAAAGAGAAATTAATTATTACTACTTATATTTACTACATTACGTGCTAGGTATCGTTGACACTGCTATCTGTTCTTCCACAGCAGTCGCCTCAGCGGCGTAGGCCTCCCCTAAATCCCTCCATATTTTCCTTTCCCTCGCCTTTCTCATCCATGCAGGCCCGCATCGTTGGTTGAAAATTTTTTTAGGATAAAATATTTTTCCCGAAAGAATTATTAATATAGCGTGGTTACAAAGTTAAATATGTACGAGAAATATGCAATCGAGGGTGTAGAAGAGAAAAGTAGTCCGTCGGCGGCCGCTGACTCAATTATCAGTAACCACGCATCATAAAGGTAATTCGACAATTTGACCGCGCTATACGTCAATATTTTTGTACGGAGTGACACTAAAAGAAAAAGAACTCTTGTTTGATTATTTTCATTGAAGATCATAATATCAAAATTTGGATGAGAATAAAAATTTCAGCCTGTATAATACCTAACTCTCGCAGTTTGTATAATGTAAACAAACAAGACTCAACCGTTCCTACATCTTATATAATAAAATTCTGATATGTACAATCCAGTAATATAATGTCGCGTCTAGAATTTTAGGTCACCGAAAACAAGTTTTAGTTAATTACCCATGTTACGGTCGAACCTAAGGAAATCGCTTGTGATCTTTCTGAGGTAAAAAAGGGAGTCGAGAGCCGTCATTTTTTCCCGGTCGTAATCTCGGGACGGCTTTTTAGTGTCGGCGGCGTCGCGCTTGACGTTTTAATGAGAAAAGCTTTGTGGTACCCCCTCCCCCAATGCCCCCTGTACCGATGTCGGTCGACCCGTGTCCAATCGCCTGGTACAATTCTGTCGCTCACAAAATTGTGTTTTCACAGTTTTTGGGTACCGCTGTTTCTTTGAGTATTTATTTGGGTTGGGAAAGCTGATTGACGTATGATTTCTTTCAAAAAATATATTAAAAGCTATATGTTGACATTTCGAGAGCCAAAATGACCTGATGGTTAATAATTCAATTCCCAGGTTCAAGCTCTCAAAGGTTAATAATTCTTTCATGGGAAATTGTATCCGTTTTTATAATAAAATTCCAAAAGAAATGTTAGACTTGAATTCTAATCAATTTATAAAGCGAGTTAAAGTCCAACTCATGGAAAAAGCTTACTATTGTATTAGCGAGTATTTAAATGATAAGTGCGCATGGACATCATTGTAATAGTTGTAAGACTTTAAATTAAAAAAAAACAATTAAGAAAGACATATATTTAAATAAAATAAACAGAGAGGAGTTTCTTGCCGGTTCTTCTCCTCCTAGTTTTTGAACCGGTACCTAATCAATTTTTACGACTTTCAATAAGTGTGTGCAAACATCTTATATTGAATAAAAATTTTTTGAATTTGAATTTGAATTTGAATAAATTAATAGTATTAGAAAGTGATTTTTTAAAGGAAAATCGCTAAGGAAAATGTACATGATTTACACATTGCAGCATTTTCAGGAAACATGGATATGTAGTCTAAATCAAAAGTACAATAGTACCTCTTTAGATATTATTATTATTTTTTATTTATCTTTGTATCCGTAATAATGTTGCTAAGCGGTATATTATACAGTAATTTTATTTATGACATACTTATACAATTAAAATAATATTAAATAATTTTTATTAATATTAATTAAACAAAGTCCAATATTCTATTAATATTATTACTCTGTATTTTAAATTTTAAACATCTTTCCTTGTTTTAATTAGAGATGGAATTTTCGTCCTTCCATCATTTCCTTATTTTTAATTACGGAATTTCATCCTTTATGTGACGTCACTTCCGTTTTTTTTTCGTGAAACGTTGGCTCAGCATAAACATTTTCATAATGCTTCTTTTGCTAAACAAAATAAATTTATTCACACAATTTAAATTACTTATGTACCTGGTTAAATCTTAATAAGATTAACATATACCACCTGTGCAGAATCTATAACTATAATCTATAACTTAGTAAATTTTTATTAAATTAGGGACTTCGTTAAAGCTTATAATAGAAATCAAAATTTTAAACATCACTTTACTAATTTGATTTTGAATGAAATCGTTTCTTTTCGTTGGTTTTTTCAAAACATTATATTGAAAGCTCAGTTTGTATATTTAATCTTTTCAAGGCTAAGCCGCTGTAGGCAGATGACTTGAATTCTGTAGGCATAAAGCTTTGATTGTGTTGTATTTGGATAGAGAGTCGGCGTCAACAAAACACATATAAAAATATCACCCAACAGTTCGGTTATAATTCACGCATATTGAAACGGCTTACACATGCTATGTATAAAAGTTGGCCTGTCATTTTTGTTGACGTCGTATTGCGAGGGCCCATCTAGACATTATACTGTAATGAAAGGCATGAAGCTACGGAACCCAAGGGAAAGCAATAGAGTCGCGGTTACCCAGTTCCCGCGTTAGTCCCGCTGCAAGTCGTGACCGCCGCTAGCCGTCGTCCGTGTCCAATGCAGAGAATAGGTACCTATGCGTAACGTACTGAGAACGGATACTTATTTTGGCACAGCACGAAATATTCGTTTCATAAAAGTATGTATTGCTGTCGTCGATTGTTTAATTCTATAGTAAAGACCAATTTTATTTACTTCAGTTGATATTTTGTCCGTATAGGATGTACCTAACGTAACGAGTACTGGATTCCATACCCAGCTGAGACAAAATTCAGTTGAGTCTTATTACAAATTTACAAATTTAATATGGGACCAGAGTTAATGATATGGATTCCTTAAATGAAAACAATAATAATCCTTAAAAATATTTACATTTAAAAAGAAAAAAAAAACGACCTTTTCAGTTTAATCAACAATGTCCATCGAAAAACTTGAGTCTTTTGAGATAATTTTGAACTGACTAGAATTTTATGCATTTTGCAGGTTTTCTCCCTTTTCCGATTTTGGTGACATTTCTCTTTTTTTTACGAGTGTTATTTATAAACCTAGTGGATATTATGAACTAGAGATTTGCTCTGGCTTTGCGCGGTTGCAGTATACAAATGTGGAGTCATAAGTATGACAAGCTATTAATGCTTACTCTAGATTATCCTTGGGAGATAGACATATACCATCATGGACTTTTCTGTAGGCCTTTTTAAGATGTAAAATTCCGTAGTATATTATTTTGATATAACTCATAAAGTTTAGCCAGCGTAAGCAATATAAGGAGCGAAAATATTTTGTTTAATTCATTAAAAATACATGGATTTTTTTCTGACTCATATTAATATTATATGCGCATATTATGCATGTAAACCTTTCCGAAAAAAGTCTCTGAATGACAGTGAAGATTGTATTAAAATCCGTTTCGTAGTTTAAAAAAACTAAGTGTACGGACAGACAGACGAGGATAGCGGCTTTGTTTTATACTATTTAGAGAGCGGAAATGTGTTCGTTTGTAATGTGTCCTTTCTTCACGTCGTAACCGAGCATTTAAGCAAATAAATGACGAGATTTTTGCATAAGGATAATTTGGTGCGAAATTTTCATGAGATACAAAACTAATAACATTCAAAAGGAATTGAAATTGAAAACAACTTAAATAGTGTTATAGAAGAACTTTTATGGCTACAGGAACTGAAATGAAAAATAGTACGTCCAGGCAGGCGGAGTCGCGTGCCAAAGCCAGTTGTTAATAAATGTCAGTGTGAAAACCGCCTTATAATTCCATATTTAATATTATACCGTCATAAATTAATCGAGATCCAGTCAAAGCTAACGGTGTATCGGGAGATCCGTGTCGGTTAGAAATTGGCTATTGTGGTTTAAACGTGGTTAACCCCAGGGGTTGAGGTCGTGATGTCGCTCGCTAAGCCGGGTTCATGTATTTGCCGTCATAATCGGTTTCAATTTACCGACTCGATTTGTACAGGTACCGTTCGTCTTATAACACAGTGCGGCGTGTGATGAATTGTTTTATAATCGAAAGTTGAACGGGTTAAAATGGATTTAATATTAACTACTACCTAATTTAGAATAGGTAATTAATTTTTATTGCTTTATTTAGATACACGTGTGTATGTTTCTCCATCAACGTATCGTAGATGAGTTGATCCGAAACAAAAAAATTCTTCCTGTGTTGGATAGTCCATTTATCGAAGAAGGCTATAGGCTATTATTACATCAGCTACAACCAATAGGAGGGAAACATCAATCGGAAATGTTGCGAAAACGGGAAAAATTATTCCTTTTGAGAGCTTCCGTTACGCGCGCTGCGTAAATGGTTGATGTTAAGCAAAAATCATGTATTACGGAATTGTTCCCCTTTAAAAGTTCTAACCAAAAATCCGCGACAGCATATGTGTATCTTTTAAGGTTGACTTACTATAACTTTTTTTATGGCAATCAAATTTGTTGCTAGACGCGCCACAGAATTTCTTTGTTTGGATGATGATGCAATAGTGTAATGATACTATATGGTTGGACTAGCGAGCCACCCAGACTTCACACGGGTGCAATGTACCAATGCGTGGAACGGGAAGAGGAACGTTTCCGTAGTCCACCCGGGCGAAGCCGGGTACGACCGCTAGTTGTGTAAAATATTTATTATTACAACCGAGAATATTACAACCTAACAGGATATCGAATTTCTAATAAATCAGACATTTGTTAATTACTTACATCCTTTCATCGACTAGAAAAGATTTGATGATCTTCAAATGGCTGAACAGATTTTCATGAGTCATAGTTGGCAACACTTTCGATCGAGTCACCTTAAAAAAAAAAAACTGAATCTAAATCGGTTCATTCGTTTTGAGCTATGATGCCAAAGACACCCCTCTGTTTGCATCGGAGGTAAATTTAACACTGACTACCTACGTCTAGGCATTTTCTTCGTAATAACACATAGCTTTTCTAATTACCAAGCAAATCTATATCCAAAATAGAGTGTAATTTTGTGAAAAAAATATATTAGTACACCTGTAAATTTTAAGAATCAAAATGAGAACGAAATTAATTAAAGATTGTGTTGATATAATCTATTCCTTAGTGGCTTACATTTTTGTCATTGGAAATGACTTTCATTTCGTTGGAGTATAGGGGGTCATTTGGGAGTTTTGTGAGACAGGCAGATTGCACAAAGAGTTTTCAAGATATCGAGATGAACGTGGTGTCAAAAGACGCATATTGGCGAGTTTTACAATATGGCAAAAAACAATTTGGGAAAAGTTTAAAAACAAAAAAATTATCGGCAAAAAACGAAAAAAATCGCAATTTTTATGCCCGATTTTCATTTTGGGAGCCTGATATCTCGAGAACTAGGTCTGAATAAGAAAAAAATTAAAAGGGGATTGATTGAGACTAAAATTGTTAGAATCGGACAACCGGAAGTAGTGGTTAAGGGTGCCCTTAGTTGGAAGTCGGATATGCGTCGGTGTTACATTTCGTACTAATTCACTTTGTTCGATCGAAATGTCGTATAGAATGTTATATTTCGAAGTTTTAAGCTTATTCAGATACAGATGTGTTATTTTTTTTTTTTTGCGAAAAAAATTGATTTCGAAAAATATTATCCAAAATATGTGTTTTTACTTTATTCCGTTAGGTTCATTTCCAATGTCGTAAGAAGTTCGTGCGAAAGCAGGAGATCCGTTGATTTTTTTTTAATAATTTATTTTGGACCTCTTATTGTTGTCAAAATTTACAAAAATATGCTTTATTATTTTGTAAAATAACAAACAAAGTACATACGTCGCGAGTTTCAAGGTCTTCACTGTATATGGGTACGAGTTCTTGTTTATTCATATCCAGACAGACAATTGACAAATGCTTTTATTGTATGTCATTAAAGAACAAAAATGAAAATAATTATGTCGATAAATCAATAATTGTATAAAATACAACAGTAATTGATTTTTACTGTCAAAAGAAAAATAAATATCAATACTCGCTGACAATGTAATACCAATGGAATAACACCTTTCGAAGTTGTGTTTCTGTTCACTGATAAGGTATCCACGGTCATCAGTCATGCGGCGGGGCGTCCGATACGATCTCACGATATTTGTTGCCGCTACACACACAATCGGTAGGAAATGGTTATTGAGATGCTTCTGCTGGCCGTACTTCGTGTTTATCGAACACTAGAGACTTACTACGCTCGCGTCTTTACTGACTTCATAGCTTTATTTTTACTGAAATTATTACAGGTACAACCAGATATGTAAACACAAGTATACAATGTCTTTGAAAATCTGAATTTCCATAGAAAAATAATGTATTTATACGAACTTCGCTGAATCGATTCATGTGATGTCTCGTATCTAGAATCGAATACGATACATCTGTGTCGGTACTGTTTTATTTTTTTTAAAAACCGAACCAAAATAAAATAATAGATTTTTTTCGCCCTTTCAAGTTAAAACAAATATAAATTTTTAACATACTAGAAACATCGATAATAATGTCTATTTTAAGAACAATAAATAAAGGCAAAAGCAGTTTATTACCACAATGAGAACAATTATTATGATTGTTCAGCAAAAAGGGGAAAAAATGGTGTAATGATAGATAGTGCTTTGTAGTGCATTTTCGAAAATAGTATGTAATCGGCACGCGGGCACATGTGTGCACTATATCCATTAAAATCCGAACTTTAAGGGGATTGAAAATGAATGTTAAATGGGTGTATATATCAACTTGAGAGGTTTCACAAATATTCTACTAAACAAAGTAACTAAGTACATGTATTATTGATTTATGTAATTCAATCCCTAACGATGTAATATCGCTCGGACACCTGGGTCCAGAAAATTTAAATATTACACAGTGATATCTTACTTAACGTAGGCAATCACTAAAAAGGGGTATTCCAAATTACTGTCCCTAAGAGGAGGAGGAGGAGGAGGACGAAGGAAGAAGAGGAGGATTGAGGTGAAAATTTACAGATCTGGGGGCACGGCCGTGCCCCCACCAAGTCGAGCAAAAAAGCGTCACGGCCGTACCATCCTTTTCTCGAAGCAATTCAGACCATTTTCGACCCCCTGTAACTTCGTTGTGGATAAAACTAGAAGACTGAAATTTTCAGTAACCATGCAGGCATATTATATAAGCATATTACACGTTTTCATTCAATTTGAACCAGTATTTTTAAGAAATTATAACGGGTCAAATTTCTTAATTTTGTCACTCACTGACTCACCGATCATCAAAATTCTAAGGCACTTCTAGCAGACCTAGAAGCTTCAAATTTGGAATATAAGTAGTGTTTGGTGTATGAATCAAGGAAAAACTAAAAAATCTAGAAAAGACCGCAAAGAAAATTAAGCCCATACAGCCAAGTCTTCAGTTAAATTTTTCAATATTGGCTTTATTCGTAACAATGTTTTATTACGGCAGTTATTATTATATTGTGTGCGAAGCCGCGGGTTTAAGCTAGTCCCATATAAATATAGGCGCATGGTAGTGCCCCTGCCAAATCGAGCAAAAAATGGGTATTCCCGTCATGAAAACACGTGTATTAAATTATTTATTAATGCAAAAAACGTACCTACGTGCGTATTCGTACTTATTACGAGTGCCTAAGGTTGTTAATGTCGACTTTGGAAGTGTTAAAGCGCAGGAATCCTCAATTTGTGAATACAATAGACTAAGAAGCATTTACCGTCCAGATTTGTCAAAAATTGTAACATCAAAGCCTCCCAGAAAAACGCATAGAGACAGGGAGTGGGCTCTTAGAAAAACTGTAGCTGAAGCTCAAGAAGTAGTACCGGAAAAGAGAAAACGGAAGGCTACCTACAAAAATAAGAAAAGTTCATAAGTCAGAGAGAGGGCTTTAAGAAAATTCGTTGCTGGTAGATATACATATATACAATAAGTAGAAGGTACCGAAAAGGAAAAAAGTAGAACTGTCTACAAAATACAAAAAGAAATGAGATCCCATCAAAAACAATACTTGTCAAAAAAACCAAGTCTCGCAACTCAGTTGTTCTGCGGTAAAAAGTTGTGAGATCCATGTAATACCAAGTCGGTTATTAATTTATTCAGTCTCTACTTAAGCGACTTTCTGTCTTAATACGTCCAGTCTCTAAGACCACGATCGTGGTCCATAACAATTGAAAATCAATTGTGTCTGGAATCTCCGTACTCGAAGCATTAAGTTGTTACGTAATAATTAACAGCATCTTATAGTGACGCATATCAATATTAAAATTCTTTAATGTTTTATATAAATGAGACTTGGCCATCGCCTGAAAACACGTGTAAATTCAATCGCCTGAAAACACATGTAAATTCAATTATTTAGTGCGATGGCCAAGTTTCAATATATTTATATAAAACATTAAAGAATTTTAATATTGATATGCGTCACTATAAGATGCTGTTAATTATTACGTAACAACTTAATGCTTCGAGTACGGAGATTCCAGACACAATTGATTTTCAATTGTTATGGACCACGATCGTGGTCTTAGAGACTGGACGTATTAAGACAGAAAGTCGCTTAAGTAGAGACTGAATAAATTAATAACGGACTTAGTATTACATGGATTTCACAACTTTTTACCGCAGAACAACTGAGTTGCGAGACTTGGTTTTTTTGACAAGTATTGTTTTTGATGGGTCATATTAATCACCAAAAGCATGACACTGAAACCTTGAAATTATCTTATACCAAGGTACCACATGGATAAAGTCGCGGGAAGAGACTAGTATTATATCAAATACGGTTTTTGTTTATTTAATTAAATTGAAATATATGTACTACATTTTTTATTTATAGTGTAGAATAGTATTTAATTTACCTGGAATAGTAATTCGTCGTGTTGATAGCTAAGTACAAAGAGACCCGGTCAATTTGATACGTCACTCAAACAGCCATAAAACGCACCATTTATAACTTCGAGATCTGAAACAGTGGAGCGGGTAATTATTCGCATAGTCGTCGCTCGGGGCAATCGTTTCTAATGTGAAGTGTAAGCCGCGGGCAAAGCCGGGAATTAATGAGGTATCGGCCGCCTTCCTTATATGATAGCGTCTATAGATGATAGTTTCTAGTAATCGGGTTGAAGTTTTTGTTTTGTTTCACATATCAGATTTAAGGAGGATTTTAGCGAAGACTACGATTTAGACAGTCAAGTTTGAGTAGAATGATGAACCGATGATGGTTCCGTACAACATATAGATACATCTAGGGTGCGTTCCATTCGCATCAAATAACAGTTACAAATGATACTTTGACAGTTTTTGATACAAAATTACAATTTGAAAGTAATACAATTTATTTCTTCAAGTTCACTTGTAGACTCCATAAAACATTGAGTTGCTAGTGAATTGAAATCTTAGTGGAATTTTTTGTTATTTAATCATTGTTAAATTGGTAGGTAGCGGTGGACCAACAGTCTCGGAATAGTATAAGGTTTATTAATAGTGGGATGACCAAGCATTTAGAATAACTGTGCCTCGATTTTTTTGTCGGTAACCTTTAGTTTGCGCCATCTGCTTACTTGAAACTTATTGTTAGTTCGTTAAGTTCAGACTTAGTTCAGCCGAACATGGGTTACAGATAAATTATTAAGTAATTAAACATACATAAGCTCATAAACAAAATAAAAAAATATTTATAATCAGATTGCTGTTGTGGATAATTAGTTGATTTAGATGAGGCTGAAACTCGTTTACTTCACCCGCAAATCCGCCAATGACACAAACGCGACTTATTTTCTGAATTATCGATTAAAGTGTCTTTTTTAGTGGCTTATTCGATATTTTTGGCTTCTCCTATACCTACATAGATAGATCTCGATACACTTTTGAGAATTTACAGAGAACATCGTTTAATATATTTTGACGTGCAAGCAGGAAGAGATGAGATCGACGTACTATAAAGTTATTTAGATGCATTTAACGCACAACTAAACATAAACCAACAGCGCATACGAGCAACACGTTCAATAATTTAAATACGTCGCGTGCTGCGATCATATAAAACGGTGTAACGCATCAATAAATTGCGTCATCCCATTTAATAAACCAGTTTAATACAATTATTTAAGTTTTACAAGCGGCTCGGTGCCGCGCACTCATTAAAACTTAAAAATACTTGACGCTGATCGTAATTCTAGCTGTTTGATGGACAGTCGTTTGTTCGATAATGTCTGAGATGCGTGTAAATGAAGATCCGGTTGAGTGCGAATCGTTTAGGTTCGAGGAGTGTTTTCTGTGGAAAACTGGAAAAAGGAAATACATGTCAAATAGCATTGGCAAATTTATAATTAATTTTTTTTTAAACAAAATACTCATCGATTTCCAAATATGTGAAAATTTTAATTTTTTTGTGTTAGTTTTGTTTACACATTTTTTTTTGACTATTATCTGGATAGACTCTCCCAATACGATGTCAATAATAATGTCAGGCCAATTTAGTGTGTCAATTTAGTGTACCAATGACTTTTTTTCTGACTTAAGTACATTATCACTACATTATCACTGACTCCGTGCCTCGGAGAGCACGTTAAGCGGTCGGTCCCGGTTGCTGTCAATAGATGGCGGTCGTTACAATCCGCCGACTCGCATTGGAGCAGCGTGGTTGATTTAAGCTCCAAGCCCTCTCATTTTGAGAGGAGGCCTAAGTCCTTGCAGTGGGGTGTAAAAAAGGCTGATGGAATGGAAAAATTTCTTCTGAATGATTACTGTATGTTGAACGACCCCGTGTATGTTTTGTAATGATTACAATTTCATGTAAAAAACAGGCATTTATGTCAAAATACACTACGATTGTGTTGCACGCTAATGCCACATCTTATTTGACGACCGCTTAGCCTAGTGGGCAGCAACCCAGCCTGCGAAGCTGGAGGTCCCGGGTTCGAATCCCAGGTCGGGTCAGTATTTATATGATGAATATTAATACTGGCACCGGGTCTTGGTTGTTATATGTATGTGGTGTCCTCGCTTGGTACCAAAAATACAAGCTAATGCTTAATTTGGGACCTAGGTGTTGTTGTGATTGTGTGTTATTATTATTATTATTTTTCATTAATTTATGGAATTTTAGGTCTACATTTAACTAGTACCTATTAAGAAAATTAATTTGTTTAAAACTGTTTGTTTCCTTCAAAAAATAAATAAATAACTCTAGTTAAAAAAAAAAGTAATTCAGGTCAATATATTGTTCTCTAAATATAATCCTTCATTATACGTAACGCGGGAGCCGGTCTGTCCCGTTACCCGTTATTTTAAACCTCCCAATTTGCGCAGGCGCCGTTCGCCCGCGAAACACTCAGGAACGTAAGGTCAAAACCCTTAATTATTTACGTTATCCTTATATTTAATATTCAAAAATGAAAGGATGTCGATTCTTTCGTCAATCCTTAACTCTATTACAAAGACTGAATTTGGTTCAATATGTAGAGCGTTTCCGGAATGTATAGATAGCATCTAATTTTCTGAAAAAAAAAACTGCTCAAGTGTGAGTGACATTCGGGCATGAAGTATTCCGTACACAGAATCAATTTAGAGCCTTTTTTTCTCTCGGAAGAGGAGAATCTTTTCCCAGACCACACCCGCAGAGAGACGATCTGCGGGTAGTGGAGGGCTGAAACCCCCTAAACTCCTCTCCGTGACTTCTTACTGTCAGCCACGGGGCTTTCACAGCGTAAACGGGCGCTTTGGGGCGAGCGAGAACCTCGAGCCATGCGAAAATTAGAAAATTAGACTGGAACCAGATGGGTCCAGCGAAGTCGAAGCTGTGGACACAACTTTATTTTATACGAGCAGACGCCGCGTTCCTATACAAGAAAGTGCGTCATTCTCGCTTAAAAATGTCTAAGAATACAGATAGACGCACGTCGTTTACTCGTATGAAAAAGGCCTTAAAATGAAATCTAATTTTTGGATGAATCGAGTCCCTACCGCAAACTATATACCTACAGTCGTATGGCAAACGTTACCCCCTAATACTTATAATTTTCTATTGTAATAAAAAATATTACAGTATATATTATAATTAATAAAATCAATTAGGTAATATCGTGTTATTGTGGGTTTTTACTCAAGGATATTGTCACAGAATTAGCTGTTATTGTGGTAGTGTTTTATTCGGCCTAAGTGTAAGTTACTGACACACTATTGTTACATAAAAATGAAGGCCTATACAAATTATAGTTTTAAATAAGTATGAATAATGAAACATATACATTTTGATAAGCATCACTTATATAAAACGTTTTTATTCATGAAATATATATCGGCAAATGCTTTTTAGCATGGTTTCGTAATGTACATTCCGAAAAGAAGATATTATATCATAAAAATTGATCGTTTCTTATAAATGCAAGAACGAATATGGCGTCCCAATTTGGACATCCCACACAGTGCCATCTAGTTCCAAAGTAAGCAAGCATTATGCTTGTGTTATGGGTTACTAGACAACTGGAAAATAACAAAACAAAAAAATATCGCGTACAGAAAATTATTATTATAATAATACCTGGGACTTAACACGTAGCGCCACCTAGTCCCAAACTAAGCAGGCGTTATGATTGTATTTTGAGTACTAGTTCAAACAGCTACTAGTCAATTGATATACATACTTAAATATTCATTATAATATATACATATATATATATTTTACATCCAGTCACGAAACAAAAAGATATCTACTTGTAATTTACATTCAAAATTTTCTAAGAAAAATTAGTTCTTTGGGAGCGTTATAATAAAATTATTTTGAAAAGTCCAGAAAAATTATCAAAATTCAATTTATTTTAAATACTTAACTAAGTAGGTTTCAGTCTACATAAAAATAAAATAACTTGAAAAATACGTGTACAAAAATGCAATTAAAAAAAACCGTATCAGTTGCCCATTTCGATGGAATCGAATTAAGTCATATTAACTGTGAAAAAAATACAGGTCTTGCAGTACCGAATGCCCTCTTTAGAGAAGTTGAAAGTTAAGAGCACACACACACACACGTCTGTTTCATAAAATAAATTAATATCCAATATGAGTGTTTCAAAATAACTCAGATAATCTTCTAACGCAATATAGGCGTGAAGTTACCATCTAAACTAACACACGAATTTCCACAATTGTATTTCCATGTGAAAGGTTCAATTATACGTAAAATACTCCGTTAGTCCGACGTACAATACACTTTTAAGCCACCGCGAAGAATCAGTAATACCTTCGCGCTAATACGCCAGTTTTGGGGTAGCCATAAACGTTTACAGAGCTTTATTGTTAAAGTTTATTGTCAATACTAAAGCCCGGGATTGATATACAACCTACTTCCTTTATTTATGTTACATGTTTTTTTTTGTACATTTTGTCTTTGTACTGGTCACATCGAGTTTACTTTAAACATGCTTTAAACTAGAAATCAGAGCCGTTAAGAAAAAAAAATCTAATTAGAAAGTATGTGTTTACTTGTTGAATGGAATGAGTTTAACAGTTCAATTTGAAATTGATTAAATTGAATTAAAATAAATAAACTTTAAATTTAAATTCATTAGTTTATGGCGCATATTATTAAATTATGCTTCACCGTTTAGCGTACCGGTAGTAAATTAATTTTACTTCCTACCCTGCCTACGAAGCTGGAGGTCCCGGGTTCGAATCCCAGGTCGGGTCAGTATTAATATGATGAATATTGATACTGGTACCGGGTCTTGGTTGTTATATGTGTGTGGTGTCTTCGCAAAAATATTTATATATGTATATATTATAAAGAATATTTAAGTATGTATATCAGTTGTCTAGTAACCCATAACACAAGCATAATACTTGCTTACTTTGGGACTAGATGACGCTGTGTGGGAAGTCCTATGTATTATTATAAAAAAAAAAGAAAATCTGACGGACGGTTTAGTATTTAGGTTAGGTTAGGTTATTTTAGGTTAGGTTAATATTAACAATACCTGGGACATCCCATACAGCGCAATCTAGTTCTAAAGTAAGCAAGTATAATGCTTGTATTATGGGTACTAGGCAACTGATATTCGTACTTAAACATTATTTATAATATATACATATATTGAAATTTTACGCTGCTGTGAAATTAATTTATTCTATGGATATTTTACACCAAGCCACGGAACGAATAGTCAAGTTCATGCACGCAAAAATTTGTGCCGGACGGGAATCGAACCTGCGACCTTTGGATCTATGGTTAGGGTCTCTAACAATCGGTCGATCAAGTTATGAATCTTACCATTAACCATCAACGTTGAATTTGACAACTTATTTTACAGCACGACACACATCAAAATGAAATGAGTACTGAATGTAATCGACTATGAATAAGTTTATTCAACAATATCTTTTGAATAACTACAAACTTTTCAACTTCGGAACAGGAACTACATTTTTTGAATTAATAAGACAAGCCGGCCTATCTAGTATTTTATAAGATCACGGTATCTCCACGCGGGTGTACGAACAATCCATAAACAATTACCATTAAAAAGAAAAACTAATAATATTGATAATATAAGCTCTCCAGAGCCGGGTGCATTTAAGTGTTATCCGACTAATCACAACCGCTACTTCGGGTCAACATGAATGGTAAACTGATGAAATCTAGGCAGATTCCAGGCATTCAGGGCTTGCCTGGAAGTCTTGCTGCTGTCCATCACGGACTAACTGTTTGTGCACTTACGGGCACGACTTGAAATGTGTGTACAGCCAAGCATTTAATAGAGGGCCCTCGGAACGCTATACATTAGAAAATTCAACGTCTGATTGTGTTTGTTTGTTGGCACGTAACTCGAGAGTCGCGAAGGTGGGTACACGATGTGGTTTGTTGTTCAATGAGGTCGATTTAGGTCATACTTAATAAGGTTATAGAGGAGTGATGGAAGATATCGAACTCTTCTTGAATTTTGAAGTTTCTAAAGTTCAAAATTTTCGATTGCTTCTAAGGGTACGCTGAAATTTTATTTCACAAATGCAACCCAATCGATACAATGGGGAAATCCTGGAACATCTAGGCAATTAAATTGTGAATAGCTATTCAAACATGTCTAGGTATTGGCAGTACTTATGAATACTAGTATTTTGTTATACAAAGTGTTTGGTTCTAGACAAACATTTATTTAGGAGAGGATAAACACTGACATGTAAATTAGAATTTATTTTTTATAAAATATAATAATAACCCACTTATTCTAAACGGTCGCGTGAAGAAGCTTATCAAGAGCGTTCAACCCCAGCAGTGCATGGCTGAGCGGACCGTTGCATCGATGTGAAATAGTAGTAGTAGTAGGTCACCGAGCTCTTATCTGATAAATGTTTTTTCAAAAGTTTTTTTTAAAGTATGTTTACGCAGTAATTAGAAATAAGTGTCATAATCATCAAAGTTATAATATATACGCAAAAATATTGTAATTTTTATAATCCGGTACTCGTGTGTACAGTGATTTGAATACACTGTTTGATTTTTATAATATAATCTTACACATCTGTTTTTATAGGATAAACTATTGTACGGATAGATAGATCTGTTTATGTATTTTATATATTTTAATTTATATTTGTAACCGTTTTGAACTTATTACATACACATATAAAAATATTATCAAAGAATGTTTTTGTACACGGTTCTACTTTAATAAACTGAAAAATGACTAGTAGTTCGTTTATATATACAATATAATAAAAACCTATAAAATATAATATATAAATATAAAAAAATACAATAGATAAAAATCACTAGTACTTCCTTTATATATACTATATAAAAAAAGCCTTTTCGCAAATCGTCTGTCCCGTTATCCGTCGACCGTTGACTAAACGATTCCTGAATTGTTGGCAAATAGTGGAATTTCCTAACTCGTAAATCGTAGACGTTGAACGGACGGACGGGACATGCGCCCCACATCGAGTGGGTGACTTTACCGTTACTCTGTGAACACCTATAACGGTTCAAGTTCAATTGCTATTGATTTGTTTATTTATTACTTTTGTTCATAAAAAGTAGAAAAAACATATATATAACTGTTTTTGATGCTATTATTGTGGTCTATGAAATTCTTCGAATAATTAGTCACCCAATACCCTAAACCATAGATAAGAATTTATATTTCTAAACTGGAGTTAAGTGTAAAATTATTTTCCAGCATCTTATGGTTGCGATCCACTCTGTAGGTCACAATGGGTAAGGCAATGATTCCTCCTCTCCAAAAATTAACAAAGCAAGTTCCGAGGTGAACAGATATACAAGACCTAGACAAAAAATATATATCTCAATATAGTACAGATAATCATTGTAACTTGTTAACTTTTAAAGGAAAAAATCGCATACCATAATTTACTCAATAAATTTATAATATAGCATATAAATATATAAACACAATTTCTTTTTATAAACATGCTTTATTTAGTTTTTATTAAACAGACTTTATTAAGACATATTCCCCATCTCAGCTACCAATATTACTACTAACGATTAATTTTTCTAAGTTTAGTAAATTTATTGCTTTTAATTTGACGACCGCAAGGCCTAGTGGATAGTGACCCTGCTTACGAAGCTGGAGGTCCCGGATTCAAATCCAAGATATTTATATGATGGATATTGATACTGGTACCAGGTTTTGATTGTTATATGTATGTGGTGTCTTCGCTTGGTACCCAAAACACAAGCTAATGCTTAGTTTGGGGCCTAGACGTTGTTGCGATGTATACTTTATTATTATTAATAATTAAATTTAAAACTTTTATAACTATTTGAAATCTGTTTAGTAACCGTGATTAAATAAAAATATTACCCCACAAGAGGCTGGTCGCCTAACAGACAGTTGATCTAGATAACTTAACCGTGAAACTCAAACTCAGTTTATAGTTACAAATTGTTGAAACCGCATCCCAGTGTGTCGCGTACGAAGTAACGTGTAGGTATTGAATGACAAATGACTAAGCTTTGACTATAGAGCTTTCTATGGAAACTGAGGCAAGACAAAGTACATTCTTAACTAATATTATAAAGGCGAAAGTGTATTTTCTTATTTATCTTTTCCTTGTAACAGTGCAAATAAATGACTTGATTTCTTGTACGAAAACAGTTGAAGAACCAAGGATGAGGCTATTGTGTATCTTGTCCGAATGATTCTTTCGGAGACATAGACCGTCACCCAAAGCCGTTTTTCTTATATGTCGTATTGCATCTAATGACATAATGTGGAAGTTTTGTAAAGCGCTCCTATTATCAAATGTACTCGTCTTTATCTCGGTTTAAGAAGATTTAGTTAGTAACTGTCGTGTCGTGATAACCCAAAGCGCAACGAACCTGTCTCAAATTTATAAGGCCATAGGGCCATGGTTCTAATCCGGGCGTGTAGCAATGAGTTTTTCTGACTTAAGTACATAACTATCACTAACTCCGTGCCTCGGAGAGCACGTTAAGCAGTCGGTCCCGGACGCTGTCAATAGATGGCGGTCGTTACAATCCCCAACCCGTGTGTGTTGGGGATTGTAGCAGTGGAGCAGTGTGGTGGATTTAAGCTCTAAGCCCCCCTCACCCTGGGGGAGGACTAAGCCACTGTAGTGGGGTAAAAATAAGCTGATGAAGAAGGTAGTAACCGCATAAAATATGCCGGTATCAGTAAAAAAAAATTATCTACTAAAATCTATTAAAATTAAATTATGATTTTTTAGCTCTCTGTTTCTTACTACACGAATCGAAACTCGATAGATAACAAATCGATTATTTTTTCCTCTCCAAAATTGATGTTTCCATGTGTTTTGACTTCCATGTGTTTAAGCTTCCTTCAAATCATTTTATACATATCATTGGTCTCACAATGATCACCGACAACCGCAAACGAAAACCTGATGAAATTCATGATTTTTACTTCAGTCGGCATTTCTTACATGAACATAACTTCCTAAAACTTCTAGAACGGACAGAAAGACGGCCACATTTGATAACAGAAAGGCTTTTCAAATCTGCAGTATTATCATTAGGCGCGATATGAACATCAAAAAATGCAATTGGCCGACGGTCTATAAACAAAGCTATAAGAAATGGGAGATGTTGACCCTACGGCTGCCAAAACGGGAAAATAGATAGAACTGCGATTAAAACCTAGTATGTGAATAAAATTGCAATACATATTGTTAATATACCATGGTTATTTTTTTTAAACCATTAAATAAATGTAGCATTTTTTGATTCTTTGCTTATTAGGAAAAAACAATTAGAAAGTCGAGATGGTCTCGAAAGTCTTTTCTAAAATTTCCTTATAAACACATTTAAACGTTATTCAATTTTACAAATGGAGATGTCTTATTTTGATTTCATGGTATTATTCCATAAAACAAAATCTTTAAAAGATTGCAATTAATGCCAGATTTATACGGTTATATCTCAATTTGATTTTGGCAATACATTTAATGTAATTGCTCAGAAAAAAAGAAGAGAAAGTAGTTTTTAGTTACACCTTTCATATTTCTAAATTAATAAATCGTTGACCCGGTCGGCATATGAAGTCACTTTTAGAATGATACCTCTGTCCGACATCGTTTCTTTTATAATTAGTTGTCGTTTGTTTTTCACTAATGTATCTGGTATTGAATTAGTGATAGGGAAATGTGGATTATTATTCCGATTTCTTGAGAAACATTCGCAGTTGGTGTTCTTGACCATTAGCCTAATATCAAAATAGATTAATATCCAAAAAAATTGATTTTGTCGTTTACAAGTTTTGATTTACAAGAATGAAGCGTATCTGAATATCTTCCTTTTATATTAATACGGATTTGTAATTAAATAGCATGTATAAACCTCCTATCAATACATTGATAATGAAACTTGTTTCAGTAAAGTATTTCACATGCTTTGATTATATAATCTCTGAGACCCTTGCAATACAATGTCAACAAAAATGACAGGCCACCTTTTTACATACTTGTGTGTGTGACTCAACAGAACACATACCTCGCTACGCCATATAACCATGTAAACCGTCTCAATGTGTGTAAATTACATTCGAAATGTTAAGTGGTATATTTCACATTTTAATATACGTTTTTCGACGCCGACTCTCTATGTATAATCAAAGTTATAGAAGGATATACATCCTCGAAGTTGATTAGGGTCTGATGTTGCCCAATTACTAGCTTTATTAGTATAAAAGCTTTATTAATTATCAATATAATAATAATAATAGCTTAGTAATATAAAGCACGGTATTTTTACCGATGAAAATTATCCGGAAAACGCTAGAACTTCTGAAGCGAATTTATATCACTTGACAAGCAAACTGTCAGATAGATGTGTAAAGTTGTTGAAATCCATCAACCCGCATTGGAGTAGCCTGTTGGAGTAAACTCCAAGCCCCCTCTTCCCGAGGGGAGGCCTAAGCCTAAGGGCTAAGAAAGGTAGTGAGACATTAATGGGCTGATGTATGCATGTATGATGACAACTAAGTGAAGTGTTAGGTTCAGAGAAGAAATAAATAAGTTGTGTCACAATGACGTGTACAAAATATAAAAAAGTTGAATCTTAGTAGATTTATATCGCTGTGAAACTATTGTTTAGCGAAATTAAGTTTAAATAACTTGACGTGTATTCTATTGAACTTCACACAAGAATCTGGGGTCATTTCAGTATTAACATAGATCTCTATAATGTAATATAGTTTTCTCGAAAATATCGTCATTTCAATACTTACTGACTGACCTGGATGTATTTACGAGTTGAAATTGTTAACTTATTGTTTCGCCATTCCAATACGTGAAAGCTCGAATGTATCAAAAACGTCCCACACGAAATCTATCATATAAATATCCCAAAAGCTTGTTTTCTCTGCGTTCCTGGCCCTTTGTGGCTTTGATACATCTCTAAATGCCGTGCGGTTTTCTATTACCTAAGTTACTTTGTTATTTGTGTGCTTATTGTTTGCTTATATATACATCGCTGCTTTATTTAAGTAAAACCTACGTATAAAATCGACTTTTCGTTTCAAATATTTTGTTTCAAACTTCATCGTGTTGTACTTAATAATATCTGATAGTATGTATCTAAAAATTGATTACTTATAATTTGGATCGATTATCCTTATTATTTTCCTTTGAATTGCAGGAATTAAAGTTAAAAATATTTTTATAAGTACGTATTTTTTTAAATAAAATCAAATATAATATAATAGAACAAATATTCTTAATAATTTTAACCTTAGGACTTTTTGTAAACATTAAACATTACGATTGAATAATAATAATAATATCTGGAACGTCCTACACAGCGCCATCTCGTCCCAAAGTAAGTAAGTATTATGATTGTATTATAGGGTACTAGACAATTGATAAACATACTTGAATATTCTTTTTATAATATATACATATACACAGACTTTTTACACCAAGACACGGCACACATAGACATGTTCATGCACAAAAATATTTGTCCCAGGTGGGAATCGAATTCACTAGCCTTGGCTCCGCAGTTAGGCTCTCTAACCACTCGACCAAATGGTCAGCCAATGAATTGAGTCTATAATTGATATATAAATTTAAAAAATACCCTATAAATGTTTCCCAAAAAAATATTTTATTTAAAACTTTGCACAGAAATAATTTTCTTTGTATTAATTTGTAATTGTAAAATACCCGATGTACGAGTTTGTTTCATGGTACGGAGGCCTTGGTAGTATAACAACATGCTGGTTGACAAAACGTTCGATTGTGTGGACCGGTCGTCAAGCCAGTTGGCTGGTTACGAAAACATTGCCGGAAGCCAACTTTACTGTGTTTAGCGAAAGCTTTTCGAGATTTGCGTCGATTTGCGAGCGATAGAATAAACGAAAATCGATTCGCATTGAAATAACCTTTTGTCTGTTATTTCTGTTTATTCATATTGTTATTACTGCTGCAATGAAATTTGATGTCTTTAGACAATTCCGGTAGTGATGCCAAAATATTCCAGTAGCAAAGAATAGAATTTACGAATAAAATCTATATATCTCTTTAACTAATAATCAACTTTACTTAGATATTTTTTGATATTGTACAACAAAAGCAATTTCCACGTGTCACCTACCTGTTAAAAAAAATTTGTAAACGTTTATTAATATGAACTGACAATCAAATTAATCAACAATATATGAAAGCTAGGAAGTCCCTGAAATTCTTTAAATTTATTATTACAAATCTGCATGTATATTAAGTTTTTTTTAAAAAAAAAAGTAAAATTGCATATTAATTATAATTACTCTCCGCAAACACCCACACCGAAATTGGTGGTTAACTCAACATGGTAGACTAGTTTGGAGATATGATATTTGAAACATTTTATTATAAAACTAAGAGCACTATAAATATTTTCTATGTATGAATACAACACGTACAAGTATTTTTGTCTAACACTACATTTCTATTTTCTATATTAGCCAAATACTATGTTAGGGTATTTACCTATATTAAAACTATTATATTTATTAAGAAAATATAAAAATAGGCTTTATACGATAACAAATTACATTCGGTTGAAGTCTGTTGAATTCTTCTGAAAGCTATTTAAAGTATATCTCTGTGTCTTTCTTGAAAAAAGAAATATATAACATTATTTCAAATGACCCGAAGACGTCACACTGTGCGGTGTTGCCGTCTCTGTCTAACGGGACATTTCAAACATTCATAGTTTTGTTACTATTTATTTTTTAAAATTAATTCATCATCATCATCATCAACCCGTGTCTTACCACTGCAGGATATAGGCCTCTCCCAAGGCTTGCCAGCACACACGGTCCTCCGCCTTCCGCATCCAATTACCCCCGGTATGGAGCTTCAGGTCGTTTTCCCACCTGGCCAGGGGGCGTTCACTCGTCTACCCCATCGTTTGTCAGTTCTACGGCAAATGTGACCAGCCCATTGCCACTTCAGCTTGCTAATTATTTCGGCTATGTCGACAATTTAAGTTCTTCGACGGATTTCAGTATTCCTGATTTTGCCCATCAAAGAAATACCGAGTATAGGCCGCTCCATAGCGCGCTGAGCGACTTTAAATTTGTGACCACTCCTGCCGTGAGAGTCCATGTTTCGGCTGCGTATGTCACTGTAGGCAAGACGCATTGGTTGAAGACTTTGGTCTTCAGACATTGTGGTAGTGGCGACGAGAACATACGTCGGAGCTTCCCGAAAGCAACCCAGTCGAACTGAATTCTTCGGTCGGCCTCTTTGTTGAAGTTGTGGTTGTCTAACTGGACAGTCTGTCCTAGATAGACATACTCGTGCACAACTTCTAGAGTCGCACTCTCTACGTTTACCGGTTTCGGTAGAATGTGACTTTCGTCTTGTCCAAATTCATCCCGAGTCCCACCCGCCAAGAGGCGGCATTGAGGCCATTTACCATTCTACTGAGTTTCTACAATGACTATGTTGTCAGCAAACCAGAGGTAAAAGATGTATTCGCCGTTGAAATTGATGCCACGATATTTTCAGTCCAGCGTCTTGAAAACATCTTTCAATGCGTTGGCGAACCGTTTCGGGGATATCACATCTCTCTGTCGCACTCCTCTTCGCATTTGAATACGTTTCGTCCGCTGGTCCTGGACCTGGACTCTCTCAAATCTCAACACCTCAATATAACGACAGTCGATTCGGCATCGCTGCAAGAATTCCAGAACAGCCCAGGTTTCGACGGAGTCAAACGCCTTCTCGTAGTCTGTCTCGTAGTCTAGGCAAAAAGGTTAATTATATTCTTCTGTTTTCTGAAAAACCTGCCTCAGCGTATGTATGTATGGTCTACGGTGTTGTAGCCTTTTCGAAACCTGGCCTGCTCAGGGGGGCTAAAATTCGTCAAATCTTTTATTTCACTGTTATTTTGTAAAGAAAACTCTTTCACATAAAATATTTAAAAAAAATAGTCAACCACCCCAACCACCCTTATTTTGACATCATATTTGGCCAGAATAAAGAAATATTGCATTCAAATATATGTTACGCATTCGCTTTCTAAATAACAACAAGCGCCATCTACTGGCATGCTTCATCTAATAAACAATGACGCCATCACCCGCGACACCGATGCAAATGGCTCCCGTGCACTGACTGAGCCCTTTTGTATGATTTTTTTAAAACACTTAAAACGATTGAATAAAGTGAAAAACTAAAAAAAGAAAAAAGAAGCAGGGCGCGCCCGCAGGAGAATAGACTTGGCAGGTCCTTCCGTGGTATGTTTTTTTCTTTTTCCCTTTTTTCCGCTATTCTGTTCTGGTGTTTTCCTATCGCTTTCGGTCAAAGTGGTGGTTAAATAAGTTACCAATATCTAGCATAAATATTATTAAATTCCAATAATAAATATGACTGGCGTTATGAAACCATCCTCACAACAGGTGTCTCGAATTGGTCGGTTTTTGGAACAAAAAGCATGTTAGGTCGAAACGGCATGAATTTGCATTAATACGAAAACGCGACTGCGCCCGAAAGTGCATTAACTCGATTTATCATCAAAAGATTTTTCGTTACCTTTAAATAATGTTAGGGTTCCGCTAATGTGACTCGAAATGAAAATACTTGGTTGTTTCATTGTATTTTTCGTGTTTTCGAAACGTGTATTTTTCCATGTTTTTTTGGTAATTGGTGGTTGTGAGATCATTGCTGATACTTGAAATTTTCATGAATTATGTATGTACCTACTACTATGAGCGCTATAACGACATATATAAAAATAAAATAAAGCTAAAAATTAAAGGCACTCCCATACAAGAAACATGTTTTTTATATTGTACTGTGTGTGGTACGGAACTTTTCTTGTGTTCCTTTTTAAAAGTAATACGTACTGCACTTGGTTTTTTCGATACGGAATACATTTCGCAACTAAATTTAATCACACTTGACGGTTACTTAGGTACTTTTGTTTTCTTTATTTTCTTCGGCCCCCTTGCTACGTCAGTCGCTAACTAAGCAAGCAACGTGGATAAATGTTAATGAAGTGTATCTGGACGTGTTTTATTGTCGGATAAGGGTTAATGGTTCTTTTGAAGATAAAGTCGGAGTTACGATATGTACGTAAAGTAACCTAAGGTACCAAGAGCTCTTTCGTAATATGCGAATAAAATCACCTTAACGCATGCACTATTTACGTATGCTTAAGTGCGAAATAAAGTTATGATTTAGCTGTTGTTATAGAGAATTGTAACTGTACCGTTAAACAGGAAATGAATTCGCTCATTAGACTGAGCTGTTGTATTAATAAACTATGTACCGTAATTTTTCATCAAATTTCAAATAACAAATTATTTTGATCTTTTTATATCACGCAGAACCTAAGCATTAAAATATGGGGCAACAAAGTTTTCGTATTGCCATGGGGATAGACGTATGGGCCACTGACAATTACGTCGGACGGCGGTTGTCGGCGGGATAAACCTCCCCGATAAACCCCCGACCGCTCCTTTCTTGTGCCGATTATTTATGTGTGACTTAGTAATCCCGCTGTATCGATAATTCTTATTTTCCTTTAAATGAGGTCTTTCGATAATACTTGATGCCTTGAAATTTTTTGGAAAATGTAAAAAAAATCTTTTTGTAGCTGTTCTTGGATTCATTTGATTAGTAAAAGCTTTTAGTAAGTACTCCGCACGCAACGTAGGAGAATCTAGGCTCTCTTCCCTTGTAATTTTGAATTAAGATGAGGCTTCTAGTGAAATTTTGGTAATAGTTAAAGAAATATTCGAAATTTCTATGACTAGGATGTTAATAGACATTTCGAAGTTTTGGGTCTATACAAACCTACTTTTACACCAAATGAAACTATAATTAAAAACATCAATCAATCGTCTCTGTTAAATAAATGGGTCCTGACCTTCAATCTGACCAAATATGGTTAGTGAGTAGTGAATAGGTTAAAATGCGTATTAACGTTTTGATTGTTTAAGTGTGTTTGTTTGGGCGATCACGCGGGAAGCCCCTTCTTAAGTAAAGAACATAAAACTCTTTTTACCTATTCTCATATACAATATTGCATATTATCGAACTAACTTTATCAATAGCTTAAATTTTGATATTATTGTAAATACTTAAATTATTCCAAAGGCAGTTGATTTACTGTGCATTTCTTTCAAAACTTCTAAATTTTTCATATTAAATTATTGAAAATTCTTATGTTTTCGACGTATGGCATCGTCTCGATATTGATTAAGTAAGAAACGATTTTGATGTTAATATCTTTAGAACGATAGGTAAATAGCAGGGTGAAGGGATCAAAATACCGCTAAATAGCATTTCTCATAACTCCATGACGCAACAGTTATTAACATACAAACAGCTATTGTAATGTTACATGCTAATTGCTACTCTTAGGGCGACTTACAAAGGTCAATGCGGTTGCATCGTTTTTATTGGGTCATATAAATATTTATGTGTACCCATTTAAGTATATGCATAATCACTGCATATTTTAATTTGAAGTCGCCCGAGGTCACTCGAATGAATAGCTTTTTATTATATGCCCAGAGGTCAATAAAAGTTCAGCATTAAGCTCACAACACATGATTGTGCCCTCCTGGTATTCGGACCATGATTTGGAGCGATATCACTAAAATCATGTTGTGCGGTTCCATACATTGACCCCACAACGCGACTTCAAGCTGTTACTATACCGTTCGGCTGTCTAATAGTCCAAAATTAAAGAACTAAACAGTTTTCAGTAAGCAGATGGCACAAACTACCGGTTACCGAGAAAAAAAAATCATTCACAACACGAACAACGTAAATGTTTAGTCACCCTAATGTTAAGATAGCTAATGCTATTCCGAGACAGGTGGTCAACTGCCAACCGCCAATTTAAAAATGATTATATAACAAAAATTCCACTAACCTTTCAATTTAAAGAATAGTCAGTCATTGACCTTATTAACTTTTTCACGAGTCGTGTCTCGTGAATTTTTATTATTAATCATCATCATCATTATGAGTCGTGTCTCTCCACTGCAGGATATAGGCCTCTCTCAAGGCTCGCCACCACATACGGTCCTCCACCTTTCGCATCCAACTACCCCCGATATGATGCTTCAGGTCATCTGTCCACCTGGCCGGGGGGCGTCCAACGCTTCGCTTCCTGATACGTGGCCTCCACTCGAGAACTCGTCAACTCCATTGGTTATCGGTTTTATTAATACCGCAAGTAAACCTGATTAAATAAAAATGAATTACCTACTTTCATATTGTAATACTGTGTCAGTGTTTTTATTTGTTTGCACCATCTGGTTACTTGAAACTTTTTGTTTAGTTCGGTAGGCTCTGTACGCTCTATATGTTTGAACTACGTTCGGTCAAACACGGTGTATATAGATCGCTTTCACGTTACACGATACGTTAACAGCAACGTTCTATCAATTCGATATCGTATCGGAAAATGCAACATGTAAGTACATACTATTATATATTTAAGGTATCTCGATGTCGGATAATGTGAAAACGCTCTAAGACTTACACTAAAAAGCTATGTCACTGGTTTTCCGGTTATGATGAAATTGTCCCGAATTTATTTGTAGGCATGAAATTTCGAGAAGTATTTAATAGAAATAAAATTTTGTAAAACTACATTTTAAATACTCTAGGGTATAAAATTTTGGCCCGTTTTTCATACAAGAAGATTTCAATTTTAATTTAAAAACTGAAAATATTTTAAATAAAAAAAAGTATTTCGCTAACAATTTTTTTTGCATCTGTGTGTAATAATAATAATAATACCGTATACATCACAACAACGTCTAGACCCCAAACTAAGCATTAGCTTGTGTTTTGGGTACCAAGCGAAGACATCACATACATATAACAAGTAAGACCTGATACCAGTATCAATATTCATCATATAATGACTGACCCGACCTGGGATTCGAACCCGGAACCTTCAGCTTCGTAGGCAGGGTCGCTACTCACTAGGCTAAGCGGTCGTCAACAACTACACATCATTCAGATAATGCATAATGCTAAAACATATTAGGTTGTAGTATATCCGTTTGTAGTTTATGTTGTCCTTATTCCATATTTTATTTATTTTTAAAACTACAGACATCAGTTAAAATAAATATTAAAAACAAATATTCTTTAATTGTTTTATTAGCTTTGCAACTGCAAAATGTCTTATGTTTCATAAAGTTTCCAATATCATAATGCGTATATGCTTAGTACCACGCAGTGTGGACAAAGCGTGTTTACAGTCATTAGTCAGGCGTGTAGTGGCCAGTGCTACTGCATTCTGTGTAGCGCCGAGCATAGCGTGGCAACTGCGTAGATATTCTAATTTAAACATACACATTAATAAATCGTTTGTAATTTTGCAGTTTGTTTTGGTGATTACACTTACACCGAGATAGCGGCACTTCTTGTTGATCAAATTTCTTAATAACGTAAATTCAAATTCAAAAAGTTTTTATTCAATATAAGATGTTTACACACACTTATTGAAAGTCAAAATAAATTGATTAGGTACCGGTTCAAAAACTAGAAGGAGAAGAACCGGCAAGAAACTCCTCCCTGTTTATTATTTAAATATATGTTTTACTTCATTGTTGTTTTTTTTTTTTTAATTTAAAGTGCTTACAACTATTACAATGATGTCCATGCGTACTTATCATTTAAATACTCGCTAATACAATAGTAAGCTTTTTTCATGAGTTGGACTTTAACTCGCTTTATAAATTGATTAGAATTCAAGTCTAACATTTCTTTTGGAATTTTATTATAAAAACGTGTACAATTTTCCATGAAAGAACCTTTGAGAGCCTGAACCTGGGAATTGATAACATATGCTTATAGTCTTGTATTTGAGTTGTGGCCATCACCCACCCTAGAGAAAGCATTTAAGTTTTTATGTACATAAATCATGTTTTCATAAATGTTTCACAAGGGACTGTCAAAATATTACTTTCTCTAAAGTGAGCCTTTACACTATCTCTAGATTTTAATTTATATATAGCTCGAATAGCCCTTTTCCGCAGAACAAATATTGTTTGAATGTCGGCAGCCTTACCCCATAGCAGAATGCCATATGACATTATGCTATGAAAGTAGCTAAAATAAACCAGCCTCGCTGTAGGCACATTGGTTAGTTTTATTATTTGCCTGATTGCAAAAACAGCAGAGCTCAGTTTACCAGCCACCCTCATAACATGAGGACCCCATTGTAAATTTGCGTCGATAGTAATGCCTATGAACACAGTTTCATTCACCAAACTTAATAAATCTTCACCAAGTCTCAAATTGACATCAACTTGTCTAACATTGGGCAATGTAACTTTTAAACATTTCGTTTTATTTGCGTTTGATAATAGGTTGTTATAGCGTTGAACCAATTTAAGACCTGCAAAAATGAAGAGTTTACTGTTGTAAATTCCTTTTCATTTCTATTAGTTTTACGCATACGGTCTATAAAGTAAAGAATAAATTACTCTAAAGTTATAAAAGAAGTAAACTAGTTTTATAATTTTATATATATAATTATGTAGCTATATTCTGCTGTTAGACGTTTTGAGACCAGTAACCTGTAAAATTAAAAATGAACAGTCTATTTGTTCTGTGTCAGGGTGTAATCGCATCTATATATGTATGTATTACAGAGAATATTTAAGTATGTATATCAGTTGTCTAGTACACTGTAATACAGGCATAATGCTTAGTTTGACACCAGATGGTGCTATATGGGATGTCTCAGGTATTATCAATGTATAAACGCATTAAGCTTTGTATATGTGTATACGTATATATTTTTTATTGTCTCTCATGAACGATGTGATATGGGTATTTCTATAAATAGGCATAGTTGTGTAATATTGTAAATCAAATATGACGAATCCCAGCGGTTAAGCGTTTGTAGTTAATGCACTTCGTGATCTATTTAATGCCCTTCTTTCCGAAAATATTGGTATAATTTCACAAATCAACTCGAATTAGTTAACGTCTGGCCAGTACTGGGAAGGGAAATTCGAAATTTAAGCATAGCTAAACATTATATGGCTAAATTAACCACTTTTGATTCTATCCCAATAAATAGTTTTTGATACGAGAAATTAACCACTTTTGATTCTATGCCAATAAATGGTTTTTGATACGAGAAATGATAGACTTGTCAACACTACATTTACCACGCACTCTTTTTTATTTTGCGAGTTGCCTAATTCAATTCCTTGTGGGTTGGACAATTGTTATACTGATTTCATAGTATAATATTCTAACACCTACGACCAAATTTAAGGCTTATACTATTCCATTCCGTTCCATCAGTCCATTATACCCCACTGCAGGTGCTTAGGCCTCCCCCAGGGTGAAGGGGCTTGGAGCTTAAATCTAACACACTTCTCCAATGCGGGTTGGTGGATTGTAGCGACCGCCATCCATTGACAGCAACTGGGACCGACTGCTTAAAACGTGCTCTTCGAAGCACGGAGTCAGTGATAGTTATGTACCTAGGTCAGATAAAACTCATCGGTATAAGCCCGGATTCGAGCGACGGCCTTACGGCCTTATAAATTTGAAAGAGGTTAGCTGTGGTCGGGCTATAACGACACGTACTTATTCTATTATATGTGTTTATTTTAGGTACGGAGTTTGAATAATCACTTGAACAGTAGCAGGAGGTACATAGTTTTCTGCATCGTTATGAGATATAAGCAAATACCGCTTTTTATTTTCAAACATACGTTTTGATTACGACCCAATATCTTCATAATTTTCGAAAGAATAAAATTACTTGAAAACCGGGTAGATATTCATTTTGTAACGTATGTTATCCCAAAAACTGTGATATTGTAACCAAATGTTAAACAAGTTTTGACGTTTGACCTTGGCGTTTCGAATTAATACATAATAATACATGGGCCTTCCCACACAGCGTCATCTAGTCCCAAAGTAAGCAAGTATTATGCTTGTGTTATGGGTTACTAGACAACTGATATACATACTTAAATATTCTTTATAATATATACATACATAAATATTTTTGCGAGGACACCACACACATATAACAACCAAGACCCGGTACCAGTATCAATATTCATCATATTAATACTGACCCGACCTGGGATTCGAACCCGGGACCTCCAGCTTCGTAGACAGGGTCGCTACCCACTAGGCTAAGCGGTCGTCAGATTGGCAGTTCATCGTGGTAACTAAGAATAGAATTACCTACATTAATTTTGTTGCGCAATATTTTGCTTATCTTGTCACTTTTAACTTGAACTTTTATGTAGTCGGGTTTCAGTTTTTGAAATGTACTGCTTTTTCACATAAAATTTATGCCTGCTTGCAGACCGGGTTTTATTGCGAATTTCGTATTTCTGAGAGGCGTAAAAGGAGCACTGTTACTTCAAATTTCTTTGCAATTTGCAAATTTTTTGTTTTCTTCTCACCTGCATAATTTTCTCAAACATATAAAGTAAATTTCACTCAATTGCAGATCCAGTGTATTTTGTGTATATACACTGTTGTCGTTGCTAAAATACGTATTTACACTACGTTTCGGCCCAGCAGCAATGTTATTATCAATTGTGAAATATATTTGAAACATAATTCTATTGTTTTCGCCGTTTAATTGGTATCTAGCACACGAATAGCTCGGGAGACCAATATCGATCCCAAACAAATCGTGTGAAACCCGGAGAAATCTTCGGATCGCCGGCCATGTACCGCGAAATATTTCTCGAGATATCTGCACGAACGATCCGAAGATCAAGCCAGTATGGATCTATCTTGATCGGTTCGGGCGCGGGGTCACGAACGCTAACGTAAATCACCTATCGACGAGGGATCTATGAAAGGCGAGTGCTGGATCTTAAACTTTATTGTAAAAAGAAATGACTCTAAGAGAGTTCCAGAACTATGTTCAATAGAAGAATAATTCAAAAAATGTGACACCATTCATTATATTATTATAAATGGCTGCAGATCAAATATATATCGGTCCAAAATTATCAGTTATGATTGCTGTAGAACAGAAAAAGCTGATGACCAGCCGCCAGCTGCGGAGTGCTGGAGTACAAAATACCGAAAGTTAATGATTTTTGTAAGAGGAAAACACAAGTATAAACTTTATTGTAGGTTTGCGAATAATTTGCAAACATAAGTTCTTTCTGAAGGCATAGACATATTATAATGAACATATTATAAATTTGTACAGCGGACGGCTGCCGGTATGTTGGTAACATGCAGAATAAGTCAGCAATAGTCGCCGATGGCCAACATTATGTTACCAATTACCACTGTGGTGGAAACCACTAATCATATAAAGACAATACTAACCACAAATCGTTATTTCTTTTTTCTTCTTTCTTTGTTAGTTCTTTCTGAAGGCATAGACATATTATAATGATTACTACTTTAATTATGATAATCATCAGCCCATTTTACCCCCAGGGTGAGGAGGGGGTTCGGAGGTTAAATCCACCACGCTACTCCACTGCGGGTTGGGGACTGTAACGACCGCCATCTGTTGACAGCGTCCGGGACCGACTGCTCAACGTGCTCTCCGAGGCACGGAGTCAGTGATAGTTAATGTACTTAAGCCAGAAAAACTCATTGGTACACGCCCGGATACGAACCATGGCCCTATGGCCTTATAAATTTGAGACAGGTTCGTTGCGCTCTGGGCTATCACGACTTTAATTATCATAATTATTGTCATTAGGCTAATGTTAAATCTAAACTAAATACACATGTTAAGTTCAAGTTTGGGTTTTTAGTGTCAAGATTTAATACTATTTCCAGAATTGAATTTATAGCAAATTAAACATTAAGACGACGACCAGTTGCACTTACAATTGCTACCTAATCCACTGATTGCTAGCTACAGTGCCACCTATCGCTGATCGAAGGGACGCTAATTAATGAATGCAATGCCAGACTGCCAGTCAATAAGTCATTTATCGGTCACGTGTCGAGAAGAGCGGACGTGGCCTAGACGCGTTATCAAAGACGGCGGCTATCTCCGTTTTCTCTGTTAATTACTGAACGTGTAAGCAAGAGTTTTATCGTGTCCACATTCACGATATTACAGGATTACTGGTTTGATTATAAGTTTTAAATTTACCGTTACACCCGTCAAGCGAATTTGAACTTTATGATGTGTCGACAGAGTAATATTTACGTTGAAAAAAGTATGAGTTTTACGTGGAATGTCGGACAACTGTCGTCTTTCGCGGACGCGAGGGAGAAAGGTCCGATCTGTATCGCAACGTACGATGCTTATCGTGACAGTTTTACGCTTCTCGATCTTATTTCGCATCGGACGGACGGAAAAACGGACAATTTACTTATTTCTTTGGTTAATTGTAATCATTTTGTGATAAGTATGAATAATTCATATACAACACCGACAACGAGATCAATACAACGCAGTTTCATATCTAACTAGGAAGGAGGCTTATAACTTAAAGAAGTGAAAAACTGCTATGTCCATAGTTAGACGTTAGTCTATTCGTGATTTTATTCTTCTAGGCCATCGTGTGAAAATATTTGACGCAAAGGAGTATGTGGTGCTACTAAAAAATTAAATGTTTAAATAAATTGTAATGTTTATTTAAAATCTGAAACTGCAAAAAATCTGTAAAATTCATTGAAATCACTTTAAAGGCTAACGATCACGTTAACTGGTAATTTATTATATAGGATATCATTTGACCTCCCAATGTTAGACATAAACCGATATTTAAATCGTGATATTATCAAATCGATTACTACAATAATATCTGTTTTATCGGTAAACCGGTGAATCGGAACATGCCCCAACAATCATGCTAAATTACAGCCACGAGCAATTTCTAATCTAATTACGGTATTATATATACTTGATCGATTTGTTAAAATAAACAAGTATACAGGAATGTAAATTAAATAGAGTACATTTAAAGAATATATATTGACTTGTTATCAGTTAGCGAATAAAATTTTAAACAGAATTAAACCAGAATATTTTTTTTATATTGGTGACATTTCATAGACCGCATTGAATTCATTCAGACTCGTGAATATTGAATTGAATATATATAAACGTGAAATAATTCAATACTTATAACTATATACTTGTGAATATATATATTAATTAGTTCTTGGTAGAATTGACAGATGACCTGAAGCACCATACCGGGGGTAATTGGATGCGAAAGGCGGAGGACCGTGTGTGGTGGCGAGCCTCGGGAGAGGGTTATATCCTGCAGTGGACAGACACGGGCTGATGATGATGATGATGATGAAGAATTGGTCTATTAAGTTCAATAGAGCGTTAAATACTAACACTACATACTAATATTTAAGGCTGTCACTGCCAATAGACAACCTATTTATTACTCTGTGTCAAAGTTCAAATTCAAACAACAAGAAATTGTAGCACCATACCTGTTCTATCATTCCTGTCAGCGTCTCTGATTTTTGCATGATATTAGTGAATAAAAAAATTAGTACCGCTGTCTACTAGGTAACCGCGGTCGTTTATGTCGATTAATCATTGTAATTTAAAGAACGTGGTCGTGTACGTTATGTTTCAAGTATTTTTGTATCAAGTCATATTACTGTTTTATAGACTGTGGTACTGCGTACATACGAATCAGGTTGATAGAGCGATAGAGTTGTAAATTGAGAATTATACCTCTATAAAGCTTATTAAATCGTGTTCGTTTCTTAGTATGAATGCTAACGAAAAACCGTAAAATGTGATCAATTTGTGGATTATATTGTAACAGGTAAATTATCAGATTCTGATAGTGGTTATGTTGGTAATTAAGAATTTGCAAGCTTTAATGGGTAAAAAAATAATACAACTTCTATATAAGAAAACTATTATACACTAACATTTTGTGTCGTGTCGTGATAGCCCAGAGCGCAACGAACCTGTCTCAAATTTATAAGGCCATAGGGCCATGGTTCGAATCCGGGCGTGTACCAATGAATTTCTCTGACTTGAGTACATTAACTATCACTGACTCCGTGCCTCGGAGAGCACATTAAGTAGTCGGTCCCGGACGCTGTCAATAGGTAGCGGTCGTTACAATCCCCAACCCGCAGTGGAGTAGCGTGGTGAATTTAAGCTCCAAACCCCCTCCTCACCCTGGGGGAGGCCTAAGCCCCTGCAGTGGGGTAAAATGGACTGACGATGACTAATATTTTGTAATTTTCTTTCAATCAAATAGATCTGCATTTATTTATACACATTTTGTTAGTTTTGACTAATTTTACTAAAAATTATAAATTAATCTTGCCTATTTAATTCTAAATAAATTACTTTTCAATAACGTATAACTGTAGCAAAAATATTTCGACCTCATTTTATTTTATGCACAAGTGACGTCGCCCGAAATGAGAACGGAGAATGATTGAACGCGGCTTAATGAAGTGGCCGTGGGGTGAATTATGTAACGCGTTGAAGTCTTTTCAATCTGAGCTTCGTATCTTCACGTTTTTATGTGCTTTGTTTTTTAAACGTTCAATACTAGTGAGTTAGATTTATTAATATACATATATTTTTTGATATTGGCTTTCATTTTCGAAATAATCAACCTTTTGTCCGAAAAATCGGGAAATTTCGTCTTTTTTTCACCACTTTCGATTTTCCGAATAACGTTAGAAACCGATTATAGAAAATTTGGTACCATACGATGCACCACAAGCCCTTGCATCTTTTGAAGTCACTACATTTTCTCTACAACCGTAAATTTCGAAAATATACCCGAATTACACTCCCCAACGAAAACGATCTGATAAACATTTTCAATGTTCAAATCGATTTTTCTTAAAAAATAAACTTTTGTAGTTTATATTGTTTTTGTATAGCGGACGAACACCGGTATGGTGATAACAGGCACAAGAAGTAAGCAATGATCGCCGATGGTCAACATTATGTTACCAATTACCACCGTGGTGGAAACCACTAATCATGTAAAGACAATACTTACCACTAATCGTTATTTGTAGTAAAAAAGAAAAAAAATTAAAAAAAACCTTTTCTTTAAAAGACAGAAGTGGAAATTTCTAGTTACTCTTGTTATATTAAAAATATAAATTTTAAGTTGTGAGCTAATTTTTTTTTTAAATAAAATTACTCACCACGGAATCGAAACCACATTTAGGTATTGTTAACGAAGCATGAAGCATTTGAATCCATATAATGATCGTTATTTGCGAGTCGGCGAAGCGGTTGAATCACAACGAAATATCGTCTCGAGACATGCCATTAATTATGGTCTTGGAAAAATATTATAATCGGCCGATATAATAACTAACCTAAGTTTAGGACGAGGATATTATGAATATACTTAACTAAGTACTTAGTAAAGTCACTTCGTTCTATTAATATTCTGAACTCTGAATTTAATTTTAGTCTCCGATCAATTCAGTTTCTGTTTTCTTATTCGCTTCACTTCCAGAAAGTATAAGTGCCTCATACATCACTACATATTATAAAATTAAGTCCCCCGCCGCGTCTGTCTGTCTGTCTGAACGCGATAAACTCAAAAACTACTGAACGGGTTGGCATATTATTGGCACAAATGGACGGAGTAATTCAAGAGGAAGGTTTACGTGTATAATTTATTAATGTTTTGTGCAAATTTGTTGAAATATGACGATTATTTTGAAGAAGTCAGAAGAAAATGAAGCCGGCTGGGATCTTTCATCGAAAATGCTGCCTAATCCTTTTGAGATATAACAAAATAATGTATGGAGGAATTGTGTATCTTATATAGGAATAAAGAAAAGTCCGTAATGGCATATGTCTATCTTTCCTGGATAGCTTACTATACCTATTTTCATGTTCAAAAAAATGGTGTCATCTGATGAGGTGATTGAAAAGCAATTTATAGGAATACAGTATTAATCCTTATCAAATTAAATACGTTATTTATCTTTAGTTAGCATTTTATGCACATTATGATTGCCCTTTACACTATACAATTTAAATTAATATCTTACGAGCTATTGCGAAATATAGAATCGCGCGAACAGTCGGGCGGCCATACGGGAGGACGCGAACGCGTAGTTAGGTTATATTTATTTATTCTTTACTTTTTCAAATATTTATAGAATTGGAAATAAAATACGTTTAAAATACTCCAAGTAGAATGAACTTACGTCGCATTTAAAGGTAATTAAATCCAATCTACATGTTCGACACAACAAGCTGATATGACACTGCGACAGAAAAAACATTACGGCTAATATGCTCTGCTACCCATACGAAGCCAGGGCGGGTCGCAAGTATGTTATTAATTTTATTTATATTATTTATTTAGGTATACATACATTTTATTATTTTCAATTTTGTTTATAATCATGCCAACGAAATTTGAACACCCTTGATGAGTTCTACAAAAAAATATTGATATTAAATCGATATACGTATTTGGTTCAGCGAGTGAGTTCACATAATATATAAATATTTATTTGAAAAGTAATGTGTTTAGTGTTTTATTAAAAGTAGGTGTTCCCAACTTGTTCATATAAAACGTACAACATAAAAAGCGAACAACAAAATTAGGCAAATAAAACGCTAAAAAAAACTTTTTTTTTCTTAATTAAATAGTTCAATTAGCCAAATTGTAAAAATGATAGATTAGGGTCGGTGTTCCATCTGATAGTGCCCCAGTTAAAATCGTTAACAATCAGTATACAATCCTACTTTTCAATAACTTTGTTAACATTGTTAGTAAAGTGATTTAATTAATTATTAGAGGAGGTAAGTAAACTGCACATATATTTAATGTTAAAACAGTAATTATATTTTTTTACATTAAAAACTTCATTTGTATCTGCAAACGATTTCTTATAGCGAACTTAAAATCACTAATGCATTAACATACTAGTCGGTTACGTTGCTTTTAAGATTGGAAGTTTTGGGTCTGAGCACTAATCACATAACTGGCAGTGTTGCCTTTATAGAATTACAGAATTAAAACGACATTTTATATATGAAACGAAAACATGAAATTGCGTATTTACAATTATTATTTTGTGATGATGATGGTAGAGCGAAAAGAGAGTTGTCTTTGTCTAATAGCAGAAAAACAAGACTACACATTATTGTCAGAAATTAGAAAAAAAAGAAAAATAAATAAGATAGATTATGCCTATTTGAAATAATGTTGAGATACATTTTATAAAATTGTATTAATTAAAATATGACATTACTATTTTAAACTATTACACTACATGTCATTTTTAGTTGAAGTCTTAAAACTACTAAAAATTAAAAATCTACTAAAAAATGGTCATACTGTGGCGCACGATACAGCTCAACTACTAAACGTCCAATCTTAATAACATAACTGGGTAGTAACATGAAACGCCTACAAGCACTGCCAGATATTCTGTGACACGTATAATGACAATTTATAAAATGTATGCGTGTACAAATTTTTGCATCTTTTTGTTTAATAAGTTACTGTTATTATTTGCTGTACAAAAAAAAAGAAAAAGAAAAATTTTATTATCTTTATGTATAACCATAAAAGTTAGCTTCGAAACCATATTTACCGCAATAAATATTTTAACATATCAATATAAAATCTACGTATAATTTAATATTGCGTACATTAAAATTTATCGGCATTTCGGCACATGCTAAATACCAAGTTTAGACACACCGGGTGTATTGTTAGATAAAATACAGTTACGAACGACAAACTTCCATTAGTATAATGAGCATTCTATTATTTATTGACTCTAATCTCAGGTGTGCTGTGATTGATTGTCGCAACCTATCGCTTATAGAGAGACGCCGTTGTTATATATATATTTATATATATCGAATAAAACCTGCGTTTAATTTATCGATGTCAATTTACGAATGATTTTTTGTATTATTTTTTAACTTTTTTTTGTTCAATGAACTACAGTAGAGAGGACTTAAATTTCGAACGTTTTAGGTTGCATACAATATACAATAGACCATTCCCAAATTATTGATCTAAAGTCCGTTATATTTTATTTCGAAAGAATAGGCAACTTTAAGACATTAATTTTTTTTTTTTTGAATAGGTATTTACGTAGCACATAATCTTTTTTTTTCTTTTTGGATCGGTATTTACGTAAATATATTATATCGAATATTCTTATAGCGTGACGTCACCGGGTGGAATTATAAGTTTAGCCATTGCATATTTATAAAAACGAAGACACTATTACTATTGACAATTCTCAGACTGACATTGTTTTTATAAGTATGGCAATGCAATGCATGCAGTACGGCAATGGCTAAACTTATAATTCCACCCGATGACGTCACGCTTTAAAAATTTGCAATATATCTTCGTAAATACCGATGCAAAATAAAAAATTCAAATTAGTTTCTTAAAATTGCCTATTCGTTGGAAATAAAATATAACAGAATTTAGTTAAATAATTTTGAAATGGTCAATTATATGTACTATGTCACATTACGATTCCGGCTGCGAAAAGATGTTGATATAATGTTTTGATATAATGAGTTTGCAAGTCAACTCTACTAAAAAAAGTGTAAGCACCTTCGGACAAGGCCAGCAAATGTACTAAAAGACATAAGTATATAGTATACAATCTTACAAAGTTCTAATGGTATATCTATACTAATATTATAAAACTGAAGAGTTTGTTTGTTTGTTTGTTTGTTTGTTTGGTAGTTTGTTTGTTTGTTTGTTTGTTTGTTTGAACGCGCAAATCTCAGGAACTACTGGTTTGAATTGAAAAATTATTTTTGTGTTAAATAGTCTATTTATTGAGGAAGGCTATAGGCTATATGTATAAAATAATACTATCTGTCTGTCTGTCTATTTGAGCAAATCTCCAAAACGGCTAAACTGATTTTGATGAAACTTCACAGATATGGAAAAAAAGTGGTCAAAAGTGACATACACTACTTTTTGTGTGTCTGTATGTACGTCCATCTGTCTATTCGAGCTAATCTCCAAAACTGTTAAACCGACTTTAATGAAATTTCACGAGTATGAAAAGGAGGTGTTTGAAAGTGACATGCGTTACTTTTTGTTTGTCTGTCTGTCTGTACGTCTGTGTGTCTATTCGAACTAATCTTCAAAACGGCTCAACAGATTTTAATGAAACTTTGCAGACGTGAAAGAAGGTTGTCAAGAGTGACATGAGCTATTTTTTGTGTCTGTCTGTCGTTTGTCTTCACTGATCTGTCAACGTAGATAAAGCCGAAACAACTAAGTCTAGGAAGCCGAAATTTGGAACAGTGGTTTATTTTATAACGTATTAATTTTTTATGAAAGGAATATTTGGGAATTTCAAATTTAAGGAGGGAGGGACGGAAGGGCTTGGTATGAGTCTTTGTTCTTTATAGTTAGAAACATAAAAATTTTGACATAAATAAATAATGATGTCGTTCAGGGTTTTTGGATTTCCACATTTTAAGGGTGGGAACGGGAGGTGAAAAGTATGGGAGTATTTTTAAAGAAGTGGGGAGAATGAAGATTGAAAGTTTGAAAGGGTGTACCCAATATTAGTTTCAGCAAAAAGTATGTATAAGCCATTTCGAAAGTTAATACTACCTAAAACAGGAATGTGTAGTCCTCGCAAGCGAAGCTGCGGGCGGTCGCTAGTTTTATTATAATTATAGGTATAAACCGTATTTAAAAATATATTTAATGGCGAAACGTGACCTATGAAAAGGGAAGCCGGTCACGATTATCTAGACGATAGATATTCTATCATTGATATTGTTTGCTGCCGATTACATATTTATATACATGACTTATGATCAAACTAATTTCACAGACACGATGATGTGTAACATGTAATGCGAGCAGTTATGATAACAAAATTGAATTTCAAAGTTATATATGTAATAATTACATGTCCATTTTTGGTATTATCTTTGTTTAACAAGTGTATGTTAAAATTGCAATAACTTGTACAACTCAAATTTGTTCAAAATTAAAATTGTGATCTATTTTACTCATGCCATTCGCTTTTATTATGTTTGATACATGTCTAAAAATTATAAAGTTCGGTGTGAATTGTGTATGTAATTTCAAGGAAATTTTGTCTTTTATTTTACTTATTAATATATACAATACTCTAGTTTCGTGCCGTATTTATTAGCATTAGTTGTAATATTTTAAAACACAATTATTTTTATTCTACAATTATATAGAAACACAATTATACAAATACAAAGAAGAATTGTCAGCGTATTCAAAGAAAAAAATTACACAAAGTAATATTGACCCAACAATAGCAAACCGGGATCCCGTAGTGCTTTGATCGCCGATAACGTACGCTGCGACGATACGACAGACGAGTGGACAAACCGATCCAGATAAAAAGACTGTGACAGAAGCATACGAATTGGCGTGTGAGTGAAAGAGTTAAATAAACGAGCTCCGTTCTGGCTCAAACAACTTTATTGAACCACAGATTTATGTTGCCAAACGTTCGACGCCCAGACAATATGAGTTTTGTATTTCGTTCATACACTGAAAAGAGTTTTATATGGATTTGTTTTGTTGAATACTCTACAATCATTTTAATGTGTCATACAGTGAAAATGAAATTTTCGTACTCCTCTGTTGCTTTCTAAATTAGAAGCAGATAAACCTAGATGAGAGGACTTAGAAATAGTACAAAACCTAACAAAATTTTTGACGATTAATTATTTAAATACGGGTAATGCGCTATTAAGACGAAGGGAAACTTAGAGGAAACTGGTACAATTTATTTCTTTATTTATTTACTACAATGTTTTAGTTCTTATGTAACATAGCTCTTGTAAAAATTACCTTTAATCAGAATACTTGTGTAATATTTATTCCAAGTAAAAACACCAGTTGACAGGCCAAATAACAGCGTGCAGAATACTTTTATATTTCAGGAAACAAAAATAAATTAAACAAGACACAGATTAGGAAACATACATTACTGTTTATTTAATCTGATTAAAAATATTACTTGAGTTTTTTTAATATAAAAAAAATATTAAATTCATGATTAACCAACCTTTAAAAATATACTGTGATCAATAATACTGTACTACAACAACTATTTCAAAATATTTCACCTAATCGTAGAAAACTTGTATGGTAGTTTGTTCAATCTAATCATTGAGTAAAACAGTTTATTATGTAAATAAAACATAAGGTATTACTGCGCTTCGCTTCTCATAGGACGAACGTACCGTCAACAGAACAGAATGAGATAAATAATTTAACGTATTGGTATCACATATACTAATTATGCGGTAGCTGCTCATTTATTTAGTTACCTATTTAGAATTGACTTCCATAAACCAAGAGGGTCTATGTTCGACAGTATGTCAATTTATTTTGTGTATGTTCATCAATTTTTTGGATACAGATTAACTAACATAGACAGTTCATCCTGTTCTTTATTAAGCTAGATCCTAAGATGATTCCATAAATTTTTCAATAAAATGAAACATACCGCTAGAAAAAAAACATATTTATAAGACTGTTGTCGATGTATCCTTTACACGGATTTTGTGTTATTTCTCAAACACACGGGAATGACCCAAAAATTTAAATTGAAACTATTTAAAAAAAAATAGAACCGTCGTCAATAAACGTCACCCCTATAAATTAAAAAAGTAGTTATTTTGTAGGTTTATTCATTTTTATTTATTTATTTATTTGATTAGCAAATAGGTAGAATAAAGGTTGTACGGAAGTAGTCATTAGATATCAGTCCGTCAACAACAACAACAACAACAACAACAAACATTGACTATCAAAATTTATATGGAATTTTTACATTTCACCAGTTTGACGATTTTGCCGACCGTACACACGGGCGCACGTCCCGACGGGCGGTCCCCGGTAGGCGCTGCTTCGTCGATATCGCTCCGTGATTGTATTACACGACCCTTGAATATTCCAAATGCTCAACGCTATGTACCGAACTAACTAGGCACGGTACGTTCGTGCTACTAATGTATTGTGTCAGATTCTTTAAGTTTGACATAACGGGTTTTTAGAAAGATATGACAATTTAATAGTATTAACTATCATTGCCCTTGACTTTGGAAAACAACTGCAGAATAAACAGAAAAATAGATTTATCTACCCACAAAGGACTACGTAGGGCAACCTAAAAAGTTGATACAATAATAATAATAATATTTGGGTTATCATTCACAGTGCCGCCTAGTCCTAAAGTAAGCAAGTATTATGTTTGTGTTATGGGGTACTGGACAGCTGATATAAATACTTAAATATTCTTTATACATATATAGATACGTTTACACCCAGACCCAAAATGTAGTTGTCGACGAGGCGTGGCTACACAACAACCTTCCCTTCTTTCTACAAGTAATAGAGTCAGACAGATGTCAACTTTCCTAGGAAGTCCATCTCCGTAAATAAACCCCTATACTTATGAAAATTTGTTGTTATTTAGATCATTACTGTTTACGTTGATTCGGATGCGAACAATATAATAATTTAAGATACCGTCCGAAGTGTTTTTTTTTTATATTTAATATTTCTTAATTTCAACGAACCATCACCTCGTATCTTCGGGTCAGTCGATTGACCCGGTCGTACCGTTAAGCGTACAAAAATCGATGTAAACGAAACTATGACGTTCCGATATCGTATAGCATCGATTCAATTTGGTATAGAGTCATGATGACCAATGAATCGATGTTTAGATATACCGACAGGAAATACAGCATATTTTACTTATACAATAACCTACAGTTATTTTTCTTTTGATTTCATTTAAAGCACTGACGAAGTAAATATGTAGTTTGTTTGTGTAGGAAAAAATATTGTTGTCAGAGTTTTTACCAACACTTTATGTAAGTTGAAATTAGTATTTACTTTTTTTTTAACTACATTGTAAATGAAAACAAGTATTTATGTCATACATAAGACTAAAGAGAACTAATAAAACAAAACCGTCAAACTTGGGAAAATTGAAGCCGTTGAAGAAGCGCGATCAAACTCAATATTTTTTTTCGAAATGTAAATTAATGAAATCTGTATATAATATATACATCGTGTTACGTTTATAGCACATAAATATTATATAACACAGTGTGTAACATTGACAACTTTACAGAGCAAAAGAAATCACATTCTCAAGATTACAAAATAAGTATTATGGAAGAAACTTTATCATTTAAACATTTCCGAGGGAAAATTTTCTTCAGTATACCTGTATGTACTGTTCTATAAATGAATCTTTAACTATAACTCAAAAATGGAACCTAAATTAAATTATAATGCTCATTGCGCCATATGCAAATGACCTAAGTTATAACTACGTGACTATAAGTTGCTTCAAATTGAAACATATGCCATTTAAAAAGATAGTTTTTTTTTGAAAATTGTAAGTAGGTTGAATATATTTTCAAGAAAGTATTGAGATATCATATATATTAAACTTATACATGTGGCGCCCTTTTCAAATTTACACAGTTAAATTCAAATGTTTTTATTTCAAGTAATGCGCATTTTTCTTAAACAATACATGTTACGTGTACGAAAGCTTAATTTTTATCAAAAAATTAAATATACCTATGGGTAAATTACAATATACCTATGGGGAAAGGATAATAACTAATTTAATAACCCCATCTGTGGTATAGTATAACAACTAATTCGATTTCGGTTTATTTCGCGGCGTATATTGAATGATTGATCTACAGAATCGCAATTTCACTTTTTTTTTGCAGACTTTATCAAACCCTGTTCCATAAAAAAATCACAAAATCTAAATTTAATTTATTCTCGCGTAACTTTATATTATATTGACTTTCTTAAGTGTATCTTTTTTTCGTATTTTTAAGCAAATAACCAATAGTGTGGGTCAGAACTGAACTTTGTTTTTCCTGTTGACCGTACTCATAACTCAAACGGCGGATTATCATAAAGCAATGTCTCCGTTTAAGCACAAAGCCAACAATGGTCCCGCGACGTGCCCAGTCGTGACCGCTCTCGGCTCACTTCGGCCGGCGATCTTAATTATCACGATAGCAATTGCGACACGCTTTGTCGGCGATCCGATTTCTTATCGGGGACTCATCGATAGTTTCACCTGTATATCTTGCTATGACTTCGGTGTCGGCGGTGAGATTGTATGTTTTCGGCTTGGACTGATAATATATTTGGGTTGTTTAGAACTATAGAGAACAGTGCAGAACTGTTCTGTGAACCGGAAGTTGAAGCGTGAGGCCAGCCCGTCCGCTTGGTGGAATGACGATCTGGTGAACGAAGATCGTCGTTAGTTAGATGTAATCATGTGTGGTGGAGGTCCTGCTGTAGCGGTGGACACCACAATAATTATCTTTATTTTATTTATTTATTAACATCTCTTTGTCTTGTCTTTCATAAAATATGTATGTGGCAAAGCCGAATCGAGCAATCTCCTCCCATCATCTGCGTCCACCAAAGAGAACGTAAATTCTAGCATCACCCTGACCACTAGCTGGTCAGCCACCATCTGGTATTTATTAAGTACCTACATAAGTCTATGTACCTACATGATGCTGATACTGAATCACTTTACGTTAGAAGACTGTGGTAGAGTGAATCAGCTGTACTGAATGAAAAAAATTGTTTAAGTAAAAGTTAAGTGAAGCGAAATATATAGAAAATGGTTCAGTCAAGTTATAAAATTCTGTCAAGTTCAAAAGCCATAAATTAATTTTCATTTAATAGTATAAACAAGCAGCTGTGTAAACTATATATAATTAACTTAGTCCTCTCGAATAACTTGATCGATAGAAAGCGGTCATCGGAATTCATATATATGCACAAACAGATACAGTTTTGTTTTTAAGTGCAAAAGAAAAATACTATTTGTTAAACATCGAAACAAGCAAGGTACTCGAAACTGTAAGATAAATCGAAAAGTAACGTTAGATTGTCAAGAGGATTGAGGTCAGGTGGTAACGAATTTTATTGTGTAGAGTTGACTAGCAGGTCAAAAACAAAGGTTGAAATGATGGAATAGCTTTCAAATGAAATCTGACGCCATACCTAATAATATTCTAGCAACTCAGTCGCTGATAGGTTTGGAAGAAAACGGCAATGTACTTCGTTTTCTTTTGAACAATGTGCCTTCATCGAAAATAACATCCAATCGTACGACGCCGGCTTCACGAGCGAAAAATTTTCAAAGTGTTTGCCGCCCGCAGGCATTTAACTAATGGCGGAACAAGTCTCTACTATTTGTGGTCGTTTGTGTTGGGTATTTTTTATATATAGCTAATTACTGGCCGTTTGTTTATTTATATTAATACGTGAAAATACAATTACGTCTATGCGTGCTCTTTCTTCACACTTATGCATTGGACTGATTGCGCTGTTTTGTTCCAAACTTATACCATTTGAACCTTGATTTTTTTTCTAAACCATCAATGATTTTTTGACTTCACGATTTGAGTTATTAATATAAACGAAAAAAAAATATTTGTACAGTTACAGAGTAAATGGCTGGAATGGAGGAGGGATGGTGGAGGGGAATGGGAAGGGCAATGTTTCTGTAGTTCACCCGGGCGGCGGAGCCGGGTACGACCGCTATTTCACAATAAAATAAATGTCAGAAAAAATATATATTTTTATTTTATCTATTCTCTATGTTCTTTTTGCACCTATTGATCTTTATTTTATAAAAGCAATAAGGTCTTTTAAAGTCTTCTTTTATTTTATAGCGAGAATAAAGAAAACATTAAAATAAATTGCGATTCTCGATAATAAGTTATGTTCAATTTAATTTTTAACCCACGATTTCATTATAATTGTATTCCAGCATTCCCAGAATCGAACCTTCGGCACTAACGAACGCCGTGACGCCATCATATTTATTGGTCCAGCATTCCCTCTGTAAGGATGGTAAAATTAGTAATATCTTGTTATTATATACCAGTATTGCTTAATATGCCTTATTCATTTATGATATATTGGTTCAAACTTTATTATATCCAATACAAATATCTGTCCAATCAAGATATTGATGAATAAACTATAGTAATTCTGTAAATTTTTCCATGTACGAGTATTTAATTTTCACGTTTTGTATTACAGATTTTTATACAGTTCATTTTATTAAAGTAGTCGCGTTGTGTTTTCAACTTAAAAAACGGTATAAAAGCCCCCTTCTCCGGAAAATGACAGCGTTTCTTTCTGTGTTAATAAAGTAAGTATATTAACGCTATTAAATATTTTAAATAGTCATGTTGCGGCGTCAGCTAAAACAAAAATAAAGAATAAAAGCCCCCCTTTTCCGGAAAATGACAGCATATCTTTCTCTGTCAATAAAGCAAGTATAGTATTAAATTGTTATACCCCGACATCTTTTGATGATTGAAAATTGCAACTAAAGAAACGTTTAATTAAGTCTAGTTTACTCAAAATATGTTTCATTTCGTTCGTCCAAATCTAAATGTCGTAATGGAAGACAAGGACAAAAGATATTTAAACTAAATTAGGTTTAAATAATTTTTATTTGGGCAGCCTTTGTTTAGTATGCGATTGGCTTAAGTATCATTAGTTTATATATGATATTCAATACGCCCACAATACGTTCACCGTTAAATATTTTAGTTCGAGCAGGTGTCTGCTAGAGACTGCAATTATATATTATTGAATGTTATGACTTGAAGTTAATAAATTGTAAACAATTCGCGTACGAATTTAAAAGAATTAATGCTAGATTAACAATAGTTAAGATTTTTCATACTTATTTGAGAAACGTTATGTATATCTAATACTGCTCTAAATATTATAACTAGTCTTCACCCTTGAAAAAAAAAATTATAATACCATACATGGGACATCCCACTCAGCGCCATCTAGTCCCAAAGTAAGCAAGTATTATGCCTGTGTTATGGATTACTATATAGACAACTAATATACATACTTAAATATTTTTTTTAATGTATACAAATTTTACACCCAGACCCGAAACAAAATAAACATGTTCATGCACACAAATATTTGTCCCGGGCGGGAACCGAACCCGTAATCCTTGTCTCCGCAGTTGATAATCGGTCAGTCGAAAGTCAAATCAATCGTTTATTTAAATTTTGTTTAGCATTCAGCCTGCAGTTTGTCCACCCCCTATTCTTTTGAAATGTATTCAAGTTTAGGGATTAAATACGAGTAAAACGCATTTTCTCGTAAAATGGCGTGTCTTAATGATGATGAATAGAAAAGAGATTAAATAAATTAAATTTTACTTTATGACGAAAATTCTATAAACTTTATATTTATCAAACTACTTATTTATAAACATTTGTTTATTGGTAATTGTAAAATATTTGTGTATTTTTTTTAACGAATAATATAACGTAATTCCAACCAGGTAAATATAATTTGTCAGTTGTTATTTTCTAAATCAGAGCATTCCATAAATACGTTACTCACGCGAGGAATTCGAAATTTGTTAAAATTTAAGTATAATAATGTAATACTGTATCGATTGGCATTATAAACAACGCTATAGGCCGCCCTGCGGTGATGATTTAGTTGAAATTGCCATGGTGCGTGCATCCAGCTTCGTGAATACTAATAACTGTCCATATACCACAAGGTATATGGCATAAAAATTACGTATAATACGCAACAAGTCGATGCTTGAATCCAGTAAAGCGTTGATTTTTGTAGAATTTGTATGTAGTTAAAAATTGGAATTTTCGCTTGATCTAAGTTTAATTAAGGAATATAATGTTGAGTTATTTTGTTTTATAGTTTTAAAACTACAAAATTATAATACGTTTTTCAATAAGTTTGCTATTAATATGGCCTATATGACATCGAAACTTCAACCGTAATGTTGTATTTTACAGTACTAGGCCTTTTTACTTTACACCAATCACAAACGAGCATTCTGTTTGTAACGCATGCGTAAACCACGGAAAGCAGCCCGCTCCCGTCCTTAGCTCCCGCCATTATCACATTGGAAGTATCTACCTAATTTTATTCGCAAATGTATTGGAAAACGTCGTTTGACGCTCGTACTCAGTAAGCAGGCTATTATAGTCATCGGTTTATTATAAGCACTCGGCTTCGTCTAGTGCCTGTAAACACCTCGACTATAATATGTAGCTTACCATACTTGCATCAAAATGTACTATTAATAGCTTAATGTTCTGTTATATCCATAGATAACGTAATGATCAGGATGGAGCGGCTTATACTTTGAAACGATTAAAAACGTGAGCAGAATGTCAGACTCAGTGATTAGCAGACTATATCTACGTGATTATCATTGCAATAAACAAATATTTTGTTAAATTGCACATTAAATGTAATTTCAGAATTTTTATTTTCTCAGAAAATTATACTGCACAGCAAGTATTCCAAAACATCGACTAGTGTATAATAATTATATCTAGGACATTCCACACGGCGGCGCCATCTAGTTCCAAAGTAAGCAAGTATTATGCTTGTATTATGGAGTACTAGACAACTGGTATACATACTTAAATATTATTTTTTATATATATTATTACATCCAGACACGGAACAAATAGGCATGTTCAGCCACACAAATATTTGTCCCGGGCGGGAATTGGACCCGCAACCCTTGGATTCGCAGTTAGGGGCTCTAACCACTCGGCAAACGGTCTGTCGATATATTTGGTCTATGTGTATATTTTTTTTCACATTTTTCTTGTCACAAAGCGGTATCTCTGAGAAAATCTATATGGCACATATACTGTGTAACATAATTATGAATTTATTTTGGTATATCGTATTTACAAGTTGATTCTTGTAGCATTAAAAATTCATGTCGCGTTTTCATGAACTCAATTTGTCGTAAGATGTTTTTCGAAGTTTTTGATAGAGCCGAACGGCTCAGGGCGATGGAAATTGACGTGTCTTATCGTACAGTGCGCATTTTACATACGAGAGTTTCGTGGGCGTTTCGATGGCGCATTAATTTGCGACAAAGAATAAGTTACATAGAATTACTATACTTATCGTTAAATATTCTTTCGATATAAGAAAATTTTGAGGGAAATTCGTCTTGTTTGGCTATTCATGCAGTCATTTTCAAAAAGTGGAGTTATAGTTTGACCGAAACCACTGCTGCTTTACCGCGCCTTAGGTGTATGCGCGGTGAGGAGGGACGACGAACCGACAGAGCAGATCTGCCTCCCTCCGCGCCGCGCACATTCCTAAAGCGCGTTACAGCGGTTTCTGTCAAACTATAGTGTTGACTGACTAATTTTGGATTTTTTTCGTCTATTTATTTTCCTATTGGCGAGAACAAAAGGTTAATTATGACTATGTTCATGAGTATTTTATTGTGAAGTCTTCATCTGTAATTTAATTTGATCACAGACTTTTTATAAGTAGGTCGTTGTTACTCGTTAACTTGTATAGCCTACTTAGTTGTGAGAGTTTTCTTTTTAACTTCGCTATATATACTACTGCCGTGAAGTTTTCTACATATGCAAAAGCAACCCTTTAGTTGGCAAAAATGACACACTTTACTCTAACAAACATTACCATTTTAAAGCTTAATACTTCGCAAACGGATCAGTAAATGGAAAAATAGCTATCACACCCCGAAACATTTTTGGACTACCTATTCAACGACACCTCATACGGTAGGATAGGCGAGAAAAAAAATCATCCTTACTTCACCTACCCTAAAAAGTTGTTTAACAGCTTTTAGGACTAAGAGTCTCTGAGCTAAGCTGCGGACAGACAAACATACGGACCTACATGACGAAACTTTTCGTTGTGTAAGTGACTACAAAACCTAAAAAAAAATACCAATGTAGTCAGAGTTATTTATATCATAGAATTTTCATTATAATCTGTGTTTTCAAATATCATTGTGTCTATCCATACAGTCATAAATAAGCGAGCCTTGTACCATTAATCAATTGCCGATTTCCAATATGAACTTCATGTTTAATATTTTAGTTGATTTTAATCTTTGGTCCCAGCAATTTCCAAAATTTTATCGTATCGTATCGGTGAATATTAAAATCTCGATTTACGTACATACGTTTTTGCGTATACTTCATGTGAATATGCGTAAAAAGATAGCCTTGGGCATTTCGCACTTCAAGTTTATTAAACTCACTGGAGGTTATATAATTTTTTTTTCGGGAATATGACTATTATTATTAAATTTCAACATTTTTCTCGGACCTATTTTAAAAACGATTTTACGATTTTCGCATATACAAGTTGAAGATATCTTTAATTTGCATTCTATTTATCTTATTCAAATTACCTAACACTTCTTACGTTATTAAGTGTTTTTACAATAACCCTTTAAATACATTAAAATACTAAAATAAATTCAATCTATCAATCAATTAAAAATTAACCATCTACTTCTTTATAATTTTTTTTTCGTTTACGCTTGCAATGATAATTAATAATGTTTCCTTCCAAAATTAATGATGCGATAAGTAAACAAACAAGTAATTAAACAAATTAATGGCTAAAAGGAAATTAAAATTTTTTATGAATTATCCAAATTTTAAGTGAAATGATGGTGGGAGATTAGTTTTGTCCATTAGGTATTTTCTTTAAAACTGTTGCATATTGCATTTGCAATGGAAAATTTATCCTAAAAACCATAATTATGTTACTTGTCAGAAATATAATAGTGATGAAATGAAAATTTTAGTTAATAAAACGAATGTATATATTTTCCATAGAATAAATTAAACATATTAAGCACTGCCGAGAGCGAAGCACGACGGCTTGTTTACAACGAAGAAGCAACTTCCATATTTAGCTACCCTTCGGAGCTGAATAACATGAAAGCTTACATGGATGCGTCTTACTAGTATTATTTTCTAAGGTAATTTATTAATATGCTAATTAATACGGAAAAAGTTATATGACATAGGTAAAAGCTTTGAGAGAGAACGTTTTTAGGATTTCAATGGAATTAAGCTTTTGCTATCGTATTTAAATCATTTAGGATATCACATAACATGCACATACGAGTGTAATAATTAATATAAAAATTTATAATTTATCGTGCTTGTAATAAATAGTAACACAAATTATATTAAACCAACAGGACAAAGGTTTTTTTTTAAATAAGGATTTTTTAATTTTTATTGTTTGACTGACCAGTTGGCCGAGAGGTCAGACACCTTAACTGCGGAGTCAAGGCTAGCGGCTTCGATTCTCGCCCAGAAAAAATATTTATGTGCATGAATATGTCTATTTGTTCTGTTCCTGGGTGTAAAAGTAGATGTGTTGTCTAGTACCCCATAATACAATACCTGCATAACATAATACCTGCTTACTTTGGGACTAAATGGCGCGGTGTGGTATGTCCCAGGTATTATTATTATATATATAGCGACCGCCCGCAGCTTCGCTTGCGTAGACTACAAATTCCTGTTATAGGTACTATTAACGTTCGAAATGGTTTATACGTACTTTTTGCTGGAACCAATTTTGGTCACACCCATTCAAACTTTCAATCTTCATTCCCCTTTCACCCTTTAAATAACCGATACAATTTTTCATCTTCCGTTTCCCACTCTTAAAATGTGAAAATCTAAAAACCCTGAAACACGTCATTATTTAAGTCCCTCCATTCCCATCCTTAAGTTTGAAATTTTTAAAAAAGCCTTTCTTAACTTTATAATGCTCACGTTATAAAATAAACTTATGTTCCAAATTTAAGCTTCCTAGACTTAGTACTTTCGGCTGTACATTGCTAGATCAGTGAGGACAAACGACAGACAGATAGACAGACAGACAAACACAAAAAGTAGCTTATGACACTCTTGACAACCTTCTTTCACGTCTTCAAAGTTTCATTAAAATCTGTTCAGCTGTATTAGAAATTAGCTCGAATAGATAAAATTGAATTGAATAGACGTACAGACAAACAGACGGACAAAAAGTAGCTAATGTCAAATATCTTGACAACCTTCTTTCCCGTCTGCAAAGTTTCCTTTAAATCTGTTTAGCCGTTTTGGAGATTAGCTCAAATAGACAGATACACGTACAGACAGACAGACGGACAAAAAGCAACATTTGTTAGTTTTAACGACCTTCTTTTCATATTCATTGATGTTTCATTTAAATAGGTTTAGACATATGGACGTACAGACAGACATACAAAAAGTTCTGTATGTCACATATGGAAAGGGTGTAGTCAAAAGATTACATCCTGTTATATGTGTAAAGTTTCATCAAAATCGGTTAAGCCGTTTTGGCCGAAGCCGATTTGCTCGAATAGACAGACAGTTCGTTTTCATGTATATAGCCTATAACTCTCCGCTAGAATCAGGCTATCAAAGACAAAAAGAATTTTTCAAATCCGACTGGTAGTTTCAGAGATTAACAAATTCAAACAAACAAACGAATGAACGAACGAACGAACGAACCAACCAACCAACCAACCAACCAACCAACAAACAAACAAACAAACAAACAAACAAACAAACAAACAATCATTCAATCAATCAATCAATCATTGAATCAATCAATCAAGCAATCAATCATTCAATCAATCAATCATCAAATCAATCACCGCGCGCGACGGAAGCTCTCAAAAGGAATATTTTTTTCCGTTTTTGCAACATTTTTTATTGATGCTCCACTTCTATTGGTCGTAGCGTGATGTAGTATAGCCTATAGCCTTCCTCGATAAATGGACTATTTAACACAAAAATAATTTTTCAATTTGAATAAGTAGTTCCTGAGATTTGCGCATTTAAACAAACAAACGAACGAACGAACGAACAAACGAACGAACGAACCAACCAACCAACCAACCAACCAACCAACAAACAAACAAACAAACAATATATCAATCAAACAATTAATCAATCAATCCATCAATCAATCAATCAATCAAAAAATCAATCAATCAATCAATCAATCAATCCTTCAATCAAACAATCAATCAATCAATCAATCTGTCTATCAAACAAACAAACAAACAAACTATAGTGTTTAAATTTCAATAAAAACTGTTAAGATATTAATTTAAATTGTATGATGTAAAGGGCAATTATAATATGGATGAAATGCTTAAGACAACTAACGTATTTAATTTGATAAGGATAATATCACGTTTAAAAAACATCTTCGCAAATAGTACATTATGTTGAACAAATTTGGTTGTCATAAAAAAGGTTATAGTAAGTTAACCTTAAAAGATACACATATGCTGTCGTGGACTTTTGGTTAGAACTTTTAAAGGGGTACAATTCCGTAATACATGATTTTTGCTTAACATCAACCGTTTACGCAGCGCGCGCGACGGAAGCTCTCAAAAGGAATATTTTTTCCCGTTTTTGCAACATTTTTCATTGACGCTCCACTCCTATTGGTCGTAGCGTGATGTAGTATAGCCTATAGCCTTCCTCGATAAATGTACTATCCAACAAAAAAATAATTTATCAATTTTAACCAGTAGTTCCTGAGATTTGCGCGTTCAAACAAACAAACAAACAAACAAACTCTTCAGCTTTATAATATTAGTATAGATTATAAATAACTTTACATAATTACTCCATACTAACTTATGCGAAAAGTGAACTATTCGGAAAAACTTATCTGATAATGTCCACATAAATATTTATTAAAGTGTTCTATTTTTGAAATGTTTCTACTAATGTTAATAAAAGTTAGGTGTTTATAAATTAGACAGTTCCCACAAAAGATAGATCAGACAAATCAATATGTTTGATTCTCCTTTTTTCAGGTATATACGGCTCTATAAACCCCTGAGCAGTTACGAATTACCTAGTAGGTTTGGAAGTCCTGAACAAATTACAGGGAGCGGCAGATTTTATCTTAAAAATTTCTAAATCTGCTTTTTTCTATAGGATCACAACTATAAAAAACCAATACGATATTTTATATTAAAATTACAAAAGTTACACAAAAATATTCCCACAAATATATTACCATGTAAGATTGTAGTGATTTTAAATAATTAATATTCATATGATTTTCTTCAAAATTACAATGAAAATTAAATAAAAATAATGACAATAATGTACGTAATCAATTATATGCTCTAGCGTGTTGTTGATTTTTTTTATTTATCGATGCAATACTTGTGTATTTCTTTCTCACTTATTATTACAAGAAAGCCGCACTGCAGTCAACATACAAAAACATACAGTCCACTTAAAAAAAAATTTTTCTTTATCGTTTTCGTTAGTTTAAAAATTCGTTATAGCTAAAATATAGTTTGTTACAACTACGCTTTTCTTTATAATTTATCTAAGGCGGTATAGGAATTACTCTCACTTTTTTGTGATTCCAAAGTAGTGTAAAATTGGGGAGTCTGGCTCACATTTTGTATGGTATATAATTGGGGAGTCTGGCTCACTTTTTCGTTATTTGCTGAAAACCGTGGTCCGTTTTAAAAGTCTCGCTTCGCTCTCACGGACCACGGTTTTCAGCAAATAACGAAAAAGTGAGCCAGACTCCCCAATTATATACCATACAAAATGTGAGCCAGACTCCCCAATTTTTTTTCTCGGAAAACACGATCTCTCATTTTGAGGTGAAAGAAATTTTATAAAACACTCACCGTTACGACAACCGATAACTTTAAACACATGACAAATTTCAACACCAACAAAATTTTTACTCTTAAATATTTTACTATAAGTCACAACACGACAACACGAGTTGATTGCAGGACGTCGATTTACTAAATGGTAAATCAAGTATGTCCCTACTCTACACCTAATCCCAATTAAAAAACCGGATAAGTCCGTTTAGCATATATTATTGAATTTTACTTAATAAGTAGATGAAAAGAAATATACTTCTCACTAGAACTATAATAATTTTTTTATAACAACTTTGTCACCTAAGATTAACTAAATTATTTAAAAACTTATGCATTAATTATTACGCTGTTTTTTTTTTATTCGATTGTATTTATTTCATTAGAACTACAATAATTTTTTACAACCTTTTTTCTCGTATAAATTGCTTAATTAATTAAAACTATAAAATGTTTTCTTACTTAATATTATTGCTGTAATATCGTATTCAATTTAACTTTAAAAAAATATTTTGAAATACAGATTTAGACCCTTTCGGAAACAGAATACTTACACACTTCCATTAAAAGTAATAAGGACTTTTGTTCCAAATTATGAATGAATTATTGTTTTGACAAAGACACGTGTATGGTACAGTTAACAATACGTTTTATCAGCGTTTGAGAAGTTACAATTTTATTATTTAAAAGAGTCTATTTATGAAATAATATAATAAACTTTAATAGAATAAACATAAATGACGATCAAGTAATTGTTCACGACTTTATTAATAAATACTAACTGACTGAAAAAAAAAAAAAGCTGATGACATATTTTGCAAATTTACAAAAAAAATTAAAATATTATAAAATATTTGTATGTATAGAAACTTAAAAAGTTTTTTTTTTGATGTTGTGTAATGATTAAATAATTTAAATTAAAAAATATTTTTTATATTTCTCGTTGACTGTATACATCACACATCAAATGTTTCATTAACAAGTGTTTCACTGTGTCAAGACTTTGGTTTCAAATTATGAATGAATTATTGTTTTGACAAAGACACGTGTATGGTACAGTTAACAATACGTTTTACCTGCGTTTGAGAAGTTACCATTTTATTATTTAAAAGAGTCTATTTATGAAATAATATAATAAACTTTAATAGAATAAACATAAATGACGATCAAGTAATTGTTCACGACTTTATTAATAAATACTAACTGACTGAAAAAAAAAAGCTAATGTCATATTTTGCAAATTTACAAAAAAATTAAAATATTATAAAATATTTGTATGTACAGAAACTTAAGAAGTTTTTTTGATGTTGTGTAATGATTTAATAGTTAAAATTAAAAAATATTTTTTTATATTTCTCGTTGACTGTATACATCTAACATAAATGTTAAGAATGTTTCATTGTTTTAACTATGACACGTGTAAGTTTTTCGTATCTTTAACCCTGAACGAACAAAAATGCTTTGTACATGCAAAGTGCTAAAAATGGCTTTAGGAAATAAGTTTCTCATGTTTTATGATTTTCAAGTCTCGACTTGCGTTTATAAAACGGAACTGGGTTACGATAATTTTTTTCTATCATGTTTTTATAGTTTTGTTTTTAAACCTTGAAGACAGTTCACACGTGTATCGAAGCGTATATAAACCATACTCCAAGCTTATTCGACACCAGTCTACGATAGGCGAAGTTCCTAGTAGTAACAAAAATACAAAGTGTTCTTGCAAAAACCAAGCACCAAGTAATACTTCAGTGGTACCATGGCTGAAATGTGAGTATAAAAATGTAGGTATATTACATTATTTTCAAACTTTTATAAATATTCATTATATTTTTTATAAAATAATCAATTGTTATTTCATGTTTTTTATAGCATTAATTTTTTACTGATTATACTACGTTGAAAATTGTGTTTAAAAATTTGATTACGATATTAACATTCTATATAAATTATGGTTGTGATTTTTACGTAGGTGAAAGCATGCATGATTATAATAGAAGCGCAAAAATATGTGTGTTTTTTTTTTCTTTTATAAATACACATTATATTTTTATGAAAATGCTCATTTGTTACTTTATGTTTTACGTTAATTTGAACTGATTATATTACATCGATTATTGTGTTAAATTAATTACGATATTAGATTTTCTATAAAAACTACGACTTTGATTTTTAGGTAAAAGTCTCCACGATTGTAATAGATATTTCATGTTTTTATAGCACTAATTTTTTACTGATTATACTACGTTGAAAATTGTGTTTAAAATTTGATTGCGATATTAACATTCTATATAAATTACGGTTTTGATTTTACGTAGGTAAAAGCATGCATGATTATAATAGAAGTGGAAAAATATGTGTTTTTTTTTTCTTTTATAAATACACATTATATTTTTATGAAAATGCTCATTTGTTATTTTGTGTTTTACGTTAATTTTAACTGATTACATTACATCGATTATTGTGTTAAATTAATTTTCTATAAAAACTACGACTTCGATTTTTAGGTAAAAGCCTCTACGATTGTAATAGAACTGGGAAAAAAAATTGTATATTGCGTAATTATTTTAAGTGGTCTTGTTTTTTATTTGTTATAGAAACCTTCCAACTATATTCGATTCTGATGAGGGTTTATCGTCGATATCACCTAGTACATCTAAAAATTTAAAACGCAAATCATCTAAGAAATGTTCAAAGAAAACACGCACCGATTTCATGAAGGATCTTTTCGGAGACGAAAGTGATACTGAAATATGTGTGAAGAAAACTGAATTATCGGGTATTTTATGGAAGCGAGTTGCTAATGGAATGACAAAACAGACTGAAAACAATGCGAATGGGGAATTCTTTTTGGAATTAAAACTTTACTATACGTCCGAAATCGAGAAATTACCAGATGATACTCGTTGGAAATTCGCTTTGATAAATACGAAAATTAAATTACAAAGAGAGTCTGATGACTTTAAATATTTGCAACGTCTTTTATTGAACATAAAAGAGAAATTTGCAAAATCTGAAGCACAATTTATTCCTGAAAAGAAAAAGTAAAATATTATTTTCTTAAACTTACCGATTTAAATAACGTGTTATTTTCATACTTTATGTATTTCGTGTAATAGAATATAAGCCTACATTGTAATCAGTGTATTTTTTAATTAAAGGTAAAAATTAGATTTTCTCTGAATTATCGGGTATTTTATGGAAGCGAGTTGCTAATGGAATGACAAAACAGACTGAAAACAATGCGAATGGAGAATTCTTTTTGGAATTAAAACTTTACTATACGTCCGAAATCGAGAAATTACCAGATGATACTCGTTGGAAATTCGCTTTGATAAATACGAAAATTAAATTACAAAGAGAGTCTGATGACTTTAAATATTTGCAACGTTTTTATTGAACATAAAAGAGAAATTTGCAAAATCTGAAGCACAATTTATTCCTGAAAAGAAAAAGTAAAATATTATTTTCTTAAACTTACTGATTTAAATAACGTGTTATTTTCATACTTTATGTATTTCGTGTAATAGAATATAAGCCTACATTGTAATCAGTGTATTTTTTAATTAAAGATAAAAATTAGATTTTCTAGGTTTAAGTATAAATTAACAAGCAATGCTTACAAAGTAAATAGTAGATAACTTGGTTTACATATGGTATTGTATTACCTATTTTTTTTTTTACTTTGGATGCAATCTGATAAAACTACATATTTTGATTTTATTATTGTGCACTACGATATTTTATTAATATGACGAATAAAATATATTGTAATATTTGTGGTATAAATGTTACAAAGAAAATATACTATGCTCATCTTAGAACAAACTTACATAAAAAAAATTGTTTGTTACAAAGCCACATTGATAATGTACGGCTTATAAATTCGGCATTTAAAAACAGACTACTTTCTTTTAGAATAGATGGTATTCATGATAGGTATTTACTTCCAGAAGATTTTTTAAATGATGTACGAGTTTCGGTGAATAAGTTAATTAAATATATTCTTCATCAACATAATAGCTGTAAAATAAATTTTGAATTGTTTTGTTATTATTCTTTACCACACCAAATAAAGACCGAGTTGAAATCATTTACAGTGAAGTATAAGAAATTTTATCACAATACTGATATCAATGAATATTATAACCATGTTAAAGCTACACTCATTCGGAAATGTAGCGAATTTCAATTAAAAGATTCGGGTTGGTTTATTTCCAGTGTATCTCATCTTGAAATGAATATAAATAAATACACACCATTACGAGGGGGTTCTTACATACCATTACCTAAAAATATTCAGAGTACGAAAAGTTGTTTAAACATTAAAAACACTGACTCTCATTGTTTTTTATGGTGTGCAGTTGCATCTTTATTTCCAGTGAAAAAAAATGGTACACGCACTGCATCATATCCAGATTACAAACAAATATTTAAAATAGATGGGATGAATTTTCCTCCTACTAATAGAGATATAAAGATATTCGAAATGAATAATCCAACATTTACAGTAAATATTTACGGATTAGATTCAAAAAATCAACTTGTAGGCCCGCTCTACAAGACAGAATATCGTAGTATAAACCATATTAATTTATTATATATAGAAAATTCTCAACATGGGCATTATTGTTTAATAAAAGATTTTGAACGGCTTATTAGACACCAAGTAACGAGGCATAAAGGCAAAATATATTTTTGTGATGAGTGTATGTTATTTTTTTCCTCATATGATAGTATGGAGATGCATAATTGTGCTCGAATTAAAACGGTATTGCCCAGACCTGGTACAATCTTACAATTCACTCACTACGAGAGATTGCAACGTATTCCTTTCGTTATCTATGGTGATTTCGAAACTATGTTATTACCTCTTAATAACAACCAGAACTGTGAAACTAAATACACAAAATTAACAAAAAGACACGTACCAATAGCATTTGCTTATTATATATGTTGTGCATATGATTCGAGTTTAAATAAATTCATTTCATATCGAGGAAAAGATTGCGTTCATATATTTGTAAAGTCATTAACGGAACATGTTAACGAAATTCATAGAATTAATACGACTGAAAAGAAAAAAATGATTCCGTTATCATTGCAACAACAAATTGAATACAATAGCGCCACTCACTGTTATATATGTAATAATTTACTATTGGGTGATGTAGTTCGCGATCACTGTCACAGAACAGGCGTATACAGAGGCGCAGTACACTCACATTGTAACTTGCTTTTAAAGACTTGTACGTTCATTCCATTTTTCTTTCATAACTTAGCGGGGTATGATTGTCATTTATTTATAAAAGAGCTTAGTGAATCTGATGGCAGGATAGAGGTGATACCTAAAGGGAAAGAAAAATATATTTCTTTTACTAAATTCATAAAAAATGTATACGATGTTCGTGAGTCATATATTCCTCTCAGATTTGTTGATTCTTGTCATTTTCTCAACACGAGTTTAGATAAATTATCTAAAACATTAGAGTATGATAAATTCTTGAATCTCAGACGCTTTTTCTCTGATAAAAATAAATTTCGATTAGCATGCCGTAAGGGAGTGTATCCGTACGAATATATGGATAGTTTAGATAAATATAATGAAACAGTATTGCCACCGAAACAAAGTTTTTATAATACTTTAACATCAAATCATATTTCAGACGATGATTATAAACATGCTTTTGATGTATGGGAAAAATTTTCCATATGCAATTTAGGACAATATACTGATTTATATTTAATGATCGATGTTCTATTATTATGTGATGTATTTGAAAATTTTCGTACTGTTTGCCAAAAAAATTATAAACTAGATGCAGCTTTTTATGTAACCGCTCCTAGTCTTAGCTGGGACGCAATGCTTTTAAATACTGGTGTAAAATTAGAATTAATTTCTGACATTGAAATATATCAAATGCTTGAACAAGGCATCCGAGGCGGATTATCACAGTGTTCTTTACGATATGCAAAAGCTAATAATATTTATACTGAAGACTACAGGGAAGATAGACCAAATACTTATCTTTTATATTTAGATTGTAATAATTTATATGGATACGTGATGATGAAAAACTTACCGATTTCAGAATTCAAACTTTTACAAAGTGATGAATTATTATCTTTCGACATAGATTCATGTCATGAAAATTCAGACATTGGATTTATATTAGAGGTTGATTTAATCTATAACGAGGACTTACATGACTCTCACAAAGATTTACCATTTGCACCAGAAAAAATGAAACCTCCTGGAGGAAAGACTTATAAATTGATCGCAAATCTGTACAATAAATATCACTATGTTATTCATTATATGCATTTAAAACAGTGTTTAAATCATGGTTTGATATTGAATAAAATTCATAAAATTCTTTCATTTAAACAAAGTAATTATTTAAAACAATATATAGATTTGAATACAAGTTTGCGTCAATCCTCACAATCTACGTTTGAACAAGATTTTTTTAAATTGTTCAATAATTCAATATTTGGAAAAACTTTAGAAAACAAGCGGAAGCAAATATCTGTAAAATTAGTTGATCGATGGAGTGATGAAAAAAATTACACAAATAAATACATAGGTGCTGAAAAATTGATTGCTCAACCAAATTTTCATAATGTATCAATTTTTTCTGAAAATTTCGCAGCAGTTCAGATGGACAAGTCGGAAATTTTACTTGACCGTCCTATATACATAGGATTTACTGTACTAGAATTAAGTAAATCCCATCTTTATAGCTTTCACTATTCTTTTATTAAACCAAAATATGGGGATAGAGCACAACTGTGCTACACCGACACTGACAGTTTATTATATTACATAATACCTACAAATGATTGTATTTATAAAGATTTAAAAGAAAATCTTGAATTATTTGATACAAGCAATTTTAGTAGGAACAATATTTATGATTTACCACTAGTAAATAAAAAGGTACCAGGTCTGTTTAAAGATGAATTAGGAGGGACAATCGTTGATGAATTTGTAGGTTTAAGATCTAAACTATATTGTATAAAAACCGAAAACGATGAAATCAAAAAGGCAAAGGGAGTTAGCAAAGCAGTGTTAAATCTTTTAACTACAGACGAATACAAATCTACTCTTAAAACTAACAATACATTGCGCTCATGTATGAATGTATTTAAATCAATCAAACACACGATATTCTCGCAAGAAGTAAATAAATCCGTGTTGAATGCTAATGATGATAAAAGATTAATAATTGATAAATATAACACATTGCCTTGGGGACATTACAAATTATTTTAAGTATGCTATGTACAAATATATCTGATATTTTTTATAACCAAAGTGTACATCTATAAAAATATGTATGTATTTTTACCATTAAATTAAGTATATTACTGAGTTCATCTCTGTTTTTATTTCATAACCCTATAATTCTTTAAGAGACTACAACGTTTATGCTGAATAATGATTCACCATAATAATAATAATAATAAATATTATTATCGAAAGAGAAAAAAAGGTTTTGGATTTTTCAATGATATGCTGAATAAATTACCGTTTGAGCTACATGTACCCGGTTATCAGTTTTGCGGTCCTGGAACTAAACTCAAAGATCGATTAGCACGAGGTGATATGGGTATTAATCCACTTGATTCAGCTTGTCGCGAACATGATATAGCGTATTCGAAAAACAGAGATAATGTTCATATGAGAAATCAGGCTGATCGTATGCTAGCATCAAAAGCGATGAAACGAGTATTTAATAGAGATGCATCAATGAGTGAAAGAGCAGTTGCGTTAGGCATTGCGTCCGCGATGGGTGCCAAGTCAAAATTAGGTCTTGGTATCACAAATAAAAATAAAACAAAGAAAAAAATTAAAAGATCAAAGAAACCTTTCAAGCATGTTATTAAAATAGCTAAATCATCTATGTCTAAAGGATCTGATCCTATAAAATCTGCACTGAATGGTGTTCGTAAAGTGATTCGTCAAGTAGGAGGGAAAAAAAATATCAATTGTCCTAGAATTTTACCTCTGCCACAAAAAATTGGTGGAGTACTTCCTTTTTTAATACCACTTTTTGCTGGATTAAGTGCAACAGGTGCTTTGGCTGGTGGAGCTGCTGGAATCGCGAAAGCAGTCAACAATGCTAAAAATGCTGTAGAACAACTTAAAGAACAAAAAAGACATAATGAAAAAATGGAAGCGATATCTTTAGGAAAAGGAATGTTTCTTAAACCTTATAAGAAAGGTTTAGGTATTTATATAAAACCTTCAAAAAACTATTAACACTACCAAACAGAGCTCTTACAAATATTGATTTAACAAAATATGCTAGAATTTTAAATATTCCTAACTTTAGAGGTGTTTTTATGAGAAATGATTTACCTAACTCACCTCCTTGGACACATGAATCTGGTATAATAAACTTAGATAGTAAAGATGGTCCTGGAACTCACTGGGTAGCTTATAAGAAAAAAAACAATTGTGTCTTTTATTTTGATAGTTTTGGAAATTTACCACCTCCATCAAATTTATTATCATATTTAAAAGTGCAAAATGTAAAATACAATTATAAAAAATATCAAAGCTTCAATACATTCAATTGTGGACATTTGTGTCTTAAATTTCTTAGTGATAATTTAACTTAAATATATATCAGAACGTCAACTCATTATAGATTCAGTCATGAGTGAATCATGGACATTAACGTTAAGCGGTGTTGGACCCGTTTTAGAAGCACAATATTTTCCTCCTATTGAATTATCATCAAAAAACTATGTGCTTGGTTTAGTAGAATTCTTGACTTTTAATTCCATTCCCAATATCGATGAAAGAAATAACAAATTCTATATCGATGACAAAGTTATTGTAATTCCACCAGGTAGTTACGAAATCGAAAACATTGAAAAATATTTAACTGATGCATTAGATAAATTTAATATTTTCATATCGATAAAGCCTGATGAAAATCAATTGCGATGTAAAGTGAGATGTAGTAAAAAAGTTGATTTTACCCATAAAGATTCTTTGGGAAATTTGTTAGGATATTCTCCTAGAATTCTAGATCCAAACGTTGATTATTTATCAGATATACCTGTTTCCATAATCAAAGTAAACGCTTTGCGAGTAGAATGTAACATAACAGGAGGGGCGTATATTAATTCTAATCAAGCTCACATTATTCACGAATTTTTCCCCACGGTTCCACCTGGATATAAAATAGTAGAAGTACCATCGCAAGTCATTTATCTTCCTGTTATGGTTAAGGCAATACATAATATTCAGTTGAAAATAGTCGATCAAGACGGAGATCTAGTAAATTTCCGAGGAGAAATTATAACAGTGCGATTACATCTTAAGTCAATAGCATAGAATGGGTGTGGTTTATAACAGTAAAACCTATTCATATAATAACAACAGAAAATGGGTTTATCCACCCACTCGAGTTCGACCATTGAATCGGTTAACACATCGGAACATACAATTTCTAAAAGGGCTTGGCTTAAGACTTGTTTCAAACTCAATAAAAACAAAATAAAACTTAAATTTTTCTGTTTAATCTGCATTTTACCATGGAAGAACAAGAAGAAATTTTAAATATACAAAAAAGTGTATTATTCGATGAATCAATAGAACATTACGAGTTTCATGCTCATCGTCCATATGCATTAACCACTTTCAACAACAATGATGAAATTCGCATTACTGTTCAACATCAAGATGCTTGTATACTACCCAGCAAAAGCTTTCTACATCTTACCGGAAAACTTATGAAGAGCAATGGTGAGGTTAGCGTTAACACGAATCTCGTAAATATGGGATTATGCTTTTTGTTTGAAGAATTACGTTATGAGTTAAATGCTGTTGAAATTGATCGCAATAAAAACGTTGGTTTAACAAGCCTTATAAAAACATTCATTTCCGCTAGCCCAAATCAAACTACATATCTTGATAATGCTGGATGGAACACAAATACAACTAAGGACATTGTTGATACCAAAGGATATTTTGATGTCTCGATTCCACTCAATTTGTTACTCGGGTTTGCAGAAGATTATAATAGAGTAATAGTGAATGCAAAACATGAACTTATTCTTACCAGAGCTAATACAGACGTAAATGCGATCGTACAATCAGAAAAAAATGTTGATAAAGATGTAAAAATATCCATTTCCAAAATAGAATGGTTAATGCCATATGTTAAATTGTCCGACTTTGCAAAAGTAAATTTACTTAATTATATCGTCAAAGATCCTCCTATACAAATAAGTTTTCGGACTTGGGAACTATATGAATATCCATTATTACCTACGACTACAAACCATGTATGGGTTGTAAAAACATCTACACAACTAGAGAAACCTCGATACGTTATCTTAGGATTCCAAACGGGTCGAAAGAATATACACACAAAAGATGCAAGTTTCTTCGATCATTGTGACATTCGTGACGTTAAATTGTATTTAAATTCTCAAACATACCCTTACGTTAACCTTAATATTGATTTCGAACGAAACCAATATTCACTGTTGTATGATATGTATGCTCAATTTCAAAGCTCTTACTTTGACAAGAACAGGTGTAAACCATTATTGTCAAAAAAGGAATTCAAGGAAATGGCTCCACTTGTTGTATTAGATTGTTCCAAACAAAATGAAACATTAAAAACAGGACCTGTAGACATACGTATAGAATTTGAATCAGAAAAACAATTTCCTCTGCAAACATCTGCTTATTGTTTAATCATACACGATAGAATAATTGAGTACAATCCAATCAGCAGCGCAGTACGCAAATTGTTGTAAAGTAGAGTGGTTGTGTGTTATTTTATATTAAATCAAAATGGAAATATTCAATTTATGTGAGAAAGACATTGAAAAAATACCTATAGATATATTAATCAAACGTTATGGTCACTACATTCATTTATTGTATCATAATGATCGACTACCCAAATCAGTGTTGGATAATGATGATGTGAAGCCTTATTATACTCCTTGCACTATTCATTCTTACGGTGATAATACATCAAACGATCAAGATGAACTCGATAGTCCACTTTTCATGCAAGCGTATTGTAAATTGTGTACGAAGAAAAAAGTATTCAAAACCGATTGATAATTTTTATTTTCTAATTTTGTTAACAATTACCTAATAAATTTTTTACCCATATTTTATGTTTTTTATTTTATATACATAAACTATATACAAATGATTTCTTATTCAGTTTGCTACATCATGAGGTTCATAAAGCAACAAACCGTATTACCTGTAGAGAACCTTGATAATCTTATTGTACCTACCACATCAGAAAAAAACCGTCGACATGGTAAACTATTACCTAATAGCATAAGATCGATTTTTTGCGGTCCCTCCAACTGTGGGAAAACAAATGCTTTGTTAGCGATTATTACACACATGAATGGATTAAGATTTTCGAATATTTACATTTATTCAAAATCCATACATCAATTAAAATACGAACTTCTTAAGAAAGTAATTGCTACTGTTAGTGATATTGGTTACTATATTTTTCAAGAAAATGATGAAATAGTGAAACCTAAAGATATTCTCCCTGGTTCCATCATTATTTTTGATGATATTGTTTGTGAAAAACAGAATAATGTAAAGGAATACTTTTGCATGGGGAGACATCAAGATGTTGATTGTTTTTATCTTTCACAAACTTACTGTTGTGTTCCTAAGCATTTGATTCGTGACAATACTAATTTATTAGTAATATTTAAACAAGATGATTTAAATTTAAAACACATTTACGATGAGCATGTAAATAGTGACATGACTTTTAAAGAATTTAAGAAACTATGTTTTAAATGTTGGAACGTAAAATATAGCTTTGTTGTCATTGATAAGGAGAGTTCTTTAGAAAACGGTCGATATAGGAAAGGGTTTGACACCTTTATAAATATAAAGAGTCCACATTAGTTATAACCAGTTGCAGTTTGTCGTACTAAACACAAACACCATGGAAGTTCAAAGTATTAAAAAACAACAGGACACTTTACGTAAAATCAGAAAGCTTGGCAATGTGATAAGAAAAAAGCATAAATTATTGAAATTGCATAGAAAAAACACAGAAAACACTTTAAACGAAGTCTTTAGACCTTTGACTACTTCTTTAAAGAAAATTAGTGTCACTACACCGAATATTGCACCTAAGAAGGAAGAAGAGCATAAAGAAAATAATAAATATGATGAGCACTATGTAACACATAAAAAAGAAACAGAATCCATGAATACAACTTCAAAAGATGAAAAAACTACTAATATCGATGGTGATGATGATGATTCATTCTTTGACGTAGAAGAACATGAAGAAGAAGAAGAAAACGATTCTTTACAAAAACCAAATCACAGTATTTTATCATATTTATCTTTATTAAAATCTAAAAATCATAAAGATTTAGATCAAATTTATGGTGTGAGACAATTAAAGGGAAAACGCTTAATGTTAGGAAATACACCTATCTATTTTGAAAAAGACAAAATTCTAATAGCAAACAAAAATTATCCCGCTACAGTTGGTTTATTAGAATTGATTTTCAAAAAAGTACCTAACAATAATGCTATAATAGATAGTGATATTGAAAATTACGCAGAAATCATTACAGCTACTAATGCGCATCGTAAACATTTTAAAGATGATGGTGCTCTCCGTATAAACAATACCCCAAAATATATTAACATAATTTCGAGGTTCGCTAATGAAAAGATAGGTAGTGGGGTTTCTAACAATAATACCTTATTACCCACCAATATGTCAACTCCTAGAGTTGGTTTGAATTTCAATTATGTGTATTGGGATAATCCTAATGAGTTGGTAGATCGTTTACGACTTCTATTAGCATCAAGAGCGGCTAGCGGTTATGTCACCCATTCCAATGAAATAATTTCAATCCTAGAGGAATTGCGTGAAGCTAACATTATTTATTAACAAGATTTATCAACTATTTAATCATTCTCTCGAAGTATCTTGAGGAAGTACAATGAGTGTAGACGTATTTGGACGTCAATTATCTAAATCTTCAACAGGACGCCGTGGACCACAAGGAGAAGGATTTAAAATTAATATTGAGGGGAATTATGATATTGAAAATAAACGATTGTGCAATGTGGGAGATGCTTTAGGAGACAGTGATGGTGTATCTTTAAAAATTGTGACAGGATTATTGTCCAATGAAATAAATATTATAAGACGTGAATATAATGAAAGATTTGATCAGTTGACTATCGATAATAATGAAATGAAACAAATATACTATTATTTAAAAACTCACTTAGACACAGTAAAAGAGAATTTAGAAAAAGACATTACCATCAATCATAACCTTTCTAAAACACATTCTAATACATTAACAAACATAGATCAAAGATTAACAGCATTGGAAAATACAAATAAATTATGAATAACTCCTACAAGACTTTAATTGCTGAAGAATTACATCGTGCTGCTCGTAGAAATTATCAACGACGTCACGTTGATATACGGGGATTAGATGAGACATGGCAAGCTGATATTGTTGATATGCAATCATATGCTTCTGTAAACGATAATTATAAATACATTCTAACGGTAATCGATAATTTTTCAAAATTTGGTTGGGCTGTGCCTTTAAAAACAAAAAATAGTAATAATGTTACCCAAGCAATGTTATCAATATTTACTACATCTGGTAGAATACCAAAAAATCTTCAAGTTGATAATGGTACCGAATTCTACAATTCTTTATTCAAAACACTTATGAATAGATATTCCATCAATATGTATTCTACTTATAGTAATTTAAAGGCTTCAATCTGTGAACGTTTTAATCGAACCTTAAAAAACAAAATGTGGAAGCGATTTACAGCGAGAGGTAGTTATCGATGGATAGATATTTTAAATGAATTATTAGATTCCTACAACAACAGTACACATAGAACTATAGCACTGAAACCAATAAATGTAAATAGATCGAACGAGAAATCAATATTAAGAAATATTTATAATAACAACGATAAGATGATGTTTAAAAAGTCTCAAAAATTAAAAATAGGCGATAAAGTGAGAATAAGTAAATATAAACATGTTTTTGAAAAAGGTTATACACCTAACTGGACTACTGAAATTTTTACTATAACCAAAGTTAATAATACTAGACCTGTTACTTATCAACTAAAAGATTATTTAAATTCACCAGTTCAAGGTTGCTTTTACAAAGAAGAGCTTTCAAAAACGAAATATCCTGATATTTATCTAATTGAAAGAGTTATAAAAAAAAGAGGAAATAAAATATTAGTAAAATGGTTGGGATTTGATGGTACACACAATTCATGGATAAATATAGATGATTTGTAAATTATACTTGTCTAAACTTGTTTCAACGCTGAAATTACGTAATTTTATTGCGAGAGTAGGTTAGTCATTCTGCTGGCTAGTCGCTCACGAGCACTTGAATAATCTACACGTATTCGAATATTTAAGAAATCTCAAACAATTATGGAACTTATTATGGATATACAATGTTTTGTAAATGGAAAAAATGAATTGATCGTGAAAGAACTAGCGGTTGCATCTGTTGAAGACAAAGAAGACAAAGAATATTGTATACTATTTAAACCACCATATCCTTGGTATAATTTGTCTGCAAAATGTCGATCCACGAATTCATGGCTAACAAGAAACTATCATGGTATTTCGTGGGACTCTGGAGAAATAGATTATACACAACTCAACACAATAATAAATAACCTAATAAAAGAAGCTACATGTATATATGTTAAAGGCTTACAAAAAAAAATATGGTTTGAAGACTATATCAAGCAACTCGAAGACAAACGAATTGTAAATATAGAAGACATAGGATGTCCACCTTTACGAGAACTTCGTACGGACGTTTATGGACATCATCAGGCTTGTCACAGATACATTAATCAAGTAAATATTAATTGTGCGTTACAAAATGTAATAGAAATTAAGAAATGGTATAATTCTTTTTATAAAAATGAAAAATAAACCTATTTTACATTCAATAATTTGTTTTATTTCTTGTAAACCTTCTCTACATAGTTTCAATTAATTATGTATTTTTTATTCGTAAATATCAAAATATGAATTATGTTTGTATTATAGTCAAGAAATGAAATGCGTTTGTAGGTTGATGGAGCATAAATTTTACACGTTTAGAAATTATCTGTCTAGTTCATTTGTCGTTTTTTTTTTTTTTTTTTTTTTACTGAGATCGTGTTTTCCGAGAAAAATTATTGAGAACTCTGGTTCATTTAGCATTTGCAGAAAAACCGTTGTCCGTGAGAGCGAAGCGAGACTTTTAAAACGGACAACGGTTTTTGTAGTATATAATTGGGGAATCTGGATCACTTTGTATGGCTATAAAATTGGGGAGTCTGGCTCACTTTTTCGTTATTTGCTGAAAATCGTGGTCCGTGAGAGCGAAGCGAGACTTTTAAAACGGACAACGATTTTCTGCAAATAACGAAAAAGTGAGCCAGGAAAAATTATTGAGAACTCTGGTTCATTTAGCATTTGCAGAAAAACCGTTGTCCGTGAGAGCGAAGCGAGACTTTTAAAACGGACAACGGTTTTTGTAGTATATAATTGGGGAATCTGGATCACTTTGTATGGCTATAAAATTGGGGAGTCTGGCTCACTTTTTCGTTATTTGCTGAAAATCGTGGTCCGTGAGAGCGAAGCGAGACTTTTAAAACGGACAACGATTTTCTGCAAATAACGAAAAAGTGAGCCAGACTCCCCAATTTTATAGCCATACAAAGTGAGCCAGACTCCCCAATTATATACTACATTTTAAATGAATTATTAGATTCCTACAACAACAGTACACATAGAACTATAGCACTGAAACCAATAAATGTAAATAGATCGAACGAGAAATCAATATTAAGAAATATTTATAATAACAACGATAAGATGATGTTTAAAAAGTCTCAAAAATTAAAAATAGGCGATAAAGTGAGAATAAGTAAATATAAACATGTTTTTGAAAAAGGTTATACACCTAACTGGACTACTGAAATTTTTACTATAACCAAAGTTAATAATACTAGACCTGTTACTTATCAACTAAAAGATTATTTAAATTCACCAGTTCAAGGTTGCTTTTACAAAGAAGAGCTTTCAAAAACGAAATATCCTGATATTTATCTAATTGAAAGAGTTATAAAAAAAAGAGGAAATAAAATATTAGTAAAATGGTTGGGATTTGATGGTACACACAATTCATGGATAAATATAGATGATTTGTAAATTATACTTGTCTAAACTTGTTTCAACGCTGAAATTACGTAATTTTATTGCGAGAGTAGGTTAGTCATTCTGCTGGCTAGTCGCTCACGAGCACTTGAATAATCTACACGTATTCGAATATTTAAGAAATCTCAAACAATTATGGAACTTATTATGGATATACAATGTTTTGTAAATGGAAAAAATGAATTGATCGTGAAAGAACTAGCGGTTGCATCTGTTGAAGACAAAGAAGACAAAGAATATTGTATACTATTTAAACCACCATATCCTTGGTATAATTTGTCTGCAAAATGTCGATCCACGAATTCATGGCTAACAAGAAACTATCATGGTATTTCGTGGGACTCTGGAGAAATAGATTATACACAACTCAACACAATAATAAATAACCTAATAAAAGAAGCTACATGTATATATGTTAAAGGCTTACAAAAAAAAATATGGTTTGAAGACTATATCAAGCAACTCGAAGACAAACGAATTGTAAATATGGAAGACATAGGATGTCCACCTTTACGAGAACTTCGTACGGACGTTTATGGACATCATCAGGCTTGTCACAGATACATTAATCAAGTAAATATTAATTGTGCGTTACAAAATGTAATAGAAATTAAGAAATGGTATAATTCTTTTTATAAAAATGAAAAATAAACCTATTTTACATTCAATAATTTGTTTTATTTCTTGTAAACCTTCTCTACATAGTTTCAATTAATTATGTATTTTTTATTCGTAAATATCAAAATATGAATTATGTTTGTATTATAGTCAAGAAATGAAATGCGTTTGTAGGTTGATGGAGCATAAATTTTACACGTTTAGAAATTATCTGTCTAGTTCATTTGTCGTTTTTTTTTTTTTTTTTTTTACTGAGATCGTGTTTTCCGAGAAAAATTATTGAGAACTCTGGTTCATTTAGCATTTGCAGAAAAACCGTTGTCCGTGAGAGCGAAGCGAGACTTTTAAAACGGACAACGGTTTTTGTAGTATATAATTGGGGAATCTGGATCACTTTGTATGGCTATAAAATTGGGGAGTCTGGCTCACTTTTTCGTTATTTGCTGAAAATCGTGGTCCGTGAGAGCGAAGCGAGACTTTTAAAACGGACAACGATTTTCTGCAAATAACGAAAAAGTGAGCCAGGAAAAATTATTGAGAACTCTGGTTCATTTAGCATTTGCAGAAAAACCGTTGTCCGTGAGAGCGAAGCGAGACTTTTAAAACGGACAACGGTTTTTGTAGTATATAATTGGGGAATCTGGATCACTTTGTATGGCTATAAAATTGGGGAGTCTGGCTCACTTTTTCGTTATTTGCTGAAAATCGTGGTCCGTGAGAGCGAAGCGAGACTTTTAAAACGGACAACGATTTTCTGCAAATAACGAAAAAGTGAGCCAGACTCCCCAATTTTATAGCCATACAAAGTGAGCCAGACTCCCCAATTATATACTACTTTCCAATTATTACCTTTTTGGCTGTGGGGAATGTTTACGCCAAAAAATGGTGACATACTGTAATATAACCATTCCCTTCCTATTGAACAAATTAAGTTCCTTACTCGCACTCACTTTGCAAAAATTGAATATACCCATGTACTATAAATTATAAAACTAAATTTATAAAAAATATGCAAATGAGCTAAAATTTAGTTTGTGAAAAGTATTTCCACATGCATACAGTGGCCATTGGTGCAAGTTGATGATACGAAAGACGTTCAGCAAAGTGGCGAGACATCAAGGGTCCGTTCTTGTCTATTCCCGGTCGCTGTAGGTATTAAATCTGCGTCATCATTTTTCTGGCACTATTCATTCGCTTGGGTACAACAACAGGAATATGAGGATGAGACGCTTATATTTAACTAGCGACCGCCCGCAGCTTCGCTTGCGTAGACTACACATTCCTGTTTTAGGTAGTATTAACATTCGAAATGGTTTATATGTAGGTACTTTTTGCTGAAACTAATATTGGGTACACCCATTCAAACTTGCAATCTTCATTCTCCCCACTCCTTTAAGAAAACCGATACTCCTATACTTTTCTCCTCCCGTTTCCCACCCTTAAAATGTTGAAATCCAAAAACTCTGAAACACGTCATTATTTATTTATGTTAAAATTTTTATGTTTCTAACCTTAAAGAACAAAGACTCTCATACAAAGCCCCTCCATCCCTCCCTCCTTAAATTTGAAATTTCCATATATTCCTTTCTTAAAAAATTAATACTCACGTTATAAAATAAACCACTGTTCCAAATTTCGGCTTCCTAGACTTAGTAGTTTTGGCGTTATCTACGCTTATAGATCAGTGAGGACAAACGCCAGACTGCTATAAAAAATAATTGAAGTCACTCTTGACAACCTTCTCTCACGTGTGCAAGGTTTCATTAAAATCGGTTTTGGAGATTAGCTCGAATTGACACATAGACATACAGAAAGACAGACGGACAAAAAGTAACGTGTGTCACTTTTGACCACCTCCTTTTTATACCCGTGAAATTTCATTAAAATCGGTTTAGCCGTTTTAGAGATTAGCTCGAATAGACAGATGGACGTACATACAGACATACAAAATGTAGTGTATGTCATTTTGACCACTTCTTTTCCACATCTGTGAAGTTTCCTCAAAATCGGTTTAGCCGTTTTGGAGATTTGCTCGAATAGACAGACAGACAGATAGTATTATTTTATAAATATAGCCTATAGCCTTCCTCAATAAACAGACTATCCAACACAAAAAGAATTTTTCAACTCGAACCAGTAGTTCCTGAGATTTGCGCGTTCAAACAAACAAACAAACTCGTCAGCTTTATAATATTAGTATAGATTCGATTTTTTAAATGTATTTATAGGTATGAACAAAAAATAAAAACATTTAAATCTTTCTTTATTTCTTTATTTCAAACATCTTTAAAGAACAAGCGAGAGAGTTGGTGTCAGTATTTGGTTGAGAACCTATATTACCGAGTCATCAGGCTCCCGCCCCAGAAAACTTACCATTATTTCTATGTAATATTCTTAGATTGGCAGAATCTCTTCCGGCAATGAATCTTCCTGTTTTAAAAATTCATGCAATACACCTTCGTATAATTAATCGTCTCCGCACTGCAATATAATCAATTTAAACCAAAACAGGACGCATTTACCAACATATTTGGCAATTCAACAATTAACGTTGCAGTTAGGAAACATTGCCTCTTACATATCTACATATGATAATATTATTTTATTTTGCTATTTATCTAAATTCAGTGGTATGCAATTTCTACGGTGTTATAGTAACAAATGGCCAGCAGTCCAATAACTCTTCGCCACTTGTTATTCTACTTGCAAAACATTACCGTCGTTCGGTTACCAAGAACGTTTGCATCAGGCATTTTAATGATTTCTCGCATCAGGCTTGGGAAACGAAATCGTGGTAGGTATCGCGTTGGAAAAAAAAAGTTTGTGGTTTGAATATAGATAATTATCCATTGTTCAGTTCTAGATTTTTAGTCGAATACCTTGAACAATTCTTTTGGTTTGTACATATATGCTTTTCAAAGCAGCGGCGCGGGTAATCAACCACAGTGAAATTTTTTTACTGTCAGATGATGCTACAATGCTAGATGTCCTAATGTCAATGAAATAAAATTAACCACAATTTTTGTTATTTCGCATTAAAGTTTCCTTTTGAATAACATTAAAATTTAGAATTCTGCCTCATCTGTTTCACTCCCTCCCTAAAAAGGCGACGCTGGTTCCTGTGTAAACGGTTAATAGGCTAATCTAGAATTCTAGTGTATAGTTGACACTCGTTAAGTTTTCAATGACAAGTCTTGGCTTCTTATGAAATATAAAAAACAACAAAAATCGACATATAAAATAAATTATAATTTAAAAAGAATTTCAGTTATCCCGTAGGGAAACTGGTTTGGATTCGAAGAGCTTGATATTATATTTAAAGAGGACAGGACGAATTTTCGATTTGCGCCGTGCCCCAATATCTCGGTACGTGTTTTTATGTTTGTATTATGTAGAAATAGGTATATGGTTAATCTATAATGCTACTCTATTACATTATAGACGAACTATATTTTTTGTCATGGCGCATCATAACCAACTTGGCTAACGACCTTTCGCATATTGAAATGAGAACTCACGCGCAGTATTTCAAAAGTGTAAGTATCCCGAAAAGTGCCGATACTCGTAGCAAATAATTGATGACATTGATGAGCTTCAATGCTGTCAGCTTTTCAAATTGCTAGTGCAATATATTGTACGCTATATTATTTTAAACGTTTAAACGAAGCTACTTAGTATATTGAATTATGTTTTCATTTAAACTTTTTAAGCGATATTTTTTAAAGAATTTTAAATGTAGCTGGTTCAAACACGACAGACGGTACCGTTTTCAATACCTCAGCATTACGAAAATGATTTTTTAATAATAACTAATGAATGACGCTTGACGATTATTCAGAAATGGCGAACATCGAAAAACCATTTCAGTCAATAAGTTTTTTTTTATATTAACTGAGACCAATGAAACTTTTGCCGGAGCATAAAATCAACCCACACATGAACTTTCTTACGATTGGGTCTGAAATCGTAGAAATGTTGAGTATATTTCCTATAAGGGGAGACAAATTTTAATTTAAATAAAAGTATTTTTGCTGCGAAAGATGGTACATGTGCTATTTAGGACGTCATTTGTATAATTTTAGTTTCTCTGATACGACGCGACATTACGCACCACCGATCGATGCCCGATAGTCTTATTTCCTAGCACAGTTTCCTAGCGTCCAAAGAAATACGAGGCGAATAAATCATTTAAATTAGTTACATCGTTCTCCTCCAGCGACCGCTAGATGGCGCTTGTTACAGAAACAAATCGCACCTAAATAAAGAGTTCAAAATTAGCTTTACTCGCTACGAGATGTTGACTGATGGCTTAACACCACATTGTACGTTTTACTACTCGCGAGTTATGTTCGCCTGTCGCGGCCTATAATTTACAACGACAGTCTCGCTCGTAAATCGAAATGAGCTTAGATTGTTACATAGGTACCTACCTACCTACGAAGTATGAATTCTTGAGGTTTCAACCCATCTTCGGCTCCGTAATGACTTTGGCGACTTTTTGTTGGAATTTCTTATTGGATTCTAGAAAGTTCTTGAGTAGAGTTATATTGACGCGATAACGTCTTACATCTCAGTTTTATAGAAAGTCGGTGTCACGTTGTCTGTCCCGTGGTAGGTAATTCAAATTGATATAGTTGAAAATTACGAGTTATATAAGCAGAAAGTAAATCGATAAAAAGCAGGTAAAATATACCTATCGGATGAATTAATTTCGATAAATTTTAGTACGAAGCGAAGGTGTCTTACGAGTTGGAATATAACACACAGGATACATTTCATATTATAAAAATACATGTTTCCTGTGGGATAGCTATTCTTTCCGCTGAAATGCCTAAACCAATTTTGATGTTTAGTTTAGAGATTTCTTACGTTACCTGCGAGATTCCGATTTTTTTTTTGAAAGTTTCACGTGTTGCTGGAGCGTAGTGTCACTTTAGCGGTCCTGGTACGACTGCGTACTCCACACGGACGAAGCCGCGGGGAAAGCTAGCTTAAAATATTTTTCACTGAATTTCAGATCTACTATAGTGTTATTGTAAGTAGGAAATAATCGACGATCGTGATTGTTTCAGATTTTTGGAAAAAAAACGTATTTTCGTTTTATTTCAAAAAGTGATTATATTAAATTAGAAACTTAATAACGAAACCTGTTCAACGATAAATAAAAATAACCGTGTGAAAAATTTAAAAAGAAAGCTACATTTAGTGATACCGCCACTTGCCAGAAGCGCTTAATTTTAACTAACTTAGCAATGAAATGATTTCGGAACTGTAGACAGTGTATTAAATGTTTTTAATCATAATTCTATACGCGTCATTGTTTACATAAATGTAAGCGTGTGACAGACATATTACCGGACAAAGAATCATTTCCAATAAATTTTATCTTTCCAGGGAAGGAACTTTAAAAGGGCGAATTCGAAACCAACACTTGCCATAACCACGCTTGTAAACACAAACGAATATCTAAAAATCTTTAATGGACATCCAAAATAATCGACGGGCATAGAAAATAAAAGATTTATCAAACGAAAACAAGCGCTCGGACCCCCGGTGGCGTAGTTCGGACTAGCCCATTAAAAAGAAAAATGACACCGTGTCCATTTACTAGGATATCTTATTAATCAGTTTCAAATAAATCGATAGTGCTTAGCCAAACTATGTGTCTACAAAATCGTATAAGAGATGTGTCGCAGCGATTTTTTGGGATTTGGGGAGGAAAATCTAAAATGGAATGTTTGTAGCTGACGATTTTAATTTTTTTATTTAAAAAAATCTCTTTTCGTTATTGCATGATAATGAATGTCGTATAGAAATGATTTCCTCAATTAGTATACCAAAATTTTACGCCCATAGATACTTACCAAAACCCCAAAACGCAGCACACACTAACATATATTCGTAATTATATAGACACGAAGGCTGAACTTATATACATTGCTTGAAAAATTATATTCTCTATTTATTAAAACTTTTGTTATCACAAAAAAACCGGAAGTTTAAATTATATAATGCTTTTGTGCAAACTAGAATTTGGCTAAATTTTAGTTTTTTAGACAGACACAGAAATGACTTTAAAGCTGTTTTTTTACAAGTTCTCGTTGATTTTATATATTAAAATTGGTGTCATTAATGCACAGTAGCAATTAAAGACTTACAAACGACGTACTAAGACTAAGCGATGTATCCACCGATACTTATACAGCATAAATTAATTAATATTACATAGTTGGAACATAATATATTCACATAATTAATTAAATGCGTGTGATTTTTTTTTTTTAAATTAATTCTATTTATTTTAATTTTTAAAATTCTTAATTTTTCTTGGTAATAATAATATATTTTCTATAATCGTATATAAAATCTTTCATAAAAACCTTTATATGACATTGCTCTTCATGATTCTCGTTAGTTTGTTTCTAATTAAATAATTATTGAGTATTAAATTTTTTTTTTCGTTTTATATCGTATCAACCTCTAACATTTTTAAAAATGTTAATTTGATTTTGTTTAATATGACAATGTTTTTGACATCTAAATTCTAAAAGTATAGATAAAAAATAATAATATTCAATCGAATATCGTACACAGTGACACGACAACAATTCTAAATATAATTTACATGTTTAAATTCGATATTTTCCCATGCTTTCCCTATACTAATTAAATTAACACGTCACAATTTACTTCTCACACAATCGGGGTTTAATTGAGCTTTTTAGAACTTCGGAGTCGTGCTTAGTGGACGAAGCTCGAAGAATGGAAATTATTGAGTCATCATAACAAATGCGCTCTGCGCTAGCGCTCGATGTTCAATTGTGACCAAATATTGATGGCGTAATATTTTTTTTAGTCCTGTTTAATTGTAGACTGGATTTTATTTTAAACTTTACTATTGAATAATTAACATGACGTTTAGCGCAATGTGGTCAACAAATAGTCAATGTTTGACCGAGTGGTCAGAGACCGTGACTGCAGAACCGAAGGTCGCGAGTTCGTTTCCCGCCCGGGACAAATATTTGTGCGCATGAACATGCCTATTTGCTCCGTGTCTGGGTATCAAATATCTATATATGTGTGAAATTATAAAAAATATATTTGAATTTGTTTATCAATTGTCTAGTACCCATAACACAGGTTCTGTCTAGTTTCGGATTAGAAGGCCGTGTGTAAAATTTCAGAGGTATTATTATCATTAACACTTTTCATTTTCATTAATGTAAGCATTTTTTTCAGTATTCATTTGGAATTTGCCAGATATTGTACAAGTTTCAAGAAAAATCTATTCGTTTAAAGTATCTTTAATCTCCTCATGACCTTATCGAAAATTTTATTGCCTATTGTGTTATTGAATAACAAACACCCAATAAATACAATTTTTTTTACGCATACGTATGTTAAGCTTTCAAAATAATATAATGTTTATGACATCTGGCAAGTAATTACTTAATTAACTCTGCAATATAATCAAAGAGCCTGATTGTGCGGTGTTCAAATCAATCTCTACTGGAATTCCACGTACAAAAAGCCGTCAAAATTACAAAAGAAGTGCAAAAAAAATCTGATCGCTGGTACAGGAAAAAGGTTAAATTACTCCAGAACTAAACGAAATATCGGACATCAATCATATTGATGAATGCGCCGTTGATGCATTGGACCGATGGTTTTTAAATGAGTTTATTTACCTCTAAATTTTTAATATTTAAGCGAATAAAAAATAATAATTCTTGCTAAAATTAAAATTTATTTATCACATTATAGGCTCGCCGACTCGGCACGCCTCTGATGTGGCTTGCGCTGCCGCCGAGCTTCCGTGGTAATTGTTTGTCAATACAGAAAACACACTATACAGTTACTAATTCAGCTCATTGTCTTTTCGTATATTTACTAGTTAGTTCGCGTAATAACGGCTTTTCTCCTTTTACGGTAGCATGGAGGAGACATTAAAAAATTTGTACATTGTTCGTAAATCGAGCTAACCGAACATAGAGAGGGTAAGAATGAGGTACTTTGGACAGGGGTCTATTTCACTTTTACGTTAATCCCGTTTTTTCTTTTTTTTAAGAAATTATGAGAAGAAAACATGTAAAATTATTATTTGAATTGCGTCAAACATTATGTCCTGTGTATAAGTAAAACCGGTCTCACCGGTCAAGCTTATTTGACTATATATTTCTACCTAATGCAACCACATACGAATACAAAGTATCATGCGGGTACATGCAAATTTGTAGGAATTTTGACAAAAAAAAAACGTTACAATAATTTCGGCATCTGTTATGTAGGTGTTGTATATACGACCGTAAAGTGTTTGTATGGGCCATGTTCAGACACGCAGGAAAAAATACCCCAGTGCATTATTTGTCATCCACGCTATAAAGAGACAAGCACAAAGAGTGCGTCTAAAAGTAAATAATACCAATAAAATGCAAGTATTTAGTAAGACAATTATGCAGCTGTGATAATCGCGTTAACAATATAATTATAGTATCACAACTCGTATAGTCGTTATCGTTAAACTGTCATAAATATCAATTTATGTTATAGATTAGAACTTTCTTATTGCATATATCACATCATCATCATCATCAGCCCATTTTTACCCCACTGCAGGGGCTTAGGCCTCCCCCAGGGTGAGGAGGGGGGCTTGGAGCTTAAGTCCACCACGCTGCTTCACTGCGGGTTGGGAACGCATATATCACATGTCAGCCAGATATTATTATTTTAGTTTATCATATATAATAATAATACCTGGTACATCCGACATCGCCGTACAGTCCCAAAGTAATCAAGTATTTATGCCTGTATTACGGGTACTAGACAACTGATATACATACTCAAATATTCCCTATAATATAATATATCTTACACCCAGACACGAAACAAATATACATCTTCATGCAAATATTTGTTCCGGGTGAGAATCGAATCCTCGACCTTTGGCTGTTGTTCTGAGGGGTCTACATATGATAATAAAAAATATTATTTATACCCATGATTTTAGTTACACGCAATCTCTTGGTTTCTCGTTAAAAAAAACTTATTAACCATAATTTGCCTAAACAACTTTTTTCTTGAAAGTATGGTTCTAAACCTGCAGCGCACAGTTTGATTAAATACTTTCTGGAAAGCAGTAGAATATTTGAACCATCGATCGTTATATAAAATGCGTTTGAAGGCTGTCAGTTTGTCAATAGAATCGAGTCGATAATGAAAGTCGATGAAGTATACATGTCTAAGTCACATGACAAGGAAGTGAAGGTCAAATGTAGAGAAGAAATAAATGAGTGGTCAATATCAAACTGACGTGTAGATTTAATAATAATGAACGTCAAGAGATTAGCGAATCTATTTTCTGTAAAGTAAAATTAATCTTATGTCTGGGAAGCGAAATAATAATAATAATGATAACAATAACCTATACATCACAACAACGTCTAGGCCCCAAACTAAGCATTAGCTTGTGTTTTGGGTACCAAGCGAAGACAACACATACATATAACAACCAAGACCCGGTACCAGTGTCAATATTCGTCATATAAATACTGACTAGACCTGGAATTCGAACCCGGGACCCCCAGCTTCGTAGGTAGAGTCACTACCTATTAGGCCAAGCGGTCGTCATATAAATAAATGTAATAAGAACTGATCATGCGTTAGACTAAACTTCAATGACAACCATTGTTTAGGAATAAGTGAGTTAAAGTTTTTTCGGAATTAAATTATTTTTCAATGACCTTCTATTCTGTAGCTGAGTGTAAAATATCTATAGCTGTTTAAATTATTAAAAAAATATTTAATGATTATATCAGTAGTCCAATACCCATAATACAAGCTCTGATAAGTTTGGAACTAGATGGTAATATGTGGGATGTCCCAGGTATTATTATTGTAAACAAACTGACAAATTCAGTATTTGTCAGAATTTTTTCACTTACATTTGTGAAAAAAATATATATATATAAAAAAGTGAAGATACGTATTCGTATGTACGTTAATCAGATTTATTATTTATTTATATACGTACGACATTCAAATTTATCAAAGCGTGAAAGATTGACGAAGAGACACAATACCACTCTTATATATAAATAAGGGTTATTCTATAGTGAAACATCCAGTCAAAAAATATCCCTGCAAAAGGTTTTGATCCCTAAATACAACAGGCGAACCGCCTTGACTGCATTTTTAGCATACCTAATTAATTTCGCTTAAGTTCTTGCTGTTGCGCTGTAAATATGCTGTTGCATTCATAAATAAAACATGTTTGAAATTGTCGTGGTTTGTCCGCGGCACAACATTTTTAAATCATTTAAAAAATGTATCTTCATAGTCATGTGATAAATTCGAAATTGTTCAAATATTTTTATTAAGGTTTCAATTATAAGTGTGACCACAGAGAACTGAGTAGATTAGAGACGCCATGTGACGGTATTTATTAGGAGACAAAGAAACTTAAAAAAAAAAAAAAATTGATTAGTAGGACACGCAACGAAAAAAAGTAAAAATATCAGACATACGTAAATAGTCTGGTCTCAAATTTGTCTCATTTTAAAAAGCAGTTAAGTCGTTCATTCCTTTTCCTTACATCTTTGGTATGATTTGATGTGGTTTTTTAGAGTTTAGGTTATGAGATCTGTCTTAACCTTTTAACTAGTCATCAATCATTTGTCTCTGTTAATTAAATGAGTCGTGACCTTCAATCTGACCAAATATGGGTAATGAGTAGCGAATAGGTTAAATGTGCATTATACTGCGTATTCAAAGGGGACAGAGTATTAACTTACTTACCAATTCTAAACTACTCCAATGCTCTATGGGTAAGACAATAATATAATAATACATGTTATTTATATATGAACTTTTACAAAATAGTTCATTATTATTGTTATTAATTATACGTATATTACGTAAAATTAAAATACGAAATAATTTTATTACTAACTAGTAGCACTTCGGTTTCAAATAGTATTATTATTACAATCGATAATAGAATCAGTTAATTACAATAATTATATAAAAATAAATTCATTTATTAAATTACCCAGTGTTGGAAGTTATTGTGAGTAAAATTTACTTACGTTAGAAGCTTCAGTTTGCTGTTACAATTTTATATTCATCAATAAATTAATAGTGAAAAAAGTAAGCAATACAAAATATACAGGATGAAATTTTAACAACCATCCAAAAAAAATTTAGAAGTTAGGTATCATCAATAAACCTCATTACGTAAATAATAAATGTATGTTACATTTTCATAATAAATAGTTTTATCTACAGTGATATTTTATAACGGGGCGGAGCGTGCATCGGTGGTGAATGCTTAGTGACTAGTTATTGGTTTTTTCGGGAAAGGTTTGTGTAGTCATATCTCAATAATTTTCTATTGAACGATACTAAAAGGAAACAAGACAACATCGGTTTTTTTCCAAAGATCATTATATTTAAATTTGGACGATTGTTAAAATTTCACCTTGTATATCGCCAAATATGTAAACAAAACGTGTAGGTCCTTGTTCAATAATTTTATTACAATGTTTTAAATTTCGTATTTAAAATTCTAGATGCACTAAGATTATAGTCCTAATGTTTTTATTGTGGCAAGCGTCTTTATTAACAAAATCGAACTTCTCGTATTAATACACTTTTTATCTCAACAGCGTGAAGTTATACTAAACATTTTACTTTACGTGTCGCTGAACCGATGTTTTCGCATAATTTAAAGTCGTAAGCAACATTGTTGCAAACTTGACGCTGTTTTATCTCAGTTGTTCATCTTTCGAGACACTTAATAAGAGCTAAATTTTTACAAGTTTGGCAAACCACTTTGTTTCGACGATGTTATGTTCATAAAATTGATCAATTAAGATATAAGGAAATGAGACCTCTGTGGGTATATCAATGATCTGCCATAATATAATGTAAATTTATATATATCTCTGTCTATATAATGTATACGCATATAGTCTGACGTATCGTAATACAGTGTAGTGTGGAGAACACACATGTCACTAAAAAAAAAAATTTTTTTTGTTTTCAATTTTTTTTTCATTTTATTAATTTGTTCATTTTATGTTCACAAACTATTTACGAGCCAAATAGTAATTATATAAATTTATAAGAATACACTTAAGTATTATTTTGAAATAATTTGAGCTTTCACAGTACAGAGAGCTTTAAGGTTAAACGATACTTCTGATTTCCATACAAAACTTATTTGAACAGAAGTAATAAATTCAACGTTATTATATTAATTTTACCATTTTAATAAGTAAAATATATCGTAAAATTGTCGTCAAATTCATAAAAAAATATGTTCCTTCTAATAAAAAACGGTTCTGGTTTGGGTTTTTGAAGTTCATAATTTTCGATTTATTTATGCATTTGCGAGCGCGTTTTTTTGAAAACCAGAATTAGAACTATTTGGTGTTAGAAAGAATATATTTTATAAATTTTGCTAAAATTTTATAATACATTTAACTTATTAAGATGGTAAAATAAACACAATAAAGAGTAGTTCTTATTTGGTCAAATAAATTTTATATGGAAATCGACAGTACTCGTTAACGTCGATTTCTAAATATTATTGATTTTAATTCAATGCACATAGTCTGGATGCTATTGCCATATCTATTCACATGGAAAATATATATAGTAAGGTATTTTCGAGTCCCTATGAGATAATGTCACGCCACATCCATAAGACGTCATCATCATCATCATCATCATCAGCCCGTGTTTCTCCAATGCAGAATATAGGCCTCTCCCAAGGTTCGCCACCACACACGGTCCTCCGCCTTTCGCATCCAACTACCCCCGGTGCTTCAGGTCATTTGTCCACCCTGCCGGGGGGCCTGATAATGGCTCCTAGTCTCCGGCGGCCCTTCTATTCCTGGCCACGGCAGCGTTCATGGTAACGGAAGGGCAGGGGGTGCATAAGACGTACATAATACTAATTCCCACATACATATATAAAGAGAAATGCGGTAAATCTGAATATGAAAAAAATTAAAGATTTTTTAATATGATGCAGGCCGACGCGACGACGCGACGACCACCATACAAAATTTCAAGAAAATTTTATCATGTCGTGTTTGCTAACATTAGTTATAATATTATACTTGTTTCATTCGCTGACTAATTTTAAGTTTGTTTGCCACTCTATAGACAATAATTTAACCTTTTTCTATTACAGGTGGAAGTTGTTATACTAGACAAGAACGATAGTCCACCAGAATTCAAGGACATCCCACCGGCTTATTTGGTTTCCGAGGACTTGGCACCAGGGCAGCCGATAGCCACGATCACTGCCGAAGATCCTGACACCATCGGGAATATTAAGTATAGCATCCAAAGTCCAGAAAATGCCCCTTTCGTCTTAGATCCGAAAACTGGGATCTTGAAGTTGAAAGATCCTCTTGATAGAGAAACTATTGCCGAGTATCAAATCGTGATCAGAGCTCATGATGGAGTGCAGTATACTGATGCTGCGGTCGTTGTTCAGGTTTGTGTTCATTATGTATAAATAAGTACACAAAAATATTCAAGCATAACTTAATTCTAGGTTGCATTAGACAGTGTTTTTTTTTTTGTTGTTTTTGGAGTCTAGGTCTTCTGGATAAGCCCTAAGTAGAGCAATGAAAAAAAATTAAGAATGTTTTTAACGGGAATAAACGAATCCTTTACTCATAAAAATTAACCCAACGTACAAACGGGTAAATTGGTAAGAAAAAGATTCCTGCTATTACAACAAGTTTTGTTAAAAGTGATGCCGTCACAAACGAACACAAATTCCTTTAGATTCGTCAAATGAATTATCACAACCAGACTGATTTTTTTTCTTGCTAAATACTGATATCTTTCCAAGACAACATGGTGTTTTTTGTAATTGTATTTTTAAAAATCCTTACATTGTGACGACTGCTTGGCCTAGTGGGTAGTGACTCTACCTACGAAGTTGTCCCGGGTTCGAATCCCAGGTCGGGTCAGTATTTCTATGATGAATATTGATACTAGTACCGGGTCTTGGTTGTTATATGTATGTGGTGTCATCGCTTGGTACCCAAAACACAAGCTAAATGCTTAGTTTGGGGCCTAGACGTTGTTGTGATGTATACGTTAAAATAGTTTAGTTTTTGCGATATATTTTGATGTGCCAATGATGTCACTATTTAGCAAGAAACTTTGGGTTGCTAAAGTCGGTACGACAAGTCGGTGAAGCACAACATATAGTTGAAGTACCTACGGTAACGAATTGTAACGTGCTTTTTGTGATAGTTTATCGTGATCGCCTATTTCAACGTGACGGCGTGATAAAGTAACGTAATATGGATACACAATGCTCAAATGACTAGAGTTCCGTTAATTTATCCGTTTGCGGATATTTTTATTTGCTAGATATATATACTAAAAAATTAAGTGTATTTATTCGTTTGGTGTAATAGTGTAGGTATCATTCTTGATAAAAGAATACTGAAAAACTCAAAAACTTCTTAACTGTGTTATACAATGAATATTTACTGACGTGTGACGTTATGTGACGTATTTCAAGATTATGTTACATAACTACGAAATGAAGATATTTGATTGATTGTTTGATACCCCGTTGAATTATACAAAGAAGACATAGAGGAGGAATATACAGTCATACTGATGAGAGCAGGAACTAAAAAAGGAGTCATTATTCTGTGTATAACATATTATGTGCATTAACTATATGATAGTCATCGTGAGGAGGTTAAAATTAAAATAGAAAACCTAAATTAGCATTATGAGCGCAGCTAGAGTGAAACTTTGAGTTTTAATATAAGTATATAAAATAAATATCTTGCTAATAGCCAATCCGTTGATGCAGCATAAGTAGGAGGCCATTACAAGTGGAGTTTAATTTTTCATTTTCTCGCCTCGGGTCCTTTACATTACATATTTAAAGCACTTCCCTTTAAAGGGGAGACAAAATCTAAAATGTTACGTCTACGTATGTCTAAACTATGATTTACAATTAACAGTCAAGGTCTGGATCACAGAATACCAAGATGTTCAGCAGATTCTTGCTCGTTCACAAAAAGCACTAAAAGAGACACGTATGAGCGGTATCGGCGGTATGCCGGATGTCACATAGACACTATCGGTATCGAAAATTCGTAATTTTTATGTTAGAAAAAAATCCAACGCATAAGGAGGTACTTTTCTTAGACATTATCTTTTAAAATAATTCGTTGCTAAGTTTTAAATAAATTAAAATACTAAAATTAAAATTAGTATTTTAAAAATAAGTGTGATTCGGTCATGCTATATCATTAAAATGATATTATGTGAATAGAATAGTGTACATATAAAATATTTAACTATCTAAATAATGTATAACAAAATGGTAGTAAGGCCATCTCTGTGCGTGCATTATGTAAAAACAATTAGACGGATTTTAAGGTTTAATTTCTAGGCTTTTAAGAAATAAACATTATTATTAAACAAGTTTTTGAAAAAAAAATAAAAACATTTTTATATTAGGAGCAAAGCAGTAACAAGTTCCACCCCTAAGGGCACAAATAGGGGAACTTTTTACAAAGTAATCCAATTTAGATGTTTTTTGTTCTGATTTTTGTTTTGTTTTTTTTTTTTTAATAATTAATGGGGTAACGAATAAAGAATTAAACTTATGAAAAAAGGAACTAAAACGCGGAAAAATAAAAAAATAACTATTAACAAAAAATCGAACATATGAAAAAAGAAACTAAAAAGCGAAATATGAACCTTTATAGTTTTGATAACTAGACTTTTAAACTAATTTTGTGTCGGCGTAAAACAAACAAATTAATTAATTATTACCTACAATGATGGCATGCGCTTAATTATTTAATAATCTTCGTTCATTTTTTATTTGGCACCGACTCAAAATTAGTTTAGAATTTGAATTATCAAGACTTTAAAGGTTTATTTTTCGCTTTTTAGTTTCTTTTGCTAATTGCTAAATTTTTTGCTAATTGATTCACTATTCATAAACATTTTCAAAGCAATAAAAAATTGATTATATATAATTGCAACCACCCAATGTAAAATCACATAACATAGGTCATAATTAAGAAGTCAAACACTTAGAGTTTCAAATATAACCAATTTTTTGTTAGTCCGTCCGTCTCACCATATCGCGCCGTCGACTCGGATACGTCGGGAGCAATGCCACTCAGTCGTAGCTACAATAAATATTGTAGATATATTTTTAGATAAGCAAATAGGTTTAATATGGTATTTGATGGACATGGTCTAAAAGTACTCATGATTTGTACTGCCGTTCTAACTGTGTGGTGCTGTCTGTCCGTCTTTAAAAAACTTGTAACAGTATTAACCAAAAGCTCATGTACCCTTCATCATCATCATCATCATCATCATCAGCCCATTTTTACCCCACTGCAGGGGCTTAGGCCTCCCTTAGGGTGAGGAGGGGGGCTTGGAGCTTAAGTACACCACGCTGCTCCACTGTGGGTTGGGAACTGTAACGACCGCCATCTATTGACAGCGTCCGGGACCGACTGCTTAACGTGCCCTCCGAAGCACGGTGTCAGTGATATTGTGTACTTAAGTCAGAAAAACTCATTGGTACACGCCCGGATTTGAACCATGGCCCGATGGGGCCAAATTTAAGACAGGCTCGTTGCGCTCTGGGCTATCACGACATGTACCCTTACAATAACAGTATTTTTTTATATGGATAAATTTAAGAAAATACAATTTTGTTATATGTGTTTAAATGCGAGAATTTCATAAAAATTGAATTACTAATTGGTGAGTTTTACCCAGACGCGTCCCGGCCAGGTGAACAGATCACCTGAAGCACCATACCGGGGGTAGTTGGATGCGAAAGGCGGAGAACCGTCTGTGGTGGCGAGCCTTGGGAGAGGCCTATATCCTGCACTGGAGAGACACGCGCTGATGATGATGATGATGCGTTTTACCAGTTCAAACATAAATTCGTACTGCTCTGCTCCTAAGAACAACAGCGTGATAATACAACACTATATATTAACGAAAAACATAGAATGAGCTTTATTTTTGTTACGTAATCAAAAATGTAGCTACATTATTGTGTTTAAAAAAAAAAAACTTACACATTTGACTTCGGATTAATGCATATTTTTTTTGTATTTACTAAATGAGTTGTGACTAAAATGTATGCTAGCATTTAGTGTGCAGTATTTCTCTAAAATAACACTATCATATAACTTAAATATATCACACTCGAGCTAGCATCACATATAATAATAATAATAATAATAATAATAATAATAATAATAATAATATATATATATATATATATATTTATATATATATATATATATATATAACAATATATATATATATATATATATATATATGTTTTTGAAAAAAAAAGAATATAGTAGGTACGAGTATCAAAAAGGCAAAAAAAAATTTTTCAAGAATATTGTAGAGAATTTTCAGGAAAATAATTTATTATTAGCGATTCCATGCCACAAAAAGCGTTAAAATGGAACTCAAGTCATTTTGTTGTTCGTCCATCTGTCAGGACCCTTAGTCCAACCCAATCTAACCAACTTGACTTAAATTAAAATTAATATCAAATCTAAGAAGGTTTACTGTCCCTTCGAGGTGTAAAAATTCCGGGTCGAATGTTAACGCAATTAGAAGATACGGCCATTTAGGGCATCCTATAGGGCAGTGCAGGATACTTCCCTAAGAATCATGTTTGGGAAAAAATTTGTTAAACTGAAAAATCTGAAAATTATTAAAATATTGTTACTCGTATATCACTTATAAACGTTTTTCCGGTTATTTAGTATTTTTTAATGTACGTGCGTTTTCGTGGCACATGAATTATTTTACGTGGCACGTGGTACGGAAACAATAGGGCGCGGACCAGTTTTTCTGTTTACTAACTGAAAGAGCAAACTCCTCGACACCTTCTTCCTACAATTTTTTTTATCAAATATATGATAGTCATTAGTCGTAACATGAAACTCTGGATTTAGTTTTTTTGACTTATAAAAAAAAACCTGTAGTGATGCGAGAATGTTATTTAACGAATTCAGTTCGTCTGTTTATGCGAACGCAACACACATAGAATCTATATTAGACTCCCCACTGAGACGTTTGGCACAGAAGGTAATATCTAACAATTAATTAAATTATATTTCTTATTTATAAGACGGGTCGTTTTACTTTTGCGTGGGTTCGTTTTTTGTTTTGGCGACTACGTTTTCAGTTACAACACTCTTCTTCACTTGACAAATAGTTTTTCCTTTTCACTAACATTTTAGTCCAGTTTAAGGACAATACATCGAAATCTAAATGAATAGGTATTAGAAATGTCACGTCCACCTTGATCTGAGAGCCTACAGGTGACTTGTTAGTCATCAGAGTGTGAGGAGAACGTCTGCTATTATTCTCCTATTTCTTACTGTTTGATAGTTTTTTAATTATTTTTTAAGGCAATTGTCACTTATATTGTCGAACATTCGGCCACGACACAAAAGTCACATAGAAATGTAATTTTGAAATGAACGACATTTTTTCTCGAAAAGTCTATTATTAATAAGTTCTATTGTGTATGGATCGCACTTGACCTATTTATAAGCGATTTTTATTTGTTAATGTTACTATGTTTACCACTTTAGCTGGTTTTTGTCAGACGACCTAGGCTTAACCAACATTACCTACATTAAATTAATGACTGAAATAGGAATTCCATTTTATTCCATTAGCCTATTATACTCCACTGCAGAGGCTTAACCCTTTATTAGGGTGAGGAGGGCCTGGAGCTTAATCCACAACGCTGCTCCAGTGTGGTTTGGTGGCTTGTAACGATTGCCATCTATTGACAGCCACCGGGACCGACGGCTTAAAATGTGGTCTCCGAGGTACAGAGTCAGTGATAATTATGTACTTAAGTCAGAAAAATCTCACTGATACATGCCATGCTTTAAACCGCGGCCGCACGGCCTTCTAAATTTGAAACAGGTTCGCTACGCTCGGGCTATCACAACGCATGAAGTAGGAATACTGTACCTAAAATGAGTAGATAATAGAATTGATAACTTCCATGCCTACTTCTATGCTTCCATGGGATTAGCACCTGCATAGATAGTTCCTCGATATTATTGCCGTATAAAACCAAACGAACCTATACCCTATAAACGAAATATAGAACCAGAACGACCTTGTAAAAGGCTTTTTTAGATATTTGTATTTATTTATGAAATTATTTTTTAACTTTGAGTTTTAGACTACCTATATATTAAACTATTAATATTTACAGGTGACAGACACGAACGACAATCCGCCGGTGTTTCAAGAGACCGCCTATTCATTCGACATAAACGAAAATGCTGCCAGAGGTTCAATAGTTGGTAGCGTGTTAGCTACAGATTTGGATTTCGGGACCAACGCTCAGTTGACCTACACACTCATCTCAGACTGGGCCAACGACGTGTTCTCGTTGAACCCTCATACTGGAGTATTCACTTTGACCTCCAGGCTGGATTATGAAGAGGTAAGTCATATTTTCTTTTTACTAAATATTAATTTGTCACGTGAAGAAAATAATTCGTTGTTGAATCGTATGTACGAGGTATGCTTTTTCGCGTTAAAGGAGTATATTTAGATGGGTTTGTACTTCCTAGGAAATTTGACATCTGTCTGACTCTAATACTTGTAGAAAGAAGGGAAGGTTGTCGTGTCCTCAGCCGCGCCTCGCCGACCAGTAGATGTTGTTGTAAAACAAAAATGAATTTACTTACAAAATAAATTTAATAATACTTTACACAAAAACTATTTACAATATTAAAGAACACAAGTCTAGACCAGGACTTGCGTACCTGAGTGCGGCGCGGTGGTGTTTCTACTGGTAACAATTCATATTGTTGCTAGGTATTTTATACGTTTTGTATTTTGTATTTTGGCCAATCAGAAAACGTTTGGTGTCATCCGAGAGTCCAAAGTATTTGGGCCGTACAATGTACGGCCCAAATACGTGTAATCACGTGTACTGAGCTAGCAGAAATAAATTTTTCATTTCTCATACTCGGAAAGTAGTGTTGTTTTGATCTGATTATTGGGTAGAAAATGCTGCTTCCTTCCCTAGAGTAGGAAAAACTCATATAAATTACTTTCCACCTAAGGGCCGGAATGAACTTTAAAAATAGAACTGCTGTCAGCTGTGAAGAGTTTTATGTAAAAAAAAAAACTAATTAAAAAAATGCTGCGGCCATCTGAGTTTCTAAACAGCCAGTGTGTACTTAGCGCAAACTTCTTTGAGCGGAATAAGCCGCAACAATTTACGCGATGCGTTCCATATTTGAAATTTAAAAAGTCGACATAAATTGGCGGGATATTAATCTGTTGTGTATCTGTGACGGAATTCAAAAAAATAGGTAATAATCTTTTAACTAAATTTACATTTAATTTATATAGATTTGACGTAAATATTTACCATCATCAATGATAAAAAATACTGGCTGTGTAGAATGCCACAAAAAAAAAACATAGATATTTCTATAAAATGAGTTCATCAGATTCATATATGGATTTAACGCTTTTTTTACTTTCCTCATATTCGTAATGAAAAGCAGAGTGCTTACCTCGGGTGAAAGACTTATTTAGACATTCGAACTATTAGCGCCCTCGCTACGCTTGTGCGCCAAACCATCTCGTGCCTAAATAGATCACTTTCACCCCTTGTGTAACAATCTACTATTTTTCAATAAAAATAAATGACGGTGAAGAATGATCGGAAAATGTTGCGACATTGGGGTCACTGGTTTGGACTTTAGTATAAACGGTCAAAACCCTTAAAGTGTCTTCCAAATTAACACATATAATAGTTCAATAGAAAAACACACGTTTGACGGCATTTCCTATTCATTAGGATGAAAAACTTATTGTTTTCTGTATTAAATTAATGTCCAAATTTTCCATTTCATCACAGGCAACTGCGTCACACTTAGATGTTCATACAAGTTTACTGACCGCGAGACATATCCGGTAACACCTTGAATAGCGGTGAAAAATGCGTTAATTTACAAAAATAAAATATTTTTTATTTAATTTGGAACATAAAAAATCTATTGTTTTTATAGATTCAGTTTTGGAGTTCGACATTTAGTTACCTACAAAAATCTGGCAGAAAGGTAAAATGAACTTAGTATTAAAACTTAAGAAATTAAAACAATTAATTTTGACCCCAATTAATTCAGAGATAAATAAAATAAAGCGGCAAAATAAATTCATAGTAAGTACACAACTCGATGCATTACTACGGATGTAATAGACATGCGTTAATATCGTTTTGATTTAGCCGATATTATGTAGGTATAATCCCGCTCGGGTGAACTTGCGACCCATCATTAATTAATCCACAATAAATTCTTTACAACAGAACGGCTGTTGTGAGATATAGTTTTAATCAATTACTGTTAACAAAAAAATTACTGACGCGATTTTAGTAAATAATAACCTACTGGTGAAAAACAAATCAGTGATGTTTGATTTTACTGCACAATAGGTACATAGCCACAACTGAAATTAATACAACTGACGGGAAAGAAGGGGATTATAAGTTTGACGTGTGTGTGTATCTGTGTATCTGTCCGTGGCATCGTAGCTCCCAAAAGGATGAACCGATTTGGATGCGGATTTTTCTATATGAAAGGTGAATTAGTCGGGAGTGTTTTAGCTATATTTGATGAAAATCAGTCCAAGATGGCCGCCGCCATAAATATAGTTATCATATTTTTTCACTACTCCACCAATATGGGTATCATATAAAAGGACTTGACTAGTAGAATACTATACACTATGACAAATTTCAAATCTAAGATGGCCGCCACAACAAAATGGCGAATCACATTTTTTTACTACTCCATCAATATGGGTATCTTATAAAAGGACTTGACTAGTAGAATAATATACATCATATTGAAAGGGAATAAGGAATATTAACTAACGAAGTAAAGACTTACAACTTGAAATTTCTTGAAACAACTAAGTAAGTTTAAAATTTTGAAATATAAGTTAAATTAAAAATTTTAATAACCCTCGACACATAAAAAATTAACATTTAAAAAGTATGAAATAATACAAGTTAGTTCATTGTCAAATGATTTTTGATCCTGAAAGGCGTCGGGGACCGCTAAGCAAACTTAAAATACTAATAATTAGCGGTCCCAGACGCCTTTAAGGATCAAAAATCATTTGACAACGAACAAACTTGCATTATTTTAAACTTTTTAAAAGTTACTTAGTTCTTTTTTGTCAGGGGTTTTTTAAATTTTAAATTTAATATTTATTTATCAATTAAACAACACTTTACTGACTCTGAATAGAGTACATTACGCAATAACAAAGGATTACAGTCTACCTATATCTACAGTCCATAGCTATAGTCACATATTTAGCAACAGAACTGCTAGGCGTCTACTTTATTTGCTAGATTTTGAAATCAGCTCGAATAGACAGATGGACGTACATACAGACATACAAAAATTAGTGTATGTCACTTTTGACCATTTCCTTTTCATATCTGTGAAGTTTCATCGAAATCAGTTAAGCCATTTTAGAGATTTGCTCAAATAGACAGACAGACAAATAGTATTATTTTATACATATAGCCTATAGCCTTCCTCATTAAATAGGCTATCCAACACAAAAAGAATTTTTCAATTCGAACCAGTAGTTTCTGAGATTTGCGCGTTCAAACAAACAAACAAACAAACAAACTCTTCAGCTTTATAATATTAGTATAGATGTTATTTGTAAAATTTTAGTCTTGCAGAATACTGTCAGGAAATTCCGACCGATGAATCTCAGATTGTATTACTTATGACCACGAAACTAAAAATACCCAAACCACAGTTTACGTAGGTACGTAATAACAGTTGGCTTGGCGCGCTTGAGCTGCTTGAGCGTCGCACGCCCGCCGGGGCAATCGTGGGGGGCTTGAGGGTTAGAGGGGCCCGCGTCTCGCCACCGCATTGCCTGCGGGGCTTACCGGGCCGGGCCGCTGTGCTCACCCCGCAGGTCCCCGCAGTATGACGAACCGGTAATAAGGATCAGTCGTGTCAAAAATAATTCTATCGCGTGTTTATATTATCTCCGTAAAGAAAATGGTTTTTTGTACTTGTGTGGTGGATGGATGTCATTCTACTTCATATAAGAACAAAAATCTAAGATTTTTTCAACTTCCCTTCACGGAAGAAAGGTAAACGTTTATGCTAATTTTCCCTTAACATATTTTGTAGGTACATCCCGTATTCTAATTAAACAAAATAATAATATTTATATTAAAATTCAGATACTTTATGTAAATCTCGCGTTACCATACAAATCGAATAATAAAATAATTGTAATAAATTCTAACAATTTTTAAACGATTTAACGAACCAGGCAGCGTTCCATTCGCGGTCGACTGTCTAGGTAGGCAGTTACAAAATCAACCTGATCTTATAAACCATTGTAATCGTAGATTGATTTTGTAGAGTACTTTTTTTGATTTAATTGTCGATGGCTTAAGGTGCAAAATAATAAAATTAAGACTTTACGTAGTTAATGTGAACAATAACGGACTGTCGTTTTTTAAAGTTTAATTATTGGAAATTAAATCACGAAACCCTTAGGACAGTTGTTATTAGTTTAGTCGTTCTGATTGGTTCAGCCAATTAGCTAACTGCTAAAGTGCCTACATACTTCAGTCAGTAGTATATATTTTGTTTAAAAGTAGTAAGAAATGTAAAATTTTTTATTTCATTTGTATAGAAAGGTTCTTGTGATCGCCCCTTTTTAAAATCGAAATAATATCATTTCTGAAAATCAGATTAATCTGTATACCTACCTACCTACTGTGTTATTAATAGGCGTCGTCTGTGGATACAAGCGTGCAAAAGACCAGATGTAATAGGGACGAATGAAAACTCTTTGAAAAACAAATATGTATGTAGCTTATACTTTGAACAATATATATGCACTAAAAAAACTTAAAGAAAATTGCGATTCCTACATTAAACTTCTCAATTATTATTAATTTACTTTATTAATTACTAAAAAAAAACCCAAGCAAGTACACCCAAAACAGATATTCTGCAAATACACAATTAAGACGTACAGTCGGTCGAAACAGTTTCAAAAGGAGAACAACCAGAGGAAGAATGTCCTTCCACTACTTTTAAATATTATTCTTCTCAAACAAAAACGTCTCTAACGGACCACTCTCCCACAAAAAGACATCTCAGAAAGTTGTTGCCGCATTCATGCACATATGTAATTAGTTTTTTATTACCTATTGATATTTTTCATTTACAATAATAAATATATTAATTTCAAACTCAATTTTTATCACATTGATATAAAAAATAAAAAATTAGGACTGTTTTTTATGTAATGACAACCCTTAGCTTATGCGCCATATTGCTGTCATGTCTAGACGGCGGCGTCGGCTTGGCCAACGACATCAAATCGGTTAAACCACTAGTACCTAAGTCTTTATTTACACTATGCCCAAACGTAGTATCACGACTACTACTAAGTCACTACTAGTAAGTCGGCTTGCTATGTATCTATGCGTGAACTTGAATACACTCATAACATAGTAAGTCTATTGACCGCCAATACGCGCTACGAAGTTTCACTCACACATACTTACCGGCCGCCATTGCAGTGCTTCATCGGTAGTTTAGAGTTGCTATTAAGTCTATGTTTATAAAACTTTTATCGTGCATATTGATCATATAAATAAGAGTGAAATTCTGAGTGTTTACATATCTATATAACTTTACGACTAAGCGTTCACATCAACGCTGGTTTTAACGTGCTAAAAACGGTTGGTAATAAATAAAACATCTACGTGATATAACAAAGTGCGCGATCGTCGCTTAGACAGCTTTATTAAAACCGTTAAATGGCGAGACAACGCCGTAAATTACCTTCAGGACAAGCAATTAAAAAACTTTTAAATAGATTAAGCGATTATTCTATAAGCTTTGAAGCTCGAGTGCATGCCACAGTCAGAAATGCGAAAAAAAGGCGAATCGGCGATAAAACTTTAGCCTTAAGCATGGACCTTGGCATTTTAGTATGCTCAAGATACAATACACGCGCGCGTCCTTTGATATAAGTATGTGGTAGCATAAAATGAAATTATCAACGGAATAAAACTTACCTACAATGATATGACGACATATCAAGGCAACACGCTGGTGATGTGTCATAAGCTCAGAATTAGGCTTCAATTGCACCCTAAAAAAATTATGGATTTACGTAAAGATAGCGCGTCGTGACCAAAAATATACGCCACTTGATGAAACAATGATAATGACATATGCTCGGGTTTTCGAATGTTTCGAAGTATGAGTCGCCCCATCTTGATGATTCTGCTATCTAAGGTAAAAATATAAACAATGCACCTTCCCTACACTTGTCCTTAACTTCATTGTCATCACTCATTCATTGACAGACATTTCGCGTGTTAAGTGCACCGGCTAATATATTTGAAGGTTGAGACTTTCTAGCGTTTTCTTTTATGCCATAAAATTTTAGTAAGTAACCATCACATCATATTTTCTAGAAAACTGCTAATGAAGAAGTCTCGATGAACTATGCCGAAGATGTATGTGCACGTAAAAATATTAAAACTGAACAAATATAGTAGATAGACACCCCAAACCGTGTTAAGAGATCGTTTAACCACTACATGTCATAACCCACGTAGGCTGTACTTAGGACGCATCGGACATTGTTAGTAGTCCGGTCGTCCGGTTAAGTGTTACTCATAGGTACAATACGTGTGACTATCGGTATTTTAAACTTCGATCTAAAATCGCTTGCATACACAAATCCCAACTAAATCGTATCCATAATGCTCTCTATAATATCTATTTACTCCCTTAATGCTTTTTTGCGGTTGAGAGTAGATAATACTGTAATCAAAGTAAATGTATTAATTTAATATTATGTATTGTAGCGTGTCGTGATAGCCCAGAGCGCACGAACCTGTCTCAAATTTATAAGGCTATAAGGCCATGGTTCGAATCCGAGCGTGTACCAATGAGTTTTTCTGACTTAAGTACATTAACTATCACTGACTCCGTGCCTCGGAGAGCACGTTAAGCAGTCGGTCCCGGACGCTGTCAATAGATGGCGGTCGTTACAATCCCCAACCCGCAGTGGAGTAGCGTGGTGGATTTAAGCTCCAAACCCCCTCTTCACCCTGGGGGAGGCCTAAGCTCCTGCAGTGGCGTAAAATGGGCTGATGATGATGTATTGTAGCACTGGGTTGCACGTGACCCTTTGTAAAACTCATAGCAAGTTCTATCCTCGTTGATATCGCTATAACACTTCACAGAAAAACTTGTCCACAAGCCCGCTAATCTACCGATGTTCAAAAAAATTTACTCGTCACCCTGCCACTAAATAATTCGTTTATTTTTGTTCCTTTTTTAAACCGTCATTCGTACAGATGACGACGAATAGAACACATCACTTGTGGATTGCGTCTTATATATTCGTGGATTCAAACTTTCTAGCGTCTTTTAGGAAACTCCAATTAAATTATATTGGTCGTTACTTCTTTTGTTTGTGATTTCTAGAACAAAAACTAGTGATTACGGAAGTGTCCATAATTGACGTCGAAGAAGTTGCATTGAATGCTACAACTGTTTACTTTCATTTGAATGTCTAATTATTAACGGTTTGAGTCATCCATGTCAGAGAATACTACAGGGTGATTTTGTCATCACTCGCCTTAATTTTTTCTAGGTACCTATTCGGTATCACCTAATAATTAAGGCTTTACGTTGCTGGTATTCGGGTCGGCTCAATCTCCTGTCTTTTCTATATCCCGGCTGCGGCCTAACTACCTACACTCCTTCCTATCTGCTATGGCTTATAGGTGTCTCGGACCTCCGCGTCCTTGCAGCAGAACTGCTGGTTGGTGAGGCATTGGAACGGAACGGAACGGTATTCGGTATCACCTAAAGACTTCATTTTTGAAAAGAAAAAGTAGATAAAAACTTCACAATGAAATATTTCTCCAGAAAGAATTACCAATACTTGATTACTAAGTCAAACATAAATACACGAGTGGTATCCCGCCGGCGGCCGCTGACCAATGCAATTGCCATTCGCTCACGCATCGTAACAGTAATTTGATAACTTTGTGGTACCATAACTCAATATTTTAGTACTGAGTGCAATTAAAAGAAAAGACATAGTTTCTGTTAGTAAGGAAAAAAATTACTTAGTATGGATATTAGACGTCGTTTTTTTGCGAGCGTTTTCAATTTTTTTAATGTTTTTTTTTATGAATAGGAACTTTAATACAAATCAATTACTTTGTTTGGTTAATGCTTTGACATGTATAATTACGTTTAGCATTTATAATGTGTTTCCAATAAACTTAATAGACAAATTATACAGTGAATGATCACCCTGTCCTAGTTGGTCATAAATAAATATATAAATAGTCTCATATCTATGGTTTGTATATTTGATTAATAATAATAATAACGTATACATGAACAGAAAACGTCTAGGCCCCAAATTAAGCATTAGCTTGTGTTTTGGGTACCAAGCGAAGACACCATATACATATAAGACCCGGTACCCGTATCAATATTCATCATATAAATACTGACCCGGACTGGGATTCGAACCCGGGATCTCCAGCTTCGTAGGCAGACTCGCTATCCATTAGGCTAAGCGGTCGTCAACAATAATATTTTTAATACTATTATGACTATGTTATGTACGCAAAAAAGAATAACTATGTCAAAATAATAATCTATACATTTAAAATAACAAAATTGATTACAGCGTCTATTACGTAGAGATAGCATTTCGATTGTTCCGTCCAACCACCTGTAACCAGTTTAGTTGTGTTCCCGTTCCTGGTTTGAATAAGCAAAACAGCCGACTATAGACGTCGCTGACACCCGCATGACCTCCTTCATACCTGAAACTTGAGTTTACGTTAAATCCACTGTTCAAACTACATATAACCCTCTTACTAAACCATTTATGCTACTATATTGTTACTTTATGTCTTAAACATGTAATAAAACTGTCACAAAATCACGTCTGTAAATCAAATATATATTTGTTTTAAATGGCGATGGTAGTGTAGTGTAGAGGTGTCTATGTAGATATCAAAACACATTTTTTTAGGAATTTTCGTTTGTTTAACCGTCTGTCTATCTAGGTATCATGTAAACACTAGACGGATTTTAATGAATTTTGGTGTGAAGATAATTTAGCATTTAGGTCACAATGTATGATTCTTTTTATTGCGTGGAAATGTCTCATTCCTAGAGTAAAATACAAAAACTGCTTTTAGCAAAAAGTATGCAGAAAATTATCAACCCAACGCTTTAAATGTGATTCAGACTTTAAGTACCTTTTATTTTTTAAAAGTAAATCATTTTTTTTTGTTTTTTTCGTAGTCGGGATTTTACGAGTAAAAACGTACTTTATAATTTATTACATATAAATTCTTCTCGTAGATTCTATACCGACACGCCGTGCGGTCGTTATCGCGGATACAGCAAGTAAAAATAAAAAAGGACAATTAATAAAATTAGTACAAAATTCTTTACAGAAAAATCTTAAATAAAATTCAGTTATTTAATTCCTTACTTTTGGCTAGAAGTTTAAATTGAAAAAAAAAATAACGCATAAACTACGAGACAAAATATTAATTTATTATAAAATATTTTATTTAGTGAATTATATTTTATACACATCTAAAAAATTACGTGACAGTGAAGCGCCAGTTGAACGTCGGTGCTGAGATTTATCTAGTTTAAAATCTGCTCTATAAGGTCAACGACCACACCGCGGCCTCGGGCACATAGCAGACCAAGTCGAACTATGCATGAGCAGTTAACTCTTATAACTATTTACTGCCACTAGTATATTTAATAAGATGCCTATTGTTAAAAGTCTTCAAAGTAATTGACATAAGTGTTAGAAAAACCTGATTGAATAAAATTAAGGTGTGTTGTTAACGCAAAGTGTTGAACGTAAATATTTTAGCTACTTAGACATAAAAGAATATCTTACTATATAGTAGGTGTGAAAATCGGATAAGTTATAAAAAAAAGTAATAGAAAAAAAAACTTGAATGTTATATAAGGTACTACTAGCTTTCTGCCCGCTGGTCCGCTTGCGTGGACTAAACACAGTTAAGTTGTACGGGAGTTCTTTTTCTGAGATGAAAAGTAGCATATGTCACTCTTCAGCATATAAACTATATCTATACAAAAAATTATAGCGGTCCCGGCACAAACGTGTAGTCCACTCGAGCAAAGCCGCGAGCTGAAAGCTAGTTTGAAAATAAAATATAGGCTCGTTGATAATGTAACTTTCTACAGGTGAGAGAATTTTTAAAATCAGTTAAGTAGTTTTTGAGTTTATCTGTAACAAATGAAAAATCAAATTTTTCTCTTTATAATATTAGTAGGTATAGATTACAGACGGGGATAAACCGATTATCCAAATATGTTTGATGGTGTTCTTTAATTCAAAATTTATTTTAATTTTCCTAATTAATATTTTTTGCGTCAGCAATGCCTTATATAATATTTAAATCATATTTTTTGAGGTAAATATTATAAGAGTTTGTTTTTTTTTCAGTTAATTATTTCTTACGCAATCGCATTTTAAATTTTTTTTAAACGTTTTTTTTCCTTTTAACAAAAAACCTTATTCTGACTTGATTCTTTTAGAGGTGTGAGCTAATATCCACAATGGACCGTCCAGTGTAGTGCTTTGTTCTAAAGTTTGTATCAAAATGGTAGCATAAAAGTGCTAATTTATTGCTTATTAACAGGTTTCATATGATACCTAAGTATATTGTTTTTATAACAAAAAAAGTTTTTTTTTTAAATTTCCTTCCGTTTTTTGATTCGCTGTCCCCATATTAAAATATACACATTAAAATGCATGCCTTATATCATTCCCACAACTAAGACGTATCTAACGACGCCTCATATGTTAAAATACGTCAAGCAGTTTAAGTCACAGAGCGTGCCAAAGAAAAAGACACACACAAACATTCACTCGAAAAACATGTAAAAACGTTAAAAGATAGATAAGATTAAGTTCGTTTGAAAAACTTTTGAGTAGATTTTGATAAAAATAAATCACTGAATACTAGATCCTATATTTTGCATTATAGAAAAAAAAAACTGCATCTGTGATGATGAATTCGTAATAGGATAGAACCAAATACTATAAACACTACGTAATTAATGCGTGCAACTCTTAACGTTTCCCATACATTCTGTAGGCAGCAAATTTAGCAGCGCTGATGGCGCTGTTACATGTTATAATCATTTATTTATACAAATTTTCGTTTCCTTTGTATACACATATATAAGGGTCAATTACGTTGTTTTTATTTTGGTTTTATGAAGCACACGGATGATGGGTCTAGGTAGAAAATGTTTTATGGAAATAATTTTGCGTAACTTATTTTAATTTTATTTTTTTTGCATCATTTCTTGCATTAAAGTTTTAATTAACTTTATTTATATAAGCCTTATTTATTACATTTAAATACTTATCTAAAAATTGCGTTAACCACTTTTAACGAAATGGCGCGAAATGGAAAGCAACGGAAACATAGAAAAACATTTCATCTCAAGCCGCTAGGATCGCTGATGTCACACGTTGCCTACTTTTTTGCACGTAATAACGCGTAGTGTTTATTTAGTATTTGATAGAACTGTCTAGTTCTGTCTAGGAACATAAAATATACAAATTAATGTCCTTTTTTATATGCCACTTATTTGATGTCGGTTTTGAAGCCGTGTTTTTGCTTGTTTAAAACTTTCATTTTTATATTTTGTTTCCTTATATCAATATCGTTATTTCTTAAGAGAGTTATGACTCATTAAAATTTACGACGCTCGTCACTTTATTTTATTTTAATATTAATATGAATTCTCCACTAGGAAAAATCAAAATAGCATTAAGCTGTTTAAGATTCGAAGGGCACCATGTCCATTACCGCCTCAACCGTCAGATAGTTACGGCGTGCCTTTTGGGCCATAAGAAAAAAGTAAAAACATGCCGAGATGAATTTATTGCGTAGACGGTGAAATATCGCATGTTGTGGGTAACTCGCAATACAAAATGAAAAATACGATCATGTAGGTAGGTTTTTAATGCGAACCCATTGTAGAGGCGTACTAGCGCCTGCGGGTGTACCCGACTAAAAGCTCTAGCTTTTAATTCAGTGTAAAAATATACCGTGCGTTTTGACATATAGAATCGAAATTCCAATGATAGGTAGGTATGTGAAGGAGCTTTCGGTTTAGTCGAGAGAGGATGATTATCTTTTTTTTTTCATGTAGTTATTTTTCCATAATAAGATATATTGTAGTGCTATCTATAGATGTCGATGAGTTCATATAAGTGCATATGAATTCAGTTACATTAAGCCGGCCGCATTGCTGGCGGGCTCATTAAGTCGCATTCGTTGAACAATTAGTAAAAACTGCCCAAACCGAACCGCGGACTGCCGATAGAGTTAATTTCAACGGTCGCTCTTCAGGGTTCTGTCTTTTTAAATCAAAAATAGTTCGAATATCACGAAATATATTTTCTTTTAAAGAAAATTTGTTTTTAAGTATATTATATTTATCAAGAAATATAAAAATAGACTTGAAGAATATGGAAATTATAGGCTTTTAAAAATTTAGCTCTGTCTATTTCTTGCAAAACAAAATTTAACATTATTTTAAATGCACGCCGTGCGGTATTAGAGATGTCTAACAGAACATTTAAAAAATTGATAACTTTGTTAATAATAATTTATTTTTAAAAATTCATTTATTATTATTGGTAAATTTAGAAAACTCTTTCACATATAATAATTAAAAAAAAATAGTCAACTAGCGCATTCTCAATTAAGTTTTAATTAATTGTTTTAACGAATTTTATATGGATATCCAAATGTTTTATTAGTGTCTGTCATTTAAAGTGAAAAGTTTATTTTTTTAAACAATCTTGCATTTGAACATAATACAAGTTTTTATTTTTAAAGATATACCAAAGAACTATATCAAAACTGTGTTGTGCACCTATCTACGCTTTCTTTTCAGCAATTTTCAATAAAGTTTTTTAACAGTTTGCGTAGATTCTAAGTTCTACAATTTACGTGTTTCATCAATTCGGGATTTGATTAACTTACAACTATCACTCTTAAATTTGTCTACATGTTTAACGATTTTTTATTTTTAAAAAGAATCAAATAAATCAGCACAAAATGTATTGTTTTCCAAAATGTTAAATAAAATTTTTACAGGGCGCTTGCGTGGATTCTAAGCTCTATGGCCATTCACGTTTTAACAGTACCTGTCTCTGATTCAAACGAAACTACGGGCCCGTTACATTTAAACCTGTCTACATACTTGACAAGTTTTTAAAGTCGTGGCCACATCATATTCGTTGGCCGTCAGGAATGAACCCGCAAACAATGTCGGACAAAGCTGCCGTCGAACAAAACACGGTCTGTGGGATGCCAAGCCGGACAATTTTTTATTTCTCCCCTAAAATACGTAGGACATGCCTTCGTTCTATAATGTCTTTTGATATATAACACGATAACACATGTCTCGGTGTTTATATTTCATGCTTTTAGTGCAGCTTTCTGCAGTTCATGTTCAAAATATCTCAGATTTATAGTATAATTATTACACAATAAAGCATAATGTGATTAAATTAAATATACACCTTTTTAAAACTGTCGCCGATACCCATAGCTTTATTACTAGGTATTATGGCCTACTTCGCTTGCCTTAAACACGACTTGTAAAGTCTGATATACATGAAAATCCAGGCGTTAAAAGTTTATAATACTCTGTATGCCTGTGTGTAATACCTAATGACGTTAAAGACGCTACGGGTTATAAAAGTTTCGTAATTAAACTTGAACAACTGTTGGTTAAGGCAGCATTGTATAACACTGACGAATTATTGAATAAAGACTTTGGCTTGGCTCACAGTAAATCAGTGGTTACTATTGTAATATCTGTTAATTACTGACATGAGTATGGCGCTGGAAAATTGATTATTTGATTAATTTTATAGAAAAAATTAAGCACAAATACTTATTAGTACCTACTGCTGTGAAATGTAAATTATATGTAATTTTTGAATAAAAATTGAAATGCATAATGCATTTAAATTTTTATAAAAAAATGAATTTGTAAATCTATTTCCAATAAAGGTCAGAATTACGCATTCAGGCGCCTAACTGGCTTTTAACTGCAATAACTTGTGTTTATACTCTTTTACAGATATTAAATTAATTACGTACGAGTGTATTACAAAAAATAATCTGTAAACTCAAAAGACCAATATGAACACAGACACATCACATTCTATAATATTCGACGTTTGGTCTGTACTTGGGGCATATCTTTTTTCAGATATATTTTTGCCCTGTGTGCATGGTATATTTCTCTTTTTACTGCTGTGCTTCTGTATTGAGAAATATGATAACGAACCATTTCTAATTATTTTTTATTATTTAATTGATTAATTTTATGAAAATTAATTAAACGTATACATCATAAACATCGTATTTTAAAATACAATTGTTTTTTGCGGAGAACGTGAAAAATAAAACTTTTATCTTACTGCTCTGTTCGTAAAAAAACTGCTTGATGATACATAGCCTATATTTCTAATCACAACTTTATGTATTTAATTTTGAAAATTCAATCAACATTGGTTAAGAAGTTCTTGAGTTATCGACGTATGTACATATAAAAAAAGAGGCACAGACAAGAAATTACAATTTTTTTTAGGTTCAGGGATGTTTGATTAGTGAAACTTAATTATTACTTTTTTATATTAACATAGATTTGAATTTATGTATGTTATGGAGTATTCGCTATTAAGAAAAATATTACATACATTATAAAAACAGAGCCAAACGACTTTCGTACTTACACATATGTTTTACTGGAAACAGAAATGTGAATGTACCATAATTATATAATTTATACATAATAAGTAATGGATTATTTTGGACCCAAGCCAGATAATTTGTGGGATTTCATGCAACTTGTCCATTTTTATCTAAGGCAATTAGGCTCAACGTTCGAATTGGGTGAATCTACTTCCATTAATCGGATTACTGATACAACTATACTTATATTGTATTTAATTTATTTAAGAAATCGTATGTAATAAAATACTCTTCAGTACCTATTGCGACCCAATAAATTCGGCTCAAGACTACAGTAGGCTGTGTACTATAATGTCTTGAATTATGACATTTTATGACACAGCGGCAAGAGTCTTGTGTAACTCGATATCACCCCAGAATTATTACCAAGCTTCTAGAAAGCTGAAGTTCACTTTGCTATGCGAAAACAAATTACATTTGTCGTGTTCGTGAATTATGGACAAACAAATATTTGCAGTACAATTGGATGCCATTATTTATGGTAAATTATTCGCAAATTGTTTATAGAACTTATCCACCAATACATATAGTTATAGAAAGTTTGAAGATGCTCATAAGTACCTAGATAAGTACTTAGATTTACATAGTTTCAACGTTTATAAAATAACAAAATTTATCGTCTCTATAATTTCATTTCTTAGTGAATAAATAATTTCAAAAATAATGACATCCAATTACTGTAAATATTTGTTTAACGGCGTCTATAATTCACGAACACGACAAATTTATTTTGTTCTCGCATAGCAGAGTGAATTAAATATAAATAAATAAATTAGTTAATCCGTATAAATTTTTTTTGCACAACTATACTATACTTCTAATTAGTAGTAGGAAAGTATGTAGTATATTATAAAAATATAACAAAACATTCTGAGCACTGTTTTAAAGACAACAAACAACCAAAATATCACATTATAAACGTTTTTAACCCCCGACGCAAAAAGAAAGGTGTTATAAGTTTGACCTGTGCGTGTATCTGTGTATCTGTCCGTGGCATCGTAGCTCCCAAACGGATGAACCGATTTGAACGCGGATTTTTTTATATGAGAGGTGAGTTAGCCGGGAGTGTCCTTAGCTATGTATAATGAAAATCAGTCCAAGATGGCCGCCACCACAAAATGGCCGATATCATATTTTTTCACTACTCCATCAATATGGGTATCAGATGAAAGGACTTGACTAGTAGAATAATGTACACTATATTGAAAGGGAAAGAGGAATATGAACTAAAGAAAAGAAAACTAAAAACATGAAAATTATTTTTTTGTCCGATCATGTATGAATTAGTTTGACTACTAATAACTAAGTTTAAAAATTTAGAAATAAAAATTAAATTTAAAATTTAAAAAACCCCCGACACAAAAAAAAACTAACCTTTAAAAAGTGTGAAATAATACAAATTTGTTCATTGTCTAATGATTTTTGATCCTTAAAGACGTCTGGGACCGTTAAGTAAACTTAAAATACCTAATAATTAGCGGTCTCAGACGCCTTAAACGTTAGTTTTTTTTGTGGTTTTTTTAAATTTTAAATTTAATTTTTTAACACGAAAACGACTAAAGAGATTTTGATGAAACTTGGACATTGTACATTGAATCGTAGTTCAAGATATTACGGGACGTACTTTTAAGAGTTGATTAGTCAGAAATAAGAGCGGGGTATCATTAAATAGATCTGATGTACAAAATAAATATTAACTAGTTTAGGAAATGTGTTAATATTTATGTAGATTGAAAATTAATTATGTGAATCGTGAAAACCATGCGAGCATTGTCCTAGGCATCGTGATAGGTTTCATTATAATGTAAAATCATTGAGAATTTTCTTAATGTTAGCGGATGTTTTACATTTATATAAGTAAATTATCCATACTAATATAGCGATTGCCCGCGGCATCACCCGCGTGAATTACATATTTGTATATATCGTAATTGAAGTTAGTCACTTCTTAATAGGGCAAAGGGGAGATTCATCGCCTTTCGTCTTCTTTAATAACGAAAATCAGAGAATGAAGTGATACATATGTATTACTGATAGTGACTGAAAGTGATATATATTATTATACGAGATTTTCAGTGGCAAATAGGGGACGTTTTAGTAAATATAATAAGGATACTTTTTATTCCAAGAACTATTATTATTATTTAATTAACTTAAAAAAAATTGGTAATTATAAAAACCACACAAATGAAGTCAGGCATTTGCAATCCTAATGTAGTTTTGAAATGGATAAACGAAGCTTCATAGCATTATTATATTTGCTGAAACGCCCTGTACTTGCCACTGAAAATCTCGTCAAAATTGGTTTAGCCATTTTGATTTGAATCATGATTTTATTGCTTTGGCAGCTTATGTTAATTTAATTCTATTTTCTTATGGCTTGAAAGTGTGAAATATGTCCACGTTCCTAGCACCGCACTCTAACCGGCTCTATGATTGGTCAACTATTAATTTTCTATTTCTTTTATAAAACAAACCGTGTTAATTTTAATTTGTTACATTTTGTTACTTGTGTATTATTACTTTTATAAACAATAATATAAGCTAAAAATAACCAAAGCCTGGCGAACCTGATGCAAAGGTACCCATAACGCTCGCGGCATTACCGCGCTGGATCGCTATGGCGAGCCTCTGCATCAGAAACGACCCCGAGCGAGGGTCACACCCCCTCTCCTTAAGTCGGCGACCGATGCTCTTAATTAAATTTCTCGCCTCGAGGCTCCAACAGCCCGTGGTCTCCAATTTTCTATTAATAATTTTTGAATTGACGTTTATAAAAATATAGTATTTCTTAGAACAGGCCACCTACACATTTCGTGCGTTCGACATCATCGATTTAGGGTATAGTTTTGAGTATCTACACAATGCGCTTTTTGTCTGGCAGATAGAGCTGTTAGTATGGTGATAGCTTTCTCGATTGTTTTTATTTCATTAAACAGACGAATTAATTGCACGAGTGTATACACATTTTTAACATTTAAAAAAAAATAATTTGCGTATCATGACTTCCTATAATTGTATTTATTTTAATGTCGAATGTCCCGCTGATTTGAATACAAAATTTACTTAACCAAAATCAAGAAACTTATAAGTTGTTATATTTATTTTACTTTTTAATAAGTAAATTGTATCACAAAGTTGTAGCTAAATTTATAAAAAAATATTCTCTCTAGCACCAAACACTTCTGACTATATAGGGATTTAAAAAAAAAAATTACTCACACATACATAACTTCAAAAACCAAAATTTTTTGAATTAAATAGGATATATTTTTATAAATTTTATGGTAGTAATGTATTTAAATGAAATCATAATTTTTTAAATGGAAATCGGCGGTAGAGCCTAAAGCATGTTTTAAATATTATTATGCATATTTTAAATATTCTCTTTTACGACACAGAATTACTTATAAATCTGAGTATGCTCGAAATATTGTAGGCTAATTAATTTATAATAAGATTCAACGAAGGAATTATAAATAAATAAATTTTTCTACACGCATTTTTTACACACATAATTTAACCCTAGTTTGTGGCATTCACAAGTCCATGTCATCAAAACAGGTATAAGCTTAAGATAACAAGCACGCATGCGCTATCTATTTTAAAAGTCCGTGTGGGTGTCTGTCGCTACACTTAATGTTGTCCATTTTTACTGTCGTGCTCTATGGTAGAGGTTTTCGCGATGCTCTAACGAGACTTCGTCCTGATAGATTAGGGACGAGGGAAATGCATTTGCCGAACGTAAAACTTTATTGATTTGCACGTGTTTTGCATTCATATGCGTTGAATGAAGAATAACATTGTGTTCAACTGCTAATTTTGGTAATAATTTATTATATGGTAATAATTTATTATTTATGTCTATGTATTTGTTATAAATCAATGTTTTTTTTTTATTTATATTAATACGGATATTTATGTAGACATCAAACGTAATAAAGATAGCCTTGCACATATTATCATCACAGGTTATTTGCTTTTCTTATTACAGTCGTGTCAAGTATATTAAAACATTACCGTAATAAATATAATAGAGAAAAATACTTACAGAATTTTTTTTTTAAATTACATTTCGTAATGAATTTTGATTGTAAATTATGAATCGTTTAAAAAAAAAAAGGTATATAATAAATAAAAAAAATACTTTTCATATATAGGCAACTGGAATTATAAAAATATGGATACATGAAATTTATTGACAAATAATTTAAAAATTGAAACCAAAACCCTTTTTTTGTTTCTGCTGAGTTATTGCACAGTTGAGGTTTTAGTTCAACTTCCATGGTCTTAAGCTAAGAGCGCCAGATATTAATATATAAACCTTCAAATCTAACAGAACGACGAACTGTGCTAATAATTTATCAAGCATCGTAGCATACAAAGATGAAAAAGAGATCAGCTGTCCTAGTCCCTGTCCATTCCTGCGCCTCGCATTCTCATACCTTTATTTTACAGTTCGTGTTAACTATATCTGCCACGAGATATTAACCGGGCTGCAACAAGAAATTTATTATATATAATCTATACAAACATAAACTAAGAGTTAAAAATTATATTTCTACTTTAAACAAAAGACCATTAATGGACGGCATATAGTTTATGAAGTCGGTGTTAAGTTATTTACTTATTTATATATTCATTGTTTCGTGGCTAAGTGTATAATATCCATGTATGTATATATAATAAATAATAAGTATGTATATCAGTTCTCTGGTACTCATAATACAAGCTCTGCTTACTTTGAGACTAGATGGCACTGTGTAGGATGTCCTAGGTATTATTATTATTCACTTTATATTGTGTTCTATATTTGTTATAATAGTTGGTTACAGTTGTAAATATTTTCAGTGATTTAATTGTTATTTCGGGGTAAACACACTAAATACTCATTTAAATTGTCAGAGTGAGCACCGACTTGATAGACTATGTGCCGCCAATTTAGGGGATAGTCTTTTTCTCCGCGACTTCGAATTGGTGTCGCTATCTCCGTTTCAATTCCTCGTGTTCGACCTGTTGCTTAGTGACAGAAAATATAAGAGCAAATTCCTAAAAACACATATAAAATACCTGTCGAAACATCTTCGGGCCGTACTGTGTTCACCTCTGAAACGTGTATGAATTGGAATCAAAATTTGTAGGGTTATTAAGAAAGGATGTCCCTAGGGCGGTACCTTTAGTTTTTTTTTTAATCTGCATTAATATCGAATTTACGGCTCATTAGTTTCAAAAAAAAAAAGAACTGACGGGACTCTCTAAATTTAACAGGAATAGATCCCGAGTTATAGCCTAGTTAATAAAAAAACGTGACCAATCACAATCGGCAAAGATATCGAATAACATACACACAAAAAAATTTACAGTAAAATTGAAAATTTCTTCATTTCTTGAAATAGGTTTAATAAATACTCGTGGCTCGTTTGATACTCGTTACGAAAAATAAAAATATGATAATATAAGAACTATTTTACTATACAAGTCAAAAATTCATAAACACAGAAATGAATTTTGTTATTTCCGTTGAGTCCACACAAAAAATCTTAAAAATTTTTGCTCCAGCCATTCTATATGTTTGTTTCCTTTTCTGTTTTAGGTACAGCATTACATTTTAGTGGCGCAAGCACAGGACGGAGGGCATCCTTCGCTCTCCGGGACGGTGACTGTTTACATCAATGTTGTGGATCTAAATGACAATGCACCTATATTCGATCCGATGAGTTATTCTAACGAAATATATGAAGACGTTCCTGTGGCTACTTTTGTTGTGACTGTAAGCGCAACAGATATAGATTCTGGTGAGTAGTGTTGACTCGTAATTAGAATTTATGCCAATGTAAATATGAAAAAATATGGGTTTGACATTTAATTCTTCTTTTTGTTAAGAAAAAAAAAATATTGGCATATTAATAAGTGAAAAGAATACAAATTAATTAAACTATTAACAGCATTACCGGTACAAAAAAACATCAAAGGGACCGTTGCATACCGCATTCCAGACGACAAATCGAATGAAGCAAATGTTATATATTTTAGAGCACAGATCGACGTATAGACTCCACATCCGAACGGCTTGAATCCTCGAGGCAGACTGGATTTTATCCAATGTTATCCACGCTCGTCAAAGAAAATACCTACTTTTTAATGCTATATTTTTATAGTTATAAGTTCATACTAAGAAATGTACTTACTAGACAACGAATCAATGAATTTCAATTGACATTGGTTTAGAGATAGCGCGATTGAAGATTTGAAAGATTTGGGATTAAATTTAATTATTTTTTTCTGTTTTTATGCACATCTCAAAACGTAACTTACAAATTTACTACAAATGTGTATAAATACATATAGAGCTATGAGGATGGAAAAATCAAGAAATCGCATCGGTGATCTTAAATTCTGAAATTATTTCTAATTACAATATGTGTCTTCTAAAATTTTATTCAGTGTTCTGAAAGAAAAGTTGCATTTGGCTTTGTGTTAAGTGAATAAAAAAGAAATCGAAAAAATCATAGTGCATAAAATAAAAAAGATGGTATTATTACATTCAAATTTTAAGTTGTATGTTGATACGAGTAAACTCGTGGTTTATAAAAAAATTTCAATTTTCCAAATAGGTTAAATTTGAAAATATTTTTTTTTACTAAACCACTATTAATATTTTTCCGTCTTTTGTGGGTTCAAGAATTATTTTCGAACGTTGATCAATTAATTTTATTCATGATATTGATGTATTAAAAGACATATATAAACGGAAGACCACAGAATAATAAAACTGAGAACTGCGAGACAGTAAAATTGATAGTACCAATCGAGGGCAAAGGCTTTTCAATTGTTATAGTCTATACAATCGATTACGTAAAATGTTCGTGTCCATAACCAAGTGTCACCGTATTTATATTAGTATTAAATAGAAAATATTTAAATTAAACTTTAGTAAAGGATTAAATTTCGGTGGTTAAATTAAAAACAATTTTTAGAAAAACAGTTTTGCCTTTTACACACATGTTTTTACATAGTTCGAGCTTTAGTTAATACATACAAAACACGTGCAATACTATATATTTATATACGTATGTTCATATATATATTTATTTAACTTCTCTCAAATTCTTAATAAGAGAAGATAATATTATATGTGTCAAAAATTAAAGATGTTCTTCAAGTAACTTGATTACGAAGGCACCATGTAAATAATAGTTAAATTTTATACAGGTCTTTTCATACATTTATTTCTGTTGCTTTAACGAAACCATTTACAGAACTTTTAAGTCTTTAAAGCGATTTTGTGCTATTCTGAAACTCGAACGTGGGTGTACTATAATTGCGTGTTGAAGCAACACGGGGTTTGTTAAAAGCTGTCAACAGTAATTGATCCAATATTAGCCCTAAGCTAAGCAAAACTAGAAAAGTTAAAAATATAATTTCCTTTAATTAATATTTAATTCCATATCATATCGTTCTCGCTTTTATTTCTGATTCAGTAATAATAATACATGGAACATCTAACAAACGGCCATCTAGTCCAAACTTGGCAGAGCCTGTATCATGGGTACAACATTATAGATTATTACTTCCAGACACGGAAGACATACGTGTTCAGTGACTATCAGGAATAGGAAAAAAACAATTGTTTATATTGAAAAATATAGGGCAGTGTCAACTTCTGCATTATATTTATCCCTTATTGTTTTCTTCAATTCAATAACATAGTGTTTTTACAACTACACGTACTTTTCTTTGTTTTAAGTAAATTCGTTAATGTTTTTAGCCCTGAAATTTAAATAATATTTGTTTTATAAACGACATAAGATGGACAAGCTTATCATCAAAATATACTGGCAGTATACAAGTAAATTAACAAGTAAGATATAAAATGAAAATAAAGGTAAAATAATAGAATAAAAATCAATGTTTTCAGGTTTGAATGGCAAGTTGTCATATAGTATCACGTCAGGAGATGATGCAGAGGATTTCGAGATTTCTGAAAATGGTACGATATACACGCGGAAAGAGCTCGACAGAGAAACTAAACCAGTTTATAACCTGGTGGTGACTGCTCGAGATATGGCGAAATTACCAGAACCTCAAATGTCATCTACAGTACAGGTACTGATTTTTTTTTTGTAACCATAAAGTTTGTATAGAGTTCCTGTTTTTTTTTTTTATTTGAGCTTTTCGTTTAATAAAAAATATGTTAGCCACAGAGAGATCAACCGCAAGTTTTTAGGCCGTTGTCACATGAATTATAGAAAATAATGTTTATAATTGTAATTTTTATAATTAGTTCATTTAATATGGAGCACATCTGTCGTATTCTTTTTAGTAAATATTTCATTTAAATATAATTTTTCTGAAAATTTATTACAAATCGATCGTGTTACAAACGAAACGAGATCGAAGGTTAAATTGTTTAAGAATGTAATTTTTCATTAAGAAAATAATTATTGTCGTTTTACTTTGGTTTTTTCTGCCAAAAATTAAATTTTGATTTTCGGACGAACAGTATATTAAATAGGTACGTAAGAATTTAAATAAATTACTAATATATTATACTATATCATAATTTACAAATAATGTTATAAGTTTATCAGATTAATAATTTTTATTATATCTTATGCTTCAAAATAAATTTAAGCTTTTTCTAATATCTACCCATCCCTCTTTCAAGTTTGTACAAATACGAGTTTACTAATTATCTGGCTTTTGTTATACAATACTACGGTAATTCAAAAGCTTATATAGTTGTTGTTTGGACCATAGCGACTAAAGAAGTTTGACATGTAGCGTCGTTAAAATCAACATTTATAAAAATACTGGCAAGAAATAATTCAAATCACTTAGCTATCGTAGTTCAGTTTAATTCCGCGAAGCTTTGAGTGTGCGACGAAAGTAAACATCGTAACGTAGCTTCATTAGAGGCTATTGTTGAAGTAGTCGCTTGACGTGTGATTACAATACTGTACTGATGAGGTCGAACACCTTTTAATGTGTTTATTCTCATATTTATCTACCGAAAATCCAGTCGAAGCTTGCACTTGAGACGTACTTTAAAGCCAATATTTATTTTTGTTTTAGAAATAAATTCCGTTATTGATCATAGGTGGTTTACTTAATAATAGCATATATTGCATAACAAAGGCAAATATTTGCTTAGCTGTGAATGGAGATAACCATATAATTTTATTTTACAATATTTAAAATTAGGTAATTATAAATATTTAAAATATATATTTCACTTTGTATTAGTTGTTTACTTTGCAATAAAAAGTATATTAAACTTTCTCATAAAGGGATTGACAGAGGATATTTGCATGTAATTTTTTTTGTTACACCTTTTTAAAAATATTCAGTTAAATTAAGTGCATACAACAAACGTTCACGGCTACCTACAAATCTTACTTTAGCCAATCTAGCGTAGGGGCCATCGACTAAAGTTGTACTGATATGGTCAAATCTTGCTTAAAAGTAAAAAACACTATTATAAATAAGTGCCTGGATGGTACCCGTTATAATAAGTAATTCAATTCTGTATAATACTTAGATAAGCACTTAACTTGATTTTAAATAGATCCACTACATTGTACCCATGTAAAACCATTCCTAAATAAATTATAGTTTTGAGACACCAAAAACATAAAGCTATAAAAAATATTAACAAGTAGCCAAATATATTTACAATAAAGTGTTCGGAATCTTGAAAACCTACGCGGTCGTCGCGTGGGTGTGTTTTCGTCATACATTTATAACTATTGCCTCGAAAGATTCGTTGAATAAGACTATAAATAACGATTGCTCTGTGACAAGAGGCGTCGTGCTGTATCAATTAACAGGTCGTGGGAAACTATCGGTATTTATTGACAAAGTAAATACTTATTATAAAGTATATTTATGTGCATGCCAATCAATAGAAAAGAACATTGTTAGCATGTTTTAAGTCAATTTTATCGATATATGTAACTTAGAACATAATACCTACTGTATTAGAAGATCGATTTTTACGTCTACTCTTTAAAAAATTATATTAAAATAGGTTCTTACTTCAAACGAAAATAATATACGACAACATTATTTATTCTGCGTTGGAAAACAATATTTTAAAGACAGACGAATAAGCTTTTTTTAAGTATTGTTATTAACAAGCAACCCTTATTCTGTTTTGTTAATGCCATATTTGGTAATCTATTTCATTAATTTAGTATCTCGATAGTTGAGCGGCGCTCGATCTCTTATAATAAGTATATTTGTAATTGCTCGCTTCAAATTATAAGGTATGAAATTAAAATTTTCCAGGTCGCAATTCAGTTGAAAGACGTCAATGACATGGCACCTGGATTTATTACGTCTAATGTTACTTCGGTAATTGAAAATATCCCCTTAAATACTGCAATTATGACCATCAAAGCTGTCGATAAAGACGAAGGAAGAAATGGTTATGTGGAATACTTTATGGCACCAAATCCAGAAATTAATAGTTATTTCTCCGTTGGGAATGTAGACGGAATATTAAGAGCAACTGGAAAGCTGGACAGAGAGTTGAAATCAAGTTATACTGTAAGGATAACAGCTCGAGACAGAGGGGATCCACCAAAAATCACTGAAACAAATATAAAGATAAATATTTTAGATGAGAATGACAATAGCCCAGTATTTGATCCAAAACAGTATAGTGCTTCTGTTCCTGAAAACGCAAGTATAGGGGCTAGTGTTTTGCAGGTTCGTATTTTTGCTTCTGTTATTGTTAGATATTTCAATCATTTCATTAATAATTCTAATCTGGACTTACTTTCATAGGTTTCAGCTACAGATATCGACGAAGGACTCAACGGACGCGTGAGATACTCGATAGCATCTGGTGATGAAAATCGTGATTTTAGTATAAGTGAAGACACGGGAGTAGTAAGGGTTGCAAAGAATCTGAATTACGAAAGAAAATCGCGTTATATTCTAACAATCAGAGCAGAAGACTGTGCCAATGACGATATAAAATTTGATACAGCAGAATTGTCCATATCCATACAAGATATAAATGACAACCCTCCAACTTTTTTGGATTCGCCGTACTTAGCTTATGTAATGGAAAATGTAATACCACCAAACAATGGATTCATACTCTCTGTAACAGCTTACGATGCCGATTCACCACCTTTCAATAACCAAGTGAGATATTTTATAAAAGAGGGCGATGCAGATTTATTCAAAATCAACGCATCTACAGGGCAAATCTCACTACTGAGGACTTTAGATCGTGAAACAAAAGATGAATATATTCTCGCGATTGTGGCGATGGACACAGGTGAGTTAAAATTGTAAAAATCAAATAGTAAAAATTTGTAATAAAATCTCACGAGTTACTAATTTATAATATGTAATTTAATGACGACAATAAAGGGGATGTTTCGTTACGGGCTAAACTTTGAACACTGTATTAGAAAGTAGCGAAAAATATCCTGGGAAAAATATATACAATTTTACTTGTGTAGTATCTTTGTAGGACAATAATGATTTCTAGCAATATGTGACAGTATAAAAAGACGTTACTGAGTTGACATATATTGATAGACTAATGTCAAAATCAGTCAAAATTGACAAATGTTAGATGGCGTCAGAACAGAAGACCTACTCTGAACATTTTTTTTGTTGAGATAGCGTTGCCAACGCCAACAACTCTTTCTTTCATTCACAATCTTGGCAAAAAATTTGTTTTGAGTGTCACTGCCCAGGCAGATGACAGTGTTGGGTTATGTTATAGTTTTTATTGCCATTATGTATGCAATCTTTATTCACCATTTTCATGTCAAAGTGTTGTAATTATTGAACTCAATATATATTTTGAACAGCTACCCAACACGACAGGTTGCTGGGATTCGTAGTAAAACTTGTTAATTTCCTTGTTTGCCTATTTTATAGTACTATACTACGTCCTAGCCTAGGTTCCCATACATAGTGAAACATCTCCTTTATTTTGTAATATAAATTTAATTTTTAAAAAGTATTTAATATTTCAGGATCACCGCCACTGACTGGATCAGGAACTGTTAAAATTATTGTTCAAGATGTAAATGATAATAGTCCTGAATTTGAAAGGCAAAGTTATAAATCTGTAGTAAAAGAAAATCTTTCTTCCCGTACCGTTATACTTAAGCCGCAAGCAACTGATAAAGACGTTGGAAATAACGCAAAAATTAGATATAGTCTCTTAGGAGAAAAATCTGATAGGTTTCGAATAAATATTAATACTGGCGTTATATTTACAAATGTCTCATTGGATAGAGAAGAGTGTGATGTCTATTATTTGATACTAATGGCCCAAGACTCTTCTACAACAGATCCCAGAACGACTACTGCAAATTTAACAATTTTAATTGAAGACGAAAATGACAATACTCCATCGTTTTTGTACCCCATATATGAAGCGTATATACCAGAACAAACAATGTTAGAAGATTTTATTTTTGGTGCAAAAGCTACCGATAGCGATATTGGTATAAATAAAAAAATAATTTATAATATCAAAGGTAAGCACCAAAAGCTGTTTGGTATTAATAAAAAAACAGGTGTCATCAAAGCAAAAGAAAATTTGATGAAGTACATTACGAACGGTACTACGACTTTTAATTTATTAATAACTGCTACAGATTGTGGAATATCTCCCAGAGAGAGCTCGACGGAATTAGTTTTGATTCCAAAATCTGGGAATAATTTTCCTAAATTCACTGTTACCAGCAAATTAACGTTCACATTTCCTGAAGACATATCACAAGGAATATTAGTCACTAGACTTACAGCCACATCTCCAAAGAAGGGAACTGTGGGGTTACTACAATACGCTGTCGCTGGCGGCAACGTTGGTGATGCTCTTAGAGTGGACTCTATAACTGGGGAAGTATTTATTACAGGCAGGGGATTAGATTACGAAACAATGCCATTGTACGAAGTGTGGTTTGAAGTTAAAGATTCTGATAATCCACCATTGAAATCGTTTATTGAAATCGAAATTAAAGTTACTGATGCAAATGATAATAGTCCAGCCATAGAAAATTCTCTCTATAATGCCACTATACTTGAAGAAGAATCACCACCTCAATCTGTTATAAAAGTTGAAGCCCATGATGATGATTCAAATGAAAATGGGAGACTATTGTTCAGACTCTTAAACAATTACGAAGATACTTTTGAAATTGATCCTAATACTGGTGAAATTTTTACAAATATTGCCTTAGATAGAGAATCTATCCCATTTTACGAAATAATAGTCGAAGCTGTTGACCATGGGGTACCCCAACTTACCGGATCATCAACAGTTATTATAACAGTAGCAGATAAAAATGACAATCCACCGAGGTTCACAAGACTATTTAGTGTTAATGTGACTGAGAATGCTGAAATTGGATCATTTGTTATCAAAATCACCAGTTCAGATTTAGATATTGGACTTAATGCTAAAGCAATTTACAGTTTTGTGGAAAATCCAGGAGCAAAGTTCGTGATAGATGCAATCAGCGGAAATGTTACAGTCGCAGGACCTCTTGATAGAGAACAACAAGATGAATACATTTTAAAGGTGGCTGCAACAGACGGTGCGTGGAGGTCCGAAACTCCTTTAACAGTAACAATACAGGATCAAAATGATAATGCGCCAGAATTTGAATATTCTTACTATAGCTTCAACTTTCCTGAACTTCAAAAGAAAAACAGTTATGTCGGACAGGTTATCGCTAGTGATAGGGATAAACAAGGTCCCAATTCAATAATATCTTATTCATTACAACAACCATCAGACATATTCGCCATAGACCCCGCTACTGGAGATATCTTGAGTAAATCGGTTATGAACTACAAAAGGACAGTCATTGAGGCGTCACCTGAAAATATGTACTCAGTAATAGTAGTGGCGACAGATAATGGAAAACCACCTATGTCATCTGAATGTCTTGTTACAATAAATATTGTTGATGCAAATAACAATTCACCTAAATTTGAAATTAATGAACGTTTTGTACCTGTACCTGAAGATGCTGCTGTTGGAGAAAAAATCATGAAATTAATAGCTCGAGATGACAAAGACTTTGGAATTAATGCTGAAATTGAGTATTTTGTTTCCGGTGGGAATGGTTCAGTATATTTTAATATTGATAAAGATAACGGGTGGATAAGCATAACTAAACGATTCATTACTTTGGGCAATCATTACGAATTAAAAATAAAAGCGGTAGATCGAGGAGTTCCACCTCTCTCTGACGAATCAATTGTCACTTTTGTTGTAACGGGTGAAAATCTCCATAGCCCCAAGTTTACAGCTTTTAGTTACCAAGTGTTAGTACCTGAAAACGAACCTGTAGGATCTGTAATTTTGACTGTTCGAGCTAGCGATGACGATAATGGACCCAATGGTATAGTAAGATATGTAATTTCATCGGGCAATGAAGGAAACGAATTTGATATTGATCATAAAAGTGGAACTATTACTATTTCACAGTCACTTGATTACGATACTATTCAAGAATATCGTTTAAATATTACAGCAAAGGACCTTGGATTTAAGTCTCGAGAAACTACAGCAACACTAACAATAACGTTGACGGATATAAATGATAACGCCCCAATATTTAACCAAAGCCTTTATGAAACTTTTTTGTCAGAAAATGCACCGATCGATACTTTCATTTTTAAAGTAGAAGCTTCTGACATAGATTCTCCTAAAAATGCCATTATTAGATATCGTATTAAAGGTGAAATATCTGCATTGTTTCGAATTGACCAGACTTCCGGTGAAATATTTTCGATGAAAATTTTCGATTACGAAGAGAGTACAAGTTACGAATTACATGTAACAGCAGAAAATCCGGATTCTTATATGCATAGCGAAACTAAAGTTATAGTTCATATAAGTGGTGTAAATGAGTATTATCCAAAGTTTGTACAGCCAGTATTTCACTTTGACGTCTCAGAATCAGCAGATGTGGGCACAAATGTCGGTGTAATTCAAGCTATGGACCAAGATAGTGGTGACGATAGTATAATTTACTACTTGTTTGTAGGATCTAGTAACGACAAAGGGTTTAGTATCAATTCTCAGACTGGGGTTATTAGGGTTGCTAGATATTTAGATAGAGAAACGCAAAACAGAGTAGTTTTGACTGTACTAGCCAAAAATGCTGGCAGTATTAAAGGAAATGATACTGATGAAGCGCAAGTCACTATTTCCATTCAAGATGGAAACGATCCACCTGAATTCTTTAAGAACATCTATGAGGTCACCATCTCAGAAGGCGTTCAAATTGGCGAAGAAATTGTTCAAGTGAAAGCAGTGGATAAAGATGTCAGACCTCAAAACAATCAATTTAGCTACTCTATTATTGATGGCAGTATGAATCAAGATTTTAAAATAGATCCACAGACCGGTGAAATAGAAGTAGTGCGTCAGTTGGATAGAGAAACTACACCTTTTTACTTACTAATTATTGGCGCGATAGATACTGGTGCACCACCACAAACAGGAACTACAACTGTTAAAATAACTTTAACAGATGTAAATGACAATGGACCCATATTTGATGTATCTAGTTTTGAAGGATCTGTGTATGAAAATGAGCCACCCAATACAAGTATTGCTACACTTTCTGCCAAAGATTCTGATTTACCACCTAACGGGGCACCGTTTTCGTATGCTGTTGTCGGAGGACGACACAAAAATTATGTGAAAGTAGAAAAGCATACTGGTGTTCTTAGAACGACTCAGAAAATTGATAGAGAATTGACTCCATTTTTAGAAATTGAGATCGTAATAGAAGATAGTGGGAAACCTGCAATGAAATCTAGTTACACAATTCATGTTAAAGTATTGGATAAAAACGATAATCCACCTACTCCTAGATCAGTACACATAGTTGTTCATGCTTTTAATAATAAACTAATAAATGATAAAATAGCCGATGTTAGACCGAACGATCCAGATTTAGTTGGTGAATATAAATGTCGCATTTTGAAAGAGACTGCATCTGATAATACTCTATCAATAATGAGCATTAAAAATGGATGTGATTTGGTAACAAATGCTATTTTACCTGGACAAGGTTATTCCTTTTCAGTCTCGGGAAATGATGGGATCCATAACGATGTCATTTCATCCGTTAGTGTGGAGTTTTTCAATTTCGATAATACGACTGTTGATCAATCTGTTACAATGAGAGTTTTAAACATGAGTTCGGCAACATTTCTTATTCACTATTATAGAAGTATGTTAGAAAAATTAAAAGATGGATTGAGCAATAACGGACTAGTTTATCTATATAGCATAAAAGAAGTCGACAATATTTTAGATTTAACTGTAGCCATTAAAGAGGAACAAAAAGTAAGAAAAAAAGAAAGTACCGAAATGTATTTCAAAGAAAAGGAAGCATCTATAAAAAAATTGCTAAAAACTGAAATACTTGTACCATACTTGCCCTGCACTTACCATCACTGTGATAATGGCGGTATATGCACACATTCCATTCACGTATTGAATAATACCAAAATAACTGACAGTCCTACCTTGATAATTTCTTCTCCGTTGGTTAGTAATGATTACACTTGTCATTGCACAGATAGATTTACTGGAAATAATTGTGAGAAACCACAAAATCCTTGTTCACCCAATCCATGTCAGTACGGAGGACAATGCCGCAAGCACGGATATGATTTCATTTGCACTTGTCCATCTCGACGTGAAGGAAAAACATGCGAACTGGAACGTGGTGATATTTGCAGTAGCAATCCGTGTAAAAACGGTGGATCGTGCAAAGAGAGCCCCGACAGAAATTCTTTCTTCTGCTTGTGTCGTCCTGGTTACCGCGGAAATCAATGCGAAGCTATAGTTGATACTTGTAGACCCAATCCTTGTATGCACGGAGGAATATGTATGAGCTTGAAACCCGGGTATAAATGTAGCTGCACAAATGGTAGATACGGTAAACATTGTGAAAGTTCAACGTTTGGTTTTAATGAATTGTCTTACATGAAATTCCCAGCTTTAGATGCTTCAACGAATGATATAACAATAACGTTTGCCACAACAAAACCAGACGCATTGCTTTTATATAATTACGGCGCCCAAACTGGTGGCAGATCAGATTTTATTGCAATAGAATTAATCGAAGGAAAGCCAGTATTTTCATTTGGAGGAGCGAGAACTTCCATAACTTCCATTGCGATAACAAATGGCAAACAAAATTTAGCTGATGGAAAATGGCACAAATTAACGGCTATAAGAAATGGACGTGTTATCTCATTAAGCGCTACAATATGTATAGATCACGGAGACGTTTGCATTGAATGCAAACCTGGTGATGACACTTGTTATGCTGATGACACCGGACAAGCTGGGTAAGTTCAACTTACTTAATTGAGTCAAAAATTAATATCATTAACACGTACCAGTGATACATAAAACATTTAATTTTTATTGTATCTATTTCATAATTGTATTAGCTGAGATATTGAATTACATATTAGAAATATTGAGTAGTCATTTAAGGAATTTTAAGGCTAACGTAAGGATCGTCTCAGACATAATATAACTATATTACCTAGTTGTATTTACTACTAACTTTCCGCCCGCGGCTTCGCTCGCAAGGACTACAAAGTTATACCGGGACAGTTAAAGGAACGTGACGCTCCAGAACATTGTAACACTTTCTAGAACATTCTGAAATTTAACTATCTAAGAAACTTCTATACCTTATTTGATAAAAATCCATTTAGACATTTTAGCTTGAAGAATAGCTATCCCATAAGTCGGTCCCAAAATCAGTCAGCCGTTTTGGAGATTAAACGGAGCAGACAGATAGACTAACAGACAATACGATTTTTTATATGTATGTAAAAAAATTGCTTTTCACTCCTGACAACTCAGTCTTTATGTTTGCAAAATTTCAATTAAATCGGATCAGCCATTTCGACGATTAGCCCTAACAAACAAACAAACAAACAGACAAAAACCAACTTAGGACACTCCTGATAACCTTTTTATATGTTTGCGAAGATTTATAGAAATGGTTCAGTCGTTTTGGACATTAGCCGGAACAAAAAGACAGACAGACAACCACACGGACTAAAAAAAATTTACCTATATCACTTCTGACAACCTTTTTTTAATGTCTGCATAGTTTCATTAAAATCTTTAAACGTTTAGCTTGAACATTCATATAGACAGACAGATAAACAAAAAGTAGCGCATGTCACTCCTCACACCCATTTTTTCACGTCTGCGAAATATTAAAATTGATTTAAATATTTAAGAGTTTAGCTCCAACAGACAGAGAGACGGCCAGACAAACAAACAAAAAGTATTGTATGTCACTCCTGACAATCTATTAATTACATCTTTGAAAGTTTCATTTAAATAAGTTCAGCCCTTTCGGAGATCAGTTCGAACAAACAAACGAACGGACAGACAGATGGATAAACAAATAATATTGTATGTCACTCCTGATAATCTTTTTATCATATCTGTGAAGTTTCATTGAAATCAGTTCAGCTGTTTCGGAGATCAGCTGGAACATACCAACAGACGGACAGACAGAGAGACAAAAAGTAGTCTATGTTACGAGAGTAACAATAGTGCCCTCTGTACGTCTGCAAAGTTTCATTGAAATCGGTTCAGCCATTTTAGAGATTAGCCAGAACAGACAGATAGACAAAATGCAGCTTATGTCACTCCCTATAATGCCCTCTGCATGTATACTAAGTTCATTGAAATCGATTTAGCCGTTTCGGAGATCAGTTCGAACAGACAAATAGACAGCCAGACAGACAAAAGTAGCCAATTTCATCCCCTATAATGCCCTCTGCACGTCTGCAAAGTTTCATTGAAATCGGTTCCGCAGTTTCGAAGATTAGCCGGAACAGACAGACAGATACTACAATTTTATTAATATAGATTAAAAAAATAAGGTAGTAGAAATAACAAAAGAATTAATCAATTTCCTAAAAAAAATACATCACCTTTAAATTATTAGTATTTCGTGTCCAAAGGACAAAACGAAACCCTATTGCTACGAAACTACAGTCTGCCTGTCGGTTTGTCCGTCTCTAGCTCGTGAATAGATTATTTACTCACTTGGAATTGGGATATTTTGTGTAGAATGTAAATCCAAAACCGATCATTAAATTAGAAATTCAATTGAATAATTTTTATTTATCTGTACTTACCGTTTTGTTGACGTGTTCAAATATCATTTCAGGACTCTTAACTTCAACAATGAACCAGTCCTCATCGGTGGATTACATAAAGCTGATCCAGTGTTAGAACGTCCCGGGCAAATTCATTCTGATGACTTTGTGGGATGCATGCACAGCATTTCCATCAATGGTCGACTACTAAATCTTACTCATCCGTTACATTCTCGAGGTGTTGATACTACTTGTGGGAGATCTGAAAACGGAGTTTGCTACAAAAAAGATATTTGTACTGATTCTGGTGAATGTTTAGATAGATGGAAAACAAACTATTGCAAATGTGATAGAAGAATTTTATCGCCAGATTGTAACAGTGCATTGCAATCGATATCTATTGGACATGGTGGACACGTACAATTTGTTATAACTGATAAACATAGGCGCGTGCAGTTGTTGGAGACATTTTATCGTGGTTCTACTAATTGGAATAAAAGAAACACCAAGTTGAGCAAGGTAACTGGGAAACTAACAAACCCACCAAAGACTGTGACATTCTTTTTCAGAACTCATAGAAAAGAGGGTACGTTGTTTTACGCAGCAACGGATAAATATTACACTCTTATAGAACTAATAGACGGAAAACTTATTTACATTTCTAAACAGAATAATTTTGTAAATATGACTTCAGCTGACCAACAAGATCTTTCAAATGGCCAATGGCATAATGTCACTTTACATTCACATAGTCGAAGTATCCGATTAATAGTCGACGATGGAAATGTCGGAGAAGAACTTGATGCTGCAGGAGTTCATGATTTTTTGGACCCGTATTTAACCGTACTTTCTTTAGGTGGTATCAAAACCGAGTGGATTCAAAAAATCAAATATAATTCTTTTGAGGGTTGTCTTGCCAATTTTACAATTAATAATGAAATTCAACCGTTCAAAGGCAATGGAAGTATTTTTAATGAAGCTATACGCAAAGGCAAAGTAATTTTTGGGTGTCATGGAGCATTTGGTATTGGATTGGCACAAACCACAGATCCGTTAAGTATAGGAGTAACTTTGGTGATTGTATTCTTTATTATTTTGATAGTGGCTATACTAGTGTCCTTTATTGTCTTCCGCCTAAGGAAACAAAAGAAAGAAAAGAGTGATGGACCTAATACTAAAACAAACATAATACATTCAAAACAAAATGGTGGTTCTGCCATTTTAAACACTCCAAATCTTATAGCTGGTGCGAATGATAGCATTATGAATCGAAATATACACAATAATGAAACTAACATAAATAACTATATGTCAGAAAGTGCAGATATAATGCGGAATGTAGGACATATTGTTGGACCAGAACTATTATCCAAGAAGTATAAAGAACGTGAGATTTTAGGTATGGATCACACCAGATCTCAGCGCCCTGATATAATTGAACGAGAAGTAGTAGGGAAAAGTCCCGCGTTGCGAGAAGATCATCATCCACCACCACCACCTTCAACAAACACGTCACATCACACACACGAGCATCCGAACGGCATGGATTTGAATTCGGATTTGCCCGAACATTATGACTTAGAAAATGCTAGTTCGATAGCACCGTCTGATATAGATATAGCTTATCATTATAAAGGCTTCAGAGAAGCAGGTGGAGTCAGAAAATATAAGGCAACACCACCGCCGATTGCCAGCTATCATCATAAGCATCAAACCCCTCAACATAGACATTCACCCCTTCACGCTACGGCGTATCCACCAAGAGTTTTGTCACAAACCTCACAACCATCCTCGGGGCCTAGACAACATCAAACTCCTTTAGCGCGACTTTCACCGAGCAGTGAACTCAGCCAACAACCACGGATATTAACTTTACATGACATTTCGGGAAAACCTTTACAAAGTGCTTTACTAGCCACCACATCAAGTTCAGGAGGAGTAGGAAAAGATGTTTTAAACAGTAACAGCGAACGAAGTTTAAACAGCCCCGTAATGTCCCAACTCAGTGGGCAGAGTTCTTCTGCCGGTAGAAAAACACCAAATGCGCCTCCTCAAGTTCCTTCAGTAGTATCCGTCGGTGCGGGGGCGGTGGGACTTACAGCTGAAGAAATTGAAAGAATGAACGCGAGACAACGAACTTCGAGTCTAGTGTCTACTTTAGATGCTGTGTCCAGTTCTAGTGAAGCCCCACGAGGTGTTGGTGTCGGTCACCATATGTCCCATCGCCATCATTCGCCACAAGCTGACAACAGAAGTTCCACCGGCTCTGACGAAGAGAGTGGTAACGATAGTTTTACTTGTTCCGAGATAGAGTACGATAACAACAGCATCAACGCGGACAAGCAAGACGATGTCAGGCGACCTAATGTAAGCAACACGGGTGGAGCTAAGACACCTATACTGCCACCGCCTTATGAATGTTTCGAATCCTCGTTTAGAGGTTCTCTTAGCACGTTAGTGGCTTCGGACGATGATCTAGCACCTCACGTGGGATCCGCGCTTTATCGGCAAGCCAACGGGTCTCCTGCTCCGGCGCCATTAGGTTGGGACTACTTGTTAAATTGGGGCCCCAACTTTGAAAGTATGATTGGAGTGTTCAAAGATATAGCCGAATTACCTGATGCTGTCAACGGCAGAATGCCTGCCTCGTTACGCTTACCAAACGGAACTCAGAAGCCTTCCGAAGAGTATGTATGATGTTAAAGAATGTTATAATTATTTTTGTAAATATATTGCGTGATAAATATTGTAGATAGTATGAACGTTTGTACAAATTTTTTGGGACCTTGTATCAAGATCCGCTTATGTAAGCTCTCTTGCCATATCTTGTTGAACCTAGTTATTAAGTGTACCATATCCTGAAGTTAATGAGATTACGACTTACTCTGAAAATAATTTATAAAACGCTCAAACCTCATTGTATATAGAACTATTGTAGGCATAATATAATTCAAGTTGGATATCCAATAATAGTATAAATGTTTTGTGGGCTTTAAATGTATATTACTCATACATCATATCATTGTTCACTATACATAAATTTTCAAATCAACTTACTGAGCCATACACATGTGAACAACGTGCCAAATGCCTTTTATCTTGTTCTTATGAACTGACTGATTAAATTTTTTTATGTGAAATATAAAATATTTTGAAATAAATTTTTGTTTGTATTTGACCACTAAAAAGTAGTTACTGTCTTAAAGACGTCGTCACAAATTAAAATTTAAAGTAATTTGCGCAAAGGAGAAATCCTGTGAAGAAATTTGTCTTGCATTTGTATGAAGTGTATACTTATACTTTAATTTTTCAAAATTAATGACATACCATATTGTTTTTATAATGTACCTACCTTAGGAAACCACGTCAAAAACCATTCAAAAATATTCTTTTTGTAATTAAGATGGTTTTCTTTTTCACTGTACCAAAATGTACATGTTTTGTTACGATGAATACCGGAAATCATTATTAAAATTTAATAAACAACTTTTTTTGTTTATGAATAGGGCATCATTTTTAACCGACTTCAAAAAGGAGAAGGTATGGTTTAGTAATTCAGGTGTTTGCATCTTGGGTTATCATCTTATGCTGCTAAGCCGATGATGGAAACTACAGCACTCCTTAATAGTTTCGAGTTAGGGGATAACACTGCGATTTGTCGTCTGTTTTCTCCAAACGTCTCTGTTTTATTAATTATATTAAATACAAATAAACAACAGTAACTTATAACTATTTTTTTTCACATAGAATTAAAACCGGCTTTAAAACTTAAATTAAAAAGTTAAAAATTATATATATTAAAGTAGAGAAAGAGAGTATTCATGGACGGCATATAGTTTATGTTTGTTAAAGTTTTCTGACTTAAGTACACAATATCACTGACACCGTGCATCGGAGGGCACGTTAAGCAGTCGGTCCCGGACGCTGTCAATAGATGGCGGACGTTACAGTTCCCAACCCACAGTGGAGCAGCGTGGTGGACTTAAACTCCAAGCCCCCTTCCTCACCCTGGGGGAGGCCTAAGCCCCTGCAGTGGGGTAAAAATGGGCTGATGATGATGATGATGATATAGTTTATGAAGCTAGTGCCAACTCAGACACTTTATATAGGTACTTGCCTGGTAATTAAAATTACAAAAATAACATATTTACAACTATAACAATAATTGAAAGTGAATGACTTGGCATCGTTAATACTCTTGTCTGTAAAAGAAAAACATTAATTTTAAATGTTTAGTTTAAGTTTCTGAAGTCGAATTTTCTTTTTTCTTTTTTGAAAAAAATAATAATATATTTTATGGTACTATGGTACTTAAGGGCTTTGCAGTTTGATCTGAAACTGTGCCGCAGTAAGAGCTGATTTCGTAATAACACCCTTTAAACGCCTTGACCTCAGTAAAGCATGGCGTTTTACGGGGCAAGCGGGCAGAGAAGTGGCGTGCATGCTGTCCACCACTGCCTCATTACCGCTTCACTAACGACGCTACCATTTATTTACATTTGTTTATCATGCACGCACCTTAGCACGTCCCGCCAAACGCTCGACGCCCCGCTCTATTCAGGCCGTAAGGTTATATTGTTTTACATGTAAGCCTATGCAAAAAACAAAAAACAAATTAGTATCACATACACATAGAACTCAATGTGTCACGGAAGCTATATGATATATGTTACAAACGTAATTGCCTAAAAAACTTATCGAGTCACGATAAGTGTAAAACCAATTAGTTTTAACAATCATTTACATATTTTAACTAATAAAACCTTAGAGTTGTAGAAATTTTATTTCAAATCTCGATAAATATTAAAATGTTGCCATTAAAATCAAGCACAAACGTAAGAAAAACGTTAATTGGATAGTATAATTTGACATTGCATTGAAAATAGAATTAAACATCGTCGTAAATTACCGGAAGAATACGATAAACTCTAATAAGTACTGTAACTATGTTTTTCAGTCCACAGTTTTTCTGTTCCTACAAAGCGAGTCGTTCGTTTCTTTTCTTGAAATTCTCCAACTTATCAACGTGAGTCATTTCGTAGTCTTTGAGGAGTTAATAATTTTAGCTACTGCATTAGTTATTCTTTAATTATGGTGTCGTTTATTGATTCCGCGGACTTGATAATATGCGTTCTCGGTGAGTGATATTGATTTAGCTTATCAGAATTTCGTAAATACCTAATAGAGATAACTAAAAACTATTCTATTAATGTTTCGTGATTATTTAACTGTATGATAGTTTAATGCTGCTTCAAAGGCTTCTTTTTAATTTAAATAATAGCTATCAACTTGTAATAATAAACTTAAAACGTGAAAAAAATTATTTCCGTTTTTTTTTTATTAACAAGAAGACATCTGAGTTTTTACACTGACTCATAAATTTAGTTTACAAACTTTGCCTCTTACAAGAAGAAAATTTAACTCTATTAAGGGGGTAGGCTTTTCATACTAAAGAGAGGAATCGGCCCGGTCTAAACTTCGCTGTATTTCTGAATCAATATTTACAGAAAAAAAATATGAGTAATAGGAGAGATACGGTCACAAGGCGGTATGTTTTTTTTTTTTTTTTTGATATCTTGTTTAGTTGTTTTATAATAAATTTCTGAAAACATGATTTCATGATTTGAATGCAAAATATAAAAAAAAAACTTATTGCTCTAGGGATATCCTTTTTTAATGACCCTGCATATTTTGGCTTAAATTCATACACATTTCAGGGGTGGAAACAGTCACGGTCCGCCCGTATTTTAGATGTATTTTTGGGAATTTTCTCTTGTCATTTCTGTCCCTCAGAAATAGGTCGGGTGTACGAGAGATTGAAACGGAGATAGCGATGCCAATTCGAAGCCGCGGAGTAAAAGACTATCCCCTTAAGAAAATTGGTCAAATGTCTGAAGTTGGCACAGAAATAACGCGGGAACTAACAACGCATAGACCTAATCGTCTATAATTCGTGAATAAGTTAAAGCTAGACAGTGATGACAATTTTGTTAGTAAATTTCTGTTATAAGCCGGTATTATGGATTTTTTCTAATTTTTCTAATCAATAGTGGTATAAAAGTTTTCGCGGATAACATTTAACTCACGCAAAAAGGCAACTTTAAAACAAATTATTTCAAAAATCGGACAATGAACTTCATAATAGTTTTAAAATAGCTATTCAACGGGACTCCATTCCTAGACATGTGTACGCTATTATTTAATATAGGAAGAGACACCCTGTATTTTTTTTAATTATTACACACCTCATCATCATCATCATCATCATCAGCCCATTTTTACCCCACTGCAGGGGCTTAGGCCTCCCCCAGGGTGAGGAGGGGGGCTTGGAGCTTAAGTCCACCACGCTGCTCCACTGCGGGTTGGGAACTGTAACGACCGCCATCTGTTGACAGCGTCCGGGACCGACTGCTTAACGTGCCCTCCGAAGCACGGTGTCAGTGATATTGTGTACTTAAGTCAGAAAAACTCATTGGTTGCCCGGATTCGAACCATGGCCCGATGGGGCCAAATTTGAGACAGGCTCGTTGCGCTCTGGGCTATCACGACACCTACACGCCTACGTAGCTGTTATAAGGTAGATATCAATAAATATCCAATATTTAATTAACACGGACGGACAGCCAGATGGATCGACGGACGGAGTTGTAGAAACTACTAGGGCTCTTAGCCTTAAACCTGGACACAATGCCTGGACAGAAGAATAGCAACTGAATATTGTGGCTATTGAAACTCGCTTAACCAAAGGATTTGCTTGAATATCCCGTCTTGTATCCGACCTATATATACAATTTAATGTCTTTGTCTGTGACCAAAAATATACATTACGATAAAATTGAACTACGAAAATTGAAAATTGTTTTTAAGGGATCAAAGAAAATAATATTTCTTAAAATTTTGAGAACACATAATCATATATCAATATGTAATAACGACAAAAAATAATATGACTAAAAATATATAGACATAGTAAAATTTTTGGGATTCATCTATCGCCTTATGTCATTTACAAACAAGATGTAAAATTATTTTAACTGATAACAAAGCCAGCAGAGGACATTGCTTCCATGGTCAGTAGGATAGCATATCTATATGTGTTAGATACACATACAGATACGCTATCTGACAAAACAGGAACCATACAATTGAACAGATGCTGGATATAACAGATAAAGCATATTAACGTACGTATACAATGCGTGTCTCCGAAGTTGGAATAATCTTCCTATTTATTACGACCATGGTAAATATGGACCGTTTCCGTAGTACAAGTAAGATATTAGTGGAAATACAAAAAAAAATCTAATACCGCCATAGCTAACATTAAAATGTCGTGATAGCCGTGTGGTGACGAGTTCGCTTCTTGTTTATGAGAGCACATTAAGCCATCGGTCCCGGTTGCCAACATCAGATGGCAGTCGTTAAAATCCACCAACCCGCACTGGAGCGGCGTGGTGAACTAAATTCCAAGCACCCTCATCCTGAGGGAAGGCCTAAGCCCCTGTAGTGGGGCATAATAGGCTGATATAGTATGATATAGTAATATAAAAAATTAGTCGGCCAAGATGTTTCGTTTCATCGGGAAAGGTTTTTATTAGTGTCATATTTGTCTCATAATCGTAGGATGTGAAAAACTTGCCATCATTATTCCCTATATACAGTGTTTGAGGCATGGACCGCCAAAATTTTTTGGTAGAGTCGGGGTTCAGGTGCCAATTTTCAAACATACCAATCTGTGTCGTAAGCATTATCGTAATTGAAATATTTTTTTAATTTTTCGAAAGCTCGACTTAAAATCCTCAAACTATATTGTTTGTAGTTTTAACATAATGCACGAAATAACTTTTGTCGTATTTTGAAATGATTTTTTTTCTAAATCAATCATTATTTAATACAATTACTGATTACGAAAAATTGTAACAAAACATTTAAAATTAGATCACATCCCAAATTACGGTAACAAGACAGGTGAAACCTACCACATGATCCCTCGAATCTCCCAAAAATTGTTGGTCCATGAGCCAAATACCTAGCATCAATGCTGGCTTGCTCTTGCGTTCTTCTAATTAGTTCTAATAAGCCAACGATATGTGTATTGATTTAAAAAATAAAGATCGTTCATCTTTTTATCGTTCTAGAGTAAACTAGCTCCATCTGTTAGAACCTCTAATAATTACGTAGTGACAATTTGGTCATTGGTTGTCTGATATAACTTTGGCGGGGCGTAGTATTTCGGTTTGTATCACGATACGAAATGCAACTTTTTACATATTAATGTTTACACGTCAACTACCCATACGTCATTAGAAATTATGAATATTTGCACAATGTGCATTTCGTTGCATTATGAAAAATCAGAAAAGTACGACTTGACTGGAAGCTCTCTTCTGCGTTTATCGTCTAACCACTCATACTCTAGCTAGCTCGTGTAAGATGGCAAGTTTCAGTGTGCGAAGTCCCCGCACGCCAGACTTCACCGCCGCGAAATCCCCGTGCGCCGGTCTTCAACCCCGCAAAATTGCGTTTGTCATTTTCAATACTGTGAAGTAACATTTATGACTATTAAAACCAAACGCTGCAGTCAAATTCATTTACTCTATGTGAAAAACTAAATGAGTAAAATAAAAACAGTTATTTAACATTTAATGTTGTTTATGTTTATTGATATTTTTCATTATCTTCCAATTTAAAATATGAATTTTAGAAAAAAAAATTAGGTAGGTAGGTCAAATTATCACATTTCAATATTTTTCCCGAAAGAATTATTGGTACAGCGTAGTTATCAAGAAAAAGGTAAATACTATGCGCGAGAAAAGAGCGACCGGGGAAGGCTATTCTGTCGGCGACGCCGGCCGGCAATCCCGACAGTCATCACTCGCCCTTGTAGCTCCACGGTAACTCGATAACTTCGATCTCAATATTTTGATACTTAGTACTGAAAAACCACACATTTTATTTTTTTCACCAAAGATCGCAAAAATAAGATGATAAAAATAATCACCTGAATACTTAGAGATATATTACTATATATATATAGCAGACTGATATACAATTTTAAGTTGGCCAACTATCGAACAGCAGTCGGCCGATAGGTGGCCAACTTTTTAATTGTACCTAATCGAATGGGAATCTCGGTTCTGATACAATTGGTGTCCAATGAATTAGTTGGACGATTTAGTTGAATGACAACAGTCGGCCGATAGTTGGTAAAACTTTTTAATTGTGTCTAATCGAAAAGGAATCTCGGTTCTGATACGATCAGTATCCAATTAATTAGTTGGACGATTTAGTTGCATGAATTGTGCGCGGGCTATCATTAACTTACTTGACTATTAGTATACTCTGTCATTTAGTTGGCCAACTTAAAATTATAAGTCTGTCCCTAAAGCCCTTAGAGCCTTTAAAGTCATAATCCATGGGCGTTGACAACATTACAAGCGCAACTAAATTCCAACAAAATTCACGTTGGTCCTAACTTCAGTTTTTAGGATCGGCCTAATGAACCACGGCGTAGTGCTCAATCTCATATAACTTATTGCCTAAGTGAAGATTAATGGAATCTACGACGCTACGGAAAATGATATTCAATTACCTATACTATAGCTGAGAGAGCTTAAAGGAATCTGCATCCGTGTTGTATTCGTAGCAAGATATTACTTCTAGCCCTTTGAATTTCATAATGTCTCGATAGAGAGTCGGCGTTAAAAAGTAGATAAAAATATCACCTAACAGTTCGGTTATAATTCAGACTGTTCGTACATGGTTAGTATCGCGTAGCGAGAGTATGTGGTCCGCAGAGTCACACACACAAGTATGTAAAAGTTGACCGGTGACCGGTCATTTTTGTTGACATTGTATTGGGTTCGTCCATAAGTTATACAATTAAAGTTTCGCCATTAGTTTGACTTTTCAATATTTGCATACAATATTACTAAACTTTGACTTGACGAACCAGCGACCGTTGACTAAGCAGTTAGAGTTTCTAACCACTCGGCCATTCGGTCTGTCACATAAAAAGTAAAAACATAACAGGTAACTAATTTTTAAAGCGACGAATACAGTACGGAACTTTCGTTATGCGAGTTCCAATCGCAATTCATCGGATTTTTTTAACAGCTACGCATCCATGTACACGTTATAGTTGACAATATCAGAACCTGTTATGTCAATTTAAGGTATGAACACGACATATACAGTCACTTGTCAAGTAAATGGTTTTCGCTATCGTTCCACAACTTCCGTCGCGGCGAAACAATTGTCATATACGACATTAAATGAGCCGTTAAATTTTTTATTACATTCTAACGTTGTGTAAATTTTCATAAGATGCCGTTGCGTGACAAATTTTCTGCAATGATCGACTTGTGCAGTTTTGTCATGAAAATTGTATAATTTACAACTGTAGTTTCTTCTCAAGGGTTATTTATTTACTGAGATTAAAACTAACACAATAAAAATCTAAAAATAATTTATGTTTCATTAATCCGTCCCCGTCGAAGTCAATGAGGCATGATTTTTCAATAAAGTAAGTCAGAATCAAACCTTTCAAATACTATATAAAAGTTCAGTTTATCACAAATATTAGAATATGCAAATTCTAAGGGAGAGCGCCAGACAAAAACCGGACGGGACGCTGCAATATGTAGAGTGAATATTGCAGTACAAATCAATGCAGGCGCTTTGCATTCATATATTCAACAATTCTTTCGTCTCTAACATTGGTTTCATTTCTTCTATGTCAGTGTACCTAACCTATATATACATGCGTTTTATGAACCAGGTAAAATAACCATATAAACGTAGTTTAAGCAGCCTTGAGTTAGTAACGCCGAAATGTTGAAGTAATATAGAAATGCTAGATATTACACACAACGAAGAAATATGTGTTAATATTAACATGCAATCGTTTTAACATACATATAATGTAAGGAGTAAACTCAGTAAACTAGATCGATACTACAGAATAACGATACAATTTGGGAAAAATTATTCGTTTTAAGTTTTAATTTTATTTAATTAATTTAAAAAAAAAACAATCAAGAAAAACTAATAATATTTAAATAAAATAAACAGGGCGAAATAAAATGAAATAATTTTTTTTTATGAATTAAGTTAATATTAAATTATTACATTTATTAAAAGTTAAAATAATGCTTTTCATCGGTTCCAACAAGTTGTGAGCAACTTGAGTGAAATTATTATGTAAATTAAGCAATTTATATATCACTAAGACGTGGTTTGTCTGAAATTTATATGGCCCCATAGAGCCATGGTTCGAATCCGGGCGTGTACCAATGAGTTTTTCTGACTTAAGTACACAATATCACTGACACCGTGCTTCGGAGGGCACGTTAAGCAGTCGGTCCCGGATGCTGTCAATAGATGGCGGTCGTTACAGTTCCCAACCCGCAGTGGAGCAGCGCGGTGGACTTAAGCTCCAAGCCCCCCTCTTCACCCTGGGGGAGGCCTAAGCCCCTGCAGTGGGGTAAAAATGGGTTGATGATGAAGACTTTGTTTGACGGCCCTGAAGTCAGTTTTTTTTAAATTTTTGTTTAGAATAAAAAGTAAGTGGCCAGTAACGTTTTGCGTTTTCATATAAAAGATTCGTATTTTAATATTAGTAAAAACAGGGGGGATTCCGCTACTAGAAGAAATAATGGATTTTCATACATTTTTCTCTCCCACGGGAATAAAGAAGAACTTTTCGCCTTCTTTTCTAAAGAATATTAAAGCGCTTTTCGAGCAGGTGTAGTAGGTATAAAGACGTTTTATTATATCTGCTTTCCTAGTTAAAACAAAGCTTTGACCTTATATTCTATATCTAGTTTCAGCATTCCGCATAGGAAATGCCCATGAGTGCGTTATGCCACCAATGGAGTGCCCCAATAGCAATATTACATTCTGGTTGTATACAAAGTAAGTAGTATATATTAAGTTTGTGTGTAGAAATTAGTTTAACCTATTCGCTACTCATTAACCATAATTGGTCAGATTGAAGGAATTCAATTGATTGAAGGCCCATTTAATTAACACAGACAATTGATTGATGACTAGTTAAAAGGTTAAATACATACAAATTATTCTATTAATTTGTCTTAATTAATTTGGCCGTCGTAGAATGTATTGAAACTGAAAAATTATATACAATGTTATGCGGATTATTGTGTCTATTACTAAATGCATAGATAATTATATCGAATATTAATAATCAAGTATGGACGACTCGTTCTTCAATTAAATTCTAATCAATCAACCCTCGTACTTGGGGCACAAATTAAACGTATATTTGAACAAAAAAATATTTCATATACATACTATTATTATTACTTTAACTACAACTTCTTTCAAAATTTCAGATTAATGTGGCAAATTTTTCTCTAAATGATTATTTTGTTAAAGATGATTTAGTTTAAATTTCCTAAAATACTAGATTTGTTTAAAATTTATAATGCTTATTGTACCTGTAAATTTTTGAGTATCGATGGTCAATAAAGCGGGTGAGGAGCGGAATCGGTTCCTGAGGTCTGAAACTGTAATTAGTATGGCGCTGAGATCCTTTAACAATTTTGCCAATATGGCAATGTTGTCGTGAAACAAAAAAAAAACTGTAGATGAGTGATGTTCAAGCCATTAAGTTCGATGCCATAATTATTCTTCTTCGATTCAAAAACATGAAGACAAATTCCAAATGCTGTGATGAAAAGTTTCGGCGAGACTTATCTTCTTTTATCTTGCATACCACATTATACCATCAGCTCATTATTGCCCACTGCAGGGGCTTAGACTTCCCCTCGGGATGAAGGGGCTTGGGCTTGGAGCCTAATTAACCACGCTGCTCCAGTGAGGGTTGGTGGATTTTAACGATTGCCATCTGTTGATGGCAACCGGGATCGAAGCCTTAACGTGTTCGTCGAGGCATAGAGTCGGCGATAGTAATGTACATAAGTTAAAAAAAAAAACTTATTGGTACATGCCCTGGGATTCGAAACACGGAAATAGGAAGGCGATATCTCACCGAAACTCTTTAACATAACACAGGTAGACGTCTTCAAGCTTTTGAAATATGGAGGATATGGTATCACCATTGGTGACAAAATTATCATTCACTTTCCTTTGTTTTTCGAAGATATATCTAGCCCCATAATGATAAAATGCCTGAAAAACTCATCTTAAATCTTAGGAACTAATTATACGCGCTTCCGTCACCATGGAGGCTTAAAAATTAGGATAGGATCGACAATAAAATTAAAAAAGCTAGCATTTTAGCATATAAATTCTACATTTCTAAAACAAACATCATTCAAACTTTTTTATTGTAAGTATATATATATATATATATATATATATATATATATATATAATATATACCTACTATCTAGGGTGTTTCCACTTGAATCCCCAGCATCCCCAAGGGGAGCAACGGACACTTACTTTGGCACTCTAATCCCCACAGTGGGGAGCATAATGAACTGATAATTTTTATTCCACTATGCTCCCCAAAAGTTTGTTCTACCATATCTGTGTTAGCTTATCATTGGCATGTAGACCTAGAATATAATAACATTTTGTAAATTAGGCTGTAAGCTTCCCAAACACAATAAAATAAAAATAAAGAAAATAAAACAATGCTTTGGCCCCAAGTTATCAGTATTTTAGCCAAATGCAGCTCCTGTAAGTAGCCATCCTGCCTATTAAGTGACCATTTGAATAAGGATTATTTACTAAATAAAGTTTTTAGAGGAGTTTCCCCCATCATCAGTTTTGAATTTTTCAACACTTTTAGCTATAGTTTGACTAAAACCGCTTTACCGCGCCTTAGATATGTGCGCGGCGCGGAGGGAGGCAGCTGCTCTGTCAGTCCGTCACGTCGGCTGCCTTCCTCCTCGCTTACATCGTACATACAAAATTCAAAATTCAAAAAGTTTTTATTCAATATAAGATGTTTGCACACACTTATTGAAAGTCGTAAAAATTGATTAGGTACCGGTTCAAAAACTAAGAGGAGAAGAACCGGCAAGAAACTCCTCTCTGTTTATTTTATTTAAATATATGTCTTTCTTAATTGTTTTTTTTTTTTAATTTAAAGTCTTACAACTATTACAATGATGTCCATGCACACTTATCATTTAAATACTCGCTAATACAATAGTAAGCTTTTTTCATGAGTTGGACTTTAACTCGCTTTATAAATTGATTAGAATTCAAGTCTAACATTTCTTTTGGAATTTTATTATAAAAACGGATACAATTTCCCATGAATACCTAAGCTAAGGCGCGGTACAGCGGTTTCGGTCAAACTATAATTTTGTGCACATATGTTTCGTTTATTTATATAAACGCTACTATCAATTTATTTACTTAATTGTTTTTAATAAATTTTATGCCACGGATGTATTATACAGTTTTTTTAAATCTAAGTGATTATTAAAAAAAAAACTTTTATTGTAACATATGTTGTTGTTATTGTGTAACATGTATTGTAATTAATTTTACATTTTCTAGGTCAACGCAGAATAACCCTCACGAACTACTAGCTTTGGACCCGAAAACGATAGATTCAGCGTCTTGGGTTCATAACGCCCCAATAAAAATTTTAATACATGGCTACACAGGGCACAAGGACTTCTCTCCTAACACGGAAATAAGACCGGGTAAACAGCGCCATCTGTTCCTTACAACTATAAAAAAAAATGTGTTTACGCATTACCACTGTCAGAATTTATTAAGTCTTGCCGATGATAGATGTCATGTAAAAGGCCATGGTTCGAATCCCAGGTCATGTGCAAATGAGTTTTTCTAACTTATGTACATAACTATCACTGACTCTGTGCCTCGGAGAGCACGTTATGCCGTCGGTCTCGGTTGTCGTTAATAGATGGAAGTCGTTACAATCCATCAACCTGCATAGGAGCAGCGTGGTGGATTAAGCTCCAAGCCCAGGCCCCTTCATCCCTAGGGGAGGCCTAAGCTCCTGCAGTGGAGCATTAATGAGCTGATGGAATGATCGTAGATGGCGTCAAAATTATTTTATTAACTTTAGCTATTCAATATATCTATAAGTATACAATCTCTTAGATAAAAAATTATAATATTATATAAATCCTTTATATGTATGTAGACATATTTGTTCGAATTCAACTTATAAATTATTTTACTTATTTTATAAAACTTTTATAAAGTGTTCATCATTACACTTAAAGTGTTACAGGCTATGAAATATTTTATTGTCTTTCTGTACAACTGTTCGATACCTCTTTACGGCTAATAAAACTGTCGAACCGATTTTTATATTTGATATAATTTGAACTCTGAGAAAGGACGTGGTGCTACTTTTTACCGTAGGAAGTATATTTGTATCCCATCAAAAACAATACTTGTCAAAAAAACCAAGTCTCGCAACTCAGTTGTTCTGCGGTAAAAAGTTGTGAGATCCATGTAATACCAAGTCGGTTATTAATTTATTCGGTTATAAATATATTGAGACTTGGCCATCGCCTGAAAACACGTGTAAATTCAATCGCCTGAAAACACATGTAAATTCAATTATTTAGTGCGATGGCCAAGTCTCAATATATTTATAACCGAATAAATTAATAACCGACTTGGTATTACATGGATCTCACAACTTTTTACTGCAGAACAACTGAGTTGCGAGACTTGGTTTTTTTGACAAGTATTGTTTTTGATGGGATCTCATTTCTTTTTGTATTTTGTAGACAGTTCTATTTTTTTCCTTTTCGGTACATTTTAATTATTGTATATATGTATATCTATATGTATATAGTTTTTCTAAGATATATTATACAACCTTACGCACGTAGGTACGTTTTTTGCATTAATAAATAATTTAATACACGTGTTTTCATGACGGGAATACCCATTTTTTGCTCGATTTGGCAGGGGCACTACCATGCGCCTATATTTATATGGGACTAGCTTAAACCCGCGGCTTCGCACGCAATATAATAATAACTGCCGTAATAAAACATCGTTACGAATAAAGCCAATATTGAAAAATTTAACTGAAGACTTGGCTGTATGGGCTTAATTTTTTTTTTGCGGTCTTTTCTAGATTTTTTAGTTTTTCCTTGATTCATACACCAAACACTACTTATATTCCAAATTTGAAGCTTCTAGGTCTGCTAGAAGTGCCTTAGAATTTTGATGATCGGTGAGTCAGTGAGTGACAAAATTAAGAAATTTGACCCGTTATAATTTCTTAAAAATACTGGTTCAAATTGAATGAAAACGTGTAATATGCTTATATAATATGCCTGCATGGTTACTGAAAATTTCAGTCTTCTAGTTTTATCCACAACGAAGTTACAGGGGTCAAAAATGGTCTGAATTGCTTCGAGAAAAGGATGGTACGGCCGTGACGCTTTTTCGCTCGACTTGGTGGGGGCACGGCCGTGCCCCCAGATGTCTGTAATCTTTTATGCCTAAGCCACTGTAGCGGTCTCAGCGAAATTTAGCACGTATAATAACTTATATTCTTACTTTAAATCGTAGAAGAAGATAAAGTAAAGCGGTAGTTTTGTAAATCTTCGGTTTTTCACAAGTCACTGCTTCCACTCGCGGTTGTGATAGTAGAATAGATAAGATGTAAATATACTGTCATCAATTTTAAGTGGCTTTAGTGGCGGTGGCTGAGCGTCGGTGATGAAGGCGAAAATGAGTGATGTTACGGAAAGTTCCAGTTTTTCCAAGAAATTTTCAGACTTCCATAAAGTTTACTGTAATGTCCTGGAATGTCCCATTAGCCTTCCCAGTACATAGTACACACGTCCAAAGCCGGGTAAAGCTAGTAATAATATACGTTATCATGTAAAGTCACAAGTGAAAATATTTTAGGTTAAGAAAATATTTTCGTCATTTCATTCATTGTATGTACTGCATCATCATATCACATATGGAATCGTTAAGCGACACAAAGCCCACAAAATTTCCAACTTGAAGTAGCATTGGGCAAGCTATCGCTCGAACTGCTGACCTCTGCAGAAGAAGAACTCACAAGTTGTGATCACGAAACATACTTAGTAGTATAGGACGATTTCCTACTAGGTAGAATGAAGGTCTGATGAAAGTGGTGGGCAGCTGCCGTTACCTACGGGTAGTCCAGAACCGCGCGTTAAGAAATCTACAGAGGAATCCAACGCGTTTGAGCCAAAAACATATTTTTCAATACATTTACTATTAATACGGTCTTCATGACATGGAAACTTGTACCGTAATGTTGTATTTTATGGTAGGCCTTTTTACTTATTACCAATCACAAACGAGAATTCTGTTTGTGATGCAAGCGTAGAACTCGAAAAGCTACCCGCTCGCGCCCTTAGCTCTCGCCATTATTACATTTGAAGTATCTACCTAATTGTAATCGCAAATGTATTGAAAAACGTCGTTTGATGCTCATACTCAGTAAGCTGGCTATTATTGTCATCGGTTTATTGTAAGCACTCGGCTTCGCCTTGTGCCTATAAACTCCTCGACTATAGTATGCAGCTTACCGTACTTGCATCATGTACTATTACAGAATCCTATTCTAAAGATTTATGTGGATTACCTTTAAAAACATAAGGTACGTCACGCACTGAGAAAAAATAAGGACACACTATTAAACTTTTTTATTAATTTCAGCGTACATGCAATGTTGTGACTACAATATAATTTCCGTTGATTATAACCCAATAGCTCGAGAACCTTGCTATTTTCAAGCCGCAAGAAACGTGGAACTGGTCGGAAAATGTACCGCGCAGCTCATCGACTCTTTGGTCGATCATGGTTTTCCACTTTCTATTATACATCCGGTAGGTTTTAGTTTGGGCGGCCAGACCGTTGGCGCGATTTCGAACTATTTAAAGTCAGGACAGTTGGAGAGGATCACTGGTAAGTGTAAAAATAAAACAATATAAAGTTATTCGTGTATTCCTAGATAGAAATTCAATGTATTTGTTATATAATTGTAGGTCTGACGGTTTCTTGTAACAATATAATTTATGTAAAATCATTAATAATAATACCTGGGACATCCCACATAGCACCATCTAGTCCTAAACTAAGCAAAGCTTGTATTATGGATACCATACTTATATACATACTTAAATATTCTTTATAATTTATACACTTTTATATAGGTATTGCATATCCGGACACGGGACCAATAGACATGTTCATTCATACAAATATTTGTCCCAGGCAGGAATCGAACCCACAACCATTGTCTCCACAGTAAGGGTGTCTAAGCACTCGGCTAATCAGTCAGTCAAAACTTAGTCACACTTAGCTTAGTCAAACTTATCGATCAGTTTAACTACAATGAATCGTGATACAATGATACACTTCGTAAATCACGTGAAAAGTGATTTATGTGTGTGTGCGTGTTTATATAACTGTGTGCACTACTTTGTTCATGATTGGTCAAGCTATATATTTTGACGTACACAATATCTTTTTCATGTATTTAAATTTTAACACAAAAGACTTGAGAATGTAAAATGTAATATACAAGGTTGAGGTTTTAATGACCAGACAAATTTTAATATTATGACCTTTGATAAAAATCCGTTGGCCGTCTTGTTCCTTTTAAGTATCGTTCAATAGGAAAAAAATCAGTTAAGACTATGTAAACCTTTCCCAAAACTACCAATATTACTCGTCACCATTCACGAGAGCGCCACGTGCACGTGCACGCGCCCCGCCCACATGCCCCATGCCCCGCCCTTTCGCTCTATGTAAGTAAAAGGTAGCCAAATATTGTTAAAAAATATTTATGCTATAATTATTGATTATGAATATTTGACCTATATTTTTATTTACGTAATGAGAAAAATTTTGGCTGGTGCCTAAAATCTCATCCTATATCACACAATGATATCACATCTAAATTTTATGGTATAGTGAACATTTACACAGGTAATTACAAAATACCTACGAACCTAAGAAGTCATTGATTGACACATTACACCATATTAACTTGAAAAGTCTATATTTGTCAGGGTTGTTATAATCACAATGAGCACACGAAACTTTTGTAAAATATATCAACAATACACCAAAAGAACTTATAGTTTAAAAACATAGAAAACATCCTAACACGCATTCACGTTGGGGTCTTTTGGTGCATTAATTGCTCACAAAATTTTGCCAGAGCTTTTTGTTAATTTTGGTAAATAATATTAAACTATTTTGGTAACTATCTGTTGTATTTTTTTTTAAATAGATAAACTCTAAAGCTAGTCAATAGCTATCATACAAAAAAAAATCGGCCTTACTTTAATTAATGCTTTATCACATAAAACTTACAAACTACAGTTTATAACTACTTTTACCCTCACACACAGGTGACGTCTATTGTGTGAGGGCCAGTAGGCAATATAAGTTTCATATATATATAATGGCAAATAAATAAAGATATTTAAAACATAATACAATATGGGTAAAAATATAATATAATTTTTATTATACTTTTTATGATCATTTTCCCAATAATTTACATAAATTCTAACCACAAATACGATATCTCAAGAAATATAAGTTTCAGTAGTTGCTATTCACATCTTTGTAAACATTAAATTGCTTCCGTTGTGAGGAAAAATTGCGACATTTATTAAAATTAGTAATGTGTTAAAATGTCTAGAGTGAGATAAAAAATTCAATGGATTTATATGAAAAAAAAAAAACCTTCAAGATACCGTAGTACGTTTTTATGTGATACATTATATGCCTCTCTTGTCAATTTATCGCTTCTAGGGCTCGACCCAGCTTTGCCGATGTTTGTGAAAAAAGACAAAAATGAGAAATTAGACGCAAGCGATGCCAAATTTGTAGACGTATTGCATACTAATGCTTTAGAAAAAGGTAAACTTGAGGCGTCAGGTACAATTGATTTTTATGCTAACGGCGGTCTTACACAACCTGGCTGTATTGATTCGGAAATGGGTGAGTCATTTAATGAATTTTCTTTTTGTTATTAGTTTTAACTGTCCTAATTGACATTGACGAAGTTTTTCAAGGTTTTAGTCAGAACAAATAATATCATTTAAAAAAAATTAAATGACTCCTTAAACTTGAAATGTATTTATTCTGCGAAAAATGCGCAGGTACAAAATTTATAAATTATAAAGTTTTTAAGAAAAGGTAGATTCGATACCTAGACATTTTTATTCATAATCACAACTCCTATCGGTTTGTTCGTTCAACTGTTACTTGGCTCTGTTGATTGCAGTTTATGCCATACATATCCTAGATGGCGCTAATTTAAATAATTGTTTCTGTATGAATCCCATTGGTGTATTTCTTTAGCTGAATACATACCTACTAATTTTGGTAAAAAATGTCTAATTTAAAATTGCGCGCCAATACACTAAAAATATATTTTTCAATATGTTATTTACCATATACGTCTATTTACTAAGTTTTGTTTAACAATTTTGTAAACTATCAGCAATTCGGTGAATGAATTAGGTAGGTACATTCGTATCCAAATAATGTTTAGTTACATTTTGTATTACCAATATGTCCTTAGAATATAATAAAACAACCAATTGTGGATATCTTAGATTTTTATTTATTCATTCTTTCATGTCTCTGTTTCAGGAAAATCCGGTTGCGATCACGCCCGCGCTCCAGAATATTATGCTGAGTCGATAATTACTGATACGGGTTTCTACGGTACACGTTGTCTGTCATGGATAGCGTATTTGATCGGATGGTGCGAGGTGGTTGGCGCTGAAGAAGAAATTTTATTTGGTGAATACGTGTCTTTGAAGTAAGTCTAGATGTTTACTTTTATGTACTAGATGCGTTACTTCGTATTTCACAAATAGAAAAAATGAGTCGCATATATAAGTAGGTACATGATTTTCGCATTGTACAAAATTTTATTTTTCTTATAGATTATGTGATAATATTAAACTAGCATTTACTAGGATTCGCCGATCCTTTGTATGCCTATCTACTAACCGAAGACGAGTCAATTAACTTGACTCGTACGGCTGTACCGCCGTACTTCTCATATAATAATTTATAGTACCTAACATTGATTTTAGGGGAATATTAAACACGAAAAATCATTATTATTAAAATTGCTTCAACAATATTACTACTTTATGGAAATTCCTTCTCTTTCATAATTATGCGTCCTGTTTTGTTGAAATCTATTGCATGCCTTTTCAATTGCTTCAATAATATTACTACTTTATGGGAATTCCTTCTCTTTTATAATCATGCGTCTTGTTTGTGGTTGAAATCTATTGCATGTCCGTTTAATCGAACTGTTTTAGCTACCTACTCTCTCTAAATAATATTATTTATTGTAAACCAATATAGTATACTAAGCCCGCGGCTCCGCTCGCGTGGACTACACATTTGTACCGGAACCCCTTTTTCCGGAATAAAAAGTAGCCTATATCACTTTTCACCTTATGAACTATATGCCAAAAATAATAGCGCTCCGTCTACAAATATGCAGTCCACGCGAGCGGAGACGCGGGTGAGAGGCTAGTTTGAAAATAAAATATAAACCATTTTACTTGCTAATAATGTACCTTTCTATAAGTAAAAGAATTTAAAAAAATATGATTAGTCGTTTTTGAGATCATCGGTAACAAACAAATAAAAATCTTTCCTCTTTTATATTACTACCTGCCTATAGATTATTTTGTAGGCAATAGTAAACAGGTGATAAAATCATACGTAGTCGGGTTCTGCAATTCAGATTGCATCATTAAAGGAAAAATTAATGTAAATAATATCCTAACAAGTAATACATAATACGTAAAATAGCTACGCACAACCAAAACTAACTAACAAGTCAGTTACGTAGTTTTTTTTAAGTTCTGATTTATTAGTCCATTATATTTTATACGTTGGAACTGATTGTAAACACATTGTATGAGTTAGCAGAGCGTTGCTTCATACAAAAGCATATGTTAAGAAATGTTGTTTTAAAAAGAGCTAAAAGCTAAAAAAAAATATTATTATGTATGTAGCAGGCAAGAGATGTACTTCTACCGGAACGAATTAATTAAATAATGTTTGTACATGTACACAATAAAAATCTTTTTTTACTGTCTGATCCGTACACCTCAGTACAGTTTGCATGTAAAGGAAATCTACAAAATTTCCCTTGAGGAACTAAGAAAAGATCTATGATGTATATACCCTTTGTCTCCTTTGTGGATAATGCCTTACAAATTTAGCTTCAGAGATATTAGTATGTTTCGATAAATACAGTATTAATCTGTTAAAGAATTTATTGAAGTATGAAAATTAATGAATCAATATACTCAACATTTGCAAGGGTCCATCGTATGGTTTTATTTAGGCCAACACGATGAGCAACACTATGATGGTGATTGCAACGGTGCAGGCGCACGATGCTATGGCGCACATATTTTAGTTTCCAGTTTTTATGTTAAATGAGAAAAACATGGGAAAAATTCTAACTGTAGATGTAATGTGATGTAATGTGAAACATTATGTTATTTATGTCAATTATTGAAAGTCACATGACAACATACGTTGACAGAAAAGATCACAAAGTGTTTATGTTTATGGTATAGATGTATAGATAGGAAACTAATGTGAAGCGTACTGAAGTCTGTGGCAATGTGGCAATTGGCAATACTTACACCTTGTGAAAAATATAAACAGACTTTTCTCCATGCTTTTTCCTTTAAGTAAATAATGATAAAAATTGTGGTGTGATTGTTGTATTATCCTCAGTATTATCATCATTATTGAAGTGACATTTATTGACAATTACACACATTTAGTTACTCATAATAATAATAATAACAATAATAACCTATACATCACAACAACGTCTAGGCCCCAAACTAAGCATTAGCTTGTATTTTGGGTACCTAGCGAAGACACCACATACATATAACAACCAAGACCCGGTACCAGTATCAATATTCATCATATAAATACTGACCCGACCTGGGATTCGAACCCGGGACCTCCAGCTTCGTAGGCAGGGTCGCAACCCACTAGGCTAAGCGGTCGTCATCTCGGTTCAGTTCGTTCAAATTTCGGAGCTATCGGTCGTATGGATGACGGATCTGGCGTGTTACAATTGAGAGATTGGGGTATGGGATGTTATTGGTGAGGGTCTCTGAATCTGTCCGTATCATCTTGACATATTTTGGATTTTCTGGTGTCAATCCAGAGAGGGCAGCCCATACTGCTTTATGGAATTCCTAGTTTTGATCTCTAGATACCGTACCGGCAGTCAAGTGCGAGAGACACTTTGGCTCTAGTCTAGGTTCTTTGAAATCTCGAATAAGAAGGTATCTAACTGTACGAAATAATATTTTTGGATAGCCTAACGTCGGCAAGAAAACGCGACAAAACGCAATAATATTTTTGTGAAAAACGATAGAAATTATATTTCAAAGATGTGTACTTAGATAATTACTGGTCTTTTGTGTAGCGTATATGGGCTCATTGGAGTCTTCTCAACGAGATATTTCCGTATGGGTCGTCCTGAGGGCCAGGGTTATAGATCGGACGTCATACATACATTTGAATCACTCACATATTGTTTTGAAACATCTAATGGTGCCGAATGGAGCAAAGTCGAGACGTCTAACTGAACAAGCGTGTTTCTCTGTGTGAGAGTGTCGTTGTGCGGGTCGACTAAAAATAATTTCCCCTAAGATTTAAAACAAAAAAACATTCAGCGCATGAAATAGATGGGTGAACTATTTATATATAAATTTATCTATTTTTTGTGCCTCACGTTTATTTTTTTTTTTATAATGAGCCCTGCTGACTTGCTGACGACATAGTCATCATGGCAGAGTCGCTGGAGGAGCTCAGCGGAATGGTTAACGGCCTCAATGTCGCCTCTCGGCGGGTGGGGCTCGGGATGAACTTGGACAAGACGAAAGTAATGTATAACGAACATATTCTCCCGAGACCGGTAACCGTAGAGGGTGCGACTCTAGAAGTTGTGCAAGACTATGTCTATTTAGGACAGATTGTCCAGTTAGGCAAACACAACTTCAACAAAGAGACCGACCGAAGAATTCAGCTGGGCTGGGCTGCTTTCGGGAAGCTTCGTCATCTGTTCTCGTCGCCACTTCCACAATGTCTGAAGACCAAGGTCTTCAACCAATGCGTCCTACCTACAATGACGTACGGTGCCGAAACGTGGACTCTCACGGCAGGACTGATCCATAAATTCAAAGTCGCTCAGCGTGCTATGGAGCGGGCTATGCTCGGTGTTTCTTTGATGGATAAAATCAGAAACACTGAAATCCGTCAAAGAACTAAAGTTGTCGACATAGCCGAAGCGATCAGCAGGCTGAAGTGGCAATGGGCCAGTCATATTTGCCGTAGAACTGATAACCGATGGGGTAGACGAGTTCTCGAATGGAGGCCACGTACCGGAAAGCGAAGCGTTGGACGCCCCCCGACCAGGTGGACAGATGACCTGAAGCGCCATACCGGGGGTAGTTGGATGCGAAAGGCGGAGGACCGTGTGTGGTGGCGAGCCTTGGGAGAGGCCTATATCCTGCAGTGGAGAGACACGGGCTGATGATGATGATGATAATGAGCCCACACTCAGTGGGTTTACTAGTTTCTTTTGAAGTTTTGTTATCTGCCTTCCAGCTCCATCATCACCTCGGCTCGATGGCACCGATGGCACCATAATTGTCGATTGTCTTCAAAATCATATTTATCTGTACGATTTCAACACAATTCAGTTAAACGTCAAGGAGTTCCCCGGTGAAGAGACGCCACATCAATGTGACCTGGTGGTCAGATTATTATACTATCATTAAGTTTTGTCGATTGAAAAATTTGTCTTACCGAAAGTACAAAGCGAGTGGATAAAAACATGGTAACTTATTTGCGCGTAAATTTTTTTTTGTATTTTTGTAGAGTTCTGGAACACAGACTTCGTTGTGTGTTGTAAGGAAATCTGTCTTATGTAAACATCGTTATATTGAGAACACCACGTATTAGAAAATTTTGCATGATTTTCGATAGTAGTATTAAATTGGTTTGCCATGATAATTTTGATAGATATGAATAATAAGGATTGAATTTTATTTTGTTTTGTTCTGTCTTGACGAATTTATAGTTTACACTAGCAACCCGCCCTGGCTTCGCACTGGTACCAGAGCATATATACCTACATTTTTTCTATCGTAGTGTCGTATCTATCAGCTTGTTGCGTCGAGCATGTGGATTAGATTTAATTCGATATAAATGTAACACATGTACATCCCATTTGGAGTATTTTTAATGTATTTTATTTCCAATTCTGTAAATATTTGAATAAGTAGAGAATGTATACATTAAACAAAATAAAATATTTCTTTATATACGACCTTGATAACTTATGCCTAATTATATCACACTTGCATTAATTTTGTCGCGCGATAGTCTTCATTGTCCGATAACTGCTAAGATATTAATTTAAATTGTATGGTGTAAAGGAAACTGCTTGTGGTAACTAACGAATTTATTTTGATAAGGATTAAAATCGTATCCGTGTAAATAGCTTTCCAATTACTACATTATATGTGTAAATTTTTTAAATATTAAAATAGGTATAATAAACTATCCGTAAAACATAGACATTTACCACTGCGGGCTTTTTTTTGAGCGGAATAATTCCTCCGTACATTGTTTTATCTGAAAGGAATTACGCTACGTTTTTGATGAAAGCTCCCAGTCGGCTTGATTTTTTACGACAACTTCAACAATCATCTTCATATTTCAACCAATTTACACAATACAGTAATTAATTATACACATAAACTTTCCTTATGAATCACTTCGTCCATTGGTGCTAACCACATAAAAAATCCGTTGAGTAGTTTTTGAATATATCGCAATCAAACAGCCAGACGCGGCGGGTGATTTTATTTTATAACTAGCTTTTCGCCCGCGGGCTTCGCTCGCGTTGACCATAGTTGTACTGGAACAGTTAAAGGAATGCTTTAACTTAACTTTTAACTTTTAGCCATTTTAGCATAAAGAATAGCTATCCCACAAGTCGGTCCCAAAATCAGTCAGACGTTTTGGAGATTAACTGGAACAGACAGACAGACTAACAGAATTGCTTTTCACTCTTGACAACGCCTTCTTTATATTTGCAAAATTTCAGTAAAATCGGATCAGCTGTTGCGACAATTAGGCCTAACAAACAGACAGACAAACACACAGACAAAAACCAACTTCTGTCACTCCTGATAACCCCCTTTTTATGTCTTTGAAGATTCATAGAAATGGTTTAGTCGTTTCGGAGATAAGCCGGAACAAAAAGACAGACAGACAGCCACATAAACAAAAAGTTACCTATAACACTTTTGACAACCTATTGTTAATGTCTGCATAGTTGCATTAAAATTTTCTAAAGTTTAGCTTGAACTATATAGATAAACAGACAGACAGACAGACAAACGGACGAACGAACAAATAAACAAACAAACATACAAACAAAAAGTAGCGTATGTCACTCCCCACAACCGTTTTTCACGTCTGCGAAGTTTCATGAAAATTGGTTTAAATGTTTTAGAGTTTAACTCAAAAGACAGAGAGACGGCCAGACAGACTATCAAAAAGTATTGTTTGTCACTCCAGACAATCTTTTAATCACATCTTTGAAAGTTTCATTGAAATCGGTTTATCCGTTTCGGAGATGAGCTCGAATAGACTGATGGACAGACAGACAGATAAAAAAATTTGGTCATGTGGTCACATAGATCTCGTCAAAACATCAAGTTTGAGTACCAACACGATAGGTCTGCGATTGATGGTTTCGAAAATATAAGCATTTAAAAATGTGGTCACGTGGTCACATAGATCTCGTCAAAACATCAAGTTTAGGTACAAACACGATAGGGCTACGATTGATGGTTTCGAAAATATAAGCATTTAAAAATGTGGTCACGTGGTCACATAGATCTCGTCAAAACATCAAGTTTGAGTACCAACACGATAGGTCTGCGATTGATGGTTTCGAAAATATAAGCATTTAAAAATGTGGTCACGTGGTCACATGGATGTCGTCAAAACATCAAGTTCGAGTACCAACACGATAGGTCTGCGATTGATAGTTTCAAAAATATAAGCATTTACAAATGTGGTCACGTGGTCACATAGATCTCGTCAAAACATCAAGTTTGAGTACCAACACGATAGGGCTACGATTGATGGTTTCGAAAATATAAGCATTTAAAAATGTGGTCACGTGGTCACATAGATCTCGCCAAAACATCAAGTTTGAGTACCAACACGATAAACTTATGTCATCCCCGGTAATGCCCTCTATAGATCTGCAAAGTTTCATTGAAATCAAGTTAGTCGTTTCGGAGATTAGCCGGAACAGATAGACAGATTGACAGACAGACATACAAAAAACAGCTCATGTCACCGTCGATAATGCCCTCTGCATGTCTGCCAAGTTGCACTGAAATCGGTTTAGCCGTTTCGGAGATCAGCTCGAACAGACAAACAGACGGACAGACAGAAAAACAAAAAGCAGCCTATGTCACCCATGATAACACCCTCTGCACGTCTGTTAAGTTTCATTGAAATCGGTTCAGCCGTTTTTGAGATCAGCTCAAACAGACAGACAGATGGACAGACAGACAGATAAAAAGTACCCTATGTTACCCGCGGTAATGCCCTCTGCACGTCTGCAAAGTTTCATCGAAATCCGTTCAGCCGTTTCGGAGATTAGCCGGAACAGACAGACAGACAGACAGACAGACACTTCAATTTTATTAATATAGATGTGTACTGATATGACGAGCAATCACAATGAAGCAGATTTCACAAGCAAAATTTAGAACATTTTTCTCACAACTATATTTTTTAATTAGTTATTATTCTTTTGAGGGTCTTATTGTATGTGTCAAGTATTTGTAAAAAAAAAGCATGGGAATACGTGGGAATACCACACAAACTTTACAATTTTTTCCCATATTGCAATCCATGACAAACACAAAAATATGTCCATTGAGCTATATAGAAAATGGAAATTAAATTATTATATTATTATAATAGAAAGTAAATTATTTAGTATTGTACGAGTATTTAAATATTCTTCAGTTGTTAGAAGTGACAAAATTAATTGACCTTAAACCTAGAAGAGCCCGTTACAAATTGTGGTTGACAGTGAACATTTCAGTTAAGGTCAGCGCAGACTGTAGAGCGACTGAATCGTCTTATTCGGATTGATTGAATTTTACAGTAATTAGTTTAAGAAACCCTGAACATAATTTTATTTACGAGAAAAAAATGTTTTATGAGATGAACTTTTTTCTTGTTTGTTCTAATATCTTCTATTCGACTTTTAATATATAATCTACACTAAAATGTGTTCTTGACATAGAACTATTAAATTACATACCCTTCTAATTGTGTAAGATTACACGGGAAAATGAAAAAGAAACTTACCGCAAATATCGACGTATTTATTGATGGTACTATGGCGGTTTATTATTCTCTTATTATGTACGAAATAAGTAGGTATATTACCGGCTTATGTCGATTATAATTAAGCGTATTTAATTATGTAATTAGTCTGTGATGGGCTTCATATGGCTCGGTCTCGCTGTGGGAATCACCACGGTCAAAGAATAAAATTTTTTAATGTAACGTATTATAATATACCTACGTAGATTTTTATTTCTTAGAGTTTCCAATTTAATTAGAAACGTAGCGAGCGCCTGCCTCCGAGCTCGCCTCCGCTCAGCGAATGTGTACAGCTGGCGGTCTTTTACATCGGTGGCGCATTTTGTCCTGTCTTTTGAATACAGACGTCACTTTTTCTAGTGGTTCGTCCTTTCGATGTTTTTTTCTTTTGACGCAACCATAGCGGTTAGATTGACTTTCCGTGTGCTCATAACGTAGAAAAACTAGGAAGAATTTCAAACCAGAAGTCTACGTACGTTTACGTACCGAGCGTTTCTAAATATTCAAACGCTTATAATATGCAATATAATATATTGTTTATACATCTTGATGTAGTTTTACAAACAATTATACACTACGTAATGACATAAAACGGGTCAAATTAAGTTGCATCTAAATTAAACAATTTATATTTAAAAATATATTATATTAAAATTAGTTTTAAACTTCAGCACATAAGCGTGTGAAATTAATTACAAATGCTAACATGTTTACACATTAATTCTAGTGAGTGCCTCGTCACTCACAATTTTTTCGATTCGGAACATTTCAATTTACATGATCCGTCAGTGTTTATCGTGCAAAGAAATATAATATATAAAACGGTGCATTATCAAATTGTAAATTACTTTTTATTCAAACGAGTTTCGCTACTATATTTGTTTATAATTTTCTATGCGCACACAGCGAGACAGTTCTACGCTCGCTTTCACTCAATATCGGTTCCTCTTTTATTGTTCTTTTGTTGTTGCATAATCTGTGAATAAACATTTGGTTTTTTCTTTACTTCGAGTTCTAGTTTCATTTATGAATACTTTCCTTGTATATTTTACTCATTCATACGTAAATATGAAACATTGTAGTGATTTAGTTACTGCATTAGGTATACATAGCCAATGGGCATGTCGAGTTCGAGTATTTTACAATCGTATAGGTACTATGTTTAATTACTAGATAGAGTGAACATTATTAATTAATCCTATATTGTAATTTTAAATATATAATTGTTTTTTTTTTAATATTTGATGCTGGTCAGATTTCAATAAATAAATAAAACTGTAGCATAATATTTAAAAATAATAAAACAGAACCAAATAAAAAAATTATCAATCAACTTTTGCTTTTCATGGACAACGCAACGTACAATTTAATTTCCGTGATCCATTTTGACGTTCACCGATATATCAGATTGAGGAAACTGTTGTTTAGTTGTTTATGAATCTAACAACGGAAATAAAATTATCGTTTCCTCATTCTACTAGCTTTCGTCCGCAGTTTCTCCCGTGTTACATAATATGCTACATAACATTCCTATAATTATTGTGTTAAACAATCCTACAGCTGTACAACTTCTACAGATCGTGCCAAACATCTCGATCCCTCTGGAGTTAACGCGCGTAGTGTTTTAAATCTCTCGCCATCTTGGTACGCATTGTTTCTATTGTGATGCCACTCGCTTCGACTCCAGACCGAATAATCTCTATATTGATTTATATACTAGCAAGGTCTTTAGTACTTAAATGCCTGTCAGTTCGTGTAGGCATTTTGTAAGGCCCTTTTTTATTCTAGGTTCTAACTTTTGTAATATTCGGCTTCTGTCTTATTTCGTAACAGTTTCATATATATAGTTCCGCTCGCGGCTTTGCTTGCGTGGACTAGACTTATGTATCGGGACTTTCTAGAACATTCTGAAACTTAACTACCTTAGAAATTTCTGTACCGGATTTCATCAAAATCCGTTTAGCCATTTTAGCATGAAAAATAGCTATCCTACAGGAACCGTGTATTTTTCCAGGATATTAAATGGATGATTTCTTACATTTCGCGCTTGCCTGCACAGATATAAGCAAGTTAAATAAATTTTCTTCTACTACTAGGATTCCTTCAAAACATCACGTGTCGTAGCGTTGCTCTATTATGACGTATTGAATGGAAAATATTTTTATTCCATAGAAAAGTTTACTGAAATAAACAGCAGATTGATTATTTTACTCTCCTTCCCTTTCACTATGTTCCAGCTTCCTCTTTATCAATATAGGTTTATCGTATTCAGCGATGGAAAGATAACAATTTACACAAGAACAGACAAAATTTTATGTTTCTACGTACAATATTAGTTAATATTGGATTTTTTTTTAAGGAATAGTATGCTCTAATCGATTTTCAATTGTATTCTAACTGAAAAGCAGTTATACTTTTTAAGGTCACAGTTTCGTGAATTTCAGTTTAACAATTGAAAATACGAATTATTAAGATATTGAATGTTTTTTATTGAATACCAGTTTTCAATTATTATTAGACGACCAGTTAGCCTAGTGGGTAGCGACCCTGCCTACGAAGCCCGGACCTCCGGTCCCGGGTTCGAATCCCAGGTCGGGTCAGTATTTATATGATGACTATTGATACTGGTACCGTGTCTTCGCTTGGTACCCAAAACACAAACTAATGCTTAGTTTAGGGCCTAGACGTTCTTGTTATTATTATTTTTATTATTATTACCTAAGCGGTTGAACTATGAAACTGCCATTTCATATTGAGAAAATTTAACAAGTAATTAATATGAATCAAAGTATTTATTTCAAAAAATAATTGCCCATATTCTCTACGCATTTCTGCTATCTAATAAGAATATCATGAATAACTATGCTTTATAACTGTAAGGAGCAGGACTAAACAGACTCTCTGTAAAGGTGATTCCTATTGCTTCTCGGAAACAAAATTGTTTCAATTACAGAAAAAGTAGTACTTAACTGGTAGGGACTAAGTGCGGAGAGTACGGAGGTCGACGGATAGTTTCTAAATGTAGTTCCTGTAGTATCCTATACATTTAATTTTATATGATAAAAATTCATACATGTTTGTAAACACTAAAATATTAATTATGTTAGTGCTTTAATTATTTACTTTTAATTGTCTTAAAAAAAAAACAAAAAAAAACCGTGCTTCGGAGGGCACATTAAGCAGTCGGTCCCGGACGCTGTCAATAGATGGCGGTCGTTACAGTTCCCAACCCGCAGTGGAGCAGCGTGGTGGACTTAAGCTCCAAGGCCCCCCTCCTCGCCCTGGGGGAGGCCTAAGCCCCTGCAGCGGGGTAAAATGGGCTGATGATGATGATGTCTTAAAACATAATTTAATGTCTATTTACAGCACTACGGGACTTTATTTCTTCAGCACGAATTCTAAATCTCCATATGCTCAAGGTTCGAACAAGAAGAGGGGTAAACGTCGTCGCGAAGATGATGATGCATTATTTGATCAAGACCTTCAAAACATTGTAGTCAATAGTGGATTTAAATGGGAAAATCTCGATAAACTAATAGAAGAAAGTGATAATTTCAGTTCAATCGACTACAGATTAGAAAAAAATCATGAATTTTGATACTGATTGATACAATGGATGTATATTATAACATATTGAAAACGGTCGAACAAACAATATTTATATCGAAGAAATAATATTTGTCGCATATTTATTTCATTTACGAAAATATAAAAGGTATAATAGCCATGGCGTTTTGTGTATTTCATTTATCTCAATTGTTGTTGAATCCCTTACCTAATTAAGGTACAAATGTTGATTATTAAAAAAAAAAACGAAACTTACAATAACATAATAGATATATAATATGACCAACATTTCATGTTTGTCCAAACCAAATGGTCAGACGGCAGATACCCAAATGGGATGACCATCGTCCCGTACAAACGTGGTCGAGCGTTGGTCTGGGACGCTACCTGTGTTGACACACTTTATGCTGCTCATGTTGTTGCTTGCCACAAAGTAGTTGGTGTTGATGCAAAATCAGCCGTGCGTCTGAAACGCTCTTAATAAAAGGACATAATATTCCTTTTAGTAGTTATAGAGATAATGGTTCCATGGTCTGAGGATGCTGTTGCGTTCTCGCGTGAGACTGGAGCAAGGTTTCAATTCTTCTTAGCAAAGAGTAGTTCGTTCAGAGGATCAGCCCAGCCATTCAGCTTGGAAACGCACCGTTAACATGTTTAAGTTCATACACGTATAAAATTAGACATAGATTTTTTTTTAATGATCAATATTTCAATAATCAGTATATGTTTAGGTACATATCAATTTACCGTAGATCTCAATTCCGATCTAATGAAATATTTTGACACTATTCTAATTTTGTAAATGTCATATACAACGTGTTACTTTTGATATCCCATAACTCTAGGGTTATATTCTATGACTAAAAATAATATAAAAAGTCCAAGGAACATCTATTGAAAAATGCGTAGTTTTAGAGAAATCATCAATCACAATAAAAATAGTTCTAAATTTTTCTGCCGTATATAATGCGTCCTAATTTATGCGATGTTGCCCAACTTACGCTTGCAGAGCGGGATAGCAAAATTTGTAATGCGTGGCAGGGCACACTGTTTCATTTCACTAAAAAAATTTCCCTATGCTGTTTATCGCATAAATCGACTAAGAAATCCATTTTAAATGTAAGAGTAAAACACCCACGTGTCAATTGGACATACTTTTTTTTTAAAAAAATAATTTGTGTTTCGTGACCTCGTCGTAAAAAAAAGATTAAATAAATTCTGTGAGCGTGTCTGATCAAAATATATCTTTTTGATTAATATGGTTTGATGAAAGACCTTCAGGCGCATATTTTCCAGTTTTTATTTTTTGAAGATCACTTTTGGTTACCGAGTTATTAATTTTTATTCTAATTTTTGTTTTTATTTTTTTTCTCCCAAAAACCTCAAAAGTGCGACTTGTGACTGGCACTCGAAGATTCATCATAAATGCGTCTATCATTGATAAAAAACTCAAGTCGCACTATGGAAGCGTTTACGAGTAATCGAATTTCAAAATATGGTGTTAGGGGTGTCACTCAACTTGACCTTTTATTTTTGTTTAAATTAATTCAATTTTGTCCTTAACTACAAAATTGTATATTGTTTACTTATTTTATTTTTATTTACTTATTTACATTTATTTATTTAAAAAAAATTTACAATTGCATATTAGTTATTTACAATTAGAGTGTCGACGATATTTTATCACTAAGTGGCTTCTACTTTGTAATGTCTACCCTTTCATCGTTTACTTCGTTAATTACTTTAGAAGTTTTTTTTAACTTTTATTAGTTTTTTTTATTAATTTTCTATTGACACAGTAAATTTTGGCATTTTTCGCCTCACGCTCGCGGAAAAGTACATCCAGTAATTTAATTGGCATCCGATGACTGTGACCGTACACTTCTCTTCCTGTCGGTATGCTCTCAGAGGAAGCAGGTCGTTATTGTTGGGATCTTCTAAATTAACCAATGACTAAAGTAAAAATTATAAACAAGACCTCAAAATTAGAAAACGAATCATGGAGTCCTTGGAAGATCAACCCCAAGCTAAAGTGATAAAATCTTTGGCATTCACGATTACTTCAGAAGATGGAAGCAAGATAACCCCAAAAGCTTCAAAAGATTTAGAAGACGTAATAAAACTTTGTCTGACATCACCAAAAAAACGATTCAAAGTTTTAAAAAAAGTATCTACGTTAACGAAACCCTATACACCTGAGGAAGCTCTAGGTTTCGTTATCGACAGGAGACTGAATGTGGAAACATATAAACTTTTAAGACAGGATTTGAAAAGTCGAGTTTATTCAGCTTATCCACCCTTCTTACTAATAAGAGCAAGAAAAGCATGTTACCCAGCAAAAGAGCTAGATGTTTCGGAAATAGAAGCGTCAGTTTCGTTGCATGGACTTCTCACATATACTTTGCAACGAATCGTTCGAAGTTGTGATGAGAATTTTATCGAGTATTGTAACAGAACAGGCAAGCAAGAAGTCTCATGCGTATTTAAAGGGTCCTGGGGTTTTGATGGAAGCACAGGCCAAGCATTATATAAACAAAACTTCTCAGGATCAAACGAAGACATTTCTGTGAACGAAAATAGTCCTTTTGCCTCGACTTTTATTCCTTTAAGTATAGTAATGGACAAAAATTATATTTCATGGCACCATCCTGCACCCCAGTCGTATAGATTTTGTCGGCCGCTCCACATTCAGTATAGAAAAGAAGACACTAATCTTATTCTTAAGGAAAAAGCTTTGATAGAGAAGCAAATTAAACGTTTGACAGGAGTCAAACGTTTAATTTGCTTCTCTATCAAAGTTTGGGTTTGAGTCGTAATTCCTATTACGACCCAAACCTCCGAAGGGCATCATACTTATTACGTTTGTTTCTAATTTAGTTTTGAGTGTGATCGTCGGCAAAGTCCTAAACTGGTACGTCTTCACAGTTAAGGTGCCTATTTTGCAAAGCTACTGCCAGTCAGTTCATGATTTGGCAACATCGTAAACAAGACGAAGTGTAAAAGAAAATATGCAACACGGCATCAATCCACTTCATGTATGGATACGTATTTTCGAATTTTTATTACATCTCAGTTACAAAAACGATCCGTTAGTACGGAAATGGAGAATCAAAAAAGATAGCAGAGAAAGTCAAATTGTGGAAGAACGGAAAAACATATCCAGGCTGATATAAGAAATCAGATTGGATTGTTGCTGGACGTTATTAAATCCAATGCAGGAACCACAAATGATGGTAATTCAGCCCGCACGGCACTATCAGACAAATACCGTGCTATATTTGCAGAGATATTAGGTCTAGATGCATGTTTGATGGACGGGCTGCATTCTATCTTTGTCGCCATATCTTGTGAATTTCCTATTGACTCTGTAAAGTTTGGCATTTTCTGTCGCACGCTCGCGGAAAAGTACATCCAGTCATTTAATTGGCAGTCGATGACTGTGACGGTACACAAAATTCTAGTCCATGGTAAAGAGATCGTAGAATCATGTTCTCTTCCTGTATGTATGCTCTCAGAACAAGCGGCTGAATCGCGCAATAAATTTTGGCGCTCAAATAGGGAACGCCACTGTCGGAAAATGAACAGGAAAAAAAACTATGATTGACCTCTTCCACCATGCACTTGAATCGTTGGATCCGTTTGTGTGTTTACGGCACACTATAGACAGCTCCAAAGATTGTCTAATAGGATTTGTCTGCCAGCAGCTGTTCGTGAACTTCTGAAGCCGGTTAATGAAGAAAACTTGCAGTTGGAAGAAGTGGCTGACGAAGTTCCAACATGATAATGTTGACGACAGCATGTTGATACTCGTAAATGAAAATTATATGTATGTGTCTTAAATTTTTTATTGATTACAAATATTACAATTGTTTGACCTTTAGTGACAACCTTAAAATGTACTATATAACCTTTATCCGTAACTCCCAAACGCTTCCATAGTGCGACTTGACTTTTTTATCACTGATAGACGCATTTATGAGGAATCTTTGAGTGCCAGTCACAAGTCGCACTTTTGCGGTTTTTGGGAGAAAAAAAATAAAAACAAAAATTTGAATAAAAATTAATAACTCGGTAACCAAAAGTGATCTTTAAAAAATAAAAACTGGAAAATATGCGCCTGAAGGTCCTTCATCAAACCATATTAATCAAAAAGATATATTTTGATCAAACACGCTTACAGAATTTATTTAATGTTTTTTTTACGTCGAAGTCACGACACACAAGTTATTTTTAAAAAAAAAAAGTATGTTAAATAGACAGGTGGGTGTTTTACTCCTGCATTTAAAAAGCATTTCTTAATCGATTTATGCGATAAACAGCATAGGGAAATTTTTTTAGTGAAATGAAACAGTGTGCAGGGTAGGTAGGTAGGTAGGTAGGTTTCATTCATGATCACGTTCAATAATGGGACGTTGTCAAATCTAACGTAAAGGCGTTTTACATGGAAACTCACCTTTTTATCGAATTAGTTTGTATGAAAAATTTAAATATGTAATTAATAATAATTGAAAAATAATGTGTATGCTATTTGATTAATATTCGTGGTCCCATTGAAACCCCGGAGTTATGGGATATCAAAAGGAACACGTTGTATGTTTTAAGAAGTTTGACAATCATATACAAGATCCGTTGATAAATTCGAATATTTTAGTAATTACTGAATTGATTATTCGTTTGATTTAGGAAGCATGAGTATTTACGTTGAAGCGGTACAGATCGAACAAAACTTTATGTCCGCTCTGAAAACTAGACGAATGCGAGTTTGCGGCGGTGTCGCCCCTGATACCTAAGTCCCTATCCAGACGGGTCAGTAAAAATGTGCTCGGTACTTCCTTTGCATGCCGAGGCAATGCCGCGCACCTATATTTTTACGAGCACGTCCACCCGAGTCTGCAAGCGGTACCGCATGCTCGGTAAGCTTGCAGTATACAGAGCGAGCGGGACGCGTGTCAGCCGTGCCTCGACATTTCCTGCGTCTTGACGTAATCAAACATGTCAGAAAGGGACTTAAATTTGTCAATAACTTTAGAAGTTGAAAAACATTCATGTTTGTATAATCACGCTTAACCAGAATATTCACTTAAAGACGTAATTTTTGATCATCCATCAATTTTAGCAATTTGCAATTTTTATGCTGCCACAAACAATCTGCAGTTAATATTTTTAATGATGTAAGGATGCATCCAATAAAGGCTTTTTCTTCGTCTTCGAAGTAAGTGTATGTCACTTCACCAGCCCATTTTTACTCCACTGCAGGGGCTGCTAGGCTCCCCCAAGGTGAGGGGGGCTTGGAGTTTAAATCCACCACACTGCTCCACTGCGGGTTGGGGATTGTAACGACCGCCGTCTATTGACAGCGTTCGGGACCAACTGTTTAACGTGCTCTCCGAGGCCAGTGAGTCCATGGGATAAGGAAGGTCCATGGCTACTCGGTAAGCCGGTATTGGCAAGGGGCCGTTTTAATTTCTTGACATCAGATATGTTGAAGCGCATTAAGTATATGTACGCCAAAATAATTCTTTATTTCACCCGTTTTCCTCCGAAGATGACATGATAAATGAAATATACTATGCCGTGTGGATTCACACGCTATTTGTTGCGTCTCTGCATTTGTATATTTTACAACTAGGCGAGATTTACCGATTCTTTAGCGACCCGTCTGGATAGGCCCTAAAATGTACTACTGCGACACGCCACGGCGATATGTTGGATCATTTAAGTAATTGTACCTAATTCTCAAAATCTAGAAATAAGTCACGAATAAGGTACTGTTAAACTTATTTGTAGTAATAATAATCATATGAGACCCTTTTAATTCAGTAAGTCGGCCGTGATATACCCAACGTTTACTACCTGAGGCTACCGGGTGTGATAACATTTCTTTTGTAGATTTGATAAATACTGTGTGGAAAAATTTCAAAAATATTAACGTGTAAAAATAAAATTTTCTAATCACGTCTGAAGAGTGATTAGAAAAAAATCACGCATTCTATTGAGTAAGGTTTCATGAATAAGTATTTTAAAATCTAATCAGACAAATCATTTTCTGTGATATATATTCTGACGTAGCTTTTTTTTTTAACTTCAAGTACTATAGACTCGAAGTCCATGTTCTTATAAGAGCTTTTATTACTAAATTTTAGGAACTAATTTAGCACATGCGCCGCGTTTGCAGTGTTCTCCTGCGTCAGTGAGTTTGCCCTATTTATATCCTATTTCCTATCTACTTATATATATATGTATGTATATCATTTTTTTTTTAATTTGTTTTATTTTCTGACATGGTTAATACCTCGTATCACTAACCAAATATCGTAACCACTTGAATTATGCTTCCACACAGATCATGTGATCAAGTGATAAATATTTGTTTAGCTTACATCTCAAGCAGTTTCGAAGTTAAATATTTAAATATATTATTTTTATAGATTTTTTCGATAAATGAAAATAATGCAGAAGAATATTTTTATATGAACAATTTACAATTGCACACATTACGTATAGCATTTTTTTTTCGTATTGACACCAATAGTACACAGTTACAAATAATTGCGACAACGATCAAATCACAAATTACACATTCTGGTATTCGTTACGTTGACGACATATCCGCACGATCCGATCTTACGAAAAACGCAGGTAGCCTTACCGCAGTGTTCATAATTATTCTGGTAAATTTCAAGGAAATTGACACTCAAACATATACGGGTTTTTTAGGGTTTCGTTCATCGTAATGAAAAATATATATTACTTCCTTATTTACTAAATCGACTTCGTGTCCTAAATAGGTTTGTACTTAAAGTTATTTGGAATGTCGATCAGTAAGCCATTATGTGTAGTCAACAACAACCGCAGAGTAATCGATATTTGAAATGAGATCAATTTCTTAAGCAATAAGGCATATTACAGTCTAAAAATGCCTTAGGCTAAGTGTGTGGAGATAATTTTACGCAACCGAAAAATAGTTACGAAACTGCGTGTCTGTTTTGAGAATGTTCTGCATCATTTAAAAGGCATCGAAAGTAAAAATAAATTAAAAACATATTGTAGATTTTACTTTTCAAATTTATTTTTTAAGGTCATATGTAACAGATCCCTCTCATCGAACTTTTTGAAGATTTTCGCTATATATAAAAGCTGTTGTGAACAACGGCAAAGAAGCACAAAAAATTAACTATTAAATTATAACCCGCTTCGAAATAGTATAACATGGAGAGTTATGTATAATAATAATATTATTATCATTATATTCATTATATTAAGTATATGTAGTTATTACTCAAACCTATCTTAACTAACTTATAACTAATTTTATTAGTTTCTCTGCTCGGTTCGTAAGTGAAAGCTCTATAAGTACATACGTATACAATACCTAAAATAAATAAGATTTTGATTAACTGACTGCATGTCATAATACAAAAGAAGTTAGGTTGTTTACGATTGGTATAATAGTTGGGGTTTTTAAAAGGGATTGTGGACTTTATATTCGACAGTATAATTAAGCGACAAACTGGAGTCTTCGTTTGCTAGTCACTGAGTAAAACGTATGAACTTACCGCTTTTGGGAATTCCTCCTTAGGCTGACCTTGATGTCAGCCGCCGCCGGCGACGCCACTTTTAAATTTTGTCTGGTCAAAGACCTGAGAGTTCGTCGTGTGTAAAATAATAAAAATAAGCTAAATACATGCTTTTTGTATTGAAAATTGTACACAACCGCATAGTCTTACCTTTAAAGCTTGCAATCGCCTTAATAAATCTGTCAATTCAATCGATATTCGGTTTCGCATAATAACATGATCTTTTGTGGTGACATTTTATGCGTTCCTGAATCTACGAGACAGGAGAAACTCTGATGGTACAGGACGAGCCAATCCTGCAGCCGATGGAACTTTGAGTGATGAGAGACATTAAAGGTAAGCCAACAATTAGTTATTTGTACGAGGTGTGGAAGCGCAGTAAAAGTAATTCGTGAGCCCAACACGCACGTACTTTGAACGTACTGGTCGTCAATATTCATATTCATTTTTAAAGTCACTAAAAATTACGAAATTAATACGTTAACTTTTAAGTATTTTGTAATGAGCAGTGAAATATATTTCTTGTTATGGTGTACATTTTAAGCCCTAACAAACAACATACGCAAAACAACGGTTACCGAGATTTCTTTAAAGTTACATTTTGTTTTATCACTTAAGTTTATATTTTTATGGCAACGGGTAAAAATGCGTATACAAAATTACACATTGAAATTAATATTTCTTTATTTCTTTTCTTTCTTATTTCCTATTATTTATTACATATATTTTTATAATTTAATAAGAATATTTCTTATTAATGTAGGTTCACTTGCCAACTCAATAAAACACTATGAGACCGTATCGCAAATCGTAAACCTGGAGAAATCCTAGTTGTGAAATAGCTGATGAAATCAATAGGTGAGAATCACGTAAAATATAAAATATTAAATTAGTACTCTATCCAAAACAATCGAAAAAATCGAACTGACGAGATATAACGTACAGCTGATCAATTGTCTCAGAAAAGTATTTAATATTTATATTACATTGAGATGACCAAAAATTTAGTTAGTACATGTTGGGATAATTTTTTCTCAGTAACCATTAGTTTGTGCCACCTGTTTACTTGAAACTTTTTGTTTACTTCAATTAGCTCCGCACACTCTATTTTTCTGGATTATGTTCATCTGAACAACACGGTGTATATGTGAAACTTTTAACGCCCGGTCGACTTGCTCTTGGTCGTTTTATAATTTATAGCTGATGACGTCACTATTACTGATTAAAGTTGCGATGTTCTACGTATTGCATTTGTTTGTATGTCCGTCGACCGCTGCATGTAGTATTGCCGTCAAATTATTATAGTTTCATGTTTTCTTTTTATACCTCTGATATTACGCCTCCAAAATATTTCATATATATTTTCTGTTGAATAAAGACATCTGTTAACTGTACCATCTTGCAAAATTTTGAACAATGTTTATAAATTGCAGCATATTTATATTGAAATATATTTTCAATTTGGTCTTATAAGATAATTATTTTATATTATTTTACCATGCTTAAATATTATTACAAATGAATTAATTTAAAAAATACAAAAAAAAAAAATACATCTCGTATAGCTTCTGCATTCACTCGAAAGGTGAAGTCACTGGCACTGTCAGTCATTTTCGAGCTTTCGAAAAGTACATCATAGCCTTCGGACATAATAATAATAACTAGGACATCCCACCATATAGTCCTGAAGTAAGCAAATAATATGCTTGTATTATGGGGTACTAGACAACTGATACACATACTTAATTATATCTTTATTATACACATAGTTATATAGATACTTTTAGACCCAGGCACGGAACAATAGACATGTTCATGCACACTAGTATTTTGCCCGGGCGGGAATCAAACCCACAATCCTTGGCTCCGCAGTTAAGGTCTATAACAACTCGGCCAATCTGTCAATCATCTCTTTACAGAATGTTTGCAATGTTTTTTGTCATTGAAAATGACTATCAAATCCATTTCACGGGAGACGCATTTTTAGCCATAACTCCGAGGGTATGAAGTCTAGCTAAGATTTTAAAGTCTTAAAAGATCAATAATTTAGTTGCGCATCATATAACACCAAATTTTTGGAAATCAGTTTGGTAATTTTTGAAAAAAAATTGAAAAATGTAAAAAAATCGGGATTTTTTCGGATTTTTTTCACTAAATCCAAAATATTTCGAGAACGGAGACTGATATCAAAAATCAGAAAAAAATAGTATCTTGGCCATTAACGTAGCTACGGTTTGAGACCAAGTTTTTGGAAATCGGTTGGTAATTGTAAGAGAAATTATTTCCGAAAGATGAAATTTTTTGGTCGATCGCTGGTGTTTGCGGATATAAGTTACTATGTTTCAGAGGGTATTCGTCGAATCGCTTCAAAGTGTTATACAAAAGGTTAGAGGGCGTCGGTAGCTGCAGATTAAGACCAAAATTTTGGAAATCGAACAAGAAATTTGACATCACATGTTAGATTTTATGGACGATCGGGAAGTTGTTAACTTTACGGTCATCACCTTTCGGCCTGTATTCGTTCGAATGCTTAATTATCGAGTTCAGAACGTTTAAGGATATCAGAGGCTGCAGTTTAAATCGTGGCAATGCCACGATTTTGTGGCAATAAATAAAATAATCTGTGAGAATCTGATATGAGGAGGTTCATTTTCAATGAAACTGATGGTTGCGGGGACTGCAAGATCTGTGGATTTTTTTGCTTTGGAAATGGTAAATACTGTATTAGTACGTAACGTACAAGCAACGTATATATTTTTCTAAAAGGATAATCAAATTTCGGTCCATAGGTTCGTTCTCTTTAATTAAGTAAATCGATGCTGTTATGAAATCAAAACTATTGTCTGGGGCTGACGTAGAAACTAATTCTGACGTCCATTTGACAAATACTCAATTGTTTGTAAAAAACATGTTGCTTAAACTTCCAATTATAATATGGAAAGAAAATTGCATACAAAGCGTTATCCGTTCATAGCGCAGGATATTCAATTTGTGATTACAAAATTTTCGTCTTTGGAAATATTACAAACAACGATTCCTTCGATTATTGACAGTTATTAAGTAAGTACATGTAAGTAATAAGTATGTGTTACAATCCCTATTAATTTTATCCGTTTTTTAACTGACAGTTTAAGTAAAAACCGGCCTAGTGCGAGTTGGACTCGCGTTCCGAGAGTTCCGTACAGCTACATAATATACTCGTATTTGTGTTTCATAATTACCAAGAAAAAAAAAATTGCATGCTAAGAATTGCGTGGAATTTTGTGGCATCAATAGTTAATTTTTTTTTAACAGCTTCAAGGATTTGTAAACTGTGTGATATTAATTTCAAAGTGATATTAGTTTCACTTTGATACTTTTACGTGTTCCTGAGAAAGAGGGTCTTGACAGACATATAGACAAACAATTAAGTGATCTTAAAGAGTTTCCTGTTTATTTTTAAGGTACGGAATCGTAAAAATGGGCGCCATTTACGGCTGCCACAGCAAAGTAGATTAAAATTGTATAAGTAGAACATCTTTGCAATAAATAGGTGACAGAAGTGGGAAGAAGCTGTGCGGTATATATATATGTATATAGAATATATATATACTATATAGTGGTGGAGTTATTGTACTTCAATAATGTATATAATATTTTTTGGTAAATAAACGTTATTATTATTATATTAGTAAACCGGCATTAGTACCGGAGATGACTTACTTACTCAGGGCACGCGCTCCAAGTACTTTGGCCACGGTGAGTGATAAAAGACGAAAATAATGTTAAATTGTAGAATATTGATACAAATTTATGTATACGTCAATATTTATTATATAAGTATATTGAATCATGGTAACATCTACGTAAATGTAAAAAAAGTCATTTAAATCCGTTTATTGGTTCCTGCGTTAAATGGATGCAAACATATAAATATGCAAGTAGACAAGAAAATAAACAATATATTTTTTTGTATTACTAATTTAGTCCATTTAAAATAAATATCCTTGACAATATCTTTTTTCATTGTGTATGTAATACCTGTATCTTTTTTCCAAAATTAAAGGACTATTCCTAAAACTTTTCCATTCTGATCACCTAAAAAAATCCTGTACTAGTGCTTGATCACCTTTGAATATTTGGTATTTCGATGTTCCTTTCAAAAATAGATGAAAACCATGAGGATAAGGTTCGGTACATGGAGGTTGCTCTATCATTTCAAAACCAGATTTTTCAATCGCAGACATCGCAACACTCGACATTTTCAACCAAGCTTTTTTTTTGATGAAATCATATAAAACGGCCATTACATGACGACCCCTCTAAAAACTTTTAAACTCACTTTACTGTGCGTCTGTAGAATACGAAGAATATTATTATCAAAGCAAAGACGGTTATATCAAACAAATTTCTTATATTTTAAAAAACTGACCAAGTGCTAGGTGGACTGACGTGGAGAGGGTTCCGTATTACAAATCATTACGTCACTCAATTATTTTTTTAAACTATATTAAATTTAGATTAGAAGTTCCACCCGACTCCTTTGTATAAGTAAGTTACCATACGTACACAAACCACTAGACAAATTGAACTTATTAGTTCTAAATGAAATTAAGCAACACATTTAATAGACACTTTCTTTTCACAAATGTTTTCGTTTTTCTATGGAAATTCAAAGACTTTTGTTTTATTTTTCCTGCAAACTGTGAGTGAGGTCCTATATTCCTATTATCCTATATTAGTATTCCTTTTAATTTTTTTCTTGGTAGTTTCGAAGATAAAGGTGGCAATTGTCGATTATAGTATATTTTATTTAATATCCATTAAACTATGCATTTGTAAATTATAAAAAAAAAAGTTTATAATTTTGTATAATTTGCCCTCCAAAATTATAATTTGTTTATTGTTTAGGTAAAATATAAGTGGAAATTTTAGGCTTAGCACTTTCGGAAATGGTTGAATTTTCAATATTTTCTTTAATATCTTTCAAACAATGCAATCTTATGTTATATTAAAAAATTATACATGTATCTACCAATACCAACAGTTTTGTTTGATATGTGATACTTAATAAAAGTTTTTTCATTTTTCTAATTTACCCCTAAAATTTACCCTTAAAATTAGAATTATTTTATCCCTTTTTCATGCAAAATAAAAGTGAAGGTTTATATTACTTATTTTGTTAATAAACACTTTCGCTTGACGTGTTACACCATGCCTATGAAAAAAAAAAAATTTATACGTTGCCCCTCAAAACTGCCTTTCAAAAGAGGAATACGTCGTTGTAATGTCACCAAACTCTGTGTATGTACCGAATTTTAACTTTTTCCGCAAGAAAATTCGCAGAAAACAGGCTGTGACAGACGGACAAACAAATGATCCAGAGTGATTCTATAAGAGTTTCTTTTTTTCCACTTTGACAGACTTTTGGACAAACAAAGTGGAGAACAAAGTAGAATTAACTTTTTTTCTTTTTAAAAAGTTCCAAAGAGTAAATAAATATTTGGTCGTCAATTTATGTCTAAAACTCGTAGTTGCAAATAGTCCTTACAAAACACAAGTTCTTAACTCTACAATGTTAATTTACTCGTATACTAGCGAACACCCATGACTTCGTTTATGTGGTTTTTATAATTTCCAAGGTTTACGCAGGAACTCTAAATAATTCCAGAAAGAAAAGAATATATGGTTCAGTAATTTCGGAAATTAATCGCAACAAAGAGACTGACAGACAAACACTACGGTTTTGTATATATAGATAAGTATTTTGTTAATAAATTTACATGCAACCCAGTAGCAAGTACACAACGACTGACTCACAGGTAGTTTCTTAATAAGCGTTTCTTAATAAATTACGTAAACAAGAAAAGGCCCCACAAAACAGGATCCTGATGGTAGAAAGGCGGCTGTTGATGTTGTCTGAAATCTCTCTGTAGTATACAATTCACTTGAACATTGAACGATAATGTATTTGATTGTCTGACTTTAAAAAAAATTTGGAATAAAGTCGCCTTTTATTATGTTCATATATTATTTTTTACTCCGTTATAATATGTAGTTTATGTCATACAAAAAAAATAATTTTCCATTCTGAAAATAAAGTTGCTATTTCTGGTAGCGTAGTCCAGATTGGTTGCCATCCGTCCATATCTCTTGTCTATCCCCAACTAGATGGTTCAGGTATATCCGGAGCTTTAATTAGTGCGCTGAAAAGTGTAAATGCAGAAAAGCTGCGCTCAAATGCGAAGCTTCTATGCCGGCGACTATTAATTGTAGCTTTACCTTTATTACATCATACGTCATTACTTACTCTTAAGTCATTATATTTATTTTCAATTCATCCTATTATATAATACAAACTGTTCCAAAGAATGTTTATATTTCATAATGCGATATATATATAATAGAGAATTGATCAACTATATAGAAGTGTATGTCTATCAAAAACTTTTCTCAGTGAACGAGTTCTGGTGTTTTATCTTAACACATTCATGATTTTTGTCCTAAAGAGCATACAAGCGTTTTTAAATATGAGTACAGGCAACTGCGATGAGATTTAAATCCGACAATGGATGATCTTGTTTCAATTCAGAAAGAAACGAAAATTATTACATTATAAATTTAAGGATAAGAAGCCTCCTTAGAAGTTCAAGATTAGTCTTTTGGCTGGGAAACTAATGGCAACTACAATATATTTTGAAATATAAGTAACTAATATGCCGTATAACATGCTAAATTATTGAATCTACTAAGATAGTTAATTACGACAAAAAGGAGAGACAAACTCAGTAGAGACATATTGATTTTGCATGATAATGCATCTGTGCATACTAGTCAAGCAACAGAGTGAGCCATGAGCAAAAAAATATTTACGTAAAAATTTAAGACGTACCCCACCGTCCAGACTTATATAATATACTAGCGACCGCCCGCAGCGTCGCTTGCGTAGACTACACATTCCTGTTTTAGATAGTATTAACATTCGAAATGGTTTATACGTAGGTACTTTTTGCTGAAACTAATATTGGGTACACCCATTCAAACTTTCAATCTTCATTATCCCCACTCCTTTAAGAAAACCGGTACTCCCATACTTTTCACCTCCCATTTACCACCCTTAAAATGTGAAAATCCAAAAATCCTGAAACACGTCATTATATATTTATTTTAAAATTTTTATGTTTCAAACTTTAAAGAACAAAGATTCTCATACAAAGCACCTCCATCCCTCCTTTAAATTTGAAATTTCCAAATATTCCTTTCTTAAAAAATTAATACCTACTCACGCTATAAAATAAACCACTGTTCCAAATTTCGGCTTCCTAGACATAGTAGTTTCGGCTTTATCTACGCTGATAGATCAGTGAGGACAAACGACAGACAGCCACAAAAAGTAACTGATGTCACTCTTGACAACCTTCTCTCACGTCTGCAAAGTTTCATTAAAATCTGTTCAGCCGTTCTGGAGATTAGCTCGAATAGATACATAGACGTACAGACAGGCAGACGGACAAAAAGTAGTGTATGTCACTTTTGACCACCTCCTTTTCATACCCGTAAAATTTCATTAAAATCGGTTTAGCCGTTTTAGAGATTAGCTCGAATAGACAGATGGACGTACATACAGACATACAAAAAGTAGTGTATGTCATTTTTGACTACTTCTTTTCCACATCTGTGAAGTTTCATCAAAATCGGTTTAGCCGTTTTGGAGATTTGCTCGAATAGACAGATAGACAGATAGTATTATTTTATACATATAGCCTATAGCCTTTCTCAATAAATAAACTATCCAACACAAAAAGAATTTTTCAATTCGAACCAGTAGTTCCTGAGATTTGCGCGTTCAAACAAACAAACAAACAAACTCTTCAGCTTTATAATATTAGTATAGATGACTGACCGAGGGTTGCGGGTTCGATTCCAGCCCGGGACAAATATTTGTGTGGATGAACATGTCTATTTGTGTTGTGTCTGGTTGTGAAATATCTATGTATGTAAATATAACAAAGAATATTTAAGTATTTATATCAGTTATCTGTTATCCATAATACAAGCTTTGCTTAGTTTGGAACTAGATGATGTTGTGTAGGATGTCCGAGGTATTATTATTATATATCCGGTGTTTATTTCCTGTTTGGAGTTCGACGATTCTTGACAGATGATAGAGTAGCAGTAAACGAGCATTTTATATAACTTGAACGGCTGAATATATCTTTATGAGATATGTAAGATGTAAGAAGTGCATTTCCCTCTCAAGGGACTATATTGAAAAATAAAGAAAAGACTGCCTGTGGTCATCTTCTTTTTCTTAATTAGTTAGATTACTTATCAGTTTACCCTCGTATGTAGAAAAATGTAAATGTTCCTTAAAGTGGTAGGATTTTTCTAAGTAAGTAAAGTAAGATGTGTATCAATCGTCTCATAAAATTCGTAAAATTAGTAAAAAAAATTACTGAAGTATTTACTCATGAAAAATATTTACACAGTGACACATAAAATTATTTTCATATCAGGATCCGGATACAGTATTGAGTCCTCGATGATGTATTAATGCAATCGGCCTTCTAGAATTTTGTATGCTCAACGAGGTAAGGTTACGACTGCACAAAACACTTTCGCCAGTCCTCGATCGCAACACGCATGCGTCGCACGCGCCATGTTTATTAACTGTCAAAATCAAATGACGTTTCTATTTCTTTGTAAACAATAAACACAAAGATAATTTTTATAGTGCCTTTGGCCGTTAAATTAAATTCTAAACTCACAGTATGTAAAATTTTGATTTCTGTTAGTGTCTAAAATCAATGTTTATTTGTTTAGATAGAAAAGATAAAAACAAACGAAATGGTGACAAATTTGAATTGGTTGGTTGTGATTGGAATATTGATTTTCGATAATACTGGTACGTAAAAATAACATATTTCTTTCAATTATTTTTACATAATATTTCTATATTATATATTTCTTTACATTAAATTATAAATCAGTTACAAATCTTTTAGTGAAAGCAATTAATCTATTAACACTCATTAATTTTTTTTTTTAATTAATATTTTTACTAAAAATATTCTTAAAAATACATATGTACTTAATTTACTATAGTCATATTTTTTTGATATTTAATTGAAATAGACTTAGATTTGCATGATAACTAGAAGAATCATAATCAACAAACTTTACTTGAATATTTTCTTTATGTCTTGATATAAAAATATTTGTATAAGTAAAATTCTTTTTGACTATTATAAAAGTTCCTCATATATAATGATAGGTTATTTAAAAATAATAGCCTTTACAAGGTCTACAAGTGTTTTATATATGAAATTTATTTAGTTTTAAGTATATCTGAACAATGATTTTCGACATCCATTATCGTTGCAAAACCTGTTTTAAACCAACGTAATTTTATGTACTTTTACTGACGCAAACAAAGAAATTAAATTCGTGTAAAAATTATTACTGCATGCATTTTGTCGTGTTTTTCAAAGTTATATTTAAAAAAAGAAGATATGTCATTAAAATAAAAAAATTATAAATAAAAATTAAGGATTATCTTTGATTAACCCAGTTTTTATTATTTACATACTTAGGTAGAGACGCGCGATAAAATGATCAAAAAAGCGGCCCACTCTTTTTAGCTTCTGGTGTGACCAAACAGACCACATCATATTAACCATTTCTGTGTGCGTGAATTATAACCGAACAGTGAGGTGATATTTTTTTTGTATAAGTTTTCCACGCCGAGTCTCCATCTAGAGATGTATATAATAAAAAAAACATTCAACTATGTTGTCTTAAGGAGATTTTGATTCAATTTTAATTAATTGTACGTAAGTTGATTTAAATTCTGTGCTAGCACCTGAACGCAGAAGGTATGGTCTAGTTTTATTTCTCTACAATATTGATTGTACCTATTCGATTAATTACATTCTCATAGAGAACAAAACAAACCTTTTGCACTTTGACGGTCTTAAGAAAGTATGAAGAGGAGCAACTTATGTTTACTATCAATGAAATGCAAGTACGGACCATGCGAGACGCTAGCCCCCTATACCGCGCACAGCTCGAAGTGTATCAAAAAACATAAGCTTTTTTAGATAAATATGTGACGTGGTTTTTAAATATTTCAGTATAGAGTGATACTTAAAGAAAATATCGGCCGAGTGCAAATCTGATCACGCAAAGTAAAGGGATTCGTAGTCAGGATGAACGTTCGTGGTTAAAATTGAAATAATAAGTTTAAAAACCAACATCTCAAAAACTACTCAAAATATCTTTTTGAACCAATTTTTGTTGAAAGTGTTTCTTAAGTTGTACAAATTAAATTTTTTCAGGCTTTTCCATCCCTAGTTGAAAAGTAAAAGGTGGGGAAATAATTTTTTTTACGAATTTAGGAGCATATAAATTCAATAATTATTGAATTATGTAAAAAGTCATTTTAAAACCTCATATCATTTTTAAAGACCTGCCTATAAATATCCCAACTTTAAATGCACGTTGGAAATTTACATATACGCACTGGCGACTAAAAGTACCAAAAGTTTCTATGTGTAATAGTTGTGACAAACGGACCGACGACATATAGACAGATAGACAGACAAACTAACAGATAGACGGACAGGAGGAAATTATATGGGTTCCCATTTTTTATATTTTTTTACGGAACCCTAAAATATCTGTAAATAATAATATTAAAATTTGAATCTTAATGAAGAAACTAATTCTGTATATATTTTTGTATGTATTATATATATTTCGTATAAAATATCAACGATTACATGTCACAAACGAGCAAAACATGAGAAACAATTCGAGAAAACAAAAACATTTCGATTATTCGCCCTCAAGTTTTGTAATATACGCAAATTAACATTTCAAAAAATGTATACCTCACACGTCGTCGTAAGGAAGCCATTTAGACGACATACCTAGTTAATAACAGAGGATGTTCATGTTATTCAACAAAGATTTACCATTGTCAGACATATTACCTAATACAAGTAAAAAGGTATTCCGCTGACCACATTATACTGTTACATAATGCGTCAGTCGAGACGCGACCGCAATTGCGCTTTTCGTGCTAGACACAGTAAGAACTCTTACACTAGCGAATACGTTTTCTTAACAGATTTTTTATTTTATAGAAATGGATTTATTTATTTTATAGAAATTATAGCCAATTGGAAATTGATATATGTTTTTTTATTAAAGAAAGGTATAAGCAATTAGTGTGGAAAAAAAAAATCAAACGAAAAGTTATGGGTAAGCGTAGGTATTTAATTTTACAGATCAGATCGCACTTGATAGCGCGGGGTTATTTTCCGAAACTTTTTTATTTTTCACTACACGTGAAAATGCAATTCATGTTGAACATGTCGTCAATCAATAAATTTAATGTGATATAAAAATGGTGCTCTGCACTCTTTTAGAATGAAATATTTTTATTAGCGAAATACATGGAAATGGTTGTAGAGAAGGAAATGTAAATCTAATAATAATGGTGGACCTTAATTTTGGGCCGATAACAATCAACTCACAGTCCGATTGGCAAATCTTGAGTAGTACACCCTCTCACTATCTTCATACAACATATTTTTTAGATGTATATAAATTGGGACGCTCTGCATTTCGTAATGTAATACAATGTTGAATAAACAGTTATAGAATAATTACACTTTATCAAGACACTAAAGTATAGAATAATTATATACAACATTACCTAACAAAAGAAAATGAAAACATAAAAATTAACTATTGTTTAAAAAGCCCATGACCGTAAACACCTGGTCCAAATGTGGACACCACACTGGCCGCGTTTCCGTGTTTTATTGCCAATGAGATGCACTGGGCCAGGTATGTTCGGAAACGAGCGTCAAAACCAGCGTAAATGTTTCTTTAAACTTTGCAAGGAAGCTTAAATCGCTAGAATAAAATTCTCCAATGTCATAAGTGCTGTACTTACCTATAGATTTACGGTGCTACAGGCAAATATAGGCATAAACATCGTATGAGAAAACTGCTCTACCCCTTTTCACCCATATAAAAGTTGAAGCTCGGAAAAAAATATATTGGGTGCTTTTGTTTTGATGAGGGCTTTGGCTGACGCTGTGCTGAATTAGTAAGTTGCTTAAGACATATATTTTTAAACTTTAACAGAATTTTTACGTCAAGTACGCAGTACTGTAGTGAGTGGCATATCGAGTTTTATAAACGCTGCAATTTTAAAGTTAAAGTAAGCGTGAAAAAGTTTTTCTATGAAGTCTATTGTATAAGTACATCAAACAATGTTGTAGGATCCAACAATTTAAAACTATTGGTGTTAATTATTCTAAGTTTATGTCAATTAATAAATGATTATATAAACAATGAATGGAATGTATTTGCAATTACTAGACAAGGTAATAAACTCACTCGTACACAACAGGTTCTCGCAATTAATTACATATTAAATTTATAATTAATTATATTAATATGTCCACGTGTTTAATGCACACATCTATTATTACGTCAATAATTATTATGTTTAAAACATATTTATCACATATAAATATTTACGTGATACGTCCGTACAGAACGAACATTAAAAAATAATAGGACGACATTCTAACTCTTTCATACTATACGACTTCTGGTTGTAATTTTTAAATGGAAAATAATCATGTAAGCATACCTTTCTGAATAAATCGACGGATCTGACGTCATACAGTGCTTCAGAATTAAAAATGAAAAATGACGATAGTAAAATAGCTGAGATTTCATACTATTATTTAGATTATATAATAGTTTAAAATGTAATTTACGAAATAATATCAACAAAATATCGAAGTTTGTTTAATAAATATTCGATCAGCTTTGTTTTAGGTCGTAATTGCAATGATAATATAATATCTCTTACTAACCGTTTGGCCGGGTGGTTAAATGAGGTCCTAACTGCGGAGCCAAGGGTTGCGGGTTCGATTACCGCCCGGGACAAATATTGGTATGCATGAACATGTCTATTTGTTCCGTGGCTGGGTGTAAAAAGTATATTTTACAAAAAAAAGGATATTTAAGTATATATACCAGTTGTCTAGTAACCCATAATACAAGCATAATAATTGCTTACTTTGAGAATAGCTGACGGTGTGTGGAATGTCCCAGATATTATTATTATTATCTCTTAGCAAAATATATTCAAATTATGGTATAAATCAGAAAAAAGTAGTGATATCAAAAGAGGTAGTGTTTGTATACTATTGTATATTTTTGATTTACTATCTATTTACATTGTTTTACGGATAAACAAGTGGAACTTATTGAAAGATTGTGGAATGAATAAAAAAAATCGGCCAAGTGCGAGTCGGAGTTGCACACGAAGGGTTCCGTACCACCGTACAATATAAAGAAACATGTTTCTAGTATGGAGACCCCTTTAATTTTTAACTTTATTTTATTTTTATTGTGTTGATGTAGCGGCCATAACAAATTACATGAAAATTTCAAGTGTAAGCAATGATCTCACAATTGCCAGTCACGAAAAACGCCTAAGAAACACGTTTCTAGTATGGAGATTCCCTTTGATTTTTATATTTATTTTGTTTTTATTATTTATTAATATGGCGACTATATAATCCACACTCTGTGAAAATTTCAAGTGTCCACCTATAACGGTTCAGACGATAGAGCCCTGTGACGACGGACGGACTGACAGGGTAGGCTTAGTGATAGGATTCCCGTTGGTACCCTTTGGGTAAGGAAATTTAATAACTACAATCACCTCTTCCTACACTACAACTTCCTTAAAATAATCTCAGTACATTTATGTAATGAATAAACCAATGGTCATTACATTTATTCCACTTCGCCATGGTGGCCTTAGAAACATTAATTCCTACCTGCTCCCACAATAATATGCCACTGTGAGGGCGAATGGGAAATCAGTGTGAATTAATATCCCATCAGGTTTTTCACACTCTTTGACAACCTCTTCTTGCGATAAAAATCTTCCATATATCAACATCGTTATAATTTCTTAATAGTTTCGTATTCAAACTTCGTTTTACTTACATAAAGTACTTTGTAGTTGAAAGTCCAATAGTTCGAACAACAAAGAGACAAAATTAAAACTTTGTAATATTTAAGAATTTATGAATAACATACAGTCATATCACTTTCGCGGTTTCGGGATCATCTAACATAATCCGGTCGCAAACCGGTAACGGTGTTACGGGCATAATATTCGTGGTGTTGCGTCACAACTCTCGCTCGGTGGCAGCGACCTTAAAACGTAATCAATGTCGAACATGTCCGGAACAAATATGTTGACTTAACGATTCGGATGCGCAAACAAATATTTTTTTCTTCTAAAACGGTCAAGTGCGAGTCGCGATGCGCTCGGTAAGTGTTCCGTACAAATTAATGTACTGTATTAATCATTTTCCTTTAACTTAGTTATCATTTAAGTTATTTAGACACTTTTCCAAACTCTTGTAATTTACGAGTAAATAGTAAAATATGTATACATCATAACAAATATTTAAGTATGTATATCAGTTAACTAGTAACCTATAACAAGCATAATGATACTTTGGGACAAGATGGCGCTGTTAGAGATGTCACAGGTGTCCAGGTTTTGTTATTGTTTATTCATATGTTTGTTTGTTTGTTTGTTTGCCACAGCTTCAATTCTAAATCTGCTACATTTAGTTGCTTCTTAAAAATAATCATTTTGGATGCAGTACTATAGTATATTCTATTTAACTATTCCTTTACGTGTCGTGCCGTGATAGCCCGAGCGCAGCGAATCTGTATCAAATTTAGAAGGCCATGCTGCTTGGTTTGAATCCGCGCGTGTACCAATGACTTTTTCTGACTTTAGTACATAACTACCACTGACTCCGTGCCTAAGAGAGCACGATAAGCCGTCAATAGATGGCGGTCGTTACAATCCACCGACCCGCAATGGAACAGCGTGGTGAATTTAAGTTCAAAGCCCCTTCACCCTGGGGGGAGGCCTAAGCCCATGGCGGGTAGAATGGGCTAATGAAACGGATTGGAAAAAAAACACTTCTAGATATTACTTGGAGTGGGATGGAAGTGAATAGGTCTTTACAGATATTGATTTTTCTTTGAACACTTTGCTTTCTCGCTTATAATTATTGAACCAATCAATGTATGTAAAAAATTTATAAATATTTGAATTTCTTTCATTATATATATTTTTTTAATTCCCGTACACTATATAAAATCACACATAGATTTTTAACCACATACCTTTTGCATCTAGTTCACCACTAACAATGACTCTATCAAGTCTCATTGTTTGTTTATTATTTTGAAATTTACTAATTTTAATTAGAACAGTGTCTCGATCAATTTATTAAATAACAATACAAATATATTAAGGCTAGAAAACAAAAGCATACATTAAAATAAAAACGGCGAGAGGGTCTAGCAAGTAATGACACTCCAGGACGGAGTATTTAATATGTTTCTGACAGCTGAATTTTCCGCAACAGCTTTAGCCGATTTCGTGGTGCGATTAAGGTCCGAGGCGGCAAAAGCAGGGCCCGGACTAAGAAACGGGGGCCCGGTCAATTGATTTTTTTTTTTTTTCAAAGTAAGGTGGGGTGGGTCCCGCAATGTTTTACACCGGGGGCCCGATCTGGCTCTCGCCGGGCCTGGGCAAAAGTGCAGACACAGGTAGCGTCCCAAACTAGGCACCTACCCTTCTCCCAAGGCACTAGAGTCATACCATCGAGTCTTTTGCCATCAGAATGGTAATGAACTGGAGGCTTCAAAACACAGTGTTTAATATACAGATATTTAAAGGTATTGATTTTTTATACGGGATTTCAGAAAATATAATTTTCACGATTTTCATAAGTTTTTGATTTATCCATTTAGACAAGGACCACTTAACAATAAATATACTCTTAATATATTTGACAACCGCTTGGTCTAGTGGGTAGCGACCCTGCCTACGAAGCTGGGGGCCCCGGATTCGAATTCCAGGTCGGGTCAGTATTTTCATGATGAATATTGATACTGGTACCGAGTCTTGGTTGTTATATATGCATGTGGTGTCTTCGTTTGGTACCAAAAACACAAGCTGATGCTTAGTTTGGGGTCTACAGATTGTTATGATGTATATGTTATGTTATCTTATTTTAAAGCGTAGCAAAAATAAATGCAAACGGAATATATATAAAAAAGAAACCAATAGAATCTGGTGATGTACCTATGTAATATCTCCTTGACACTCTTAAGCTCTTGAAGTAAATTGGTCTGTCTTGTAATAATAACAATTACAGCATAGTCTTTAAAGCAATACTAGTGTTCTGCCCCCGCTTTGCACAGGTGCCTTGTATTTATGGGGTTGTTGAAAGTGATTTTTTAAATTGCGATATCTTTTACATTACATGCCCAAAACGACATATTTAATTTATAAGGAATAATAGTTTATATTATATTGGTCAAAATAGTATTACAAATAGAATCCATTATATATGTAAAAAATAAAAGTTATTAATGTGGGTTACGCTTAGGTTACATATAAGTACCACGGCGGACTTTTCTGTAGACTTTTTTAAAATACATAAATCCATGGTACATTATTTCGACGTAGGTGCCTCATAAGGTTTAGCCATGTAAGCGCCCGAAATCATAATTTTTAATAAAAATAAATTAATTTTGTTTAAAAACTAAAAACATTTTTTTTGTTTGTATATATGCTTAGAAGCTTGATATTTAGTAACCCACCTCAAGCTGGCAGCAGGTTTAAAACGCACCCGGTATTCCTTTGCTCTTTTCTACTGTTTCAAAGTTAGAGTCTGAACTCTATCTGAACGAAACAGGAGTCGGTCTTGACGTTTTTAAAAAAAAGGTTGTTTTTTCTATCTATTGGACAGTAAATGTTTAAAACACCTATTCAGTAGTATCATTTTCGTAACCATTTAGTATTTTATTTTCTGTATGTATGTTTTGTTCCGTTAGAAAAAGGTATGACCTTGACATGGCTACGTATTTCAAAAGATGGCTTCTTTGAGGCCGAAGTTATTTAGCAATCATAACCATTATGATGCCTGTGTAATGAGAATTGCCTACAGTACGAATCGCAAGCAGGTATGTGTCGTCGAATCATGCAGGTTTTGCAATGTCTATCTATGTGGTCATTAGATTCGATCGACTGATTGTCGATTGTGTTATTATTTTTTTTATTGTGTTTGGGAAGCTACAATAATAATAACGTATACATCACAACAACATCTAGGCCCCAAACTAAGCGTTAGCTTCTGTTTTGGGTGCCAATCGAACACACCACATACATATAACAACCTAGATCAGGTACCAGTACCAGCTAACAGCCTAATTTACAAAACATTATTACATTCTAGGTTAGGTTAGGTTGTGTCACTTTGGTCATGTATATAATTTAACAAAAAAACAGAAGAAGTTAGTCTTGAACGTTAAATAGAATATCATAATGGCCACTCTGTTACTGAATTGGTTGACAAAAATTAAAATTATTTATGTTACAAGAAAAAAGTCCGATGGAATCACATTTTACTAGTAACCAATTACAATAATGTCACGTTTAAATGTAATAATAATGATAATACCTGAGACATCCCACATAGCACCATCTAGTCCCAAAGTAAGCAAATATTATGCTTGTATTATGGGGTACTATACAACTGGAAAACCAACTTATATATATTTTTTTCTATATAAATATATATATAGATACTTTTTACACCCATACACGGAACAATGGACATGGTCATGCACACAAATATTTGTCCCGGGTGGAAATCGAACCCGCGGCCCTTGGCTCCGCAGTTAGTGTCTCTAAGTATTCCGTCAATCGGCCAGGTTCGTCGATACTCAGCTGTTTTTTTTGTACGGATTTTGTACACTTCGTTATAAAAACGAATTTCTAACTCAAATAACTTAATAGTAGTGATTTGTTACTTTAATATTTAAAGTTATTTATTTATTTCTTGCGACGCACACTTTGTTACTTCTGTGGCGCTTTAGGTAATAACGGTCAGGACATCAAACCTGAGACAAGTAAGATGCTCAGTTAGTTGACGGAGGGGAGAAATATCTTGAAACCCATCTTCCTATACCGATATCCACAAGTAAAACTTTTTTAAATTCAAAATGTCAATAAAAAATGATATTTCCAGAAAAATGATTAAAGCCTTTTGATGTAGTTTAGTTTAAAAAGACCCTAAAAAGACTCAACGAAAATAGGTTTTTGTAAGTCGCTCGTAAGCATTTCAATCATATGAATCATATGTATCACTCTCCAATAAACAAAAATGAAATATTATTACAAACGCAGTTTGTAAGACATACCCAGTTCAATGTTTTCAGAATAAGAATGTTTGCAAATCATCCGATTATGCATGTGACTAATATTGGCTCCCTATGAAATAAATTTGATTATCATAATGTTCAGACACTAAAGAATAGGCCAATCTGATCGTATTTGAGGGCACGTATACCACGCCTACATGGCATTACTTACCTATTCTAAGTTCTGTGTCAGATACCATTTAGTTCCGTATGAAGCAGCAGCAAATGATAGATCTCATACCGTCTCTCGCTATCGCCACATTTTCACGAGGGCGCTCCTGCGCCCCCCACCCCCGCCCCCTACTGACCTCATCACAATGAGTGATCAGTAAAACATTTTTCACGTTATATTAATAACGTAAATCTTAACCGGAGGCCCGCGCCTACGGAATTATTTCGCATCGAGTAACTCTTAGGGGTTTTCTCGACTTCTTCGCGCCGGTGACACCCTAGTGTGCCACCTGGCCGCTCCGATAAAGTCGTAAGAGCTTTCGGGCTAACGACACGCGTCATTATTCTGCTTCAGGCGGTTGTTTAGTGGGTGCAACTCCCACATACCCCGCGCGCTAGGGCGCGCGGAAGCTGCAGAGTTTAATCCGCCTTCCCATCGCAAGGGTAAAACAAAAAAAGCCACATTTTCAACTTTAAGTTTATATTGCAAATGTCTCACTGGTTGAATTCATTTTTGTGTCGGTATCTAAACACTGAACCGATTGTAAATAAATTGGGATAGTGTCTGTTAGATAGAGAAGTTACTGCAATGATTGTGTTTGAAGACAAAATCTATGTATCTATACATTAGTATAACTGTCTAGCTAGTATTAACTAGCGACAAACCGCGCTTCGCTTGCATGGATTACACTGTGCATTCGCTTTTATTAAAGGTTTTTAACCATTACAAAAACACTAGAACGGTTTAGTTTTAATTAGCTTTCAAAAGATTAAACACTAATTTTAACAATTTTGTAAATCCCGTAAAGGTTAAATTTAAATCTAAAACAGGCCCTTCTAAATTTCCAATTGAAAGACTAAATACCATTTTACATGGTTTTAGTTGTGAAAATGACGGGATTTTCGTATTAATTTTCATCTCTTCTTTTACTCCCCTTTGCAGGATTTAATTTTCATAAACCATGAAATACGGATTTCTTAATTTCTAACCATGAAGGCAAATAATGTATTTCATAGTTTTAACTTAAAGAATGGGAGAATTTCCTTAAAAACTTTTACCCCCTATTTTACTCCCTTATGAGGGTAAAATTTTCATCAGTCTTAAAACACAACTTATTTAATTCCTGACCCAATGGTCAAACACCAATTTTCATAGATACAGCCTATATACCAATTTACAATAAATACATGAAAAAATTCAAAAATCACAGAGTTTCATACAAACCTTTCTTTACAATAAATACATGAAAAAATTCATAAATCACAGAGTTTCATACAAACCTTTCCTTTCAATTTAATCCCTTTAGGGGTAGAATTTCGAAAAATCTCTTCTTGGTGGATGCTTACCTCAGGAATGAATCCTAATATCGGAACTTTATTGATTCGCTTCAGCGGTCTTCAAACTTGACGGAATTCCCGTACAAACTTTTATCCCTTATTTGCCCCTTATACGGGTTATATTTTCAAAAATCTTGAAACACAACATATTTAATTTTCGACCCCAAAAACCAAATACCAATTTTAATGTACTTAACTCCGAAAAAGGCTGAATTTCCACACTAAAATACCCCTCTCATTTTACCCCCTTCGGGGTATAATTTATAAAACCCCTTTCTTAGTAAATGGGTCATGTTACAAACAAACCTAATGTCCGTATTTCATGTTATTTGCTTCAGCGGTTTTGGCTTGGCGTGGTTAATGCATAAGTGAATGGGCTGTCAATAGATGGCGGTCGTTATAATCCACCAACCCGCATTGGAGCATGGTGGTGGATTTAAGCTCCAAGCCCCCTCATCTTGAGGGGAGGCCTAAGCCCCTGCAGTGAGGTAAAAAAGGGCTGATGGAATGGAATGGAGTGGGTGATATTTAGATTTATCAAATATTGATAGAACTGTAATGGTGTGACTATTGTTTGGAATTTCGTGAAATTAAATTAGTCTAAAAGACACATTTTCATCTTTATTTTCTCAGAAATATTTCTAAAAACTCGACATATCGAACACGACACACCTTCAGGCAACACACTTTGGTATACTTCTTATTTTTTATGTGTGTGTGATTTCAGGGTCATTTAAGCATGAAAGTTTTGATTAGCCGACCACTTATAACCGAACCAACCAAAATGACGTAAAATTGTCATGAAATCAAGTCTTCATCAAATTAAGCTTTCATAGACCGAATAATTAAGTTGTTTTTATTTTATTTTTTTTATTTTGTCATTTATATCGCTTAAACTGATTAACAGTTTGCTGGCAAAGTATTGCACTCTTATAACTAATTTAATAATATATTACATTGCGAGCACGCAACTTTTAAAGTTTTAGAATAGAGTAGTTCATATTGTAGATTTGGTTTTTACATAAGTTGGTCGTCAAATGTTTTCAATTCACTTGCACATGTGTTTTCTAACTCGCCCACTATATTATTAAAAAACCTATGCAAGATATATCTTCTGGTTCTTTTTCCATAATAATGTTACAGCTCGTGGCTCCTTATATTTTATACGAATGATTTTTTTTAGGTTGTCTAAATATATAACCAATAGATGGCATTGAATAACATTAAAAAGTACTTAAATACTTTCTCTGACAAAATTTGTTTAATTTGCAGTGAAATTTTTATTATTTGATGGATATAATGTGATATAATGTGAGATATCAAATTCACATCAACGGAAAGCGAACTACTAGCGTAGAACGAAACCAGTGTAAAGACATAGAGTTGTACGACACTTAAAAGCTTCATTTGGACGATGTTCATGCTATATAATTGATTTAAATTATAACAAATGTATAAACAGGCCGTGTCTGTATAGATATACATTTGAAGAAAAATATTTCAAGGTTCTGATGTGAACGATTAGAAAATGAGTTTGATCAGATGCGTTGATAGCTGTGTAGTGGATAACCCGTCTCTTGCTTAGGAGATCATCGCCTGGGAAAGCATGTTAAGCCGTCAGTCCCGGTTAAAATCCACCAATCATCACTTAACCAGCGTGGTGGATTTAGCTCCAAGCACTTTCATCCTATTTTAGAGGTCTAAGTGCCCACAGTGGGGCATAATGGGCTGATATCATATAGTTTGTGTACTATCTTACCCTTTAGAGTTCTAAAAAACAAAATAAATGTTTATCATGGTTTGTTTACAACAAGCTATGCAGTTATATAAAACAAAAACGCCTGAGCAAAATGCATTAACAGCAAATCCACTCTTCCCTTATACGACAACTTTTGCAGTAGGAAACAATTGGGTATTTTTCGTATATAAAATTTCGTATTTCACGAAAATTTCAGTTGAAATCGACTCATGGTAATATAAAAAAGTTTGCAACTATAATGATCGGAATGTGCGATTTTCGATGATACCCGAATAATTTGTATCATGCGTAGAATACAATCAAGTTAAGTTACTCCTCTACTTATTACTACATATTATCTACTACATATACCTTATTAAAGTAGTGACCGTGTCTTGTACTCACGCATACTAGCGCCAATCCCCGCTCCGCACGTCTATGAATCTATGAGTACGTAGGTATGTATGTACACTGGGTATATTACATCTACCTTTAACATAAATTGATGTTACCCCTAGAACCTTAATAGTAACTATTGCTCACCGCTAGAGGGTGCAAAAAAACTGAGGACTCCTCTGTCGTTGCAGTGAGCTTTGGGTTAGCAGATAGCTACTATAATTGAAGAACTTTTTAAGATAAATTTTTTGGTCTTCCTTAGTCAGTTTTCTACTTCCAAAACACGTTCAGGTTTTTTTTATGATAGAAATTAGCCTTATAAAAACACATTATCCAAAATTTTCAAAGAGTAAATAAATTTGACATCAGCGTTTGGTTTTAATAGAGCCAGAAAAGTCACTTCATAGTACCAAAAACGTCAAATATAATTTCACGGGCTGAAGGCCGGAGCGCGAGGGCCTCCCGGACTAAACTCAGACTGAAACTCGCCATCTCGCAACGGGTACACACCAGGTAGCTAGAGTATGAGTGGTTAGACGATAAGCGCAAAAGGGGCTTCTAGTCAATTGGTTGTTTTATTAAAATTCTAGTTTAAAATACGTATGTCAAGTAGCAAAACAAATAAGAAATAGACATAGGTGTCGAATATACTATCTGTGGATAGTATGAAAGTTGACAACATAGCGTTTTCAGAATACAGTTAGGTATATTTGCTCTGAAGTTAATAATAGAGTTAATAATATTCTAGAACATTGGTGCATTATTATATAGATGCGACATGAACATAGTTGCATATGGTCCACAAATGTTAGTGACGAATTGTCGCATTTATTTTATGTTTATATGAAAATTGGTCCATAGTTATGGTGACAACCGACTTATACGTAGTGATGTATATTTATGCTCTAGACAGGTTTAAACGCAGTGTTTCATAGTTATGTTCGTCGAAGTATTGTATCTCTTTATTCTGTGGCGAAAGTAAACAACAAGAACACCTATTATATTCAAATCTCGTGAGAGAAGTGTCGGCACGTTCTCAACATATAAATATCAAATGCACTTGCTCTCACATTGTTAGAGTACTCTTGCCTGATTATTTTTGGATTATTTTTTGCTAAATGTACATACGTACATATAGTAACATAATGATGTGATATTATGTATAATATAATAACGTTTTAATGGTTCATAATTAAAATGGAACACCTATTTTATTAACCATTTATTTAAAAAAATAAAAACTTGGAAGACCATTGCTCTAACCATACCATTTTCTTCTTTTTCTTCTTTCTTTAGAGCTACGCTCTTGTCGGTGGAGAATCTTCCATTCTTCCTGGTTCCCCGCCAGCTGCCTTATCTTCTGATACGACTCGGCACCAACCCGTACTTGTATTTGGTCAAAATAACTATCTTGGTCGTCCCCTCCGTCTTTTTCAATCTTTCCTTCGATAATATTAGTTACGAAGGCGTCGCCGTGTCGTATCAGATGGCCTATCGTTTTTCTCTCTTGGTCTCCATGGTATTTAGTATTTACCGCTTTTCTTACATTCTTCTCAAAACTTTATCGTTTGCGACTCGTTCTACCCAACTAATTCCCTCCATTATCCTCCAGCACCGCTTTCAGATTTCAGATTTCAGATGCTTCCAACCTAGTTCTTTCCTTTTGAATCAGTACAATACATTGATACTGGTACCGAGTCTTGGTTGTTATATGTATGAAGTGTTTTCGCTTGGTATCCAAAACACAAGCTAATGCTTAGTTTGGGGCCTAGACATTGTTGTATTATTATAGAGTATCCATGTCTCGCCATCGTACAGTGCAATGTTCCATATGTAAGTTTTAATAAATTAATTCCTAATATTTTCGATACTCTATATAGCTTCCAATATTTGTTTCTTCCTCTTCTGTTCTTCTGTATTGGCTATTGCTATTCTGTACCATAATTATACATACAACCATATCATAGAACTTTAATTTTCAACAAAATAGTAGATAAGCGCCCATTAAAGGCACGAACATGATGTAAATAAAAAGGTTCTTAGAGCGAAAGAGATGTTATTACCATTCACACTGCAAATTCACTTATGTAATACGTACATACTAGAGTTTCGAACAATCTCTTTTTATGAAAATACTAGTATCTACAATAATATTAATTCAACAGATGAATTTATTAAGATTAGTATATAGTTCTAAGCGTCAATTTCTATTAAATTGGTAATTGAATTTTGGCGAATTTCGACACTAAAACGCAGTTACTTTATCATACTATACTTAACAATAAATATACATTCAAAAAATTTGAAACTATCCACAAGAATAGAGTGTATTGCAGCATTTTTGACTTATAACAGTTTAGGTTGTGAGTAAAACAAAGAAATTTTTGTACCAAAGTTCAAGTAAGTATAGAAATGTTTACCCCTCGCAGTAATGGGTAAACAAGCTTTGCAAAGCTTTTGTCAAAAAGTATAGCAATAATTTTAACACAAAATGAAGGATGTTTTTGTCACATAGGTCACAGAGTATATGTAAACTTCGTACCAAAGTTTTATAGCAGTTATGTTATTACTGACATTGTTAAATATTTTGTTGCATCTTTTATCTATATCTTTGGAAACAGCACAAAAAAATCCAACACATTCTTATACAATAAAAATTCACATATCTTCGTAGTTAAGACATATCACGAGAATGATATCTTTAAAATAACTATTATGATAAAGGTGCATGGCAAAAGGTTATGTTATGGGCATATTTAGGTAACATGTCACGAAATTATTTTTTCTTTGTTACACCATTATATCACTTAATTTTGCGGATATTATCATAAATTTTTTATAAAACGTACTTTATAGTCACCACGTTCTTAACGTATGTTGAGAAGTTACTTACAGAATATTAATAGCCTCAGGTTAAACAGAGCGTATGAATTCATGTGACGGGTCACGCCTTTTGTTGAAAGTAATACAATTAAACCAGTATTGAAAAATATAATTATGTAGTTTAATAATTTAAATTTTTTTTCAAACATTTTGTTGAATTCTTAAAATCAACTTTTAATAATCTAAGCACCGTATTTTTATATTGTTATACAGCAAGACAACTGACGAAAATCTTATATAAAGTGCTAGCCTTCGATGTAAAGTATTCTAGAATAGATGTTGCCTTGCTCATACCATATATTCCGTACCGTAATAGATTATTATACATTTACCTTAGAAACCATATACGTTCAGTGTAGGTACGTACTTTCATTACCCACTGAACACCTGCTAGGACATATATTTATTTATTTACTAACTGTGCCCGCGACTTTGTCTGTGTTGGCTTAGATTTATACTGTCCCGCGCGACATACCACATACCGCCCCGCAACACCGCACATGTGTTACGAGGCGCTGCGGCGCGGCAGGGTGTTGCCAATAAGTTTCTAACTTCAGTTAAAAATTTAATAACTTTTAATTCTGTTTATCGATTTTGATGAAATATTACCCAAATTAAAAGTTCATAGTTCGGATTATATTTTAAATTCAATGAGTGGCTTTCACGTGATACGCATACAAACGAACAAACAAACCGACATACAGACAAAATTCCAGAAATTAGTTTTTTACGTTTTATTACTTATCCCTCACGTCTAATAGTTTTTCTTTTTTTTTGGAAAATCGTTAATGTAAAGACACGGAAAGTCATTATATGTATGGATAGCGTAGTGATTTCGGGGCGCCATGTGTGGTCACTAAAACTGTCGGCTATTTATCACATGTTTATTTCGCTCACAACAAACAATGGAGTCTAGCGTATTGTCATTAAATCCTCAAGGTTTGATCGTTCTAGCGCTTTGTTGAAAGATCCAATCGGCATTTGCTTTTCATCAAACCTTCTAAAATAAAATTAGTGATGTAGATGGGCCGATAATTAATCTAGAAATTCGAATCTCTTTTTCATGGTGCAAAAGACAACTAAATTTTATAGAAGACCTGAAAATAATTTTGTGAATTTGATATATTTATTTTGTAAATAAAATAAAAAATTTAAATAAATCTAGAGAGGTTCCTGGCTGATTGACATGATTTGAAAAGCGTTTTTGACTAATAAACATACAATACGCAGGAATCTACGGCCAGAGGTCTCAAAAAGTGCGGCGCCAAGAGAAAAAGCCGCAGTCTTTACGGGATCTTTACAACACGTCTTCGTGCATCCCGCCACCCTTCCGCTGCCCTCATCCAAGGATGCAAATGTATTTATATACGAGGTAATTTTTTTATTCTAAATTTAACAACGTCCCCATACTACTTATGATGATTTACTTAGTAATGCATTAAAATGCAATATTTTTTAAATTGTTTTGGAATTCTTCTTTTAAATAGAAAGAATTCAAAAAAAATTTTTAAAAATCTTCAGACTTTTTTTGTTGCATTTGTATTTATTTATTACAGCAGGACGTAAATGTATAACAGCACCTTTCTTTTCACCAGTTATCGGTTTTGCGAGCAATATTGCTTACCTACTGTTAACCTATTCACTATACATTAACCATATTTGGTCAGCTTGAAGGTCACGACCCATTTTATTAACAAAGACAATTGATAGATGACTAGTTAAAAGGTTAATGAAACTTGACAATTCTGTTAGTTATGTCGTCCATCCAGATCTCTTCGCTAAGATTTTTTTCTCGCAGATAAACTCTATAAGCATAGCTCTTTCCATAGTACTTTGACTGACTGACTGAATCAACGACGTCAGCATTTTCATACGACTCATTCGACTTGTTCTCAAACCATTCATGAACATCAGATCTTTTGTACCTTTTCAGGACAACACAAGCCGAGGGAGAGCTCCTGGACACCCTAAACGACGATTCGTTGACGTATTCGAAATTCGATACCAGACATCCTACAAAAATCGTGGTGCACGGTTTCGGCGGCGGCCGCAACCTTTCACCGAGCACCGACATGCGTAAAGCTTATTTCACCCGAGGCGATTACAACATCATTATCGTTGATTACGGGACTTTGGTTAAAGAGCCGTGTCTGAGTCAGGTATGTTGAATCATCAAAAACCAAAATGGTGTAAACGACATCAAATGTGCCTATTCGAACATAAACTCTTAAATTCAATATTGTATATCTCAAATCATTCTATTTTACAGCGCAATAACTTAAAAAAAAAAAACATCTTATTGAACAACGTTCGCGCGCAAAACCAAAAGATTTGTATTCTTAGAATTTATTTCAAATGGATTTGCGCTTGTGTGAAATCGTGAAATTATTCGTAATTTGAACACAAATATCATGTGACTAAAAAAGTTATGAATGTAAAGGTGACTGGATTTACAGAGAGAAGAAAACCTGTGATTTATTAATTTTTAAAGTAATTGCTTTAACAGTGGACAAGTGCCAAAAATTTACTCAACTCAGGCAATTGAAGATGTAACAATACGAGTCTGTTATCACATACATCTAGTTATTGTCTGGCATTCCAAGCTATATGTTAAAAATTGCGTGTTTGCATGCAGTGGACGGATCACTTAGCTGGCTTTATTGTTGTTGTTTGTGAAATTTCACTAACAATAATGCTTTTGTAAATTTTATTTGCGCAAAAGATGTTATGAAGCTGGTGAAGTAAGAGACTAGCTATTTACGTGATTGTACAATATGATAAGAATCGTCGTACGTTACATAAAAGTCGTGACACATATTGAAGAGTAACTCTCTCCTTTTTAATAAGTTAATCTAATAATATGCTAGTTGACTATTTTTTTAAGATTATTTTATATGAAAGAGTTTTTTAAATATGTCATTACAGAGAAAGAATTTAAAGATATAAATCATTATTAACAAAGTTATGAATGTTTAAAATGCCTTGTTAGACAGAGAGGGCAATACCTCACGGCGTACCTATATGTGACGTCAGGCCATTTAAATCTCATATCAAATTTCGTTTTGCAAGAAAGAGACAGAGATAAAATTTTGAAAGCTTATAATTTCCATATTCTTCAACCGAATATAATTTTGTTATCTTATAAAGTCTTTTTTTATGTTTTCTTGATATATATAATATGTTTAATAGAAGTCAAGTACGTTTTATGTAAACAGTTGCAGTGAAAGCAATTATACAAAAAAATTTTGCCCTTGAATTTTGTTTTTCTATTAAAATTTTATGCAAAAGCTAGTTTATTATTATTTATTATTTTATTATTTATCGCAAAGTATCGGACTACTTTGATGATGAAAAATCATGTAAGTAAGGCGCTCGCCTATCGGCTTGTTTAAATGATATTGATATTTAACGACCGCTTAGCCTACTGGGTAGCGACCCTGCCTATGAAGCTGGAGGTCCCGGGTTCGAATCCCAGGTCGGGTCAGTATTAATATGGTGAATATTGATACTGTTACCGGGTGTTGGTTGTTATATGTGTGTGGTGTCTTCGCAAAAATATATATCTATGTATATATTATAAAGAATATTTAAGTATGTATATCAGTTGTCTAGAAACCTATAACACAAGCATAATACTTGCTTACTTTGGGACTAGATGACGCTGTGTGGGAAGTCCCATGTAATATTATTATTATTATATATTATTATTTAAACATTGATTTTTAAAACAGTTGAATATAATTTTTTTAAACAGAGTCACTTTCGGTTTCTTGCATATTCTTCTGAGAGGAACCAGTGCTCTTTCAAAAGCGCCTTTGTGAGGACGTTTTTCCACAAAGTCACCGACTTATATAATAAATTTACTTAAGATTATATAATAATAATAATAATAAAATATACAACACTACAACGTCTAGGCCCCAATCTAAGCATTAGCTTGTATTTTTGGTACCAAGCGAAGACACCACATACATATAACAACCAAGACCCGACACCAGTATCAATATTTATCATATAAATACTGACCCGACCTGGGATTCGAACCCGGGACTTCCAGCTTCGTGGGCAGGGTCGCTACCAACTACGCCATGCGGTCGTCTATATTACATATCTACGAAATAAAAATATTTGATTTGATTTGATTTGATTTAATTCAATAAGAAATATTTAATTATTCAATATCAAGTTTGTTTTTATAATATACACTTTGTATATAATCGATATCTATGTAGTCTAGTCTTCGAGAATTAAATGTGTATTACATGTACATTTACAAACCAATTTCAGGTAGAATGGGCTCCCCGTTTTGCTAGTATGTGCATAGCTCAGCTGGTGGAATACCTACAATATCATCCAACGAAATCCGTGGTTCCAGAGCAGCTGCACACAATTGGATATAGTGTTGGCGCCCACATGCTCGGATTGGTCTCCAACCATTTGGCCGATGGCATACTTGGAAGAATCACTGGTGAGATTTTATTGATATATTTGAGGCAGAAAAATGTATTAGCTAATGTGTCTGTTACAGAACTTCGTACGCATGATACAGGTCATGATTGTATATAATTGTAGGTTACTAATAAGTAAGATAGATATAGATAGGTCTTTGCAAGATATAAACAATAAACAATGTAAACAATAAACAGTATCTTGCAAAGATATTACATTAATGCGTGGGTCGATGTACACATTGTGTAATAGGATTACAGGCACTCATTACAAAACTGGAAACTATAAACTGTTCTGCTCCATGAACACGAAATTTTGAATGTTACATTTTTACGTAAAAATATATGTGGTTTGTACTTTAAAAACATTTAACTGTTGAGTTATTTGAAACATTTTTCATCTGTATTCATACTCCAAAGTATAGGTAGATTTTAACGACGGTATGAATAGTGCTTTTTGGGCGTAGGTTAGCAAATAAAGAATTCTTTATTTAACACGTATTATATTCTGTTGGTTTCTTGTAGTGCTTTTCTCAATAGTACAACACTTAAGAAGCATTGGTAACTCCACAAGATCTGAATTTGCTATGTCATTTAGTATGATCAGATTATCAGCACAACTATGTTTTTAAATTTTTCAATAGGGAATATCCACAACATCTGGTCAAAACTAGTATTTACTCAATACTTTGAGTTAATTGATTAATTTACAGGTTTAGACCCAACGATACTGTTCTACATGGGTAACAACAGGTCCCGAGACTTGGATCCCTCAGATGCGTTGTTCGTTGATGTATTACATACCGGCGCTGGTATTTTAGGACAATGGGGGCCGAATGGACACGCCGATTTCTACGTCAACGGAGGATCAAGCCAACCAGGATGCGCTCATGATACTATATTTCGTGAGTATTGTGTATTTTTTTTACATATAACATGAAACCAAACCAAATCAAAGAAACGGAGGTCGCAGGTACGATTCCCGCCCGGGACAAATATTTGTGTGCATGAACGTGTCCATTTTTTGTTTCGTGTCTAAGTGTAAAATATTTATATAATCGTATGTAAGTATGTAGATCAGTTGTCTAGTACGCGTAATTACAGGCTTTGCCTAGTTTGGGACTACTAGGCAGCGTGTGTTAGATGTTCCGACTATTATTTTGTCATTGGAAATGTTCTCATTGGAAATGACTTTCATTTCGTTGGGGTATAGGGGGTCGTTTGGGAGTTTTGTGAGACAGGCAGATTGCACAAAGAGTTTTCGAGATATCGGGATGAACGTGATATCAAAAGACGCAGCTTGGCGCGCTCTACAAGATGGCATAAGACAATTTGGAAAAAGTTCAAAAACAAAAAAAAATATCGGCAAAAAACGAAAAAAACGCAATTTTTTTTCCCGATTTTCATTTTGGGAGCCCGATATCTCGAGAACTAGGTCCGAATAAGAAAAAAAAAAAAAAAACCGCTCGGGGTAATTAGACGGGAGATTGACTGAGACTAAAATTGTTAGAATCAGACAACCGGAAGTAGTGGTAAAGGGTGCCCTTAGTTGGAAGTCGGATATGCGTCGGTGTTACATTTCGTACTAATTCGGTTTGTTCGATCGAAATGTTCTACAGAAAGTTATATTTCGAAGTTTTAAGCTTATTCAGATACGGTTGTGTTATTTTTTTTTTGCGAAACAAATTTATTTCGAAATATATTATCCAAAATATGTGCGTTTACTTTATTCCGTTAGGTTCATTTCCAATGTCGTAAGAAGTTCGTGCGAAAGCAGGAGATCCGTTAATTTTTTTTTATGTTAGTTGGTACTAATACTCATTTAATACAGTTCTCAAGACTATAGGAACAATGTAAATAAAAAATATATTAATAAACTTTTGTGTGCATTATATGTATCAGAGGGAAAACAATAATGGCGCAACTAAGTTAATGTTTGTATTTCATTTGTCACACAAAAAATAGTTCACCGATAATTCGTTGATCCATTTGGAAAGCTTAGGAAGGGATGAAAAGTTTCGGATGTCTGCGAGATGGATTTTCGTTAAGTGATCTTAGTTTCGTGTAGAGCAGTATGCCGCGCTCTATGGGTGGGTACACCAATATATCCAATGTCGTCAGAAGTTCGTGCGAAAGCAGGAGATCCGTTGATTTTATTATTTGTTCAGTAGATACGTATTTGAGTGTGCGCTGAGGGAAGGAATAAAAAGATCATTTTCTTACAGACCTCTTTTTTTGGCGTTTTGTTGATTGTTATAAAATGATTTATTTTAATCGCATTGACGAAAGGCGTGTGCTGTCCGTGAATTACAAAAACGAAATTTAAGTTCAAACTTTATGGCGGATCGGAATACAACGCTATAAGCGTTTCTGCGCAGATACAGCCATATACCCCTCGCTCCACAGCGTCCCGCTACACCTAAAACTGCTTTCTGCGACGCGACTTGTGTCTGTGTTCGGATTCGCCATAAAGCGTGATTAGAACTATGCCCGTGATGTTTATGACCACGGTTACCTGCGCTTCCACGTGGTGGGGGTATATTTTTTTCTAAAGAATGTGTCGATCGGATGCTTTTCCTCTAAGCTAAAATATATATTCAGTATTAACCTGTAATGGGGGTACGATATCATACCAACCACCGTATCTGTGTATCTGTTCATGCGACGATCACGTGACGGCGCACGCGCGAGAGGTTTAAGATGCTGTTAGCTCAGTATCGAATCCACACTACCACCTGACTAACGAGACGACCGAATGAACGGGGTGATAAAGCTCAAATAGCCTTAGCAGGTTTCGAGCATAGTGTAGGTTGCACGCGATTTCATTTCAAAACTATCGTTATATTTTTTAAGTTTTATTATCAAAATAGAGATGCAGTTTTAAAAAGTAGTCGATAATAGTTTTAATACATTAAAAAAGATTAAAATATACTTCCGATAAGCCAACAATATTGCACACTTGTCACTCAAAATATTGAGAACTTTCGCACGAAAACGATTTCCTAAAAAGCTTTTTTGCGATTTTTAAAATTACATTCTAGACAATTATTCAAAAATTGTGTTTGATAATAGTTTTTCATAAATAATTATGGAATAAGTGTATCAAGGTGATGAAAAAAAATTATAAATTGTAATATGGTAAAAATATATGGAATCAACTTCGAAAACTCGGCCAATAGGCTGTTTCGTATACAAATAAAAAAAAATTAAATAATAGATTTTCTACACATTATTTTGTATTTATAATTTTTTTATACGCAAAGTGTTTTTACTAAACTCATAACTTGCTGGCGAAACACCTTATTAGGTTTTGTGTTTTTCAGAGCTACCCACGCTTTGACTTGATCGGCTATATTTTGTGAGCTAGTTGACTGTAAGAATATGCGGGGCATATTCCTACAGTCAACTAGCTCTTCACCCATTCACTCTTCACTTCACCCATTTTTTAAATAATATATTTCCTTTCCAGAAACACTGTCGTGCGACCATACGAAAGTGACGCCATACTTTATCGAATCTATCAATAGCCGCGTCGGTTTCTGGGCGGGACCCTGTCCGAATCTATTCACATATCTTATTGGTTGGTGCGAACCGAAGGATACGGAATACGTGTTGATGGGAGAGCATGTGTCACCTCAGTGAGTAAGATGAATTTTATATACCGTACATTTACATAGCGATTTCCATCCAAACATATTTATCATAATGAGCTATAGCGTATCCTATTCCGGTACAAGGCGATAATGCACCATAAATACAGAACTTGTAAAAATACTATACCGGGTGTTCGACTGAACGTAGTCCAAGCATATAGAGCATGTAGGGCTTACCGAAATAAAGAAAAAGTTTTAAGTGAGTAGATCGTGCAAACTAACGGTTACCGAGAAAAACATCTTTAAAGTTAAACTACGTTCAGCCGAACATCCCTTGAACTGGGTGTTCGGCTGAACGTATTCCAAACTCATAAAACGTGTAGCGCTTACAGAACTAACCAAAAAGTTTCAAGTGAGCAGATGGCGCCAACTAACGGTTACCGAGAAAAACATGTTTAAAGTTCCATTTGTTTTTTAATTTAAAAAAATAATTCATTGTATTTTTTTTAAGTTTTTGTTAAATTCGGTAAGCCCTACACGCTTTATAAGTTTGGACCTTTTAATTTTGCAATTCTTTAGATTCTGGCGCTCTTAAAATTTGATAAATTTTGTTTGTCTATATAACAAATCGATTTCTATTCTATATCTGGGCGTTCGAGCTAGATAGAGAGACATTAGAAATGATATTGAATTACACACATCCGATATATTTTCATTTCTCTCTATAAAAAAAAAATATTGATGATTAGGGATTCAGGGATCAGATTTTGTTTGCCCAGAATGATGTTTAAAGGCATCTATGTTTTTCGAGTTTCGGTCAGTTATTTATGCACAATCATTTTATGGAAATATCCTTCAGTAATCTAAAGTTTACTGAGAACCATGAGAATGAACCAAAACCTCAAAAAGAGAACATACAGACAAATCGACAGCCAAGTTAAGAAACACTATTTGTCTTATGCTTTTATTTTGTGTCATTCTAATAATTCAACAATATATAATTAATTTTAATAATTAAAAAACAAAAATGGGCTTAAAATAAATTATTAAATAATTTCAATAATTTTATTTGAAATTAAATTAACATACGATCCCCTCGGGATGGGGATGCTTGGAGCTTAGGTAATCCACCACGCTGCTCCATTACAGATCGGTAGGTTCTTTCGACTGTTATCTAACAATGGCAATTCAAAATAAATTTAATTATTAATAATAAATGATTTTATACATTTTCAGAGCTCGAGGCGTCTACTATGTAACTACGAACGCCAAGCCTCCGTACGCGCGGGGATTCCCCGGAAAGACGCGCCGTTTACGTTCAATTTCGCCTTACAGTTGACGATAGTGATTGTTTTAAGGACCTTATTTATAAAGAAAAAACGGTGTTTACTATAATTTATGACCGATTACGTTTCCATAATTTTATGTGAGATTTAAACTCTACCTACGATAGGAAGGCTCTAAAGGCGTACTGCCGTTGTAGTGAAAGGAGGTTTTATGGTTCGCCGAATTTAACCTTTTCGCTTACATGGTCATTATCGTATTAATTTTGTTTTGTAATGCTTTAGTAAGAAGTTTAAGGTACAGACAATATACTATAAATACTATTCGTGTATTCATGTAAGTGGGTTAGAGTCGGTGACTGTTTAATAATATAGTGATGGATGGCCTCTCATCAGGGTCTTCCCAAAGAAGTAGTCTTTCCGCCTTAAACTGCGGTTAAGCAAAAGAATGAATATTTCTGAAATGTAGGTACCTAATCGTCTCGTAAAACTGTCAGTTCTGTATTAAAATCATTGACAGTTTAGTTGTAATATCATGAAGTACCTATTTATCACTTTTTAATGTTTTGAGGATTCATATCTGTGACTACTACGAAAATTAATTACCTTATGTAATATTTTAAGACCTCTATCTAAAAATTCTTTGATTTTTCATTTATGCAATGGTATAAGTTTTTGCTGACAGCGTAAATTATTTTTGTGTTGAAGTCAAGTAATTACATTAAGAATTAAATAAAATTAATTAACTACAAGAATTTCATGTATATATTTATAGGTAGGTGTATGATTTTTATTAATAGTTTATTAATAATGATTTGTTTATAAATATGTTCTTGCCTTTTAAAGTGCAAAAATAATGATGAGGTCAATTGAATAAAGTATTTATGAATGTTTCCATGTAATGTTGCTTTTTTTTATTAAATAAATATTACTTTGTGTAGAAACATGGCAAGCTGTAGCTTTTTTTTTATTAATTATAATTGCAAAATCAAACTTTTGTTGCATTTTGTGAAAGTGCAAACTTTTACCAAAAACATTTATGTTTAATTAATTTAAGTTTCCTCGTTTTTGAATTCGAAATTGTGAGTTTATATTAAATTATATAATTTATAAGTAACTACATTCTATAGCTTTCTACCCTCCCCTACTTAATACTTATTTCCCTTTCTTATATATGCTATATGCTATAAAAAAATAAAAATAAATAAATATAGATAAACTTATTTGTGTTCGGGATCGGCATAATACCAGCGATGGGCATGCCAAAAAAAAAGTAACTAACTGGATTTCTATTAAGTTAATAAATAACGAAGCCACGTAAATATTTAAACATTTATTAGGGAAGAAAATGTCACCATATCCAGAATCGATTACAATTTTCGTAAATACATCTATAAGAAACACCTAGACAAAATTTTTTTTGTAACAATGTAAAGTTATTAATAGAGAGATGTCACTTCCTTTCTGCAATGCACACTTTTTACCTACATAGTTTCAAACGATAGAATTACGTTTTAACAACGACTTGACTAGACAAAGAAGAAATTTAAATGAATTCTCAAACGTTGACCTTAACGAAGAGACATCTTTCTGATTAAAAACTCTATAAACACACTTTACACTGTTCACAGATTACATTATTATAAGCATTAACAGTTTTATACAAAAGTGATTTCCACTTACATACTAAAAAATATAATATTTGAAACAACAGTGAATATTTAATTTATTGTCAAATAATATCGCATATTTATTTATACTAATATAGCGATGAAATATGTACAGAGTCGCAATTTACAATATAAATAATTTAATTAACTGACGAAAGAAATACATATTAAATATGTGTGTTTCATAATAAACGTAAAATAAATCAACAGAAAGTGGTTATTTTTTTTTATTCAATATTTAAACTAGAAAAAATACAGTTATATTTACATTTAATTTTTTCGATACCAGAGTGCAGCTAAGGAATTACTTAATTAAGGAAGACGAGATTTAACCCAAAAAAGTATGCATTTAAAAATATATCATTGACTTTATAAATCAAGTAATAAAAATTATTAACAAAACAACGAAGCGTTAAGGGTTAATTCAAATATTTATAACATGAATTCTAATATTTCAGATAAATTTAGTTTCAAGATATTTTACAATAAATTATTTGTCCCAAATACGTTATATTTTTTGTCTTTATTTGTCTTGTCTATTGTTGTTTTCGTATAATTAGTTGCAATAATGTTCTTCTAATTCTGAGGTTTTTACAATGTTGTCATAAAATGTCCTTTTTTCTTTAACAGTTTTGAAACATACGTACCCTCAGCCCCTTAATACCTCAATTCAATTTTCCATTTAATACATTTTATTCATTGGCTCTTATAACCCCAGTTCTATGGGGAAAACTTTAGCTCTATTCACAGAAAATTTAAATTGACGGTAGCATCCCTTCACTTTTTATTCACCCATTTGAATACTATTTTACTAGTGTATAAATTGTCCGGTTGTCGGCGAAATAGATGATGGCGACCGCTCGTAAAACACCCGCGCGACCGCCTTCACATCTGTTTTTTTTTTGGTACGCGTTTGATGTATATATAGTGTGAAATAAGAAATACGTTCTGTCAATTTCGTTATACTAAGATTCTATGTAATATACGTATTTTAAGTTTTAAAATAAAAAAAATATTGAATAACAGAAATACAAAACATTATTTTTTTCATTTATTTATCTAATACCAAATATTCATTGTACGAGTATAGACAAATATTTGAAAATACAATTTATAATTACCATATCACATTCTTGATGTTTTTCTTAACATATTCCACTAGTTTATTTTCATTTAAGAAACACCAATATTTTAACAGAAAATCGTTCATCCTACATATATTGAAAAGTTTTTATTTTTCAAACTCTGTCTTTATTAGGCCTTAGGAAACAATCAGAGCCAATTATATAATACATTTAATTTTGGAATAAACATTTAACAGTAAATTACTTTTAAAAAATCGTATTACTTTGTACAAAAACAAAATGTTTAAACATTACCTATTTAATTATTATATTCTTCCAATATAATATATTGATTTTTCGCTACTCCAATATTGAACTTTACGTAGGTACAACACTAACAGCGAGTGCAGAAGATTGAAATCATATAAAATTTATTTATATAGGTTTGCAAAAAAAACTGTCACTTATGTACCAATTTTTCAGTTGAAGATACTCTCCATAAATCTAAATTTTAAACAGAGCTTAACCTATTTTATATACATACTATAACGATGCTAAAGGAAATTTTCCTTAAAATATGGGTAGTTGGACAGTTTATAAAAGATTAATGATTGGGAAAATTAACAAAATTTTCGAAGAATTCCTATAAATTTATAGTTGTTTATAGCTGTACAAAATATACTTGGAGTTCAACAATTGCAACACTAATATTAAAATTACAATGTTTACATTGCGATTCATTTTATTTGTTTATTGAATAGATATTGGTGAATTGAAATCATTAGCCCAAAATTTAATTATACATCCTGAGAACCAGAGCTTTTGCATATTTCATAATGAGATGTAGTTGTAACGACGCGGTAACGAATAAATGACCCCACGGATTTTGATTATATAATGTCTAGATGGACTCTCGCAATACAGTGTCAATAAAAATTACAGGTCAACTTTTACATACTTGTGTGCATGACTCAACAAACTACAGACGTAACGTAAATGCGTAAATTACAATCAAACACTTAGGTATTAATAAGATATTTTTATCTAAATTTTTTTAACACCGACTCTCTATCCAAACATATATAATCAAAACCCATAGAATAAACTCAACGACAGGACAACTTCTAACGTTCTGTGAATTTAATATTTGTCAACTGTTAATAAATGTCTGGTGTTATCATTCAAAATTACGAAATTTCGTAATCAGAAATATTTTTGTACAACTAAAATACGAAAAAAACCAGTAAATTTTTCCAATACATGTTTTTTTTCTCTATTTTTTTTTTACATTTACAAAAACACGTCACATAATTAAATGTCTCATATGAAAATTTTTACATAGGACACGTAATTTTTTGAACTCAGTTAATATAATTAAGTACATATTTTTACGTTATGTTTTAAGTTAATTTTTAAATATCAAGTATTGCCGCTGTTCTGTATATTATTGTAGTATATATATTTATTATTTTTAAATAAGTTATCTGATCGTAATAATTTAAAGTTATAAACCTATACTAGCCACAAATAACAACAATATAGTAAAATTATTTACAATACACATCAGGACCTTGAAAACCGAATTCCTAATAAAACATTCTAATCAGTAATTGACACATCAGTGCGATCTTGCATGAGCCTATTGCTAATACTCTTTGTTTCAAACCATGAAGGTAGAAGCGACGGGCCTTAGGCAGCTAACTTTGATACCTCCATGCTTAAAACTATATTCTATATGTTATAATATTAATAACACATTATTAATTTCTACCTAATTCTAAACGCAATCAAAAACAAGATGAAAAATCTTAAATATATGATTATACAGTACATAATACCTTTATTATTGTTACATTTTTTATAACTATACTAATGTTTATTTATTTATCTTAATTCTACATTATCGCTTCCTTGAAAGCCTTTATTATTGTCGCCACAGCCTTTCAGAGTGAGATCACCCCAATATCTTAAATCTATTTATTGTCTTACCTATGGCTCTTATGGCAGATTATTGTCTATGATTACGCTATTAAAAGAAGGAAAAATATTAAAATTAATTCACGTAATTTATATACTAAAATTAAAAATCCAAAAATAATATAAATTATTAACAAGGTTTAAAAAAAACATTTAATAATAATACATGAATGATGCAGCAATATTTCTCATACAACTATAACTTTAAACGAGTATATTGTTACACCATTCCATTATAAAATATAATATATATATATTTACAATAATTTATTTTAAATAACAAATAAATATTAATAAACTCTAATTTAATATATTAATAAGGGAATATTTTTTTACATAATAATATGTATTAGAACAACCGTCGAAAAAAAAAATTAATTAATGAAACAATAAATTACAAAAACGGCATTATAGTATAGTATATGGACTATCATATCGTCCGCTTACACCTAACGTGCACGTTTAACAGTTGCATGGGGGATCTTTTTTTTACCCTTTCCGCCATATTAATTTTGGACATTGTGAAAATTATCATTTAATTACAGAGAATATAAAATAGCAAATGCTTATTTCCTATATTTCAACGTATGGAAAAATAAAACGTGCACTATTAGACCTGAGAGGTATACAATGGTAACTCCTTAAATTGCGTTTTTGCCAATCGTTACTTGCTTTCACGATCCTTTAAAATTGGCGTTCGTCAGCGGCGCCCGCGTCGCTGTCAAATTAGTGGCGCCATGCGCCACCAAGTCGTGCGACGAAAAATCCGCACATAGCAGCGATGTTACGCCGTTGTATAATTTAGCTTCGTCGCAATTTTTTTATACGCGACTGTCAAATCGTGCCAATGTGTTAACCTTTCTCAGTTTCATCTATTAACTGTTGGATTACATTCATTTAGGCCTAGGTAATTTAAAATATGTTTTGTCTCTTTCTTTCAAATTTAAGTATCACGATGAAAGATTACAGACAAAAAATATATTAACTAAGTTTCAACAGATCCTAAGATCTAAACAAACGTTTTGAATTGCACAAATAAATATTAGCGCGTATTTCTTACACCTTATAATGCACCGTTTTTTGTTTCACATCAAATCTAATGTTATTAAACTTCATGAACCTATGAAAATTTTTACTGCATTACCTACTTATAATCTTGCTCTGTCTTTAAAAATAAAATGGTGATGCATTTGGAAACCATAATGTGGTTTATTCTGAATTCCGTTAAAATCGGTTTGGAAGTTTTTGAGTTAGAAGGCTAGGGTACAAATTAATGTATGTGTTTTTGGAATTTAGGGATAAGTAGTTCACAATCAAATTCATGACAGAAGCTTCGGTTGTGGACATCACGGCGTAATATTTTTAAAATAGTATAAATAGATAACGAAATTCATGGATATAAACTTGCCTTTCCTATGCATTGTGATCTCGAAATCCTTCCACGGTAAATACAGTGCATCGCACCTTTCATGTTTAATAAGCTTTTCACAGTTAATAGGAATTCAATACATTGCACTACATTTTGTGGAGCATTTAAACAAATTATTATCTATCTATGTTATATTCTGATCTATATCTATGTTCAAAATCATATCTACACTCTTTTTAAATCTGAAATTCATCAATTATTCTTCGAATCGTTCAGGATTCGGTATTTTAACTCAAAGAATAAAAATGTAACAATGCTTTATTATTACAATCATATAACTTCTATATTATTAAAACTAACAACTAAATATCTTAAAGTCGGTGGATATTTAGAGTCTGATATTCCGCCATTTGCTAATTATTCGTAGACATGTTACCAGCGATCACACATGCAATTGTCTCGAGTGAATTATGTAAAAATCGTCTAAAATGCCTTCATGTGCAATGAAAACATGCATAAGTTACACATCATCCACGAATAGCAGAAATTACATTTCACATGTAACTACTTTAATTTATGTTACTGTGTTAAAAGTCCAAAAGCCGGATTGCGGTTTCAATGGGCTTATTGTCCTGCTGTTGAGTATTTAAAAAAAAATGCTAATGATTATAGACCATGTGTAAAGTGTCGTACTTAAGTGCACCCCCAGCATTTAGTATAACGGTGTTTTCATAATGTGAGCACGTTATGTGATTCTAAGTATTACCACAGAGTAAAAAGGCGTCTTCTTATTTTACTCTGTAATATTATTCCATAGGAATGTATTTTTGCATGTTTATAATGTCAATGTATTCCACATTATATGTTTTTAGGACTGATTTCGATGACGTACATACCCGTATTGTTAAAATTTTTTGAAGTACTAGTGCCAAATATCTTTTTATTGTTTTAGTACGGTTTAAGCTGCTAAATTGTTCAGACCCATACATGCTTTCCTATTATATGCATCTTTCGCTCACTATCTTATACCTCAGAGGTCTAGTGCTTCTCTTTGGTGTAGTTCACAGTGTTAGTTAAAAAATTGTTAAAACTATACAAATAAATTAAAATCACATCGAAATCGACATATTTACCAGCTAGCTAACTAAAATATGTTACAATTTTCGTTAAAATTTAACTATTCAAGTCGAAAACGCCGCTCTATCAACAAAGAATTGACAATGTAGAGAATATTCCAAAATAAATCTTCTGTATATTAGCTGAATCTAATTAATTCTATAATATACATCAATCAATAATTTTATTTTTTCTCATTTCATAAATTACCACCATTTTATTTTCGCGTGAAATAAATACATTTTTACAATTCACTACAAACACGGTGCAGTCGTGAACATACCGTGAAACATATATACATAAATTCTAGAAAAATATAATTTTTTTTTACAAAATTATAATTATTGCTAATTTTTCAGTGGCCTCAAGAAGTAAGCCTCGACCTCTGATGATATCTGTCTTGCATTAATTTGATACACACTGTACATAAAAAAACGTAGCTGTTGTTAGACGACAGAGCGATTCGTTCCAATAACGAGATCGTAGCTTTAGAGTTCGCACCGCGACCCAGATCGCGCTCTGTGTGAAAATGCCTTATTAAAGTGTGATTCGACATTAGGCACGCCTATCTTTCCATATCGTTCCTTTGCGTATTTCTTATGTGAATGAACTATTATAAAAATAGCTTATAATACGTTTTTTATTTCGTGCTTGTGTACTAGATTATAGATCTTGAATTTTATCTGCACTACGATAATTTTTTAGATGATTTAGTTTTCGCTCAAACTAATCAAATCGATGTCGCAACCCTTTCAATCGTTTAGGCGCATAATGTCTTTTAAAAATAAAACGGTCTTTTTGGGATAAAATTGTTTTTATTATAAATGCGGGCAGGTTTTGGCAAAATTTGGGTGCTTTGTTGTTGTGTACACGGCGCCTTATCTGTACTTTTCTTTTAGTCTAAGCTTTTTTGTATGTATTCTTACATGAATAATAATAATATATGATATAACAATAAAAACGCATATTTTTTTCATTTTTTTACGTTTAAATACAAATAGTGAATTGATCCTTTCCTTAATAAGTCAGTCAGTCAGACGGTCAGTTAGGTTCGTTTTTTCGTATAAAGAAAGAACGAACGACTCATATGTTCGAATACCTAGTAATTATCTGAATTTGTGAACAATTTGTCTAGTGCCTGCAACCTCAAAACAAAAAACAAAAAAAAACAGGGTGTCGATAAACAATCCATTGAAGCTGTATGCTTAAATGTGTGTGATGTTGGGCGTTTTGAAAAATGAGTTATGCATTTATGAAAATTAATTCCAGCGGACTTCTTTCGTAACGCGAAATTGTCTATACAGCATTTCCCGACTGACTATGGTATATATATTTCAAATTCTATGTGTGTATGTGTGTGTGTTTCATATACGAGGAGAGTTCAAAAAGAAGTACGAATGAACAGTAAATTTCTATTAAGTTATTTTTATTTTTCATCACTGTTACCATTTAGGTTTATGAATTTAAAATATCTTTTGTCAAAACTAAAATACCATTCCTAAATATGGGAATGCATAAATTTCTGATGCAATTCGGATTTGCGAATTTACTTCTTACAACCAAAGATAATTAATTACCGCGCTAATCTCTGTTACTTTCCATTTTCCCACACACGTTTTATAACATGCAGTAAAAGCTTAATTAAAAAAAAAATTAAGTTCTTTTCTTTTTAAATAAATTTTATAGATGGGTTAGCTACAACCAGCCAGTATTGATATGTTTTTTCCAATGGAATAAATATCTCATTATCTCTTTTAACGGCAAGGTTTTCATAATATTGTTCGCAGCCCCGCATCTTTCCTTTTTTTGGTTTGAGCCTGTCACTGTCGCGTTATAGTTAATATATACCCTTAAAATAAGATACATTCAATTATTATTAAAATTATGAACACGACTGCACTGGAAATACTACAAAGCGTCGATATGTTTTAACATGATAATTCTCACCGATGTCCAATGACCCTTAATTCTATTTTTTTTACATTTAAAATTCACCACATTTTCGTAATTTCGTATCATCATATTTTTTTAGGAATACCCAATAAATTGTGTAAATTATAGAAAATAAATTTAACTATTCAAAAATTTAATATTTTATATTTTTATTGTCGTTTATGAAGTGTCAAGTTTGAATATTTCTTAAATAGTTAGTTTGTATTATATATAATTTGTCGTTCTTCAAATAGTGCGTTCTTTAACAGTGATTTTATTTTATTTGACATGTGAAATTTAAATTAATGGCCAGTTGGTTCGTTGGCGGATTTATCAGATAGGTCTGCCTGTTGGAAGAACCAACTGGCCATAGGACCATATAAAAATGTTACTATTCTGTTTAAAGTTAAATACTTCTACTAATGATGCAACATCACATCATGCAAGTGACATCAATTTCAGTTTCAGTAGCAGGACAGAAAATGAGGTGCGACCTGAAATTACATAAATTCTAGAAAAGGAAACAAGAAATGGATCGATTCGATAGTAAAATTAAATAAAGCTAACAACGGAATTGATACCATGCGCAACCAGGGTAATCAGTTAGTATCACGACTTTATTGTCTTTAATTTATTTCATTATTGTCAAATATTTATTATCAATTTGATCTCTTAATTATTATGGAGAAGTTTTAAAAAAGTGAAAAGTGCATTGTGCGTGATGAACTTCTAATTTAAACGAAAATGCAGTGATTTTCTTAAATCTAAACGTGCAATATACTTATATGATGAAAAGTTATACCACACTTAACAAATTGTCAACATCTATAATGATTAATTTTTTTTTATATAATAACTTTTATTAACATTAGTTTATGTATCTTGAACTATCAATTAGATGTTCACTTGTAGTAGTACATTTGCCATGTTTATTAAAAAAAGAGCTCGGATTATAAATGAAACAAAAATTCCGCACTAAATTTCGTTTAGAACCCTGGCAAAGAATAATCCCTGGAGCGTCAGGACATCTTGAATATTGGTGAATATATTTTATTAAACGCCAAAAATTAAACGAAGTATCAGGGGAAAATAAATACAAGAATACTGTTTTCAAGTTTTTATCTATACGTCGATTGTCACCACAGCTAAGTATGGGCAAAATTTCATTCAATCAAAAAGAAAGAAAAGTTATGAAAGAGACTACTATAATTATGTAGATTCATTTTCATGAATACACAATTTTTAGGTACCTCTATCCATCATGAATATAAGTCAACGGGTACAACAGATAAAAAATACACTGGATAAGATGTCATCCCTTTGTTCCCTATTTGTCCCCGAGCGTGTAGTTCGCGTCTGCGCAGACGCGATAATACATCCTTTTCTTTCGCGATTTTAAGTTTTGTTTTAAAAAGTGCCACGGATATACAATCAAAATTATTCTAATATTTCGCTAAATGTGGTATGAACAGAGCATAACGTGTACAATACAGTTAAAGAAAGTTCATTGTGCGAATCTAATCTAGTAGGCTACTTAACTAGTATTAAAAATATAATTATAATGTATATTCATAAATATTAAATGTAGAAATAGACTTTGTACGATAAACAAACGAAAACAATAAAATTATATTTAAAAAAATCTGTTGAAAAGTATGGAACTTCTAAACTATTAAGCCTGTCTCTGTCTTTATCTTGGAATAGGAAATTTATCATTACTTTAAATGACCTGACGACGACGACGACGTCCAGGCCAGTATACCGTGTGGTATTTATTGCCTTTTTTGTCTAACAGGAAAATTTACACAATTATAACTTTGTTATCAACTAATTATTTTTCATGAAGTATTTCATTGTTTAAATATATATATTTATTTATATATTTATTTATTCATTACAAAACCCTTTCATAAAAAATAATAAATTAATAATTTACCCTATTCATGTAATGATATACAAATTATAATTATTAATATCCATTTCTATTTACAGAATTAAAGACAAATATTATACTTTAATGATAGTCTTATATTTACGTGTCAACACCACGTTGTTGTTTTTTTTAAAGAATAAGCTATTTTTTTTAAATATGATACATGCTAGACAGAAAATCTTGCCCCAGGCTAGGGAGGATTAAAGGATCCACTTACGCATAATGGGCAGCAGAGCTACTCCGTTGATCGGCCATCCTGACCAGGGCGAGACATTTTGCAATCTATCTTGCAATCTACAATGAATATTGCAGTAAGGAAATCAATTTATAAATTAATTATTTTTGTAATTTTTGTTATTTTTAGTATTAATTTATTATTCTGAATATTCACATTTGGAATAAATTTATATTTTATTGCTCACGATTTTGAAATATATAGACGGCAAGCGGATATTTCGTACATCAAATTAAGCTGTAAGCATAACGTTAAATCCTAACTAATATTAAATTATCCACGTATTTTAAGCCAATATGATATATTTTTTATTAACCTAAAATATCTACACCATATTTACAATTTTATTATAACGATTCACACTTTAAGTGTTATTAACACTAAATCTTACTAAAGTTGTGCTAATTACTAAAATTCAACAATATTTCATATTTTATATCGCTTCATTTTTCTCTTAATAAAAGCGAAACATAAATAAAAAAAATATTATGTACAGTGAAACTACTGGGTATACAAATAATGTATTAAAACTAAAAGATAATTTTATAATTAGGTAGGGTGGGTGGGTGTATAATATTTATATATGTATATAATACAAAAAAAATTAAGTATGTATATCAGTTGTCTAGTAGTAACCCATAACACAAGCATAATACTGGCTTACTTTGAGACTAGATGGCGCTGTGTGGGATGTCCCATGGATTATTATGTATTATAATAGGAATATTTAAAAATGACATCAACTTTTACTACTTATTTCTCAAAACATAAATTCTTTAGAAAAGAAAAGGCTGAAAATTTGACAAATTACCAAAGAATATCAAATATTTTAATAAAAATATATGCTACTAGGTCCTATCGTGACAGGGAACATAGCAGCAGGTAGCAATATAACAATTTTTTTTAGCCTAGGCGTGTTATTACATATGTTTTAAATGTTGATTCGACATTTCCTGGGAACAAATTATCATAATTGACGGAGTCATAATACGTTGCCGCTTTTGTATCAGTGTATCAACGCGTAATCGTGTATCTTTGTCCATTCCACGGAGTCTTGCTATGAGTAAAAGAGATAGTTGATGTACGTTTGGCAACGTTGGACTGTCGGTGTGAATCGTGTCAAGCCTTGACCGACTAGTCGGTCAAAACATTGTGATGAAGTGTAACATTTTATTGAATTTTATAACGAGATCTCATTGTGTTACCTAAAAATATTTGAATGTTGAAAGAATGTCGTGTTCAGCTGTGTCTTGTTGGTCAAAAACAACAAAAAGAGGATTAAAAGACCCGGATTTGTCATTTCATACGTAAGTATTTAGCATTATTTTTTATGTTGTAAAATGAGTTTTTTATCCAGGAAAAACGTTTTTCAGTTCTGAAATATATTATTCGTATGAGATAATGATTAAATTCAAATGTAATAAAATACAAACCCTTAAAAACACATGGAAAAAATGGACATGCCTAAAAACAGATGACTCTGTCCATTATGATAATTGGTCCTAGGATATTTCTTTACTTGAAAAACGATATTGTTATTACTGTCATCTGATTGTATTGTACTGACTGTACTGAAAATTCTCATTTTTCAATATTCTGACCAGTCTAAAATATGTAGAAATAATAATGTAACCATTAAATATTATTTTCTTTTTCAGAGGATTTCTTGCAGCGGACTCTTATACTACCTATATACTCGAAAGCCATTCCAAGATAGATCAATAAATTAGAGGTTTGTACAATTTATCTATAAGGATATGCTACTAGACAAAAATATTAAATCAATCGTAAAAAAACCTCTAAAATCCAGATCTATAGCGTAGAAATCGTATAGTATCAAATTTACTATTCATCTGGCTAGGGTTTGGCTTTACTAAATCTGAGCCTAATATACGAGCACTAGGTGTCCCAGAGGTGTTCCAGGTGTATTCAAGGTGTCCCAGATATCAACGGCAAGCCCGCAGCGGGTGATGAGGAAAGTAGTGACAGATATCAGAAAAACTTAAAAAAAAATTTTAATCATGCACATTTAAAATTATATGTAACAAAAAGAAATCGAGAAGACTTGTTCATTCGGTGATGATTTGAGGCAGTTATGTTATGTTAATTTTACACTGCAATTTACGGAAGAGTTATTCAGGGTTACATTGCAAAAAAAAAAAAATCGAAGGAAAGTAAAGATTTGTAGTCACAGTACTTGAAAAATCGTGACACAATGTCAGTTTTCCCGATTTTTTTTTTGGTGCCTATAATTTTAAAAGTGCATGACTAAGTTAATTTTTTTTTTATTTTTCTGATAGCTGTCATCATTTGCCCCTTCACTTGTTTCCGGCTTGACGTTGATTTCTGGGACACCTATACATTATAAACTAAAGGACTATTTATTTTTTAATAAATTTTCTGAAAAAAGGCGTTTTCGTTTTCAGTTTCCAGTAGAGTTGTTAGCGATTTAATTTTGTAAATAAAATACAATTTCAAAATTATTAGATAGCCTGTATTGATTTGTTCGTAAATATAGAACAAAAATCTATCAATTTAATGAAAAATACTAAAATATGACTTGCTTTTTTATTCTGTAAGTGTATTGTGTTTAAAAATGAAAAATAATGGTAAGTCTATCGAAAAATAATCACTACTTACTCGACCGCAACTTGAAACTTATGATCTAATTTGACAAGTTGAAAATCACTCTATTAAAAAAATAAAAACCGCTTATAATGAGCTATTTACATTGTGTTATACAATGATGAATGATATGTGTCACAAAAGCTTAAAGCACGATAAAGTGATATTAGTTCTTTTTTTAAAAAAACAAAAATATCTACGAGTAACACCAGAACGATCACATTTCCTCCCTTTGATAAAATATTAGACAACGTTATAATTCTATGCCTACATATTTTACCTAAATGTAACATTGTCAACTGATAGGATATTTTTTTTTTGATTATGTGTTCGTATAAGAATCTACAACGTTCATTTCACGCAATAACAAATATTATACAAAGTTAAGAGAGCATAGTATTTTTTAATAAAGACATAAATAAATAAATGAAGTATTATATTTATACTCAATGTAATCCTTGTTTACCTAGTACAGGGTTTGTTCGAGATATGACATCTACTCGTATACAAATATATAAAAGAAATAACACTATCACTAAAATTATTCATTAACTCTAAACACTGTTTATGGACATCCATCAATTGTAGGCTAGTAAAAATATTTGCGTCCATTACATTATGAATCATTAAAAAATAATGAATCCATTCATTACTTGACCTTTACGAATACTTAATGTTTTGTATTTGACAATTGCTTTTTGAAATGTGACTGAGGATTTTTATATTATTTTGGCTATAGCAGGATGAATCCGTTATTCTTGATCCGCATTTTAACAATTAAATACCTTTGACAAATTAAATAATAAAGCTAAGGTATTCAATAGTGTAATAGTGTAACAGTTGAAGGGGTGAGTGGACAAAGGTGTTATCTGAGAAATCAAAATAAATCGTTTTTTTTTGCATGAATTTAGATTTTAAATGATCACAAATCGACTGCGCAAATTTTGATTCGTGTCAAAAATTAAGATCTATAGCAAAAGTATTATTAACTGTCAAAAATGCATAACATTTTAGACTTGCAAATGTGGTACGAGCAACATAAAAACATTCATAACTCATTTTGAACTTTTTGTTAGTTAACACCTTTGTCCCCTTCAATTAAACTTAATGTTCGTGTTAATTTTATCAGTGGAATTCTATTTGTAATTAGTCACGGAGCCTCCCATGGTCATTTTAAGGACCTCCATTAAATAATAACTTCAGATTAAATCCATAAATAAAAGATACCTAAATGTTAGAACAATACTTTTTTTGTCTCGTTATCAGCATTGTACAGTAAAGATTAACATATCGATTGAATATTCATATAATATTTTTGTTATGTACACAACAAATACTTAATTAATACATTCTACACCGAGTACAACTCAAACCATTCTAACTAGCTCCCTGTCCAATTCTAGCAAATATTTCAGTCCTCCGACGTTTAAAGGTAGAGACGCTCTAAACAAGTACCACTGTGATGGACCGTATACGATCCAGCAACAGACAAACCGTGAATCACAGAAGATTCAAGAGCCAGGGTAGTGGTTAAAATTTGGGCACTTTTGAGGTTAATACGTGCCGTCGTCGGTCAAGTCTTGAAATGGTACCGCAGGTGGTTGGACGGGTTCCGCTTGATATAGAGCGCCCGATACAAACGGATTGTTTGGTACATGCGGTGGGTTCGGAGGTGGACGAGAAGGCGCCAGGGATCCATATGTGGGCGGTGATCTGCCTTTTATTGCTGATTGATCAGTCTGAAACGATAATTTGTCATGTTAGAAATTATAATAACATAAGTAAAAAGGTTGTTAAATAATTATTTTACTTGTAGTACAAGTACAAGTAAAATGATTATTTAATGTCAAAAATTTGAGTACAACTTTCATGAAAACCAATAGTTTATGCTTTTGTCCGAAACCTCGCTTCATGCTAAATTTAAAAACATAAACCGCTTACTCTTTCGTGACAGTATATCAGCTCATTCGAAAATAATTCAAACTATGTTTAGTATGCATATATTGTGGCGTTACTTTGAAGAAATTTTTGCGACAATGTTAGGATGGAATTCCGTAATCAACCTGGTAAATTCAAGATATTTGTGAATTCTTTACGAGTTCACAAAGTTCCCAGATTTTTCCAATTATATCCTAGAAAATTCGCAAATATCCGTTTTTCCCAATTATCCTACAAAAAAATTTATGTACGTTCTTTGTGTACCTACTAACGAATCGGCAAGGTTTTTAAGATTTGGCTAAGATTTGGATAGTGGCCTATCTCTTGGTTCATTTCCAAAGTGGAAATTTCCAACGGGAAAGCGACTTACCCACAAACGCACAGTGCGTTCATTAATCATGTTTTTTTTCTAAACACATCATTAGTGTTACAAACTGTATTTGCTATGTCGGAACTAGTAATCAATAAAGTTAATCCAACTGGTATTTTTATTTAAAGTGGCTAGTAGCCAGACCGCCAATTTCATAATTTAACTCCTAGAATTCGCAACAAAAGATATACTTACAAAAGCAGTTTCTCTATCTGAAGGCTTGTTTGGCGGTTCATATGGAGGTGGTGGTTCAGCCCACGGCTGCAATTCTCCGGATGCAAAAATCGCATATATCGTGATGCCGATGAAATGTACAGTAGCGCCCATTAAAAATACCTCACGCCACTCTTCTATGGCTTTGGTTAATGTGTACTGCGAAATAACAAAATGAGTTTTTATTTAGGGACTGACGACCTAAAGCATCACACCGGGTGTAATTGGATGCGGAAGACGGAGGACCGTGTGTGGTGGTGAGCCTTGGGAGAGGGCTATATCCTGCAGTGGACAGACACAGACTGATGATGATGATCTTATTTTATATCTAGCCTCGTCTGCGTCACTACATGGACACAGACAGTCAATTAATAATCTTGATCTTGGTATCTTTGTTAAAATAGTAAAGAAATTACTAGTAGGTACATTATGGAAACTGTTTGTCAAAGAAGTTATTAGAATTGTAAATATAAGCAAAAATATGAATTATTATTTAGGACATTTATTTATTTATTTGGCTCTTTCACAATAGATACACCATTACAGTAAAAAATCTACAGATGTCTCGCTTCTTGTACCTATTGGAGGACATTGAAAATGAACATCGAAAATAAAAACTTATCAGATTTTTGTAAGACTTATACAGATCATACATATACATATATCAGACTTATACAAATTTTTGTAAACAATTATATTAAATTTTTCGAAAAAAAATTATGGACCAATTTTCAAATTTTTTATACTATACGATGTCCCACAAGCTCTGGCATTTTTTGACACTACTACTTTTCGTTTATCTTTATAATTTTTTGAAATATAGCCGAATCTCACTCCCCGGGGTAACTGATCTGATAATCATTCAATGAAAAGGGCGCCTGCCCGCCCAGCCCACAGTTTTCGACCGATTCCAAAATTTCTTTTTCCAAATGATAGACAATCTATCTGTCTTGATTTGTTTCGATATTGGCTTTCATTTTCGAAATAATCAAATTTTTGTCCGAAAAATCGGGAAACTTCGTCTTTTATTTTTCATTATTTTTAATTTTCCGAAAAAAAAAGTTACAAATTGATTTATACCCTACAAGTCCCTGCATCTTTGGACATCACAATCTTACGTCTACCATCAAAATTTTCAGAAATATAGCCGAATTACACTCCCCCACGGAAACGATCTGATTGACATTTTAAATGTTAAAATACTATTAAGGTCATTTTATATTATCGGAAGTCAATAGCTAGTTATCTCGCTTTGACACACGCATTGGTCATTACGAATATGTTCGAAGAAATGAGGGCAAAATCACTATTTTCTGAGGCATTTTTCTGGCTCTTAAAAATAAAAAAAAAAAAACTGGCGGGGTCCAGTAAACATCTAAAAATTATTTGTATATTTGTTTCCATAGAGTAAATTAATTTGACAACAGCGTTTGGTTATAAATGTCACTTCATTGTATCGAAATGATATTACAAAGACCGGCGCGCGGGGACCTTGCGCACTGAAACTCAGACTGAAACTCGCCATCTTACACGAGCTAGCTAGAATATGAGTGGTAAGACGGTAAACGCAGAAGAGGGTTTCTAGTCAATTCGTACTTATATGGTTGTTTCTCATGGTCATTTGTTACACTTTAAACTAGTAAAAATCATCTTCGTTTTTAATTACTGATCATTATATGTAGTAACAGAATAACACAAATATAAGAAAATAATAGTTTAGCACTTTTATTCCATTTTCACGGAAAAAGTGTGACCGTATTTCCTGCGGAGCGCGTGAAACGGGTCAGGTGGAGACTAATATATTACCGTTCTTATTCAAATTAACTGTTTAATCAGTTCGTTGTTAGTAATTATTACTAAGGGCCTATGGGTTTTTGTATGACAGCAAGATACCGTCGCACTATTAAATTTGATGACTAAACCTTAGATGAATGCTAGTGAGGTAGTACGACTACCTTATATGATTTTATTTTATTATTTTATTTTATTTTATTTTATTTTATTTTATTTTATTTTATTCGGAATACCAACAGCATTTTTACATTTAGTAATATGATGAGGTAGGTAACAATATTAGAAAAAGTATCTCTTCCTTCCAATCCTTCGCTACCATTAAAAAAACAAAAACTTTATTCGAACGTCTGTGGAACTTTTTTTCGAATAACAATATGGCCACACCTACGTAGGCAGTGTTTGCCGGGGTGGCAAAGAGGCACTCGTGCGCAACAAACCGTTAGGAAAGCGGCGTTAATAAAGTGCTTCACTCTTAGGGATGGCGACGCTTTCAAAATTGTTTAAATAACATCTAATGATGTTATTTAAGTTACTATAAATCAAAAATATAAAATAATTTTTATATTTTTGATTTATAGTAACTGTTTCATAATGTACAAACAAAGTTCACTTCATCTTCCCGAAAGTGAAATATTCAAAATATTTTAGTGACAGAATTTATCTTAATATATTTTGAATTTTGTAATTACGTCGACAAAGGTCTATTTCATTTACTCGTTTTCATTTCTTCAAAAATATAAGTTGTTTATAAATAAAGTGATCATGTAAACAATGAAGTAGCAATTTCTTCGGTTAGGGTCCTTTATTCGAAATTATGTAAATGAAATCTAAACAAACACACACAATTTTTTGACATTATTAATAGTTAATCTTGGTATTTTGTTCAAAAATAAGCAGCGTTGACAACCCTATAAGACCCATAAGTCGTCCTATCTGATTGCAAATTCACGAGGCGTCCGCTCGCAGCTCGATTTCCTTTTTGAAATTAGCCACGCGTTTCGTATTTTCAGCCACCCCATACTTGAACAATACGCAAAAACTAAGTGCCAAATACAAATACAATGATATCGAGAAGACAAAGGCGTTTTAAATTAATACCCAAAGAAAATTATTGTGGCGCGAAATTATAAAAAAAAAAATGTACTACTACATATTGTTTTCGTTATTTATTCATCATTAAATTAAAGAAGTTATGAACGGTGGATTGTATATAAGTGTGAATAAAAATATTTTCAGATTTATTTTGCGGCAAGTTTTTCCTGGTGTAACGATTATCTCTTAAGAGGTCTAATAAAAAATAGTAATATTAAATAATAATAAAACCAGACTAATATAATAAAACTAGACCAAAGTGGCTATAAAATTAAAATAATCCCCAACATTTTTTTATTGGAAATACTTTAAGGAATGGGTATTGCAAAAGATATATAAATGAACCAAAAAAAATATGGTTTCTTAACAAGTTTAACGTTAACGAGTCAATTTACTGAATTTACATACCTTGTTCTGTGTCATATAGTCTATAACTATAGGCACAATGAAGCCGGCAATGGTGCCTATTCCATTGGATAACCCCATCAGAATGGAGGCATAACGCGGGGCGATATCCAAATGGTTTACATTGTATCCAGATATAGCGAATCCACTGCATGCCACTCCTAAAGTAAGTTCTAATGTTGCTGAGTACTGAAATTTTAATTTTAATAATTAATTTCATCAAAAGAGGTCAAATATATTTTATACTTTCATGTGCATAGAATATGCTTTTTTGTTTGCTTTTTAAGTTTTATTTAAAACGAATTATTTAAATTGAGAACAAAAAGAATAATATGTGAAAATCGAAATTCCGTTCCCAGGTTAGAAGATTTCAACGTAAGAATTGTGATTGTTAGTTCAAAAACTGAATACATTCTCAAATTAAAATTATTAATCGGAAAAAGAAGTAAATATTAGAAGAAGAGTCTGAGAATTTCCATTTCTTAAGCCAATAAAAATGAGTATTTTGTGTGAAGTAAATTATTTTATCAGAATATAGAATTATGCTTTTAAGAATATGATTTTCAGACATATTCATGACTTAAAAATATTTCATTTCTTTTGCGTACAAACAGAAAAAGTCTTTAATGCACTGCCTTTAGCTGTGAAAAGTTTTCTTTAATGTAATATATGGCAAGAGCACGAGCATACAAATGTAATGGAACGATATCTGCACGTAGAAGACGTTTTTGGTATTATAGTAGTCAACTAATTAGTCACGTTTGAGACCCTTAATAAATAAATATATCTTGCAATCATTCAACGCCTATAACTTAAGAATTACTAAATCGATTTGAATAATGTTTTTACATTCAAACTGACGTAATCATGATTCCCCATAATGATAAATTCCACACTATTTTGATTTCTATTAAGCAAGATAATCTCCATATTTATTGCTAAAACTATTCCACGGTAGTATTAAATCAATTTAATTATTGATACAAAAATTATTCACACAGACCTTATTATCCGCATAAGCGACAAGCACGAAGAAGAATGCCTCTAATCCGAAACCTCCACAGTTAAATAGTTTTCTGACGGTCGTTGTTGTTAAGATATTGTTTTTTCTCAAATAATCGGCCAGCATGCCTCCAATTGGTACCAATGCGGTCATTATCAGATGAGGAATTGCGCCAACTATACCCGACTGTAAGAAAATTTTAGACTGCATGTGAACACAATTGATTTCCAATTAAGACAAAATAATTCTTGGAGCGAAATTTAAGAGTTTTCTCCCTGTTATTCAAGAAAATATATACACATATAAATTTGATCGTCTTGATGATGTTTGTGCCGCGATTTCTTTTACTGCGAATTCGTGTTTGTTGTCGTAAATTTAGTATTCGATTCATCACGAGTTAGAAAAAATCGTTAATAATTTATTTGGTACAGGTGTAACTAACGAGATATATTTTATAGGTAGATACTAAAACTGTCAATATTTAAAAAATAAAGCTCACATTTGATACGGGATTGACTATTTAACGTTTTAATGTTTTATATTTATTTTAGAAGCTTTCATCGTTCAAGGGCCAATCAGTCCTCCTACAGCACAGAAACTTTTTACATTTCGAAAATTTTTTCGTCATACAAACATCTTAATTTAGGGTCAGTGGTTCAGTAACGTATGTCATGGCATTATTAAAAATGCCAAAATTAGTTATCAAGTTTTTGTTGGGAAAAGTTTTAATTATGTATTGGCACATGTTCGGTCCAAATTATAATTTTTAGAATAATAGAATAATTAGAATGAACAAGTCATAAAAAATATTACGTACCTCAGTGATTTGCATATTGAATCTAGTGTTGAAATATGCAGACTGAAACAGCACGAGTAGACAAAAGTTCCAAGTCCTACAGAAGTTGGCGACGATGATTGCATACACCTAAAAATATTAACACTTTTAAATTTATATCTGATTCCTACTTTTTAAATAAATAACCCAATAAATGAGCCATTCCTCCACGTGATTTCTCTTTTTGTTTAAAATCATGCTGGACTTTAGCTATAAAAATGTCTCTTGTCTGCTGAAAATATGAATTCTAAGCGATTCTGAGAAGCTTAAAAGTTTGATTTTACTGACATCGCTTTACTTTCTTACATACGAATTATATTATATATATAATTATATTATACGAATTAACATACGAATTTAACTGTTTTTTTACATATATGGGTATTAAAAGAATAGATTATGTATGATCCATGTTTGTTTTATTCCAGTGCACCTAGTACTACAACTTAGTTAAACATTTTTGTTCTATTTAAAAGAATATATTACCGGTGGCGAAGTAGCGAACGCCTTCCACGGCGTCGACCAGAAACTAGGTTGAGCGGCGTGAACTGATGTACCCAAAGATTCTTCTATGTATGCCAGTTCCCGGCTTGCGATATGGGGGTGTTTTGATGGTCTTTCGAATACCAACCACAGCCAAAACATGTACCTGTTAAACAATGTAGTTGTAATTAGGGAACTGGTGTTCTAGATTTTAATAGGGTCCACTCATGTGACCAACGTTGTTGATAGCAATAAAAAGTATAAATAACTGTAGTGACCAGATTTGCCAGCCCGTTAGGTACCTCGGTAGTTAGCAGGGCTTTTTCAAACTGCACCGCTTTAAAAATTATTTAAAAAAATCGGCCAAATGCAATAATGTTTGTTTTGAGACGATATTTACATGAGATTTTTAGATGGTTTGACGAATTAAAATGGGAATGACGATTTAAAATGGACAGAAGTAGCCTTACAGATGACAATGTAAGTAAACCCCCGCCAACGGCTGTCACTGCAGAAAATGTGTAAGCTACTGAAATACTGGTGCGACAAACCCACGAATCATTTAAAGACATAGTTTGCGCTACCTGCTCACTTAAAATTTTTTGTTTAAATCATGTTTAAATCGTTAAACTGAACGCTTTCTTTAAATTTGGAATACGTTCAACCGAACACGGTATATATTGGGAATTGCCAAAATGTTCAAATAACATTTCGTTGTCGTTTTCAAACTATATATTTTTTTTAAAATTTTTAATAAAGTAGAGAGATAAACAATATATATGTCGATTGAGATTTGTTAATTGGAGTATTGGAGATATATATATACCTATATATTGGGTTTCTAGTCCAATAAACACACTTTTTAAAAATAAGCACTAACCATATAATACCGCTGACGCCATAAAAGTAAAAAGGTGCTCGCCACGACACATGATCTGATAGTAACCCAGAGAGTGGCATGCCAATAACTATGCCAGCGTAAGTCCCGCAGAACGCCAGTGTTGCCAATCGCGACCGCTCCATAGGTGGTGCCCAATTACGCCATATGCCATGGCAAGATGGATATGTCACACCCTGGAAACATATATGTTTTATAATATCATATTACAAAGTAATACCCACGCATTAGCGGATGGAGAATAAAATACCATGTTGGTGGTGTGGCCGCTTCTAGTTTAGAAGGTCTTGTTTCGAATCTCAGAAACGGGCATGTAAGTACATAAGTATTTTCTGACTTAAGTACACAATTATCAAACTTTTCTTTTTTTTTTATTCATAGCACTTAATACTATTACAATTATGTTCATGCGTTAATGAATTAAATACCCATTTAAACAGTAGTAAGCTTTTTTAAAGAGCTAGATTTTAATATATTTAGCGACCCTGCCTCCGAAGCTGAAGGTCCCGGGTTCGAATCCCAGGTCGGGTCAGTATTTACATTATATGATGAATATTGATACTGGTACCGGATCTTGGTTGTTATATGTATGTGGTGTCTTCGCTTGGTGCCCAAAACACAAGCTAATGGTTAGTTTGGGGCCTAGACGTTGTTGTCATGTATACGCTATTATTATTATTATTACATTTAATTTAAAATTTTATCATAAAAACGGATGCAATTTAACAAGAAAGAATTATTAAACAAAGTCTGAACCTAGAAATTGATAACATATATTTTTTATCTTATCTTTTTTTATTTAGTAAAAAAGAATATTACAGAAAGTCTTATAATTATTACAAGTTACAGTATTCTGAAAAGCAAAGTAGCTTTGTGCGAGTACCGGAACGCCTATTGATCGCTCAGTTATCAAAAGGGTACATTTATCAAGAAAATACAAAATTAGACCTTATACTATGACAGAACTTATAAACAAGAATTGCACATAAATTATATTGTAATTTTTTTCTTCTTATGTCTAACAGATCAGTTCAAATAATCATAACTTTGTTATTAACGATTCTTTGATATTAATGACCGAATGATTAGAGACCCAGACTGCTAAACCAAGGGTCGCAGCTTCGATTTTTGCCCGGGACAAACATTTGTGTGCATGAACAGTCTATTTGTTCTGTGCCTGGGTGTAAAAGTATCTATTTATGAAAATATTGTAAAGAATATTTGAGTATGCATATCAGTTGTCTAGTGCCCCATAATACTAGCATAACACTTGCTTACTTTAGGACTAGATGATACAGTGTAGGATGTCCCAGTTATTATTATTATTATTATTATACTCTACCAAAACCGGGAGGGTAGATATTAGAGCATGCTTTGCCGCTGACTCTATCGTTTTATTCAGCCGTTGAAAACCAGGCTTAAGTCAAATGTACCCTTAATGTTACAAATATAAACTAGGTTTTAATGTTCCATGTGCAGATAATGTTAGCTCAAAGCAAAATATTATAAAGATTAGTTTCATTGTAAAACCACTTTCTATGAAATCTCAACAAAGGCATATCATACAACAAGTATAAGAAAAATCTCAACAGAATTTCTCGAGAGAGATTCAATGGTCGTAATCTTGTAGATTTAATAGGATCGCATATGGCATTGAGAAGCACAAAGCGGGTATAATGGACTCCAATAAATACGTGGCCATGACGACGGGGGCTCAGGCTCTGATACAAAGATAAGACCGTGCGGTTGATAAAAAAAAATGATACCGCAAGTTTCGTGAGCTTCGCGAGATATATTTTAGAGTTTATTAATATATTGAGGGAGATAATAATTTCATGTGGTATAATAATTTTAGTGTTCCCGGTCAAGTGTGCGAACGAAGCTCTTCCATGACAACCGACGATAATTTAAAATACGCCGTTAGGGGAAAGTTATTGGGGAAGTTAGAAAGACAGAGGATTTTGTGGAACGTAGATGATCGTACATCGAGCTACAATAAATATTGTAAATTAATCACCTATCAGTTTGTTTCAATAATATTTATTTTTAAGCAATTATTGTTAAAAAATTGTTTATAATTTTGTTAAACAGCGCGCCACTGAGAAGGACCAACACTTTTTGAATGCGCCTTTGTGATGACGTTCTTCCACAAAGTAATAAAGTCTCTCACTCTGGTGACGTATTTTAAAATTTAAAATTAACTACGAAATAAAGATATTTGATTAAATGAATGATTGAATCCAAAAGTTTAAATAAGGCATCGACTTAAAAACTGAGTACAGTAAAGAAACATTCTGAAAGTCATCTTTTTCTAACAAAGGACTTTAGGCAGATGGCCATAGAAAGGTAAATATCGACGTCGAATCAATTTATAACGCAAATACATATTCGACTTCATTGACCACGAACTGCTACCTGTGCTTGTGAGCATCTGTATCTGCATCAGCCACCACACCGAGAAGAGCTGATAAAGGGCGAGACGATACCGAGCAAGACCCGTTCCGTTGGCGATGACGAACAGAATCGTTTGCGTTCATTGCGTTCTTAAGGCTACGCACTAAAGTCTTGTACCGTTCGAAAGACTACGAGACCATACAGGCCCTTGAAGTCCGTTTATTTTGTTGATGTATAATAGTGTGGAACTCGAAAATCACGAGTAAGTTTGTGCGCCATGCCACGATTCTCAAAAATCAGTCTTAGTAGCAAGAGAGACTTTAAAATTAATTTTGAATCACAGTACAACTAAACTTTTGTAATAACGCCTGGGATATAATTCTGCACGTATTGTTATATTCATAATAACATCAATGTATATATTTAATAGGAAGGAGGCGCGGAAAGCCGTAACTTACGTTTCCTATACACGGCCTTTGAAATAAAAGCTCTAGCTTTCCTAGGGAAGTCATTTCAGGGATATTTCGATCGTGCTTCCAGAAACAGACTCCGGACATGCCTGGCATCTTCTATACATTTTGTGACGTAAGTGATAGCCAACCAAATTGCAATCTATACTATTTATACTAATATTATAAAGCTGAAGAGTTTGTTTGTTTAAACGCACAAATCTTAGGAACTACTGGTTCAAATTGAAAAATTATTGTTGTGTTGGATAGTCCATTTATCGAGGAAAGCTATAGGCTATACTACATCACGCTACGACCAATAGGAGTGGAGCATCAATGAAAAATGTTGCTAAAACGGGAAAAATTATTCCTCTTGAGAGCTTCCGTCGCGCGCGTTGCGTAAATGGTTGATGTTAAGCAAAAATCATGTATTACGGAATTGTTCCCCTTTAAAAGTTCTAACCAAAAGTCCGCGACAGTATACTTGTATCTTTTAAGGTTAACTTACTATAACCTTTTTTATGACAATGAAATTTGTTCTAACATAATGTACTATTTGCGAAGACGTTTTTTAAACGTGATATTTATCCTTATCAATTTAAATACGTTAGTTGTCTTAAGCATTTCATGCATATTATAATTGCCCTTTACACCATACAATTTAAATTAATATCTTAGCAGTCTTTATCGAAATATGAAAACTATAGCGGGAGAAAATAAATTCGCTGTATGCCTCTGTTCGTTAAATTTTTACTTCCAAACCACGCAATAGACTTTGATACGGTTTTCAGTAATCAACTAATTTTCTTATTATCTTATAATCTATTAATCTATATAATAGAAATACTTATTATAAAACTGAAGAGTTTGTTTGTTTGAATGCGCTAATCTCTGAAACTACCAGTCGGATTTGAAAAATTCTTTTTGCCGTTGATAGCCTAAATCTAGCGAAGGGTTAGAGGCTATATATATGAAAACAAACTGTCTGTCTATTCGAGAAAATCGGCTTCGGCCAAAACGGCTTAAACGTTTTTATGAAACTTTACACATATGGAAAGGATGTAGTCAAAAGTGACATACAGAACTTTTTGTATTTCTGTCTGTATGTCCATCTGTCTAAACCGATTTTAATAAAACATCACAAGTATGAAAAGAAGGTCGTCAAAACTAACAAATGTTACTTTTTGTCCGTCTGTCTGTCTGTACGTGTATCTGTCTATTTGAGCTAATCTCCAAAACATCTAAACAGATTTTAAGGAAACTTTGCAAACGGGAAAGAAGGTTGTCAAGAGATTTGACATTAGATACTTTTTGTCCGTCTGTTTGTCTGTACGTCTATGTGTCTATTCAATTCAATTTTATCTATTCGAGCTAATTTGCAATACGGCTGAACAGATTTTAATGAAACTTTGCAGACGTGAAAGAAGGTTGTCAAGAGTGTCATAAGCTACTTTTTGTGTTTGTTTGTCTGTCTATCTGTTTGTCGTTTGTCCACACTGATCTATCCGTACAGCCGAAACTACTAAATCTAGGAAGCTTAAATTTGGAACATAGGTTTATTTTATAACGTGAGCATTAAGTTAGGAAAGGCTTTTTTAGAAATTTCAAACTTAAGGATGGGAATGGAGGGACTTATATAATAACGTGTTTCAGGGTTTTTAGATTTCCACCTCTTAAGGGCGAGAAACGGGAGATGAAAAATTGTATCGGTTTTTTTAAAGGGTGGGAGGGGAAAGAAGATTGTAAGTTTGAATGGTTGTAACCAAAATTGGTTCCAGCAAAAAGTACGTATAACCCATTTCGAACGTTAATAGTACCTATAACAGGAATTTATAGTCTACGCAAGCGAAGCAGCGGGCGGTCGCTAGTGTTTCAAAAAAAAAAACTGTATATAGTATCAATTATTTGCATATACAATTTTTTTATACGATACAACGCATAAAGAGTTCGGTAACCATGTTCACAACAAAAACTTAGCTTAAACAAAAATAGTGATAATTTTCTAGTAAATTCGTACAGTATGTATTGTTATGAATTTTTCAACATTTTCGGAACTAGGTATGGTTTAATAGCTAGAGACACGCATTTTGTAGCTGAATAACGATTTCATAATAGGATCTAATTTTAAAACAGCATCAAAGAACATAAATCTGTTTTAAAATACCTATTCAACGATATAATACACAAGGTTGTAAAGAAAAATATTGTTTACCATCACTTTACGTATATGAGAGGCATTGGAAAAAAAAATTTACATTTTAATCACTGGTTGAGATATACGGCAGAGATACAAAGACAGACTGACATGTGAAATTATAAGAATTCCTCGTCGACCAATGAATCCTAAATAAATCAGAATAGGTCTATGGATTTTTTTCTTTGCATTTTTTTAATGATATTAGATTATATTATGTAAAAAATAGTATTAAATTGGTTTTTAAAAAACTAAAGGAAAATCCTGTATTAAAATTTTATATCGTAAATTCATAACGGGGGAGATATATCACAAACGTGACAAAACATAGTATCTGTCACATTTGATTTGAAAATTTCATGCACAAATAAGCACGATCATGCATTATCACGTACGGACAAATATTCCATACCTTTATTAAGCTTACGACGATAGGGCCTTTGTCCTTTGCGATGTCGCTGTCTAAATTATTACACTTTGGAACGTAATATATTGAAATATGAGGACGTTATTTGATGTTTTTCACACTACGTTTATAACATATTTATTTCTTTATTATGTAGGTACTTTGAAAGAAGAAATGGGAAAAACTTATTTTCTGTATTTTATACTTTTATTTATACATTAACTATGCTCCTGACTTTGTCTGCGTATTGTAGGATTAAATAAAAATTATTATTAAATAAAATATAAAAATGATAAAATCTTATTTATTTCAATGAATCTGGTGTAGTTTTACATTGACTGGCCGACACTAACTGCGGAGCCAAAGATTGTGGATTCAATTCCCCCCCGGGACAAATATTTGTGAGCATGAACATGTCTATTTGTTCCGTGTTGGGTATGTACATATTGTAAGGAATGTCAGTTGTCTGGTAACCAAAATACAAGCTTTGATTAGTTTGGGGCTAGATGGCGCTGTGTCAGATGTCCCAGTTATTATTATTATCTACATTCCACATAAAAATTATAAAAGTATTACTATAATAATCTCGAAAGAAATTAGGAAATTGATTTTCTTACGTTCCGTATTTTTGCAGTTGTGCGATGCATTTCAGGAGCGATAAATCTCACAAAGTAATTTTTCTTGACACCTTGACACCCATAACATCTATAAGTGTTTCGCTGGTAATAATATTCAGCCATAGATGGCGCCGTATTATAAAAGAGTCAGAGACGAAACTGTCGGTGCCTATGACGGGACATTCTAATTAACTCTTTTTATAAATCGAAAATTTTTAATTTCAGCAACCGACATGTTAATGTTGTAAAATTTTACATTTTCGACGTGCTAAATGAATAAGCAAATCTTACCTCAACGAAACCTTGGGCCACTTTCAATATTACTACGGCTACGGGTCCAATAGACATCGCTCCGGGAATAGCCATGTTGAACACCGCCGAAGCTACGATAGCGAAGCCGAAAATCCGGTTAGCAGGGTACATAGACGCTAAGAAACCACCAGGCACCTGAGTGATCAAGTATCCAGCAAAATAAGAAGAATCTATAGAACTTTCCACATCGTAAGTCCATTGGAAAGGAGGGTCTTCTACGTTCTCTGATACCTGAAACACAAAGACGTATTATAGAAGATTGTATGATGCTAGGCTTTATTCCGCGACTTTGCCTGGTACAAGTAATAATAGCGTAGTTTTAGTGTCATACCCTCTCAGGGAACGAATTCTAAAAAATTCTTTCATAGTAGACCCTTATATTATTTAATTATTTTTTAACAAAATTTATAGTATCTTCATATGCTTTTATTTGCAAAGTTTAACATTGTCTTCACTCCGATGGATATATTAATTTCGAAAATTGGAAAAACAAGTGTTTAATGTTTTAATCTAGTTTAACCAAGCTAGTTGGAAAAACTTTGCTTACATTTTTTCCATGTAAATTTTGCCACCCCTTTTCATCACTTTCCAAAGATGGAATTTCCAAACGATTATCTTTTTTAAGGTAGACAATTGGGGTACTCAAGAAATTTTATGTGCAAATTTCAAATCTCTATAGGCCCGCTGGTGGTGTGAGTCGGTCGGTCGGTCTGTCGGTCATCCGGTCCGTCATCCGATCGGTCATGGGTCGGTCGTCGGTTGGTCAGTCGGTCGTTTAGTCTGTCAGTCAGTCGGTTGTTCCGTTAGTCGTTCAGTCAGTCATGTGTTTTGGAAGCAGTAGGAAAAAACTCGTTCAATCTAAAGAGGGAAAATCATCAAGGCAAAGGCCTCAAAGTTATTTATGGATGCAATGATATAAAAAGTAAAATTAAATGTTAAGCCAATAGTTATACTTACATTATGATGTTGCGTCATTTTCAGTTTTGCCATACTCATGTTGCAGCGCATTCCAAACATTATGCTGAATCCAAAACATGCCAGCAACGCCACCGTGTACCGGGCCGTCAGACATGGACATTCAGCTCGTACATATTTGTCTAATAAAATGCAATATAATAATATAACCTATCTGCTCAAAGTCAACCTAACCAGTCTCCATCAATAAAGAAATAACATTTCATGCGGGCGATCAATAAATTAAAATTTTAAAGTATCTTTTCGGAAATCAGCACGAATCGTAATTCTGTCGTCTCGTCTGTTTTACGCCCGCGGTACAATAGGAGTGTGTATTATATATTTCCTATGACAGTTTCGGCATGAAATCCGCTTTCGTCTGTTCTAAGGATTGCCTCTGCGTCTGTATTTGGTCCTTGATGTCACTTCAGCGTAATTATTCTTTCTGACCCTAAGTGAACCAGCATCTAATCTAGTCTAGTTACCCATTCACTAAAGCGAATGAAATAGTTAATTTCCCTAGTAGCTAGTAATCTAGTCATTCATTACTTGTACCCCTTAGTGAGAATTGTTTTATTGATATTATTTATCCCGACTGGTATCATGTCGTGATAGCCTGAAGCGCAACGAACCTGTCTCAAATTTATAAAGCTTTCCTTTCTTTTTCTTCAAAGTTTTTCTGACTTAAGTATATAACTATAATTGACTCTATGCCTCGGAGAGCACGTTAAGCAGTCGGTCCCGGGCACTGTCAATAGATGGCGGTCGTAACAATCCCCAACCCGCAGTGGAGCAGCGTGGTGGATTTGAGCTCCAAGCCTCCCTCACCCCGGGGGAGGCCTAAGCCCCTGCAGTGGGGTAAAAATGGGCTGATGAAGATGAAGATCCCGACTGGTTGGTTTTACTTTATATGTGCGCAGATTGAAATATATTTGAGCAAATTTAGCTACGTGGTAATAATACACGACTACGTATATTTGACCCCGCTAGTCAATTAACGTTCATTGACCTGCGGTAGCGTTGCTGAGTAAATGATTTATTTTTTCTTGAATAGAAGGATTTGTATAATGCTATATACGCCATTTATCTTCTCATATTTATTTCAAGTATTGTTTTCATGGACACAAACAAGTTGAAGAACAATCATAAATCTAAATTATAGCCATAGGCCAATGCCTACCTGTGATATCAATATATCACAGCACATATTTTTAAAGGCGTTATGATACTAGTTTAACACAAACCGATTTGAGTGGAGGGTGAAGTCAAGATATCTAAACTCTGTTGCATTGTACACCCTTGAGTATTAAAGTCTTTTTTTAAAGCGATATATAGAAGTGACACAAAAAAAAAATCCGATAGTCGTGATTTTATAAGTGATTATAGTTATGTTCCAAAACAATACCTATAGGCCTTGGAGGAGGTCGATCAGGTGATGGCGGTGACTCCATGTCGTCGCCATCGAACTGGTCGTAGCCCTTCTGCGAGACATGGAAGCTCTCGTAGCCTTGGTTTTCCCTGTTCGAACAAAATATTCAATGTTTATTAAATAAATCATGCACACTTTAGGCAATAATTAATATTGTAATAAATAGTACAATGTAATCAAAAATATTGAGAAAAAGATAATCTTAAAAAATTGTGAGTGACCTAATAGTTAAGGAGTTCGTGACAATTTCTTTAGCTCTTCCTTGAATATGATAGGTAATTAGACTTTGGAAGTTGGTAAACTGAGTAAAGAACAAGAACAGGTCAGGTGTCGCAAATTTTCCGAAGATAGAATTTTTTATATCGCAAAACAAAGTTCTCGTATCTTCCATTCATTCATATTTACATTTAATATTCTCGATCTTTACTTAAAAAATAAATAAATTGGTTTCATTTGTTTATCATGCTTGGTTTTTCCTTCACGTATATTTACTTTGAACACATTACAAGAAGTAAAAAATTGGGCATTGAGTCGTCACTAAATTACTAATTAAAGAATAAAATATATACGCCATCGCAAATCAGACAAATGTGTATGATTATTCCTGCCCCACTTATTTCATAATAAAGTTGTGGTCTTAGGAGTATAAACAAGGCCGTGACAACCTCGACGATGATACCCCTAGTGGGCACCCCGTTCCGACTGTTACTGAAGAAATTGTGGTAAAACTGAAGAACTTAATTTTAGAAGACAGGCAGATTAAACAATAGGTGACCAATACCGTTGAGTAAATAAATAAAGAAAATGTTGTTTTGTTATTATGAAGTCTCTTCGCATATCAATCCCATCCTAGAACAAAGTACAGGCGCAGTAGGTGTTCTAGCTAACAAGGTTCTAGGCGCGTCGCACATCCGTTTACTTCGTAATTAAGTGCGACGTGCAACGTTTAGCAAAAAAATAAAATGTCCATACCATGCAGTCACGAAACAAGAGCCGTAGATGGCAAATTGTTTTAGCTAAGTATGGTTAGCTTATGGTTGCTCACTTACGGCCTTTTCCTATAATCAATCTTTAGTTGGAAATATTTAGATACCGCCAAAAGGCTGTCACTTTTCTATCTATCGTTAAACGATACATATCTGACGATAGCATTGAATGTCATCGCTTGTCAGTAGATAGCTGCCCATCCATTCCCTCCCATACGTACGTCCCGTTAACCAAGAAAATCAAGTCACTTATATGAATAAGGTTCTAACTTATTAATATAATTAAAGTCAGATTTTTAAGTAAATCTAAATAAATGTTTGAACTGCAGGTAATTGAACTATAATATATAATCATTTATAATAATTATTTTAAAAAGATGTCATAACGTAAACGATATATTGTTCGTGCAATGATTATAAACGTATAGCGAAACATAATATTGATGCAAAGGCAAGAAGGACCTGTATGAAGAGGTCACTTTTATTTATTGGTATATTTCTCTTAATATATCACTGATTGCACTTTTGCTTGATCTAAACCAACACATAAACTCATATTCTTCTTTAGTTATGTGGTTCACTCGAATTTGATTAGTTCGCGATAAATCCACATTGTTGTCCTCTTCCTCAGAATCCCAGACTGATGGTTACTCTAACAACTCTAAATCACTCGCATTGAAACATATTTTAAAGAAAATTATAAGTATGTATTCAGTAAAATGCGGAATAATAATTGTAGTAATTTTCATTTATAATGCTGTTATCCCCGAAAATCCTTAGAGGACTCGACAGCTTACTAAAGGTAAGTCTCGTTACTAGATAATTGTAAAAAAATTATGGAATACTTTTGGTTCTGTCGCTTTCATAATAAATTCTATCTACAGGTAGCATCCAGAGATAGGATTGTGTATCGTCAAATAGCCTATTGGGACGAGAAACGAGAGATAGACACATATTTTCTTTGGCTAATAGGGCAAAATTGGAGATAGACAGTATATAAGGAACGGACGTTAATCGGTCTAAGCATTTCGAAATGATAGCATAAAAAAATATTAATGATTTGCAAGATAAAACAACTAAAAAGCTGGAGCTGTTTCCAATCAAGTATAGATTCAAGATTAAAAGCTTTTTATTCTATTCTACAGAGTAACATCGTTTTGCATTTAAAAATTTAAATATTATGAGTCGTATGACTTCTCTAGAGACTTTTGTGATTTCTTGTTACACTCACTCATTAAGTAGGTTTTTAGTTTAATAAATTCTGTTTTTTTTTTTAATGTGACTGAAAACATGTACAACGTTTTTATTTATAAACTGTAAAATATGTGATTATTTTAGTGCGTTGCGTAATAAATTTATTTTTAAACTCTCAAACCCAACCTTTAATTTTTTTAGTAAATAAAATGTACTCGTATTAATTAAAAACACACAAATTTTGAAAGTCGATATAATTTACTACCACTTGGATAATAGTGGAAGGAGAAGAGCCGGCATTTTCAATTTGACTCATTAATACCTACTTTCTTTGGTTCTGTAATTTGAAAAAGCTAATCAAAAGCTAAGACTGAGCAAGCTTTATTGCCGCATCTATTTTTATTTGTGTTTACTACATCGATATACGTGCACACACCTTGTGATGTTCATCATTCACGTCGTGAAATTGAGTTACTTTCACGTCGATGCTCTGCCAGCTTATATGAAAATATGCTCTACGTATAGTGTATTTTTCAAACATTTTGTACCAACAGAGCTACAGATATTTATAATTTTCAAAGGATATTACAGTACTACTTTTACCTACATAAACTGAATGTTTTGAATTAATTACTAATAAAAAGTTATTCTAAACGGCCTTTTAGATTTATAAATTCTAATTTTTTTTCCACGTAATTCAAATGTAAAAAATCTTTGAAGCCAAGATTTTGATGTCTTTTGCGTTTATATTTATTATTATACTCCTATCAGTATCCTACCTTAAATCATGATGTTTTATAGTAGGAAATCACTCTTCTAACACTCTTTTGTCGGGGGATTTTATCTCGATTTAATACGTAATAAGCCTAGGGATTTTTATATGAATGATTGATTGGTTTTCATGTTTTTCGTAAATGAAATGGACACCCTGATCTGTATACATATAACACGAAAATTATCATCGTTGCAAAACTCTAAACTCTGCATCGTTAGTACTTTAGATAGAAATGCATTATTTTTTCCGCTGACAAGAGTAATAAATTCCACCGGCCGCCCCTCAAACGCCAATGATAATGAATCGCTTTATAAAAGAGATAACCAAGTGGAAACGTCCTACCCGTCTCTCCCTTTTTCACCCCTCTTTCACCAAACCCACCCTTACTTTTGTCCCTCTAATGCGTTCCGTTTCCGATCATGTAATTTTCGGCCTTAACTTAAAATCCTGTAATTGTTGTTTTGCTACGGACGATTAATGCAGTCGAGCGGTAACTGGTAACTCGGTTAGTCGACGCTAGCGCCCCCTAGCGAGTTATTAGTGATAGCTATCTACGAACTGTCTGCAATATGTGTAGGGTTAAAATTAATAAAAAAATAATTGTAATTAAATTATTAAACCGGGATTAATTTTAGTGTGTACTTGAAAAATTATATTCATTTAATTCTACCGTTTTATATATTTTTTTTTATGTATCTAATATGTAACAAAAGAAATGGAATCAAATCAATAACAGATCTGTTTGTAATATAACAAAGAAAAATCATTATAAACTATAATTCATTTAAGACTGAACATTTTCCGTACGTTGGGAACACTCTCCCTATATTGTTTTTCATTTTATTGCTTTGATCTTAAAAGTACAAGTGTGATAAATGATAACACACTTATTCAAAAAATAAAATCCTTAGGATTTGCGAACCTAATGCGCACACACACGAAACATTTCCTGGTTTTGCCCTTAGACATAGATGTTTGGTGGTATATCTACCTTAAATGTTGAATCAAGATATCGTTGTAGGATTGTGTTCTTTGGGTTCATGGACAATAACAATTATTTTGTCCATCACAATATATTTTCGGGCTATACAGAGGCACTAAGTACTTAATAATTTTGTAATAATATAATATATATAATAATAGAATCTTTATAGAGAATCAACTACTTCTTGCAAAATATTATTTTATTTTTTAAAGTAGAAACAACTAAATCGCTTGTACAAGGAAGGAACTCACAGCAGCAATAGAGATATTAATTCTATTAGCAAGTATACGGCCGAGAATCGAAGACGGGACTGGAGGCTTGGCCCAGACGTTAAGTGGTTGAAGCAGGAAGAGGGGGGAAGGGACAACACAATATGCACTCTAGTACGCCAACATGTCAGGGTTGGCAGAGACTAGTTAATTAAAATGATAATTAGTCTGTTTTTAACGTTCAGTGTGGAAATGATATGAAGGAAAAGCTTCATATGCGGCTTCAATTTACATGTTTGCATTATATTTTGGAATTTCATTTCGATTAATTTCATTGCTCATACTTTTGTGTTAAGTTTCCTTATCCGAAAAATCCCAACAACAACCTACAAAGTCAATATTAGTAAGTAATGCACTTTGATTTAGTTAAAGGTTAATTATATACTACCATTTTTAAACCCTGACAATCTTTTGAGAATGAGCCTTTTTTCCTAGACTATAAAGGTATCATTGGAAAGAATCCTTCAAGCAAAAGATAAAATATAATTATTTTCTATTAGCATTCAAATAAAACGGTAAAGATCTAGTGAAGACATGCTAAACCAGAATTTTTGATGTTTTTTTTTGTTACGAGGTATTTTAGAAACTGTGCAGTTAATTGTGACATGAATCGTGAGTTACCGGTTCTTTGTGGATAATTTGCAAATGTTTGTATGTGCAAATTATCTTTTTAACTATTTATCAATAAGATATTGATTGTGTAAATTGACTGCAGAGACAAAACTATTAAACTTACGTTGTGTGATACAATAGCTATAAGGTTAGGCCCTAAGCATTGCGTAATAGGATATGTAATCATATTTTAGAAAGACACGCTTCGCAGGCTCGCCTCATATTTCAAAAATCCTGGTTACTGTGATAAAAATGATTATTTCTTAATCAGAAAATAAACACTGGGATATTTCAAACATTTCACGAGATATGACCGTTGCCTGCTTTGGAGTAGCATACCACAGTATTTGTATAATGTTTACTTGATAAGTCAAAAGACATACTACTCCTTGTATTTTTTAATGATTACGGACAGGTTCTTCTAAAATGTAAATTTTTAAATCCACATTTTAGATTTAAAATGATACTATTCTTAAGCTCTTTAACTAAATCTTTCTTTCTAAAAACATGATTCAAAGAAATTTATCACATCGAATTTTATTTTAAAGATTTGTTTATTTTATAGGTGACAGAAGAATTGAATATAATATTATCTAATAAAATTATATCACTGGGTAGATCATTGAATCATCGGTCGTTTTAAATACAAGACTAAAACTTAATAGATACTTTATAATGAAATAAAAGCCTAAAATTTTTGTTCGCCCGCGTCTAGGCGACGTTAGACGTCCCACTATCTTGGTTCGACACGGGTTTATGCGAGTGCAAATCGGCTGTGAAACGTACAGCACTTAAGAGTCAATTTTTCTACGAATTCAAGGCTAGTGTTTACAAAAAGGTTTTAACTGCTACTTGCACCGTTTAAATTTAACGTTTTCTGTACTAAATATGTAAACACGAACTATCTATATCTATCTGTATCTATATCACTTTGGTCTATAAACAGTCGTCTATACACGCAATTTTTTCTGAAACTATTTGACGTACGTACGTATTTTAAACTTGGCTGAAGTTAAAAAGGGTTGCCTCAGTTGTAGAAAAGTAGTTTCAAAAATTGGATTATCATTCAGGGTGTCATTTTAGGGGGACAAACCGGATATCGAATAAAAATTTTCCAGAAGGTCATCGCGTAGTGAATGAAATGAAAGCTATTGAATTACGAACTCAAAAGTCTATAATACGCTACTCTGTGTTAGTTTTTTTAACAGGTGTCGAAAAAAAACACGTAAAACACTTTCGAAGTTATTTCTAGAAATGCGGGCACAGAAGAATCTAAAAAAAAGTTATTATTGAGTATAAATAAAGCGAAAATTCAATTATTATTAACATCAGGATTACATTACGCATACACAGAGATTGTTTTTATTATTAAATTATTACATAAAATTCAATACTTTTGATTCTAAGTAAAAACCATTCTAGAACTTAAGCTTAACTACGTAAAACTAATTTAAAATTTTTGATCTAGAAACATGTAGACACATATTCCTTACATTTTTGTTTTTTACACAACTCTTCTATTATGAAACCCTCCTGCCTTATTTTTTCTTATTACTCTATTAAAAGTGCTGGATTCAAGAAATACAGCCCAATCTATATGTAAGGATATAGGATATTTACCAAGGTAATATTTTGAACTATTATATCATCTATGACAAAATCGTACCAAAATCGGTTCAATGGTATTTGAATTATACGTTGGGGTATACCAAAATGATCTCGAATCGAGTACTTTGAGTTTTCGAGTACTGATTCAGAATAAAACTTTTTTTATTACGTGTGTACCGGCCATTCGGAATCATGATGGCGTTAACACAACTAATAAAATTTTTTTACGGTTTATTTGAAAAAAAATAAAATAAAAATAATTCAGTTATATTCTGCATCTTACTTTTTTATTCCCGATCATTTCGGTGTACCCTGAGTTAATTAATGACAAAAAAAATTATACTTTTTGTAATGGGTAAGTATTAAGTTCATTACAATACATTTCCTGACAATATCATTTTTGCATAGTTTCGTGTACAAAGCACTGATTTTCGACTAGTAATGAAATGTATAAAAATCAACAATTCTCTAATACATCCCTAGAGGTGACGCAATTGATAACCCTCAAGGCGCCCCCGTAATTGATTTACAATTGTTGGTTAAATTTGTTTCTCGCCCCGCTCTATTGGGATGCAGAACGCGTGTGCCCGGAATGTAAGTTCGATACCCGATAATGAATATTTATTGGGTAACGACCCCCATTTTTTAAAATACGGAACCAAAATATTAAGTGAAGATAGCACGTAACCTGTGATAAGCAATAAGTCTTGTTTTTTTCTCAGAACTTCAGATTTACAACATGATTACAATTTCTTTGTGTCTTGAATACGGTTTTGTAAAAAAACATATGTCGTGATAGCCCAGAGCGCAGCGAACCTGTCTAAAATTTATAAGGCCCCATAGGACCATGGTTCGAATCCGGGCGTGTACCAATGAGTTTTTCTGACTTAAGTACACAATATCACTGACACCGTGCTTCGGAGGGCACGTTAAGCAGTCGGTCCCGGACGCTGTCAATAGATGGCGGTCGTTACAGTTCCCAACCCGCAGTGGAGCAGCGTGGTGGATTTAAGCTCCAAGCCCCCCTCCTCACCCTGGGGAAGGCCTAAGCCCCTGCAGTGGGGTAAAAATGGCTGATGATGATGATGATGATGAAAAAAACATATAGGTCACATTTGGTACCGTCGAATGAGATATGTAGAATGTACAGTAATGTACTATAAAAAAGGTAAAATTATGGTTTGATTAATTTTTTTTTATGTTAGTTGGTACTATAGGACTCATTTAACACAGTTCTCAAGACTATTAAGACAATGTAAATAAAAAATATATTAATAAACATGTGTGTGCATTATATGTATGAAAGGGAAAACAATAAAGGCGAAACTAAGTTAATGTTTGTATTTCATTTATGTGGTGACTACGCTTGGTACCTAAAAATACAAGCTAATGCTTAGTTTGGGACCTAGACGTTGGTGTGATTGTGTTATTATTATTATTTATCATACAAAAAATAGTTCAACGATAATTCGTTGATCAATTTGGAAAGCTTAAGAAGGGATCAAAAGTTTTAGATGTCTGCGAGATGTATTTTCGATATCTGATCTTAGTTTCGTATAGAGCAGTATGCTATGCTCTGTAGGTGACTACACCAACATATGCTTGGATGTCGATTATACACCCCTTTGGAAAATGAGAAAAGGCATCCACAACAAAAAACATTATTTTATTTCCGTCAGCGTCGAAAAATCGTAGCCTCATTTTTATTTCAATAACGAAACAACTATTACTATCATTTTTCCGTTATCCCAACAAATATTATCCAGTTGGTCTGTAACGTTTTTTTGAATTTTCCATAAATTAAAATGTTGTTATATCTGTCATTTTATTTTGATACTGTTATCCAAAAAGACAATGCGGTAATAGTATCCGATTCATAAACAACGAAAACGTTCCTCTTCCCGTTCCACGCATTAGTACATTGCACCCGTTCGAAGTCGGGGTGGGTCGCTAGTCCAACCATATAATATCATTACACTATGGTATCATCGTCATCATCCAAACAAATAAATTCTTTGGCGCGTCTAGCAACAAATTTGATTACCATAAAAAAGGTTTACCATAATTACCATAAAAATTTGATTTCCACTTTTTTGCAACATTTTTCATTGATGCTCCGCTCCTATTGGTCGTACCGTGATGTAATAATAACCTATAGCCTTTTTCAATGAATAGACTATCTAACACAAAAATATTTTTTCAATTCGATTGGGTAGTTCTTATGATTTGCGCGTTCAAACAAACAAACAAACAAACAAACTCCTCAGCTTTATAATATTAATATAGATTTAATGTAAATAAACTTTGAAAAAAAAAATGTCTTGAGTTTTCATATAAAATGCGAAGAAACTTTCCACCACCCAATATAAACTTCGTTAAAAACCACAGACATTGTAAATTACAACGCCCGCAATACAGCATTCCAACGCAAAATAGATATAAATCAAGAAGCAAGGCTCACATTTCGACAGCCTACAGAATAATAAAGTTATGATAAAAATGGCGTCGCTAAAAGATATCTCGGAAACCCAAGACGCTTGTTAGTGAGTCTTTCCTTTATTTATGACCAGATTTATTTTATGGTCACATCGGATTGAGGGGGAATATTATTAAATTGAGGTCTATTATTAGTGTTCAATTTCTTTATTGGATGCTAGTTTTGTTATTTTAATAAATAAAAACCTTTAATAAGTAATCAGGAGGTCATATCCTTGTGTACATATTATATACCCAAAAAAAATTTCAAAACTACTTTAAAATTTATGGAACTCAACACAGATCGTCAAGGCGATTCCAAAGCAATAATGGAGAAAACCTGTTTTTGATTTTGTTAATTTGGTTTCAATGTATAAATTGGTACTTTAATATTAAACTCTGCTGCTAATTCAAAAGTAAATTGTTACGATTCAACTACCACCATGGCTTGTAATTTTTCATTATTAATTTTAGTGGCAAGCCTAATTCTTTGTCATTTTCCAAGTCTTTCCACTGCGATAGCGACTAAACTAAAAACGCAAGGTGAGTTCTTTAGTCATGTTTTCACACAGCATCGGTACGTATATTACGAGTTTATGTACTTATTGGGTTGATGTTGTGATGGAATTTGTAATCAAAAATTACTTAAATTTTCGACGTATCACTTAAAACAATTAAAAAGCAACTATTATTATATTAACTATTTCTTTTCTTTTGAATTTAGAACACAGTGAGTTTTATTTAAAAGAAAGCCCAAGTAATAAAATTTAAAACGTTCACGAAGCAGATTTTATTTTTATTCAAAGTGAACAGTATCTAGAATGGCCACTTCCTAATTGAAACTCTATTATATTATATTCGTAGTTAAAACACTAGTGTATAAAAAATAATTTAACATGTTTAGACGCCTATAACTACCTGTAATTAAATGCTTTTATTTAGTAAATGTATCTCGATGACGAGAACAGTATTATTACAAACCTTTGTGGTTTTTCCAATGTTGTTATTTTTGAATAAGAATGTAAATGAACTTTGACTTGATAAATAAATAAAAAAAAAAAAAAATTATATTAAAACCATGTTTTGAGATTAATTTTATGAAAGTCGGTTTATAATTAAAATTACCGGATTTTAAAACATACACTGGAAGATAATTTTAGAATTTAAATTTTACTTAAACTGCAGGTGACGAATTTTAGTAAGCTAGTAACAATAATTGGAATGGTCTAGGTCTATTATATATGCTACTTTATTTTGTTGTATTATCTTATGAACTCTTATGATTTGCTATTTATGTCCCATCTGTCTGTTGGTCCAGCCGTCCATGCATTATATCTTCCATCGATTTCGATAAAACTTCAAATTTTTTTTAAGTTATAGGTTACAAACTATTGGTCCTGTTTAGTTTTTGTTAACCAATATGTCTTAAATCTCATGATTTTTTTTACATCCAATTTAAGTCATATCATTATTATAAATAATATTGTAAAAAACTTGTCAAATACACTAGTCTAAAAGCTATATTCGCTTCTCGCTAGTATTTTCAATGCAGTCGAGATTTTGGGCAATACTTTTAAAGAAAGATTTGCTAAGAGTTTCTTTTGCCAAGAACGGCTCATATTTGGTGCGACCTCGCTCTACATTGCCATCTTTATTATTGCTAAAACAGCAGTATAGTACATCATACCCCATGCTATAAAAAATATTTTTATTATAGAAGACTTCATACTTTCAATTTTCCATGGAAACAATCTAAATATTTCGAATACCTGAGAAAAACAAATAGAGGAATCACGGAACGTGCTTGAAAACGGTTTCGACGGAGCATTCTTTCAGTTATGAATTTGTGAAATATAAAAATCGTCGGCAAACAACCGACGATGACTATTTGCGTTCGCTTATAGAGAGGTCTAATCTATCGCGAGAAACGGAACGCACGCTCCGATTTTCACTGGACGGTACTTTGTGTTTGTTTATGAGCTTGAAGGGATATTGTTTTTCCTTTAAGAATGAACATCCAAAAAGTATATTAAATGGGGTGTAAATGAATACCGAATACTTTGAAAAAAAAACACAAAATAAATTTATATGACTGATGTCTTTTCGTGGAAGATATTGTCAGACCCAAGCAATATGTGAACAATAAAAAATTAACTAAATAATTTAATTATTCACTTTAAAACGTATCTTAAGCTATACGAGTTTAAAAATTCAACAACACAATAAATTTAGTTATTAACCCGAAACACCTGAACTTGGTAAGAAATACGGAAAATTATATCTATATTAAAAGTGAATGAAACATATTGTACCAATATATACGGCCATCTTTGCCACGCTTCGTAGATTTTATTTTCATTTAACGTAATAGAGGCTGGGTCTCGAGGGCGCAACGTCATTTCAATATTGCATTCGCTCCCTAGGCAGAGAGATCGAGAACACGGCCAGGTCATACGTAATTAAAAAGAATAGCTTCGGCATCGACAGTAGTTGAGTTACTAGCAGTAGGTATGATGCGCCATATAACTGATATTTCTTGCGGCAGTACCAGTTTACCTATAACATGAATAAACCTTCGCTTTGACTAGGACAAACAATAACCTTGAAATAAATAAATAACTTACTAACGTTACTCTCCGTCTCTTCAACTATATTGGCGCAAAAATTAAGTTGTTTTGTTGCTCTGTTAGGACACATAGAAAAGACAATAAGTACAGTCGCTTTTGTTGTTACTTGGGATCTCAAAGTTTCTGACCGAAATATGAATAATATGTGAACTCTACTTTCTTGAAATCTAAGCAAGTAGAAATCACAAGTCCGCTTTAATCTGTCGCTGCTTAACTTACGTAGACAATAGCGGCGCATGAGGACTACGTAAAACCTCACCGTATAAACATATTTCGTTTCAATTTTTCATCCATTGCTACTTATATTTTAGAATATTCAGAACATATCAAAAGTCACGAAGTAATGTAATAACTATCTTAGGTACATTTATCGGCAATACAATAGTGTTTCGTGGTACGGCCGCAAGTATCGGAACGAGCGACATCCGTTCTCGAACTAGTTGGAAGCAGGAGGCATTTCTATGATTCTAATTGTACCGTCGAAATTCAAATTCGCTCCTTTCAGAACTTTAAGCGTGATTCAATAATAAATATTCATGAAATTTCATTACTACTAGTTTTGACGTGGAAAATGAAAAATATTCACTTTCGCAGGTCATGAGTGTATTAAAACAATTTCAATGTTACATTAAGTTTCACAAAAAATTATGGGGAGCTTTCCAGAATATTTGTCTTAGGGTAGTGCCATGGATGTTCATAAAGATACCGCGTTCACGTTGAGACAACAAAAATGTGAAAAAAATATACTACCATATATACACCAGTTGCTGTTTTAAAATATTCGTACTTAAAAAAATAATTCTGAAATTACATTTAATGTGTAATTTAACAAAATATATAAAATAATTATAATGACGTATGGTATGTCTAATCACTGAGTGACATTTTGGTCACGTTTTCTTTCTTCTCGTTTTCGATAATTTCAAAGGATGAGACACTCTTTTGCTATGCTATCTAAGGGATACGGCCTTATCATTTAAAAATGCAAAATAAATTGACATAATCAGAATATTCTGAATAAATGAAATTAGCAAAATATGTGGAATATCGTCAATATTAAAGATAAATTGTCTTTAACCATAGAACAATTGCTTTTTTGCTATCTATAGAAGATAAATTAAGAATTTCGAGAACGAGTAGTCTACGAGTTCATAACTACGAACTAAAACTAAACTAACGTCTCCTTTGTGACAACTCATTTATTTAGAACTGGAAAATTTGACTCAACCTTTTTTTTATTTTCATTCTCAATCACAGGACTTAAAGAAATAAACAGAAAACTACTATGCAAAGTGTATAGACCATTTTCTTTACATTTTACGCTTAGTATATGCTTACACTTAATTACAACACACTCACTTAATTTTTTATATTTATTGGCATTAAAATTTTATTAAAATACTAGCTTTCCGCCCGCGGGCTTCGCTCGCGTTGACCACAGTTGTACCGAGACAGTTAAAGGAACGCGACGCTCCAGAAAATTGTAACACTTTCTAGAACATTCTGAAACTCAACTGCCTAAGAAATCTCTATACCTAATTTCATAAAAATCTATTTAGCCATTTTAGCATGAAGAATAGCTATCCCACAAGTCCGTCTTAAAATCAGTCAGGTGTTTTAGAGATTAACTGGAACAGACAGATAGAATAAAAGACACTATGATTTTCTATATGTAGGTATATATAAAAAAATTGCTTTTCACTCTTGACAACGCCTTCTCTATATTTGCAAAATTTCAGTAAAATCGGATCAGCCGTTTCAACAATTAAGCCTAACAAACAGACAGACAAACGCACAGACAAAAACCAACTTGTGTCACTCCTGGTAACCTCCTTTTTATGCCTGCGAAGATTCATAGAAGTGGTTTAGTCGTTTTGGAAATAAGCCGGAACAAAAAGACTGCCTGACAGCCACACGGACAAAAAGTTAACTATATAACTCTTGACAACCTATTTTTAATGTCTGCGTAGTAGCATTAAAATCTTAAAAAGTTCAGCTTGAACTATATATATAGACAGACAGACAGACAGGCAAACGAACGAACGAACAAACAAACATACTAACAAAAGTAGCGTGTGTCACTCCTCTCACCCGTCTTTTCACGTCTGCGAAGTTTCATGAAAAGTGGTTTAAATGTTTTAGAGTTTAGCTCAAAAGACAGAGAGACGGTCAGACAGACAATCAAAAAGTATTGTATGTCACTCCAGACAATCTTTTAATCACTTCTTTGAAGTTTCATTGAAATCGGTTTAGCCGTTTCCAGACAGACAGATAAAAAAATTTGGTCATGTGATCACATAGATCTCGTCAAAACATCGAGTTTGAGTACCAACACGATAGGTCTGCGATTGATGGTTTCGAAAATATAAGCATTTAAAAATGTGGTCACGTGGTCACATAGCTCTTGTCAAAACATCAAGTTTGAGTACCAACACGATAGGTCTGCGATTAATGGTTTCGAAAATATAAGCATTTAAAAATGTGGTCACGTGGTCACATAGATCTTGTCAAAACATCAAGTTTGAGTACCAACACGATAGGTCTGCGATTGATGGTTTCGAAAATATAAGCATTTAAAAATGTGGTCATGTTATCACATAGATCTCGTCAAAACATCGAGTTTGAGTACCAACACGATAGGTCTGCGATTGGTGGTTTCGAAAATATAAGCATTTAAAATGTGGTCACGTGGTCACATAGATCTTGTCACAACATCAAGTTTGAGTACCAACACGATAGGTCTGCGATTGATGGTTTCGAAAATATAAGCATTTAAAAATGTGGTCATGTTATCACATAGATCTCGTCAAAACATCAAGTTTGAGTACCAACACGATAGGTCTGCGATTGATGGTTTCGAAAATATAAGCTTTTTAAAATTTGGTCACGTAGTCCCCTTAGTTAAGTAGATACGTCTGCTAAGTTTCATTGAAATCGTTTTAGTCGTTTTGGAGTTTAGCCGGAACAGACAGACGGACAGACAGATAAAAAGCAACCTATGTCACCCCTGATAATACCCTCTACACGTCTGCCAAGTTTCAATGAAATCGGTTAAGCCGTTTCTGAGATCAGCTCAAACAGACAGACAGATGTACAGACAGACAGACAAAAAGCAACCTATGTCACTCCTGACAATACCCTCTGCACGTTTGCTAAGTTTCATTGAAATCGGTTTAGCCGTTTCAGAGATCAATTCAAACAGACAGACAGACGGACAGACAGACAGACAAAAAGTACCCTATGTCAACCGCGGTAATGCCTTCTGCACGTCTGCAAAGTTTAATTTAAATTAGTTCAGCCGTTTCGGAGATTAGCCGGAACAGACAGACGGACAGACATTTCAATTTTATTAATATAGATAGATGTATTAAATACAAAAATAATATTTTGCCTGTTGAGATTCTAATTTACTGAATTCCAATAACAAAGACAATAAAAGACTACGTGCAAACACAATAGAAATTATTTAATTGGCTTGCCATAGATACAGGGTATCGTGATAGCCCAGAGCGCAACGAACCTGTCTCAAATTTATAAGGCCATAGGGCCATGGTTCGAATCCGGGCGTGTACCAATGAGTTTTTCTGACTTAAGTACATTAACTATCACTGACTCCGTGCCTCGGAGAGCACGTTAAGCAGTCGGTCCTGGACGCTGTCAATAGATGGCGGTCGTTACTATCCCCAACCCACAGTGGAGTAGCGTGGTGGATTTAAGCTCCAAACCCCCTCCTTACCCTGGGGGAGGCCTAAGCCCCTGCAGTGGGGTGACATGGACTGATGATGATGAAGATACAGTGTGTCAGTTGAAAAACCCATCTAGACCGAAAATTTATACGTTTAGTTTTAACAGGACTGAGAAACAAGAGGCATCTGAATTTGTGTGGAAATAAAAATTCTGACGAAGCAACATTTATTAAAATGGCGATCGCGTTCCTCACCACCACAAACATTTTCCAGTAAATTAGTAAACTGTTATAACCTAACCTTATAAATTTAATCTACTTCATATATTGATACGACGCTCCCTATTTTAAATCATTGCCTACCTGCGAAACCACAATTGTTTTAGTAAAGTTCCATCCCTAACACAATCCCTAAGGACTGCTAAGGGCCAAGTGAAGACATAAAACTAAGCTGTGACATATAGTCGACGGTTCGGCAAAAAATTGGATAGATTTTAACAGTACATACGAATTTGATCTCTAATAGTTGCTGCAGTAATGTACATTTTTGTAAAGATAAAAAAAATATATATTAAATATATTACGATTGCCGAAATTCGATTTTATTTTATCCAACCATATTGAACTGTAACAAGGATAGTTATTTTACTTTGTAAATACATTTTGATTTTATTATTATTTTTATATATTTCACCAATAAATATTTTGAAATTTCGTTTATTAATAGGTAAATTAAATCAGTACTAGATTTTTTTTTTCATTTTTGCCATTAAAGGCATAGAAATAAGCGGAGCGAAGACCATATTGAGTACAAGACAAAAACAAATTAGTTACCATTCTTATAATAGATAAATTATAGAAAGTGTTTGTATATTAGAAACAAAACGAGTTATAAAAGCCCCACACACGTATGCCTTTACGTAATAAAGGATTGTAAGAACTAGTTAAGAAAAAACGTTTTTTCAGAATATTCGGGTATTTTTCCTTATCATGTATTTTATGATTATTATATATATCTATCCAATATATACATATATAAATAATATTTATTTGTGTATATATTATAAAGAATATTTAAGTATGTATATCAGTTGTCTAGTAACCCATAACACAAGCTTAATACTTGCTTACTTTGGGACTAGATAACTTATAACGTACTTAACTAATAATTATCTTTCTTTATTCCCATGGTTAAGCATTTTTTTCCAATCAACAATGATGTTTCAGGGAACTATTAATGAGATATTTAGAACTTTAAAACTCTAGGCCGGGATGCAAAACATACTTTTATTATTTCGTGCCTACTAAATTACAATTTCAAATTTATAAATTCATAAATGAATTCGAAGTTAGGTAAGCTAAGAAATATATATTGTTATTAAGAAAGAAAGCAAATGCTTTATTCGATGCACACTATTACATACACAACAATAACAATAAACACGACTATGAAAAACAGTAGGTAGTTAACCAAAATTAACATAAAACATTAATAATGAGTTAATATAAAAAAAAAATATCCTATAACAAATACGAAAAAAATTAATGACGAAAATAGAACAATCACCTATTTACAAGTAAAGGAGGGTGCGATCGAATGTGACACTGCTCAGCATTAGTTGCGACCAAGTTGCAACGCTTGGACACAACGCTGTTTTTCAGCAGAACCACAAGTTACCACAACCACAGACCACAATATTATTATATAATTTTTTTTAAATAATTAGATAATTATTTGAATAAACTGCTCCATTTTATTATCATGATTATTAAGTGTTTTAAACATTATTATTTGTTTACGTCTGAATGCGTACAGCAGACGTATGGACAGCCACAAATTGAAGTTTTCTTTATAAAAATTTAACCTAGTCTAAAAATGTTTAAAAACCAATAACGAGTAAACCAATTTCACTAGTCACAATACAGTACCAGTGTAAAAATAATTTCAAAAGTAATTTTTAATAAACTATTCAAAAGCTCTGTTACATTAACAATATAGTTTTTCACTGTAACCGGTCTTTCTTTGTCTTTACTAGAAAAGCTTTGTGCTTTCAACAGTCTTAAGCAATCTTGTAAACATCCATTTGAAACCGTAATATTTTTGGCGGCCATAACATTATCAAAATGCCATTAAAAATAATTCAAAACATGAAAAAAGTTCTCTAGATTTATTGTGCAAGAGACATAAAATACATCGTCTTCGTCTAAAGTAATAATATTCTGTGAACTCCAACCTACAGATAATTAATTTGCTGAGTTCTCGCGCTATTGCGAAATAGGAATCAATGAATTTTCATCCCTAAACCATTCGAAATAGGTCTGGGGTACTCACAAGCGTTTCCACCACGCCATGCTCCCCCGGGAGAGGTTTTCGAGCAACAGGTGATATTTACACTCCTCTCTAAATCCACCAAACAAAATTCACCTTTAATAATGTGAAAATAAAGTTGGAAATCGACAGATAAACCGGATTGATTTCAACTAAGAAAACCACTTCGTATGATACTTTTCGGTCACTCTGTCAATAATGTTAGTAGTTTTAATTATTTATTACTAAATTTTTAGGCGATTTACACTTTTTAAAATATTTTTCGGATTTAATTTTAAATATTATGGTAAAGTTCTCGTATGTACAATGTACATTGAGCATAAGTGTGTTATGTATTATTTATTAAGTAATTATTACTTATTATTCGTTCGTATCAATAAATCTTCCAAGTGATTGGAAGAGAAAGTGACGTCACGGGAGTTGACATGAAACTAGCGGGAATACGTGAGCTTCCTTCAAGCTTTCCTTTGGCTGGGTTATTCTGTAACTATTTGTAAGTATGAATAAATATTTTTTTTTAAATTATAGTTGGTCTTTATAATGTTCTATTTATCTGAAACGCAGATATAGATATAGTATTAAAGTTTTTAATGGTGTAAAATTACAAAATGTGTGTTTAGTTTTTTCTCTCAAAAACAAATAATAATATAATGGCTGGGACTTCCCATATACGGTCAAAACGTCACGGTCTGTACTATGATTATCAGACTGATATACGTACAAAAGTTTACAATACATGCATGCATACACACACACACTTCGTATAATTGACACAAATATTAGTTTCTTGGCTTTTGAGTTTGCAGTCGAAGTCCTGCAATTTAATTTAATTTAAACAATTATATTTTTACACCAGGCAAAAATAAAAATTAAATAACAAAGTTTTTTTTTTAAATTACTACTTTTTCTTATACCAACTCTTAGGACGCGTATGGTACAGCATCTGTAGCAGTGAAGTTATTACGCGAATATGAACCAGGCGTGTGCGTACATACGTTGTACCAGCGCTTCTACATGGTGGGGGTATATTTTGGAGCCTTTCTATGAAAAATATTATTGGATATATGGTATATCTTCAAAAAATATTATTTAGAACATAGTTAAAGAATAAAATCACAAAAGATTCGCTTTTAAATTTTCTTACGAATCATACTTGTTTAACCATAATGATGTTATATACAATAGGTACACAACTTTTTATTTAATCTTTCACAGATTTTTTTATTAAAGGTTAGGTTATATTATTTGGATTCTTATATTATTATTTTAAAAAAGTAACCGAAACCAACTGCTATAGTCTCTGTTTTCCACTTTAGGAAACAGGTGCAAGCTTCTATATGTGGGTGTATTATTAGTCATTTTATCATCATCATCAGCAGTAGATTTTCTAGACTACTAAGATTTGAACCAAAACCTTACCACGGTGGTCCGCTTTGTGTTGGGAATTGTTAACTTGCAATCCGACGACATCATAGCTTATGTGACAGAAGTCACGCTGGCAGAGAAGCTTGTGACATTTATTTGACTTCGTTTTTATAAATTAATAGCTCATCGATCAATACTCTTATAGCGAGAATCAAACCCACGACCTTCGTATGAAAAACAGAAACAGTGCTTAGCAACTCAGGCACCACAGCTTATTTTATTATATTTGTTTAGATCTTTCGATTTTGAGAAACATTTGGCAAATATAACAAAATAACTCGGTCTCATTTAAATGTATTATAATAATCCATCGTTTTTTTTATACTTATCTAAAAAGAAAAATAAACCGAAAACTTAAAAAAAAAAACACAATTTTCTTCAGTAGTATCTACTTGATTGAAATAAATCGTGACAATGTGTAGCTTGCGAATTGCTCTCCCGATTGATCCCGAGTCCTGTGCTAGAAGTGTGAAAGAGATAGAATAAGTTGGTTCATTCATCGCGAATCTGGAACGAGACAATGCCCCAATTTATACCCGAGTCAGAGCCAAGAGGTCATGGGCTATGGAGCAATATACAGACTATATTGCGGTTTGATTCTCTGTTTATATGAAATTTATGAAAACAGTTCACAAGTTGTTTTATTGAAATCAATTATTATCCACGAAGTATTTTTCATGTCAATGCGTATGCCAAATTCTAAATAAATTTAATGTATTTTCGAAGAATTAGAAATGTAAATTAAAACAAAATATTATTTTTGTGATGTATTATTAGATTTCGTTCGCGAGGTTTCTCGCAATTTTTTATACTTTGCATCTTTAAGTTTTTAATATATATACATTTTAAGGGTATTTCATAATTTTTTTTAAATTCCGCTTTGCATTACTTTCCTTCTGTCTGCTCTGCTCTTAAACATAGAGGACGTAGACAAACATATAATATATTGAATCATGATTTTACCTTTTCAGGACGAGTTGATTTTATCTAAGTTTATTTAAAATACTTTATTTTTAATTTAGTCCATTTTATGTAAATGAAATATTTACTATTTTTCAGTTGAAACAACGCTAAACTGTTAAAAACAGTGGTTAAATTTACATTATTTTAATGTTGACTATAGATTAAACAACTCACCCTCGTGAAAGTTGCATTAAAATCAATAAAACAGTTTAAGTTTTTTTCAACGTACTTTATTTTCAAATATCATTAACCAATTGATTAAAATAAACTTAACAAAAACTTCATGTAATATAACACTGTGTTAAAGTTTCATAATTGTATCTATACAATGGTTAGTACATTTACAAGTGAACTTAAAATATTGGTTTTATTAAAATAAAATAGATCATGAAATAAATATTTTCATCAGACAACAATTAAACTAATAGCTTCGGAAAAACAATGAGCTTGTGTAACACAGTGTTGAAATCAGACAAAGAACGTGAAAATCTTTTAGTATGAACACGCGATGCGGACCGTTCAAAAAGCAGTGCTACAAAGCCAATTACATTAAAACATTCGGGGCTAGGGACGCGAACAATGGGCCCGGTGATATGTCTTTCAATGCTTTTAACTTTCCGCTGATGGCGGGAGCCGGAGAAAAATGGGCGACGTCGCGACAAATGCGCTGCGATGGGGTTGTTAGAATGTCGATAAACTTATCGATGATTTGAAAACATGCCTATATTATTATAAAACTGAACATAGTGATGTCCGTGCATTGGAGCTATTGTTGAGTTTACTCTAATCGACTTATTAGCATGAATGTACATAGAGATATGGCGTCATACCCTCTAAAATATGAGAAAAAAATATACGCCACATACTGAATATACACTACTTGATCTTTCGAAATATTCACTGTGAAGTAGGACCTAGAGTGTCGCACATATAAAATTCGTAGGTATTAGAAAAATGAATAAAGAATCTAAAATTACATTTCAAGTTCAATTGAACAAAATGTTTACAAACAATGATAATGACATATTATTATGGTCTTTTTAATTTTTAAACAGAAGTGCAAGGAGCTCCATCTCAATAAATCTGTTAATTGAGCTTACTAGTTACCTGTGAACCCAAAAATACATATTTTAATTTCTTTGTATATCTGTTTTGTTTTTTTAAACACTTTTAAACATATGAAACACTAAACCAATTTTGATGAAAGCTTTTTAAATTTAAATATATCAAGACATTGTTCAACGTAAGGTATGTGTGACAACGATGTCAATTTTTATACCGGATAGAAAGCAGTAAAATCACATAGCGAGGTTTCACAAATTGTCACCAGTCAAGCAAAGTTTTGAATAGAGACTGCGGTTCTAGAACGACAATTACAAATATTTATTTATTTATTTATTTAAATATATATCGATTTAATTATACTTAAATGTTTATGTAAATGTTTACGTATTTTTTTGATTACTTCATTATTTGTTCTATTACCTGCATGTTTAGAACATATTAATGTCCGTAATAAATACACTAATTTAATTACTTAAGTTCTATCAGAATCACTAAAAAAAATTAAGGCTTTTACCATGACAATACTTAAATCACTTATATAGGTCATAACCTATGAAGTTGCCGTTCTTCCTGCCGACCTGCTTTGCGTTGCTCAACAGGCACAGAAATGAAGAAATTTTGAACCCGACTGTTACCTGTGATGAAAAATGGATTTTGTTCAACAATCTCAAGTGCTCAGCAAGTTGGTTAGATCCTGGTTCAGCATCAAAGCATTGTGTTAAACGAAAAATAACCCCTAAAAAGGTGATGGTCACTGCTTGGAGATCTAGTGCCAGTGAGATTCATCACAGCTTTTTACAAAATGGCATGAGTATTACTGCAGATGTGTACTGTGAATAATTCAAAACAATGATGAGAAGCTCGCACGTCTGCGACTAGCTTTGGTCAATTGTTCGCCCCCGCTGTTCCTTCACGACAACGCGCGATCCCATACTGCACAACAAACAGTCACCAAGCTGTTAGAGTTGGGGTTAGAAGTTCTCTCTGATCCGCCATACTCACCAGACCTTGCACTTACCTACATTAAATTTTTTAAAAATTTTGACAACTTTTTAACGGGAAAAAAATTCAATTCCCGAGAGACAGTACAAAATTCTTTTGAAGAGTTTGTTGCCTCTCGTCCAGTTGATTTTTACAAGAAGGGCAACAATAAACTGCCACTGCGTTGGCAATGATGCTTCGATTGCACGGGTGATTACGTTGAATAGCAGAAATAAAGATGTTTGAAAAAAAGTGCTTTGACTTATTTCATACAAAACAGCAACTTCATAGGTTAAGACCGAATATTTCCTTCAACTTGTGCCATATAATTTGTAATAATATACATATAAACACTTAAATATTTAGATTTCAATCAGCTAAGAATGTTTAAATTCATTGCATTTAAATTTATTTAAACATTATCGATAACAATGCATGGACAGAACTATTTCAAAGTGAGACGTACGCGGGCTCCGCTCCGTGGCGACGCCGCCGACGACGCCAAACTCATTTTATAAATCGACTGACTGTTGAGCCGGAACCTCCCTAACGGCTATCGACTCATAATTTATCGATGAAATACGACGAATGATATTTACTTTGACAATGATTTTACAAACTTCACTTCTAACGTAACGTTAGGAAATTTAATATTTTTGACGTCATTCTCAATTTTTAAGCTAGTTTAATATTTATTCATTTCAGTTTTCTGAAATTTATATTTTTAATTTAATGAAGGTTTTGTGAACTAAATAATATGTTAAAAATCACGCATTCAAAATGACAAAATGGTAAAAGCAGGTCTTCTTAGATTTTGGAATGTGCTTTTTATGAAAAGGACATTTTTTTAAACGTCCTGTCAACCGTAAGATGGACAAATTATTTTAGATATTAGTAATTCCGATTTATTTTCGTATAATACGACATCAAGGGGAAAATAAAACCCGGGAAAATCTAAGGCTGTACGGTACCGCATCGCATTACTTTTTATAAACGACCGTCCACTTGGGCAAGCTATTCGCGAAATAGTATCAACTCTGGGAGATCTTAAGTAAATCAAATAGCCCCATGAATGGAATGAAATCCGGGACTCTTTAGAGATTTAGAGATTGCTCGAGGGTAGAAAATAGAAAATCCAGGCAACAGGTTAATGTTTCTTAATGTTTATTCAAGTTCATCTTTTGGTCGTTATCTCTCTAAAAGAGACGAAAACGAATCATTTTCTAGATTTCCATTTACGGGTATTTTGAGTGAAAGGATTGATTTATATTAGCCGTAGAGTAATTGTGTTTTACGGTCGTATAAGATTGTTAAAAGAAATCGGGGTCGTTCACTGAACGAACTCTGACCATGATCATTATTGAAAATTTTAGGAAAACGTAAATTTGAATATTTCCAAAGAATTTTTTTTTCTCTTATGCTTTCGTTGTAGATCTGTGAATATACATTTTTGTATGTACATACAACACAAAACCGTTCAACAAAAATAAATTAAAAAAAAGCTGTTTCTAATTATTTTTTTATTGATAAAACTTAAACTTGTCGACAGTTAACCAAAAGAGAAGGCATTGAACTTTTTTGTTTTTACCTAATTTAAAATGAAAATGAACAGTGCATGGATTCCGCGTTTACCTAGTTTTATTTTATACAAAATATTTTTTCAGTCTTAATTTCAAAATGTGACAACATAGATAATGATCGACAAAAAAAATGGAAACGAACAAGAGTATGTTATATTTATATCATTTCTGTATATATTTATAGAAATGGATGTTTGTATACATGAAATCGCTAAATCCCAACACTGTTCGACTGATCACCGTGAAAGTTGACACATATATGTTTTTTTTTTATGAAGAAGGTTTCTATGCTATTTGTTGTAAGTTGCCACTAGATGACGCTACAGTATATTAACTTTTATACCGTTCAATTGGTCGATATGAAAATTTTATAAGTATTCGCTCTATCTACTTTATTGTTACTTGCCACCAGATGGCGCTACAGCATTTCATTTTCTATACCATTCAATCGATTGCCATGAAAATTGGTACAGGTGGACACAATGAAAAGGTCGCATCATATTGCATCGTAGATAGATTTCGTGGCCAAACGATTCTACCTTTAATGTGAGCGACATAGAGTTTATATTAAATTGTAAGCTGTGTCGGTCATATAGTAAGTTAATTTGACAGCAGCGTTTGGTTTTAATATAGTCAGAAATGTCGGTTCACAGTAACGAAGTGACATTACGCAATTTTGCGAGGTAGAAGACTGGCGCGGGGATGTCACGGGAGTGCAGACCGACGCGCGGGGACCTTGCGCGCTGAAACTTGGATTAAAACTCATCATCTTGCACCAGCTAGTTAATTCGTACTTTTCTAGTGTAGGTTAAGTTCGAGCACGCAAGAAACACGATGCGACCTTTTCGTTGTGTCCATCTGTCTGTATATGTGTATAAATTTGAATAAATGAATATTATTTAAATCAGGCGGTTTTCTTTTGGTTAATACTAGAATTTAGGTCAATCTGAAAGTCGAATGATTTTTTGTTATCTGTGTAAATTATTCTTTACTCACGCATGCTTATGTAGTCCTTATGTTTCTTAACTGGTTTTTACGTAATCGTCTAACTGTTACATCCACATAAATCAATTTGTTTTAAAACATAATTTATATTCATAAATCGTGATACTCGAATTTGTACATAAAACCGTTATTGCTGTGAAAATAACCGCAAATAAACCCCCTTTCTAGCGCGTTTTTTGCATAGAAGTGCAATTTGTTAGAAGCGCGATGTCGGTGGGGGCTTTTAAACCAGGATACGCGGAACAATAACCCTTGCATCGCCTATGTGAGAGTATTCAATATACTTTAAGGAACACATAGAGTTACGAAAGTTTAGGTATGACTCTTGAAGTATTGGCGTTTAATAGGTACCGTTTTTATTTCGCGACAGCTAACAAGCAATTAAGTAACTATTTTTGAGTAGCAATTTCGTGGTACAAACTTAGAAATCGGCACCGTATTTTTTTATTTAAATATTTTCGATCATCTTGGGAACCCCGAAAACAGAGGTCTTTTTTATAAGTGTCGATAAATGGTTGTGAAGCATGGTACGGTTTTAAAGTGAAAACACGGACCAGCTTTTTGGTCAGTGTAGCGTGAGGGCTGCGTGAGTTTGTCCAGACGTCACACTAGATTGCCATTTAAGGTGATTCTGAAGGATCCAATAGAACTTTGCCTTTTCGAAAAAGACTTATTTGGGTACAAAATGTCCAATAGTAATTCTAGATTTTATAACATTAAAATATTATTCTAGTAATATTCTTAATCAATCGCAATAAAATTATGAAAGGATTCAAGTAAGGTATTGATTGACACATGCACATTTGATGACGACCGCTTAGCCTAGTGGGTAGCGACCCTACCTACGAAGCTAGAGGTCCCGGGTTCGAATTCCAGGTCGGGTCAGTATTTATATGATGAATATTAATACTGGTACCGGGTCTTCGTTGTTATATGTATGTGGTGTCTTCGCTTGGTACCCAAAACACAAGCTAGTACTTAGTTTGGGGCCTAGACGTTGTTGTGATGTATACGTATGTTATGTTATGTTACATTTATGACACACTAGTGGTCGCCTAGCGGTCGAAGTTCGACCGTACTCACTTTTTTAAAACCACCAATGATAAATAGGTGAGAGTAAGTCAATTCAAACTGCATCAAACGACAGACTATTAAACTCGTATTGTTGACAGTATTTGTAACACATATTAGGTAGGTATATATATATATATATATTATAGCTTTTGGCGCTCCTTTTCCATATAAACTTTACCTATGCCAAATCTCACACTCCTCCGTACCCGTAATATGCTTTACAAAGGGTACAAAGTTTTCTCTTCACGTATTAATATATAGAATATCAAATCAAGTGGTTTGATTCCCTTTTAAAGTAATAGACTTTTCAAAAATGTGAATATGCAGTTTTTTCCTGATAAATTGAGCTCATGAATCCTTTGAACACTTCTCGATATTTCTCATAGTTTAGGATTTGGTCATACAGTCCCATTTTTTTTTATTACATTACAGTAAATGAAATGTTGACTTCATAATGAAACTGAAGCCATGAAAAATAAACGAATCGTCAGTGCCAAAGTGACATAGATAAAGATTTTATAGTGAATAGTGAAAGGCGTTAGATAAGTGGATATATTTTGTCCTGGAGCAGGAGAAATAACACGTGATATGCATAGAGCATCTAGAGCCCGGTGCACTAGTAGTAACAGTATCCAAAGGCGAAATATAAGTTATTTATCATTAAAAGGTGAGAGTCTGTTTTATAGTTTGACCGAAACCGCTGTACCGTGCCTTAGGTATGAGTGCAACGAGGAGGGATGGCAGCTTCGGTCAAACTATATCACCATGATCACCACGCAGCGCCAGTGAACTGCGAGGACAAAGTAAAGGTCACTTTTGTACTAATACCGAGATTTTTAAATTTCTTTTTGCTTTTGATCTTTATGTACAGAACCCTTAAAACGAGATGCTAAAAACTTAAAAATGTAATATAATCCTATATAAGTTTTATGAAACTTTTTTTTGATAAATTATTTTATAATACACAAATTTGTACGTTATGCTGCCAAACTTCAAAAGGCCTCACGTTACCGTAGCGCTGCCTTGGGAACGAAATTACAGAAAAAAATTTTAATGTCAAAAATTGATTTTTATAATATCAATTTCCATAAAGTTTTAGAACATTCAAATCATGTGATAAAAAAAGAGGCTTTCAGTACCAACACAGAGTGCAGAATATTCCGTGTTAATTTACTAGCTCTATGGCCGAACCCCATTCGGTTTGAGAGCCACGCTATTTTCATGTTCCGGGGACCACAAATGGGAATCTATTTAAATACTAAGCTACATTTCAATTCGGTGGCTTGTAAAAGTATATCGTTGAATATCTGATACTTGTTTACATGATTATGTGAGGAGATTGAAGAGAAGAAGATTTGGATTGTGTGTTATTCTTTTATTTTATGATAATAATTATTATTATGTAAAAATAAAAATCTACCTATCTAGGTAGATTTTATAGATATAGGTTACACCTTCGTATATAGTTCCTATATTTTTATAAAAAGAAAATGAAATTTTGAACACATATTCTTTTGATTATAACATCATACGACACATAATTCAAATATACTTTAAAAATAAATATAGGTTTCAAATACCTCTTTTTGTATTAAAGCCTAGTTTTTTTAAAATATTTTTATCAATTATATACTTTTCCATTTCGTTCACTAGTATTTCTAAACAAAAACACTATAAATCCTACAGATATTGTTTAGATTGTTTAATCAAAATTGATTTTAGTCGATTTACATCGCCATAAATGTATAAAAATACGTGTTACGCGACATATACGTTGCTATGTAACTAACTATCCGTTACAAGACGCATGTAGGATCAAGTTGACTAAGTCAATGAAATCTGACACGTACGGGCTTTTTTGTATTTAACTTTAAAATTTAAAAATATAGCCTATTTTGCTTGTTAACTTTTATTAGAGAACGGAGTAAAAATGTAGATGTTCATATGCATTTCCTTCTGACTCAACCCAACATTTACACGAGCGAAGCAATTGTTTAGTAGTTATCTACTAACATTCGCATTGGATCTATATGAAATAGAAATATAACCGAAATAAATAACTTAAAAGCGATTCCTTTGACATAAGGGAGCTTTGTGTAGTCCCAACTTGATAGAAGTCTTTCCCGATGCTACGGAGCTTTGTCGCATGCTTTTCAAACGCATTTGACAGGCTTTCGAGGTACGATCGGGCCCTGATACTTATTTGTTTGTAAATTGGTCGGTTGATTGCGTATACGAGAGTGGGAAATTGTGAATAGCTTTTGGATTTAAGCTATATGGCTTCGTGGGGAACGAGTGGGTTAAATGAATATCTGTATATATATTCTAGTTTAAATAAGTAAACTATCTGACGTGTTTACACATGTCTTTTTCATAATACTTTTTTATATCTCTCCAAATAAAGTTTGTTTCTGTAAAAATATATTATGATTTTAAAGCACATCTATTAAATATTAACATATTAAATAACATCCGCCCCCCTAATCTTGAAGGGAGACCTAAGCCCCAGCAAGTGGGGTATAAAAAGGACTGATGGAATAGAAAACAACATCCTTTAACAATGTTTTCCCGTGTTGTGCCATTTTTTTAAATTTCCTTCCTTAGTTCTACTTTCATTATTATTTCATTTCACAACAGGAACTTTTGTTCAGAATATATTTCAAATATTGATATGTTTTGTATTCCATGCAAAATTTTAATAATAATACCAGGGACCTGGGAACAGACCCCTTCCACTGTCACCATGCGAAAAAAGTTTCGTTGCTCTGTTACGACTTCAACAAAATAAAACCCTTTTTGGGGTTCCGTAGCCAAATGGCAAAAAAGGAACTTTTATAGTTTCGCCATGTCCGCCCTTCCGTCTATCTGTCTGTGGTTTTTCTCGGAAACTATTCGCAATATATAGATGAAATTTGAAAGGTAGGTGTAATCTATGAACCGCTACACAACGACATAGTAAAATTAAGAAAAAAATTTTTTTAGGATAGATTAGATAGGCCATACATGTAGATACCTGAAGTACAAAAAAAAAATTCATCGTATATTGACGTGAGAGACACCAAAGGATAGGTCTTAAAAAATTATGTCAAGGTTTTTTATTTATGATATTGGTTCTTAATAGATTCTTTTTATGAGCCAATGTAAATAATTACATTATAAAAATATTATTATATTAATCATCTTATTCTCCTTAATTGTTTTTTTTTTAAACTAGGTAATATTAAATATTGCACACCCCTATTAATTTTTTTAACAATCGTGTAATGATGATCAAATAATAATATTCATTTCCCCAGACTTGGCATAAATTAGTAATAGTGGAAATAAAGGGGTATCCAAAATATCTAGATCTTCTAGCCCGTAACAATACTAACCGACCCGGTAGACGGCGTGGTTCGTTGGTAGGTAACAATCGAAACAATGTCCTAAACAAGTATACTGGTACATGACTGGTACAAAGAAATGTTATCGTAAATTTTAAATTTTTTTTATAACTATTCTTTGTGACATACATTTTTCTTTTATCTGACAATGCTGACAAATAGTGAAAACACATCCAACGAATTATATATGTTGAATTGTTGTTGATCCAAAGGGCATGTAGAAATATGATCAAATTTCCGTTCCGTAACAGGATCGGGGGCGTGCGGACCGGATGTGACGCTAATGCATGTCAATTGTTGCCTCGTTACTCTTCCTCTATTTAACGAAAGCTTTTACTGAGATGTCGTCGTAGCGAAAACCCATATTAAAATATAAAAATAAATTTTGTCCGTTTGTTTTCTTCTCATACTCTTTCGTGCTCCAAGATGTGATCGGATTCGGTTATAATTTTACTTAGTTTTAACTCAAATAACGAATTATTGTCACTTTCATATCATCGATTGTTGATTGTAAGGGTCAATAGTTTAGTTTCAGAAACAACGGGGAAAAAACCATGGTAAAAAATTAAAGATGGGATTTTTCTGGAAAGACCTTGAACTTTTGTACCATCGAAACTATAACATATACTTGAAAAGCGAAAATGTCAAATGAAAATGTTGAGTCAGTCCATCGAGAGCAACAATAACAACGACGTGGATTAGGCTCAAGTTTGTAGAGACACAAACGAGTTGTTAGTGTCAAAGCGAGGTGCATCCTCAGTATTTTATCATTATCATACAATACATACCGAAGTGTATGTTACAAACTTAAAACAAACGAATCCACCCGGACAGATTCTTTTATAAATAATAATAATAATAATACCTGGGACATTCCACACAGCGCCATCTAGTCCCAAACTAAGCAAAGTTTGTATTATGGGTATCAAACAACTGATTTACATACTTAAATATCATTTATAATATATACATATTTCACACCCAGATACGGAACAAATAGACATGTTCATGCACACAAATATTTGTCCCAAGCGGGAATCGAACCCGCGACCCTTGGCTCCGCAGTTAGGGTCTCTAACCACTCGGCCGATCGGTCAGTCGGCAAATAGCAAGTATATATATATATATATATAATATAATATTATTCCTTAAATTTCATAGGGATAATATATACTTAAATTATTTTCAATTATATAAATTCTTGGTAGCGATAACCGTTTGAATACAAATTCGATTTCCAGTTGTATTCTAAAAACTACAATATTTCTACTTTTTCATCCAAAAAGAGTCACACCTCTATTGTCCCACACATTCGTACACTGCACATGCATTCGCCCTCAAGAGGGGAGACAAAAGGGTTGCAGCGAAATCTGCTTAATGGAGAGGAAAGTCCGCGATAGGCGAATGATAAATCACTGTGGTGATTACTGGCCCATTATCTAAAATGTAATCTCGGGGACGCGTCGACAACTTAGAAAAGTTTCTCCTTTAATTGACAGAGATGGCCCTGTCATCCATGAAGATTCGTCTCCTCCGTGGATGTGGCAAAATAATTATTAATAAGTTTGTTAGCCTGAAATCAATACGTTTTTAAAAATTTATTCTACGGCTATAATTACGGTTAATCAATTAAAGCTTAAACTTACGCAAGATATAATTGTCGTAAACATATTTCATGTATTATTCCAACTTGATTGCTTTGTAGACGGCAGTTCCAACACAACGTAGGCAACTCTACCACGAACAAATCCATTCAATAATCTGACGAAGTCCACTCTTAAAATCTCCATGTTACTTACACTGTAACATGGAGAGTTACACTGATAATTTGTTTCTTATTTCTACTGACCCCTTGGTTATCAAGTAGGCGTTATATAATTAACATTCGAAACGTTCCAGCTACTTCCCTTTCCAGAAAATTCACATCAAATAAAATTTTTCGTTGTGTGTTTTTTACCGTTGCAGTTGGAAAAAAGATAATTGTCACCTAAATAAAATATGACACTTTGAAAATTTCTTCAAAATTAAAACTCATCCGTGTGTGGCGTTTAGTGCTTAAAAATCATACATATGTTTGCTACCTCCCACAATCAAAATTCAGTATATAGCCTACTCAGAATTAGGACAATTCATTACTCGCATTCACACAATCGTGTATTCAACGCGTATTTGTGATCGTAACCGACTTGCACCAAGTTGGACCGAGTTGTACCTATTTGGACAATGTTAGATCGAGTTGGCCCGAATTTAAGCGAGTTGGACCGACTTGTATCGACTTGAACCGAGTTAGACCTGACTGTAATTGTGTGTTATTACATCATCTACGATTGTCAAACATAAGCAAAGGAAGGCGTAAACAGTTCACATTGGTATACAGTACATTTTTTTTAGTACAGTTTATTATTTATATATGACGCTGAAAAGAAATTATTTTACATTTTCTTACGACTGATACATTTTTTATTTTATTAAATGTTGTTATTTGTGTCTATTTGATGAACCTAAAGCAGATTGGGAAATAATAATAATAGTTTTATCAATTTATTCGTGTACACAAACATTAGAACTAGTGACGTTAGACTCCGTAGCTCGTGATGAAATTTTCTTCTGCCCTGCCAAAAGAAGGTTCACTTCAACAAACACAATCGAACTCGAAATCTTTTCACTCAGTGGCATATTTATTAACACTGAATACAACTTAGAACACGCAGTGTTCGATTGGTGGTGAGGCGGAGTGAATTTATATAATACTTCATACTGACTTCTTGCTTTGTACATTCATGATCCTTCATAAATCACGGTTATCCGAGGAGTGGATTTTTTTTCTTTTTTCAAATTACGTTATAAGTTATTTTTGGCGCCCAGTAGAAATGGATTAAGAAGGTTAGAAATTTCCGAAAAAAATATATTTACAACAATTTCAATGTACGAATACCATGGATGCGTGCAACTAAGTCGAATAATCCATTTGTTGAATCGTTGATTGTTGAATGAATTGAGATATCACCCAACAACAACCGGTTGTTGAGTGATTTCTTTTAACATCCAAAGTGACCTAAAATTAATGTGTACCTGTAGCATATTGCCAACCTTTTTACTCCTTCGTACTGTCACGTTGGAATCAATGTATTGGAATAGTGTCATCTCATTGGACCGCGCGTTGACCGCTACAATTTTCTTGTTCGTCGATCTATATATTTGTATTCTTGTAAATAAGTGTATTTATTATTATTGTATACATTGCTTATTTAAGACGGAGTACCTACTATATATTTATGGGTCAGTTGTGCAAACGTACGATTGAAAAAATTATATACGCTTAGTAAAGAACATATTTTGAACGTTTTTTATCCAATACAATTGGTTAAACTTCGTTCGTTGTCGTGGTAACCGAGTGGTATCGAGCCGGCTTATTGTTTCGAAGGACGTGGTTTGAATCCCAGGGCATGTGACGACCGCTTAGCCTAGTGGGTAGCGACCCTGCCTACGAAACTGGAGGTCCCGGGTTCGAATCCCAGGTCGGGTCAGTATTTATATGATGAATATTGATACTGGTACCGGGTCTTGGTTGTTATATGTATGTGGTGTCTTCGCAAAAATATTAATATATGTTTTTGTTATAAAGAGTATTTAAGTATGTATATCAGTTGTCTAGTAACTCATAACACAAGCATAATACTTGCTTACTTTGAGACTAGATGGCGCTGTCTGGGAAGTCCCATGTATTATTATTATTATTATTATGTGCCAATGAGTTTTTCGAACTTATGTCCAATATATGGGAGTCGTTAAAATCCACCAACCCGCACTTCATCAGCGTGGTGGATTAAGCTCCAAGCCCCTTCATGCCAAGGGAAGGCCTAAGCCCCTGCAGTTGGGCACTAATCAGCTGATTGTATGGAAGGAATACTTTGTTCAATAAAAATACAATATATTACAAACACGCTCAAAAAAAATCTATCAATGTTATAAATGTGAAAGCTTGTATAGTTGGCATTCAATGACATAACAACGGAGCAACAGGTTGACGTAATTTTTTTGTATAGATGAAGTTCATGAGCTGAAAAGCTACTGTTTATCTAAAAAAGCACGGTTCCTGTGGAATGATTATTATTCAAGTTTAAATGGCTGACTGGATTTTGCTGAAATTTAGGATAAATGTGTCTAAAGCTTGGAATAACATATAGGATAAATTTCATCCCGTAAAATAAACGATTCCTATGGGATAGCTATTCTCCATACTAAAATAGCTAAACGGATTTTCATGAAATTCACTATAGAGATTTCTTAGGTAGTTAACTTACATTAGTACATTGTACTATGTAGCGTAGTGGGAGTAAAGAATCTATATCACACACACAAGCCTATAAGCGCTCAGAATATCTCCCTTTAGAGGTCCCGGTACGACTGTGTAGTCGAATATTTTGCAATGTGTGCATTTGTTACAACTGTTTTATATACATCATAGGTAAATATCATATACACTTTGTTCCAGGCGATCAAAATCAATATTTTCGCTTAAGTATCAGCCTACCTAATTAAATATTTATTAAATAAATCATGACTTATATTTAATTACTAAATCCTAAGCAAGACAACAATTGTTCTGTTCTATTCGCAGTTTCGTAGTACTTAGATATTATATATTTTGCTCCCTCTAAGCCAGACCTACAAACTTCAAACCTACTCCCTCTTAATAGACCTATAAAATGCAATATCGACAGCCACTCAACGCTAAGCAACGCGCGATCAATAATAGTCCCAATATTTGTACAAGCGGAACATTAATGCCGCTAGTCGCAAGTCGAAGTAGGATGTCAGGAGCGCGAATGTGTCTTTGTTTCGAGGCTATATTACGTAGAGCAATGAAAAATAGAAACGCGTATTTTATATCTAAAAGGTTTTACCCCAAAACGATGGTACTTAATAGTGCTTATGTGTCTTTTTGACTTTGTTTTGACGGAATAAAATTATAAAACTATGACTTTGACTTTAGTTTTTCTTTTTTGAAGTAACTCTATTTTCTACAACAAACATTCTCTACCTGCCCCCAATCAATTTTATGGTATACCTAAGGTAATGGATACATAAATTAATAATCCTTTAAATATTATTAGTATTTTATTATTATTATTATTTATTAGTATTCTTGAGATCAAGTTGCCTAATTGCTATTACGCATAAAAGTCATTCTCGTTGCTTGTAGTAATACGTACTAGTTTTTTTTTTTTTAATATTTTATGCAATAGCAAATAAAGTTATTTATTTCAACCTTTAAAATAAACTCAAAATCACTAAATTATTTTTCATTAATTTTATTATTAATATTTTCACACTGTTGGGTAAGCCTACATTTAAAATCATTGAATGAAGAGTAATCGCCTGTGGAAACAATTCTGCTTTTTTGCGTGCTCTGTGGTTACATTTGCACTTATGAAGGAGCATGCGGCGAGATGGGTCTCTGTCAACACGACGACGGTGGTGGGAATCCATCTTAACAGTAGAGTACACACAAAGCGGGCAGCGGAGCGTTTTTATTATATTGTATGTTGTATTAATATTTTACGATTTGTTTTGTGGATTGGTTGATGAAGTATTTTATATTATAGGTACTGATAAGAAGAGAGATTGTGTAGTTCAGTTTGTTCTTGTTTTCATTCTGATTCAATCATAGGGATGTGAGGCGCCGAAATCATTGTACCGAGTCACATTAATACACTTTTAACAGTACCTAATGAATATTATTTTTGCCCGATTGCTTCCGAAGGAGGATAATGTTATTCGGATCTTTTTAAGTTTGTATCCTTTGATTTTGTAATGTGGCCAATATGAGGTGTCAATAGATTGACCTGTGTTTTTGGAGTATCATAGGCTATATTGAGAATGAAATAGGTACTCTTAACCCAGTATTATGAAGAAATGTGCTGTTGTGACCCAAGAAAAGCAGTATTTTGGTTTTAATGAAAGTAAACGATTTTTTATGAAGTATCGGTTAAACTGAAAAAAATGGTAAAAAATGAATATTAATTTTTGTATAAATATGTTATGTCACCGATATTGAATCATATAAAAAATAATTCATAACTTTAAAAAAATCTCCCATATTGTGTAAAAACCTATCAATTTAATTAACTTGTTCCTATATAAATTATACACATCGGCTCACATAACACTTAAATGCAATAAATAAGATGATAATTAAATAATTATCATTATATTTATTGCATTTTAGTATAATTTGAATCATTCAGAAATTCAAAATGAATATTTTGAGTTGGGGGCAGCAAAATTAAAAGTTTATTTTAAAATTATTTTAATTTTAAATTTTTTATTTCATTTTTTCACGGCAACAATTCTACATTTCTTAATTTATAAATTAAATTTAAACTTTGTTCTGCGCTTTTCAAACATTAAAAATGTATTGTCTTAACTAAAGGAATCTAGAATCTACTTATTAAAAAAAAAAAACAAAATTGTCACGGCAAAAAATTTAAAACAATAAAATCATAGAGTAAATATATTTGACAGCGGCGTTTAGTTTTAATAGAGTCAAAAATGTCATAAATGTTCACGGGGTGAAGTTCGGTGGGCGGGAACCTCACGGACTGAAACTCGCCGTCTTGCACCAGCTAGCTAGAGTGTGAGTGGTAAGACGGCAAACGCAAAAGAAGGCTTCTGGTCAATTCGTACTTTTATGGTTAAAATGGATGCAGAATTGGTAACCTCCGACAGTATATTATGATTTATAAAAGATCTTATTAACATCTTTTCCTACCTTGTTACACACAGTCGAGATTTTCGATTTTTAGATTAACTTTTTGGTTTTACGGTAGTGATTCTATGATATTAATATGTTTAAATATAATTCATTAGTGTTTAATATAATAATAAATTTTCTAATTATTTCTTTTTCATGTATTAAGTTTTATTCAATTTTCATATATTGAAAATAAAAACAATTTTTTTTTTAAAGTTTAATAATAATAATAATAACGCATACATCACAACAACGTATAGGCCCCAAACTAAGCATTAGCTTGAGTTTTTGGTACCAAGCGAAGACACCACATACATGTAACAACCAAGACCCGGTACCAGTATCAATATTTATCATATAAATACTGACCCGACCTGGGATTCGAACTCGGGACCTCCTGCTTCGTAGGTAGGGTCGCTACCCACTAGGCTAAGCGGTCGTGAAATTTGAAATGAAATTGTTGTTTTCTCGACTTTGAAACATTGTTTGTCAACATTTAGTCAATAAACCATTTCATAAATATAAATATCGATGAAATTATTTAATTCTTAGCGTAAATAAAAATTATTTTCAAACAAGTTTTACTTAATCATTATTTATACAAACGAAACCTATTAAAAATGTGACAGTGGTTACTACTGTATAGCAAAAATATCAAAAGCGAAGCAGTATGAAGTTACGGAGCACTAATCACCGCTCTTTGAAGTCAGATTAAATCTCGCCGCCCAAGTCCGAAAGCTAAATTAAAACTGTCCTTTAGAGGTTTTGTCATTAACGTCGTTTTGTGTGGGGTAGCCTTTAATTATTAGTTTTTTTAATCATTAGAAAAATGTAAAAACCCAGTCAAATGCGTGTCGAGAGTTTCATAGGTATGCCAACAACAAAAAGTATCTTAAACCAAAATCACAGATTTAGTTAGAGTTGAACTCTGCATTGTCCTGATCGGGACCCTAAATAATCGTTAGTATATTTCTAGAAAGTTCGTACAACGTACTAATATTATTGTTTTTTTTCAGGTTTTTTGGATTAACAGTTTAATAATTAGAGGGGAATATGCAACTCACGGTTAACAGTCACTTCATTGCAAATACTTTGTATACGGAATACGAACGAACCAAGTGCATGGAACGAAATAATCAAATATTGAAAAATAATCAAACAACGTCATAATGTACAATATTTTGTATATAATATACCCCCACTTTGCATGTATGGAAGGCACCAAAGTCAAAATAATTTTTAGTGATTTTTATTCTTGTAGCATTTCCAAACCTTGCCAAATTCCAGCTTTATATCACTAACAATCTGCGTATAAAATGTTTGTGTTATACGGACCGACAAGCATTCCTGGTTTAAATATTTCCTTGTTTTTCTATTAATCCCAGGTGTATAATTTCTAAACGGTTTCTCAAAGAAAATTAACATTAAGCTTATCCAGTATTCCAGTATTAATAAATTGATCTCTGGATTTGCGATCCTCAAATCATTTTCAATTATATTCATTCTATCCAACGTCATTTCATGTCAATTGTTATTAAAAATAACTACATAATTATAAAGACTATATTCTGAATAATAAAGTTTTATTGTTAACCGAAAGCCACGTGATTATTTAACAGACCTATATTATGTAATCAGAAGTCTAGCGATTTATTTCCTTATGAAGTTGTCATTTCTACTCTTCCGATTTGCTGATGGGGGAGTAGATATTATTTATGCAGAAGTCGAAACACAACTTAGAAATAAAATAAGGTTAACCACCTGCCTTAAACGAAGACGACTTGTTCCCTTTTCATTAAAAATATAATAAAATCGATAGATACTTCCGAACAAACAGCATTATCATCGGATGCCACTTAAGAGATCAGCTGGGAGCAAAATCGATACGGACGACGCCGCCCCGACGCGACGTGGTTTTATATCACGTGATTTATATCTCACATTCACCCTTAATTTATTTTTTTACTGGTAGTAACATAGTATTGTTTGATTGCTTGTTTGCATATCAAATTATTTGTAAATTATATTTAATTTGTGAAATGTAAAACTACTTTATAATAGTTAGAGAGCTGCCTATGTTATTTACTGAATGGTGATTGTGGCGTCTGCTTGGCATGAAATAACATGTTGATAGTGTCTCAAGTCGCCTGGTTATGACTTTAGAATTACTTCGGATTTTGATTGGTAGAGAAATTATAATAATAATACCTAGGACATATCACACATTGCCATCTAGTCCTAAAATAAGCAAAACTTGTATTGGGGGTGCCAGACAACTGACACCCTACTTAAATATTCTATTAAATCTATGTCTATTAAATATAGACAAAATACTTAAATATTCTTTATAATATATATATATATCACGTGATATCTTAGTAATCGGCCAAAATTTTTCTAGATGTTACGTATCACCAATAGACCTCATTGCGTAAATAAAAAATATGGGTTACATTTTCATAATGAATTGCTTTATCTACAGCGTTATTTCATAACGTTTGGTTGTCTTCTTAACGCTATAGTAAACGTACACGCCCGAGGCCTTGAAACGGAATGGGGCGGCGAGCATGAATGGTGAGTAGAGTTATTGGTTTTTTCGGGAAAGAAAGATATTTTTCTATAGAACGATACTAAAAGGAAACAAGACGGTTATCGGTTTTGTATCAAAGATCATTATATTAAAATTTGGCTGGTCATTAAAACCTCATCCTGTATATATATAGATATTTCAAAATCAGACAAGAAACAAATAAACATGTTCATGCACACAAATATTTGCCCCGAGCGGGAAGCGAACACGCAGTAGTGAGTATACGGTATACAGCGTACCGTACAGTCACTCAGGTTACAGTATCTCTATACATGTATCTTGATCTTCACCACTTGCGTGAGTCATACTTTGCAGGTAGTATGTCTAGGATCACATCTAACGACGTCTAAAGCGCCCCCCCCCCCCCCCCCGGAACTTTGACCTTCTAGAACTCTACTAGACTACTAGCTAGAGAACTAAAGAAATTCTAGAACCAATAACCAGACGACTTCAGATTATATCAACAAGTAGACGGTACCATCAACAGCCAGTAAATATAATAGTTCTCTAATTACGTGTATAACTCACTACTGTATATTATTATGTGTGAAATTAATAAAATTGTCCTGGGAAACGAGCACCACGACTTTTTAGCACTAATACCAAAATCCGATAAAAATAATGCTATTTTAGTAATTTGGAGTCTCCGAACCCCAGAAAATTAATATACGCCATTTTAGTGTTAACAGCTGTAACCTGTAATTTTTGGATGCATCTATATCCTCCGAAATCTAAAAAACGAGTTCCGTCACTAATTTAGTGCTGACTGTCGTATTGGCAGTTTCGGATGTGTCATATTTGAAAAGTGATTTAATTTCATTTTGGAAATTATATCTTTGAAAACTATAATAAGTTCTTCGCATACATAGATATATTATCACACTACTCGCTCAATCGAAAATCACTCCTGAACGATTTCTTTTTTTTATAATTTAACTAATAATTTACTAATCCTACATTTACAAAAATCATTGTTTTATTTAAACGCTGTCTATGAAAAGTTGGTACGACGTCTGATGTTCGAGTTTGCATGGCGTAACGTGGGGCCAGAATAATAAGGCCTTTTTAACAGTGCGGTATTTTTAAGCGACTTCAAAAAAGAAGGAAATAGGAAATATTCTTTATAATATATACATATATAAATATTTTTATTTTTTTTATATTATATAACAACCAAGACCCGGTACCAGTATCAATATTCATCATATTAATACTGACCCGACCTGGGATTCGAACCCGGGACCACTAGCTTCGTAGGCAGGGTCGCTACCCACTAGGCTAAGCGGTCGTCAAAATATATCATTGTTGTAATTGTTATTACCTGGTAAGTACCCATTTAAAGTGTCTGAGTTGGCACCGACTTCATTAACTATATGCCGCCTGTTAATGCTCCTTTCTTTAAAGTGAAAATTTTATTTTTAACTTTTTAGTTTATGTTTTTGAAGTCGGTTTTTATTTTTTTTTAAATTATTTTCAACATTTATTGTTATCTCGGAGAGAAAACTCAATTTAAAAATACTGTCCAAACTATGCGAAGTATAACTCTTAATCATTGTGCCATAATAATTACTATATTAAAAACTGACTAAGTGCGTTTCGGATGCGCATCAAGCTAGGATTCCGTAACATCTGCTACAACAATCACTTTATAATCACAAAATAAAATTTATTTAAATACCTGAAAATTGAGGATATATCAAACAATTGAAATTGTACCTTGTTAAAAAAAATTCTGTTGAAAGTATTCGATAAGTGTAATTTCTTTTAGATTTTTTAATCATACTGTTGAAAAGTCGACGGGCAAATATTGTAAAAAACTTTAAGGTCTCGTGTCTCACGAAATATTTACCAAACTTAAAAATTCACATAAAAACTTTCCATCGAATTTTCAAAAATATTTACAATGATACACCACATACGGGGTGTGCGAAAAAAACATTCATTAATTTCGTATACGGAGGTCCACCTCTAAATAATGTAGTGACAATTTTATCCCGACACAATTCTATGGCGGTTCATGTAAAACCTATGTATGTAAAGTTACCAGTGGAAAGACGACGTAAATATAAGTCTGTGACGTAGAGATGGACGGACCTACGGACCTACAGACGTGCATGACGAAATTTTAAGTTTTCCGTTTTCATCATTTCATTATAGAACCTTAAAAATGAAATGTCACTGATTGATCTTATTAGAGATTGACATATTTCTCAATATTAATAATTCACAATGAATTTAAATAATCTTGATATGGTATGTTGTAACCACAGACATAATAAAAATTCAAAACTCCTTGTCATTGAACAATCAATGAAGCACTACAATGGCGGCCGCGTTATTATGTGTGTGGAGAAGTTTACAGCGTAATGGCGGCAGTCGGTAGTCTTACTATGGTATTAGAGTCTACAAGTTGACGCGTGCGTACATAGCCAGCTGACTTACTAGGAGTACATCCGTTTAGTTCGCGATGCTACGTCCTTGTTTTCCTAGGTTCATTGTTGTAACACATTTGTCTGGAAACTAACCTCCTATGCCATCTGTCTATCTGTCTATCACAGCGTATTTTTCAGTCAGAAACTTACTAAACTAATGTTGTTTAAGGGTAAGGCCATTTTCTTTATGGTTCTAAATATTTGCAAATATTAGCTAATTATATTTCAGTGTTGCATGTAAATATAATTAATTGTTCAATATAATATGTCAATCATAATGGGTAGTGTGTACTATGCAATAGGTACATCTATTGTATTTCAGTGTATCCGTACCATCCATAAATGACATTTTTACCTTATTCTGATTTCCGTTGTTATATTTATACTTATTATTTCCGTTAATAACTTACAATGTCGCCCTAAAACCGTTTGTTATTTTTTGTCTTAGCTAAGACAATAACTCGTAGCTATTTAAAGCTTATCCTAGACAGAGCATGAGTAAGATCGTGTGGGCGCCCCCTCGGCGCCACCATGGGCGCCGCGCCGTCCGCTGTTCTCCAGACTTGGAGGCGCGGGTACATCGATCTGTCTATGATATGCTCCAGTGATGGATTTCGGGATGCTTATTGGCACGCTTTATACAATGTACTATTGTTGAAGGACCGTATCATTATAGAATGACAACATATCAAAAGAAGTAAAAGAAATATTATAATATATATTAAAAAAACATTGACATAAATTCAAATCTGATCAACGATTATTCGTGGTTAACAGGTACAATAATATAGTTCAAGGCAGTCGTCATCTGTATATAATAAGTACTAACCATAAGTAGTGGCTATGTGTCGATGGAAAATCATATCAGTTTTCTTTTTATATTGTTTTAAATATTTTTTTATTCAATTCTTTAATTTGTATCAATATGGTCCTTTCATAAAAATCTGCCGTCAAATTTGTCATTTTATTTACTAAATGATAAAATGTTTTAATATGTACATTCCTTCATAATTCTGAATAAATGATGGGCAAACGTGTTAAGACCCCGAATTCATTGTTACGCGAGAAAAATGCTCTCTTTGTTTATTTCGCTGTCCAACACTTTCCAATCCGAGACTGACAATTCATTTATTTTTTTCGGTGAGCTTGACCTTCACATTGTTTAATTTAGTTAAACCCTGAAATTCAGATATCGAACATTTCGCACACACACGCTTTCCACCTACAGCTACGCCAGCGTGCTTCACAAGGTGAGGTTTATAAAGCTTATTCAGATATTGATCGACCGCCGTTTCTCACAATGATTTCTATTTAGTTTGTACTATTTTTGCTTTACACAAATCATACTTTTGAATGCTAATTAAATGCAAAGCTAGTATTTTTTCTATGTTTAATGTTAACTTTTTAGCTTCAACTATTCCTACGTTTTTTTTTCTTCAATAAACCTTCTGGAATAGAACTAGGAAGTACACGGGAGGTTCAGAAATCGGTCTGAATGCCGTGCATTTGACAATAAACTAAAACATTCTAAGTTAAAAGCTACTACTCTTATAATAATCTTATAATCTTTCGATTTACTAATCGACAGATTATTAAACAAGTAAAGTTTTATACAGGCTTATGAAGACAAATGTATAGTCATTAATATGAGAGAGAGCGCCGTTCACTGGACCAATCCACTAATTGTCGCCGGACGATATTTAAATGGTACAACAATTAGCTAAAGTGCTCAGTGTGCAACCCTTTGCTCTCGTAGGCGACACGATTTGAATTGTTGTGCGGTAAGGCAAAATTACACGTATCTAATGGAAAGCTTGGAATTTGACAGTATTTGAAAGTAAAGTAATATTTAATTTGATGTTATCCTATCGACAATATTTTCGCTAATGTTCGAGTTAAGTCACTTAATCGCTTTCTATTTGAGTTACTTGATTAACTGCGGAATATAATTTTTTATTACGTGTTGAAACTTACACTTTATTTCTTATCACCTATAATGGAGACGGTTTAAGAATTGGGATAAGGAGTTATAAGCTTGTTTATGTGTCAGCATTTCCTTTAAAAAGCACTGAACCTATTTTGATACTGTTTTTTATATTACATAGCCATCACCTTTTGGGAAATTCTTAAACAGATTTACGCCGGCCATCAGGGAGCGCTGTAATACATGAGTTTCTCTGATACGATTGGAATTTGATAGGGCTTTTTTATATTTATTCATTATTACATTTTACAGTTCTCGATGACTAAGTTATTTCATAGTTATATGTTACTGCACAGATAAATGTATGTGTCGCGCTTACACCAGAGAATGTTAAGATATACCACAACGGCTTGGTCAATCTTTAAAAATCATAATCATATTATAGAACATTACTGTTTTACGAAATTGGTGATTGTCAATCAATCTTAACATTCTCCAACATAAAAAAAAAACAATAAAACGACAAAATCAAATCTGCTTACAGTTTACGATGTTGAAATTGTAAGACTTGAATGCATCGTAACCGCGAATGGCAAATTTTATAACCCGTAAAGGAAGCAACGAAATCATAGGTCATAAAATGAATAAGGCGCTAAGTTTACTCTTGGGTGAAGGGTCGAAGAAGTGTCCCGTTTAATGGTGTCGCATGTCTTATAATTCTTCATTCTTTGTTACTGACCGATTACTTAGTTGAGTGGTTAGAAAACCCATCTGCAAAACCGAAGGTCGTGGGTTTGATTTCCGTGTGAGACAAACATTTATGTGCATCCATCCACATGTCTATTTGTTCCGTGTCTATCTAAGTACGTGTATCAGTTGGAGCATACTCATAGTACAAACTTTATCTAAAGTAAGAAAATAGAAAGAAAGAATAGACAGAAAATATATTTATTCATAGGAAACACCAGCAGACCCAACAGAACAAAAAAAACTTAACAACTAAAACACATATATATATATATAGACTTTGTATAAGTCTGTGCCGCACCCACGAATGGGGCCACAACTCAGCCCAGTTTTCAGTTGTGCCCCAGAACCCTGCCCAGCAGTGCACTTACGTCCATCCGCGCTCAATACACCGAACACTCCCACCACCCAGACAGTAATGTTGCAATCCACGCCATGCACACCCTGGCATTCATGTCTCCACAAATGGAGACTGCACTGCTATCAGCAACCCCGTATCACGGCAACGAGAGCTGGGATTTAAGTAAGAGCCGCTTAAGTTTATTTTTAAAAGTATATATTGACAAATTTTCCCTATGAGGAGGGGGCAGGTTGTTCCAGCATCTAGTTGCCATGTATCTAAAGCTGCCCCGAAACGCTGCTGACACATGTCTCGGCATCATCAAAAGACGCGATGAGCCTTTAAGAGAAAAACGACTGTTGCTTTTCCAAATCATTTTTTTTAACAGATACCTAGGACGTTTATTTTTAACGACGTTAAAGAGTAGCACCGAGTAATGAAGTTCTTGGCGAGCATCCATTTCGAGCCATTTTGCTCTATTAATAAAGTGAGATTAGATGACCATTGGTGAAATGTCCCAGATATTATAAGTTAGTTATTCTTGGTGTTGTGAACAAATCACATTGTTTTAAAATAATTTAAATGTTATTTTTAAAAAGTTCACGTGAATACAATTGCGTGCTACGTAATTTATTAAACATAATTTGTGTATTTCAAATAAGCAATCAAAAACAAGAGACTCTATAAGCACGACTTTAATCCTAAAGCACCCCAACCAGACGGACAGACAGACATGAGTATAATAGTAGAAATGATGAGTTATAATTGGCAGAACCCTATTTGGGGAGGACTGGCAAATCCCTTTTGTGTACCACGATAACGTAGCAAAGCCTGCTAATGTCTTTTAAGGACTTAAAGATTTAAACGGACTAAATAATGAACCTTTCCCTTCCTAATCTCACAGTAGTGATTTTAAGTGTATACCACTGTCGAGTAGTAATTGAATTTAATTGAAAAATGCATATATTTCTCATTATTTGCCGATTTGTTTTTGAAAGTAGTTTATATGAAAATCGGCAGATTTGAATAGTAACTCTCCAGTAGCTAGAAAGTGAAAAAAATAAGCTTAACAGAAAGTTAGGCACCTACATCGATTTTTTTTTATTACGATATATTTTTATTTTATTATAGTTTATTACAGTAAATAACTCGTTTTTGATACATACTTGCCAGGTGGCTGTCTAAGCCCCCTCCCTCTTGGATATGCATGTCGTGGGTTCGATCCCCGAAATTGTGTTTTGATTTGAATTAGTTCTTTTGTTTGCAAAAAAAATGGAGTCAAGTTAATAATACTTTGATTATTTACATGTCAGCATAGTCAGCATAGAGAGTCAGCGTCAAAAACGTCGATTAAAATGTCGCCACACTGTACCGGATTATATCCTTATTTCCTGCCGCCCCATGTAGTGCTAATTTTATGATCAAGAAATTTGTACTTAAACTGTTTGAAATGAAAAGTGTGCGATAAAAGTATATAAGAAGTATTAAGGGATACTGAAGATATGCAAGAAAGTAACTTCCCATCGCTGAGTTATAAATTTTCATAAAGCAATGTTTTTGTGTTCAGAATAATTTATTTTAAATTAAGAAAGAGTTTTTGCAGCGCTGCGATCTAGCCCCCTTAGAATTTTTTTTACCTATTAGAGTCTTGGTAGTATTTAAGTTCGAAACTCCCTTGGAAGTGGAGCAAAAATGTAGGTATAACTTTATTTATTACACAAAATTATTTAAAAAATAGGTATTTTACAGGCTGGAAAAATGAGTATATTCTCAGTTTCCTTGTCAGTGTGATCGTAGGGTTTTCGAAATGATATAGCTCTGACATTTTGATTCGTGATGATATAGATTTTGTGAAAACATAAAATATGAATACCAACACGATATAATTATGTCCACTAAATGCAAAAATATTAGGTTTTAAAGACTTGATCACATAACTACATAGATGTTGCAAAACGAAATTGTGTAGTTTGAGTACCAGAACATGTCAATATATATTTTCGAAATTATTAGTACATACAGAATGTCTGTATGTACTAATAATTTCGAAAATGTATGCTTTTCTAAAATTGATCACGTAGTCACATAAATTTCGATAATATGTCAAAAATAAAATTGCTATTTGATACAGCACGTATGTACTATTTACATTTACAATCCGTCATCGTGGTGAAAACTTATAGGAAAATAATATTAAACTTATAGAAAATATATATATTTTAAAATGACAATAGTAAACACGAGTCCGACAATCTTTTAAAGCAGGGCCCTTGCTACTGAGGACAGCATGGTTGCTTCTTCCCCCGTCACTTAACTCACGATTGTACTGTCTGGAAGCCTTGGTATTTACTTCTTCTGTGCTTCTACGAGTACTACCTAGCCTTTAACCTTACAATGTACTTTCATGGCCGCCATTTTAATCTTTTTATTTACATTACATTTGCTTTTAAAATTTTTGTGGAGTCACTGTTAAACGATTGTGACTTTTTAAAATTATTAATGAAAAAAAGTTTCGGCTAGACACCATGTATTGTTCAACAGTAGTTTGTTTTAGGATATCTAATTACCTTATACTAGAAAGTGGCTGGGTTGACCTACTTACGGAAAAGTCGCACACAAGATTACTGGTAACCAGTAAAAACCACTGTCACTTTTTGGTCATTTCCATGCAAAAAATTATTTCTGTTTTTATTGATGACAAAGGTTCTGATTTTAGTCATAATTATAGACTGATTCAGTTTCAGAAACCATATAAAAATTGAACGTAGAGTTCTTTGAAGGTGACGGTATCCTTATTATACATTATTATATATATATATACAATTCCAAACTAAAATTAACCCTTTTTTATGTGTTTGATTTGATTTCAAGATTTGTCAGAAACATCAATGTCAAGTCATTTTTAAATTCAAACTGAAACAATCTTAATAAATAAAAACTGGGCGATTATTATCACCATGCCTTACTATACAGTCTACTATTTTATAGTTTTTACAAAAATTAGCGACAATTTAAAAAAAAAATTATGAATTACACCAAGTTGTTTTTCATGTAAGAAAATATTCAATTAAACTAATAAAACATTCATACTTCAATACTTAACTATGTTTTTTAGGGTTCCGTGGCCAAATCGCATAAACGGAACTCTTATAATTTCCTTATGTCCGTCCGTCCGTCCGCCTGTCTGTATGTCACTGACCGATTTATAGAAAGATAGCGGAGATATGTATATCTTTGCCATCTTTCCATAGATATAAAGATATACATTCATATTCCCGGCATCGTTTCATAAATCTTGATGAAATTTAACATTTCGGTGTCATAGATGACTTAAATGAGTCGCAACGCAACTATAGATAACGCATTATCATATTTTTGATAAAATAAAGCTATTCCTAGTAAATACGTACAAAAATATTTAGCCCTTTAACTATAAACTATAAGGGTTCCTTTTTTGCCATTTGGCTACGGAACCCTAAAAATGGCCGAAACATTTGTTTTTGTGAAAGAATTTGAAAGCAAAAATTGACCTGGAAAAAATAAAAATGGCATGGTAATATGTTCAATGTATTATGCTTTATTGTGCAATCTATAATCTAATGAAAGGTATCACTGTAATTTTCGAGAACTGTTTGTATTATTTCTGACGAAATATAAACAGATTATAAAAAACGTAACATGTAATAGAAATAAAAAAAATTACACTATGATGTTTATAGACAAGAGCGTGGAAAACAATCGGATCTGCGAAGCACAATGGTTTCCGCAGCAACACGTCTCGGCTTCTCTCAGAAATCTCATAAGCCGTGCCGTGCCCACTTCACTGAGCACAAGGGTTGTCACAACCAATAGAATAATATTTAGTACGCGACTAAACTGACTGAAACACAGCAAATATCTTCAAGAGAAAAAAATAGATTTGCACATGCATTCAAAAACGTTTGATTAGTATTTTTTTATGTCTATAATTTTTTTAATATTTTATTGTGTGATCCCTTTCCCTAATTAATCGTCGCGAAATTGTTCTCGAGTAGTAATAAATTCCGAAGTAAAATATTGTTGCAATGCTGATATTACATGCTTTTTTTCAATAATACAAACCAATATAAATTATTTTTATTACAAAAAAGAAACAAAAAAAAAATTTCAAAATTAAGTTGTTTTTTTTTTTAATTTTAACCCAATACTTAAATAGATCGATTGTCGATCGATCTTTAACCAACCTCGATTGTTAGGGTGTGGTAGCACCCGTATTTGCTTTGATTTTATAATTAATTACATTCAAACAGAAATACAAAAATTAAAAAACCCGATAGCTTAAAAATTATTTATTTATTTATTATATTTTATTTGGAATACCAACAGTATTCATACAATTAATAATGCAAAATTTACTTAAACATACGTATTAATAGGTATTCGCAGCTAGATGAAAAATTTACTGAAAAGAAAAACAAGCTCTATAACCTGTAAAAGTGAATAAAATACACTATCATATAAAAACGACTTGAATGTTATAAAGTATTGCAGACGAGGAAAACCCAATAGGTAACCAAAATATTTTTTGTGCTGGCGTTTAAGTGGAAATATGTTTTATTTTTACAATAAATATGTTTTTTAATTTTTTATTGCCCTAGATATGTTCTCAATATCTTATATAACATATCTTATCTTTATACGACAGTGTGTTTAATTCACATTCCATAAATTATCTAGCTTGTTTTCCTCTTTTTATTTAGTTGTTTTTTTTTAATTTTTTATATTACTGAATGATTCTTTGAAACATAATATGTAAACTAACATCCTCAATGTCCTGATCCTGTGTAGTGATCTTTAAAAAGTACTATTTTAATCCTACTGATCCTTAAAAAGTAATAAATAAAAATAGCAACTTTTTTAAGCTCAGGAGGAAAAATATTGTTACGGGCTATCGGTCCAAATATTTAAGATGCACTAAAACACCGATTTCATTTTACTTTATTTTATTATGAAACAAAATCACAAACTGATTTAATCACAATTCACACAGATGACGAACTACGCTGTTGTCGCACTTTATACTTCGCAGTTAGTCGCACTTGACTTATTAGTGAACTGACTGTCCTCCTTATTTATGTAGCTCTCAGAATTCTTCCACCAACAGGTATCTCGAACGTCCCATCCACGAATGTTCTATTATAATCCTATTTTGGCGTGGGAATATTCTAGCCACAGGTGCTCGCATTTGCCAAAATGCGTCTCATAATTCGAAATATAGAGCGCGCTTTGACAACACCGTCTCATAATTGACGTAATTCATTTTTAGTAAAAAGTTGCCTTTAAAATGAATTCAATTTGTGGAATTTGTTTTTATCTCGATGTTTCTCTATTTAATTAATATGTATTAATAGCCATGTGATCTTTTCGAGTACATTTTATGACACATTACATGTTTCTGTACATAGAAGTCAAAATATTTATTAAAACAACCGTTTAAGACTCGTCTCAAGATAACTTATCCATCTATATAATAAATATTGTCATTTTAGGTAACACCTTTCACTATTTTTTGCCAGTATTCGAAACTCACTGAAAAAATCCATTCTATTAGCCATCAAACATCGTATTTCGTTTGTGAAACACTGTTATAAAGTAACAAATCACACGTAAATAAATAACTATGCTACCATGAAGTTCCTCCTCCTCCAGCACAATTCCGTCCCTACGATGACGTAAATCCGGATGATGTCTGTTTGTTATCTGCTTCGAGCAGTCGACTGTGCTAGTGTTGAGTTAGGGTTGCAACATTTAAAAAAAATATTATTTTCTGTATCACGTATAGTTCTGTATACGTGTAGTATTAAAATTATAAATTATATGGAAAACAATTGTGCTTAGTAGGTGTCGTGAACATTGAACTTTATTCGAAATACATTTTATCGTCTAGTTTAAAAACGGGTAGGTAAATAATAAAAAAAATAGTTTATTATAGTAAAGGAAAAAAGATTTTAATTTTTTGTTAGTGTGTGCCCCCTGTAGTTTATCGTTTTCATTTTTAATAATGTAATGAACATTATTTATTTAAAACTACTAATGTTATAGGGATAAATTTGTTTGCCACTCTTTGCTCTTTAATTACAATTAGGAGTTGGAGCTTTTTTTATTTGCTTATTATAAGACAGATTAAAATATTATGAAATGTCCCAAATATTATCATAAATATAATAAATAATATAGAAGTTTCACGTGAATATGAATTTTAATTTAACTAGACTTTAAATACACGCATTAAAATGATACATTCTGTTTGGAGCAACAATGAGTTGCTATTTGACGTATTTACTTATATTTAAAATTTATACTTTAATAGATAAAATGATGAAAATTCTAAAGCAGAAGTAAATATTACTATAAAATTTTTGTCCGGTTATTCCATAATTTGTTTAAATAAATATTTTGATACGTGTTCCAATACCTAAGCATTTAATAAATATGGATATGGTGTCACGTCCTGGCACAAGTATATTATTTACTTATAAGGATGTCCCAACACCTGTTACTATTTTGTTTCTTTACATTATCAATATAAACATACAAGCAGGAATGAAGGCGATATAGGAGCAGCCTAACATAATGGAATAATGATAAAAATATTAAATAAAATATGAAGTCGAAGAAATCCGCAAGTTTAATTCTAAAGAGTAAGTGGTTTTTCGACACTTTGGTTATAAAAAAAGGCTACTTTAATTTACCATAAATATGATTTCATTGAAAAAAGTGTTCTTACCCGACTGCCCTAGAAGGAGCGTTATGTTTTGCGAGTGTATGTATGTATATTCCTTCGGCAAGCTTTGTAGTCTTAACGGCTTGATGAATTTTAACAAATTAGACGTCATTGGATTCGTCTCAGTTGTAGGAGTCATGTAGAATATACTTGTAATATTTAAATGTGGCGTTTCGTAAGCAACAAAGAGAGAGGGAATTAACAAAACGAATTTTGTAATTATTTATTTAATAATTAACAATATGGGCATCAAATAAAAGCTAATAAATAGCGCACTAAATATGTATAGGTATATACATATATATATTAGAAACAAGTGTGGAGCATAAAACCATTTTGATATAAATTAAAAAAAAAAATACTTTCAAAAGTAAGGACAGCACGTTAGTTCTTTGTTGGGCTTTAAACGACTACAATTTACAGGGTTATGCAACCCTTAGCCGAGTAAAAACACTTAAAAGCTTTAGTTTCTAAGTTAAAAAAATCAGTGATATGAAAAACTATAAAATAAATAACTTAAAAGTGTAACGTAGGCGATATATTATGTATAATTTCGTTAAAATGTGGAAGGCATGTTTCTTTGCTCGATATCTATTTAAACAAATAATAAAATATGTTATCATGTAAATATGATTTGATTGTTATAAGATACCTATTGCAGGCGGAGATAAACAAAAATTACAAAACATATTTGTTTAAAAGTTAAGTACAATAAGTTCTCACTTAAGGACCAACATCAAACCTATTTTGGTTATAGATTTATCCTCGTCTGCAATACCTTATATTATAACAGTATTTAATTATTTGATTAAGTGACAATGCAAAAACTAAATAAATTAAAAAATAAATTATAAGTAGATATCAAATAAAAAAAATAAGATGGTGCTTACCACAATGAGTATATAAAATTCTTTAGATTATAGAACTTGTTTCCTCTTTGTTAATTATTTTTTAAGCAGTCAATTTTTTTTTTCATTTTTTATATTATTGTTTTTTCTTCTTCTTCTCAGTCGTGCACACTTGCTAGAATTTTCGTGTTTATGATGTCGAAGTGGAGCCATTCCAACCGAGGGTGGCCACTCTTGCGATGTGTCTCCATTCATTTATGTTTGTGGCATTGCCAGAGCATTCTAAGAACCCTATCGCCGTTGCTATCAGATCCGTCCATCTTGTAAGTGAGCGACCTCGGTACCGTCTGCCTTCCACTTTGCTCTGTATTACGAGTCTCACCGTGGAGTCCTCGTCTTTAACAATGTACCCAAAAAACTTAAGAACTTGCAATTAGATAATTGAAGAGAGTTTCTTTTTAACATGAAGTTCGTTCAAAATGGAAACTTTAGTCTTGTGCGCTGTCCATGGGATCCTGAGCATTCGTCTCCAGCACCACATTTCAAGGGCATCAATTTCGCATCGGCCCTTTAGCTTTAAGGTCTACGTTTCAGGTCCGTAGTGAAAGATCGGAAAGACTAAGAACCTCATAAGCCGAATCTCGGTATTTTTGGTTATTCTGCTATTTTTCCATAACTGTGTGAGCTTTTCTACAGCAGGTCGCGTTACTGCCCACCGTCGTCGGATTTCATCCTCACATCCACCGACACTAGAAATAGTCGAGCCGAGATATACATAACTCTGTACTACTTCACAGTTTGATATTGTCCCAGTATTGTGTAATTGTGCATTCTGTAATGTTCGGTCTACTATGTACTACTATTTACAAAAAAAAAAACTGTATCCTTTGATCATAATTTTCGTTTTACGCGTTTCGCTGTTTGGATACCACTCTTCTTGTCCAAACACAAGAAAAACTAGAGATCCTCCTTTTACGACTGGAAACTGTCAGTCTTGACTTCGGTCTTGCTATTGACTGCTTTTTAAGCTATATAGATTCTTTATTGGCGTTGGGGTAGGTGAACTTTTCTATGGAAGTCTAAATTTTTCCGAAAGACGTTACAATCTAGACAACATTTGGAAACTTAAACAGCACACTGAATTAGCCAGTAACAACTGCTCGTATGAGTTTGAATAAAATGAAATGATTTAGAGAAAATTAAATATTATGAAATTGAATGAAAAGTAGCTTCTTTTTGATACATATGTCTAAACTTAGTTTTTGGGTGAAGGATGATGTCGACACATGTGTGTAGATTAATAAAAATACATTTCTTTTCAAAAGTAACCGATGGAAAACGGCAAATATGGCTGCCAACACTAAAATTGTCATGGTATTCATTTACTAGGTTTTGAAAGATGCTAAACCTAATATTATTTTTCATCTCCCTTAATTTCTTTTATCGTTGTACTCATTTCAGAAAGCTTGTGGAATATTAGTTTTTCAATCAGGTAAAGTAAGTAACTTATAATGCAAAACACCCATGTAATTTTGGTACAAAGGAATAATTTTATCAAAAAAATTATTGTCAATAAAGAATTCTTAATAACAATAATTTGTATATTTAATAAAATGTATCTGTTATTAACTAGTAACACATTTATTGTCACTTATTTTCATTGCTTTCATTTTGACTCATTGAAATTAGCTAATTCACAACTGAGCTGAACGAGTCACTAATACTCGTAACATTATAAATATGGTGGTAGCATTATTTTATAAAATTACAAAAGCATCCATCAGTATTCAAAGTTTTACTATAAACCGAAAACATGCAGTTAATCACTCTATCACAAATATTGCATATCAGATTGTTTATTTTTTCTGAAACCTAGATAACCCTTACAAGTTATTAGGCATTCATTTATAGAAATTGAAAACGTGATACATTTCTATAATAAATATAAAAGTTCCAACAACTAAAAATAATAGCATACCACAGTGAAAAAGATTTTCCTTGTTAAACTCAAACTGCATTCACCCTCGTCCGTATTTCATAACTGGCATTATCCACCTGTCAATATTATCTTTGACTCAGTCGTAGTTTCTCAACAAATTGCTTCTACGTACGAGATATTGCGTCGTTCTGTTTTCGACTAACGAGAAAAACTTTGCAAATATTTTCGTTGTGTTTCTTGTAGAAGTTTTATGTTATGAGTATTATGTATTTTTTATATATTTGATTCCACTTCTCTTCAATTTTCAAAAGTGACGATTTGGATTTTTTACAACAAGAATTGGAACCTTGGGTTTTTTAAGATGATAGAAAAAAAAAGGGTTAATTCTAGTTTTTTGCAATTATCTCAGTAATTGTATATTTCTTGAAGAAAGGATTTGAGATGGTTAAAATTTATAAAAACATTTTCCACACTTTTTTCATACCATTAATACATAGTTTCAAACACATAAACTGAAATTCCGCTCGCCAGTAGAATATTGTAGGTATATGGTTTTCAAGTGTATCAATATAAAGTCCGTTAGGGTTTTGTGTTATAGGATGTAGTTCATAGTAGAGCTAATCCCCACAAAAAAATCATTTTTTTTGCCAATTTGAACACTTTCGCCGTAAAAATGTTGAGATCCCGAGAAGAACCAAGTAAGCTATTCTACATCTAATAAATTTTTAGTAAAAACTTGTATTTTTGAACTTGGCTAGCACGTGGAAATCAAGATACACTATGATAAAAAATTAATTTTGTAAACATTTTAATAATTAATTGAGTTGGTCGATAGCTAGCAAGTAATCGTATACATGTAGTACAAAATATCTTCATGTTTCGTGATTGCCAAGTCTCAAAGTACAAGCTTTAAATAAAATTGAATTGGGTATACTCGTATGATGGCTGATTTGGGTCTTCACGAGATCCCAAAACTTTTTGCGGCGAAAGAAATGTTTTGGTTGGTTCTCATTATTTTTTGTGAACAATTTTTCTTTACTTCTTTTAAATACAATTACCAACGGTCTCCCTGAATATATTGCTTTTGTAGATTTTCTTTTTTAATAAGAAGTTCATGATAACTAAGTATAATTGGAAATGTATAAAAGACAAAATAAATGTCACTTCAACAAGTAAGTATTTTAATTTTTTGACTTTTATTTATAATACTCACTATATTCCAAATTTCAAGTTTGTAGATTTGCTAGAAGTACCTTAGAATTTTGATGATCAGTAAGTGACTGATGAGTTAGTGAGGAAGTGGATGACGTAATAGCGAAACATTCATGGCAGACATGGCAGAAATATTCAGTAAACTATTTTTATTAGAAACTTATACCTTACACTGAAGCTAGAAACATGAAATTAATTAATTAACAGTACCTAGCTATTTTTATGGCGTAAAGACTCACTAAGAAGGGATTTTTTCTCAAAACCGACCCTCAATTAGCTATCGTGGGGGTAGACTTTGTATGGAATTTGGTTATTTTTGAAGTGTAATGCATGAAAATTTACAATTGGTTTTGTTATTATAAATTAAGAAAGGCGTGTTTCAAGATTGATGGAATTACAATTCTTAAAATGGTCAAATATGAGATGAAAGTTTGAACGTAAATTTCGTCATCTTCAAAGACCGCTGAAGCGAAATGACAATGCCTTTTGTGCCATATGAATTGACTAGTCATTATTACGTGACCGTTAGTTGCCTCAATTTGAAACGTATGTCATTAAAAAGATTGTCTTCTCTGAAATTTTTTATCAGGATATGAAATTTTTAAAAAAGCGGTATTTGTGTCATATAATATATTAAAACTGATATACGTGGCGCCATCTTTATATGTTAATATATTAAACAGTTACCTTCGAATGTATTTATTCAAGCAATATGTGTTTAACCGCAATAATACGTGTTACGTTTTTGAATGCATATAACTTTTGTTTAAATTGAATAATTGAGGTTTATTCAAAACAGCTCTAGCGATCACGCTATCTGTTGTAAAGGATAATAACTAGTTCCAACCGCCATCTGTAGTAAATTATAGCAACTAATTCCATTTCAGTTTATTTCGCTTCGTATATTGAATGATTTATCTACTTCATCAACCTACTACATTCTTATCAGAGTTCATCAAAACCCTTTGCAGAAAAATTCACAAAATCAAAATCAAGATTTAAATTTGATGCTGTGAGTTTTCCTGCAAATTTTTGCGTTATTTAATTTTTCATATTTATTTTCTTAATGGGCAGTCATTTTATGTTTAAACAAATAATTAATAGTCTATGTCAATACTGAACTTTGTTGTTTGGGCATTAGATTTTGTGATGTAGAGCATATAACCTTGTACATTTCCAGGAAGAGTGCTCTCGGACATGTCTTGTCGAATCTTAAATGCTCTAAGGTATCAATCGATAACCTAACACTCACCCCTGGAAAAGCGGCTTCTTAGCGAACAGCCCGCTGGCTTTTTCCTTGGCGGCATGGAGGGCCTCCATGGTGTCTTCGTTGTATCAGCTACACATACGCCACATTCACTCACAAACACGTACACCTGTTTAGAAGAAGTTAATTAGTTAATAGGTTTTGTATACATAACTATGTTTCTCGTTCATCAGCTCTGTTTCCATACTATTCCAGCCTACAACTTTCGCCTCTAATTTGATTAGTTTATAATAGGAATTTTCGATCAGTATAGACAGTAACCTGTATAACTCTAAGGTTTTTTAACTATCTCTATGAAAAAATAAATAGTTTTGTATAGTTAGCTTGTGAAGAAAAAATGAAAATATAAATAAACCCCAAACCAAACTTCAAACAAACAAACTATAGTTTGACCGAAACCGCTGAGGAGGGAAGGCAGCTTCTAAGCGTTGACAATGGACTGACAGAGCAGATTTGCCTCCCTACGCGCCGCGCACATGCCTAAGGCGCAGTACAGCGGTTTTAGTCAAACTATAGATGAAACCCTATTTTCATATTTATATTTTTTTGGATTTCCATTAGAAAACTACAAGAAAATGGTAAAGATATTATTGGATTCATGTCTCCAATGCTGGAGTACAACCATTCTCAAACACGGAGTTAAATTAGTATAGAGTCATGAACGTACATAGAGATACTGAGTCGTCCACAAAATGTGAGCAAAAAAATATACGCCACAAACCAAATATGCTAGACTAGAAAAATGTTGGGCTAGATACCACTGCTCACTGAAACCGGTCTCACTCAACTAATATTCAACCCTTAAGAGCTGTACAATGGCTCTAGAAGCAGCTTAAAACTGCACAATATCTCTACGACGCTCTATGACTCAATTTAAGCAGAACTATTGCAGCCTTTGGCAATATAATAAGTGTACAGTAGCTGCCAAAATGACTCAGAACTGTACACATAAGAGTAGTTGTAAATCCGAGCTTTTCGACAGAACACGAGCACTCTATCTCAATTCGCCTTGAGTATGCCTGAGATCGCCTGAAAAAACGCGTGTCTGGTAGTCATAAACGCGATGCACACCCTATACTTCCATAGGACGCAGATGGGAAACGCTGGTGTGATAGCAAAATCGTTTGAAATTTTGTGATGAATTTGGATTTGCTTGCTTGGACTAGTTTGTATGAAATTTCTGCCATACATTTTCAATTTTTATAAAAGGAGAAAACATTTTACCATGGAGAAAGTTACTGATTTTTTTTTGTACGTGTTTATGTCTTTTCAACTTTTTCTGTGTAAACTAAGAAGTTTTATATATCGCTACTTCATAAGTTGGAATAGTAAATGAAGTCGCTTCACCGCCTGTAACCTATTCCATTTTCCCATCCGATTGAGAAATTTTCCTTTGGAAAAAAGTTTCGTATGCATTTCTTTGTCCATTCAGCTATCCTTTCATAAAATGAAAATGGGTTTTTTGGCTTTGTTGTGATGCTAATAAGTTATCATACTCCCAGCATTGGCAGTCTGATTAAAATTCTTTAACAAGCCCATTTCTGTAGGAATGAGATATTTTCCCATTGTAACAGATAGCCTATGTTACTTTCGATTTTTTTTACTATATACGTACTATCTACGTAACAAAACGGTTAAAAGATTTTGCAGACATACGTTTATGTATTTATTCTATTAATTAGGACATAGGGTACTTAATCGAAAAGAATTGTTTTCAAAACACATACATTATTGTCTACTTAATACTAGTCAGTCCTTATATTACATAAACCATTATAAAATTTATTAATTATGATTAACACGTATTTAAAGAGCCTTCATGAAATAAATGTCTAATGAAAAGTAATACAAGCTATAACTGATCATCCCTAGTGCATCTACGAGATTCCCATGTATTTATTTACAATTTCGGATACATATACGCGTACATCTGTGAATGTTTTTGTGATTTTCAAGTACATTTCTCATCGATATTGCCCAAAAATTTACTTCCAAAGGGTACTATTATACGGATCTCTGTGGGCATTGCTATAATCAAAATAATAGAAACAAATATAGTAAAAATAATAAGAAGTAAAAAATATAGAGTATTACCTACCTGTATTACCCTACAGCTGGCATTAAATTTCTTTAAATAGTTCATTACTACTATTAAATTAAGGTTTTAAATTAAGTAAGGCCTTGAAAATTATAGTTTAATTTCAAATAGTCTTGATATATTCAGATTGACACCATTTTATTTTCAATTATTTATTTTGACTGGTGTTTGTTTTATTACAAATATTCTAATTTTGATATGCCTCATCTTTTTGTTTCCAAAACTTTTGAATTCCTGAATATAAATTAAAATATTTAATTTCAAAAAAATGAGTCCATTTGAAAAAAAGAAACTTAAATAAATTTTTCTACTTTATTTGAATTATTACTTTGATAACGATTTCTTTTATTGTTATAACATATTCGTTCCTGATTTATTATATACTTAAAGAGATATAAAAGATATACATGTGTCCTATGTATATATATAAATTATGATTACATAACTGTATTACATAACCGTCTACAGGCAAATATTTACGGAAGGAAAGCACCAAAAACTCATTTATATTATATGAAAATGTTTAATAAATACAGCGATTAGTTTATATGTAAATGTTGTATAACTTTACACAGGAAAAATCATATACTTACATTTTTAATCTCCACTGTAGCAAGCCCGTAGCAACGTCTGTCGTATCCGCAGCACCCCGCGCTCTCCGCTATGCCGTAGACCTACGGCTGCGCGTAGCCTCAATTGCCATTGGTCGCCGGAGCTACGGACGTAAACGAGCCTCAACCAATCGCAGTGCCTCCTGAAATATGGGCGGGGCTTGTGGTTTTCAGGAAAGTCCGGTTTCGATTGTAAGCGTAGAATTTAATACTAGCTATATGCAAACGAAGCAGAGGTTTGTCACAAAGGATTACAGTACGATACAACTGGAGTGCTTTGAGTACGTAAATAGACCAAGCACTCATGTCAATCAAGAAATGTATAAAATTATGAGGCAATGTACTTTATTGCAAATGTTTATTACATTGTTTATAATATTAATTAATAAAATTACCGTTGTCATCTATAACAGTAATATTAGAAAATTAAACAAAAAATAATGATTTTTTTATTTTGAAAAACTGCACAGTTTAAGCAATGTAATAGACAGATTTCAATTTTTTTTTAACGATGTCACCGATAAAGATCACAGTTGATTAACCGGTTGCATGCCTTTCATGATAAAATAAAAGAGTATTTTTTAAATTGGCATTATTAATATTAAAAAAGGATTATAAAAAAACTAATGATCAAACATAACAAAGTTCCTGAAATAAATTAATCTTCATAAGGCTGTACAGTAATTCAATAGAATTGTATGTCGCCACTTTCAGTAATGACAGAAAGAATGACAACAACACAAAATAATTTTTTTTGTAGCTTAGCCCTGTTACAGGACAAAGTTTAATGTAACTCAAATATTTCTATATATAAAAAAAGAAACAATACTCGAATCGCTAACACTGGCGATAAAAATTTGCAGTAAAATTTTAGTCAACTTTCAGTTTTTATAAATGCCTGTGACATTTTTAATATTGAATACGATATTTATTACAAAAAAAATATCTTTTCGTTCTGACAAGGAAGATTCGTGCGGCCGACTCTTGGTCTATTAGTATAAGTAACAAATGTCAAGTGAGCATGACTGTTATGCTCAAATGTGATCAATTGTACCTATTCAAAACTAAATGCTTACACCTTTGTTGTATCTTTGCATGGGCTTTGACCAAAATTTTTATATTGTGTTTTTCAGTGCCATTCCATGCCATCAGCCCACTATACCCCACTGCAGGTGCATAGACCTCCTCCCAGGGTGAGGGGGTTGGAGCTTAAATCCACCACGCTGCTCCAATGTGGGTTGGCGGATTATAACGTCCGCCATCTATTGATAGCGACCAGGATCGACTGCTAAACGTGTTCTCCGAGGCACGGAGTCAGTGATAAGTTATGGACGTAAGTCAGAAAGACTCATGGGTATACGCCTGCACTCGACGCATAGCCACACGGCCCTGTAAATTTGAAACAGGTTTGCTGTGCTCGGGCTATCACGACCCTCGTTATTTTTCAGTAAGATAATCCAATATAACACTTTCCTACGTTTTTGTGTGTCTGTAATTTTCTCAGTAATTCTTTTCCGAATTTTAAATAGTAAAAATCATAATTTTAATTCACATAGTAAGCACCAGTAAGTAACCTAAATACTGCATTATTTACTTTTCTTTTTTCATTTTCACTGTGGAAAGCAGTGGTATAAGTTGAACCGTTCAGATGACATCACAGCGACAATTTCAATGTAAGATGTATTTTTTTAAATACACGTATCTAATAAATTTGTAAAAAGCCTTTTCCTTTCAATTGTCATAACAACCGATGTTGGTTAAACTCATTTTATTTCTTTTGTAGCCGACAATACCTTGTTGAGTTAGAATATGTGGTCATTACATGCGAAACTGCAAGATAATTTGCGATTGGTATGAATCTAGAGGCATTTGTATCTGTAAAATGATGTCACCCTACTCTGTCTACGTGTCAACACTATTTTTCATGCGTACTCTATATGCTGTGTAGTGCAAGACAGTTTTGACAAGTGTTTTAATATTTCTGTATCTTACATTACAGCGAATTCTATGATTGGAATTTTGCCAAAATTAATGTACATATTTCAGCCACCCAAACACGTGTGCTTTAAATATTTCGTAGTATACAATACCTCATCTAAAATTGTATAACCCACGTGATTTTTTCATCAGCTTTCTACGGTGAAATAATAAAATACGTATTTTTCTTTTAGTATCACTCAGTACTAAAATATTGAGATTAACTGCACAAAGTACCTAATCGTATTAACGCAGGTAGGTATACACAGACCATAGTATACCTACCTGCGTTAATAGTAGCCGCCAGCGGGACACTTCTCCTTAGCAACCACGCTATACCGATAATTCTTTCGGTAGAAAATTGTCAATGCAAAAATTGGCGTTACCTATTTTTTTTCAAGAATGTAATTTTTAAATGAAACCCAATGCATAGAAAAAAATTAGAGAGTGCTGTAAAAATCCCCCTGTATGATTTTATTTCGTCCCGTAATTACTCATTTCTAATTAGCACATCAAAAGCTGTTATATAACTTCGCGTAACGAATCTAGGAATCCTTACACACCCTACAGGGAATTATAAGCTCGCCTCGAACATCAAGGAGCGTTTTTTTTGTTTATAAAATATATACTGATAAACTAACTCATAAATTTTAAAATTTGTGGTGAGAAATAAATAAATAAATAAAACAAACTTAATTTTTTTACTAGTGAATGTGTATCTGTCTATGTTTATAGAAAAAATATCTACTAAATTGTAATTTCTTGTAATTTTATTGAGTAGGCAGGTTAGCTGACTAATAGTAGAATATATTTATGTAATCAGAAGAACGCATTAGGAAACTTTGCAAAGTGTAACCATATGAGGTATATAGTTTTGTTTAAAAAAAAAAAAACTATGAATCAACTTTTACACCTAATAATTCGATAATAGTATATGTACAAATGTAGGTAATATCAAGAAGTATGTTCTCAAAGAACTGCTAATAAACGCCTTGCCGATCTGTGACCTCAAGGGGGCCAAAGCAAGTCTCGTCGCAACATCTCTGAACGAGCCCAAACGAACTTCGCTACCAGCTGCTGGTACAGGCTTATGAAGATCATTTTGATATTAACAGTCTAGATTGTAAACGTGCAATTTACTACCGCAATCTCGTAAAGTGGCACATATTTTAAGCCTCGCAGGATTCCACGTCAGTTAAGATAAGCGAATAAACACATTTAAGTTCAGTATTTTAACGTAAATACGTTTTCACAAAGACATCCATACTAGAATATTGTCAGAATTAGCGATGAAACGCTTTTGTTGTCGCCATGAACGTTGATATATTTGGTTAATCAAGCTCGGTACCGCCATGTAAAGTACATATTTTGAAAAAAGACTGTCTCTTATACCTGTACAATTACATCATCGAGCGGGAGATTTAAAGAAGGGCCTCGAAATACACTCCATGCGATCAAAAATGTATTACGACTTCGCAACGAAAAGGCTTAGGTAAGACATTTGTGTGTCATGGTGTAGATATTGAAGTGTTCTAAAAAACAGGTTGAACGGAAAAAAAAAGCTCTCAAGTGTTACTCTTAAATTATTTATACCTGGGATCACGAAAGAACCTCGAAATACAATCCATGCGACCAAAGAATCAGTCATAACTCCGCAACGGAAAGGGTTAGACAAGCTATTTGTGCAGTGTCGATTGGGTATTGAGGTGTTATGCTCTTGAATTATACTTGGGATCGCGAAAGAGCCTCGAAATACAATCCATGCGACCGTTGCATACGTTGAAACCAATTTTCATAACACTTTTTCCATTCTGTTTGGGGTATCCCTAAAGCGTGCATTTCGAACGCATCAACAACGGTCTCTTTGCAGCTCGAAAAAATTTCACCACGTAATTTATTCTTCACGCTTGGAAATAAATAAAAATCGTTGGGTACCAAATCAAGGCTGTACGGCGGATAACCCATCAATCCAATGTTTTGAGCTCTTAAAAACTGAGTTGTTTCGGTCGACGTGTCACAGATAACATTTACATGATGAAGAACGGTTCCGCGTTATCGGTTGTTCCTTCTTATTTCTTCAAAGATTTCTGGCAAACAAATGGTCTTGTATCATTCCAAATTCATCGTTTAACGATTCTCTAGTTGCAATGTTAGCCACAGGCCCATTTATACCATAAAAATGGGCGGCTATTTGCTTCAAAGCGCTTTTAGCACAAATATTTTTATTGGTTTCGACTCATGTTGGAATATCCACACCGTTGACTGCTGTTTAGTTTCAGCGTCATACGCATAAATCCAAGATTCATCACCTGTGTAGATATTGTAAAAGTTGTAAAAGTTTATTTTTTTTTTTTCAGATATCGAAACGAGCCTGTTTTTAATCAATTCTGAAGTTATGCGAAACCCAACATGAACAAATATCTTTACAGCCAAATGTTCGTGTAATATCTTATATATGCTCGTCATTGCTCGTCATAATTATGCCCAGGAAAGCCTCTATCGCGCGACATGTTACATGACGATCTTGCATTATTAGCTCCCGCACAGCATCGATATTTTATGTTTATGGTGCTTCATGCCTAAAAGTCGAAGTCAGTTGATCGTTGCACTGTTTTCAAGTTAGCTCACGTCGAAGATCGTAATAAAACATTGTACGAAAATATTTACGAATCAAATCCTTGGTGATTAAGACACGCAATTTTCAAAATGACGCTACAATGGAAAAACAATGGAAACATATGAAACAAATTGTATTTTACAGCCAAAGAGTTCCATTTTCAAATGTTGTGATTACTTTTTAAATATTTTTTTTTTAATAAAATATTGTAAGTTCCAAATTTCTAGAGTAGTCTAAGTATTTTGTTGCTTAATGGAATTTCTATTCGAAACCGTGAATAAGTGTGATGTATTTTATATATATAAAGTTGAACACAATTTCCACGATGACAAAGGAAAACGAATAGGGAAACGATAAATCAGCTCATAATATTCATCGCAAAAAAACATTAAAACGGCCTGCCGATTCGAGCGAAGCGCGCCGAGCGAGCGTACCGGTATGAATCCTAACTCATAGGGGCGGACAAAGAGCTACGAAGAAAAATATTATGGAAAATATCACAAAAAATATGTTTAAAAAAAACAAAGTTAAAAAAAATTGTATATTCCGTAGCCAAAGGGCCAAAAGTTAATCTGTTATAGTTTTATCAAGTCCGTCATTTCACTGACAGAATCTTATGAAATTTCTAAGCTGGTGTTTTATATATATATATACCATGTAATTAATTCTGTAGAGAAATTGTTAACATTTAATATTTCATAGGTACTATATACATTGAACTAAATTTTTTTTTATGAGCACCCCATCATGTGAGTGGACTGGGCTGAGCGTTGAAAGTAGAATTATTGGTGATTTTTTATAAATTCTCACTAATATTACAAACACGAAAGTTTGTATGTATGAATGATTGTTATTCTTACACGCAAAAACTACTGAATGGATTTTAATGAAACTTTACAATAATAATAATTTTATCTGAGACAACCAAGCAAGTGTCATCAAGTCCCAAAGTAAACAAGTACTATGCTTGTGTTATGGGTTACTAGACAACGAATATGTATACTTATATTATTATAGAATCTAATGCCAACCGTTTTGATTCAGTTTTATAATAATTTGTATCTGTTTTGAATTACCTAACTCACGCCATTGTATATATTCTTGAAATACATAGAGCAATTTTAATAGAGAATTTTAATATAATAATCATACCTGGGACGTCCCACATGGTGCCATCTTGTCCCAAAGTAAGCAAGTATTATACTTGTATTATGGGGTACTAGACAACTGCTATACATACTTAAATATTCTTTTTTATAATATATACATATATAGATATTTTTATACCCAGACTCGGAACAAATAGACATGTTCAGGCACACAAATATTTGTCCCGGGCGGGGATCGAACCCACGACCCTTGGCTCCACAGTTAGGATCTCTAAACCACTCGGCCAATCGGTCAGTCGAAGGGTTTTCTAACTTTTCAACCATGCGATTAAGAAATCTAAAAAATACAGTTAATTGTACTTAACAATTTGAAAAAAAATTACCTGGGACAAAATAATTTTACAAGTTTTTTAGATATGAGTGGTTTTGAAAAATCTAATTGTATCAAAAAAATAAAATGTATTATTCGCGCTTAATTACAATTGCATAGAACATACGACTTTTCATAAATGAGTATCTCGTAACTCGAGCCCGTTGACATGATGTTTTGCCTTTTAATTTGAATCGTTTGCGTGATTTACGAAAGGTTGTAAATACGAATATATATAAATAAGTAAACTATTTATTAAACCAAGTACCTTTAGATATCTTTAAACCTTCAACTTAAAATAATCAAATATTATAAAAAATTATATCTATTTAATAATTTTCATATCTATTCCGAGACATATTCTTAGATCTCTGTCTGCAGCCACTGGACCGGCAAAACTTCATTTGCGGGATCCCCTGGCCGTGAAATGAAGTCGCCGATACGCCGATACGAGCCAATGCAGATGGGGATGTTACGCTGACAGAAGCGTTTTGCAAAAGCTCTCTTGATGAGGTTTCCATTGGACCCTGGAGCTTATACTCGTTCTACAAAACATTAGCTATAGTAATAATACTCACCTATACATAAAAGTGAAACGATGTCTGTATGTTTGTTTAGTAAAGTCTGTCTGTTAGAGTTTAATAAACTAATTGAGTCAAGATGTGTTTATATTTGTTCCGATTATATATTTAATTAATCCTACAGGCTTTTTATATGGCTCCAAGAAAGAACTGGACGAAACTGAAAAAGTCTGAAAATATTTTTATACAAGCCAATGACGATCTATATGACACTGCCTTTGTGACCAGACCAATCTTACGGCGACTGCCTCAAGTTCTAACAGGTGTCTAGCTCTAGCAAGTTTGCGTTTGCTTAAAAACATTTTGGCATGCAACTTCCCGTTGTAATTGTCTCTGAACTGCCTTTGTCCACTTATTTATTTTTAGTTTGGAACTGTTCTAAACCACATATGATTCGAAGACCATTCCGTGCCCTGCTATGTCCTGGCAGGTCTTGGCATTCAGACCACTGTTACTTTATTTTGAGACTTGAGATGCCTAGTCATAATTGAATAATCGCAATTATCCTGAAATGATTGATAGAGCGAATTTCCCAGTGACGTGCTTAGGATAGCGTTTTTTTTTTAACATTCAAAATATATATGTATTACGGTAAAGAAGCGTTCAATATTTAAAAAAAAATAAAAACCGGCCAAGTGCGAATCCAACTCGCACACGAAGGGTTACGTACCACCACACAATATAAAAAAACGAGCGTGACGTTAATCGAACATAACTATTAATCGTTATTATTGTGTAATTTAAGAATTATTGTATAAATAGATTTCATTTTTATTTCGTTAGTTATTTAGAAGGCACTCGATCCTCTCGGGCTAATCCGAAAAGTAATAACATGAGTTTACTGATAGCTAGAGACAATTTTTATCACTTATGTAATTACAGTAAACCTTTGACTTTTAGTATCGACTGTGAAGAGAATAAGCTCTGCAAAGAAATGCAAATAACACGCTATCTATCATTTTCCATGGAAGTTTTAGAAAATTTTACTTGTAAAAGTACATTTCATAAGTTAATCTATTACTCATTAAATAATACAGTCTATATAGTTAGCTATGATATTTGCCCTTTTAACTACGTTATATATACTCCTGTCATAAAATTTTCCACATATCCAAAAACAACGGTTTAGCTAGTAGTGGGGCAGGACACATGACTTTAACAACAATTAACTTTAGGAGTGCATATCTCAACAACTGTTGACTTAAAAAAAATGTTTGAAACCTTGATATCATTTTTGAAGGCCTATCGTTTGGTACCTCTCGCGTTAATATACGATGAATATTTTTTTTCGTACTTCAGTTACATGTATGGCGATCTATCCCAAAAATTTTTTTTCTTAATTCACTACGTCATTGTGTAGCGGTTCATAGATTACACCTACTTTCTAAATTACATCTATATGTTGCCAATAGTTTTCGAGAAAAACCCCAGACAGACGGACGGACACGGCGAAACCATAAGGGATGACGACCGCGTGGCCTAGTGGGTAGCGATCCTGCCTACGAAGCTGGGGGTCCCGGGTTCGAATCCCAGGTTGGGTCAGTATTTATATGATGAAAATTGATACTGGCACCGGGTCTTGGTTGTTAGACGTTGTTGTGATGTATACGTTATTATAAGAGTTCCTTTTTTGCCATTTGGCTACGGAACCCTAAAAAAAACGGATATATCGATATACCACATGCTCACAAAGACTTCTTTTTAATGAAAACTGCAAATCAACTTCTTGCATAAAAAATGTTTGAAATACGATTTTTCAGATTTTTAAATTCATTGCTTGGAAAATTACATAGATGAAAAATTTTGGAAAAAGGTGATTTTGGCTCACATTTCGCTACTAAAGGATTATAACAAAAACTGTCAAAAAATATGTTTCATTATTTTTTTTAAATAACTGTTTACCACTATAAACGACAGCAAAATTACGTCTTCTACTTGCACACAGAATAACGTATTAAATTATTTTAAATCGATACTTTAGACAAATAATCGTTAATGATGAGGTTAAGCCTAGGAAAATATTAAGTATACGTACTACGTCATTATCTTTGCTGCCGTTCATTTTCAGCGAAAAACAAACGACAACAAATCGAATGTTCAAATATATATGCCACTCTTAACAACCTAAACGTAAAATAGAAATAACAACGGCGAGTCCCCATACATGTGGTGTACCTGAATTTATATTAAGTTGTGAAATTATCACAAAAATTTCTTTGTGTTGAAGACACTAGTTAAAGAACATATAGCTTACTAATTTACCTGTACAACTTGACCCTGATTAGATAATTACTAACATGTTCGAGGAGAAGTTCTTTATCCACAACACTGTAAACTTCATATTATCTGTCAAATACCACACTAGATTCTACTGTTGTTGTGTTAAAGCAGCAAAAAACTTAAACATGATTTAATATTTTTCAATGCCACATCTAGGAATTTTCAAAATCAAACAATCAAACGTCTAACTATTGGTAAAGGTTTCATAATTTCACAATCCAAGGTACGAACTTGCCATCCATCTTTATAATAGCAACGAAAATTAAGTGTTGAGAAAGAATAAATAAATTGACACTGAGTATTGTCGTGTGGATGTAACTGAATTAATTTTGCTATGAACCATTGTTCAAGGAAGTTAAGTGTGAACACCTTGCCGTGCGTTTTACTGAAAGTATCACACAGAACCCGGGCTCCTACAATATTCCTCGAAGTATCTGGATATCTATAGACACAATTTTTTCTTATCGATTATGGAAGACTGTTCACACCTATAATAAATGTAGCGACACGACACGATGGCATCGACTCTGTCAAACGTACCTTTTTCCGAACGATTTCCACTGCCACCTACCTGGAAAAACATTGCGTCCCTTTCTAACCCCTCCGAAACCCGACATCGTCCATCTCCGTCGCACTTCTATTTATGACTTATTAACTTCTCAAAGGTATCATGGCAACCCACCCCCCTAAGTGAAGTAATATAGAAAATTGTGAACTCAATTGTGAATAACTTGGAGCCGGTTTATTAAATATTGGCGTTTAGGGATCTTCATGATACTTTAATACTGATTTAATAAATAATTTCCTAAACAGCTTTATTTTAATTACTAACCGAGAATAATAGAGTATTTTAAAACATTAAATCGTTATTGTTTATTCAAGGAACAAGCCGATTGAGGTCATTGTACTTAGAGTTAAGTACTATCAATCAGTGAAATACAATAAACTGCTTTTCGCTTGGTGTTTCAAGCGTAATTTTATAATATTTTATCGCGCTAACTTTTGCGCCGTCGTTAACGTCGTAGCTTTCGGAGATGCTACGCTAGCTAATTATATAGCGAAAACAACGTTATAGTCCTATGCAGAGGATATGTTCATTAAAAATTCAAAGCTCTACTAGTGTACCTACCTATGCGCGATAGAAGTCATACTGAATTAAACGACAAAATTAAAGGAAATTGTTAATACGTTTGCAAAAATTAAATCATATACTTTAATTTTTTTTATAATTTATAGTACGTTATCCGCAATCTATGTATTCCGGTATTCTATATAACATCCAGGCATTCTATAAAATGCCTTAAGTGATCAGGCAATGTACAAAATATATTAATATTCGTAGATGCGGATCGCGGGAGGGCTTGCAAGGTAGACAGTGAACGCGTTATGTCGTAATTTATTTTGGATCAGTCGAAATCGTGTTCCATTGTAGAATTGTTTACTATTACTGTTTGAAGACAACAGAGATAAAAACTTAAAAAAAAAAAAACACTGAATAATTTCATATTACTGTTATAAAATCATTAATAATTTGTAATTATAATGGCAACAGCAAAAAAGTTTAATTTATTTTAAAAAAATACATACAAATGTCCACGCAATCCTCCATTTTATATTTTACCTGGTCTCTTAATGGCATTCCGTAGAATTCCTAAGTATTGGATACATTGCCTAGGTAAAGTATGTAATGGTTAGCTATAGATAGAATATTTTATACATCGCCTTGACGAAGCCGGCATTGCATAGAATGACTAGGTGCAATGACTGAATTATATACTTTTCCGATAACATATAAATTAATATTAACAAATTATTACTTCCAAAATTGTTACTGGGCATTAGATATTAATGAAAAACTTTTATTTGTGAAAAAATACGCAGGTATAATTTTCACAAGACTATATTTATCTCGAAAGAATTTGTTACTAAGTCAAACTACGTTCAGCCAAACACGGTGTAGAACCACAAGAATATAATAATAATATATAATAATAATGTTTTAGTTACAACGAATTAAAGGAAATTCATACTTTATTGTTTTACTAGGGAAAAATTATAAAATTTAATTACAATTTCGTATTTTTTTAAATAGCATCTTTATTTTGAGATGCGCTAGAAGCAAAGATGCTAGAAGTAAAGCTTTCATTGGTTACATACACTTATTTGTATATTTCGTAAATATAAGCAGCGTCGGTTTCCCGGCTATATCTTAAATAATAATATAATCAGCGACAAGCTCTCTGTCTATATTGTGATTATACACTTTTATAAAATTAAAGTTTATACTTTATATGTACGTATGACATCAGAGCGTAAAGCGTAACGTAACGATTTTTTTCTACGTGTTTTATTTTAATAAATAAGTTTCGTAGAGTAAATAAATTTTATGATAATTTCTGACAATTTCCAATACTGAAACGAAAATAATTAACGAGGACTTAAAAGGAAAAGATTCAGATTTTATTATTTAGGATATCCGTTATACATAGAAATCCAATAAAATAATATCCGGTAGAAAATCTCTTCAACTTTCCTGTTCATTTTTATTTAATACTGCATTTGATATGTCAAATATATGATAGGTACCATTGATAATTTTCAATATGAGTAATTTTAAACACTGTCGTTCAATATTTGTTAATAGATAGCTAAGTTTTTCCAATGCGCTGATCGAGCGATAACGGTCGAGTGTCAGCCCCTTCACTCTTTTAAGAATTTTAGGGACCTATCGACACACTTATCGCGAAACAATAGTGCATGTCTATCTGAGATTATGTTACAGTATTCACAGGTTTGTAATGTCTAGAACCTTTTAAACTATTAAAGTTACGAATTTGAAATGACTTAAACCGGCTATCCCAAGAAAACCCCCCCTCAAAAGTGTCGAAAAAAACTCCACGCCACTCCACGAATTTTTGTTTTACGAAGGCCTATTTAACACAAAACATTTGATATCATAGTACATAATCGCTTCGCGAAAAGACTTTACAAGTTTTGCACACTTGGATAAAGTAAATCTGGGAAAATGATTTACGATCTTTTTTAAAAATTAACCCATGTTTTTAGCTTTTTTAACCGATGGCGTAGATAAGTTAATCTACACGATCGGTCTAATTTCCACAACGAAATAAACTTAAATCAAATTAATTACCATAGCTTACGATAGATGGTGCTATCTATCTAACTAGTTTATATCCTTTACAACAGATAGCGCTATCACTGGAGTAGTCTTTGATAAACTTTAATTACAAAAATTTTAACAAAATTTATTAACTTTCAGATACGTAAAACGTATTATTTCAGAAAACATATTGCTTGAAATAAAAACATTTGAATGAAACTGTGTAACATATAAAGATGGCGCCACATGTATACATGTGGCGCCATCTTTATAGTTTTAATATTTTATCTCAAAAATGTTGCTTCATCGCAGTGTCCGCAAATTTTGGAGTTATGTGACGAATCATCATATAACTCTTTCTTTTTGTCGGATAAAAAACCGACAACCGATTTATACGTAATGATGTAAAAATGTATGGCCATGGTGAAATGGACGGACCCAATTAGCATATTAGCAATTTTTAAGAGTGTACAATTCTGTGTAACTAACGCTATTTGGGTACAACTTTAGCCACTTTTGTCGATAATAGCTGTACAGGAGCTGTATAAAAGAACTCGTAGTTTAGCTACTGTACTTATTTTATGTACAAACGTCGCCGAGTTGAGCTAAAACGGTTTTTAGCTGTTTCAGCAGCTTGTGTGCTGCTATTATACAACTTCGAGGGTTTAAGGTAAGTAGAAATCGAAGAGCCGGTGGTTTTGACAAAAAAATTAAAGCAATTACTACGGCTTTGGTAGAACTTACGATTTTCAGCTGAAAATGCAGCCATATAAGCGGCATGCAAAACGACCGCTCAACATCGCTAAAAGGTGGCCGAGTGTAGGCTATGCGCTGAATGGGCGATACGACTCAAGTGGCCGACCCCTTCACTTTTAAAAGCTCTTTAGATAAAAGCCGTGTATAGTACGAAACGTGTCATAAGGTAGGCGTAATAAAACGACTTGATAATCTGTAAATCCTGTTTACACCATCTCTTAGGATGCTTATTTTCAAAGGAGTAAGTTTTTGAAGTGTTAAGTTAATTTATACATACAGAGTATATGTCTAATTGTCTGGTTGTGATCTATTCGCTAAAATAAATAGCAAATTAACTTTTATGCCAAAGGTATTTTTATTCACGAAAATGCTACTAAAGAAATTCCACGCTCTTCGGCAAGTGGTCGCCCGAGCTTGCAACAGTTTGTAATTTTTTGTTTTGTTTTAACACTATTTAAATAATCAGTGCCTTACAAATCAGGCTTTATTTATGCCGGACTAATCTGTAATTATGCAGCTTCCATCTTTAACAGTATAAACCTTTTCCAACAAATAGCGACCGATCAATAAACTACGAAACTATAAACCAAATTATAACTAAATTATATAAAAAGTAAAACTAAAAGTATTTACAAATTAAAAAATACTAAGTAAATTATGATAAATGACAAAATTTCAAAGAGACGATGGGTTCAAAGTACCAAGGATGCTTGCCGCGTTGCCGCGCTGTATTGCGACACTGATCCTCTGAACAAAGTACTCCTTGCTCAAAGGATCCCCTGACAACAGACACAGCGCGACACCCAAATCGTGGACAAATGCTTTGGTATCCTTGGACCAGGGACCCATCGTCTCGACAGCAAAAGGATGTTCCAACAAATTATTTTCTGCACAATTTAGATCTTTTCAAAGGTAAATTCAATGTTTCGTTAGAAATTTTGTTAGCTGTTCAAATGTGAATATGAACATTTAACGCCTAAAGCTTAATTTAGGACTAGAAGGTGTTAGGTGTCATGGTTTTTTCTTTGTATTGCGAAATGGAAAAATGAACTTTCCTTCCCTTTTCCCCCTCTGCATTATTTTTTTACTCTGTTCCTTAAAATATGTATAACTGTAATTTTTTTGAATGTGAAAACTTCATGAAAATCCCTCTAATAGTTTTTGAGGAATAAGGGTACAAAGAAACAATTAGCCAAAAAATATTTTTTCCGACAAACTGTTTCATGTAGGTACAGACTTCAATCCACTACAGTTTTATGCTTGTTTAGATCGATATAGACATACAGTTTAATTCCTTTACTTTATACAAAAAAAAAAACAGATTTCCAACGATTATACGACTTTTTCTACCTTTAAGTAAGAATGTAGGTGTTTGAAAATATCGTTCAATACTAAATCCTTGGTAGCAACGAATCGTATTTTTCGCAATACGGATTGTAGCTCTCAACGTGTTTACCGACCGATCGCTCCCCGGAGACCGTATCGACCTCTGTTTGTTTTAAGCTGGGGAAATGGGAAATACTTTACTCTACGATATATCGAGACCTAGAATAAGTAGTGTAATGGAATTTATTTAGATTATTCTCGGACTAGTTGAGAAAAAAAATTATATAAATCATGATTTTGTGAAAAATCATGATTTATATAAGAAAATTCCTTATTTCGGACTTCAACTTTTAAAAGTGTTCGTTATTTTAAAAATGATTGTCATATTTTATTTGATTTCTTTTAATTGTGGAGCTTTTGTTTAATCACATCCAAATTCTTTATATGAAATATAACATAATACTTTCGGTTATTAATATAGTCTAGCAGCAAGCTTTTTTCTGAAATGCATATGACCACTCAGAGTTATACAGAATTATTCGGACTCTGCTTATTTTTTACCGAATTCAAAAAAGAAGGCGGTTCTCAATTCAAGTATTTTTTTTTTTAATGTTCGTTACCTCAGAAGTTTCGAGTGGGTGAATCGATTTTGATGATTTTTTTTTATTTGAAAGCTGGTGCTTCTCACACTGCATATTATAAAATATGCTAAATATTAATGGTAATTCAGTCTGTTCTCGTTATGGGGTTGTTGTTAATTGATTTGTCCCTATATCGCCTTAAGCCAAAGGAAAAAAAATTTGAGATAATTTGAAATTAAGCGTTTTTTTTTACTTAAAGTAATTTGCAAATTTAAAAATAAACTATGAATAGTAATAAAACTTTTTCATTTTGTTAATGTCATGATAGACGAGTAGTAGCGAGCCCATTTCTTGTTTTTTTTTTTATTATTATTAATTAATTACACACACAATCACAACAACGCCTAAGTCCCAAACTAAGCATTAGCTTGTATTTTGGGTACCAAGCAAAGACACCACATACATATAACAACCATGACCTGGTGCCAGTATTAATATTCATCATATAAATACTGACCCGACCTGGGATTCGAACCCGGGACCTCCAGCTTCGCAGGCAGGGTCGCTGCCCACTAGGCTAAGCGGCCGTCACGAGGTCGTCACATTTAGAAGGCCAATGCGTTTTTTCTATGTAAATAACTATCACTGACTCTGTGCCTCGGAGTACACGTTAAGCCGTCGGTCTTGGTTGCCATCAATAAACGAGTCGCAAAAATCCACCAACTCACACTAAAGATGGATTGGTAGATTAAGCTCCAAGCCTCCCTCAACTCGAAGGGAGGCCTATGCCCCTGAAGTGGCGCATCAATGGACTGATGGTATGGTATGGTATTTTGATAATTTGGTAAATTTACTATGTATCAGTATAGTATAATATGAATTGATTCTGTTCATTTATGAAGAGGGGTTCTATACTATACTGATTAAAAATAAAGATAGTGCTCAGTTTAAGCTCACATTTTGTTTTTCTCTAGGTGTAATACGTTATAGAATTGTATTACACGTTAAAACATTGTTTAAATAATTATTTGTAATGAGAATCTAATGCCAACCGTTTTGATTTAGTTTTTAATAATTTGTACCTGTTTTGAATTACCTAACTCATGCCATTGTATATATTCTAGAAGTACATAGAAAATTCAGAATTTTAATATAATAATAACACCTGGGACATCCCACATGGTGCCATCTAGTCCCAAAGTAAGCAAGTATTATGCTTATATTATGGGGTACTAGAATATTCATTTTTATAATACGAGTATATACATATAAAAATATTAGATCCTAACTTATGAAGTTGCCGTTTTGTATGAAATAAGTTAAAGTATTTTTTTTAAACATCTTTATTTCTATTATTCAAAGTAATCACCCGTGCAATCGATGCATCTTTGCAAACGCAGTGGCAGTTTATTGTTGCCCTTTTGTAAAAATCAACTGGACGGGAGGCTCTTCAAAGACATTTTGTACTGTCTCTCGGGAATTGAATTTTTTTTCTGTTAAAAAGCTATCAAAATTAAAAAAAAAGTAATAGTCGGTAGGTGCAAGGTCTGGTGAGTATGGCGGATGAGGGATAACTTCCAACGCCAACTCTAGCAGCTTGGAGACGGTATGTTGTGCAGTATGGGTCACATGTTTTCGTGAAAGAGCAGCGGGGACGAACGATTGACCAAAGCTGGTCGCAGACGTGCGAGCTTCTCCATCATTGTCTTCAGTTCTTCACAGTACACATCTGCAGTAATGCTCATGTCATTTTATAAAAAGCTGTGATGAATCACACCGGCACTAGACCACCAAACAGTGACCATCACTTTTTTTAGGGGTTATTTTTCGTTTAACATATTGCTTTGGTGCTGAGCCAGGATCTAACCAACTTGCTAAGCGCTTTCGATTGTCGAACAGAATCCATTTTTCATCACAGGTAACAAACCGTACAAAATTTCTTCATTTCTGTGCCTGCTAAGCAACGTGAGGCAGGTCTCAGCGCGTATGTTGCGCTGGCGATCGTTAAGTTCGTTACCCATCTATCAAGCTTTTTTACTTTGCTAATTTGTCACAAATGGTCAAATATTGTTTTGATGCTAACATTAAAAACTGCAGCTAGTTCTGCTGTAGTTTGAGTATCATCCGCTTCAACAAACGCTTTGAATTCATCATTGTTGACCAAAATGTCCGGACGACCACGAGGTTCATTATTCAAGTCATAATTCCCAGAACGGAAGCGGGCAAAATAATAACAGATTGTGCGTTCGTTTGTTAAGTTCTCTCCGTAAACGTTATTGAAGTTACATGCCGTTTGTGCCGCATTAGTGCCACGACGGTACTCATATTCCATAATTATACGAATTTTTAAAATGTCCATTATTTGACGACCGCTTAGCCTAGTGGGTAGCGACCCTGCCTACGGGGCTAGAGGTCCCGGGTTCGAATCCCAGGTCGGGTCAGTATTAATATGATGAATATTGATACTGGTACCGGGTCTTGGTTGTTATATATATTTAAAAAAAAATATATATAAGTATATATTATAAAGAATATTTAAGTATGTATATCAGTTGTCTAGTAACCCATAACACAAGCATAATACTTGCTTACTTTGGGACTAGATGGCGCTGTGTGGGAAGTCCCATGTATTATTATTATTATTATATTATGAGGAAAAATGTTCACATGTAAAGAAAACACAACGCTAATCAAAAAACAAAAGACCGACTTTGTAAAAAGAATGTCATGTTTTGAAAACAAAATTAATTTGAATTTGTAATTCACTGCCATTCCATTTTTTTTTTGTTTCAAATGGTCACTACTAAAGAACGGTAACTTCATTGGTTAAGGCCGAATACTTTTCAAACCCAGACACGGAACAAATAGACATGTTCATGCACACAAATATTTGTCTCAGGCGAGAATCGAACCCGCGACCCTTAGCTCCGCAGTTAAGGTCTCTAACCACTCGGCCAACCGGTCATTCAATGACTAGAATATATTTGATAATGAATAGAATATACATTATAATTTCATAAATCACAATGAACTAGACACAAAAGCTAGATACACACACAGGTATATCCAGGTAGCCAGGTACTTGGGCGGGCGGGGTCTATTTGGGCGCCGCCCTATTTCAATTGTTTGCGCCATGGCGACGACCAAATTGAATATATTAACTCAGAGAGCGTTCTCATCAACTCATTAAGGGGATCTGATACAAACTAGTTCTGACATCTGATAAAAGCTTAGGGCGATTTGATTTTGTATAACGGAAGTGTTTTTATGTGATATTGTTTTGGATGGATGTAGAGATAAAAGAGAGACTTTAAAAATGTTAGCTGTTTTAGAGGGTATGTTTTCACGGGGAGAGAAAAAAAAACTATGTTACATATATTTACATATAATATTATAATATAATACATATATTTTGTAACTAGATATCAGCTCATGGTTACGTCGATGTGGTCATTGGTATTACAAATAACACAAGCACTGATTTAACCCCAGCTTTAAGCCGGATAGTAATCATCCGGAGCTTTGGTCGTGTGAACTACACGTAATAATCGTTTTCCCAAATTACATTTGCGTATATCCACTTATTAAGTACAAAACATGGATGTTCATAGAGATACCGCGTTGTGACAACAAAAAAATAAGGCGTAAATTTTTGTGTGACACACATGTAAAATTCACGTTAAAAAAAAACAGAGTAAATTAATTTGACAGCAGTGTTTGGTTTTAATTAAGGTTTTAATAGTGTCATAAATGTCATTTCACACTACCGAAGTGACATTACGTAATTTAGTGAGATTGAAAAACGGCGCGTGTGCATTCCGGGAGGCAAAGACCTGCGCCTTGCGCACTAAAACTCGGACTAAAATTCGTTATCTTACACAAGCTAGCTAGAGTATGAATGGTTAGACGGTAAACGCAGAAGAGGGCTTCTAGTCAATTCGTACTTTTATGGATAAAAATTTAAATATTCCAAAAATATATTTTATATGTAAATTAACGAAATGTATCTTTAAAATAATGTTAATAACTTATAGTCTGTCTTATCAATAAATATATTTTGCTCATTTTTTTGATCAGTTCAAAGTATGAGACGCTACGTTTTTACGTTACGTTACGTTTACGCCTTTATTTTCCTTTTCGTTCTTTGTGTACTACTTTTCTTTATAATTATCGTTCTCTATAATGCCAATTATTAAAAAAGTCATCTTTTACGTAGTTGACGCCCGATGCCATTGATTGACTGCTATTTGCGAGTTAAAATGTTCAAACAGCATTTACCGTCCAGAAAACAGAAATCCGTCTCGTTAAACATTTTCAACGTTAAAAGTATTTTATAATATTTGAAGGTCATTTTTGAGCGTGAATCATCTTAGAGGTTGATTTAGTTGAAAAATAAGATCAGTGAACTGCTGGAAAAAAAATCAATATTCAAAAAATATATATGTAACATTTTAATAATAATTTATATCACTGCATCTTATAAAATAAAGTCCCTCGCCGCGTCTGTATAGACATACATCTACATCTGTCTGTCTGCCTGAACGCGATAAACTCAAAAACTACCAAACGGTTTGGCATATTATTGACACCAATGGTCAGAGTGATTCAAGAAAAAGGTTTACGTGTATAATTTATTAATGCTTTATGGAAATTTGTTGAAATATAACGATTACTGTTGAAGAAGTCGGATAAAATTCAAGCCGGTTGAGAGCTTTCATCGAAAACGCTGTCTAATCCTTTTGAGATATAACAAAATAATGTATGAAGGAATTGTGTGTCTTTTATAGGACTAAAGAAAAGTCCTAAATGGCATATGTCTACCTTTTATGGATAGCTTACTATACCTATTTTTATGTTTAAAAAAATGGTGCCATATAATGAGGTAATTGGAAAGCAATTTATACGGACACAGTATTAATCCTTATCAAATTAAATACATTATTTACTTTCAATATTTCATGCACATTATGATTGCCCGTTACACAATACAATTTAAAATATTATCTTAGGAGTTATCGCGAAATATATATATCGCGCAACAAACAAGGTACCGCACCGGCCGGCCAACCGGACGACGCGACATGCGTGGTTAGGCTGAAGTTATCAATGGTGTATACAAAGAAATATTGTAGTTTGTTTTTATGTATTTTTCTTTACTTTATCAAGTATTTATAGAATTGAAAATAAAATACATTTAAAATACTCCAAGTAGCATGAATTTACGTTACATTTGAATCTAAGAATAAATATATAAAAACAAACGACAATATTTCTTTGTATACAACATTGATAACTTCAGTACCTAACCTAACCACGCGTGTCGCGTCGTCCGATATGGCCGCAGCGCCGGACAGCGCAGTGCCCAGCTGTTTATCGCGCGATATTTATATAAATCGCGATAGCTCCTGCGATATTAATTTAAATTGTATAGTGTAACGGACAATCATAATGTGCATGAAATATTGAAAGTAAATAATGTATTTAATTTGATAAGGATTAATACTGTATCTGAATAAATTGCTTTCCAATTACCTCGTCATACAACACCATATTATTAAACATAAAAATAGATATAGTAAGTTGTCCATAAAAAGTAGACATATGCCACTGCGGACTTTTCTGTAGTTCTATAAAAGTAACACAATTCCTCCATACATTATTTTGTTATATCTCAAAAGAATTAGGGAGCGTTTTCGATGAAAGCTCCCAGCCGGCTTGATTTTTTCAGGCTTTTTCAACAATAATCGTCATATTTCAACAAATTTTCACAAAACATTAATAAATTATGTACGTAAACCTTTATCTTGAATTAATCTGTCCACTGGTGTCAATAATATGCCCATCCCTTTGGTAGTTTTTGAGTTTACCGCGTTCAGACCGACAGACAGACGGACAGACAGACAGACGCGGCGGGGGACTTTATTTTATAATATGTAGTGATTTTTAATTAATGATATCCACCATCTTTAAGGTACTCCGTGTACTTGTGATATCCCGCATTTACCTGTTTCCAAATATTTTTGTCATTGATAAAATCAGTAACTTTGTAGTAAGCATTTTCCAGTAGTGCGTTTTGAACGTGTTCTTTAAACCTAGACTCACGGGGGATAATTATCGATTTCGGGAGTTTAAGAATCGAACTGAAGTGCTTATGGATGATCCCTTAGTTTTTGCTAACATAAAACGTGACACTGTTATTCTGTCTTTGTTTCTGGTGTTAACATTAAAAAAAGTGAAAGTGCTTTAAACCATATGTGTGCACAGATTTGCTATATACTGTAACATTTTATTTGGTATGCCTGTCTGAATTTTGGTCCAGCATAGGCTAAACGAGTGCAGCGAACCTAGTTCTAGTTTATAAGGCCGTGATTCGGATCCGGGCGTGTACCGACGCGCTTTTTCTGACTTAAGTACGTAACTATCCCTGATTCCGTGCCTCGGAAAGTACGTTAAGCAGTCGGTCTCGGTCGCCAACAAAAGATTAAAATCCACCAACCGGCACTGGAGCAGCGTAGTGTATCCTCCAATCCCCCTCACCCTGGAGGAGGCCTAAATCCTGCAGTGGGGCATAATGGGTCGGTGAAAGTGGAAGGTGCCAAATGCTAAAAATTATTTTGTTAGGATAAGTGAAAGGCCAAACATAAAAGTAATAAATGAAGAGAAAAAAAGATAAAGAAATAACGAGCTTAAACTTAATTAGTAGGTATGCCCTAATATAATATGAGAAGATAATTAGAACTTTTAGTTCACACAACCAAAGCTACGAGGATGACAAATTTTTGTCATGCTCGTAGAATAAAATAAAATAAAATGCCTTTAGGAGTTCAATTAAAAATATTTAATTCGATTAGAGTTTTAATTTACGAATTCTGTACTAATATAATATATCTTGTCACAATAGGTGCCTTTCCTGTCATAATTTAGATATGTCCTATAAAAAATACAATTATATAAAATAGTATACCATTAAAACTGACTGACAATAACGCTCAAAATTGACGAAAGTCCAAAAAAAACGTTCATCACCTGTTTTGCTCCCATAAGTTTAATTTTCCTGAAATCATGAAATACCACGTATTTAAATTCTGTCCTACTTACACCTATTTTCACTGATTTTATTTGTAAATTGACGGAAGTTTCATAGAAATTTTTATTCCCTAATTATAGGGATAAATTTCCAAAAAAAATAAAATATTATTATATTTTATTTTTTTTATCAAGAAACATATTAAGTTTTCAACCCAAAGACCAAATAAAAATTTTCTTACATCTAACTTCAAAATGAACGGAAGTCCCATACAAACGTTCATCCTATTATTTTGTTGCCTTAGGGTTAAACCGAAAATCGTGAAACACGTTATATTAAGTTTCCAATCCAAAGACTAATTACCAATTTTCTTGCATATGACTTCAAAATTGATGGAATTCAAATACAAATGTTCATCCTCTATTTCGCTCCCTTGAAAATTAAATTTCCATTAATCTTCAAATATACAACAGGTATTTAGTTTCCAACCCAAAAGGCAATCACCAAATTTTATGCATTTAACTTCAAAATTTACTTAAATCCCATGCAAACATTGATCCCCTATTTTGCTGCTTTAAGGGCTAAATTTCCAAAAATCTTGATACATGACGTTATTAGTTTGTACCCCAAAATCCAAACACGAATTCCCATGCGTTTCACGTCAAAAATAACGGATTTTCATACGAACTTAGTCCTCTTATTTAACCCTATTTAACCCGTAGAGGTAGATTTTCAAAAAATATTTTCATAATAGACGTTAACGTCACAAAATAAACCTGATATCCAAAATTTAATACGATTAAAAATTAACAATCCTTAACTAAAATGAAAATAAAGAAAAAAACTAGTTGCCGTTATTTTTGCATAATTTTTCAGTTTGCGAAAATAAATGCAAGTTCCTGCGAATGTCTTGTCATGTTTTATTACAAAAAAGAGGAAAATGCGACACGAGCCGCAAAGAAAATTATTTTATAAACCTAATGCGGTATGCCGGCTTCAAACAAATCGCCTTTCTTTTTCAAGCAGAATATTTTGTAATTTCCTTGTAGTTTTTGTCGCTAAATTTTATTAAATCACTAGCGGTTGTTTACTATGTGAGAGTCCCGACAAAACGGCCGAGATGAAGGAGTTTAGCTGATTTTTATTTGAAATTCTAAGTATTAAGAGTTTTGAGGGTTAATTTTCATTGTAGATTTTATTACCTATTGGTTTTTACGAAAATCGTATACTCTCTAAAGTTTACGTTGTTGACATGAAAGATTATAAATATGAGAAAAGTGGAGTTATCTGTTTTGTAGTATAACAAACGTTATATAAGCGCATAATGTACTTTTTTTTTTCTTAATAATAATACTCAGGATTTTTGTTGAATCCTGAATAATTCAATTCCATTTTCTTTAGGATTCCGCAACCAAATAGCAAAAAACAGAACCCTTATTATTTCATCCTATTTGTCTGTCTGTCCGTCGGGCTGTTACACAGTCATTTACACAGAGACTATTGGCCCTATTAAACGAAATTTAGAAGGTATTATATTTTTTTAATTTTAAAATAATGAGCGAAATTAAAAAAATAAATTGTAGTGGGTCGTAACATAAGGTAACCGAGGAACGAAAAAAAAACATTCCAGCGCAAATTAACGTGTGGAATACTTATACCTGGATAGGTCTTAAAAATGACTTAGATCTTTCAAAATGCCTTTTTATTTCAATCAATACTTGTTAAGAATATGTGCTCCTAAACTCCTAAAATGTGTTTACCCCTCCCTTTAACTTTCCTACTATTTGATGGAAAATTCTGAAAAGAAATAAGTTAGTACAAATAAAAAAAAAACACTTTCAAAGGAAATTGGTTTGAATAAAATATATGTAATAGTTCTTGAGATATTTGTGTTTAAGTTTGTTTGTCGAATTTTTACAATAGACGTTCATCCTTACTACGAAACCGTTCACTGTGCCTGGTCCGACACGAACTAGCTGATGCTGTAATGGAATATTTGTACATAATTTGTATATATTCAACTAGTTTAAATCGTTCAATATATTATAACAAAACGAATATTTTCTAATATAAAACAAACAAACAATATATTATCGTTTAAGTAAGCTTCACCATTGTCAGTGACCCAACACATGATATTTGAGGATGAAGACCTTTTAAGGTGTGGATGAATGATAGGTGAAGGACTTGTTTTAAAATATGAATGTGGTAAATATTATACTTCAGGATTGTTGTCAATAGACTGATCCTGTCCACCTCTATCAAAACATTATTTTCAAATTTTTCTTTTCGAGTATTCGATTCAATTTGTGATAAAATGTGATAGTACTGTTTTCACCACTGCGAACTAAAAAAAAGAGGACACTTATGTGACTATATTAAACTTATATCGCAATATTTAAATTAAGTTACTTTAAAGTTAAAGCCGTATGCGAAAATAATTTTAAACGTAAACGTTTATTAACCGATCTAATCTCTGATGGATGCACTGGTGGGGATGGTCATTTTTTAGGGTTCCTTACTATATATGGATGGAGCGAATTCTTTATTACAAGAATTTGACATTTAGTTCGATGTTAGGACTTGGTGACGAGCACATGTTTAAACAGTCAAAGATTTTGAAATATATTTTATAGTTGGACTTCACAAAGCTGTACTTTTTGTAAAGGGTTAGTAAATATAGAACTAAAGATATATAAAAGGCAAAACAACTGCGTGTTTTTCTGGCTATCTCTGACAACGGAAAAATATTGTAATATACAAAAATCTATTCGATCTATGGATTGTTTTAAGCTGGAGTGTTTGTACGGAATGACTAAAGAACGACTTGCTCTTGAAAAGTTTGTTAATTATTTTACTAGACTTCAACTGAGATTTCTATAAAAAGGGAATCCATGTTAGAATATTTACTAAAGAACTGTCAACTTACTACACATAGATGGACACACACGCGTTTCAATACTTATGATACTCAAAACTCAAATTTTTTTATTCAAAGTTAAGATATATTTATTACACACACTGTTATTGCAAGTCAAAATGCATTTATTCTATAAAATTATGTGACACGATGAAAATATAAATAAAACAATGTAACTTGTTTAAGATGCCGTTCACTATTCTATATACCTGTGTAGGTGATATAAGCATAATTAAAATTATACGAAATTTTTTACAAGTAAACATGGTGTCTGGTAACACAAAGAGACAGCTTCCCTGAAAAAAACTATATGCTGTTAGATATAGCTTGATATGTTACAGGAAGCAGGTTACAAAATATTCTCTTCAAGTACTTTTCTTGACGGATATGATAAAATTTTGAGAACAAGTACTAAAGCCTATGAGTATTCTTAAATAATAGAATCATTGAAGTTGCAAGTAGTAATACATCGCGCATTTTTTTGAGAAATATAAAAAGTTTATATAGAAATATGTGAAATTACAACCAACCATTTATTTTTTTATATTCACATTTTTTTTTTATTTTCACAATTTAAAAAAAATGCATTTGTGTACATTTTTAGTCGGTAGTCTTTTCACCGACTTCTGCAGGTATTTAAAAAGAACGCAACAAAAATTGACACAGCACGTAAGGCAAAAGTGTGCGAAAAATCACTTACCTATTTCAATTGTCTTCTCTTTGTGATATTTAAGATTTTTAATAATATTATTTCTACTAGAGCTACTCTGACTACGACCACAAATACACGTATATAATTTATAAGACTAATTAGTCTAAATTACTCTAGAGAAAGAATAGATATGATTTGTTTTTTTTGATATGTTTAAGAATGATATTCTTTAGATTGTTTGTTAAACAACATAAAGATATGCAAATTTTGAACAAAATTTTTCTATGTCAACCGGCGAAGCATCACTCTTAAGGAGTTTTTTTTTTAATGTACCCAAAATGTAGTTTGTTTTTACAGTAGAAAATGAAAAGTCTTCTTTTCGGAGTATGTTCGTGTTGTACAGCTGTAGCTATTTTCAGAATATGTGTTTATGCGATAGGTTTTCCGGAATTTTCCGTGCCTTAAGAGTGATGCGTCCCCGCCGGGCGCGCCACGTGACTGCGCCAAGTTCCCTCTGTTGTGTTTATCAGACACCCCGTTCATCCCCCTTCACACCCTTATACGCCTATCCCCACTTAGAATTTTCCTCGGTGATTTTCCGTGAGTGTACGAAACGGGAGGCTTTCGATTTATATGTATGGAGTTGTAGAGATTCCTGGTTGGTAACCAGTTGTTATGTACTAGCAGTTTTATCGAATTGAGAAATATTGGAAGTGATGACATCTAAAAATGTTTCCTGTACACGTGTTTCGTTAAAATACTTCGGATGAGTGCCCTATAATAGTAACCACTTAATCAATTGAACTTATTATTTTTTAATGGAATTATGCAACATATTTTATAGCAGTCTCTCTTCACGAATATTTTCTGTTCCCAAGGGAATTAAAAGATTTAAAAAAAAAATCTTAGTCTTTTACTTGATAAAACCCCGGAAAAATATAAATAAAATTTTTAAATCAATATTGGGTTTTGTATCAGCACATTACATAGAATATCCAAATTTTGCTACTTTCGTTTTTGAGGTAGACCCCGTACTTAGCGAAAATGGTTTAAAACTGAAAAATTTTGTGAGCCGATGGATTTTTTTTTAAATAAAATAATTTGAAGTAAATATTTATTATCTAGACAATGACTAAAATGTAAGAAAGCTATCCTTCAGACTCATAATGATCTCTGCGGCCAAAAGATAAATGTCTCGGCCAACTCCTGGAGACCTGTTCTAAATACAAACGTATACATGTTATGAATTTTCAACCCGAAATCGGAGCATGTATTTATTTTTACATTACCACTTTAAATAAGCTGGTTATCGTTTTGTGAGCGGCCAACGCGACAATGTCTAAATAGACAAAAGATGCATTGAAGGAAAAATCCGCAGGAGGAAATTTCTTTGCGAATTTCCCACTAGATTTGTCCCTAGCCCATAAAATAACACACGAATACTTGTCCTTTGTGTACACAAATAATTGTCCCAGGCGGGAATCGAATCTTCGACCTTTGGTTTTGCAGTTAGGTTTATAACCGCTCGGCCAAGCGTTCAGTTAATTAGATACTATTTCAAATAAATGTCCGTCCTATTGTTATTATGACCTCATTACTCGCACGATGCACACTTTACATTATATCGCTACAGGCGATTGAAAATTTTAGGCAGTTTATATAGATTAAAACAAATTTTTTTACAGCATTTTTTTTCGAAATCGAAGAGGAATGCTATAAGGGTATTGATCGCTTATACTAAAGTCCAAATCGGTGACCCCAATGTCACAACATTTTCCGATCACTTTTCACCGTCATTTATTTTTATTCAAAAACTATATTTATGCTGGCTCTGGCACACGTGACATCGCACGGCCCAAATGCTTTGGACTTTCGAATGACACCAAATGTTTTCTGATTGGCCAAAACACAAAATTGTCGAAACACGTCAAGCCAATCAGATAGCGAAACGAAGCAAGTTAAATCATGTAAAATACCTTGCAATTACACGCATCCTCACCAGTAGAAACACCACCGCACCGCACTCAGGTACGCAAGTCCTTGTCCAGACTTGTATTCTATAATATTGCGAATAGTTATGTATAAGGTTTATTACATTTATTTTACTAGTAAATTCATTTTTGTTTTACTATAACATCTACTGGTCAGCGAGGCGCGGCTGAGAACATGACAACCTTCCCTTCTTTCTACAAGTAATTGAGTCAGACAGATGTCAACTTTCATAGGAAGTACAACCCCATCCCTTATATAGGTTGTTATAAGCTACGTACTTGTCTTAAATACTTATAATGTAGAATATCTATCTACTATCGATGAGTCTAGAAAATGATATCACGGGTGATGTGGTTATTATCAAACAATAAAAAAGGGCCAAGTGCGAGTCGGACTCGCGCACTGGGGGTTCCGTACAAACTTGTAGGTATATAAGTAAAAGTAAGTTTGATTTTGTTACTGCTTAACTATATAATATATAGACCTGAGTACTTGATAAGATTTTCAATTTAATACCTCAACATGTTCATGAGGAAAGGAGTAGTAAGTTCAAAATTATTTAAAATATTTTTATTATATGATGCAACTAAAAATTCATGCTTTCCGCAATTTTTATTTATCTGTGCTATAAGAAGTTGCTTCGTACCAAATTTCAAGATTCTGAGTTTACGGGAAGTACCCTGTAGGTTTTGATTCCCTTGTGAGTATAGAAAATTTGTAGCAAAAACGGATGTATCCTTTGATTGCGTCGGCTTAGAAATTTGATTTTTTCATAACTGCAAGGGATACTAAACCTAAGTATCCGATATGAATTTCAGCTTGATACCTCTACGCGTTCCTGAGAAAAGGGGTCTTGACACAGACAGACAGACGGACAACAAAGTGATCCTATAATTTTCCTTTTGAGGTTCGGATCCCTAAAAACGCTCGCTCTGATATATGCATATACGTACTATATACACACTGTACAGACAGACATCAAAATAAAGCCAAGATAAAAAGCTGATAAAGCGTGTACGGGACGGGACGATGTTCGCGTGTAAGCCAACTGTAATTATCCACAGGGACTAATGGCAAAAGGCTATTTGTCACACGTAACTATGAAATTATGAAAATATTGACACGGAAACGATTTATTCCAAAACATGAAATATAAATGTTCGATAAAATGTTATCTTTTTACATTTTTACTAATGAACAAATAATAAAAAATCAAATTTATTTTTCAGTTTGTTAAAAATACAAACTTTTTTTAACAATTTCTTCTTTTGGACATCATCATATAAAATATAATAAACAATTGCAAATCCCATATGTCTGACTGTTTTTAACGTTAAAATTTGCATTTTTAAATAGAAGATAAATCACGTATTTCAAAAATAATAAAAATAACCTGGGACATCCCACACACTTTTAGTCCCAAAGTAAGCAAACATTAAACATTCCCTATATATACATATATAGACAATTTTTACACTCAAACACGGAGCGCAGCGAACCTGTTTCAAATCTATAAGGCCATGTGGCTGTGGTTCGCATCCGGGCGTGTATATATGAGTGTTTTTTTGATTTAAGGACATTAACTATCACTGACTCCGTGCCTCAGAAAGCACGCTAAGCAGGCGGTCCCGGTCGCTGTCATAATAGATAGTGGTCGTTACAATCCACCAACCCGCATCGGAGCAGCGTGGTGGATTTAAGCTCCAAGACCCCTCATCTTGAGGGGAGACCTAAGCCCCTGCAGTGGGGTTTAAAAAGGGCTGATGGAATGGATTGAAATGGAAGCTCAGTGATTTTCGATAACTCGAGAAACCATTTCAAGTCACAGTTTCCAAAATAGCTAATGATTCTAGAGCCGCTTTGTTATTTTACGAAACTGCGTACCTAACACAAATGCCGCGACTCGTTTCATGGGACTTATTTCTTGGCAAACGAGTCAAATCCTATTTTTATGCGTCTAACTCCCTTATCGAGCTTTCCAGCCGACGGCACTTCGCCCTCAACGGTTAAATGTAACTCTTATACGCTATCAACTTTATGAAAAATGTAATTATAGGTTGTACCTTATACCATAGTTCATTACGACTTATTTTTATTTGTCGTTAGCAGAGCTTATATGAAACAAAAATATTCATAAAAATAATTAGGTTTTTTTTTATCTAAACCATTGTTTAATTCAAACGAATATATTATTGTAATAATATATTTCAATAATCAGACTTATTTGTTTTTTCACAAAATTAAAAATTAAACATAAGTCTCACCATATTTCAAACTTAACGTCGTACGCAAATCACGCATAATATTCCTAGCAACTTCTGGCAACGTCAATCTGAAAGAAAATTCGTTATAATGATAAAGATTTTTCACCTCCCACTAGGATAGCAACGCCGCAGTAATCTGTTTACAGCGGACGACTTTTTGTTTCCCAATTAAGGGGCTGATAATGAAATTTCGCCTCTTAGCGCTGTGACACCGCTCCTATTAGATTTCCTCTGTACCCTTTTAAGTGATATTTGTATCAAACTGTGTCGTTCTGAATAATATAAAATTAATTAAACTTCAGGTTTCACATTACGTTTTTTAGGGTCGAATAACTCAAATGAAAAACTAAAATTCTCAAATCGTGAAATCTAGTATTTAATTTGGCACAAGCAAATTTAATTACTTTAAAATAAAAATAAATAAAATAAATGAAAAAACTATATTTAAATATGTCCATATAAAAATCTATTAAAATATACTGTACAGTCTTATAATATATAATATATAATATTCACAAAAACCGCGACCGCTTAGCCTAGTGGGCAGCGACCCCGCCTGCGAAGCTGGAGGTCCCGGGTTCGAATCCTAGGTCGGGTCAGTATTTATATGATGAATATTAATACTGGCACCGGGTCTTGGTTGTTATATGTATGTAGTGTCTTCGCTTGGTACCCAAAATACAAGCTAATGCTTAGTTTGGGACCTAGACGTTGTTGTGATTGTGTGTGTTATTATTATTAAAAAAAATATATATATATAATATATAATATATATTATATAATATACAATATATAATATATAATATATAGTATATAATATATAATATATAATTTATAATATAAAATATACTTCAAAGTCTTAATTAAAGTCATTTATTTCTATTTTATGTATAGGTACGTGCGGTCAGCGGTCACTGAACTCCTGAACATATTACCACGTATTGCGAAGCTACAAGCTTAGTTTTTAAACATAAATTTTTAAGATATTATAGTTATGAAAACTTAATACTGTAAAAAAGAACTTTTCTATTCATATATTTTTTCATTCTTTCAGATGTCTCTAGTAGTAAACATCTTTTAAACGACTGTTTATCACGTATTAAATAAAATTTGTATGTTTATAATACTTTGTTATATATATTCATAGTAGTGAATGAATTTAAAAAAAAATAAAAATCAGTAAGTACTACTTTTACATACACTTTAAGTAAGTACATTTTTGAATTAACTTTAGTCGATGAAATTTTCTGAAAATAGTAAAATGCAAAATCATATAACCGTATACAGGTTTTATAGAATAAATCATTTTATAATTATAACACAAAACTTTATTTTATAACAAAATCAATATTACAAAAGAACCAAACGTTGCACTCAAAATTTACTCTATGATTACAAATAACGAATGTTACAAGTTTGTTTATTAAACGCAATCTCCTTCGACAACCGTTAGTACTTAAGTACGGCACTTGAGTCCGATTGTCGACATCATCATCATCATCAGCCCGTGTCTCTCCACTGCAGGATATAGGCCTCTCCCAAGGCTCGCCACCACACACGGTCCTCCGCCTTCCGTATCCAATTACCCCCGGTATGGTGCTTCAGGTCATCAGTCCACCTTGCCGGAGGACGTACAAGGACATAAGGCTCAAAATCCTAGAAGTTTGTTAGTGCAGAACGAACGAAGTATAATAAAGAAACGAGCGTATTAGCATTAGATAAATGGCTCTTATAACCAATAAATAATATCAAACAATGTCTAGGGTAGGGTGTCTAGGGTAGGGTAGTCATAAAACAATGAATAGGGATTAGGAACTAATTGCGCTAACTAGAGTCCCTCGTTTCAGACGTAAGATACTTAGTACCTTCATTAGTAGACTTAAATTGCCTTTGAGTTTTATAGAAGCCATATATGTTCATAGATTGGTGTCACGAAATGTACTTTGATAGATTTGATGAAGTTGCAAACAACTTCATTTGACAGATCAAATTGAAATTTGAAACAGAGGTTTATTCTATAACGTATTAATTTTTTAAGAAAGGAATATTTGGAAATTTCAAATTTAAGGAGGGAGGGATGGAAGGGCTTTGTATGAAAGTCTTTGTTCTTATAGTTATAAACATAAAAATTTTAACATAAATAAATAATGACGTGTTTCAGGGTTTTTGGATTTCCACATTTTAAGGGTGCGAAACAGGAGGTGAAAAGTATGGGAGTATCGGTTTTCTTAAAGGAGTGGGGAGAATGAAGACTGAAAGTTTGAATGGGTGTACCCAATATTAGTTTCAGCAAAAAGTACGTATAAACCGTTTCGAATGTTAATACTACCTAAAACAGAAATGTGTAGTCTACGCAAGCGAAGCTGCGGGCGGTCGCTAGTTAAATTATAACTAAAACGTGTGTACACGATACGAGGTGTCGTGATAGCCAAAAGCGCAACGAACCTGTCTCAAATTTATAAGGTCATAGGGCCATGGTTCGAATCCGGGCGTGTACCAATGAGTTTTTCTGACTTAAGTACATTAACTATCACTGACTGTGTACCTCGGAGAGCACGTTAAGCAGTCGGTACCGGACGCTGTCAATAGATGGCGGTCGTTACAATCCCCAACCCGCAGTGTATAGTAGCGTGGTGGATTTAATCTCCAAACCCCCTCCTGACCCTTTCCTTTCCTGGGGAGGCCTAAGCCCCTGCAGTGGAGTAGAATGGGCTGATGATGATAATGATGATGATGATGTGTATACACGGTTTTTCATTACATCATATTCTTCACGGAAGGGATGGGTAGGGAGTGGTTGGTGGACGCTCTTAAGCGTTGTAATTATTTTTTTAAATAACATAATTATACGTAGATACACAAAACTTTACGGTATAATGGTAAGTTCATTTAAATAAAAAACCGATCCGACGTTTGCGCTTTAATAAAGAGTTTTGATCTCTCGTGAAAGATAAATATTTTTTTTATATTTAATTATTTTTTTATTTATTTTGTCACGCTTATGGGCATCCACCAACCACTTCCTACCCACCTCTTTCGGATCGAACAAGATGTAACAAAAAACCATGTAAATTCATAAAATAATAAATAATAAAATGTATTAGAAACAAATTATATAAATATTCTGTTCATATTATTTGTATAGCTCGTCTATACGTTAACTGATTAACGCTGAGCTTTGATGAGACATATATTGAATAATCCGGTCAAGCCGAATGCCGTGGCACTAATGAGTTTGGGGAATTGTTGTGGGGAAATATAGTATAAACGATAAGCAGAAAAAATTATATTTCCATAGTGTACATACAAGATGAAAAATTGAAGTAATAGGATTTTTTCTATTATTATATTAAACCAATCAGTTTCACAAGATAATTTTTTTACTAATTTAATAATTTATTTCATATATTAAAAGTAATTTATTATAAATCTTTGCTACTGGTATTGAAAAAAACTCAATTTATTTTGCCTTTGAGGAGCATATATGCCAGGGTCCAAAACAATGTAGTTATTGAAATCTAGTCTTGAACATAAAGCATCCAGATTGTTTATGGAGTTCGGCATTAACTTCATTCGGCGGAACTCATACAACTCCAATATTCTGGTCTTATCTTAGTAAACAAAATCTAGCATGAATAGATTATTAAAGTATCGAGCTGCTGGGTTGAATGCATACTTGTTTTTAGGGTTTTGTACTCAAAGGGCGAAACGGAGCGCTATTACTGTAACTCTGCTGTCTGTCTGTATGTCAAGGGTGTCCAGCTTGTAAACGTAACCACTTGCAGCTTCAAAATTTGTATTTTCTGTGGAAAATTTCAACCTGAAACCGAATATTTATTCATAAATTTTATTACGTTTTTCATGGGGGTCCATCAAAAAAAAAACCAAATTTTTTTTGTAACCTGGCATGTGGGGTATAATTGTCAAGAGCTCATTATGGAGAGTAGAAATTTAATATTTTATTCTTCATTATTTTAAAAAAAAAAACAAATCGGGGAGCCGTCAAATTCGTAACTTTTAGACAATTTTTGTCACGAGGGTTTATCTCGAAAACAAGTTGAGAAATTTGAGTTTCTCTATTACATACCATATTTACTGTATTTAAACAACAAATAGCGTAAATGTCCATTATTTATGTAGCTGTGACCAATAGCAAAGTTATTTTCTTTCACAGATTCTTGCGATGTCTAGCTCGTTTTTATAAATACGTAACATCGTGTGGTGATACGCAACATTCGATGGGTGAGTCCGGCTCGCACTTGACTGGTTTTTTGAAAAAGTAATTCAGAACTCTTTAAAGGTATTCTTAAATTTCTTGTTGGTTCGAAAAAGGAGATACCTTCGTGCAAGCGATACAGTATTTAATCATTAAATCACTCCAACAAACGTAAAATGAGACATCTCACAAATACTCGTTACAAACTAGCCTCGGGACAGAGTTATTAAAATCAGCCGTGTATTCATTTCGAGTATTGAAAAGCCATGAATGGGCTCCCGAAATGAGCCCAGCAGGGTTTGAATATGAGTCGCTCTAGGGTGGAAACGCGGGGTAGGGGGTTTGTATCTAAATATCTATGTATAAATAATACGACACTCATTTGCAAGTGTGTTTCTGTGTACAGGGTTAGAAGACAATTTTTTTTATTTTCCATTTTAAATTAGCAAACTAAATTATGAGTATTTTAAATTTATTAGAGAAAGTATCTTAGGCTATGACGTAAATACACGTAAATTTAATTTCTCTAGAAAGATACGTAGAAAAAACCTTTAGAAGGCTTTCAGGATACTAATATTTAAGTAAATATTTATTTTATTACCGTATCAAGTATTACTTAAATATTTCTATAGAATTTTTTTTTATTAGGAATTTATTAAATATTTATTATAATAATAAATGAATAAATAAATTATTAATACCAGTCTGCTGAGATAATAATATTCGTATTGAATACAAAATAGTAAGTAAATGTAAGTGTTGCAAAGTAAAAGCTATGGGGAGGAACGTTGCTCGTTACGCAGCATCCGCCGGAAGTCGTCCGGTGACGTCAGCGTAGGGCACGATTTTATTAATGTTTACTCACTCGTCCCGGGTTTTTGTTATTATTCGGATGTTAGATGATTTGTGTATGGGCGGAATTTAATCGTGGAAAATGTTCTTTCGGCAATAAAATGTGTTTTACGGGTAGCGAAATTAATATTTCAGGATTATATTGATATTTGTGTTAAAGGCCTGTGGATTTATACTGTGGAATGTATTTAGTTGCGTCTTCGATCGCATGTTCTTCGCGATTCTGACATATTTCACATTATATTCATCATCATCAGCCCGTGTCTCTCCACTGCAGTATAAAGGCCTCTCCCAAGGCTCGCCACCACACCTTTCGCATCCAACTACCCCCGGTATGGTGCTTTTGCTGTATGGGAACGACAAAGAATACAATTTCCCACCGCCACCGGGAAGCGTGTCGTAAGAAGTGACTAACCTTGGTTAGCAGAAGATGGGCAGCAACATCTCTCTGTGAAACTATTTACTGCGATCACTAACCCGCCTGCCAAGCGTGGTGATTATTGGCAAACCCTCCAAATGCAGCACACAAACATATTATATTAATACCTCAATATCTAGCATACAAGATTTAGAAACAGCTTGGAATCGTGAAATGGACCTGTATTAACTTTTATTTCCATTTGGACATATAACATTGAATGCGTTTTTCTATAAAATAGCTGTACAGTAGCCTAAGAGTTAAAATGTACTAATTCCTAATGTGCCAGTACACATTAAAACTGAATAAATTCTAACTCTTCTACTCTTCTATATATTACTTTTAGGGTTGCATACCTCAAAAGGAAAAAAGAACCCTGCTACAATCATTTGGGTGCCCGTGTGTCTGTCTCTCTGTCAAGTCCATTTTTATCAGGAACGCATAAATGTATCAAGTTGAAATTCGTGACAAATACTTAATATTACGGTCATTTAAAGCTATAAACCAAGTTTCTGAGTAAATCCACGCAATAAAAAATACGGACATTTATGCCGCATATTTTGAAAATCGCAAGGTAAATTTAATACCTATAGGGTACTTCCCGTTGACCTTGAAAACTGTATTTGACTAATATTAAATTTATCAATGAAATATAATAAGGATTTATATAACAAAAATAGACAAAATTATATTCAGTTGAAGAATATGAAAATTATAAACTATTACAGTTTTATCTCTGTCTCTTTCTTGCGAAAGGATAATTACTTATTTTAAATGGCCTGACATCAAACATAAGTACGCCGTGCGGTATTGCCCTTACTGTCTAACAGGACATTTTAAATATTAGTAACTTTGTTAATAATGATTTATTTTTTTAATTCTTTTACTGTTATGATATATTTAGAAAACTTTTTCATATAAAATAATCACAGCACAAATAAAGGAAAAAAAAAAGACGAAAATCGTTAATTTGTAATCAAAGCACATTTTTTTTTAAATAACTATATAACCTTTTTCTCAGAAACACGTAAAGTTATTAAGTTGAAATTTATAACAAACACTCGGGTCTACGGTCCCTTGGAGCTATAAAAATATCAAGCTTCTAAATCAAAGCAATCAAAAAATACGATCAATTGTGGTGCATATTTTGACACTCGCGAGTATATCAAAACCTATAGGGTACTCTAGTTGATCTAGAATTATGAACTTTGACAAGAAGCAAGGTCTTACAGCACAAAAGGAGAACAGCCGACTAACTTTAATTTGTTGTTCACATAGGTATTTTTTGCGATTATCTACAAACTTACATCTTTTTACGTAATTACATAACACAAATGTGTATATTCGGTGTGCGAGTATCCTAAAGACGTCCTACATGTTATTACTAACACAAAAAAAAACTATTTCATCTTTTCAAATGCGAAACTTTCATCAAAATCGGTTCAGTTGTTCTTCAGTTAAACCGCGCTTATTCTCATGCTCCCTGGCTCCCGCGCCTAATGCGATGCACGACAAGCGATACCTGTATCAGTTAACTTTGAAACGAAATCTAACTATACAGCAATGAAACCTTTTGGTTTTACAAAAAAAGTCAGATTTTCCATTCCATCAGCCCTTTTGGCCTTATATTTAGATTTGAAACAGGTTCGATGCGGCTCGGCCTATCACGACAAAATAAATAAATACTGCAATATAATAAATAAATACTACAAATAAATAAATACTGGTAAACAATGTTATACCAAATCTTCATATACGGTAGTTTAAACACTTTTTTTGAATCTCACGTCTACAATGGCTCTAACGACAGTAATTCGCTGTTTAAGGGATTCCGCATATCCTGTTAAAAATCATTATACGTCGTGATCTTTAAAATACTTTGTTTTATCGGTATTGAAAATTAAACAGGGGTTACTCAAAACAATACTTATAAATCCAATATTTGTAACAGACAGACAATAGTTGTGACAGAAAGAGACCTAAGTCAGGTACATATGTAGCATATTAATTAAGTTGTAACGTCTCATAATTCATATTATATCATAACGTGAGCAAAATATCGGACTCAATGATTAGACAGACCATACTTCATTATCATTGCTTTTAACTAATATTCTTTAAATTTGCCCATGAAATGTAATTTCAAAGTCTTTATATTTTTTTAACATTGGAAATGTTTTTTCGATCGTGTAGTAGGGGGCATTTTCAGCTATAGTGAAATTCTACTCTAGTGTCGTCAATTCTAAAGCTACGTAAACGGATAGGGCATTAAAAGATGCATATTGACAAGATCTACAATATGGGGTAAAAAAAATTGAAATTTTTTGAAAGTTTTTAAAAAAAATTGCAAAAAATGATAGAAATGTTGCGATTTTCGGTCGACTTGCCGTCTTGTTTTGTTGATTTCTCGGAAACTAATAAAGCTAGAGTCTTAATTCAAAATACGTTCCGAGGGGACTAATTATGGTACAATTTTCAAAAAAACAGAATTAAATTATCTTTTATAGTTTAGGTTTTAGTAGCGCCTTTTCGGTGGCGATCTTGTTTAGCACGCAGACCGATGGGTCATGATGGGCATTCCTATGAGTTGTATTCATGTGAATTTTTTTTTCCTAATACGATGTTTACGTATGGGTCACACAAAATTCTTATAGCGGTTATATCGAAACATCAACTGGTGTATATTGGTTTACAGGATATAGTATTTTTCTGCTCACATTTTTGTTGTCACAACGCGTAACTTAATGACAATCCATGTTTACATGATTGATTCCTCAATTGATAACATTTGAAGTACCTAAACATACGAAAACTTTACAAAAACATATTTTTTCGAGATAACGTAAATATAATGATGTACCAAACTAAGGTACATCGATAATGCGTGGTAAAATATGGGAAAGTAATAAGAGTGATTCGCAAGGTGTCTTTTGGTTTCCCTCCCCCGGGAAATCACGGTGAGCCGCGTCGACGCAGGCTAAGCCTCGGTTACGATAAGGGTTGACAAATATATTTTTTTTTCTTTCAATCGAAATCAAGGAAATTGTTTTCTCTCGTTTTCCGAAATTAATGCTGTTCTGTCTAATATCTCTCAAATAATCTGTTGCCTATATTATTATACTGGCTTTATATACCTATTTATATAGAAAATATTAGTGGGAAGGTTGTAATTGAAATTAGTCATATAATCAAATATAAATATACACATAATATATAATATATATTTTTTTAAATATTTTGTTTGTTTTGGTTTGAACTCAGATAAGTAAATAATGAAACAAACGATTTTAATGATTTTCACATTTAAATAGATGAAATTGTGGTTCAACATATATACCTATAAGAAACTTATCAGTACGCTAATTTCAAGAGTAGAGCAATTTGATGAAAAATAATGAAGAGCGGAGTGGCGCAAAATAGATCAAAAATGTCATGAAACTGTTCATCTCAATAGTAACAAAATATTCGCCATTAATAATATTTATACAACAAGGAGACGACAATATGACAATAAGTAGGTCAGTGTGTCACCGCGATCCTGTGGTAGCGCGTGCGTCATTATTTTCAACAGATCGTAACATACGCTTACGAGTTTATGATTGTGATTTAGTGATTTCTTAAAACAATTAGACTACTGTGACTATTCAGTGTAATTATTTTCACTCAACATTAATGGTGCTAAAACTACACGTCGTCAGTTGACATTGCGCTGTTGCCGCTCTCAAAGGTCAGTGAACCAATATATATATTAATGGTGTTCTATTTTGTTTTTCTGCTAATTTGTTGGTTTGAATTTTTTTCAATTTCGATCCTAGGAATTATTTGACAGTTTCAAAATACTCCCACGAAGTAGTTTTGCCAATGTTTCTCTTTACTGTCACATAGTCATCTCCACTTTGTATATCAGTAATATCAATTTAAAAATTAAATGACACAAATCGACTAAATATTACAGGAAAAGCATACTATTCGATTTTGTTGAAATGTCGACACTTAAATAAATTAAATTAAAGGTGCGGGATCCACTCTTGTCTTGCTATTACCCATTTCAGCTACTGCGTCGTTACTCGCCTCAACTTCAGAGCGATCGAGAAGAATGGCCTGACATGTATGTATTATTACACCACTAGAATTAAATATTTTTTTATTATTAGAAAGTTAATATAGGAAATGTTTGCCAGTACAGTATAGACTGTTTATATAAGGGAATCAGTATTATAATTAAAATTTTAAAAAAAATTAACTAATGTGAATTGTAGAAACCGTATGAGCGGAATCTCAAGCAAGAACTAAATAAGACGTAAAAAAATATTTCGATAATATTATGGACTGAAGTATATAATAATGCAGTTTGATATAGGAAAAAATGAAACTATAAATTACTAAGAAAAAAGTTATTACTTAATTCAAAATAATCACCCACGTTCTTCACCCACTTCCGTCATCTAATAGGAGATAATGTTTTTGTGGTAGATCGCTAGAGAGGAGAACTCACCATGGTTCGTAAAGGCGATTTCTACTGTTTTTCGGGAATAACATTTCTTTCCATGAACAAAGATGTCTAAACTGTCTAGAAACTGGGGTGTTCGGCTGAACGTAGTCCAAACTTACAGAGCGTGTTTCGTTTAGTTCGGTACACCCCGTTTAATAACCCTTAATATTGTGTTATTTGCTTTTAGACTTAATTAATTAATATAAAAAAAATGAAACAACTTAAAAATATAGATATTTATTACATAAAGTCCGATATTTTCTTTATGCTAGTTTTAAATTGCTATCGTAAACTAAAAATATATCAGTCTTTTTGCTGCTGTAACGAAAGTCAATGTAATATAAACAAACGATGCCATTTGGTATCATTTGCATGACGCCATTGCCAGATCTCATGTGCGTGACGTCATTTACATTACACATTTCTGGGAGAACCGTCATCTCAAACATTTGCAATGTTAAACATAAAGGCATTCATAGAAATCACTTCAATTTACATCGCTTCAAAACTTGACGTTGTTCTGTGGATATTCCGACGTGTAAGAAGAACAAAAAAAAGCTGTACAAAAATTCGAAATATGTATATCAGTTGTCTGGTACCCATAATACAAGCTTTGCTTAGTTTGGGACTAGATTGCGCTGTATGGGATTTAGGTATTAATTATTATTATTTTGTTGAAAAACACCTATCGATATTAAATTAAAAATATGTCCCATCACTATTGAAGTAGTAGATAGATCCAGGATACGTTGTTGAATAGACTTTCATGTGATGAATCGCGTCCGCTCATCCGGAACTATATCCCTGTCCATTGAGTTTGCACACAAAGGATGAAGCAGATTTAGACAGCCATGGAAATACGAATTTAGCCCCATACTCTATATATACACTTAATAAATAATCATTTTATGTCAATCCTATTTAGTTATAGAACGGTAAAATGAATTATGATAAAATCACTGTACCAGATTCGACGGCATCATTGAATCTGTTTGAACGCTTACAACTTATGAACCACAAAAGACACCTTGCGACAATCGTAGGTCAAGTGACAGGCAAAACTTTTTTTGTCCTTTTTTGGTTTATATTTTAGGTGCGGGTGTTTTTTCTTTACAAATTCAAGCATATTCAATTCTGGATTATAAATACATACATTACTATAATACGTATAGATCGGTTGTCACTATAGCTTGTTATAGGCCAAATTTCATTCGTACAAGAACAAATAATTACTCTAAAATGCCTATCTTTAATTAGCGGACCATGCGCAGTGACACCACATCCATATTATAATTTAACTATATATGTTTTCGATTGACCGATAGGCTAGTCGAGTGGTCGGAGACACCGACTGCGTAGCCAGAGGTCACAGGTTTGATACCACCCACGATAAATATTTGTGTGCATTTTTGTACTACCTGTTAAGTAAGTACTGTTAAGGACGTATGTACAAAAAGTGACAGCTCGAAAATAGGTTTTACTTGACAGCTTGCTTACTACTACACGCGCATCTGCACCAGAGGCAACACATACTTGGCTCTATACCAGAACTAATTAGTCTTGATCATTATTATTTTTATTTATTTAAAAATTAGTTTTCTTTTATGTCAAGTTTTTAATGTTGCTTTATTTTATATAATAACTAGCGATCCGCCCCGGTTTCGCACGGGTAGCAGAGCCATAATGTTTTTACGGTCGTAGTGTCGTATCAGCTTGTTGTGTCGAACATGTGGACTGGATTTCATTACATTTAAATGTAACGCAAGTTCGTCCAACTTGGATTATTTTTAATGTATTTTATTTCGAATTCTATAAATATATGAAAAAGTAAAGAATAAATACCTAAAAACAAACTAAAATATTTCTTTGTATACAACATTGATAACTTCAGCCTAACCACGTGTGTCGCGTCGTCCGGTATGGCTCCTAAGATATTGATTTAAATTGTAGAATACAAACGGCGATCATAATGTTCATGAAATGCTGAAGGTAAATATCGTATTTAATTTGATAAGGATTAATACCATATCCGTATAAATTGTTTTCCAATCACCTCACCATATTACATCATAAAAAAAAGTATAGTAAGCTATCCATAAAATATAGACATATGCTATCGCGGACTTTTCTTTAGTTCTATAAAAGAGACACAATTCCTCCATACATTATTTTGTTATATCTCAAAAGGATTAGGCCGCATTTTCGATGAAAGTTCCCAACCAGCTTGATTTTTTTCCAACTTCTTCAACAATAATCGTCATATTTCAACAAATTTTCTCTTGAATCACTCTGTCCATTGATGTCAATAATATGCCAATCCGTTCGGTACTTTTTGAGTTTGTCACGTTCAGACAAACAGACAGACGCGGCGGGAGACTTTATTTTATAATATGTAGTGATAACAATAATACCTGGGACATCCCACACAGCGCTATTTAGTCCCAAACTAAGCAAAGCTTGTGTTATGGGTGTGGGTTAAGATGTCTTTTAAAGCTCCATAAAAAAAATTATTAGACAATACTATACTGTGCCACAGTTATCGTATGAGGAGTTTTGCAATACGAGTGCATTTTGTTTGTGATACGTGGTGATGGCGAAACCGAGGTCCCATTGAATGAGGTGACCTTTTCATTTCCCATTTCGTCAAATTCTACTATTTTTGATTCTGGACCGATTGTTTTCAAAATCAATGTGTAAGAGTCTGTATGGTCTTCGATTACGAATCTGTGCTCAGAACTAAAAAAAAATTACTGCCTTTGAATCTGTTTTAGTTTTTGAACTGCTTGCTTTCAAAATCGATATCTATGGGTCCATGTGGTCTCCCTTCACAAATCTGCGGTCAAAACTGAAAATAGTGTCTGCCATTTTGAACTTCTTTCTTTCTGGGCCTAACACTACTAAAATAAAGTCTGTTTCGTATAGATTAAAATTTTATTATTATTTGGTCCACATTACAAAAAAAAAAAACAAGTCTGTATGCGTTATTACAACAAAGATTAATACTTTTGTCAATACAGTTACTATTAACACGTTCTTTATGACATCGAAACTTGTACCGCAATGTTGTATTTTACAGTACTAAATCTTTTTACTTTACACCAATCACAAGCGAGCATTCTGTTTGCACCGCATGCGTAAACCGCAAAAAGCAACCCGCTCGCGCCCTTAGCTCCCACCATTATTTATTTCTGTAAATAGAGAAACCGCGCGAACACCCCTGTTTTGACTAACTTGCCCTTCAAATTTCACGATCATTCAGACCGCCTTCTAAAAACATTATAGTTTAAAAAAAATAAGAAACTTGCACTTTAATACTAAATCGATCTATAAAGAAGAAAATAACTTTTGGAATAAGAATAAAGTGTTTAATGAGGAAAAATAATGTTATTGTGACAAAACGTGGGGTGCCCGATATCAGTTGTTTTAAATATTTCATTGCACTCCACGATTTTTCACAATAACATTAATTTTCTATTTTTTTTCTACTTATTTTCTTTTTTAATGTTCGATTGTCTATCAAAGTCGTATCAAAGTGTAATTTATAAATTTTTTTTAATATATTATGATGGAGCTGAAAGACAGTCGAGGGAACTCCTCAACGACTGGCAGCAATTACCTGGTGTTTGGACTTGATTCATTTCTATTGATGAGATCTTTGCACCCATATGGATTATAAGTGCCATTACAGGTCTGATGATGGAGACCATACACAATCGAGGGAACTTCTTAACGATTTACAGCAATTACCTGGTGTTTGGACTTCATTCATTTCTATTAATGAGAACTTTGCACTTATATGGGTTATAAGTACCATTACAGATCTGATGATGGAGACCATACACAATCGAGGGAACTCCTTAACGATTTACAGCAATTACCTGGTGTTTGGACTTAATTCATTTCTATTGAAGAGAACTTTGCACTCATATGAGTTATAGTGCCATTACAGGTCTGATGATGAAGACCATAAACAGTCGGGGGAATTCCTCAACGATTTACAGCAGTTACCTTTTGTTGAGCTTCCGTCATACGGTTGAATATGCCAAAATGTTCAGTTCGCACAAAAATAATAATTAAGATTGAAGTTTTACATAGGAATACCACTGCCTACTAGGCATGCTGATGCGTCAATTTGACACTGAATTTACGTTGCGTAATCGCGGTGCTGTCTCATTAGAGTAGCGCGTTTAGTAGCCCCATTTATACTAAATAGAAATAAGTTACAGATGCGTTCAACTAAAAATTTAAAAATAAAATAATTTAAAAATAAAATAAAAACCGACTTCAAAAACATAAACTAAAAAGTTAAAAATAAAATTTTCACTTTAAAGAAAGGAGCATTAACAGGCGGCATATAGTTAATGAAGTCGGTGCCAACTCAGACACTTTAAATGGGTACTTACTAGGTAATAACAGTTACAACAATTATATATTTATAACTGTAACAAATATGGAACACAATTTAAAGTGTCTGAGTGAGTAGGCACCGACTTCATTAATTATATGCCGCCTGTTAATGCTCCTTTCTTTAAAGTGAAAATTTTATTTTTAACTTTTTAGTTTATGTTTTTGAAGTCGGTTTTTATTTTTTACTTATATTATTTTATTTACCATATTATAAAGCATACTGTGCGTTGCGGCTACCTGTCAGTATAACTCTTACACCGCCCTGCCCACACACATACATACTACTAGAGGTTGGATTCAGTCCTGTCATGTGTCGAATCGGATATATTACTCCTATATTGTAGTAACTACAATAACGACGGGAAGGGAGTCGATAATTACTGTTCGTGCCTAATAGGGCGAAGAACAGTCGGCACATGTTCACATATAATAAGCATTATATGGTATTTGGGGTGGGCGAGGCATCAAAATTATATATTGTTGCCAGCAACTTTTTTAGATGATATAATTGTTGATCTAGATTATTAGTTCAATGATAATTTTTTTTAAATTATTTCGACCTACGCAATACTAGCCTTTAATTATATTTTTTAATAAGAAATCCAAGAACAACATGCCTACACTAGAAACAGCATGGAGACGAAGCCTATGCAAAACCTGCAATTTTTTGGCCAGTCTTAAGAGTAAGTTGGTGTGCAAGCGGCGGTGGAATATAGAGACTGAAAATATTCCTACAGATTGGACCAAATCAACTATAATATTATTATATAAAAAGGGAGATAGAGGCGAAATAGCGAATTATCGACCAATCAGCTTGATGTCGAATATCTATAAAGTTTTCTCAAAAATAATTTTGTTAAGAATCACATCTACACTTGACGAAAACCAACCGAAAGAACAAGCGGGGTTCCGTAGTAAATACTCAACAGTAGATCATATACATGTTCTAAGACAAGTTCTACAAAAATACAAAGAATACAATAAAAGTTACTACCTGGGCTTTGTAGATTACAACAAGGCCTTCGATTCCTTAGAACATGAATACATTTGGGAAGCATTGCGTTCTCAAGGTATACAGGAGAAGTACATACGAATATTTAAAAACATATACCCAAAAAGTACAGCCCAAATCAGGCTGGAAGCAACGGGAGAAGAGTTTCCTATAGAAAAAGGCGTCCGACAGGGTGATCCAATCTCACCCAAGTTGTTTTCAGCGGCTTTAGAGATGATATTCAAAAATTTAGATTGGAATAAAAACGGACTCAATATAAACGGTGAAAACCTAAATCACTTACGTTTCGCGGATGATCTAATTTTATTCTCAGAATGTCCAAGAAAACTAGAACAAATGCTGCAACAACTATCAGATCAAAGCATAAAAGCAGGACTTTCAATGAACACAACAAAAACTAAAATTATGACTAATGCTTCTCAGACATACAACATCATTATAAACAAGGAGAAAATAGAATACGTAGATGAATATATATATCTAGGTCAGTTGATAGCCACTCGGGATACTATGCAGAAAGAAATTGACAGAAGAATTGCCAACACGTGGAAAAGATTTTGGTCTCTTAGCGAAATAATGAAAAACAAAGACATGCCAATCAAAGATAAAAGAAAAGTTTATAACATGTGCATTTTGCCATGTTTAACATATGGATGTCAAACATGGACCCTAACAGAGAAACTAACTAACAAAATAATCGTATGCCAAAATGGAATAGAGAGAAGCGTAATCGGAGTAAGAAGAAAAGATAAAGTAAGATTAAACAAAATTAAAAATATAACTAAATTTAAAGAAGCTAATAAAGTATGTAAAACACTTAAATGGAAGTGGGCAGGACATATGCTAAGAGATGAAAACGAGAAATGGACTAGAATAATATCTGAATGGCACCCTATGGATGGCAAAAGAAGTAAAGGTCGACAAACGAAACGTTGGGAAGATGACTTCAAAAGAGTTGCTGGTCCAGAATGGATCAGAATTGCAAGAGACAGAGATAAGTGGAAGTCTTTGGAAGAGGCCTTTGTCGAAGGACAAGCTGTTGTTGAAAACCGATCGTCAGTAACAAATATAATACCCATATAGTATTGTAAATGTATGTTGTATTGTAAACTATGCTAAAACAGCAATAAAGGCTTATTTATTTATTTATAGCATACTGTGCGTTGCGGCTACCTGTCAGTATAACTCTTACACCGCCCTGCCCACACACATACATACTACTAGAGGTTGGATTCAGTCCTGTCATGTGTCGAATCGGATATATTACTTTTATATTGTAGTAACTACAATAACGACGGGAAGGGAGTCGATAATTACTGTTCGTGCCTAATAGGGCGAAGAACAGTCGGCACATGTTCACATATAATAAGCATTATATGGTATTTGGGGTGGGCGAGGCATCAAAATTATATATTGTTGCCAGCAACTTTTTTAGATGATATAATTGTTGATCTAGATTATTAGTTCAATGATAATTTTTTTTAAATTATTTCGACCTACGCAATACTAGCCTTTAATTATATTTTTTAATAAGAAATCCAAGAACAACATGCCTACACTAGATACAGCATGGAGACGAAGCCTATGCAAAACCTGCAATTTTTTTGGCCAGTCTTAAGAGTATGTAGGTGTGCAAGCGGCGGTGGAATAGCGATTGGTAACCGTATAGTAGGTATGCTTAGTAATAAAGTAATATTGTACAATAAGTAACATTTACACTAAAAATAACATTTCATTATATGAGATATAAAATAACTCATAGTTATTTCCTTGCACTGTTTCATGGTTGGTGCCATACTATAAAATAAAGCTATTGATACGACCTTTAAAATGACATATACCAACTTGATACAACCTGGGTACGCAGCCCATACAAAGATGCCCATTCACTTTTACTTTCACCCACGTCTCAAGATTGATTGAGTTCAACTTTACCATACGTACAGCATTTGATCGGAGAAAAACAAAGACGTACACCCGACCTTTCAATAGCGCTCCTCGGAGCGGTCTGAAGCACGATGCCGTGTGCGCTTGGTTTTATGCTGTCAGTGTGCTGTCAGTTCATACAAAATAGTATGGCGAAATTTCGGTGAAATTGCATATTATTGATGATTTTTTTCTGCCACTTTTCCGTTTATTATCAAAATTTCCTCTAACAGAAAGAAAGGATGAAGTATTAACAGTACTGAAATGATTTTTTAATCTCAAAAAACCTTGTGATGATGGTGTAATATGTACCGAAAAATGTTAATTTTCCGCGATTTCGGCAAAAGTGGGTTACAAAATAATATTTTTTCAGTGTGAAAGAGTGTAAAATATGCAAATGTTTTCTAACACAATTGTAAATTAAGAACTGATCTTTATTTTAGAATTAGGTTTATGACCATATACCTTTCCAAACTTCCTAAAAATGTACCTAAACATGCCGTTTTTTTGTAATTGCCCCCTTAAGTGCCTGGATGTAAAACATCTGTTATTCGTTGTTGCCCGTGGTTACGCTCGCGTGGACTACACAGTTGTACTGCAACCACTTTTTCCGGGTAAAAAATAACCTATATCACTCTTCACCTTATAAACTTTATCTAGGCACAACCACTTCCGGTACAACTGTGTGGTCCACGCGAGCGTAGCCACGGGCGGAAAACTAGTTTGAAAATAAAATATAGTCCATGTTACTCACTGATGATGTAGCTTTCTATGGGTGAAAGAATTTTCACCATCAGTTGAGTAGTTTTTAATTTTATCAGTAACAAACAAAAATCAAATCTTTCCACTTCATAATAATAGTTTAGTTATAGGTATGCATTATTAAAAAAGTTAAGTATAAATATATTGTATATATATAATGCACTGACTTATCAGTTGACTTGTATCCATATTAGTTTGAAACTAGATAACCTTGTGTGAAATGTCACAGATATTATTTTATTCACTTACATTTTATTATCTTCTCAATTAATATCGTATCTGATAATAATCTATGTTATTTTAAATGTCACTTTTTTAATGTCACTTAAGAAATCTGGCAAAATCTAAAAAAATCTCTTAAAAGATCCGTGACACTTAGTATGTAAATATTTTTGTCTGCTGCAAATTTTTCAGCTTTATAAACTCCGAACGCAGACAGAGGTCTGTACTACAACTATAAATCTAGTAGTTAGCATAATCCTGTGCACGAGAGTGTCGTCGCTGAAAATAATCTCTAACGGCTGAACTCCGCAAAACATAATGAAAAATTATAGCCTCTCCGTTCGCTTAATACACTGATCACTTTAAATGAACGTTGGTGTCGTCGCGCGTCGTTTGCTTACACTTCGTGCGACTATACACATATTATATATACTTTTAATGAAGTATTTTATTTATGGACATGATAAAGTATTTATCTGAAGCAGAAAATCGACGTGTTTGTACGAAGTTACTACTATTTATTGTTGATATTGTCGCTGTGGAGTGGGTGATCATAAAGATACAGTACGATAATAACTGGCACAATAAAATAGGTCAAACTATGTAGACCACCTGGTAGTAGAATCAGTTTCTGCTGCGCTGCAACTGGCATTGTAATCACTAACACTATAATTTTTATTGATTGAGTGAGTCATATTTGATTCATTGTTGTTGCCACTGCTCTTGGAAAGTTTTGTGGTATCAAGTATTTTGTACAAATACTCTCCTTTGCTTCCTTGTGAATTCTTGATCCATAATTTTTGGGTCACAAGCTTATTATTAATCCCATTCTAATAATATAAATAAATATTAAATATAAATATATATAAAATGCTCCGAATTAAATGAATTCTAATATCTGCTCCAAGTTCAGTTGTTTCTTGGCCTTCGTTTCAAGTCCTTTTAAAAACTCACCCGAAAGAATATCTTCATCGTTGACATTCAAAAAATGTCAAAAATATATGTTTCTCTAAAACGGCTGAGCCGATTTTGATGCGGTTCTTTGTATTAAATAGGTATTTTAGAACATGCTCTTATAAAAGATTAGTAGACCACATGGGGAGCTGCAATAGATGAGGTCATTTAAAACGCCTGGGCTAATAATTTTTATCGTGGTCTTCTTGATTACGTAAATACCACTTCAGAACAGGTTATTGCATATGTTTTACTGTTATAAGCCACCAAGAAGCGTTGCAGTTTAAGTGTATCTCTAAAACAGGTGCGACGATTTTGAAGCGGTTTTTTTATTACGTAGGTATCACTCGGAACTGGTAAATATATTTTATTGCTATAAACGTACGCGCAGCAGTAGAGATGTTTCTTCAAATCGGCTTTTGCATAAGGATCAGTCTATAAACGTCCCACTGCTTACCACATAATAATCTTTGAAAATTATAAATATAAAATTGTTCGTATGTCTGTGCGTTTGTGCGGATTTAAATTCAAATAATTTAAAGCATTTTAATGAAACTTATTTCTTTATATAAATATATATTCCTTATTCTTTTTCTCGAAGCGCTATAAGCTAATTTAACTTTCTGCCTGTCTGTCTCTTTGTTATTTCAATCAGCTGACCCGATATTGATGAAAGGTACAGAGATAGCTTCAAACCAACATAAGTTACTTTTTACAGCGGAAATACGTCTGCAGTTTTGTTCCCTTTCCGCGGCTAAGCCTTTAAACAGATCTATAAAAAAAATATTAAAATTTAAATAAACTTAAAATTAACGTACTTTACAAAAATATTCACGCATTTGTCCTAAGGAGATATTTACTTCAATAAATTCAAACATTTATTTCTCGGACAATCATACGTACTTATAAATTTAATGACCTTACCTACCTTAAGTGAAAAACTATAATATTATAATTATACGAAGCTTCTTGTCCGAGGTGTATCTTCCAACCAAAAAGTACTTTTGGTAATTTCTTCTAAAAAAGTTGTTTGTGTAGGAAACTTTAAACGTAATGACATCAGATAGAAGTGTTGCCATGAACAGTGATTCGTATTAAACTAGATTATTGTAAAAGCTTTAAAATAGTGATAAAAGACGCTATGCGATCATGGTATACAATACTCTTTTAAAAGTCACGAACAATGATACAGTATAACCGTACTGCAAACATTTTCTCATAAACTTTTTTGCATATAAATAGTTTTTAGATTGAATAATTTATTTTTGTCTTTTCACTATGTCACTATAAGTACACGTACTTATGTTTTAAATTGAGCCATGGGAACAAATAGAAGGGCAATAATAACCAGTATCATGTTTAATTCACTTAAATATTACAAATATTTGCTACAGTTCCGTTTGTATTGTATAGAATACCGTAGATTACGTCTTATCAAATTATACAGTAGGTAAGTATGACATGTTAAAATTTATCTCATGCATAATATACTTTTGCATAACAATACTTCATAAATGATCTTATTATATCCTTATCACTTGCACCGTTGCTTCATTCTTCAACTGATTGGCCATTCATTTAGACGTTTCCATTTTATTATTTTTTCCCAGCTGTTTAAATTCTATGATGGCAGAAATTAAGTATAAATTTAACAATGAATACTTAAGAAATATGGTACAAGAAATCGTCGACGAATTTAAGCTGAAAAACGTTGTGGTAAAACATAAAACAGGCGTAGCCAAAGGTTCGGGATATTTAAGTCAATTACATCGTTTTGTAGTGGAAGGCAAACGGTTCGATGAAACTAAACAACTGCATATAATTGCCAAAACCAAACCGCAATTGGATCATGAAGTATCCTTCATGGATGCGTTTTGGGAAGTTGAATTATTAATGTATGAACATGTTTTACCAGAATACGAAAAGGTGCAAAATAACTTGAATACGAAATTACTATGGCCACGTTGCTACGGTGTCAGAAGAGAAGGAAAAATGATGATCATTTTGCTAGAAGATTTGTCTTCGAAAGGGTATGATATGTGTCGATTGGGTCGTTCCCTAGATTTCGAGCATGCAAAATTAGCATTAGAACAATTAGCTTGTCTCCATGCGAATTCTTTTGTTTTCGAAAACAGAAATCCTGAACTTTTTCAAAATTTTTTAGAAGAGCGTAATCAAATCGTAAGGTTCTTTGAGTTCATGGATTACATGGACCCTTCCATAGAATTCGCAGCAAATAACATCGACGATGAAGAATTTCAGCGTGTCCTGAAAAAGTTTCGTGACTTCGATTTTAAGAACAAAGTACGACATCTGATGGACGGCCGTAACTACAAACACGCTGTCATCTCACATGGAGATGTATGGGCAAACAACTTGTTGTTCCAATACGAGGTGAGATTTATAAAGGATTCATACCTTTATTGGGGTTCTGTACTTTAAAAGATAGAAACGTAACTGCTATAACTTGGGGTCAGTCCCAATTGGGGGGCCCCCAACTTTGCTGTCAGTGTGCATGTACTCTGTTTATCTCTCAGTATTATTTTTCCGAGAAAACCTTTGTATTTGATATTTCAAATACAAAGGTTTTCAACCCCATGAATCTTGTGAAAAATTCAAGGTTCTGAATATAATTCAAGGTTCTAAATAGGTTTTATGGTATAACTTGAATAATATGTGTAATAATTGACAATGTTGATTTAAAACAGCAACCTACTCAGCATTAAGCTGCAATAAACTGTGTCTGTTTCTGGTCCAAAACTAAAACTGTAAATGAAAAACATAATTGTATGTAAGCTATTTGACCGTAAATGTGGTCAAAAATTTCTTGTTTTTTTCTTTCAAATTTATTGTTAAGATAAGTAATTGACGTGGCTGAGTGTTCGACAGAATCAAAAGGCAATAAAGAAATTGAATTGAATTGAATAAGGGCCATGAAAAGATTTTTCGTGAGAAGTATTGTCACACGTCATCAATTCCTATGAAGTACTTCACGATGATCTAAAATCTCGATGTTTAACATAAGGGAAGTCTCATAGTACAAGTAAAAGGAAAAAGAATTGAAAAGTAAAAAAATATTAATTTACAACTTCTAATTTTAAGCGAATTTTACAATATTTTTACAATGCTTTGACATTTCAACGTTTCCGTTCTCATATCAACGAAAACGGAAAACCCAGGGAAAGAAGGAATCTGCTATGTCTTTGGAAGTTGAAGGGCTAGAGAGGGGATACTGGTAACAATTGATCTTTGGTAGAGCTACAAATCCTATCAATTTTTTTAAAATAATTGCATTGATTTTGAAAAAATCGAAAAAAAAACATAATTTTTGGGGTAAAAAATGGTGTTTGAAAATGCAGCTTTTTGAACACTTTTTACTGAATTATTTCAAAAGTGTTGGTATATTAGCAAAGGTTTATTCTCAAACACTTTTTTCCAAAAATTGGGTGTCTTTTTTTGAAAAAATATGACTTAGAAATTGGACATGCATGGAGATTTTTGATGTCTGTAAATATAGTTTGTATGCGTTTTATATTAAAAAAAAAAAAAACATTTTTCAGAGTTCTATCTTGATTAGTGACAGTATGTTTTGCACTTGGCTGGTTTTTTTTTTGTAGTGGTAGATTATAAATTTGTCTTTAAATGACGTTGAATTTAAACCTCACTTTCCAACCAATTTCACAAATAACTTCGTAGTATTTGTCAACCATTTCTGGTCGTTTGAAAATTTACCTGTACCATCATTTGCCTGAATGAAGGTATAGACAGACCAATTTGGACATTATTATTATTTATATCTTTAATTATGTTGCAGTACTAATAGTTTGTTGCAAAAGACGTCAAGGAAATGTGAAATAAAAATGTAGTAAACATCAAAAATCATATAAACATATGATAAGATAAAATTAAATTATAAAATTATATGGCGTGATGATTAGTCATTTTAAAACCACAAACAAAAACATTTGTTTTCTGTTTGTCTATGCGAAAAACATGGCAATGTTTTTATTTAATAAATATTTTTTCGTATTAATTTCCAATTAAAATTTTTCCTATATCTGAAAGCAATTTCATGATCCAATCCCTAATATTAAAATGTAAGAGATATACACCATGCTGTCGATATTGTATATATAGGTAAAATCTATATAAAGTAAAATACACATTCTAATAGTTAGTTGTTTTTTTTTTCAGAAAGAAAAACCAAAATCCGCAGTATTATTAGACTATCAAATATCAAGTTATTCATCTCCGCTGTGCGATTTATATTATGCTTTATTCTTAGCTGTGGACGAGACCACAAGGGAAAAGTTTTTTATGGATTTAGTAGATATATATTATAAAGCTTTACAGCGACAAATCATCGACCTTGGTGAGGACCCTGAGATCATTTACTCAAATAAACAATTTCAACGAGACCTTAGAATTTTTTCTTTCACCGGGATGGCGCAAACGCTCTTGATGCTCCCGATCTTCGCCAATGAAGCTGAAAAAGTGGAAGCAAGTCAGAGGCAAGAAATGGTGCCTGGCGAAACTTTCTTCGGTGTTCCTATTGCATCTCCTTTGTATGTTAGCAGAGTATTGCAGATGGCAAAAGATATAAATAAACATGGCCTCGACGCACTATGGTCGTGTTGAGTAATTTATATTTCTTAAGAAAAATAATCAATTGCACAACCATTTTAATTATTCTTAAATTTATTAAATTAATTCTTTTATTGTTTAAAATTGAAATAATTAAGAAAATAAAGAACATGTGGTTTTTTGTCATTTAATGTGTATTTAAACTTTAATTACATTTTAGACATATTGACGTCTTACTGATTGATTGGCCGAGTAGTTAAATACCCTAGAACCAGAGATCGCGGATTCGATTCCTGCCCGGGATAAATATTTGTATGCAAAAATATCGATACACGTATACAGTATGGATGCCATCATTTGTTTGTCCCAAATTTAGCGTGTTGTACTGATTGTTTTCTTGACTTTTAGACAACAAGTGCAAGAAAAAATGTCATACATGAAAAACATGAAAAAGTAATTAATTCCCTGTCTCGTCAACACTGCACAGCGTACGCGTAACGTAACGTAGGTAAACGGTATACCTACTAGGTATGCCGCGTCCGCACGCGCGCGCCCAGCTAGCGATTGCTTACATGCTTATTTGTGAATAATATGCTTTAGACTTACCAAAAATCCTCGGTTTTGTAAATCACACCAGGAAGGATTGATAATTCATTCATAATGGTGTTACCACAAAGTCACATTAATCCACAGAACACACTATTAACACAGGTTTAATTGACAGTTATCATACTAACGTCGTCGTTTGTATTATCTTTTCAGATACTAATTTTTAATTTGTTTGGTGAGATGAACAATTCTAATTAAAAAAGTATTTAATGGAATAAATGTTTAAGTTTTAATTCCAAGATAATACAAATATTTTTTTTAATACGCCGCGTGAAGTGAAGTAGGTAATTACTGGCTCTTGAATTTTCTGCGTGATGTCCATTTTGCTTTAGACATTTAGTAACTCGTCTAATTAGCCTCGTACACTATTCTCAATAATTCACCTTCACTATTTTATTCACGAAGTGTTTGAAAGTACATTGAGAAAGAATACGACAAACTGAAAACAGCTGATGAAACCTTTGCAATGTCATGGCTTAAATGCTCACAGTCACGGTCACTGTGCGCCTAATTACACAACATAACATACGGTAAGCCGCGCCGCGCTCTGCTTCACCTCACAGCGCCGCCGCCACCCACCGCAGTCGCTTGCTTCGACGTCGTCATCGACGTCGAAGCAAACGAATTTCCGGCTTTCGGCGTGTGCGACGCTGTGACTCGGCGGTCATAATGCAATTAAAGTTGCATGTTTATTTGTAAACCAAGTAGTATTAAAAATTAATTTTCTCGAAAACGGCTACAAATAAAAATATAGTTTTTTCGGCAAAGTTGTTTTTGAATACCAGCAGATTTTAGATACAACGGGACTCTGGACGGTTAGTACCCAAACTGTATATTATAAAGAATATTTAAGTATGTATATCAGTTATCTAGTACCCATAATGGAAGCATAATACTTGCTTACCTTGGTATTAGATGGCACTGTGTGGTATGTTTTAAGTGTTATTATTATTATATTATTACGCTTCCGCTTCTAAGAAAGTAAGCGTTACGAAATTCCGGTCTTAGACTCGTGGCGATTATTCGTAAATGAGCAGTATTATCAATGTAGATTTACAACACATGCTGCAACGTCTGCTGCGAACGTCTATTTCCAAATATTGAGTATTTATAAATGCGTCTAAGGCATAATTAGACCTTTTTGTTTAATTTTTGACGAATATTACTTAACTCATTGTTTTTGAAATTTTCACAGAATATTTATTTAAAGTAGAAGTTGACAATTTTACGTAGCAACAACAAACAAACGTAGCGATTGCAAAATCGTCATTTTAGAGACTAAGTTTAAACAGTAACATACAAACAATACATACTCGTATATACATACATTGTCACGAAAATCTTTAGCGTTGACGACTCCTAAGCGTTGACGATGGACTGACAGAGCAGATCTGCCTCCCTCCGCGCCGCGCACATATCTAAGGTGCGGTACAGCGGTTTCGGTCAAACTATAACACCGATCATGTACACGTACTTCTTCTTCTTCTTTTTTTGTCAATTAATCATTGTGTTTTTGATAATCCCTAAGATATTGGCGGACGTTCTAGAATAATTAGGCCTGGATGTTTTATGCCTTCAATAAAAGAAACAAACATAAGCGTATGGTATACGCAATTTGGACAGTATATCGGCCGAGCACGCAAGTTCCGAGTGTGAGGGAGTCGCGCGGGTATCGCCAAGCTGTAGTCATCAGCTGTATTGTTAAAAACCGACGACGTATACACCAGTGAACTGGTGCTTAGGTGGTTAGGCAGAATAATCTAAATGGTACCTTAATAATAATAATAATGACAAATGATGTCAATTCCGTAACTCTAAGTGCCTCTACTAAATGTCCTTGCCGTTCCATAGAAAACTAACGTTTAAAAATTAAAGCATTCTAGTTTAGTACGATGAGTATAGTGAGGCACATTTAATTTCAAAGAATTATTATTAATATTACTCTATTGTAACCGGTGAAACGGACGATAGGCATCTCAATAGATACACATAGATAGATAAATGTTCATCATCATCATCAGCCCATTTTTACCCCACTGCAGGGGCTTAGGCCTCCCCCAGGGTGAGGAGGGGGGCTTGGAGCTTAAGTCCACCACGCTGCTCCACTGTGGGTTGGGAACTGTAACGACCGCTATCTATTGACAGCGTCCGGGACCGACTGCTTAACGTGCCCTCCGAAGCACGGTGTCAGTGATATTGTGTACTTAAGTCAGAAAAACACATCGGTACACGCCCGGATTCGAACCATGGCCTTATGGGGCCTTATAAATTTGAGACAGGTTCGTTGCGCTCTGGGCTATCACGACACGATAAATGTTCCGTTTTATCGAAAAAGTATATCGTCACCCTGCGACATGTAATAACCACATTTATCAAAAATCTAACTTACTGTAAATCAAAATCGCGTCTATCGTATTAGACTCAGCATCCAAACGTCAAAGTTCCGCTAAACTTTAACAGATGACGGACGGACAGACGACAGGCGTATCGCGTTTCCCATTATCATTAGCGCCTGCGCTCATCTGCGCTTTCCCCAATTAGGGGTCCTCTAATGAGCGCTGTCAAATATCGTATAAAACGACATCCCTTGTTCGTAATGTAGCAAAGTAATCTTTGTCCCCAATGTCTGTATTAATATATTATCGGAAATTAAATTCTGTTTATTTAATTTTTTTTTTTTTTTGTTGAAATTACAGAATATTTTTTTTGTGTTTCAAGTATATTATTAACAGTTATGAGTTGCATTAACGAAATAAATACTAGAGTCGTAGACGACCAAAAAAATTTTTTTAACTTTGGTGATTTTTTTTTAAATTTTTGGTGATAGTGACACCTATAATTATTTTTTATAATGTCGTACTATTTAATGGTCTGTTACATAAATTTATTGTAAAAAATTTCGTTCAGGGGAAGTTGGTCAAAAAGCGCATTATTTGATTTACATAATTCACATAAATATAGGTAGAGTCAAAGTCTAGCCTAACCTAACGCCACGTGAGAATTCGGTACGAACATAAACAACAGGTTGCATCCAATCAACAATCAAATCGATAGGACAACGAACATAATCGAAGTACTACATTATATTAGGCATGGTGTCCATTTCGTGTCTATTCTATTAAACGCCATTATAGTCATGACAAATGGGAACGAGGTGTTATTTATTACTGATTAGTTAACCTTAACAACTCACGAGCATATTAGCTACAACCAGGTGAGTTCGAAACAGATTCTTTTTTGAATCGTGCTGAGAATGTCATTTAGTTAGATCGATTCCGATAGAAAAAATAACGAAGTACCTACACGCAGTAAATTTCTTTGTAGTCGTATTACTCTGGTAATGTTTGATGAATTCTAAAATGAATTAAATGCCCAATGTATTTATACTGTAATTGCTTAAAAGTAACTTCATTGATTAAATTTTACTAATTTACTTAATGATTATTTTTAACACTTTCTTCTTTGAATTTCTTCTACGACACTCAAATTTTAGTGTGATGTCTAAACGAAATTTTTGGCCTTTATCTGGCGACTGTCTTCGTTTAATTTTGACTTTTGTTTTTAGGCTGACCTCATTCTAATTCGAATTTAAGACTTACTGAATTTCTAGCATGACAATATATGATTTACTCGAAACTCCTGTTCTATCCCCAGAATTATTTTTCCTACTCTAGATTGGCCAGTGTCACAGAAATGCGAAGAAATGGAACGACACGCCCGTTTTAACATGTCAATATACAACAGGCACAGTTAACGCATAAGTCAAGTGAAGTTTCATTTAAATCACAGTTTAACAGTTTTTATGTTAATTTAATAAATGCTCTTTCATTTAATACAATCTTTCGGAAAGTAGAGCGAGACATGCTGACAAGAAAAAAGTAATGCTACGGTATCCTAATATGAGGAACGGACATGTAATGCTATGAAGCCATTGTCACTAAATCGACGAGAAGACTTTCTGCTTTCGTAAAATTATGAAAAAGGTATTCAGAATAGCATTCTAAAGCAATTTTATCAACCTACATAAAATTATCTGTATTACGCTGGATTCATAATTTTGATAATTGTTAGTTTTCAATAAGATTGACGCGTTAAATACGCATAAAAAGTTCCAAAGAACGATTAACTTTTAGATGAAACATATTTCTTTAACAGAAAGTCTAATGCGAATCGAGCAGAGCTTATGGCCGATCTGATGTCGTGTATAGCGTCACAGCAGGAAATAGATGTCAGCGAGTGTAAGCGGGGCTGCTATATTCCGCAAACTCACATGCGTCTCGTCTTTAAAGTGGACATAAAATTTTGCTCGTTCTCTATGACAATTGACACGGATTATGATTCCGTTATACGACAGCCGCAGGTATCGGAATTAGCGACATCCATTCTCGTGGAATATGTTATTTGAAGCAAATAATGTTATGCACGCGCGACGCATTTACATTAAACGATTATTAGTTGTCACTTGTTTTTGTTCGTAGTTTTCCGATAAAACTATAGCGTGACTTCGAGGGTGTGCACATGTCATTATTTCAATATGCCACTAATTACACTAATATTGACATTGGACATTGGAAGATTGGACGCGCGAATCAGCACAACTTTATGGAAACCTATAAAACTAAATAATTAATTATTTGTTAATAATTATTAACTTCATTCAAAAAAAATAGGAAGCTAAGAAGGTTAATGCGTCTATTCTGTTGACCTAAATTAAGACAATTAACCATTATATGTCGCTGATTGAAAGAATTATAAATAAATAAAATCTTTCAAATAAATTAAAAACGTAAACCCCCACGCCAGTTACGTGGCGACGATCACTATAACACTCTATAGCCGTTGCACATGCGTTCCCTGTGGGATTTGGTGATTCTGTAGTCTGCACCTGCATCATTTATGTGAAAAAAAATCATGAATAATATTAAAAATCGGCCAACAGCGAGTTGGAATCGTACACGAAGGGTTCCATACCACCGTACAATATTAAAAAAAAAACGTTTCTAGTATGGAAACTCCTGTTAATTTTTAACTTTATTTTATTTTTATTATTACGTAATTGTTAGAGCGGCCAAAACAGTAGGTACGTTTTTTATGAAATTTTAAAGTGTACGCAATGTTCTAAGAACCGCCAGTCACTAAAAACGTTAAAAAAACACGTTTCTTGTAGAGGATCCCCTCCGATTTTTAACCTCATTTTATTTTTATTATTTGTCATTATTGTACCCATGGTAATATATACTGAAATTTCAAGTATCTACCTATACGTTACGGTTCAGACGATACAGCCTGACAGAAGGACGGACGGACGGACGGACAGCGGAGCCTGAGTGATAGGGTTCCCGTTGGTACCCTTTGGGTACGAAACCCTGTAAAATTAAAAATTAATATCTTTCACCTGTTGAATTAGATCTACATTCGAATGACAAGCACTAACATAAATAGGGTATACTAGTATGATTAATTGGGTTGCGGTATCAGACTGCCGTTGCGGTGACGAAGTTTCGATTATGCCATAGACATTTATCTACTTCGATATTTTATCGCTGAAACAAGAATCGAACGCGACGATATCAATCGAGACAGAGCGCTCGAGGCGCGCGATATTACTGTTTGTCCGCAAACATTTACTGAACGACCCCCCGCTACTTACTGCAGTTAAACAAATATTTAAATAATTTCAAACTTTGATTAATTCGCAAGGTTCATTGTTTGCAGTGATGTCAGCGTTTTCGTTAATTACTTTGAACTGGTTATCTATTAGAATTATCTAAATAGCAATATGATTTAAAAGTACCTACGTCATAAATTCACTTAGTTATGTAGGACATGTACCTATAGGTATTTCAAGGCATTTTTTTTTACATTTTCTCTTAGACAATTTAATTTATAAATTAAATTTTTATATTTAATAAATACTGAGTAATTATATATTTAAATTTTAGATTGATGGACTGTATATGACATGAAATAGTTCGTTTACCTGCGAAAAAATAGTAGTTGAGTAGAATATGTCATTTTTATTGTCATTGTTAAGTACATGCATTGATGTTCTCTTTTTCCCGGTAAAGGGTAAGTTTGATCTGTCATAGTTTTTTTATTGACGGAATAATATGACAAAAGTAAATACTTTAAATTTAATTATGTCATAATTTACGTGCGAATCATTTTGGTTTTTATTGTCAAAATGAAAATATGTGAGAGGCAAGTTTATCAGATTTCTGACAGATTTCTAAACTAATTTAAGTTATATATGATAGTAACCCTGTTCGTAATATAAAATATTTTAGTAATCGGACATGAATCGTTACCTGATCCGACGCTGTTGACTACAGTAAAACTCACGGAGATCCCCACTCCCTTTCCTCTTCCCACAGAGCCAGATGCGAAGGCAAAACCAAAGACACGATCAGAGTCAGGAAAAGAAGTAACAATCGGACAGTTTTTTAGGTTTTCGTACCTCAAAAGGAAAAAGGAACCCTCATATATCACTTGGTTATGCGTCTGTATCTCTGTCGTCATCGTTTTTCCCAGGAACGCGACGAGGCAACAAGTTGAAATTAATATCAACTGTTTAAGTCTACAGTCTCTTAAAGTTGAAAATAAATCACGCTTCTAAATCTTCGCAATAATTAATTAATCTGTATAACTACAGATTACATTACATTTTTGAAGTAAAACTTCTTTAGGTACGACTAGGGAGTAACTCAGATTTTTTTTCTGACGGAAGTGACGCTTACTATAGTCTGTGTAGTTTCCGCTATTTAAAAATAGATGGCGTGCGACGGTAGATATGTCTATCCGTCGATAGGTTATTGAGACGACAAAACTATACAATGGATAGAATTTCTTACCCTAGGTTTGGCTGTTAGAGATTTTTAAAAAACTTTGCAATTTAAAATTTTTTTTTTTTAAACTGTTGAATTTTTATTCACTTTGCTATTCACAATTGATCCGTTTGAAAATTTGGAAATAAATAATCCTAATTGATTATGATATTTGCCACTAGCTGGCGTATAAGTCAAGAAACGGTCTAACCATACTAGGGTAAGAAATTCTATCCATTGTATAGTTTTGTCGTCTCAATAACCTATCGACGGATAGACATATCTACCGTCGCACGCCATCTATCGACGGGAGGCCCCGGGAGGGTCGATAGCTTACCAGAGTTAGATTTTTGTATGAAAATGACATTTCGTGCGTCCCAATATACTTCTGACAGCTGTTGAAGGATAGAATTTATTACTGAGGATAAACAAGCGGCCTATCTGTCAAATGTGATGGTTTACCTATCGATCGTCTATCGAAACCAATATTTATTTAATTTAGTTGTAATTTAATGTGAAAATGTCTACGTCCAGTGAAAGCGATTCTGACTTCGAACTTTTAGAAGAATTGTCAGACTGAGATAGTAGCGAAGAATCATCTCATATTTGTTATTATAAAACGTACAAAAAAACTTCAAAGTTTTACTTCAATCGCGCGTAAAGGTTACACGCACACACTTTTTTTTAGTACACAAATAATATCCTTTTTCTCACAACAAAAATGCGTAGAGATAGATATCAAGTTGAAATTGATATCAAATACTCGGGTCCATGTTGTCGCATATTTTGACACTCGCAAGTAAATCAAAACCTTAGAATACTTCCCGTTGACCTAGAATTATGTTTGGCAAGGAGGTACCACAGCACAAGTAATAGACATACACCAAAAAGCGTTAATTTCTTGGTTTTTTTTCTCTTCTTCTTCATTTTCCTTCTTGTTTTTTGTTGTCTTCCCTACAAAAATTTCTTCTCATAATAAATATATAATAATATAATACTAACACAAATATCATCATCATCATCAGCCCATTTCACCCCGCTGCAGGGGCTTAGGCCTCCCCCAGGGTGAGGAGGGGGTTTGGAGCTTAAATCCACCACGCTACTCTACTGCGGGTTGGGGATTGTAGCGATCGCCATCTATTTACAGCGTTCGAGACCGACTGCTTAACGTGCTCTCCGAGGCACGGAGTCAGTGATAGTTAATGTACTTAAGTCAGAAAAACTCATTGGTACACGCCCGGATTCGAACCATGGCCCTATAGCCTTATAAATTTGAGACAGGTTCGTTGCGCTCTGGGCTATCACGACACAAATATGTCTATCGTTATATACGAAACCCTCGGTCCACAAGTCCGACTCGCACTTGGTTTTTTTAGAAAACTAATCTCAAATTTATAATATCTTCTCGTAATGAAGTCGAACTGATGAAATTGTGAACAAAAGCTAGTTGTGAGTATACACTATACAAATATCGCGATGATATGTTCCACAAGTCATTTTCGTATAAGCAAAAAATATTCAGATTTTACCCTTAACACGTTTCCCGTTGCATGACGGGGTACGGACACAAAGGACCCAGTCCGCAGTTTCGTGCTATTAAACCGTTTGGGGTTGTGCTGGGATAACGCATCGTTATATCGAATGCGAATTCGAGAACCAAATATTAGAATTTAAGAAATTAGTTTTTGATAGTCTGTTATTTTTATTTTTTTCATTGTAATAATAATAACTATACCTGGGATATCTCATTAAATATTATTTTAATTAATTAATCTCAATTATTTTAATTGAAATATTTTTTATAATACAAACATTAATAGATATTTTACACTAAGATTCATAACAAACAGGCGTGTTATGCACACAAATATTTGTTCTAAGCGGAATCGGACTAGCGACCATTGGTTTTAGTTAGGGTGTCTAAACACTCGATCGATTAGTCAGTAAATATAATATATTATTTAGTTGTTTTCGGTAACTAATATATCATTATTTATTTTTCAATTACACTTTTACGACTTGACTGTATCTATGAGCGACTCAATGTCTCCGCCTACAGTAAGACGTTGATGTTAACGTGACTTGATTTTGTTCTGATTATCCATAATTATTAATGCGAAGCAAATTAGCCTTTAATACTTTACAAAGCAGACATCTGACCTTAAATTATAATAATAATAATAATAACACACACAATCACAATAACGTCTAGGTCCCAAACTAAGCATTACCTTGTATTTTGGGTACCAAGCGAAGACACCACATACATATAACAACCAAGACCCGGTGCCAGTATTAATATTCATCATATAAATATTGACCCGACCTGGGATTCGAACCCGGGACCTTCAGCTTCGCAGGCAGGGTCGCTACCCACTAGGCTAAGCGGTTCGATCTAAAAAAATTAGATCTAAAATCCTAAGTAGAAAAACTAACTGCATTACACATATCGGTTCAACTATTAAATAAAAAGTGGGCGTGGTAGACCAGTTGCGTATTAAAATAGAGTAAATTCATTTAACAGCAGCGTCCTATTAAGTATTGTAATAAAAATATGTTCGTACTTATCATTACAAATCAAGACAAATTACTCTAAATTATACAACGAACAGCATGTAGAGAAACATGCAAATATTATGTTTATTTAGTACTAACTTTCCGCCCGTGGCTCTGCTCGCGTGGACTACACAGTTGTACTGGGACCCTTGTTTTCAAGGTAAAAAGTAGCCTATGTCACCCTTCAGCTTATAAACTATATCTATGCAAAACTACTTTTGGTACAACTGTGTAGTTTAGGCGAACGGAGCCACAGGCGGAAAGCTAGTTTAGAAATAAAATACTAATGTTACTTGCTGATAATGTAGCTTTCTGTAGGTGAAAGAATGTTTTGAATCAGCTAATTACTTTTTGAGTTTATTTATTTATATATTGAGTTTATTTATATATTTATATTATATAAGATTACTTATATAGAGAAAATTTGTAAAATTTCGCGTTCGCATTGTAAACATATAGTGACAACCCTAGCATGCAGTGTGAATACTTTATGAACCGCGGTACAATAGGGCGGGACAAAACGCCGACACCACTTAATTAACGAACCCGTAAAAGCCTAGTTTTCAATTAATGGCCGTGACGACCGTTGAAAACGTCATTATCTCAATACAAAGAAGATGTTGTGAGTATCAGAGATTTTAGGCCCTTATATTCAGCTCAAAGCTATGGTTTCTTGATTGAAGCTTTAATTTAAAGCACGTTAATTATCAGAAACTTGGCTTAAAAGTTTTAACAAAAATACAGTATTATAAAAAACTGCACAGACAGATCAGTGTCTTAATACTTTGACCTTATCGACAGATAAATCTTAAAAACCAAAGCTCAAAAGATAATGGCTAAGTCCTTGCACTGCAGACATACACAGCTGGACACAGACCTACCCATAATTTTCTAAATAATACCAAAGGCAGCCTGCTACCTTTACCATGCCTTCAGTTCATCTAGTCGTCCGGTATTTGGTTGTCACGCGAGAAGCTTTCTTTCCCAGCCGATAACGGTTTTCTGAGGAATACTCCTGGTGTTGATTTTGAATTAATCGAATTTCTGGCATACGCTCAACTGATAAATCAACTACCATGTCTCCATTGTAATTGGTTTTCAGATCGAATGTACAGACCTGAGGTATAGACGAAAGTAAACTTTTCAACACTTACATAATAAAATAAGTCATTCTAAGCGTACTTGAATCTTGCGGTAAAACATTTTTTTTTGTTCAGGACTTTTACTTAGGCTGTGACTACCGCTCGCCATTCATTTGACAGGTGATGAACGGAAAAAAGGTGCTTAGTTAAAAATGGGTTAAGACTTTAGTATTAGTGCGTGTAATAATTTAATAAATAATTCTTCTATAAATTTGTACGAACTTAACAAAATCGTAATCATTTTTTTCCTCATTTTTATGTTTCTACTTTCCATAAAGTTTTGTACAATAAATAATTCTAACTAGAACTGCAACTTTATGTGATCCATATAGAGTATTCATTTAAAAAAAAGAAAGTTTTACAAACACAAGTGTACAGATCTATCAGAAAAGTAACGTAACTGGACGTACCTGCACAATTTACAATATTTGAACCAAATGTGTTTTAGTAATAAAGTTGTTTTTTATGACTTTCTCTTATTAAAGTTATGTCGTTGGATAACTTCGGGCAAACCTGCTCGTCCGATGTTAACCGATTTCTATTACTTTTTTGATACATCTATCTGTACGTACGTTTGTGTCTTGTTATATTAAAACTATTACTAATTTCGGCTAAAATTAACTAAACAACAAATTACTACGCTTCACAATTAATATTTTATTCGTATAATTTCTTACCCAAGTCGACGTGGTGTAAAAAGACAGTGAGATATTAATTTAAAATATTATTCAAAGCATATTCCACGCAAACACACTTACCAAGACCGAAGCACGGCCAGAGGGAAATACTAAAAAAGAGAATATTTTCTCTTCTTTTCCTTTTAAGAGTTTAAACAAATTTCCAGAGAGCGGTCTCCCGTTACAAAGCGGAGGGGTCTAATATAAAAACAGCCAAATAAAAACGGGCAATATTCAAGCAGTGTCAAATCGACATAAAAGATCTACTTTAAATTCAGTTCCGCTCCAAGAATGTGGGCAGAGAAATGGGAGGGATCGCTATGGATACGATGATATAATGCTTAATGTATTTTGAGATTCTTTTGGCGTTTAAAATACTCCTGACTATGTATATTTTTTTACTGTAAACTACTTTTGATAATATATATATAATGCATATACAATGTAAAAACTACTTTTAGGGTAGATAAGATAAATTACAGAGTTGGAATTTTATGAGAATCAACACACACCAAACAATTTAAAACGTTAAAATTCGTTTAAATAATTACCTATTATTTTATACAAATTTTACTCTAACTTATGAGTTACCTACTTAGATATTTAGAAAAAACAAATACTAGTCCATACTTCATTGCTGCGTCCTATATCGTCATAAATATAAGTTATAAAGCATCATTGAACTTATAGTTTTCACGTAAAATTCATAGTTAGGAAAAATGCGAAAATTATTCTTGGAGTCGGAAATTCTAATTAGTAAACGTTTCCTATTTTTGCAAATACAATACACCCCGTTACCGTAACAAGTTAAAGTATCTTCTTAATAATGGGTCAATTGATATACTCCTATACTTATGACTGTGACTTCTATATAGGGTCCTTTTATGGGTGCTCCTCATTAAATATAACCAAATTTTTCAAACAATTTACAAGTCAAACCACGCGCTGTTAAACTACAAAGCGTAATGTATAGATAGATAATATAAATTCGCGATCGCAACTTAGCGAATTTACAAGCGTAAATCTTTCGATATTGAGCGCTCGAAACGGTTAAGCCGAAATTGAAGCCGTACGCAAACATTTAACAAAGTGGTTGAGACCCGCCGCTCCGTAACTTGTATCTGTATTACTGTTTTGGCATCTGTTATTATACATAACCTGTGATGCGAGCGGCGACCCGGAGAATTCCTCCAACTAGTATTGAATAATAATACATTGTAATATATATTTATTTAACAAAGTTTACCATTCCATTCCACTAGCTCATTATGCCCCGCTGCAGGGGCTTACGCCTCTCCCCAGGGTGAGGGTTTTGGAGCTTAATCCAACACACAGCTCCAATGCGGGTTGGTGAATTTTAACGACTGCCATCTGTTAATGGTACCCGGGACCGATGGCATAACGTGCTCTCCGAGGCACGGAGTCAATGATAGTTATGTAGTATTTTTTAAATTAAAAAAAAACTCACTGGTACACGCCCAGACTAGAACCACGTCCGCACGGCCTTCTAAACTTCAAACAGGTTTGCTGCGCTCGGGCTATCCCGACGCAAATTTATCAAAGTATTACTTCGTATTTGAATATTATCTTCTTTTGTATTTCTTAGATAAGCGACCACTTAATTCTGTTTTGCTTTTATCGCGTTTTTGCTAATAAGATCGACTAGCAGCTATAAAGTTTAGATTGTGATCTTATATACCATAATATTCAGGATAGAGCGTCCCATACTTCGGAACATTGGCTCTGGAAACTTGAAAAATCTGCGACACGATTTACCTAGCTTTTATATTTTATGCCCTTTACAGCATATTATTTAGTAACATAGCTTATTATGAAAAATTCAAGTAATTCACAAAAGATTGCTTAGAGGTCATCCATCATACTACCAAGCTGTCTAGGTCAAAGCCAAAATAACATGTATGCGTAGACCACGCGGGCGTAGACGCGGGCAGAAAGCTTAAGATTAAATCAATTTATAAGAAAAATAAATTCCGTAATCTTGAAATTTAAAAACACCTCTAATTTGTAATCACCCGCCATAAAGACTTGGAAAGTACCTATACACGTGTATGTCAATATCAATAATTCAATTAAAAATTGTTTAAATACAGTTGTTAGACGCCACATACATGCGAACTATACTATATTCTAAGTTATACTATATTCTATCGAGAGAAATTTTACGACCAATATCCTGTGAAATTAAAGTAATAGAATCAACTAGTAAGTATTGGTTTAAGATATATTTATTTGGAGAATTTCGAAAACTTATCACTATTAACACTTTTCTGATATTTCACTTCATTTTGCTTTGTCATTTTGCTGTCGAGTTTTTGTATTCCGAGTTCACTTATATTATATCGTAGGTTAATAAAAATATTAGTTATTCTAAATATTTACAGGTGAAATGTCACATGGTCAGATTTCTTTTTTTATTTTGTATTAATATTTACTAGGCACAACAACAAAATAGTCAACAAATTTTTTGATGCGCTGTGCCACAACAAGAAATAATAATAATAATCATTTTTTGTCGCGTGCTAGTCCCCATAGTCATTTTTAAATTTTTACACGTTATTTACATATCAATTAGGTATGAATGTTTTAGTAAAGAATATAAATCTTAAACTAATATACACACGCCGCGTTGTCGGTGAGGTAAATTAAACTTATACCTAATAAAAATCGCTCCGCTTGTGCGATTTGGCCTACACTTCTGCTGATCCCGACAAACTGGTGGGGGTACATGCATATTCATTAGAGCTATTGAATTGAAAGAGGCGGATCGGGGATTTGTAGATTCAGCAAAAATAGGGTTGATGTATTCGAGGCCAGGAATATTACGCTTTTTGTAAAACAAAAAAAGGTTTACGCACATTCATAAATTTAAAATAAATATAATTTACAGTCCGCTTTTTCTTAAATTGATCAAATCAATCGCGTAAAAACTTTTAAGTAATTAAATGAAATCAAAAAATAATATTCAAAATGTCTAACATTTTTTCTAGATCATTTCATAACTCACTATTACATGTAGGTAACTTACTTGTTTTAATATTCTTCAAGTTCATTTTAAACTCGCATATTTTTGTAAAAAGTGTGATAAACACCTTTAATTTTGTATGAGAGACTCGACATAATGTTACGTAATAATGTTACACACTCAAAGCGTTTACCTAAAATTTAATTTTTTTTGAAGGAAAATCATTCATTTCGAGAAGATTACGGTGAGGCGAGAAGTTCTTACTCCTCATTGAGAAAGCTAATTTACAACCACTTCATCTTGATTGAAGAAGTTGAAATTTCACACACCTACGAGTATATGTGCGGTTCGGATGTAAATACAAATAATCTGATGGCCAGGTCCTGTTGATGCTGTCAGGATCATCTTGTCACGATGTAACTCCTCAACGGTAAATCGTAACGAGTTAAAATTTGGCTTAAAGTTGTGTCATTTTATTTTATATTGTATACAGCATAAGTAGTTGTAGCCGTCTAATACGCGTTATTTTAATATTTTATTAGATACGTATTCAAGTTTCCGTGCGATAAAGCGCGTGTTAGCAAAATAATAAAAAAAAAAATACTTTTTAAAGTGTAGCTCTCGTAAAAAAATGGGTTCATTTCAATCTGTATATAACAAATATAAAATTTAAAATCAAACTCTTTTGCATATTTTATAAAAAAAAAATGTTTTGGTGATACATTAAAAACTAAAAATACCTACATTATTTACAAAATAAAAATATCGTCCATCTTGGTCCCATGTGGCATCGATCCCATTACGCTTGCACTGTTTCCGCGCTGCACAGCGATGCTCAGTTGCTGTGCGAAATAGGCACCCGCTCTGGGATCGCCAGCAGTGCTGACCAGACGGGTGGACAAATCTTTTACGAATTTTTTATCAAACTCTTTAAAATTCTTAGTAAAGTTATTGCTTTATATTAAACGAGGATAATATTAAAGCCCGAGATCCAAGGCGAGTGGGTGTTAAAGCTTAAAGCTCTGTTATCGCGTGTTTCCACGTCAACGCATCACTGGAGCTTCTTGTGTTACTGCAATGGTCTCTACATTGAAAACGAACCCCCGCATTAAGTATATAGAATTTCAAATGTATAAGCAGATATGACGCGTTTTGTATGTTATATTCGATTTATAATGGCAACTGCCTACAGCTCAGCTGTGTCTAATTTAATTTCCCTTTTAAGTACATATTCTCTATTTTATATCGTTTATGGTTCTTTTTATAGAAATCAAAATAAATTTAGTAATAATGTATCTAAACAGGCACACGTATTGTCAAACACCATCAGATTTTCTACTCTAACGTAAACGCTAATCCTAAACTGGCCACTTACAAAAAATATTTAAAAAATAATTAAAACATTTTAAAATGGAACTCTTTGGCTGTAAAATACGGTTTGATTCATATAACTGTCAATTGTTTTTCCACTGTGGCGTCATTTTGGAAGTTTCGTGTCTTCATCACTATGTGACTATATGTTTATATATATATGTATGAATGTATGTATATATATATACATACTTTATCACTATATGACTAGTAGTCGTCCAGCGGTCAAAGTTCGACCGTTCACACTTTTTTAAAACCGCCATTAATAAATTGGAGAGAGTAAGTCAATTCAAACTGCATGAAACGAACTATTAAACTTGTATGGTTGACAGTATTTGTAACGCATATTAAGTATACATAGATTTTAGCTTTTGGCAAACTTTTTCCATATAAACTTTACCTATGTCAAATCTCACATTCCTCCGTACACGTAATACGCTTTAAAAAGAGTACAAAGTTTCCTCTTCACGTTTTGATATATAGATAATCAAATTAAGTAGATTGATTACCTGTTAAAGTAACAAATTATTCAAAAATGTGAATATGCAGTATTTTTTCTCATAAATCGAGCTTATGAATCGTTTGAACACTTTTCGCTATTTCTCATATTTTAGGATTTGGCCATACAGTCCCATCTCAAAAACTCAACCTGTGTACAGGTTTTAGTAACTCAACCTGTATACAGGGTAAAAAAGAACAAGACCGTCAACGGATTTTTATCAAAGGTTCATCATCATCATCAGCCCATTTTTGCCCCAGTGCAGGGGCTTAGACCTCCTCCAGGGTTACCTCCAGGGTGAGGAAGGGGGCTTGGAGCTTAAGTCCACCACGCTGTTTCACTGCAGGTTGGGAACTGTAACGACCGCCATCTATTGACAGCGTCCGGGACCGACTACTTAACGTGCCCTCCGAAGCACGGTGTCAGTGATATTGTGTACTTAAGTCAGAAAAAACTCATTGGTACACGCCCGGATTTGAACCATGGCCTTATGGGGCCTTATAAATTTGAGACAGGTTCGTTGCGCTCTGGGCTATCACGACATCCGTTGCGCTCTGGGTTATTATGTTAAATCTAATCTAAATCTGAGTTATAATCAAAGGTTATTATATTAAAATTTGGCTGGTCATTAAAACCTTAATTTGTATATATTTTAGCTTTCTGTACTCCTACTCTACACAAACTGCAACTATGCCAAATCTCACGTTCCTCCGTGCGCGCTGTGTGTTTGAAAAGGGGTCTAAAGCTTTACCTTCACGTATCTATATATGGATTTTCGACGTGAGCTAACTCAAAAACGGTGCATCGATCAACTGACTTCGACTTTTGGGTAATTTGTATTTTAAAACTTTTTTCCGCCAATCAACACGAGTCTGTTTTTGATTAACTGTCATGTTGGGCGAAATCCAACGCGAACAATTTTTTTTACAGCCTGAAGGCGCCCACGAGTTCTTCTTTGAACTTCGTCTGGGCTCACTCCTGAAGCGTGAGCGTTTTAGTGGACTGTATTTATAGGTATAGCGAGGGGCGATAGCGAAAGGAGAGGAAAGACTAAAGGGACTGACCTTGACGCAGCAACACACATATAAGTCTTCGCTGTCAGCCAGGAGCTCCTCCAGTCAGGCGGCGGCGCGGCACCAACACGTAATCGGGCACACTCCACAGTTTATATATTATAGCGTTTATTACACAATATTATTAGGTTTTTTATACGAGTTTTAAGCGATAAGCGATTATGCGTTCAGCGTTTTATATTTTCAGTGCGTCACATAGGAAAGACAACAGCGGACTCAATGTAAAGGAAAAAGCGGGTAGTGAGGAAACGAGAATTAGGGATGCGGCGTAGCCATTGCCCCCGGCCATTGAAAAACTCGCTTTCAATTGCACAAGGAAAAACAAAAGAAAAATATTAAAATAAACTTAAAATTTAACAAAGAAAGCGGAGAATAAATTAAATTATTGCTATTGCGTGGGTACAGGACAGAGACGCACGACTGGTCTCTTGTAAATTCCAGTTGCAGTCTTAACTGACGCAACACGGACTACTCCATCGACTCCTGGGAATGTAGAAACTACTACGCCCAACGGCCAATGAAGGATAGGGGTATCATCAGTCATTACTATTACAATCGTACTCTTTTCGATTGGTTTAGAAGGTTTATTCCATTTCTCACGCGTTTGTAAAAGATGTAAGTACTCTAACTTCCATCTTTTTGAAAAAGATTGTACCATATTATCCAAAAGCTTATATCGTTTTACTAAATTGCTAGAAAACTCTGTCTCATCTACAAAAGGTAAATGTTTTATTGGACTTGACATTAAAAAATGCGCGGGCGTTAGAGCAGAAGGCTCCGATGGATCAGAACTCAATAGCGTAAGCGGACGCGAATTCAGTACGCACTCTATTTGCACCAATACTGTCAACAATTCTTCATATGTTAAAATCTGCGAACCTATTATACGCGAAACAAATGAGTTTTAAACGCTTTGACGTAAGTCTCGACATGTCCATTAAAATGAGGACTGCGTGGAGGTATGAGTTTCCAGGTGATTCTGTTTTCTGATAACTCCTTTGCAAATGAAAAATTGTAATTTTCAGAACATAAAAATTTATAGAGTTCATTAAGCGTATTTTTTGCTCCTATAAACGTCGTACCGTTATCAGAGTACATACACGAAACCGCACCCCGTCTGGCAAGAAAGCGTTTTAAAGCTGAAATGAATACGTGCGTTGTCAGATCTGAGGCTATCTCTATATGTACAGCGCGCGTTACGAGGCACACAAATATGCACAAATAGCATTTTATAGGACGAATACCGCGTTTTCTATAAGGCGTAATGCTGATTGGACCTGCATAATCTACAGCTGTATGCGTGAAAGCTTTAGTTTGCTGTACTCGACAAGCTGGTAAATCAGACATCATAGGAAATGTATTTTTTGGATTAACCTTAAAACAAAAGTAACATTTATGAACAATTTTGCGAACGGTGTTTCGACAAGATAAAATCCAATAGCGTTGTCTAAGTATAGACATAAGTAGTTGCGGCCCAGTATGACAATGTTTCTCGTGATAATATTTTATTATGAGATCGACAATATAGTCTTTTCGAGGTAATAAAATAGGATGCTGCTGATCATAGGATAAGTCTGCATTACGCAGGCGTCCACCAACGCGCAACAATCTGTATTTATCTAGAAATGGGTTTAATTTTCTGATTTGAGGCGAACAGTTTTTATTTGAAATTAAACATTTTATATCGTCAGCGAAATATTTAGATTGCATAACCTTAATTATTTGAGTTTTAGCGAAATCAAATTGTGAACTGTTAATTACTTCAGCGCGAGGTAGTTTCTTTAAAAAGCGATAAATGTAAATAATAGAGCGAAGTAGAGCGTTCCAAGAAGAAAAGCGTTGTGATAGCGTATACAAAGCATGAGGTTCTTCTTCGGCCGACGTAGCCAAAGCGATTACCTTTGATTCGGGTACTTCTATATTATCAGAAGGTTTGAACCTTTTAATAGGCCAACTTTCATGTTCTTGCTGTAACCATGAGGGACCATTAAACCATAATGGATGGTCAATTAAGCGTAAAGGTGTGATACCACGAGACAAACAATCACTCGGATTATCGACGCCATTTACGTGATAAAAATGTCGCGGAGGAAGCGTATCAATAATTTTTGTAATTCGCGTAGCAACAAATGTTTTAAATTTATGCGGAGACGAGTGGATCCAGCATAGAGCCACCATAGAATCGGTGAAACAATAAATATCGTCAATATTATGACGAGGAGCGTATGTGTCGATGACTAGACGCGTTAATTTAGCCATAAGTAGCGCAGCGCACAACTCCAAGCGAGCGATAGAAACAACTTTAAGAGGCGCTACTTTAGATTTCGCGCAAACCAAACGTATAATAGGCGGGTTGTTAGCGTTAGATACGCGTAAATAAATAACTGCGCCATAAGCTTTTTCACTAGCGTCTGAAAAAGCGATTATAGAATTTTTTGAATTTTCAGTTACACCTAAATGACGCGGGAATTTTAATTTAGCTAATTCAGGAAGTTCAGAAATATATTTATGCCAAATTTCAGCAATGTGCGGCGGCGTTGGTTCGTCCCAGTCCAATTTCAAAAGCCAAAGCTGCTGGATGAGAACCTTAGCAAATAATATGACCGGCGCGATAAACCCAATTATGTCATATTGACGAGCGATGACGGACAAAATATTTCGTTTTGTACATAGTAGACGGTGACCACTGAAGTCCCAAAATCTTTAAATGTTGTTCCTGTTCAAACTGAACAGCCGAACGGTAGCGATAAGACTCGGGCAACGAATCTAACAATTCAGCAGAATTACTAGACCATTTTACCAAGTCAAAGCCCCCGGCCTTGAAGAGACCCAGCAACTCATTCTTAAGTTTGAGTGCGTCAGGTAGCGCGGGAACAGAATAACACACGTCGTCCATATAGGCGGCGCGCGGTACAAGATCCGCGGCGAGCGGGTATGTGTCTTGTTCTTCGGCGGCCAATTCGCGTACGACACGCATAGCGAGATAGGGACTGCTACGTAATCCAAAACAGACGCGATTGAACTCATACGTGACGAGAGGTTCCGTAGAGTTGTAACGATAAAGTATTTTTTGAAATTTGCGATGTTCTTCCTGAACCAAAATTTGCAAATACATCTGCTTGATGTCTGCTGAGAAAGCTATACTATAAAAGCGAAACATGAGTAATATTAAAAATAAGTCATTTTGTAGATTTTGCCCTGTATATAATATGTCGTTGAGTGATAGGCCAGAAGTGGTTTTGGCACTCGCGTCTAACACTATACGCAACTTCGTCGTGGTTTTGTCTTGACGCACGATGGCGTGGTGAGGGATGTAATAACCACTTTCAATATTATCATCATAAACTGGAGAGATATAATTTTTATCTAAATATTCTTTGATAACCGCGTTGTATTCTAAGCGCAAAGTAGGCGAAGCATTAAGTTTTCGTTCCAAAGAAAAATATCTATTTTTAGCGATTGTATACGAGTCACCCAAAGAAGCAGAGTCGCGCGAAAAGGGAAGCACGACGCTGTAGCGTCCAGACTTGTCTCGCGACAAATTATCTTTAAATATAATTTCGCATTCACGATCCTCAGCATTAAGGACAGGCGCGGTATGAACTTCTTCAAGTTGCCAAAATTTTTGTAAAATCGTATTTATACAGGGTTGAGTAACAGCGCAACAAGCAAGAGATATGTTACTGGGATTATTTTCAATATCTACATTGCCTATAATCATATAACCGAAGACAGTCTCGAAAGCTGTCGGCATACCCGGAGGTCCCGTTACACGGCCCGACAGTAAAATTTGTGAAAACATCGAACCCCCCAACAAAAGATCGATATCACCCGGAACCGAGTAATATTTATCAGCGAGCGTAACATTATTTAAATAGGTAAATGAAGTAGTATTTATATGAGCGGTAGGTATTTTATCCGTAATTCGATCGATTACAAAAGCGTTAATAGAATATTTAATATTTTTATTTATTAATGATGACACTTTAAGTGTTAACATGCCCTTAATTGAACTAGCGGAGCCACCTATGCCCTTAACGACAGATCTAGTAATTTTATTATAGCGTAAATTTAATAATTTGCAGCAATCTGCGGTTATGAAATTATTTTGTGAAGCTGTGTCCACTAGACCTCTAATAGTATGTAAGTTACCCAAGTTATCTTCAGTGTTTAATTGAACAGTTCCTAATAAACAAGTGTTCAAGCGTTCAGAACTAGATTTAATATTACAAAGAGATATTTTATTATCGTGTGACGCATCCACTGTGGGCGCAGGCGTCTGAAACCGGTTAGCGGGGCCGCCGGCGGCAGCCGAGTGCTTCAGCGTTTCAGAGGACTCCGCACGAACGTTTACGGTTTGCGGTTCCGTATGCGACTTCATTTTTCTACATAAAAGTGAATGATGTTTGCATCCACAGTAGCGACATAAAACCGTAGATTTACAAGCGAAACTTACATGATATAAACTCAAACAATTAGAACATCCATTTCGTTTTTTAATAAAATTAATACAATCATTAATTGAAAGGCGTTTAAAAGAATCACATTTATATAATTGTGTATGTGTGGTTTGTTTACAGCACACACAAGCATTATCCACTACGACAAATGAATGCGTAGGCTTCGAGTAATTTTGTTCTGCGTTATTTTTACCATACTTCTTTGGCGGGGTAGAAGTAGTAGATATAGAAGAAGGCGTGCGATCCAATATTTTGGATTGTTCATGAAGAAAACCGATTAAACTATTATACGTAGGTATGGATTCGTCACGTTTTAACATTTCAAAGGCGCGCGATGTTTCCGAATCCAGTTTCTTAAGTGCTACGTGGAGTAATATGAAATCCGCCAAATCAGACAATTTCAAAGATTTCAAACTAGCGACCGCGGCGGCGAATTTATCTAAAAATAATTCTATATTTTTTGAAGAAGCGTAACTAGCAGCTTTAAAATTAAATAATTGATCCAAATAAGCGGAAGCGAGACAACGTTTATCCTCATATTTTTTAACCAAAGTTGACCAAATCTTTTCGTAATTTTCCCCGGTGGGAGTGATTCCGGAGCACACCGATAAAGCACGACCAGAAAGTTTTCCTATTAAGTATTGCACCCTTTCGTGATCTGTTAAGTTTTCGTTTATATGAATAGTATTTTTGAAATTTTCATAAAACATTGGCCACTCAATAGGATCACCAGAAAACGACAATAACTCCAACTTAGGTAATTTTATAGTACTCTTCTTGCTTTCAGAATTGTTACCAGTATCGTTGCATGTAGACTCAGGAACTTTAAGAGCGTTAATTTTGCTTTCGACTCGCTTGATACGGCAATATAAATCATCAAACGCGTTCCAAGATTGAAAATTAGGTACCGCGTCAGGATTCACAGTCAGCTCAAGCAAATTGATTTGTTTTACTAAATCAGAAAATTCATTGCGAATCGATTCCAATGTAATAATACTGGATAAAAACAATTCTTCTGCTACTATATCTTCAAAGGCGTTTTTTGCGTAATTATAGATGTATTGCAACCGACCAAACATTGATTCACGTTGCGCAGTTAACATAGTTATTTGTATTTTAATATCTGCCTCTTGCAGTGTTACTTTACCTTTTGTAGGCATATTTGAAGTTAAATATATTTATAGAATCAATAGAATTAAAACTGAAAACGTAAGAAACTAGACGATTCAATAAATGTCGCAATTACTGCCTGTAACATGCACACGCGGCACGCACACATAAGGTACGCGCGTAGATGCGACGCGATGTTTACCTACCTACAAAGCGAAATAATTATAAATTCTTAGATAAAATTTTGTTATAAAATAATTTTATATTTATATAAAGCGTTTCGTGCGAGAAATGGAATCTACCTTGTTCAGTAAAGACTGACAGAGTAAGAATAGCGTAGTTTAAAAGAATTGTATGAAGGGAAGCGTGCAGCGAGTTATTTTAAAACTTTTGGTAAAGACCAGAATTTTTTGAAGCGAGCGTGGTCAGAAGACCAAATTATTTTTTAAACCTTCGGTTCGAAGGAACATATTATTTTTTAAACCTTCGGATCGAAGGACCATATTATTATGAAGGCGCCCACGAGTTCTTCTTTGAACTTCGTCTGGGCTCACTCCTGAAGCGTGAGCGTTTTAGTGGACTGTATTTATAGGTATAGCGAGGGGCGATAGCGAAAGGAGAGGAAAGACTAAAGGGACTGACCTTGACGCAGCAACACACATATAAGTCTTCGCTGTCAGCCAGGAGCTCCTCCAGTCAGGCGCAGGCCCAGGCAACTTGTTCGCCGCGGTCATGGACATACCTACGGGGGCCAGGAGCAGTGATACCAGTTACTGTGTGCCAACTTTTCTTTTTTATTGTAGCAACATTATTTGCCAATGATACCAGAAACACAATTATCCTATGTTTTCATGATTTTTTTCCCATTATAATCGCAGCAGAATGTATGAATGACTGTAATTAAAGTGTTTTATTCGACTATGAACGATGTATATGGAACAATTTATAAACTATGTGCGTGCAGTGAGCAAATTAATTAAGAATTTAACAAAATCATTGTGTGAAATATTTGTACGAACTCTTTAATTAAACTGTTGATTATTGTCCCATCAATCAAATAAATTATCTATTTTGTTATTAAAATTGCATATTCTTTAAAAAAGAAATGTATTGTAATTTATTTAAATTTTTTGGGAATGGTAGGTTCGATAGGATAACTTTTTATAGTGTACCTTTTTTGTTTTATATCCAAAATATGGTTAAAACTTAAAAAAAAAAACATAAATTAGTTCTTTTGATTTTTTAGAAAGGCGATTGACTGAACGAAACCTGACGACCAAATGACGACATATTAACAAGTCCATTGAGAGTATAGAGTTGAAATGGATTTCCAGTCACTGATTTACGACTGCTTGATTAAGATTTTTTTCGGAATGGCGCATGTGAAGTATAGGTCATTTTGATAAAAAGTTTGTATTAACTGTAAAGTTGCCTTCTTTTAATAAACCATTCAAAGCATAATGTGCAGAAACATTAACATATTATACCAATATGTTTCCAATTGATCATAAAAACTGTACGTTAGAAAATATGGTCTTACCCTTACCCAGTCACTTTCATGAAACATGAATTAAAAAATTATAAGGATATGATAACGAAATTGAATTATACAAGTAATAAGACAGTTTCCATAATACTTTGTTCTATCTAACGAACTCAAGTTGAATGGAAATTAATCTTAACAGCGCCATCTAGTCCCAAAGTAAGCAAGTTTTTGCTTGTATTATGGGCACTAGACAACTGATATACATGCTTAAAATTCTTTGCAGTATATAAATACATAGATATTTTGCACTCAGGCACCAAACAGATAGACATGTTGATGCACACAAATATTAGTCTCGGGCGGGAGTTGAATCTGTGACCTTTGGTTCTGCGATTGTCAATGTTTTTAATCGTCTAACAAAATGACTTAATTTTTTTCGTATGCTTATGGTGTAATCCACATTTCCTACCTCCAGAAATGAAAAACTCTCAACAGCGAATGTTATTTCGATTTGTGAACCGTTTTCATAAAATATTTATGGAAACACTTCGGCATTTCACGAAGAAACAAATTATCTTTTACGTTCCACCAGGACAATGCACAAGCACAACATTTTTCGAGATTACCTACTAAGTTAAACATAAATTCACGCAAGAACGGTGCGACTGCGAGTTACAGTGAGGGGTATCCCACAAATGGCCGCTGACCGCTACAATGTTATTGCTAGTCATTGGCGCGTCGCCACAGCGCTGTATCTCAATATTTTAGTCATAATATTAAAGTTTTACAGATGATGAATAAATCTAGTGTAAATATTTTACTCACATATACATAACATGTAGACAACTACACAAACAAATTTTTGTAAATAATAATTACCTACCTATATATATTTATTTGATTTTACATCACTGATGTTTGATTTCTGCATCCTTATCTTCAAATTGTATATTAGATTAGACCTTTGATTACGACTGCTAAATCACAAAAATTTTACCGAAATAGGTTCAGTAGTTTTTGTGTTTATTATGGTGTTTATACAAATAGATAAAAATTCCCAAAACGATTGTTTTAAGTATCGTCTACCCACACATAATAATAATAACGTCTACATCACAACAACGTCTTGGCCCCAAAGGGCGCTTTAGTAAGCTAAGCATTAGCTTGTGTTTTAGGTATCAAACGAAGGCAACACATACATATATCAACCAAGACCAGGATTACCGGTACCAGTATCAATATTCACCAGATAAATACTCACCCGACCTGGGACTTCCAGCTTCGTAGGCAGGGTCGCTACCTACTAGGATAAGCTGTCGTCATAACCCATAACAATTATTGTTTTGGAAAAATATCTTATGTACAGGGTTGACCGTACGAATATGTTACAATTTTATTTATAAATTTTTCATTACATAACTATATAGTAAGATAATAATGATTTTTTATTAGTAAAATTTTAACAAAATATTTTATTCGGTGTTTTACATAACTAAAAATTCTCACAGTTATTCAGTAGGTACTGATATTATTATTCGTAATCATATAATCCATCTAAATAACATATAATATCAATTTGCGATCTGTATCTCTTAAACTAGGTAAGAACTGTAACTATAGGAATTCTACCTCAAATACATGAAAATATTATTGCACATTACTACATGGTAACACTGCAAGTTTGACTGATTATTCAGTTATATATGGGGGCCAGTGGGGGCTAATAATTTTACGTCAAAAATAAGTGTGTTTGTGTGTGTGTTTAGATATAGAAGTGTACGTGCATGAGGCATGAGGTTTGTGATTGCTGACAATTAAATGGTTCTAGGGGCAACCAGTAGTTGGCGCTATTCTTGTCGTTTTTTCCCCCTATAGAGTTACATTTCTTCTTCCCGTAGGGAAGTATATATTGTTCTGTGGTCAGGCGGCGGCGCGGCACCAACACGTAATCGGGCACACTCCACAGTTTATATATTATAGCGTTTATTACACAATATTATTAGGTTTTTTATACGAGTTTTAAGCGATAAGCGATTATGCGTTCAGCGTTTTATATTTTCAGTGCGTCACATAGGAAAGACAACAGCGGACTCAATGTAAAGGAAAAAGCGGGTAGTGAGGAAACGAGAATTAGGGATGCGGCGTAGCCACAGCCAAATGTTCGTGTAATATTTTATGTATACTCATCATACTTGTGTCCAGGGACGTCTATATCTCCTGATATGTAATAGGACTAACTTGCATTATTAGTTCCCGCACAGCATCGACATTTGGTGGTACAACAACCGATTTAGGGTGACCTTCTGTAGATCGTCCACGATCAAACTCACTGAATAAGTGATACACTGTGGTTTTTGAGGGTGCTTCATCCCCACCGTTCACCCCCAAAAGTCGAAGTCAGTTGATTGATGCACTGTTTTTGAGTTAGCCCCCGTCGAAAATCGTAACAAATCATCGCACGAAAATATTCATGATTCAAATCCATGGTGATGTGATGATGGTGATGAAGACACGCAATTTTCAAAATGAAATGGAAAAACAACTGACAGTGACATGAAACAAACTGTACCTATTCTACAGCCAAAGAATTCCATTTTTAAACGTTGAAATTACTTTTTAAATAGTTTTTGTAAGTGGCCAGTTCTGGATTCATAAATAGAAGCCCTCGTGACCTAATCCGTATAACTGGAAAGTATATTTGTAATCAAACTTTATGGCGAATGTGAACATAGTTTAAGACCCTAGTTCAGATCCCAATGAAACCAATGACAAATTGTCTATTAAACAATAGATTTACTCGGTAACGCAGTACGCAGTACCTAATGTTTACAGTATTTTATAGAAAAAAATTGGAAGACATCTCAATTGACAACAACTAAAGACAAAAGTATCGATAGATACTCTATCAGTCAATTGTCACTCTACCATACACATCTGGTTGAGATCGAGCAACGAGACGGTGTTGAGTATCTACACCATCTACAAATATTGTTTCTTACAATTAGGCACCAATTAGGCACAATCGCGAGCAATAAAAAAATAGTTTCTGCGGCAAAATTGTTATTGAATACCAGCAGATTTTAAATACAATGGGACTCTGAACGGTTAGCATCCAAACTGTATATTTTTAGTAATACATAAATAAATAGATATTTCACATCCAGTCATGGAACAAATAGACATGTTCATATACACAAATATTAGTCCCAGGCGGGGATCGCACTCGCGACCTTTGGGTCTGCAAGTCGGCGTCTCCGACACCAATTGGTCAGTCAAAATGTCTTGAGTGATACAGAAATGTAATACTGTAATAAAATTATGTAACGCAAATAACATATGGGTCATTTTTGTTTCAAAACCCTTAATTTTACTCTGGTATCTGGTGTTGTAAGCGTGACCGTCCATAGCACACCAGCTCAACTGTCGAATATGTTATTCACCCACCCTAATCGTCACGGTCCAAGGCGCAACGATTCGTCACAGCGCGGACCAACCATTAATTTCTATAGAGAAATACACCGGCGTCTTTTTACACCACTTTCGATAACATCAAAAAGGCATTAGATAGATTTTTCATGTGGTCAAAGAGAGGGGGTCCATGATGCTAATATATACAACTTTCCTCGAAAACTTATACATTTTTAAAGTTAATGATAAAATGGATTATTTTTTTTCGTGATGTAAGTATTGCGTAAAAAATAATTATTATGTTATATTGCCAGAATTTCTAAAAGTTTTTTTTGTTGTAGTAACTATAACAGTAATAATGTAATTAAAACTTGATTTTTTATAACTTTTCATGTTTTCGTTAGTTATAATTATTATAATAGGTTCAGTTCGAGTACCTATACGTACAGGTACACTTTCAACTTTACAGTCACACTATTTTCAATTCGTTTGGCTTCCCTCCCTTAATTGACCATGGTTTGACCAAATTATTGACTAATTTGACCCATTCATTTCTTAATTTAATTCTACCATAGTTCGAAATATGCAGTGGTCGGTGTAGAAGAAATACTGTAAAAGCGCTTCCAGATTTATTTTACTTATTTGTATCCAACCAGTAAATATAAAAAAAACATAAAAAAAAATCAGCAGTTAATAAGTATTTTCAAAGAAAATTATTATAATTTATGTGACTATGTAAACATAATAACTTTGAAGAATTAAATAAACGAAACAATATTATAATTTTTTAAAGACAAGCATTTTTTTTCAATAGGAATGTATGGTTTTTCTAGTTTCAACCATAGTTCCAACTGTCTACCTAGCTGTCTTGCTCAAATCTCGCTTTATATTTATTTCGCTAGAGAGTTTTTTTCCTTCTACGTAACCAGTTGTGATATCTGACGTGGACTCAAGTTTCGGGTCTGAAGAGATTCGCGCGGGTATCGACGAACGGTCGTCGTCGTCAGCTGTTTTGCCTACAGACCGGCAACGAGTAAAGTCTATCCGTTATATTAGACCTCAGGCGCCGGCGTCGGTATCCTTTGAGGCGGCAGTCAAGTGCCGGCGGCTTTCTTTGCGAACTTTTGTCGGTATGCGGTGTCCACGTGTCAAAAGGTGTGGGTTAATATAATGGACAAACTATAAACTGGTGTGCAGGTAGTTAGAAGGAACCCCTACGTCATGGCCGCCGCTGGCAATTTCGTTACTCTAAGGACATAAGTGCATAATAAATAATAATTTAAATATGCTAGGATATCCCCATCGTTCTAATGAGATGTAGAACGGATCATGATTAGAAATTAATGTCAAAGCTCAAGACGCGGAGAAGTGTAATTTTATTTTATTTTAATTTATTGAAAAAGAATATTACAGGAAGGCTTATAATTATTACAAGTTACAGTATTCTGAAATGCAAAGTCGCTTTGTGCGAATACCGGAACGCCTATTGATCGCTCAGTTATCAAAAGGGTACATTTATAAAGAAAATACAAAATTAGACCATAAACTATGACAAAATTTATAAACAAGAATTACACATAAATTATATTGGATATTTTATGATACCTTCTTATGCCTAATAATAACTAGGACATCGCACACACGGTCATCTAGTCCCAAAGAGTTTCCTATAGTCCCAAACTAGACAGAGACCTAAGCTGTACCTACTATGGGTATTAGATAACTAGTATACATTCTAAAATATTTTTTTATAGTATCTAGATCTAACGAGTGTTCGGCTAAACGTAGTCCAAGCTTATATAGAACGTGTAGAGCTTACCGAACTAAACAGAATTAAAACAAAAATGTAAAAAAATGAAAGAAATTAAACTTCTAACATATTTTCTCGGTAACCGTTAATTTGCGCTATCTACTCACTTGTAACTTTTTGATTAGTTCGGTAAGCTCTACATGCTCCATAAGTTTGCACTATGTTCAGCCGAACACCGGCTATAGATATTTTACACCCAGACACGGAACAGACAGATATGTTCATGCACCATTGATTTCATGCACATGAATATTTGTTTGCGGAAACCTACGACCTTTGGTATAATGGTAAGTACAGCCACGACAAGAAGAATTGAATAACAAGATAAGTACCTAACGTTATGCATTACCAAGTGGGCGGACCTGCGAGCGAATGCTAGTTAAAAATAATTAATTTTAAAAGTAAAGTATCGAAAACAAAGTTCCGTTCAATAACCGTTAAAACTGTTGACTTCGTTTCGCAGTTAACGTAAAACGTTCTTTGTCTCACCCTAATCCGAGAGTAATCTATAAATCGAGGGACTTGCATTCAGACAATAGATGGACTGCTTTCGATCTTAATTAAGATAAGAAAGTATATCCGTTAAACTCTATAAATGTATATAAATGTTTGTTTATCTCTGAATAATCTGGCATTAAAGAAAACGTTCCTTTTTAGATAATTAAATTAGTGTCAGAGTTATAAAGGGTAACTTTACTTTTTATTTAATAAATATCAATCATGGAAAATGTACTAGGTACACTATCCTAGTAATAATATAAATGCAACTACGAATACGTTATCTCATATTACAAATAACATAGTTATCAGCCTTCTTTTATAAATTGGTGCTTAACTTATTATTAAACTTACATGTATGTACCTACTTTAGTGTTGTTGTTATGTACGTACGTTATATTATTAATAGATTATACGTGGCATAATATATTGTCATATTCGGTCTAATCAAACACTTTAAAATTGACAAAACAAAAAATTATTATTTTTTAATTTAATATAACGAAATCAGTTTTTAGTTTCTAAATCCTAGTTTCGATAAAAAACATTTAAAAAGGTATGTTTTATATATGTAAGTATAACCCCGCGTTTCCGCCAAGTATAATACACTGAATTATACATGTCTTATACATGCTATGCTTGGTTCTTTTCCACTAGAATACACAGACTTGCGAGTATTATACAAGTCTTTAGTATTATGCAGTTTTCGTTTCCACTAACATCACTTATAAGTACACAACTTATAACTTGTTAGTACAAGTATTATACATGTTTTGATGGAAACAATATTAGAATACTTGTGTGGACCAAAGATCAACATGGAGAATAGAATATCGCAAAATTAAATAAAAAAAGAATAACAATAATGAGATATATATAATTATTTAAAATTTTATTTTATTTTAGAATACCATGTATGTGTATCAGTGTCTGGTAACGCGTAACACAAGCATACTACCTACTTGTTCATTTTGGGACTAAATGGCGCTGTGTGGGATGTTCTATGTATTATTACTATATTATTATTTAGTGGTCAAAGACAAATATAACTGTAGCACACACCAAACAGAATAGGTACATCTTCGTTTTCCATGTGGATCTTGTATGAGGACTCTTGGGTTTGCAAGGGCGGATTGGATGATGAAGATTTGAACCACATATTTTTGTATTGTATTTTTTATACAACAGTCACTGTTTCCTAAAAATCTCCTAGAAATTGATATTTCTTTTCTTACTTTTACTTTTTCTACCCTCATTTCCTACTTCTCTAAGTCCGTTCTAAATATAATTTCCTTATTAATTTTTTTTTTAATAATATATCTATACATATTTAAATATCATACACCCAGGCCAGGAACATCGCATACTTAACACATAAATATGTTCATGCACACAAATATTTACTCTGGGCGGGAATCGAACTCGCGACCTTTGGCTCCGCTGTTTGGGGTCTCTAAATATCAGCTAATTGGTCAGTCAATGGCTGATGTTAATCAGTAAATTTTCAAGATTTTCTTTTGCTTGTCAACAGATCTAAAATTATACCTACTTGTCGCGATTATCGCCCGTCAATGGATAACTAATACTTGTAGATAATTACAAGTATAATACACACTTGTAGCCAAAAATTTATAAAACATGTAGATTACTCAAAAAAAAATACAACCTACATCTTGGTGGAAACAGCAACCATATATTCAACATGTTTTATACCTAACCAAAACTCGGTGGAAACGAAAAATGTATTATACCCTTCTTCTTCTTATTAGATAATGGCGTTTTCTGCATAAAAAGCAATTTCGCCAGAGTCGAGTATTGTTCTTATTCTTAATAAAAAATAACAAGAAAGGCAGCGTAGTTCGGTTATAATGGAGCTTTTTCAAAATATTGCCAGGAGCCCCGAGGTTCCACGTGCCCCATTTTGAAAAAAACTCCGTATTATACCAAATATAACACATGTATTTGGAGGTTAAGTATACATGTCACATTTCGTACAAATATTATACATGTCGTGACCACTGTCGTGACATTACTTGCAGGCCCAGCGAGAGTTAGATCGGGCCCCGGGCCCCGGGTGTAAAACATTACGGGGCCCACCCCTCCTTACTTTAAAAAAAAAATCAATTAACCGGGCCCCCGTTCTTAGTCCGAGCCCTAGTGGTACTACTACACCCCCGCTATCGCCGGCCCTGATTACTTGTAGTTAAAACAAGAAAAGGTGGTCTTAGCATATTTATTTGTAGCACAGATTTGTAAGTTGTAGGCTAGAGTTTTTTTATTGCCCTGGGATCAAATTCTTTTATGCGTTCTTTTACATATTTGAGTCTTGCCAGGTATTTAACTCTGAAATTACCTTAGTGGTAAAGTAATCAATACAAAAATATTTTTAAATATACTCTATACGCAGTATACCAGAATTTCTACTGCTGGAAGCGTTTGACCTTTTAAAATACGTAATAGTTTTAATCAAAGTTTATGGCGGATCAGAATACAACGCTTTTGGCGTGCTTGCGCAGGTTCAGTCATATGCCCCTCGCTCCACTGCGTCCCGCTATACCTAAAACTGGTTACTGCGACGCGACTTGTGCCTTTGTTCGCATCCGCCATAAAGCTTGATTGGAACTGTACCTTGGAATCACTCAATAGATTGTCACAATAAATCGGTGTGGCATGACCGAACTTTTAGTGATTCGAGATTACTTCTACCAGTAGAAATACCAATGACGCATTTGATATCACGAGAAACGGTAGGAGAGGATCTACCATAAAACCTTGACTAGTGAAAAAAGATAAAAATTGTTACCAAAATTTTATTTCAATAAGTACTAAAATTAATTATTCCAACTTGATCTATTCGACCACGTATAGGTACGTAATTAAATTTCTAAATCCTAGTATGTTCGTCATCGGCGTATTGTATTTGCTCTCAAACTTCATGTTTTAGTGAGATCCATGTGACTTCGTGACCAAATTTTTGAAACATATATTTTTAGAAATTATTATTAGTCACAGACTATCGCGTTTAGTACTCGAACTTCATGTTTCAGTGAGATGGCTATGCGTTCACGTCAATAAATTTTATTCTAAAAAGCATATATTTTTTTATTATTAGTCACAGATTTATCATATGGTAATCAAACTTCATGTTTTTATAAGACCTTTATGACCAAATATTTTTTTTACAATATATTTTCGAAATTATCAGTCATAGACATAGTAGTGCTACTCAATACTTCATATTTTAGCATTACTTGTGTAATTTCAAGTTTTTAAAACCTAATATTTTTAAAACTAGTCGACGTAAATAAATGGTTTTGGTATTAATTTTTTATGTTCTCAGAAAATCTACTCATGATGACGATATTTAAAAGGGAGATGAGTACAAACATGATAAAGCTGTGATTAATAATTTTAAAAATATATAATTAAAAAATTGGAGTGTTCAACCTACATTAAAACGATTGAATATGTATACAAAATGTTAGATTGAGTGATTTGACATACGTCATTACATTATTTTCAAACATACATTTTGGTAAATTATTCATGAAATTGAATATAAAAAACCTTTATTTAATTTTCCAGCAAGAATTTTATATGTGGTTCACATAAAATTTTACTTCACAGCGAATATTTCAAAACATCAATTAGTGTATGTTAGGTCTACAGCGTATATTTTTGACTTAAATTTTTGTTGTTACAGCGCAATATTCTTATGAATACCTATGTTTGAAATAAAGTATTGGTTTTTGCCCCTCTCGTCATAGTTTTGATAGGTTTCCAAAAATGTTTGGTAATTTTGCATTCAACGAATAGCAACATTTAGTGTAAACTGACAAACTTCACTCAATCTATTTCCGATTTCATTTTCACTTTCCTTTTGCGTTGAACTTCACTCTATTCATTCTATTTTTCGAGGTGTTTTCGAGTAGTGAATGCGTTCGTTGATGATCTGCAGAAGATTAAAGAGTTGTTTTTATTTTGGTAAGTACCTCATGTAAATAAATATTAGTTAAAACATAACCACCAAGAAGTGGATATTTTAACATTTTCTTATTCTTTGTACCATATTATTACTTTGATTGTCGGCATGGCGTGCTGCGTTTTTCTTGGTATCACGTACTTATCTACTGGTACCTATTGTTTTGAATATCAATTAATCATTCTTCCCGTGATGCCTATAAAATTTTATTCCATTTGATCTAATAATGTAGTAAGGTGATAATAATCTATGGAGATGATTTTAAATTTCAAGGTCATAATTTTAGGCGTTTATTATTTGCTTTCTAGAGTTTCTTACGCTCACACATTCTATATTGATTGTTTATTATAATAATTAGGCATGAATTATGTATTGCCGAAACAAAATTGTAAATTTACGACAGTTTATATTTATTATTTAAAGTCCACATGGCGCCGCCATTGTTTGTTTGCTAACAGAAAAAAAGGTTTCATTATTAATTAATTGGTATATTTTGCATGTATAAATAATTTATTTTATAAATTTTAGACTTCTTAAGACAGTCAAATATTTTATATTTGTTCGACAATAGTTATTTCTCATCAATGTTAGTTCCACAAAAAGTTTTGAAAACTTTGTTTTAAAGAATCGCCATATTTGTCCTAACGAAATTGTGTCAATTGCGGAATTGAATTTGCTTCAACGATGTATTTACATTATGTAACTTATTGTGTGTGGCGTCTATTTGGGTTTTGTATTGGTTCCGTATTGCTTGAATTTTTATTAACCTCTATTTTCTCAAAGTTAAAGTACAGTTCCAATCAAACTTTATGGCGGATGGGAACATAGGTACAAGTCGCGTCGCAGTAACCAGTTTTAGGTGTAGCGGGACGCAGTGGAGCGAGGGACATATAACTGAACCTGCGCAAACACGCATAAAGCGTTGTATTCCGATCCGCCATAAAGTTTGATTGGAACTATTATTACTTATAGTTTATGAAGTTCAATATTTATTTTAAAGTTGGTCATTTTCGTATACTTTAAGTAGGTAAATAAGCCCTAAAAGAAAATGGCCGGTAGGTACCTAGGTCGGGCATTAATGAAGTAGATCTATACATAGGCCTAGGAACAGATTACTTAGATAAGTAAATAAGTTAATAGAAAAACCCCTAAAAGAAAATGGCATGTTGGTCATTGATGAGGGGTAGATAGGTAGATCTATACATAGGTCTAGGCATTGCGGTTATTACCCCAGCGGGCCTAGGTAGGTAAATTGATTCTTCTTGCTCGCTTCATGTTTAGGTAAATAAACTTATCCCCTAATCATCAAAATTTACCTCAGTGGACTTAGGTAGGTAGGTAGGTAGGTGATTCTTTAACTTCTTGGTTGGTTTATGTTTAGGTAATTAAACTTATTCCCTAACCACAAAATTGAAGTATTTTTTGACAACCTGACTTATGGAATTACATCAGATTTAGATAATTAATTGTGAACCTAGGTACAGTTAGTGCCAGTATGTTTTTTAAAAACATTTGTCAAGGTATTTTTGCTCTGTAGGCTATTAAAGTAAAAAGGATCAATAGGCAAGTAATGTATGTTTACATCACTATGTTGTACTACAGATATAACCATGTACGGCTCAAACAGAAATAGCTCTCTTTTGCTCTGAAGTAGAAGTCGGTAGTATCACAGTAGGGAAAATGGATATCAGAGGGCAGGGAACGGCCAACTTGTTCGCTCTGAAGTCGAAGTGAGTAGCATCGCAGTAGTAAAAATGTGTATCAGAGGGTCAAGAGCATTCCTCACACCTGCGCAAAATGCACCCGCATTTTGCGCAGGTGTGAGGAATGCTCAGACTCTGAAGTTGCATCTCAACTTCAGAGTGAATAAGATGTTGACACAAGCTGTACAGTTACAGGCTCCAGTATCACTAATACAGGACAATTTTAGTCTATACTACAGGTGTTTAGCGTTTCTCATTTGTACAATAAAACTTCCAAAATGACTTCTTCAAGCTTTAACAGTGTTCAGAACTCAACAATTTAAGAAGCTGGTGGTAATTTTAGTATGTGATTCTATTGCCGTTGATATTAAAGTATAGGTAATAGTTGACATCTAAATTAAAGGGGAGCTTTTAGATTTTTGAAATAGTCAAAATAAATATTGTCTAAGAATTATGTTATGTCTGCCACCTATATGTTTTATTAATGACATTATTCAGATCATAAAAAAAACAATTTTAGATTTGTATGGCGATATTCCCTGAACTTAAAATATTACGTCCAGAGTTAATATTATTATATGGTACTAATATATCATTCTACTTATCAAATGATTTAGTGGTAAAAATTCGAAGTTTATTAAAAAACGAAACCCAATTTTTTTTAATTAATGGTACAAACTGGACACACATTTATTTTTCTAATTTTTTTTTTAAATTGCCACAGTCTAGATGTATGCTTTTAATGAATTTGTGATTTGAATAGATCCTTAAGATTGATAATCCTTAGATTGATAATTTAGACAAGCTTTTCATAAATTTGTGATTTGAATGGATGCTTAAGATTGATAATTTAGACAATTTTTAAAAGTGCTTTTGACATACATTATCACAAAAAGTCAGGGCTCTTTAACCTCACCTCAATTTTCTCCAACAATAATTAAATTAATAATTAATATTACAATAATTAATTAAAATTAAAACAGTAATATTATTTCTATGTATAGAAATAGCGCGGTGCCGTGCCAGGCGTCGTCGTCGTCGTCATCGTCATCGTCTCCATACCGATACGACACGTGTTCTTACGCAGAAGTTATCAATGTTATATATAAAGAAATATTTTAGTTTGTTTTTATATATATATTCTTTACTTTTTCAAATATTTACAGAATTGGAAATAAAATATATTAAAAATACTCCATATAGAATGAAATTATGTTACATGTAAATGGAATTAAATCTAATCCACATGTTCGACGCAACAAGCTGATATGACATTGCGACAGAAAAAACACTACGACTTATATGCTCTGCTACACGTGCGAAGCCGGGGCGGGTCGCTAGTAAATACTACAATAGAGTGATTTTGTGATATTATCAAGTTCCAAAGTAGGTACTACTATGTGAGATATTTGACCTTTAATAATAATAATAATAATAATAATAAATATAAAATAACCTATATATATATATGTTTCCACCTATATACCGTTCACTGGTCATAAAAACATTTTTTTAATGTAAAATTATTTTATAGCAAATTTATATATTTTTAGGTTATAATATATCTGAGTTTCTGTCTGTTCTACAACACAATAGTGAACCACCATAAAAGTAGGATAATAATGCTACTTATTAGTGTGACTTGAAAACACAGACCAGTCAACCTATAGACCATGCTTTAATAACCGTCAGTACGAAAACGAAATCACCAAAAAGTGGCGGGGTGCGGGGAGAGGTCGGCTAGTTTTCATTGGCTCATTCAAAATTGACAATTTAATGGCTTCCGACGTGCTTCCAACTGACTGCTCACAAGAGACGTAGTTATGTAGTGTCACTACATAGCCTTGGCGAATGCTACTCCCTGTCAAAGCGTGGTCTATAAGGTTGACTTGTCTGTGCTTGAAAAACAATATCTCTTTCAGTATGATCCCGAACGTCTTTTTATTACCTTTTTAAGAACAATAAAACAGTAGTAATACCCAAATTTTGTTATATGATTAACAATGGCCGTAACATATTTTTGCAAAAAAATCCAATAATAAAAATGATAAATACATACTTGATACTTACAAAGACATTCGCTCCTCACATCTACAGACAGATCAGCACTGACATAATTGAAATTAATCTAACATATTGATTGAGAAATGGGGGATAATCTACCTATCTTGACCGCATACTAAATTTATAGAAAAGCTTCTTATTGGCTCGTCGCTCTGCTCCACTATGGTCTCACATTGACACAAACAACATAACATATTGATTAAGATATTGTGGATAATCAACCTTTCTTGACTGAATTTTTTTACAGAAAAACATAGTTAAGTATCTACCTATAGTACCTATATCTGACCTTGAATTTTTTTAAACATTCTTTCGAATAGCAAACCTAAATATTCGAGACTTAATAGAAGAGTGGCTGGCCATTTAGTGTTAGTTTCAAGTGTTTTGAGTTTAAGGGATATTAGATATGTCTTTGTAGCAGATGTGTATTACTCATTTTTATTTCCATATTTTTTTTTTTCGTATTTCTGCATTTCTAAAAATTCTAAAACTTGGTTTAAACACTTCACCTCGCCTCCTTCTCCCTTATTATTAATACTCTTAGGGTGGTAGTTTTGGAGAGCGAACCCATGTTAAGAAACACTGTTTAACAAAAAAATTACAAAGACAAAACTAAAATATGCTGAAAAAAAAAGAAAAAGAAAACCAAATCTTAGATTTGTTGAATCAAATTTAACCACCAAACCGTAAAAAAAAATAACATTATAATAACAATTTAATACTATCAAATAAAAAAAATATTGAAAGCACTGCGTTTACATACCGTGATTCAAATTGATAGAAAATGCGAATTTCCTAACCTAACTTTTTATAACTCACTCAAAATCTGTCACAACCATTCATTACGATGTTTTTGTATGATCATTTTAAACTTAGTAACGGGTGAAAATTTTATTCGAATTTTATGTTCCTAGTGGATTGGAACAGTAGTTGGAGTGCCCAAATGTTAGGTTTTTTTTTTATTATTTTAGTTGAGTTTTAGGGGTTACTTTAAGTGATTATTTTTTTCTTTTAAACAATATTTTCAGTGATAATTAAGCATTTATAGTACTAAAAATTGTCACAATTTTAAATACAGTTAAATCTCCAGAATTAAATTTGTTTATTTTTTTTTTTAAATAAAAATAATTCCTCTCCAAAAAATATTATCAAGGTATATGCTATAACTCAACTCAAGACATATAACAATGTCGTTACATAAATATAATTGTTATTCCCTGTTTTAAAAGTTGAGTTTCAATTTTTATAAATACTTTTTTCACTTATTGATTTTTTACTACTAATTTTAGATTATAATGAAAAATCAATTAAACAATAATTTATTATTATGTATATTAATTTAAAGTTCAATTTATATAATGAACAATTAATTGGTTCATTCATGAAATAAATTAACCAAATTGGGTGAAACTATAGGGTAAATAAATTTAACAGCAACTATTGATTAAAAACCTTAAAAAACCCAACATAAAACAATACAGTCGCTCTTTCTCTTTTTTGTTTACATCACCATATATGTAAGTGTAATGTATCAAGCAAATCTATGATATAAATATTAATGCATTGAGTTCCATTATGATTGATAAATTTTTTGACAGTTTACTAACTTTTAGTCTAGTACGTTTCTTATATTTACATATATTTTATTTTTCAACTAGGTTTTCTTGTTGAGCTACACTACGAAGTATGACGGATAGGCAACAGCCCGGTCGAGGGCGTGGCCGCGGTCAACCAGGCCGAGCGGGGGCGCGTCGACCAGGAGAGCAGGGACCACCTCAGGCCACTGCAGGACCACCACGTCCCACCGCGGGGCCATCACGTCCGTCTACTTCACAACCACAGCCACCTCGACCACAACCACCACCCACGGCATGGGTGCAGCCTCCAGCTCCAGTCCGTTCTGTAGCTCCTGCGTCAGCCGCACCTGCTGGTCGAGCATCAAGGTCTGGATCCAGTGGCCATGAAGTTGCCCATCCTGGAGATGCCACTATACAGGGGCAGATGCAGGCGCTAGATATTAGAGGTACCTCTAATATGTTTTTATTTAATAACATGAGTCCTCTATACTCCATTAAATAGCCAAATAAACTTAAATAATATCTAAATAAATGGGTCCATCGATCAATGTCTACAATGCAAAAAGACTTTGTGATCCAATATCGGATCAGATAATGAGGAAATGCTCTCATAGTGACATCTCGGAATAGTATGACCATTTCAAAATTTTCAAATACATGTAAATTTGTTCTTAAATTTTTTATAACCAATCATAATTATTGCAACCGTTTTTCGATTTTGTGATAGTCTTAATATATTTTTATAGATTCATAAAAATATAATATTTACAATATTTAAACATTTTCAACATATTAAGCCTCATCAATTCGCCCAGGTGCTGCAGGACCTGGCGGTGATACTGAAGCGACCCGAGGCAATCGGCGTGGTGGTGGTCGGCCTATAATGGCTCACGTCTTGAAAACAAAGCCTGCTGACATTGTCTCTAAAAAAGGTGATTATTCATAATTTTTATCCATATTTGATTATAAATCAATCCATCCCAGTTTCTAAAAAATTGTTGCAACTAAGACCATTGACCGATTTGCCGCTACATGCGTGTGCACTATAAGATTCCGTTATGTCTGACAAGTTTGATGGTATGCATAGCCTAACATATGTGGTCGCCTTATACGCATTTAATTTTGTGTAATTTTTGTATCTTGATATTTGTCCAGAATAGATTTTGAAGCAGCTAGATGCACTTTGAAACTTTCAACTATCATAGAGACTATTTGTCTTTACAATCAACTTTTTTTGTTTCATTTAGATTCATATCATTTATACAGCGAGTTGCACCAAAAGCATGACTTGCCCATGGTACTACCAGGGTTGTTGTACTAGTTGGTCTATGGGGTATTTTTTTGCCCATGGACCAACTATGTAGGGTGGATGCCTCTAATCTCAGCCTTTTAGTAGCAATTTCATCTTTATAAAATTGTTGTGTTTGAACTATGAATTAAAACTAGTTATTGTTTTTACAGATCGGTAGCTTATTTATTTGGATTCTATTATTAATATACTGATCAGTCATAAATTTAACTTAATATTTCAAAATAGACAACAAACAAGAAAATGACCTTATGTATCTAATCTCAGTCGCGCTGTACCTAAAGCCATCCTTTTGTGCACCGAATGACAGCCTACTCTAGGGTCATGCTTTTAGAGTTTTTGTTTTTTTTTTTTTTATCTTCCATTTAAATAAAACTAGTTAGTGAAATATATTCCGTTATTATATTTATTTTTTGCCATCTGTACAAATTATTTAAGGTCTTATTAAAATTAATGCCTACTCTAGGGTCATGCTTCTAGAGCTTTTGTTTTTTTTTATCTTCTATTTAAATAAAACTAGTTAGTGAAATATATTCAGTTATTATATAATTTTTTTTGCCACCTGTACAAATTATTTAAGGTCTTATTAAAATTAATATGAATAAAGAGTAGGTAATGACTTAAAAAAGAAATAATCTACCTCCCATACGAAAATGAGTCGGCGGCCCCAATTTCTGTCGAATATTTTTTCGTTTTTTGACATATATTAGTTATTTACAGCCTGTATTTAATTACCATATTTATTGGTTACTCAAATATACCTTCACAGATAAAACGCTATTAGTATAAGTAGGTGTATTTTCAAAACATCAAATATAATGATTCTGGATTGGATTAAAACATATACAACTCACAATAAAATCAAATTGATCCAAATTTGTATCTTATGACAGCCCTGATTCTTAGGACATGGCTGTGATTAGGTACCTCGTTGAACCAAATCTCAGCCTACCCCGGCTGGCATTATGTCCTCCGTACATTTCTTGTATCTAATTGCAGCCCCATCATTTCCTACTGATCAAAAAGTTAAATCATCTATGTTTATTCTTAAGTTCATGCATTATTATATTGTTATTTATAATCAATCGAAATACAACACACACATCTTAAGAAATGTGAAAAATAACTTACAGCATGTCCCAAAATTGTCGCAAAAATAGCAAAATGCTCGAAATTCAATGTCTGCATGCATAAATTTTAAATTGAAACTGACGTATATATGCCAGTTTTACCATATTTGACACGTATATTCTGCCGAATTCTAAGTTTTTTTTAGTTCACATCATTAATCGAGATTGCCAGTAGAAACGTTAATATCAAATAAAACTGTGAAGAGGCTGCGATTAGGAGCATAGCTGCCATTAGGGGCATCCACCCTACAACTGGAATTTTTCACTTCTTGTCCATGGTACTACCAAGTCTTGAGTTAGTTGAAAATTGTAACCGTCATGATCTATTAGGTGTCGGTTCGATTTATCATGATAGCATAAAATTACATGTATAGTATGTCCCGCGGCCATAGGACAATAATAATTTTAATATTCTTTATTGTATACCAAAAGTCATTAGAAGAAGAATAAATAAAACATCTCTTATAACTAAGTTTGGTACAATTGGCGGTCCTTATCGCTAAAAGCAATCTTTTCCAGACAACCTTTGGGTGGATTGGTAGAAATTGAGAAAATATTGTTATGATGTACTAACCGATAGAATGAATTAAGCTACCTAAATAAAATACATTTGTCTATACCACAACAATATATATCAGTACAATACACAAATAATGACACTTATAACTTATTATAACATCTAAACATTGAATATATACATACTACACAATAGGATCAGTTTCATGTAACAATTTTCAACTAACTCAAGACCACAGTAGTACCACGGGCAAGTAAAAAGTGTTCCTTTGTACATAGTTGGACCATGAGCAAAAAAATCCCCTATGGACCAACTGGTAGTACAATACTGGTAGTACCACTGTCAAATCATGACCAAAAGATTATATATACTTTGATTACAACCATATCTAATACAATCAAGTGCGGGCATGAAATTCATCATGGTTCTGATGAAAGTAATATAAATCTGTCAATTTTTACTATATGCGATATTTTGATGTAATTTTTTTGATACAACTCATCATCATCATCATCAGCTCGTGTCTCTCCATGGCAGCATAAAAATAAAAGCCTCTGCTCAAGCTCGCCACGCACATGGTACTCCGCCTTTCGCATTCAATTACCCCAGTGAGGTGCTTTAGGTCATTAGGTTGGTGCAACTTGATATGAGATTATAAATACGAAAGTGTCTGTCTGTTCAGTTTGTATGGCTAAACCGATGAACCGATTTCACCTCTAAAACATTCACAGTTCACAGTATCGAAGTGACATTACGCAATTTTGGGGGTTTAAACAGGTTTAAACAGAGATTTCTCGGGGGTGAAAAGCGGCGCGCGGGGATTTCTAGGGGGTGAAGAGCGGCGCGCGGGGACCTTGCGCACTGAAACTCGGACTAAAACTCCCAGGGGTTTAAACAGGCGCGCGGGGATTTCTCGGGGGTGAAGAGCGGCGCGCGGGGACCTTGCGCACTGAAACTCGGACTAAAACTCCCCATCTTACACTAGCTGGCTATAGTACGAGTGGTTTATTAGACGGTAAACGCAGAAGAGGGGCTTCTAGTTAATTCATACTTTTATGAATCAACCACATTGTAGTTGCTATCTCGTGGCATCCTTTGGAGTTTTTTTTTGTTGGTCATTACTATTATCAGTCTGATAAAGAATGGGTAGAAGCAATTATTATGTATGTGCTTTTGTTATAAATACGACACGGGTGTCCAGTAAAAAGTAAGTGACTTAAGGTGCAGTTATCTTTTAGTGAAAATTATTTTTCAACGTAACCACCTTTTAAGTTTGAATACACTTGATGTATCTTTTTTGTAGACTTACAATTCTTTTAACTAAAACACTCTTCATCCTGAGCCTTTAAAAAATTGTGTACTGTGGCATCCACTGTCTCATCATCATCTACAAATTTTCGACCTCTGAGGTGCCTTTTCATTCGTGGAAGAAGATAGAAACCTCTAAGTCTGGTGAATATGGGGGACGTTACATCAATTCAAAGCCAACAGCTTTAATGGTAGCCATCTCGACTCTAGATTTGTGCTTGGGTGTTTTATCTTGCGAGTTTGCTACGCCGTTTCTCGCTAGATATGCAATTGTGTAATTTGTCCTGCGTGTAAAGTCCCTGCAATAGTGGCTCCATGATGGAGGTATTTGGTTGTCCCAAAAAAGAGCGCCCATAATCTTACCGACGCGACAGATGGAATTGCCTTAAATTTAGAAGTTGGAGATGACGGTCTCTTTTAGTCAGGGATTGCTGTTTCGTTTCAGTTCGTAATGGAGAAGCTATGTTTCATCCATAGTAATAAATGAAGTCAAAAATGGGTCAGGATCTCGCTGTAACAAATCCAAACAGCTTTGCGATATCCTTAGTCTGGTTTGTTTCTGCGCGTTCGTAAGTATTCTAGGCACCCATCGCGCTGACACTTTTTATACCCTAATAGATGGTCGCGCATAATATTATAGACACACTTTATCAAAATCTTCACTTCTTTAGCTACAAAATTGAACAGTATACACGAAAATCCGCCAATATGATTCCTTCAGAAAACAAAAAAAAGTGTGTGCGTGTAACCTTTACGCGCGATTGAAGTAAAACTTTGAAGTTTTTTTTGTACGTTTTATAATAACAAATATGAGATGATTCTTCACTACTATCCCAGTCTGACAATTCTCCTAAAAGTTCGAAGTCAGAATCGCTTTCACTGGACGTAGACATTTCCACACTTAATTACAACTAAATTAAATAGATATTGGTTTCAAAATATTAGGATAAAAGTAATTTGGCGAATTTTTATTTAATGATAGCAGACGATCGATAGGTAAACCATCACATTTGACAGATAGGCCGCATGTTTATCCTCAGTAATAAATTCTATCCTTCAACAGCTGTCAGAAGATTATTGAGACGACAAAACTATAAAATGGATAGAATTTCTTACCCTAGTATGGTTGGACCGTTGATAGATAGGTAATTGGGTTTGGCTGTTTTGAGATTTTTTAAAAACTTGCAATTTAAAATAATTTTTTTAAAACTGTTGAATTTTTATTCACTTTGCTATTCACAATTGATCCGTTTGAAAATTTGGAAATAAATAATCCTAATTGATTATGATATTTGCCACTAGCTGGCGTATAAGTCAAGAAGCGTGGAGTATATGACATATACTTACGACCAATCCAAATTATTATTTTTAAATAGCGGAAACTACATAGACTATAGTAAAGCGTCACTTCCGTCAGAATAAGCGTTACTTCCGTCAGAAAAAAAATCTGAGTTACTCCCTAGTCGCGCCTAAAGAAGTTTTACTTCAACAATCAAAAACTTATTAAATTATTATTGTAACAAATGTCTAGGCTATCCCTGCCAGTATTTTTTTTTTTTTTACCAAGGAATCATCTCATTGTCACTTTTAATTGAACACCTTTCATAAGTAGTTCACTAAATACACATTTTAACAGATTTATGTTTGAACAATTTGCGTACAACAAACTTACTTGGAAATATCTTACGATTAGAAAATGATTTTATTTTGTAATTCAGAGATTACATATTGTTGAAAGGTTTTACAATTGATAAATGTTTTTTTTTTTTATTAAAACTCTTAACACTCATTTTAAACTGGTTCGAGTTAAATTTGAATGCACAGAGTTTAACTCTCTGGCCGGTTCAAAATATTTAATAATTTTATTCTGTCATGATTTAAATGTTTTTGACAAAAACCTACTTTATGAGTTTTTACTCGTCGGTGACGATTATGCATCAGAAACAGTTCTCATAATATTAAAAACTTTTATAGAACACAGGTGCTGAAAAAGGAAATTTCTTGAAAGGGGGTTTCTTAAATTCCGTCAGTGTGAGTTTCCAATTTTATATATCAGTATTTTTAAATTATCCCTTTATTTCTTTTGTACCCAGGCACAACTGGTCAACCGCTGACTTTGTTGGCCAACTACTTTCAAGTCAGAACGACGCCACAATGGCGTCTATATCATTATCACGTCGATTTTCAACCTGATGAAGATAGGACTTTCGTAAGGAAGTCCTTGCTGCGCATCCACAAAAACACGATCGGAGGGTGAGTTTGATTTATTACTTGTCATGACAACATAAGGAAAACTATTAACCAGTCATAAGACAATATTTCCAACAAAATTTTTTTTTAAATAATTTCTGGTACATCCCACACAACGCCATCTAGCCCCAAAGTAAGCAAGTATTATACTTGTGTTATGAGTTACTAGACAACTAATAAGTATACATACTTAAATATTCTTTATAATATATACACATAAATATTTTACACCCAGCCCAGATGTGGAACAAATAGACATGTTGAGCACACAAATATTTGTCCCGGGTGGGAATCACATCCTTGGCTCTGCAGTTAGGGTCTCTGACCACTCAACCAATCGGTCAGTCATTTAAAATTCCAATATCAGACAATGACTGTGATTACTTGAGGGCAAGTTGTTTCATCTACAAGGTGGACAAAAAGTTTTGCCCCAGAGCAAGAGGGCGGATCATCGCATCGCTTCTTTATGACCCCCTTCACAATATGTGGCAGGTGTTTTTTTAATACAAGGGAAAATACAGCTATATTTAATTAAAATAATTTATTTCATATGAAATTTATTAACATTCAAATTTCATAACAGATATTTTGTGGCAATATTTTAGGCGTTATTATGGAAAAAAATATTTGTATTTTTTTGTGCAGATGGTTCTAAAAAGTGCACTATTTTATGAGGATTATAAAATGGTTACATAATTGAAATAACTTTCTCGGTGATTTATTACTAAAATTTTAATTTATCTTACCCTCTGATAAATTAAGGTAACAGGCGGGAAACCGTCAAATTATTTTAAATCTCAAATTCATATAACATATTGGAATGCTTCAGAAGTACATGAATGAACCAATACGTCATTCGTTCACTGCACTCAGAAATTATGAAACCAGTATTCACCCGAATCCACCCGATCGTCCGGGAGTCGCGACGCGTGCCCTTTCAAATCTATGAGACGAAAATCTAGTGGCCACAGCCAAGACATGCTCGACATGTTTAGCCGGATGTTGGGCCATCCGTTTATCCCGTGAACCATTGCATAATGTGAAGGGTGGTTCAAAAGATGTAGAACTTCTCCCTTGATTCCCATGAATTTCTTGTAAAGTGAGAATTAAAATTTCTTTTATTTCGTGATTATATTAAAAATCCTCAGTCCTGCAATCGCGGCTGTTCTATTGAATAAATACAGTGATTCATACACATTTAGTTTTAAAATATAATTCTCAAATTTAACTTATATCAAGTACATATTTTTATCTTTTACACTTAATATATGAAAAGACTATTGTCACTAACTTTGAGGTTGGAGTTTCTTTTTTTTTTAAATTTCACCCTGCCTCTGCTATGTTGTCAGGTATCTTTTCGATGGGATGTCACTCTACACGGTGCAGCGCTTACATCCAGACCCATTGGAACTCTACTCCGACCGAAAGGAAGATGGAGCTCGTATGCGTCTTCTCATCAAGGTATGTTGTGAATGAAATAATAAGAATTTAAAAATGCACTTGCTTGTCTGTTTGTTTGGACTTCCTTCACATCGTAACGGAAAACCCAACAACATAGTACATAGTTGAAGGGATGTCGAGTAACATATTATCAAAGTACTATAAATTGTTTAGCTGAGCAAGAGTAAAATCTTAGGTATAAGCGGAGTGAGGTTAAAGGAAGAAGAATATATATATAATATAATATAATACATAGGACTTCCCACACAGCGCCATCTAGTCCTAGTACTCTAGGTACTAGAATAATCTTACTCAGTAACAAAATCTCAGGAATTTTCTTAAGAGCGGACCTTGATTATACCATTTCATACTTTTGTTGCCCAAATATAGCTCATGAACGTAAATTGTATGATTTAGCCCTAAGAACGGAGAGCACCGACGTCCGTAATATAGGGTATGTAATTTAGACATCAGCGATTCTGTCCAAATTTATCATATTTTAATGCTTAATTATTAATCTGAATTGTACGTGTTAGCATATGACTTTTTTGGCAATAAATAAATAATTATTGTTAATACAACTCTGATAAACTTACTTAATACTTGAGGACGGGCTCTTTTCCGCAACTCGACGACAAAGCGCCTATTTTGCGTACTCTAATAAACTTATTAATGTTTATTACGTGTTTCTTTTTTTTTCGTTGGGTACGTTTTTGTATAAAAAACTTTAATTAATATTAATTGATAGTTATATATTTTTAAAGACAAATATTAACTATAAATTAAATATGTCACTCGCTATATAGGTTTGTAATTTTTTTTAAATTTATTTAGAAACAAACAGTCATTTACATCTATGTTCATACAAAAAGAACTTAATGAAGACCTAGAGTTTTCTAGATAATTAACATTTTTTATTTATAACAATTTTTTAAAATATTCTTTTTATATTTTTAAGTGTTTTGATTGGGATCAAATTTATTTTCTCAAATAATCCAATAGCACAATTCATTTTGTGATCTTGTCCTCCCCGCCTCGCTGCGCGCTACTTAAGACGCAGACGCAATTAATTTTAATTTTGTTTCTCTTTTCAGCTAGTCGGCGATGTGAGCCCGGGAGATTATCATTACATCCAAATTTTCAACATCATCATTCGTAAATGTTTCCATGCCATGAACCTCCAACTCGTCAACAGGGACTTCTTTGATCCTCAAGCCAAGGTGACCTATATATTATAATAAAATGGGTCATTGCTCTATATATGTGTATCTTGAAACGCGTGTTTACGCCGGGGCGTAATTTTTGTCATTATTAATACGCGATGTAACTAAAATTAGGTCTTATTTGTATTATCAAGTATAGGTCAATCATTATAATAATTTATCTTTACTTTTACAAACTATCATCATCTTCAACTATAATAAACTTAAATATATAAAATTATTTAGAATGTTGATCATTGCTTGCTGGTGATCGAAAGAAGGCTTTTATCTTTGCATACTAAATCTCTATTAAGTATACAGTACAAGGATGTGCAACTTATCTGTGCAGCTCTGAAGAGCGATGCATATGCCTGATTCCGCAAGTCCGCCATATTTCCCGCCGTCTATGAAATTTACTACTACGACTTTTTTTTGTAGTTAACTTCAGAGCCACACAGGTCACAACCGACAGGAAATCTATATGAATGTGTCATTGTTGACCAAAATTAAAATTTCCAGGTTGATGTTCACCAATATAAGTTGCAAGTATGGCCTGGATACAAGACTACAATAAATCAACATGAAGAAAATCTCCTCATGGTTGCTGAAATTACACATAAGGTAATTTTCATATTATTAAAAAACGCAAATCTTGATGGAATGATTATATGAATTTTTAGGTATTGCTAATTTTACATCAAATGGCACAACATATATTTAACTGTATACTGTTTTAATTACTCTTTTGACTGTTATTATAATGAAGGAAATATCAGTATTTGGTAATATCATTCGTAAAAAACATGAATTCATTATTTTAAAGTGTTTATGTTTTTAATGACAATATAGGAATTTTTTTATCACTGTGCATAAAAATGTATTTTTTTACTTTTAATGAGAATTAAAAATATAATTTCACTTATTTGTCTATTTATTCAAAAATAAAAAAAAAAACTAAAATTGAATAAATGAATCCATAAAAATACTGCTAGTCATATCACCGTACTCGCATAGCCGAGAGCGGCCGTGCACACCCATCCCCTGCAATCATCCTCTGCGGTGTATGTCAATGTTCTAAGATTAATTGTATCAGACAGGTTGAAAAATGATCGATTTTTTAAGTCCTATTAACTTTACTGAATCATATAAAAAATTATGCACAGTGATTAAAAACATACCCCAATTTCAATATTTGTAATGTTTATCTGAAGTGCTTCTGCTAGTCCATGTTGGGTATTTTTATTTAGAACGAACATGATCTATGATTTTTCTATTGTCTTTGTATATGAGTACAACCAATAAATCTCAGAACTAGATTTTAAGCTTAATTAGATTTTTTTTTTTTAATGTAGAGTTTTAATTCTTCTTTTAATAGATACTCCGTCTGGACACAATCCTCGAGATGTTAGTAGAGTATTCCACTACCAAAGGGAGTAACTACAAAAGAATATTCCTAGAAGATGTTGTTGGTGAGTACTTTAGTGGAAACTTATTAATAAATGCCATTAGTTCATTCAATTTGACGCCTAGGCCCTGCGTTGAATGAAGGGAGCACAACGCTTAACATATTGACTGATTTAAAGCTGGTCCTTTTGAAATGGCTGAACCGAAGGCCCCCGGACCATTTAAATTTAATTTTTTTTTGTCGTGGCCAGATCCAACATCAGCCTAACCTAATGTATCAATTTAGAAATGGTAGACCTAGGTTGATGGTTCTCGGCTGAATTGGAATTTCGAATGGATCCGAAAGCAAACACGTCATGAAATGATCAATTCTATGAATTGTCATCCTAACAATACCTATACATGAAGATTCTGTCCACTTAATCAAGAGGCTAGCGATGTTCAGCCTCTTCGTTAAACGTTGCTTTCGACAATTTGGCGAATTCTTTGTTAGCCATTCAATTGAATGCTGGCAGTAGATGAACAACCTAGTCATCCAATCAACAGGTCTTTTTTAGCTTTAGTTTACAACAACGTCTAGGCCTCAAACTAAGCATTAGCTTGTGTTTTGGGTACCAAGCGAAGACACCACATACATATAACAACCAAGACCCGGTACTAGTATTGATATCATATAAATACTGACCCGACCTGGGATTCGAACCCGGGACCTCCAACTTTGTAGGCAGGGTCGCTAGCCATTAGGCTAAGCGGTCGTCAAGGATTTATTAACCATTTGGTTTTGACATGTACACTGGCTTAATGTAAAATGTTTTGCAGGTAAAATTGTGATGACCGATTACAACAAGAAGACCTATCGCGTGGACGATGTCTTGTGGGATATGACGCCACAGACCACTTTCAAGATGCGCGGTGAAGACATATCTCTTGTCGACTATTACTTCAAGGTACACTATACTATGAAATGAAATGAAAAATGAAAAAAAAGTTTATTTTACAGCAGATTAGCGATCTACAATTATTTAAAAAAAACAGTAAAATACATCAGCCATAGGTTCGCTAATAGCAGAAAGAGTTAATTTAACAACAGAAAGTATGTGTCTGTAGTCCTCACACTAGGCAGCATGCCTGTATCTATGTTGAGACCATTGATATATTATTACATGGATACGGCATCACTGTAGTGTAGCACATGGTCTGCTACCTTTTGGACTTACATGACGAATCGTCACACACTCCATAGTTGTATTCACAGAGCAACAGAGAAGGTTAGAGTTGGCATGTAGGCGGATACCTGTCCCCTTCAAGTATGCAGCATGTTGCATACTTAAGACAGATCCGATGACCTATACTCATCATACCAAAGTTGTAAATGAAGTATGAAATTGCCGAAAATACTGAGAAAAATAGTGTTCAATCAAAATACTTATCTATATTCTCTGTGTATTACAGTTACAATCAAACTTTATGGCGGATCTGAACATAGGCACAAGTCACATTACAGTAACCAGGTTTAGGTGTAGCGGGAAGTAGTGGATTGACGGGTATATGTCTACCTGCGCAAGCATGCTTAAAGTGTTGTATTCAGATTGACCATAAAGTTTGAGGCGAACTATACCACCATCTAATAAAGAGATCAAGAAGGCGATTGTAATAGCTGTGAGGAGCAGAACTCGACAAATTACATCATGACTGGACCACTAAACAATCATTATTACCTTTCTTTGATTAAGCTTCTTTTTAGGACAATGTTCTGGAGTTGGATCTTAGGATTCTGGGTTCAGCCTTTGGATTTTTCGTTTGCGATTATCGTAAACAATTCATTTTTCATCTCACATTACAATTCTATATAAAATCCCCTCATTTCTGTGTCTATTAATCATAAGCCACATTTTACGCTTCGGTCTGATGGCCCCACTGATCATCTCCACCAGTGGGGCCATCAGACCGAAGCGACATTTTAACACATGGACTTTAGTGCTGGTCGTTCAATTCATGGGTACCCATTTCTCTAGTTTTTAATTTTGAATTTGGTGCGAACAAGTCAATATTGTGCATATACCAACACCAAACGTGCTATGAATTCTGCAGTAGATTAATACAGAGCAGTTTCTACAGCTTGTAATTTATCAGTATTAACTTCTGTGGCTGGCCTTTCTCTTCATTCATTTTGCAAGTCAACATTTTCACTATGAAAGCGACTTAACCAATAACTCACGGTGCGTTCATTAACCATGTTTGCAACACGCACACAGCATTGATGTTACTAGCTCTATCTGCCTGCGTTAGAGCCACAACAAATTTCGTATCACAACATTTTCGACATTTCCATGTTTGCAAGCATGTGAGAACAATGGAGAATTTTTAAATAATGACTATATATTATGTAGTTACATTTAATGAAAATATAGACCAAAACTAATATATCAGGGAAATAAAAGATTTCAAATTAGTCATTAAATAGTGGAGAAATAGAATTTTAAACTTAGCATATTTTAGCGAGTAACCAACTTGCATAAGACATCACGTCCAGTAGTGGAGCGCCAATCGCGATGTCTTATAGCTTTGTTAATTTTTTAAGTTATTTTTATATTTATTTTGCTATTCTAGCAAATTTCTATTTCTATTTAATTTTGATTCTCATCAATAAAAAAGATTTATTTACTTCTCTATCGTAAAGCAAATATATGTTTTACATTGATTTTGAATTTAGTGGCTTTTATTTGAAAATGTCTCAATTTTATAACTTTCGCGATTTCATTCGCAACACAATTTCATACCTAAACCTCTATTAAGAACAATTCAATTTAAATATATGATAAATTCTTCATTGGCTAAAAACAATTTAGGATCTTTATAAAAAATCTATGAATTTATAGATGTTTTTCAAAGATTTGATAATAGCTAACTGTATTATTTCTCAATAGTGGACTGTCCATGAAATTTGTGAGGAGGTTTAAAGCAAACGTGACATCACCTACTAGAGCAATGAAAAAAGCAAAATATTTCAATCAATTTGATTTTTGTAGATGGTGATTGTTTTATTTATTCGTAGCACGCACCAAACATAATTTAGCTTGACAACTGACATATTAAGAAAAGAAGACAGGCATCCGAAACGCTTGAATTTAGCGAGACCGTTTTTCACAGACTGTCACATATAACCGTAGTATTTTTTCAATGTAAAATTTTCATCAAAGACTAAAATAACTTACATAGAGTAAGTCATGTTTTCAAGAATACATTTGAATTTATTTTGTACTCTTTGCTTTTACAGAAATACCAAATTAAAATCAAAGATATGCGACAACCGTTGCTGGTGTCACGCGCCAAACCACGTGAAATCCGAGCTGGTCTTCCGGAACTTTTGTACCTGATCCCGGAGCTGTGCCGTCAGACTGGCCTGTCGGATGAGATGCGGAACAACTTCCAACTGATGAAGGCCTTAGCGACGCACACTAAATTAGGTCCGGATGCTCGCATTCAGAAGTTGATTGAGTTTAATAGGAGAATGAATGCCACTCCGGAAGTGGTGCAGGTGAGTGGCACATTTTTCATATGACAATTATGTGGGCATATCCCAACTAGCAAAAAAAATGTCATAGAATTATGGCGGCAACGTAACTTATTCATCATTTTAGTGTATGATGTAAGTCATAAATGTAATTATTACGTTTTCAAATATCAGTTCGCACAAACTTACTCAAACCCATTTTTAGTGCAATTTAATATAGCACTGAAAATCAATTCTTATTTATTATTATATTACTTGTTTACTTTTTATTTTATTAAATGTAATTATTTGTGTCAGTTTGATGTACATATTAATTATAGCAGAATGAGAAAAAAGCAGTAATTTTCATAGGCATTTTTTAAAATTTATTTATTACTCCAAAAGCCTAGAAAGAGGAGTACTTAACTTTTGGATTAATGTCACTGGGAAAATAAATAATTCACATGTAGGTACGACGTCAGATGCGTAACGCGTAACCAAATATTTCATAGTCTTGTTACTCATTGTAGGCATGTTTTATTAAATTTTATGAAAATTTCAATAGTTCATTTAAAATGTTTTCTGCGTATGCTAGAATGTGAAAATTGTGCAATTTTTTTCACTTTATTTTAATCGTTCAATACGTTTGTTGTCAGGAATTGAAAGAATGGGACATGACCCTCTCGAAGGATTTGGTGACCATCAAGGGCCGTCAACTGCCCCCAGAAAACATCGTCCAAGGGAATGGGGTCAAATACTTGGCTGGCGATACCAATGATGGATGGACTCGGGACATGCGGTGAGTTGTGTGCTACTATGTTGTTTTTAGGGTTCCGTATTTACCAAGCCTAATGAAAAAGTAAACAAATTTTAATTTGCATAGGCAGCATTTACATTGTTAGTAATATTAGGATGGGGAGAAAGTCTTTCTCTCTTCTCTTTTTCTCTTTAATACAAAGAAAATCGTATTTTATATATAAATTCAAGGCATTCTTTTCATAGTTTAATTACATTTAGTTCAGGTATATGATGTGCAATTTTGTTCAATAACTTGCTGCCATTTTTTACGTAGTGACATGATCCCTGTATTGTAGAAATTTTGGGGTTTGTGGTTAAAAAATACAGCAAGTAGTTATTAAATGTCTTCTTTTGATGTTAACCTTACACTAAAGAATTCTGCAGAGACCCCAACAAGTAGAAATCTGAGAGTGCAAGTTCAGGGCTTTATGATGTATCCATTAACACTACCCAGTCAAACTCTCAATTTTTTCTGAGGGGCTAAAGATGTGTGTGGTCTGGCGTTATCGTGATGAAAGACTACACACCTATTAATCAACTCCGGGCATTTTTTCTCAATTACATGCTTAAGTTTTATCAACTGTTGACAGTAAAAACTCGAATCGATGGTTGTACCCGACGGTAAAAGCTCAATGTACGATGCCCTTCCAACCCTACCATACCCTCAACATCACTTTATTGCGCGTTAATCCAAGTTTTGCTACAGGCTGCATTTTGACCATGATCTTTTGTGTACGTTCTTATCGTAAGTGAACCATGTCTCATCGCCAGTAATCATTTATTTTTTTAAATGGTACACTTTAATTACGTTTTAATATAAATTCACGAATGAGTACGCGGTTAATTAGATTTCTTTCAGTGAGCTTATGTGGCACCCAATCTTCAAGCATTTCAAGCTTGTACCCCAGGCTTTTTGAAATGAGTCATTCAGCAAACTCCTCACTAATATGTCGATCTTGCTCCACTTTTGCATTTATCCATAGCAAGACGACCAGAACAAACGGCATCTTTAAAATTAAAATTTCCTGATTAAAGATGCTTAAATTTTGTGTTACTCTGATTGACACTGCATTTGATCCATATACGGCACACATTTTTTTCGAAGCTTGAATCACAGTTTTTCTTTTTTGTAACATTTCAAAATAAATTGAATTTCTTAGTTAGATTCACTCATTTTATTGGGCAGAATAATAATTGAGTAATAGTAAGAAATATTTAGTTTATTTTGATATTTTTCTCTCATATGTCACTTTTGTAATGGTATTATAACAAGCCAGTTACAAGAAATACAGCCAAAGAGATTGGATTACAACTTCATATAAACAAAATACGAGAAGACACTCTCCCCAACCCAATAATTGAATGGGTAATTTTGAAAAGGGGCCAAGTACATTCAACCTCAATTTCAGAAAATCATAAAAGTGTTGTTTAAAAAATTACCATATTTAAAAACAAAGTTTTATTTATTTTATAACGTCATTATGGTTGACGTCTTTCAGATCAATATTTTTCCAATGTCCTTTGTAACATAACAGTGTTTAGATAACTCTAAACTAAGTGGACTTAGACCCTTTTCAAAATAATTGATAGAACAATATTATTAAATCTTTTTTTTATTATGAAATCTAAAACGCGACGATAACAAACAACCGCACCGACGAAATGGCAACGCTGGACTAGTGAATACAAAATGGCGACGGCATAAGCCCGAGTTCATTTATTTTGAAAAGGGCACAAGTCTGGGATTTATATCTCTTTCAAAATGATTCTTTATTCCGTCATGTACAAAAGGCTACTCCCAAGGATAGATTTATAACGTTTTGATCCTCATCGTGTTGATTTTATTTCCGACCCAATGATATTCAAAAGTATGTTTTTGCTAAAAGTGGACTTCATTTCAAAATTACCTATTCAATTAGTCTGCTCATGTGATAGGCAATATTCAGACGCATTCTATGTGCCTTTTGCAAATATAGTGATCGAACAGTAGCAATGAAATTCAAATACAGAATTCGTTGAGATACGCCAAATTGTCAGACAAATAGTCCATCACAGAATACAGTTCACCAGCTGAGCAAAGAAAAATCTCAACAATCCTATACAATATAGGTAATAATTTAACAATGATCTATAGCAATATTATTGCATATGGTGTGTAATTAACAGTACAAATTGAATTGGTTATAAACTTTTATAAAAATTGTGAAAAAACTGTATCTTTGACTATATATTGTATAATATAATACCACCAATATGTAGAATGCCAGCTTTTTACATGTGGCCGATAATATATATGCATATGACAAGTTCTAAGAGTAACAAATATTTATAACTGGCCAGATCCAAGGAGCTTCTGTCGCTGGCGTCGGTGAAGAATTGGTTATGCATCACGCCTGAGCGGAACCGCCGCGATGCCGAAGGCTTTATTGATCTGATTTGCAAAACGGGCGCTGGGGTCGGATTCCGTATACCTAGACCTGATGTTGGTTAGTAATATCAAAAATCTCAATGTATTCTAGACGTCGTCGGTGAGCAAACATCACCGGGCGAATAATTTTTTGCTTAGTTTATAGGGGACACAAAAAACTGTTTAGTTAAATGAGACAGCTCCAAAACCGTGCACAACAGTATGATGAGATGACAACTTGCGCGGTGTTGCCTAGAAAAAATACTAGGCGGTGTTACATTTTATTGAATAACGGCCTCTCATTGGCTGATACGTCTGCACGTGATAGGTTGAAATAAGCGCGTTTAAAATGTGCATCCAATGATATTTGGCGGTGTTGTTAGCTCACCGACGAAATATAACTATCATAGAAAACATCTTTGGTTCTTGACATTAAATAGATTTAAGTGTTTAAAGCCTCGGTAATCATTTACACTTACAATACTTCAATACAATCGTCCGTGTAAAATCACTCAAATATTTGTTGTAATTGTAAAATATGAATGAGCTTTTTTTTTTGTGATCACAGTCCTTGTTATACTGGACTTGCTTTTGAAGATGTCAGTTTTATCTAAAACTTACGTATTATTTACGTATTTGACGCATCTTAAATCTTACGGGTCGCGGGTTCGATTCCCGCCCGGGATAAATATTTGTGTTCATGAACATGTTTATTTGTTCCATGTGTGAGTGTGAAAAGTATCTATATATGTATATATATTTGTGTAAAAAAATATTTAAGTCTGTATACCAGTATGTTGTCTAGTGCCCCATAATACAAGAATGATACTTGCTTACTTTGCGACTAGATGGCGCTTGTGGGATGTCCCAGATCTGTTTCAAGAGTTTGTGTCAAACAATAGAGCATGCCACGTCACGGGGTCATCTGGATACGCCTACGTCTCTAAAATTTTACTGTCTTAACAAATTTTTCTACTGCGCTAGGTCATACTCATTATTTGGGCCTCTAAAATTACTTGTTTAATTATAGAATCTATGACAAAACAACTCATTGTCGGATATTAACTGTAGTGTGACCAGTTTTTGCTAACAGTGCTTATAAATATGTGTTTCTTTCAGTTACTATGAGAGGAGATCACCCTGCCGAATATGCTCAAACCGTCGAACAAAGTATCTCTCGCTACAATCCTGCCATGATTTTGTTCATCCTCGCGCGCCAAGCCACGGATCGGTAAGCTTTTTTTTATATTTATGTGTATAGATTAGATATATAAAACTCAGAACCATATTGAAATATCTTTGTGCATGTACACTGTTACGTATCTTGGTGTAAAATATATATGTCTATGCTGACTGGAAAAATTAATTCTTGAAAAATTTTATATGGACCAATTTTTATACTAGGTGCACATGAGGCACCTGAAGGGTTTTAGCAAGAGTTTTCTTCGACATTGGGAACAAATAATGTATTTTGTCTCTGGTTTCCTTTTTGAGACATTAATAAAAAAGTAAATATTTTTTAATTGCGACTTTTCGTCATGTAAAGTGGCTGAATAATAAGCGCCGTAGTTGTTTTGTGTCGCCAGCAAGTAGCAAAATAGTTGACACAAATAATTAGTACACTAAGTGATTTCCTGCACTAGCACACAACTAAATACAAAAAGGTTTTTTTTGTCATGAGACCTACTTAAATGGAATTGGATTGTAGATGTGTAAAAAATAAAAAATAAAAAAAACAATTATTCTTTTCCCGATCTATCCTATCCCGATCCCGATCTCGTTTTGGCCGGAATCATGCGTAGTTGAAATGTGGAAAACCAGGCTTCAAAAAAATCCTTACTTTTTTTGAATCAACTAACGATTGTCTACGATACAAACAACTAGCGCGAAAAAGCTATAAATATCTTTCGTTTAACACTGGATTTGACGATTATGAGGCCTTTATTTAGTAGTGCTCGATTACCTTAACTTCACAAATTATTGATTTTTGAATTTGTTTTTTAAAATTCTCAATATGTAAACATCTAAATAGAACAAATCATATTTTTGTCCAGCTATGAAGCGATTAAAAAGAAATGCTACATCGACCGAGCGATCCCGTCGCAAGTAGTTTGCGGCCGGACGATGAACAACAAAAACGCGATGTCGATCGCGACGAAGGTTGCGATCCAAATCAACTGTAAGGTACTGTACTAATTTAAAACTGATTAGTAATGTTCAAAAAATAATAAAATGAATTATACTTTGACAGTGACAGTGCTGAATATGCAATAAAGATGTGAAATAGCGTGTTTATTTGGGCCCATCCTGCAAAAATAAGAAAATAAAATTGGTCTGTTTTCTATGTTTTTATTATTATCCTTTTTCTCACGAACGGGTGGTTGTATCAAGTTGACTCTAATATTCAAATATGGAGGATCTTGTAAAAATTCACATTTCTAAGCCAATGCCACAAAAAATATGGCCTCAAAACCCATATACTTCACGTCTTCAAAACTTTTCACACTACATTTACACGCTATTTTATTTACTGTTTTCCCACGTTTTTAAATTTCATTCAGTAGTTCCATCTTCGACAGAGATAGTCTTAGCTGCTGTATCAGTTATCAAATAAGAAATTTATTTTGTTAATGAACTTGAATGGGTCTACAAAATTTTGAGCTGATACCGTTGACTGTTGAGAAGCTCTCTTAACACTGGCTCCAGCATCAGTTCATGGTTAAAATTAGGTTTCTTCATCAAAACTGTGTACATACAGTTTCAGATCAATACCATTAATAGATTGCTCTAATGAAGAGATGATCCTGGCAGCAGCACCAGGTCATGATTGTCAATATTTTCATGTATTGTCATTAGACTTACATAAATCTGAAATTTTTTGACTCAATGAGCTAAGTATAGGTAATTCAAAAACAGCTGGCACAAGTAATTTACATAAGCATTACACAGGAAACACATTGTTTGTTGCTTTCTTTTACACACATTGAAATGTACACTTAGTAAATTGTTTGTATCAGCTTTCCTTGAGCTACTTGTATAAGTGGGTGAAACTTTACAAGATTTTATTTTTACTAAATGAAAACTTTAATTATTTTAAGCATCAAATAGTAATTTTCTTTTACAATTACAATTATTCACATTATTTGTGGTGTTTCAGGTTTGTACCAAAATATTATGTATAATTCATTCACTTCATAATTGTTTATTATTTAGAATTCTTTATTTATGAGTATATACACACATGTAAGTTGTACACTATGTACAAATCATAAAAGTTAGCTCGGCGAATACAAAAAGGACTAGTTTATATCTATATGACAACGAAGACGCTTTGCCTAGTGGATAGCTACCATGCCTATGAAGCTGGGGGTCCCGCGTTCGAATCCCAGGTCGAGTCAGTATTATACTGATAATGAATGATATATATGAATATTGATACTAGTACTGGGTCTTGGTTGTTATATGTATTTGGTGTCTTCGCTTGGTACCCATAACACAAGCTAATTTGGGGCCTAGACATTGTTGTGATGTATCTTAACTGTACCATTACAATGTATATTTTTTATCTAGAACAGTAAAGTTATATTTGTTTATCGATCTGCAGCTGGGTGGCGCACCATGGACGGTGGAAATACCGCTCTCCGGCCTTATGGTCGTCGGTTACGACGTGTGTCACGACACACGAAACAAAATGCGCAGCTTCGGAGCCATCGTCGCGTCTCTGGACAAGTCGATGTCACAGTATTACAGTGCCGTGAACCATCACGCGAACGGCGAAGAGCTGAGCAGCCACATGAGCTTTAACATTGGCGCTGCTCTTGTGAAGTTCAGAGAAAAGAATGGTTAGTGAATATTGTCATATAATTATTGGTTAGTAGTATTTGTGTTTGGTATTGGATTTAGTCGGGCAGATTCTTTCATTCGTATAACAATTTATTTAGTTTCGATTAATATAAAATTCCAAAGATTTAATTTATTGTTGTTAAACAAATAACTATGTAGACAGTGAATAATTATATTAATGATGAATAGTGAACTTGTGACTAGTTTAAATTTGACAATTGTAGAATATGAGTAGAATGAATAAAAATAACATTTAGGTTGTGATATAACAAAGCAAATAAATTAGACTTATAGGGAGAGAGAGGGTGTGAAGATTAGCGCGCATGGAATATGCGGCGGTCGGTAAGATAAGGCATCGTTTTCCAGTCATTTGTCTAGCTATCTTGGTTGACTAGTAGATGTTCACCTCTTCAGTTATCATTTCACCACGATTTACCAAAACAATATTATTGCAGGTTCTCTGCCATCTCGAATAATGATCTACCGCGACGGCGTTGGTGACGGACAGATCCCGTATGTCGCTCAGCACGAGGTTAATATATGTATATTTTTTAAAAAATTGTTTCTATTAAAAAAAATTAAAAAGAATTAATCTATATTTAATATATCGTCAAGTACCGACATTTATAAATATATAATAAATTGCCGATGTGTGCCGGTGTCACGATTAAAAATACCATCAAACGACACGGCAACGGCACACAACTCAAAGGAACAGTTTCAGCTCCATTATAACAGTTTAACTCGATGTCGTAACTTTTGATTTTAGGTTTGTTATGAAAGAATTTTTTAAATTATGTAACGGTATCGCGGGCACGACCCTGCCGTTGTCGAACTTACGAATATCGTGACGCCCCTCTGACACCACTTGATCTTGCCCCAGGACGCCTTCGGCACTACGAATAATAAGTCATAAAAACCAGCCAAAGATGTCTGTATTCATGGCTAAATTATTAGATACATGCCACACGCTGCCGATGCTGTCAATAGCCGTACGCAACGGTCAGCTTGTCGAGTCCACAGCCGTTTTGACCGGCACGAGCATCATACTGCGCTGCACAGTGAGGAACGCCTTACTGGCGCGTTATACAAATTTCAGTGTCTGTGCAAAGCCTAGCAAAGACATCCTTTGCGAACAACAGCTCATCCTTCTTGGTATTTTCAATACCTAGTACGAACGGGTCGCGCAGTGCAGTACCCAAGTCCCTCTTCAACCCACAATACTGCTGCTCCGCTAACCCTTCTCACGGCCAATTTTCTGCTGCATAGTATTTATATCACTCGGTAAAAGATCTTTGCTTGAAAATGAGCGGATGACTTTACTAGCAAAGAACAAATCTCAGTATTGACCCACACTAATGATAATAATTTATTTAATAATAAAAATATTTACGCTTTAAAAACGCGAAAATACTTTAAATTTTGATTTTGTGATTTTCTATTCTAGTCCAGCGTCACGCAATAGCGCCCTTAATAAGCAATCTGTATTTATTAACGATTATACAAACAAAACTAATAAGCTACACACTATTTTTTTATACATAACAATGAGCGCGTCTTGTCATTTTTGCATTTTATAGAAATAGGTTATATTTATTAAGAAAAACTAACCAGTGAAAGAATCTTATTGGTATCTACAAAAATGCCGAAGATACGAATTTTTCACGTAATTTGTGCCATGACGTCACTCGATTACATTACTATGGGCTAAGCTAAATTTCTACGTAGCGGCACCGAGTGACGTCACAAGCGAATCTTAAAAACACAAACTTTGATTTACTTATTATATCTCCGGTAATAATTGGTATTTTCCCGAAATTAAAAATTATAATCACCAGTTTGTTATACTTTAGCATGTGAAATAACGTATGATACATATTGTTGAAGACGACGCGCTCATAGTATGGGTCATGGGTTTATTTTATGAAAGTAGCAACATTTTAGCTAATTTAATACATAATAGTAATACATGGGACAACCCACACAACGCCATCTAGCCCCAAAGTAAGCAAGTATTATGCTTGTGTTATGGGTTCCTGGATAACTGATACATAATTAATTATTTTTTTCATAATATATATTAGAGATGAATAGGATATCCGGTATCCGGCTGCCATAATACTATCCGGCCGAATACCTGATAGCTACTAAATTAATAATAAACTATACAAATAAGTAATAAAAAAAAAACCGGATAAAAGAAACATATTTTTCAGTAATTATTTGCTTTATTTAGTTAGTCTTAATATCACTTAGCTTAAATATAATTAGTTTTAGTTTTAAACTTTTAATCACACAATAGTAAATTAATGTAATACAAAGAAAATGAATGAATTAGTACGCATACTGCACTAAGGGCAAATTATGGTGAATAAATACTAATTTCTCTGCATTGAGAGGTAGCAGGCGGTTGCGTTTCTCTTCATAAATAAGGCCAGCTACAGAAAAAAGTCTTTCGCTATACACACTGCTGCAAGGTGCAGAAAGGTAGATTTTGGCAAACTTTGTCAAATTTGGGTATTGTTTGGCATTAGCTGCCCACCAAGAATAAGGGTCGCAATTGCGATTAATTCGCACTGACTTGAGATAAAAATCCAGCTCACAGGTGATTGCATTTCTTTCTTCATGTTGAACCTGGTCAGTATTGTTTCCATTTGCTACTTCATCAAAGCAATCCCAAAATGTGTCATGAGCTTTGCGAGATACGTTACGAAACTTGCAAGATATTATTTTACTCAGTAAGAAAATTATTGCAATTAGATTACATGTTATTAGATACACACCTGTTTTTTTCCCTTCGCCGCCACGAGAAATGTTAACATTGCGTAATAAACAAAGAGCTAACTTATTATTTTCACTGTTTATATCAAAGTATTCCCATAAAGGCGATTTTTTCTTCACCAATGCCATTTCTCGTTGCTAAATCTTTTAGAATTATGTATATATGTACTTCAAATAATAAGAGCACAAATAAAATTATAACCTAAAAACGATCACGCACGTGTCTGTACTGCAAGCAATCGACACAATAATACAATGAATGACACAATTGTTAACTTCACTCATCGACGAAAAGACCCGAGTCGAACCGAGTCCACCCGAACGTTCGCGCGCTGCCTACGCAAACGGCTAAGTTTCGCCGGATATTCGGCGGCCGGATATCCGGCTATCCGGCCACATGGTTGGCCGAATATCCGGTATCCGGCCAAACTGCTATCCGTTTCATCTCTAATATATATATACACCCAGACCTGGAATGAAATAATCATGTACACAAATATTTGTCCCGGGCGGGAGTCGAACCCGTAACCGTTGGCTCCGCAGTTAGGTTCTCTAACCACTCGGACAATCGGTCGTCATGTATTTAATTTGACATTAATTTATTTGATTATTTAATTTGACATAAGTTAGTGGGTCTAATTTGAAATTTGCCTTTTTCCCTTCAACTAAAGTAAAATACTAACTTATTTCAATAACATCTTTCTCAGGTGGGAGAAATCAAAAGGAAGCTGAATGAAGTATATGACAACCAGCCATACAAATTCTGCTTCATTATCGTGTCGAAGCGTATCAACACGCGACTGTTTGTAAGCCGCGGTGGCCGCGGCGCCGACAACCCACGCCCCGGCAGCATCATTGATGACATTGTCACCTTGCCCGAGAGGTGGGTGTTTTATTTTGTATTCCACTTGACAACCTGTCTACAACCATGGATCTAGTTTCTCAATACCATAGAGAAAATTAATTTGATAGCCGCGTTTGGTTTTAATAGAGTCATAAATGTCAGTTCAAAGTATCGAGGTGATGATACGCAATTTTGTGGGAATGAAACCGGCGCGCGGGGATTTCTCAGCGGTGAAAAATGGCGCACGGGGACCTTGCGCACTGAAACTCAAACTAAAACTTGCCATCTTACACCAGCTAGCTATAGCATTAGTGGTTAGACGGTAAACGCAGAAGAGGGCTTCTAGTCAATTCGTAATTTTATGGTCAATACGATATATTTTTGTTCCAAAAATTACAAGCTCGATTTTTACTATTGACGCAATGGTGGGATGCAAGATCGCCATTTGACTAATTAAAGTCTGCATTGATCATTCATATTACAATATTCGTCTTTGTAATTCTAGCTCTAGCAAATAACAAAAGTTAGTAGCGTTCTTGCAACTCGCTGTAAAACTAAATTTGATTGGGTTCGAAAATTTTAACGTAACGCTGCACGTCGTTTTTAAAAATATAGTGTCACAATATAATCCATATTGGTAAATGCATATGTTCAGATTGGGCATTTATTAAATAACTGACTAATTATCAAAATTAAATGTAGTATTAGGCCGAGATACGTGTGTGATTAAGAATGCATTAATTTGAAGCAGGGTAAAAAATCATTTTCACACATTTTTTTTAAACATGGGTTAGATCTTGCCCAGTAGAACAGTAGCACATAAATATGAATTTCACTTACACCAGCCCATAATGCCCCACTGCAGGAGCTTAGGCCTCCTCCTCGTATGAGGGGAATTGGAGCTTAATCCACGATGCTGCAGGTTGATGGATGTGGAGATAAAAAGTAACCTAAATTTCTTTTTGAAAAGTCCTCCAATGAAAGTCCCATCAAAGTCGGTTCAGCCGTAGCGGAGATTAGTTCGGACAAACGAACAGGCAGACAAACGCGATAATATAAATAGTCTGCCTCCATCGTGAAGGTCCATTCTCAATATTGATGAAAGAATTTTTGTAACTGGATAAGTAGTTTCGGAGATTAACCTATTTTATCCAAAATTTACAAACTTTTTACCTCTTTATAATATTGGTGGATATGGTTTTTTCGCTATTATTTTTAATTTTATTTCACTACATTTCTAATGTTTTATCTCAAATTACATCTTACATAATCCATAGAGGACATACAGAAAAAAAAGAAAAAGTATTGCACGATAAATAATGTTCTAAAGAGTTGTGTTACCAAGATAAACGAGCAACATGATTGTCTGTTTCAGATATGACTTCTATTTGGTGTCGCAGTGCGTGCGCGAGGGTACGGTCGCTCCGACTTCATACAACATCGTCGAATCCAACGTTGGCCTTTCTCCTGACCAGGTATTTCAAAACTTTTATTTACTTTTTGGCTTAATTTTTACTCATTTTTAGTTTTCATTGCTATAAAGTGACATAAGATATTCAGTTTCAGTAATAAATACTTGTAAATCTATAACATACCAAAGCCCGATCATGCTAAGTCTGTAACGAGCAGCGATCTAAAGTTTAAAAATGTATTTGAATTGTAGAATAAATTCGAAAATTAATAACTGGGACATCCTAGATGTGAATAGATGTTAATAGCTATGTTTATGTCCATTACTAAATGTATAAATGCTGTTGGTATTCCAAACAAAATATAATAATCCCAAAGCTTGTATTATGGGTGTCAGACAACTGATATACATACTTAAATATACTTTATAAATATATACATATATAGATATTTTATGCCCAGACACGGAACAAATAGACATGTTCATGCGCACAAATATTTGTTCCGGGCGGGAATCGAACTCGCGACCGTTGGCTCGGCAGTTAGGGTCTTTAACCACTCGGCCAATAGATCAGTCAAAGTTAAGGCTCGATATTTGATGAAGAAGTATTTCGAAAGAGTATCTCGGATATTTGCAAGAACTTCTTGATTGTGTTACTCGTTTCGTGTGGTCAGAATTTTGAGCGCGGTGCGAATTGCACCCTCCTTAAAAAAAAACCGGATTTCATCACTTTGTCTATGACTGTTAATAAAAAATGATTCTATAAATACACTTTTTTGACACAAACATTAGAAATCAAAAAGGCACGCAAATAGAAGGAAACAATACGCCATTTCATTTCGCGCCGTAACTGATCATATACAGTGATTGACAATATAGCATAGACAAAATTGGATCCATGTTCCGAACGAATACACAACATACTTAAAAGTTCAAACCATTTCAAATTAACATTAGGCACAGAAACATTATCATTCAAATTTTGATCAACATTAACATTCCTTGAAATAGATTCATACGATACCTCAATATTATCTGTATTTATATTATACGGCCGTAGAAAGTTTGCGTGCCTGACAGGTCGTAATCGCCATAGTAATCGGATAGTTGATGTGAATTTGTACCGTCGGACGATTCCCGTTTTCAAATATTATTACCGTTTACTACAAGCGCGAACGACAAGATTAAATTAAAATATATTATTATGTCAACTCACAACAAACATGAAATTATAGCTATAAATCTCATGTGTCAGGATTGCAAACTTTAGAAGGCTTATGTATATTGACATATTTTGCTATAACACAACCTCTTTATAATTATTAATTTTATTGGGCTTCGGAGCATTTAAGTCATGGCTTTGACTTTGGATAAATAGAGGAGTCAATATTTCCATTATTAATGTATAATTTGATCCAAATGAGGGTTTTCACTTAATACTCTATATATGTATCGTTTCCCAAACATTATACATGTAACAAACTTTTTTTTATTAGGATAATCTTTAGGATATACGAATCTCCTCCTTTAAAATTTTCCTCATTTTTCCCCTTATTATTTATTACATACTTATGTTCTTTAGTTTCTAGTACATGTAAACGAGATCTTAAACAACATTTGTACTTAAATGTATGGAATTCCTGTAGTTAAATATCTGTTCAATTCAATATCCAGAGTGACTTTTTATTACTATCTTTTAAACATTTTAAAATAGCTAATTTAAAGCTTTTAAGAGCATTTTCTGCAAAACCATGTTTTGCTGTATAATAAGGGAGTGAGTGACATTTCATGTTTTATATAATTTTGAATGAAAAATTCAGAAAACTGTTGTGAACAAATTGTAGCTACTACCTTTGGTAAACAAAATCTACTAGAACATCCTCTAAATTTTTTACTGTTTTGTTTCAAGGTGAGACATATAATGTAACAGTTAATTTAGGAGGTGGTGCCAGCTAAGGCAAGAAATACAATGCTTAAATATTTAATAAAATAATTTAAAACTACAATTACTTAGATTCATAAAGTTCCCTTGGCCAGCATTCACTCTTAAAATAACTTAGATAATAAAACACTTTTTTATTACTTTTTTTAGTTTGTACATATAGGCAAAGTTTTGCACTTGGTTTTATTTTGTAATTTAATTTTAATTCAAAGTAATTTTTTAGGGTGACTAACAATATATTATTTGTATTTAGTATGGGTAGGATTTCTAGTGCACTATTCATATGAAACTGCTGTTTGGGGGAAACTAATCGCGAAAAAATCCGTTTTAAAAAAAATGGGACAGAAATGCAATCATTTGTGTCAATTTGAGACAAACTAGAAGTTTGGCGCGACCTGTAACAACCAGTATCGTTTCCTCGTTTACGTGTAGTCAAAATAGGTTACTTTTAGCTGGCCCTCGTATTTGTTTGTCTCATGGTTTACACATGATCTTTGTTTAAAAGTAAAATAATTTGATTATCAGTGTGATGTTATTATCATTGTTAAAGTTTATTCCAGAATTACTTTTAAGATGGTCAAAAGAGGAGGGCGTAGGGCATATCCTTCATATCTACCGATATTAACTAATTTCAACATTGTCCACAGATCCAACGGCTGACATATAAGTTGACTCACTTGTACTACAATTGCAGCAACCAAGTGCGAGTACCGGCGGTATGCCAATACGCGCACAAGCTAGCGTTCATGGCTGGCCAATCGCTGCACGGCCAGCCTCATTTCTCGCTCAATACGTCGCTCTATTTCTTGTAAAGTGCTCTGTCACTTAACCACCGATCGTGAAGTTATATGAATCGGTGATTTGATTTTATATAAATATTTTTTTGTTTGTCTCTAATTCGACAAACAATATTGAAACTACAAAACAATATTATATTCAAAGTAAACCGGTCGCATCATATATGATATATACCTACATTTAAATATAAAACTGCATTTGTTAGTTAGTTACGTTGTTGGATGTGATAAAAGATATGGAAGCAACGAGAATAAGTGAAATTACGTAGGTTAACAAATTGGGCAACTTGAGCAACTTTGGCTCCATATATAGTAACGCATATACTTATTTTTGGTATAAAATATAATTCAGCAACACGATACAGTTAATACTGTATAATGACTAACTGAAATAAAATAAATAAAAATTGTGCCAATAAACCGAAACCGATCAATGAACGTTATATCTTCTGCATAATTTGTGAAACTTTAAAAAAAAAAACTGTGTACCTTTTGACTCTTCTTTTAAAAAGGAACTTTAAGGAGGAATTAAGGAACACACTAATCTGAAACTTCGAAAGGGACTAATTGTCAAAGTAATAATAACTAGTATTTAATATGAAAATATTTTTTAATTCAACAAAAGTTGTGCGCTCATTACAGACCAGTCAACCTATAGACCACGCTTTAATAAACGTCAGTACGAAAACGAAATCGCCAAAAAGTGGCTGGGTGCGGGGAGAGGTCGGCTAGTTTTCATTGGCTCGTTCAAAATTAACAATTTAATGGCTTCCAACGTGCTTCCAACTGACCGTTCACAAGAGACGTAGTTATGTAGTGTCACTACATAGCCTTGGCGAATGCTACTCCCTGTCAAAGCGTGTTCTATAAGGTTGACTTGTCTGTGGCGCTCATCAATCACATTTTGACAACATTTTAGAAAATTCACTTTCTATTTCCGTTGGCGTTTGCCTGATTCGCGTATAGCATTCTTTAAGTTCGTCGCTTCTATTAAGTTTTGTCAAATAAACTTTATTTTTAACATTGCCATATGAAAAGTAGTTGTTTGTTTAGCCGCATGAAAATTTGAGCTCCCCTTTCTATCTACCTATTTGAGAATATTCTGCCTAAGGATATTTAAAATAAAGTATATTCAACAAAACTCCATAGTATTGACGACTTTAAAGATCGCGGAAACAGGCGAATACGTTGAACAATGTCAAAGGTTAATTTTATCTTTGACTAAGATGTTGTCAGGATGTACTTAGGGCACACATTGAATGTCCTTAAAAGAAAAAGCACTATTTTGCTTATGAAGGGTGGGGGATATCAAATTGTGTAGAAAAGTAAATGCTTACTGACCGGTTTCGGGAGTTTATTGACAATACTTTTATTTATTTTATACTGAATATAGGTTCAAATAAAATAGTTTTTTTAGATTTGTAACTTGACGCTCTCTTCAAGTGTTGCATTAATAGAATTTAGATTAAGTTCTTATGTGTTGCTAAAGAGATATTTTTGAATCCCGACAACCGTGCCAGCATCGTCTACTTGAAAAAACGTTTGCTAAACTGTACTCGGCCATAGCAAAAGAAAACTTTTAAATTTATAGAGGATGACACTAGTTTTTTGCAAAGTCGAGAAATTTATATTGGCGCTTAGCTATGTATGGATAACATGGAAAAATTTTGATTAGGACCAAAACACAGTTTAGCCCGTTTTTGTCAAAATTGGAGACGCAAGGGCAAAATTAGATTATGTCATTTATTACTTTGCTTCAAAAACTTCTGTTTATTACATTAAAAAAGGTATGTTATGTCGAATATTTCCAATGAATATCTTTATATATTGAAAATTGTAAATATGTTTGACATTGAGAACTAAAACAAATGCAGTTATTTTCAAACATAATTTGTACTACTGTTATCAAGGGTAGGATGCAATGCCTATCAGAATAATTAAAGGATAAGAATTAAACTCGATTTCTTGGCCAAGATCCAATAGATGTATGAGAAAATATCTCAACAAGTGATTTCGAATTTACGGAACTCAAAATAGGAAAAAAAAACTGTTTTGACTATAAACACTCCACACTGTATTAACAGACTTGGCAGTTTGGAAAATACTTTCGCATGTAATGGACAATGGTCCATAGTACATAGTAGGTCCACGGGCAAAAAATCCCCCGTGGACCAACCGGTAGTACAACCCTGCTAGTACAGATGCCTGTTCTGAAATCTGAACACTTTGTATTTTGATCCCTTTCAAATAGCAGCTAAAATCGTGAAAAAGACAAATAGCGCGTGCCGGTCCATACCGTAAGGTCTGCAACAACTAGCGTGCATGGCCAAAGTGTTAGACTTGTCGGTGAGATGTACTTCTCTCCGTCCGTCAACCGTTTTGGACGTTGTTCAGATATGAGAGCAGGCATCTATGCCACGGGCAAGTCATGATTGAATGTCCTATCTAGAAACAGAGTGACCAATATGGGTTTTACAAAATTGCTTGTCATTTTCTTGATGAAAATATTCCAAAAATTAATAACTATACTCAAAATTAATGCCGATTCATATGAGACCCACCGATTTCATGTCTTTCCTTGTTATGCTAGAACTACCTCAGACAGTGTAAGACTTATTGTTGACGTGATACTAGAATAGCTAAGAGTCTGTCGAATCTTTGCTATGGATCTGATATGGTATTTTTTTTTAATAGATTTGGCGACTAAATACCATTCGAAAGAAAATTTATGTAATTTAGTTTCGTAACACTGAAATGCAAATTTCAATTTTGTTGATTTAAATCTTTTTTATTATTGATTACAATTACGTACTTACATATAAGGTAATGTTAAGATACATAGATTTAGTAACAACGCTTTACTCTGGATTACAACTTGTCTGTAGAGATCAGTTTGTTAAAATATGATATGGATATTTGCGATTTTTGTTTTCGTTCAGTAATTATACTGTATGTACAATTTCTATTTAACAATAGACTGTATTGGATTCATGTATGTTACATTTTCCTAAAAATTATAATTTGTACCTTGGGTACAAAATATATTTTCGTATTTGGAATTTTTTTTTGTAAACTTAATTAATTTTAAAGTCAGTAACTACTATGAAACCTATTTTTGATGCATATTATACTGTATTGTGTGCAAACTACGTCAAAGATGTGAGAAATTAAATTCTATGCTAGGCTATGCTCATGTTGTGTTAAAAAAAAACTGTTAATGCATAAGAAAAAATGTTAGTGATTTATGAACAAATAGAAGATACCGAATTTTTTTTTTTCTAATTATCATTCCACGATGTAGGGTTATTAAGGGAACCTAGTCAGCTATTGATTTAAATGTTGTCTGACTATTAACACTGTATGCTTTTTTTTTTTGTTCATCGCGAATTATATTTTGGTGCTTGATGTTATGCTGAGAACTACGACTGTTTGATTTTGAATGCATCTATCATCGCCTTCGTTGTACTTGGTATGGCCAGATGATAACTATTAGATTGTAATAATGCCTAAACGTGTTTTACTATGCCTACTATTTGAACAAATTCAAACGCGGGGATCTAATCTGAACTATGAATGTGTCGAGCTAGATTCCAATCGTCGCGTCTAAACCAGCAATATTATATTTTAAAAAACTCAACAAAGTAATAATTTTCAAGATTTATATATTTTTGAGAACCATTGCATTTTCTTTTTCTTATAATTATTTAGGTACGTGGCGTGCCATTGAATTCCAGTATTCTAAGTGAGATTGAGATGATATTGTTGGTTGCATAGTTGTATAAGATAGTCTGTAAGTGTTGTTCGAATGTCGAATTTTTTTCGTACGGATGGTTCAGAACGGTTTAAAAAATGGACGAATGTGTAGACTTAATAATATTCGTTTATTTTTACTTAATACCTTATTCCAAATTTTTACACTTTGTTCCACACTAGGCTTTATGCCTGTCTCATGGAGGTTTTTTTTTCACAACAGTTTTATTTACATATCACCAAAACACTTCCAAAAAAACAAGAGTGTTATAGCATTCATAGTGATTAAAGTTTTCTATTTTTATCTTAATATTGTTTTATTCAGCTCTCACCACAGTATGGCGTGACTTGCCCATGATACTACCTAGCAGGATTCTAATACCAGTTGGTCCACCGGTGATATTTTTGCGGACTTACCAGTACAATTGGACATTTTCCACTTGCCTGTTACTACAAAGTCTTCAGTTAGTTGAAAATTATAATTATCATCTATTAGGTTCATCAACTTAATATGAAATTACATGTATAGTATGTCCGGCGACCGTAGGATCAGTTTCATGTAACGATTTTCAACTAACTCGAGACTTGGTAGTACCACGGGCAAATAAATAAATAAACATTTATTTCAGACCAGGGTCCATATTTCGTGAGTTACAAATTATCTTAAAGCTAAAGTAAACACACAAATTAAATAATATATCACAAAATAAAATATTAATATACATACTTAAATATTTTTTTTTAATATATACATATATTAACACTTGTACACCCAGCCACGGAAAAAATAAACACGTTAATGTACACTAATATGTGTCCCGGGCGTGACTCAACCAACGACCCTTGGCTCCGCAGTTAGGGTCTCTAACCACTCAGCCAACCGGTTAGTAAAATATTATTTAATGAGACCAATAACTGTGCCCACCCAGTTCAGTGCCAAAAATGTCCCATTGTACATAGTACGTCCAACGGGGAATTGGGTGAAATATCCCACAATTAAGAGGACAGTTCGCCCGCCTGCAACAGCCGACGTCCCCGAAGATAAGTAATAACATAGTAGGTCCATGGTCCGACCAACTGGTAGTACTACGGGCAAGTCATGCACTATACCTAATAATAGAAGGAAAAACGACATGATGTTGTAAAGTTGATTGTGGACGCTGCGTATTGCTTCTACGATAGAACAGAGGGCAAGAAAAATCAAGTTCTACTGCAATTCTATTTTGTGGCATTTCCTCCTGCTCCTAGTACGCCCTCCCACTGGCATGAGGACATATTTGAACTGCTCAGCGCAATAACTGCCCAACCCACAAAATCAATAATTTAGTTAACTACATAATGTATTGTTATTTTAACATATATACAAATCACACTGGCCAGTACGGTTTCTAATAAGCGCAATATTTTGTTAACTGTACCAGTGGGAGAGCGTATAAGAGCAGGAGGAAACGCCGGTTAGATCGCCTACCACTGTGTCGTCTAAGTGTCAATATATCAACTCCCAACTCTGCTAACAATATGGCAAAGGATATCTTGAAGCTATGTCCGGTGTAAGAATTATTATTATTTTATTAATTTCGTAGTTATTTAACATAATTTTGAAATACGTCACAAGAGTGAATTTAATACTTTGTGGAAGAACGTCACCACAAAGTCGCATTCAACAAGTGTTGATTTCTTTCAGAAGAATATGCAAGAAACAGACGGGCCCTTTTTAACAAAATTATTTAAAAAAAATTTACAGTAAGTGCTTACAGAATAATGTTATTGATACCAACTGATACTTCATAATAAACGTAGATCTTGAATGTCAATTGGGATCTTATTGTTAAAGCGTACACATTGCCCTTTAAAATATTTTGTGATTTTATTGAAACTGCTGATATGGTTAGCTAGTTTATCTTTGTTTCTTGTATTAACATTATGCCGATCACATTTTTTTTTTAAATACAATATTTTTTACGTACATTATGTTTTCGAATATATATTTATATATATTTCCTTAATACGTGATCCTTAAGGTCCTAGTTTATAAATTGCTCAAATAGCTCGCTTCTTCTACACGAAGATTGCATTCACATTGCACGCGATACTGCGGTTACGGTCAAAATATACACAGTTCAAATGACATTTGGAGTTTCATTTCAGAACTATTTGATGTCTTTCGTTGACAATACTTTCGGTTTCATGCTTTGGAAACCATCTGAACATCTTTTTGGAAATGCACTTAGTTTGGAATATTTTTTGATGCCTATATTGTTCTTGGCTTTAATTGTGCTTTTCAACATAAAATACATGCTCTCTGCATCTCTGAAATAGAATTTGCTTTTTTTTCTGCTTTCCATTTCACAAAATGTTCGTATATTTCAAGTTGGAAGGTTATTCCACCTATCCGTACCAGTAGGGATGGATACCTTTAGGTGTACCAAACCGATTTTAGTGGTAAAAGGCTGCTGCTGGCCATTTCTGCCGCTTCAAATATCTCTGGCGGCGGCAAATTACTTAAATCGTTGTCAGTTGATGACATTTTAAATACGCTTTTATATGTTCCATCTGTAAGTTTGTAGGTATGTAATGGAATCATTGAATGCGATTTTCACCCACTTCCACTGAAGATATCGAGCTGAAATTTGGAAGACATAATGTAACTTCGATGACAATATACTACAATGATAAACAACCTGATGCTGCAGCCAGGGTTGTCTCCTCACGAGGACACTTCTCAACGGTTAACAGTACGAACACGAAACTTTGTATATACGTTGCATTTTGATAACTAACCATGATTTTTGCCACGTCGAATTCCTGCTGAAGCCAAGATTGTCTCCTCATGAGGACACTCCTCAATGGTTAATAGTACCTACGAACACGAAACTTTGTATATACGTAGAATTTTGATTGTTTACCAAGATTTACACCACGATTTGATGCTGAAGCCAAGACTGTCTTCTCATGAGGACACTCGTCGACGATTAGTAGCACGGAAACAAAATTTTGTATGTAGGTTGGATTTTAATAGTTAACCATGATTTCCACAATGAACTGATGATGCACTTAGGATAGTTTGCTTACAAGGGAACTCCTCAGTGGTTAGTAGCACGAACATAAATTTTTGTGTAGGAGTTCATCGTTTTATAGGTAATTGTGAGTTCCACCTGTATGTTCGTTAATTTTGATGAATTGTAGTTGAAAAAATTTTAAGACTAAAAACGAAAAAACTAAATTATAGTTCAAAATTTTTAAAAAATACGCTTCAATAAGAAATCCAATTAAAAAGAAGAAAATAACTTTTAGTAGGTATAAGAATAAAATTATCAACGAAAAATTAATGTCATTGTGAAAAAGCGTGGGGTGCCCGATATTCCATTGCATATAAAAATATCGGATGTGGAATACGCCAAAAACTTTCAAATCCCTTTTCCGATTTATAAACTTTTTAACTATTTTGAGAGTAGCTCTGATAGCTCACTCCTTTTGTTTGTGCACTTTAGGCAAATACCTACTACTGTAGAATGGCCATTGGTTGGGAACATTTTCATTAAAGTACTAAATAGGTACTTACCTATCTTGTCAAGCTTTAGTACCTAAAGTTCATTTAGCGCTAACAATATATATATATATAGGTAACGCACTGAAGACATTAAAATAATTTTGACTCATTGTCTGCGGCATAAAAAAAATCTATGGGCTGGTATTTCAGTTCTCACTAATCCTAGGTATAATGTTAAGTGAAGCTTAATTGTATTGGATTTTGAAAATTAAAGTGAGAACTGAAATACCGGCCCTAAGTTATTATAAAAATGCTTTCATGATCCCGCCTTTTATACGTTTTAGTGACTGATCATCGTGCATTCATTTCATACACAAAAGGTCACTGAAAAAAGGCCTATTAGTGAAAATGCATTTCCCTTTTTCCACAATAGCTACTGAAATCGATCGTGGTGTATGTTTACGAAGTCTCACTTAGCAACGAGGGTAGCGGTCGTGTTGTCTTCAAGAACAAATTCTAAATATGGCAGAGGAAGAGAAACTGAAGGAAGAAGAAGACTGGCAGGTATTCGAAGTGTTGCGAAGTAGAACACCTGCAGAGGTAAGTTTATTTTTAATATACCTACTTACATTGTTATTACAATAAAATCGTTAAAGTAAATTTTAGGTTACTGTTTTATAGTTTTTTACAATAATATATAAAATTTATTATATTTGTTAATTTAAAAAAATCTGTTTTAAGATATTTAAGTAATCTTTTAAAATTTTAGTGAAATCACAGTTCCGCTGCACACGTTACATTTATCTATTTATAATTTTATGTCCAATTTTACAAATTTCATTAGCATTTCATATCTACTACCAAATTAAACTAGTACCTATAAGCAAGCCAAACTCAAGTGTAAAGTTTTATCGTATTTAACACCAAAAAATTTGCAATATGGTTTATATTAAATTTATAAAAAAAAACGGCCAAGTGCGAGTTGGATTCGCGCACCGAGGGTTCCGTGCAAACCTGTAGGTATATAAGGAAAAGTAAGTTTGATTTTGTTATAGCTTAAAGGTATTATAGACCTGAGTATTTGATATGAATTTCAGATTGATACCTCCACGCGTTCCTGAATAAAAAGTGTCTTGACACACAGACACACGGACAATAAAGTGATCCTATAAGGAAGAATCCGTTTTTTTTTCCTTTTGATGTTCGAAACCATAAAAACGATTAATTGCGTGTCATAAAACTTTCTATATAAACTAAAATTATGAGTTTATTCATAGTTCACTCGGTAGCAAATTATGCATTAACTTGGTAGGCTATATCTCGTAAACTAGTTGTTGATTCTAGGCGTCATAATTTTCTTAGTAAATTCTTACTATTTGCTGGCAAGTATGGACAGAGTACAGTTACTTATATTTTTTAGAGTACCTAATGATTCGAAAGGGAGGACATCCAACTCACGCAAGAATGACACTTTACAATAGTTATTCGAGGAGATCTTACTCTAGGGGGTATATGAATAAGTTTTTTTAATAATATATACTTAGTACGAACATCCTAAGGAAATTATCTCGATGACTATCGAGAATCAACTAGTTCACGAGTAGTTGCAGCTGATAAAGTAACGCGTGGTTTTCATCAATAGATGGCAGTTGTTAAAATCCACCAATCCGCATTGGAGTAGCGTGCTGGATTAAGCTCCAAGCCCCCTCATACCGAGGGGAGGCCTAAGTCCCTGCAGTGGAGTATTAATGAACTGATGGTACGGACCCTTACGGTCCCTTATGTGTAACCCGACACGCACTTCACCGATTTTTCACAATTTCAATTTTACCAATTTCTCAATTTTCCAAAGCTTATTTTTTATATAATGTAGCGGTCAAAAATGTCTATAAATGTGTTTTAACTCTAGGTCGTAATATACGTAGTCTCTAAAATGGCTGTGAGATACAAACGAACGAACAGACAGGCTGAAGGACATAAATGGAGGTAAAAGGGTATAACATATAGGTAAGGGTTCTTCGTCACACCGTGGAACTCTAAAAAACCCCGTCCTACAACCGAAAATTAAGATTTTTGACGGACTAAGTTTTACGTGCAAGTATAATCCACTATTGTGATTATTTCATTTCAGTCCCCGGCCATTGTATGACTAGTCGTTTATTTCAAATGTGTTTTAAGGGTCCCGTAATCAGACGGGAGACCCTATTTCCTCCATTTCCATCCGTCTGTATGTCACAGCTGTTTTAATCGCAGACTATAGTGCTATAAAGCCGACACTTGTCATGGTAATAATCGAAAAGCTCGCACCAAACTTTTAGATCGCTCTGAAGTTGACGCACGTGTTTTGCGCAGATGCGGGACCGGGTCTCGACTCTCTGATACTTATTTTTCCTGCTGCAACACTACTCGCTTCGACTTCAGAGCGAACTAACAAGTTTGACGCGAACTATGTATTTGTATTCTGTAACAGTTGCATTTAAAAATATCTTTTTATAAGGTCCCTCTCTTGGTGGGTAGGTCCATGCGAAGGGAAGGCGAAAAAATTACTACATGTGGAGTCTCGTTGAATAGCTATTTTAAAATCATAATGAGGTTCATTGACGGTTTTCCAAAAACGCAAGCGAAAGCGCGGCTTAGGAGTTTAAAAATATATATTACTCTTTAACTAGAATGAAAGGAAAAAATATTAAGAATCGGGAGACTTCTTTGTTGATATTAATATTTTTTTTCCATCAGTCTTTCTTCATCAGCAGAGGCTTAGGCCTCCCCTCAAGATGACGGGGCTTGGAGCTTAAATCCGCCACGCTGCTCCGATACGGGAACGACTGCTTAAGGTGCTCTCCGAGGCACGAAGTCAGTGATAGTTAATGTACTTATAGCAGAAATAACTCATTGCCCAGATTCGAACCATGGCCACATGGCCTTATATAGGTAGGAACAGATCAACTAGTTCACGAGCTATAGTTGACCAAGTTTTAATGCGTAGTTGATCCCACCCAGATCTGCTCTATCAGTCCGTCGCCAACGCTTAGGAGTTGCTTTCCCTCCTCGCCGGGTACATATACATATGGCGCGGTACAGCGGTTTCGTCAAACTATAATAGTTATGATTATTAAATATCAAAAAACTTAAATTGACACAGAAATAGGACTGAAAATTAATTTGTAACGTTTTCCTCTAAGCTACGAGCATTTTGTTGCAATAAAAGGAATGTTAAAATATGTTATAGAATCTCTATACAACTATTCATAAAAAAAATTAAGCTTTCGATGGCGGAACCTTTCTCAGCTTTCGTTTTCTCCCGAAAGATTTCTTTGTGGTTTTTGAAAATTCCCTTTTTTCGTATTCTCTTTAATTTTTTAAATTAAATGAAACTGTAAATACTAATTAGTCTTTTTTCTTCTCTTCTCATAGTTTAGATTCTGCTTCCATCTTTCTTTTTTCTAAAGTGTCCATTGTTATTTCGGTTTGTATCTTCTTTCTTTTAGTTTTATTTGCATCGTATGCGCGGTTACGTTGGGATGTGACCAGATTTGTTGACTAACTAACATGCTCTCGTTTATTTTTATCAACATATCGCTGACAGATGCAATATTTTTAATTCTTAATTATGTAAGAAGCACCTAGGAAAGATAAGTCTGATGTACGCAAAAAAGATTACTTAGAAATTTTTACACACTGAGTTTCTTTTTAATATAAAGATGGTTGAAAACGATAGGTATTCATAAGATGAAGTCGAGTGACATCTAATATGATGTAAACCGTTAGTAAAATGTAACAATTTCCCTCACTGTTATCTAGGGTCAACTAGTTCACGAGCTATAGTTGACCAAGTTTTAATGCGTAAATGCTCTAAAGATAAAAAAGTCGATACTTACCAACTGCTGATACGCAGGAATTAGGAATGTGTCCAACTTTTACGGTTCTTCTGATTTAGAGATGGATTAACGAATTTTTGATAATTTAGATAAGTTCCCAATAAATTATGAAAAGCTAAAATATAAACTAAGTATGTTCTTTTACTGAGTAAATAATTTGGTAATTTCATTCAATACCTACTTAAGTCGGTAGTCCGAAAATAAAATGACATATCCATCGAGCTTTGATATTATGCGTGGCAGGCCTAATCGACCTACTACCACCATTTGATTAGAAACTTTGTAAAACCTTTGGGGAAAGCTAAAACCAAGCACTGCTGTCAAATTAATTAACTCTGTGGGGAAAGCTTTGTGTAACATTTTTGCATTTATTTGCATTTGCGTTTTTTGAGGACCGCTTAGCCTAGTGAATAGAGACCCTGCCTACGAAGCTGGAGGTACCGGGTTCGAATTTTAGGTCTGGTCAGTATTCATATGATGAATATTGATACTGGTACCGGGTCGTGGTTGTTATAGTATGTGGTATCTTCGCTTGGTACCCAAAATACAAGTTAATGCTTAGTTTGGGGCCTAGAAATTGTTCGTGATGCGTTATTATTATTATTATTGCGTGGTGGTCAAAATACGTTTGATACGATATTTTACATATATTACGATTCGCTGTGAACGTGAGAGGAGTGTGGATACGTAATTTTGAAGTATTTTGGAACTTCAAAAGACATAGGAAAGTTGTAATGCAAAATTATTATGAATATGTTGATATTTTGTATAAATTATACGATTGCAGACGTGGCGAAAATAAAGAACATACGAACATGGAATCGAAAATAAGCGTAGTCAGAGGAATTTTTGAATAGTATCTACCACAATAATAGCTTTAATAATAATAATACCAAGTCCCAATAGTCTCAAAGTAAGCAATTATTTTGCTTGTGTTATGGGTTACTAGACAGCTGATATACGTACTTAAATATTCTTTATAATACATACATAATAGTATATAATAAATATTTTTGCGAAGACATCACATATAACAACTAAGACCCGGTACCAGTATCAATATTCATCATATTAATACTGACCCGACCTGGGATTCGAACCCGGGACCTCCAGCTTCGTAGGCAGGGTCGCTACCCACTAAGACTAGGCTAAGCGGTCGTCGTTTGACCCCACTTTGACCCGAAAAGTCAGTTATTAACCAACGGGAAACATAATCGCCGTCTGACATCAGATAAACTGATTAACTGCATTAGCTTCATTGTTTTTCGATTGTCAATATTTTCTGCTGTAGATACTGCTATAGGCTCTTCCCCCCACCCTACCTTTTCGCCTTTTCGTGGCGTGCTGTGTGCGCTCGTACCACGCACCGAATGCACCTTATTCTATACCTACTTGCGAGAAACTTCCATAACAAATCATTAAACTATACCAAATAATAACATCAATTGATACAGCTTTCTTTTACCAGCTGTAATTATTTGACTGAAGACAGTACCTAATGGAAATCGTTTACTTTAATAATAATAATAATGACGTAGGTACTTGTCTGTGTATACATCACAACAAACTAAGCATTAGCTTGTGTTTTGGGTACCAAGCGAAGACACCACATATAACAACCAAGACCCGGTACCAGTATCAATATTCATCATATAAATACTGACCCGACCTGGGATTCGAACCCGGACCTCCAGCTTCGTAGGCAAGGTCGCTACCCACTAGGTTAAGCGGTCGCCAATTTTGTCTTTTTGTTTAATTATAATAATAATATATGGGACATCCTACACAGCGCCATCTAGTCCCAAAGTAAGCAAGTATTATGCTTGTATTATGGGGGTACTAGACAACTGATATACATACTTAAATATTCTACTTACATACATATATAGATACTTTTACACTCTGACACGGAATAAATACACACGTTCATGCACACAATACTTGTCCCGGGCGGGAATCGAACTCGCGACCCTTGGCTCCGCAGTTAAGGTCTCTAACCACTCGGCCAACGGGTCAGTAATTCTGTTTATTCTGTATACAAACACAGCTTGTCAATGTAAGGGACTGTGTTTTGACCATAGAGGCTGATCGGTCCGTCCACTTGAATCCATTGTAAGGCTCTATTGATAGATTTTAGGACACTGAAAAATTAATTTGGTTGATTTTTTTAATACGAACCTTGGACCGTTTAGCACTTTTCGTTAAAGTGTTCGGAACAGAATTTCGGCGTCATTTTACCTATCCATTTATTCATTTATCATAGAATTCCATGCTGTCATGCTTCGACACAATTCAAAAACTTATTTATAAAAAAAGGTATACTTAAAACATACTTACCAAAAGTCAATCAAAAAAGACGACCGCTTAGTCTAGTGGGTAGCGACCCTGTCTACGAAGCTGGGGGTCCCGGGTTCGAATCCCAGGTCGGGTCAGTATTTATATGATGAATATTGATACTGGTACCGGGTCTTGGTTGTTATATGTATGTGGTGTCTTCGCTTGGTACCCAAAACACAAGCTAATGCTTAATTTGGGGCCTAGACGTTGTTGTCATGTGTACGTTATTATTATTATTATTATTAATTAATTATGATTTATGCCCGTCTTTAAGTGGCCACTTAACTGGCCAGTAGGGATCTCTTCTAGTAATAACTTTTCTGTTTTGTAGTACCTACCTACATCGAATCAAAAGAGTAGGTATGTAACCGAAAATATAATAAAAAATCCGAGTGCACTTTTGAGTATCTTCGAATTCATTATTGGTAATTGAATGGCATGATGAATTTAGGAAGGAAAAGTTTAATAGTATTCATTAATGGAGCCATCCAATGTATTCAAGTGGAAAGATCGAATTACACCCTGTAAAAACTGTTGTAAGTAAATAAACTTTTACAGAAAAAGTACTATACTTTAGCTGCAATGTATGTTCGACATAGTGTAAATAAATTTGACAGCAGTGTTTGGTTTTAATAGAGTCAGAATGTCACTTCACACACTGTCACTGTCACAGTATCCAAAAAGTCAAACGCAATTTGGCGGGCCGGCGCGCGGGGACTATTAGTGGTTAGAAGGTAGACGCAGCAGAGGGCTTCTAGTCAATTCGTAATTTGTCCTACTGTCGTAACTTTTATGAGGCCCGATAAATAGGTACTTACCTACGTGTATACTATTTTCCTAAGATTCTTTACATAATTCTATTAGTCAATTTTCGGTTTTGGCAATTAAATTAATAGATATTTAAGCAGCTTCGGAGCTTCGAGAAGCCCGAGAAATCTACTAGTTGAAGCTATGTACAGTTCCAATCAAACTTTATGGCGGATGTGCACATAGGCACAAGTCGCGTCGCAGTAACTAGTTTCAGGTGTAGCGGGACGCAGTGGAGCGAGGGATATACGACTGTACCTGCGCAAGCACGCTTAAAGCGTTGTATTCCGATCCGCCATAAAGTTTGAGGCGAACTATAACCTAGCTTCATTTTTGCATGGTACCTAGTAAAAATTGAAAATATCTACATACGATTAGAAAGTCAATAAAAATCAAACACAGCCACTGAACAGGTAGGTAATAGTACTCGCACATAATTGTGTTTTAGAATTTTTTTATGGCTGTTTACAGTCTAACACTACATAATTATTCAGTTTGTGAAAACAACCATGGATCAGAATAGTACATTATAATGCAAGTATGGTAAGCTGCATATTATAGTCGAGGTATTTATAGGCACAAACCGAAGCCGAGTGCTTATAATAAACAGATGACTATAATAGCCAGCTTACTGAATACGAGCATCATACGACGTTTTTTAATACATTTGCGATTAAAATTAGGTATATAGGTACTTCAAATGTAATAATGGAGGGAACTAAGGACACGAATGGGTTGCTTTTCGCGGTTTACGCATGTTTTACAAAGAGAATGCTCGTTTGTGATTGGTGTAAAGTAAAAAGGCCTAGTACTGTAAAATACAACATTACGGTACATGTTTCGATATCATGAAGACCGTATTAACAGCAAATGTATTGAAAACATCTTTATTTTACATTTGGTATAGTCTGAATCTCGTTATCAATTTTTACAGTGACATTCTTTCATTCCCTTACCCACACAATGAATGTAACCTACACTATATAGCGTAATTTGATGGAAAACCTCCTTTCCATGTTAATTCGCGTTTAGTACAATTGCGTGACTAGGTCGCTTCGAAAAAGCACGCTACTTCGAAATATCAGTCGACGCTAAGAATCCAGTCGGTGCCGTCTCTACTGAAGAGAGAAATTATAATTCGATATGGAGTTTTGTAAGTTATAATTTTTTTAAATCTATGTTAAGCACCCACTTTGAAAGAGCTCTAGCTCTAATCCAAATAAACGCGTCAAAATTGAAATACAAATCTTTACCCATTTTTTTATTTACTATCTAAAAATAATACTATTTTTACAGATGGAAGCAGAAAGTGGCACTGACGTAGTCACCGCACTGCGAAGTGAAGTCGCTGGTCTTCAGTACAAGAGGGACAAACTTTTATCGGAAGTAAGTTTAAACTCTATTTTAATACGTAATTGAAATATATTTTTTTAATCCAAACAATTAAAATATTTTTATGTCTTATCAATATGAAAAATATTATTCCACATCACAGAACAGCGATTTAAAAAATCAAATGTTGTCGAGAGACCAAAGGATATTGGAACAACAGGTCGAGATCGACCATCTTCGTGAACAAAATGCCAGACAGAATGCTATCATATCATCACTCAAGAAGAAAATCCAAGACCTCGAAGAAACACAAAGAAATCTTCAAGCAAGCCAAAGCAGAAATGATCTAACGATACAAACATTACAAAGAGATAACCGGTATTATGAAGAAAAAGTTAAAGATATGGAGAAAAAACTTCGATCACTAGAAATTGAATGCAATACCGAAGAGCAACATAAAGAAAACGCTAGGTGCCAATTTCATGATTTAATCAGAAGATTGTCTGCTGCTTTAGATTCGGATTTCTGTGACACCACTCACACACACGCACCAGAAACCTTGATTATCAAAGCATCAGAATTAGTTCAGGAAATCACCAGATTAAAAAATAAAGTCTCAAATACAGGAGATACTCTAACAGCTGTAGAACAAGACTTGAGGAGTTGCAGAGATGCATTGGAGAGATCAAATACTGATAAAGAAATGCTACAAAGGCAAGTTGCATCTCAACTCTTGGATATAGAAAGGTTAAGACAAGAAAAGGAATCGCTATCCGTATCGAACAGAGTCTTGGAACGAGAGCTGCACGAAGCGAGAGACAAATTATCGAATTGTTCGAAAAATTTAAATGTCATTACAGACAACGTTAACCAGAATGAATCTATGATTATGCAGTTAAAAGGTCAGTTTACTAATAAACATTTCTTAAAAGTATATATTATTTAACTTGCAACTGATGTAGGAATGTCGACATGTTCCACCTAAAACGTTAATACCCTTTTCAAACCACACAGTTTTGTTTCTACTTTTTGAAATAAAAAAAAATATGTTTCAGAGGACCTAAGGCATAGAGAAGAAAAATACCAAAGATTACAAACGGAATTCCGAAACACTATGGAATCAATAGCGATTTTACTCAGTCTGCCAACACGTTTTGTAGAAGCGCATGAAACTACTATAAAAGACCGTATAAGAGAAATACTTGGTGAAAACAAAGATAAGTCCGTTGTAAGTTTTTTGCTGTACCGCATAACGTTGGCCTTTTCTGCTGCAGCTGCGTGTCGCAGTAAAGGTGTCTATCAATCACTTCATTTCTACTGAACGAATGACAATACGGATTCATATCTCCCGCACTGCGCAGCTACCTCAGGGATGACCAACGTTATGAGGCATACCTTTAATATTTATCATAACCAGGTTTGGCCTGTTTCATTAAACCTATGTCAAAATTAAGAGTAATCGCTACCCATGTTGCTGTTCTGTAGATGTGATAAAACCCTCTTATTTATTGTTACGTATCTATCGCAAAAAAAAACATCTTTGAATTTCTAATCACAATTTTGCTCGAACTTACACAGAATTAATTTTTTTCTTTGTCTTTACTATATTTTTAATAGCAGTTTCCACGATTGTAATACAAAAGTGCATATAACGATTTTTATTTGTATTTATTTCGATAACTTAAATGTTAAATTGATCCACATTCTACTAGAACGTATAACAATAATACAAAATATCTGATCTCACGTGGTATCAAAAATACTTTTTTTTGCTTCCCTTTCAATGTATTTAAATAAAAAATTATATTCAGCAAATAGAAGCACTTCGGGACAAACTGAATTTAGAATCGCAGCAGTTGAGCCGTACTGCTCATCTTCACGACCAATCCACAACCAGGGTACGAGTGTTGGAAGACGAGAGGAACATTTTAGAAGCCAAAGTTCATAAACTGGAATCGGAATTGAGTGCAGTTGAAGTATCAAGAGATAACCTTAGAAAAGATAAAGCGAACGTGAGTTTTTGTTTTTTAGTAATCCTTATATGTTATTTCTCAAGTGTGTTGTTTTTTTCTCCGCGCACCATATCTTTATTGTAACTTCTACAAAACCAAATATTGAACCATCATTTTGAAAATTATCGTCACCGTTATTGACGATTAATAAAAACTAACCGAAATTATTTTTGAGTTAAAATTTTTAATGGAACGTCGTCAGTGTCATTATGAGCCAACCTTTAGCATTAATTTAGTTAATTAATCTTTAGTATCTCCAAAATAAGTGCACGTGTCATCCATCAGTAACATTTCATTTTCAAGTAGTATGAAATAAAAATTAGAGATCGTCTCCTCGGATAGAAAATATTTTAAATATAAACCATTTACAAAAATTTTACATTTCAATTTTAACTTTTACGTCCTAGACAGTGTTTCCATTAATTGAAAACGAAAGTTCAATTTTCAGTTCGTAGCCTTCCTTGAAAGATTGAGTCGTACTTTGAATTTGGACGAGCTGACTCACGACGTGGGAATCGAACTTCATACCGACTCCATATTACATCGCGCGGAACAACTAGCTAGACTCGAAAGCGACAAGATTGTGGACAAGGTGAGTCTTTATCGATCAACTTTTGCGCAGATATATGCTACATACAGTTAAGGATATATGATTGACGTTTATTGTAAATAATATAATGTGACGATGGTTCTGTAATTTAACTGTTTTAGTGCTTTCAGTCTTTCGTATTCAATGGGTAGAGTTCTAGTGTCTGTGTTAGAGGTGAGAACTGAGTTTCACGTGTTTGTGAGTGCGCGCGATACCACTACATATGCAGTTGGGCAACCTAACGTTTACCGAGAAAAACATGTTTAAAATCATTGTTTTTATCGTCTTTTTTTATAGCAACCCATAAAAACACTAAAATCTATTTACGATATGAAAATATTAAATTTTAAGTCAGTCTGGTTTACTTGTTAACTCAATAATTAACAAGAGATTGTCAAGCGAATCGCAAAAATGTAGAATCCTACACGTGAAAAAGCTAATAAGGTGACAACGACCGACTATTTTTTGAATTAAAATGTTAGTGGATTTTTTTTATTTTTTGAATTGGCGGTTATCGGTAGAATAGGTGTCTCGGAATAGTATTAGATATCTTAACAGGCCAATCATTTGGATTTCCGGTGTTGTGAATTTATTTTTCTCAGTAACCGTTAGTTTGCGCTATCTGCTTACTTGAAACTATTTATTTAGATCGTTAAGCTGTACGAGTTCCTTACGTTTGGACTACGTTCAGCCGAACACGGTGTAATATGTCGCCGCCATGTGGTTAAACCAGCCACTCAATCTGACGGCTAGATTATATGCCGGCATTCAATTAGACGACTAAGTCATTCGTTGAATGAATTAAGGTAGCTCAACGTTCAACATATTTGCTGATTGAAAGCTAGCCCTTTTGAAACTGCTGAAATAAAAGCTCCGGACAGTTTAATTTTTTTTTTGCTTTGGGCAGATCCCACTTCATAATGTGTTCGACTTTCACATTGTTTATCTTCTGGGTGACTCGTCGCTCCGCTGCGTTTTGCTTCTCGCATTAATATAATTAAACCTGACTTAACCTAATCTATCAATTGAGAAATGGTAGACCATCAACCTATCTTAGCCGAATTGGATATTAGAATGGATCGTATACCTAACACATTATTAAATGATCAATTCTGTGATCAATCATCCTAACAGTACATACACATGAAGATTTTATCCATCTAACCAAGAAGCTAAAAGCGATGTTCAGCCCTTTAGTTAGACGTGCCTTTCAACAATTTGGCTAATCCTTCTTTAGCCATTCAAATGAATGTCGACATTAAATGAACAAGCTACTCCTGTATCTGAGTGGCTGATTCAAGCATTTGGCGTTGACGCATGATATATTATATACACATGTTTTAAAATATAAAACCATGGTATCATGACGCTTAATAAGTTTGAGTTATTGTTTTACATAATCGTTGTGTTTTTTGCGTAGATGCTATACTATGGATATTATGGAACCCTACCCAGACTGCGAAGGGAACGTTCCTTCCATGATTTACCGTACCTTAAGGAAGTAAGGCTTAGATCAGAAATTGGCATGTCCCTTTATCATGCTTGTAGAAAATACGATATTTTATAAGTGTACTTAATGAATGAAAGTAATTTAGTAGTCTTGGTGCCGCATCCATAGATAAAAATATTGATGTAGGTTTGTCCACTGAATGGAATTCTAAAAAAAATTAAAAACCATAAATTATATATTCATCACGAGTAGAATCGATTTGTCTATAATTAGTAACTATTTAGTAACTGAATTTTCACTGTATTTAAAACCAATTTTTTAATTTCTTACTTACTGCATTCATTTCATCATTGTAGTCCAAGAAGTAGAATTTCACGTTTGGATCGTAAATCATTTGCTAGTTTTATATTATACAGGTACTTAATGTAAGCGAATATAGTTTATACAAAGTGACGTTATCGCGTCACTTTCCTTTGCCAGTTAGTGACGGCTAAACAGAGCACCCTCCTTTCTAGCTGTCACATGATTGGTTATTAGACTAAATAATTTTTTTCTTAAATAAGTACGGTATTATTTTGTGATTGTTCTTTAATCGTTTAAAAAGTCTGCATTTCTCTATGTAATTTAGAAAATGACGATTTGCTTGCAGACTGCTGTTGTGTACCAACTGCAGAGAAGGATCCGCATTTTGAGAGAACAGTTACAACGCAAGGACTTGCATCTGGATTTGCTTCGCAGGAAACTTAGTGTGCAGGTAAACTTAAACCGACGCCAAATAACGATCAGTTTGTCATATAAAACCTAATTAATCGTAATAAAAGTTGAACCTCGGATAGACGGAATTATCTAGATGCTACGTCTTACGCTTCGAAACTATCAAAAATTAAAGCATCATTTTTATTATGATTTACCCTCGTTCCATGACACTACCGACGCGATATCTTTTTTCTAAATATTTATATTTTTACCATACAAACCTTTACCATCGCCCTTGTAAGGGTTAAATTTTTTAAATGTATCAATTATACTTTAAATTTTTCGTTTAGTTAATTATTAGAGCGAGATCTCAAGTTGATACGTGTGATATTTATGTTTTCTTTTTCTGTACATATTTAAACATCCTTTTTCATCCTTAATTTATTTGGTTATTTACCAAAACTTTTACCTTTACTTTAACTTTTTATACCCTGCTATATCTGAGATAATTTGTGGACAAAAGTACCCCTTAAATTTCAATACATAAGATTTCCTTATATCAAGAATAAATCTGTGATTTCAGGAAGAAAGTTGTAGAGTCCGTGCAGTACTGCAAGCAGAACGAGACGAAGCTATCGGAAGAGCCAAGAAATTAGCCCGGCAATGCGACAAACTTTCATTACAGTTGAGCGACGTGCGCGCACAAGCAAGAGATCTACAAGCTCAGCTTGCTGATGCCGCAGAGTACAAGGTAGGTAGATAAACAGTATACATAAAAATGAGGTACATTTTTGTTAAAACTGGTTCCCTTGAAAACACTAGTCTCTGAAACAGATGATAAAACCAATGACCGACAATTACGTGGAAGTAGATAATATTTTAGTGCTTATTGTATATCCAAAGACAATCGAAAACGTCGAACTGACATAATATACAACTGACCACATGTCTCACAAAAGTATTAAATATCTTATTTCAATTTGTTATATCTTAATAGTAGGGTGACCAAGCATTTAGGTAATCCATGTTGTGGCATTTTTTCTCAGTAACCGTTAGTTTGCGCCACCTGCGTATTCGAAACTTTTTATTGAGTTCGAACAGCTCTGTGCGTTCAATGTATCACTACATATAAAATAAAGTCCCCCGCCGAGTCTGTTTGTCTGTCTGAACACGATAAACTCAATAACTACCGAACAGATTTTCAAAAGGTTGACCCCAATAGACGGAGTGGTTAAAGAGGAAGGTTTATATGTACGTATAATTCATTATTGTTATGTGTTATAAACATAATGTTAGTGTTGCACTAAATAAATAAATAATTAATTAAATAAATAAATAAAATGTGCAAATTAGTTCAAATATGACGATTATTGTTGAAGATGTTGGAAAAAACAAGCCGTCTGGGAGCTTTCATCGAAGACGCTGTCTAATCCCTTTAAGATATAACAAAACCATGTATGGAGGGATTGTTCCTCTTTAATAGGACTAAAAAAAGTCCGTAAAGGCATATGTCTAACTTTTACTTATAGCTTACTGTATCTATATTTATGTTTAAAAAAATGGTGTCATATTGTATGATGTTAGTAAATGGAAGGCAATTTATTTTAAGTACAATGTTAATCCTTACAATTAAATACGTTATTTACCTTCAGCATTTCCTGCACATTAAAATTGCCCTGTACATTATATCATGCACATTGTGATCTTCCTTTACACCATACAATATAAATTAATATCTTAGGAGTTATCGCGAATTAAAAACTATCGCGCGATACGCGTGATGTTAAAGTTAGACAGAAGTTATCTATGTTGTGTACAAAAAATATTTTAGTTTGCTTTTATGTATATATTCTTTACTTTTTCAAACATTTACGGAATTGAAAATAATATACATTTAAAATACTCCAAGTTGGATGAACTTACGTTACATTTAAATGTAATTAAATCTAATGTACATGTTCGACGCAACAAGCAGTTAAGACACTATGACAGAAAAAACAACTACGGCATATACAGGGTATTTTTTATCACTGCGTATAATTTTTTATGCGATTCAGTAACCTAAATAGAACACATTACCTTCCAAAAATCGAACTTTTATTTTTTATTATTTTTTCAACCTGTCCGATACGATTAACGTGGACATATACCGCATAGTATGATTGCGGGGGATGGGCGCGCTCTCGGCAGTGAGAGTAAGGTGTTACGACTCGCGGCATTTTTATGGATACATTTAATCAATTTTTGTTTTTTTATTTTTGAATAAATAGATGAATACGTGAAAATATATTTTTTATTTTCACTAAAATGTGAAATAAATTTTTAATGCGCAGTGATAAAAAAAATCCTATATATGCTCTGCAACCGTGCGAAGCCGTGGCGGGTCGCTAGTGCAATATACTATTGAAGTATGTATATCAGTTACATACTTGAATACTACTAGTGGTACTAGCATCCACAATACAAGCATAATACTTGCTTACTTTAGGACTAGATGGCGCGGTGTGAGATAAAATGTTGTTAATCTTGACTTGATTTATAAACAAACAGAATTCCATATAGACAACCTATTTGTACGAACTTGCAAACAAAATAGGTCGTATATGTAAAAGGCGGGACCGGTACGAACATCGGCTATAACGCGATGCACTTGAACTTTAGCTCGATCGCTTGCAATTGTTGTACATGCAGCGAGTCATGTCCATGAACGCGAAATCATTAATCCACGTCTACACAAGCTGCGTGAAACCGACTTTAGAATTAAATAAAAATACGTCGCTTTTGACCATTTATTGTGATCTAGAGATGAGACCTAGGGCGAAGGCACCTATGTTCCACAATGTACGCTTGGAGGGAAAAATGAAGATAATAATAATAGTGCATGGGCCATCCCACACAGCGCTATCTAGTCTCAAAGTAAGCAAGTATTATGCTAGTGTTATGGGTTACTAGACAACTGATATACACACTTAAATTTTCTTTTTTTAATAATAATAATTATATACATATATAAATATTTTAATGTCCTGATAGCCCGAACACAGCGAACCTGTTTCAAATTTATAATGCCATGTGGCCGTGGTTCGAATCCGGGCGTGTGCCAATGAGTATTTTCTGACTTGTGTACATTAACTATCACTGACTCCGTGCCTCAGAGAGCACGTTAAGCAGTCGGTCCCGGTTGCTGTCAATAGACGACGGTTGTTTAATCCGCCAATCCGCATCAGAGCAGCGTGGTGGATTTAAGCTCCAAGCCCCCTCATCTTGAGGGAGGGCTAGGCCCCTGCAGTGGGGTATAAAAAAAAGGCTGTTGGAAAAAAATGTTTTACACCCAGACACAGAACAATTAGATATGTTCATGCACACAAATATTTGTCCTGGGCGGGAATCGAACCAGTGACTTGGTTCTGCAATTAGGGTCTCTAACCACTTGTCATTCCGTCAGTCATGATGGTCACTCAATGATAATGAGAAAAATATTGCTACTACCCCAGATACTGCCAGGTGCAAATATGTCGAAATGACGTCAGTTCTTAAAAAATCTTCACGTCACTTCGACAATAACAATAATAATAACAATAATAATAATAATAATAATAATAATAATAACAATAATAATAACAATAATAATAATAATAACAATAATAGTAATAATAACAATAATAATTATTATAATAATAACAACAATAATAATAATTATAATAATAATAACAATAATAGTAATAATAATAATAGTATTAATAGGTAACTAGAACATCCCACACAGAGCCATCTAATCCCCCACTACGCAGAACCTGTAAGCTATGGTTACTAGACACATACTTCTTACAAATATACATATTTCACATTAAGACACGGAACAAGTAATTATGTTCATACGCACACACATTTGTCCTGCGCGGAGATCGAATCTGTGGCCTTTGGATCTACGTCTCTGTCTACTAGACCAATTGACCAGTCTCTCCGCAAAGACGTTTATGTAAATTGCGACTCTCTGTACGATGCAATAAAGTGCGATTCAGTACTCAATTATTTATAGGTCGTTTTTTAGGGCTCCGTAGCCCGACAAAGAACATTATAATTTCACACAACCATTTTATTTGTACTATATATAGCTGTTGGCCATGATTAAGCATATTTATAACGGAAACATAGTTGTGATGTTATGGACTAAAATCCCTGAGCTTTGAATTAGTTCAATAGAGGAGCAACGCTGGACGTTTAATTAATTCGAAAACCAAAGTCATATTTGAGCAATAGGGTGAGGAAGGCAGACGGACGGGACGTGGCGCGTATGGCCTACGCGATTGGTTAGCTAGGTAGATATTGTGTTTAACTTTTGTTAGGGCGTCTAACAGTTTAGCTGGTCTCTTAAAGCACTCCAGACCTTTTATTTTATACTAGCGACCCGCCCCTGCTTCGCACGGATAGCAGAGCATATAAGCCGTAATGTTTTTTCTGTCATAGTGTCGTATCAGCTTGTTGCATCGAATATGTGGATTGGATTTAATTAGATTTAAATGTAACGTAAGTTCATCCTATTTGGAGTATTTTTAAAGTATTTTAGTTCCAATTCCATAAATATTTGAAAAAGTAAAGAATAAACAGGTACATAAAAACATACTACTTACAATATTTGTATACAACATTGATAACTTCTGCCTAATTTTACAAAACGAGTGTCGCGTCATCCGGTATTGGCGGCGTGGCGTGATATTGTAGCGTGATATATTTATTTCGCGATAGTTTCAACTCGCGACAATTCCAACTAGTCAACAATATGCCATTCTGTTTGGTAGTTTTTGAGTTTATCGCGTTCAGACAGACAGACAGATGCGGCGGGGGACTTTATAATATACTCATCATCATCATCAGCCCATTTTTACCCCACTGCAGGGGCTTAGGCCTCCCCCAGGGTGATAAGGAGGGCTTGGAGCTTAAGTCCACCACGCTGCTCCACTGCGGGTTGGGAACTGTAACGACCGCCATCTGTAGCGTCCGGGACCGACTGTTTAACGTGCCCTCCGAAGCACGGTGTCAGTGATATTGTGTATTTAAGTCAGAAAAACTCATTGGTACACGCCCGGATTCGAACCATGGCCCTATGCCCCTATGGGGCCTTATAAATTTAATTTAATTTCTATACTCATACTTAAATTTAATAATTTAGTTGGTCTCTTTGAATTCCACATAGGTACTTACAGGTACTCCCATACCTTCCATTTTTATATATTTTAAGTCTTTTCATCAAGGCCTTTCATTCGATAGCCATTTTGATGTGTTTGAAAATACTTAATAAATCTTAAGCGAGATTTGGAGCACGTAATGGAACACGCAGGATGGAAGAAAGAATGGGAAATAAGAGACTTACTGGAGGAAAGTGGGAAGGAAAGAGCAGTGGAATGGGCGCGGAGAATCGAAAAGATAAGAAAGGAAAAAAGGGAAATAAGTATTAAGTAGGGGAGGGTAGAAAGCTAAAAAAATAAAAAAAATAAATGTAGATAAACCTATTTGTGTTCGGGATCGGCAGAATAATAGCGATGGGCATGCCTGTTTGTGGCAAGACATCGGCATTCTGAGCCGATCCCGTTTGCCATGAAAGCTAAAAATTAAGAAGTAGTGTAACGAACTCTGCATATATAATTTTTTTGGCAATAAACGTTTTTGATTGATTGATTAATAATAAATTTCAAGCGACAAAAATGGCGCCTGTTAGCGACCATATATTTTTTAGGAAACCTAGCCTATGTTACCCGGTAGAGTTTAAGGATTATAACGACACCATATTCATTTAAATTCGTTCAGGCGTTTAGGTGTTATGGTGGAATAAAAAACTCACAAACGTATATGCATACTTGAACCCTGAATACATTACACTCCTTCTTGGTTCAGTCATGTATAAATATTTTTTCTTTTATAATGCTCATAACAGATAACAGCATTGGAACGAGCGAGGAAAATTGAAGAATTACAAAAGAAGTTAGACGAGGCAGATATACTAAGGACTCGATACAGTCGCAAAGTAAACGTACTTAAAGACCAAGTAAGAGCCACAGGAGATACTTTCGAGCAAGAACGTACTGCGACAGAACATCAGATAGCTATGCTTAGAGAAGATTTAGCACGAACTAAAGAGTGTTTAGCTGAGTCACAAAGGAGAGAAGCACAGCTTACAAGTTTCAGGTACCTAATGAGTTATAGATAATAAATTTGAAATACGAAGAAATAATAAATACACAATTTTCTTTATTTTATTGTATTCTTCTGATTACAGAAATACAGTTTTTGGACTAGATTATTATTTAAACAAACTAGGACAGGTATTCAGTTTTGCATAACGCTGACCACGTAACTTGGCACACTTTTGACATTCATCAAAAAATCTGGAAAATATCTCAGCTACGAAGCAAAAATTCTCGAGATATTAACTTAGAAATTACTCAATTACACAAAAACTACTGGTCCAAAACATGTAAATAAAAATATTCTGATATGAAAAGAATGCGTAGGTATCTATAAAAAATACTAGTAATTAAAATATAGAAATTGCCCCGCCCCCACAGAACACAGACAGACGATACTAATAAATACTTAAAATTGTATATATATATAGTTATTATTATACTCTGTGATCTAATAAATAAACAAAATGTAGCAATACAGCGGTACGGCTCTTGTATGGCGAACACTTGCACCAAACTTTTTTTTTAATGCAATGATAATGAGAATCAAACACAGAACAAAACATTTGTTTTTAAAAAAGTAAAATGGATGCACTACGAAATGATAATTTTAATCTTTATATGATTAAAATCCATCATGTGATGATAAAGTTATTAAATATTTTCTAAATCACAACTCGGGTAGGGTATGGACATTTGTATGTGATGGCGGAATATGTCACCAGCTATTGCACGTGTTGTAAACCCGCAGACGGAGTCCATTTCAAAGTAGCCGTTTAGAAAATATTTAACAACTTTGTCAGCTCTTGATATATGTTGTAGTGAAGTTAATCTTTATTTAGCATGGCATTGTAGAGAAAATTTTTTTTCGGCAGAAACTCAATAGCGAAACTGCTTGGCATCATAGCACCGAGCACGGTCTCTGACTTCGAAATGGTCACCAGGCTGCAAAAACTGATTGACGCTCATCATGATTTCACTATAGTGTCGCGAAGATACGACGATCCAGTACTCCGAGCCGCATCACGTTCTCCTCCACCATCTAGATGTAGAACTAGGACGCCTGACAGGTTATATTTTATGAGTGTCATGTTATATACTTCTGTTCTGGCAACATTAACTGTTGTTACCAGATATTTCCATTTTATATAATTTTATGTATTTTTACCCGACTAATCGAGTGGCCACGATGCCCGCCACTTGATCCAGTTCTTGAGTGTTTTTGACTAGTATATATAATGTGGGTAAAAGTTTATGCTAGATTAAGCGACCGATATTTTCTATTATTCAAAATACAACAGCCGTGTTAATAAAAATAAATTTAAAAAAAAATTCATTATCCGAACACAGCGAAAAACTCTGTATGAAGTAACATTTTTAAATAGTAAAATTAAAAAGAAGAATTCAAGACACGATATTTCTTATATGGAGCTTTATTATATGGAATTACCTTTTGGCGCAATTATGCCTGCCCGGCGAAGTTATGTTCAAAAATGCCTCTCTACCAATATAAAAGATTAAAATGTCAAACTGCTTCGTATAAAACTAGTTATGATGCTTAAAAGAAAAATAGAAATTAAAATAGCAAATTCAAAAATACAAATTTTATTCCACGTTCCGGGATTTCTGTAGTTGAACTTAGTTGAATCCTCTAATATGACAGTACGATCCTACCACCACAGGACAGCATTGTCATTTCAAAGTTCTTAGATATTTCTTTAAAAAAAACTATTGTGAAATTGCCATTTCACCATCAGTACTTACAAATACACTAACTACCTAAATGTTTTTAATGTAATATTTATTTAATTTAATAGATCCTATTCTAACAGGTACTACAAAATGTTCCAGATCCCTTCGTTATGATGACTCAGGCTACGCGGATCCGGCTTTCGACTTAGATGATGAGCTATACAAACATCGTGCCACTTTGTGACGAACACGCAGAGCACACTTCTAGAACTTCACTTCATGACTAATATGATAAATCGACAATTTGCATTTTATATTCTTTTTAGTACAGTTCCAATCAACCTTTATGGCGGATGTGAACAGAAAATAGGTACAAGTCGCGTCGCAGTAACCAGTTTTAGGTGTAGCGGGACGCAGTGGAGCGAGGGGCATATGACTGAACCTGCGCAAGCATGCATAAAGCGTTGTATTCCGATCCGCCATAAAGTTTGAACAGATATGGCTGAAATTTCACGTAACATTTATTTAGGACTCAGAGTAGTAGGTATATAAACTATTAAATATTACCGAATCGAAACAGTTTCCCGGAATGAAATATAAATTGTAAAATTTTATGAAATTTGGGCATACAACGAGAACTAAATTGAATCTGAAAATTAGCGAAAAGCGCATTTGTTTATTGAATCATATTTTGGTGACACGCTCACTAACACTTCTGACGTTAGGACTTGTTGCGCTCGCGACGAACTGCACTTTGCATTTCTTCGTTGTACCTTAGGTAGGTATTTAATTTGTTACCAAAATCGTTATCAAGACTGAAGAACTTATTTGTTTATGTAACTTCTGGCTCGGTATATAAAATATAGGCAGATAGTAACTTTATCTAAAATACTTATGTAATAATTCTAACATTTTATTTCGATCTTTAATTTACATTCCATATATTAAAAAGTCGTGATAGCCCAGAGCGCAACGAACCTGTCTCAAATTTATAAGGCCCCATAGGGCCATGGTTCGAATCCGGGCGTGTACCAATGAGTTTTTTCTGAGTTAAGTACACAATATATCACTGACACCGTGCTTCGGAGGGCACGTTAAGTAGTCGGTCCCGGACGCTGTCAATAGATGGCGGTCGTTACAGTTCCCAACCCGCAGTGGAACAGCGTGGTGGACTTAAGCTCCAAGCTCCCCTGCTCACCCTGGGGGAGGCCTAAGCCCCTGCAGTGGGGTAAAAATGAGCTGATGATGATGATGATGATATTAAAAAGAAAAAAAACCGGCCAAATGCGAGTCGGACTTGCGCCCGAGGGTTCCATACACTAACAATTTCTGTATGTGCACATGACCGAGACCTTCGTTCCACTGAAACCCTTTCTCATAACATACCCTCCCACTCATCCCACTTCTACTGTTCTTCTCTAACAGTTCAGGCAGCACGGCTGTGGAACTCTTTACCTACTTCTATCCTAATAGCTCCTTCCATACTTTCTTTTAAAAGACTAATCAAAGCGCCACTATCTTTCTCCGTGATCTTTTCTTTTAATAATTTTGCTCCTGTTACTCTTATTAAATATTTATATATATTTATTTATGTGTACTAAGTTTTATCATAATTATGTATGTATTAAGTTTACTTAGAGCACTGATACTTTAATTTTAATTCATTTCTTTTCACCCAAAGCAAAGTACTTGGAGCGCGCGGCCCCCAAATAAGTAATGCATGTACGGTATTAGCGCTGGTTAACAAATATTTATTTTGCGCGAAACACGTGTAGGGATGTCGACATCGCATATCTACGAACAAATATCTTTTTTGTACGCAGCGTCGCATATATATCAAATCTGTTAGACACACGTAAACTTCTATGGATTTTTTACTAAAAAGTCAGTAACCTATTAAATTTTAACATGAATATCTACGTACACAAACACAACAGAAAACAGACATTTGCCTATTACTTCACCCATTTAAAAATAATTTATTAAATAACTATAAAAATTATTAAATAAATTTATTAAATACCCATCAAAAAGCGGAATAAATAATAGCTCAAAGTTGGCGGGTAAAGGTGTTTGAGCTGCGGGAGCGCGTGAGCCGCATGATGTGCTGACCCTGTTTGCTCCGCCGACGCTTGTTTTAGTGATCGACAAGCGTCCTCTGCCCCACCGCACCACTTCTTCCCACTTGTGTCCCCTATTTATCGCGAAGACGTTCTACTTATAGAATCTTAACCTACTTTGCCCAAAAAGTGTCTTGATAAGACAACTTTTTAGTGATAAGACCGCCTATTTGTATGCCTATATAAATATATTTTATTTTTATCTTTTTTTCTTGGATGTGCGTTAAAGAATATTTATTATTATCATAAAGATATACCTATGGACTTGTTTATCGCTACCCGTGGAAAGAATACCACGCAAACGCACATTTTATTGAAAATTAATTACATATTTAAATAATTTTGATTAATTAAATAAAATTATATAAATATTATAAAAATATTTTTTACGTGATATAATTACACAAATTAACGATTTTTGGATTTATTTCTTTATCTGTGCTGTCAGATTTTACTTCTTGCTGAATTTCATGATTCTAGTCCAACGGAAAATACCCCATACGTTTTGATTTACTTGTGAGTGTTAAGATATGCGGCATAAATGGCCCTATTTTTTAATTGGGTTAAATTAGAAGCCTGATTTTTTCCAGCTTCAAGGGACCGTAGACCTAAGTTTTTGATATGATCTCAAGTTCATACCTTCACGCCTTTCTGAGAAAAAAGGTCCTGACAGACAAGCAGACAGACAGATGGACAAAAGTAAACAAGGTAACCTTTATATGAAAAAAATGTGAGACTTATTACGTATTTTATACGGCACCGCACCTCAAAAGGATAAAAAGACCCCTATAGCATCACTTCGTTGTTCGTCTATCTGTCTCTTAAAACCCTTTTTCTCATAAAAATGTGAGGGGCATCAAGTTGAAATTCATATCAAATACTTGAGTCGACAGCCCTTCGCAGTTGTAAAAAGATAATGCTTCTAAGTCAAAGCAATCAAAAAATACGGTCATTTACGACACATATTTTTTACACTCAAATTTAAATCAAAACCTTTAGGGTACTTTCGTTGATCTCGTATTATAAAATTTGGTAAAAATCAAGGTCTCATAGCTCAAGTAAAAGAATAAATCATACAACACATTAAAAGATATGTAATTTATTAAATTAATAAAATTTTATTAGGATAATTCACTTATTACAGTAACATCATTTTACATTATTATTATGTTGTACCAATTACGAATTAACACAAATTTTATAGCGTTTAATTCTATTGTGACTTTTAGTAGGAATATTTCAATCGACCTTGCGTTTTGGTGCCATCTGGCGGTGAGTAGCTGTGAATAAGTAATATAACAGTATCTACGAAGCCATCAGTGTACGAGTCCGATTCGCACGTGGCCGGTTCTTCTAGGTTAATTTACTACCTGCCTACCCTCTATGCACCCCATTGGTTGTTTCTAGAGGTTCACTGCCATAATTTAGTAAAGTAGATACACTATTAAATACAGCAAAGAATTAATTATTAAACGCTAGTGTTATTTAGTTAGTAGGTAAGTGATATTATTTCAACAAATTGGTGAAGGGATTCGTTAAGTTCGTAGAAGTATTTAAATATAATTTAAGTTCTAGACCAAAGTCAAGTTTAGGGTTTGCGGGGCGCACCCGAAATACCCAAATATACGTGCCTCTATTGCTCTGCAGTCTATGAGGCATATTTTATGACCGTGGGTACCGTAGAACGTGCAGTACAACGCACGGTAAGTTATTCACACTTTTATTATGCTAATTATTCACACTTTTCGGTAAAACAGCAGTTTACAGTGAAATAAATACACTATAACAAAGGCTTTCCTTGTGGTAACCGCTTGGTGCAGGAGGAGTAATTTTGCACTGTCTATTGATCATCTAGTATATATTGGAACAATAGACAACACCGAATCACTCTCCCGCATCGCACAGCTACCGCAGAGAGGGCCAACGATGTACTTTTAATATCCACACGTCGCTTAGACATCGATTGCCAACTAATTTATTTTTTTCTCAACTTTAATCCCATGTCAAGACTAACTCAATGACTGACGTCTCACATCAATCTGACACGTTATCTTGTGCATCCGGTGTGCACCGCTTTTTATACTCGAAGGTTCGGACATTTTCCCATACACAAAACGTCCCTCAAAATAATTTAATTATTTGTTAAGTGATTGTGCAACTTTTCATTAGTTTCAAATATTTTTGTAATACGAGTATAATAAAAAGTCTATAGGATATTCTTGTTTAGCTGTTTCAGATGTTCTCCATAAAGTAAGCAATGGAGTTAGTAGGTATATGTTTAAACAGATTTTTTTATTTATTGCCGAATAAAACGAAAATAAAATTGATCTCGTAAATGCTTTAAATGTTTAGATAAAAAATTATACATATTACTGAGTCTTTTTTTTGTAATACACTTGTGACTTTTGTCCACGAGTGATTTTTGGATGTCAGTTGGCGTAGTTTTTTTTTAACGTTTTATATGATTTCATTGTATTAATGACGTATTTAATATTTAAATGTATTGTTAAAACTGTTTTTTTTTTTTTAAGAATTAACTGTTATAATTTACACTGTAAATATGAAATTGTAGAAATTTACAAAATCCGAAATATAGTTATTCAAAAATATTACCATTTTTTCAATGCAATCTACAATGGCAAGATTTTTCTTAGCTTTGTAATTCCTGCACGTAGTATTTAACTTGAATTTAATAAAAATATCAAAAACTATTTTTTTAATGTTTTTTGTAACAAAATGTAGTAAATATTATAATTTTAAAGACGAACACTGTCATTATGATGGATCAAAATTTATTCCTTAGGTAGTCTTGTTGCACGGGCCTGTGTCGGTGTTTTCTCATTAATTATAGAAATCCTGAAATAAATCGACATTGTCATTATATGCATGAAACTGCAAGTAACGACTTGAAACATTTTTCGGAAGTGAAATTTTCAGTCGCGACGCATGCAATGTAAAATAATTTATAATTAATGTAACTTCATTAATTAATGAAAGAAAGTGAAAAAAAAATGCGTACCTACGTAATAATAACACTTATTACTTTGGTATTATTAAAGTCTTCAAAATGTAAACACCATGGATGTAAATACCTACAAGAAAGAATCTTTTTAATGTCAACTCGTAATATTTCAAAGCATGAATTGATTTGTCTAAGGTATTGATAAAAAATCCACAGATCTTGCAGTCTCCGCAACCATCGGTTTCATTGAAAATGAACCTACCCAAAGCCGATTTTCACAGATTATATTATTTTACTGGCGACCGCCCGCAGCTTCGCTTGCGTAGAATACACATTCCTGTTTTAGGTAGTATTAACATTCGAAATGGTTAATACGTAGGTACTTTTTGCTAAAACTAATATTGGGGACACCCATTCAAACTTTCAATCTTCATTCTCCCCACTCCTTTAAGAAAATCGATACTCCCATACTTTTCACATCCCGTTTTCCACCCTTGATATCCAAAAAACTTGAAAGACGTCATTATTTATTTATGTTAAAATTTTTATGTTTCTAACTTTAAAGAACAAAGACTCTCATACGAAGCCCCTCCATCCCTCCCTCCTTCAATTTGAAATTTCAAAATATTCCTTTTTTTTAAATTTTATATTCACGTTATAAAAAAAAAACCACTGTTCCAAATTTCGGCTTCCTAGATTTAGTAGTTTCGGCTTTATCTACGCTGATAGATCAGTGAGGACAAACGACAGACAGCCACAAAAAGTAACTGATGTCACTCTTGACAACCTTCTTTCACGTCTGCAAAGTTTCATTAAAATCTATTCAGCGGTTTTGGAGATTAGCTCGAATAGACACATAGACGTACAGACAGACAGACGAACAAAAAGTAGCGTATGTCACTTTTGACTACCTCCTTTTCATACCCGTGAAATTTCATCAAAATCGATTAAGCCGTTTTAGAGATTAGCTAGAATAGACAAATGGACGTACAAACAGACATACAAAAAGTAGTGTATGTCATTTTTGACTACTTTCTATCCAAATCGGTTTAGCTGTTTTGGAGATTTGCTCAGACAGACAGAGAGACAGACAGATAGTATTATTTTATACATATAGCCTATAGCCTTCCTCAATGAATAGACAATCCAACACAAAAAGAATTTTTCAATTCGAACCAGTAGTTCTTGAGATTTGCGCGTTCAAACAAGCAAACAAACAAACAAACAGACAAACAGAAAAAAAAAGACAAACAGACGGACGGACGGACGGACGGACGGATACATCGATACATCGATACATCGATACATCGATACACCGATACATCTATACATCTATACATCGATACATCGATACATCGATACATCGATACATCGATACATCGATACATCGATACATCGATACATCGATACACCGATACATCGATACATCGATACATCGATACATCGATACATCGATACATCGATACATCGATACATCGATACATCGATACATCGATACATCTATACATCGATACATCGATACATCGATACATCGATACATCGATACATCTATACATCTATACATCTATACATCTATACATCTATACATCTATACATCGATACATAGACACATCGATACATAGATACATAGATACATAGATACATCGATACATAGATACATCGATACATCGATACATCGATACATCGATACATCGATACATCGATGTCTGTTATTGACAAACAGACAAACTGACGGACGGACGGACGGACGGACGGACAGACAGACAGACAGACAGACAAACAGACAAACAAACAAACAAACTCTTCAGCTTTATAATATTAGTATAGATTTCCACGAAAACGTGGCACTATTCTTTTCAACTCTTTAAACTCAGAAATAAATCAACGAAAAAATTCTCTGCTACCCGTGCGCAGCTGGGGCGGGTCGCTAGTTCAACATATTTGAAACATTTAGGTTTTAAACTGCAGCCTCTGATATCCTTAAACGTTCTGAACTCGATAATTAAGCATTCGAACGAATACAGGCCGAAAGGCGATGACCGTTATGTTAACAAGTTCCCGAACGTCCATAAAATCTAACATATGATGTCAAATTTCTTGTTCGATTTCCAACCGATTTCCAAAATTTTGGTCTTAAACTGTAGCTACCGACGCCTTCTAACCTTTGGTATAACACTTTAAAGCGATCCGACGAATACCCTCTGAAATATAGTAACTTATATCCACAAACACAAGCGATCGACCAAAAAATCTCATCTTTCGGAAATAATTTCTCTTACAATTACTAACCGATTTCCAAAAACATGGTCTCAAATCGTAGCTACGTTAATGGCCGAGATGCTGTTTTTTTTGATTTTCGATATCGGTCCCCGTTCTTGAAATATTGTGGATTAAGTAAAAAAAAAAACCGAAAATATCCCGATTTTTTTACATTTTCCAATTTTTTTCAAAAACTACTTAACCGATTTCCAAAATTTTGATGTCATACAATGCACAACTAAATTCTTAATCTTTTAAAACCTTAAAATCTTGGCTAGACCCCATACCCTCGGAGTTATGGCCAAAAATGCGTTTCCCGTGAAATGGATATGATAGTCATTTTCAATGACAAAATGTCTAAAAATAATCGTGAAAAAAATCTTTTTAAAAACAAACTTTTATTTTAAAAAAATAATTCCAAAATAATAAGTAAAAAACAATATTTAGTATATGAAATATTAAAGTAAACACACAAAAGAACCACACCCTAGCCATTGATCAAAGACGCAGGCGTAGTGCATACATAAAAAAACTTACATATAAAGAATTTTTAAACATTTGAGTACCTACTTTTTAAAAGCGTGAGGCGTCAATGTTCTTTCAATGTCACACTTGAAATAAAGCCGTAACATTTAAGAAATTATTCGACTAAAAGTTTGTTTTGAAAAAGAGTTTTATTACTATTATTGTTTATTTTATACTTTTTAGCATTAGATTTTGTTTAAAGTGCTGCAGTTACTGCTATTGTTACTTTATGCCTGTCGCTGTATCTGTTACTGTCGGTATCGAGTTCCTAATGCCACCTAGCTCCATCATCATATCTTGGATACTACCTAGGGCTTAGTACTTAAGACTTATTCAACGAGCCCAAACACGACATAGCTATCTTGTATAAATAAAAGTTCTTACGGGCATCTTCTGCTCCAGATTTATCAGACCCTCATCACGAATGCTATAAAATGTGCTCCTGAAGACAAATCTATGAGCCCAAACACGTTGAGAAGTTTCTATTGCCACTTTCCAATTCCATCATCAGACTCTCGTCACCACGTGTCATGAAAAGTGCTCGTAAAGTCAAATCCAACGAGTCCAAATACAATGGGCTATCTTGTTTAGTTGAATGTTTCTATGGCCATCTTCTATATCATCATCAGAACAGCTCTATGGTGCAATATAATTACATTGTTTCTCACCGTAGTTACATGAGTATGCCAAATTTAAGCTTAATCGGGTGCCAGCGAATGCTTGAAAAATTGATTACAAATGTCCCGGAAAGGATAGACGTAGATATACATGTCCCTTGCTGGCATCCTATTGAACTGAAATTCGGCACATGCATATAAATATGTTGACAACGTAATAAGATAGTACCATGGAGATAAACGAAGAAAGGTAAATAAAAGCTTGTGAAAAATGAAAACTGGTTATATTTATTAGAAACTTTGTTCATAAATCACGTGGGTATGATTTAGAATCCTTTGAATCCTACACATCATACACCGAGAAAATGTTCTTCAAAAAATGTGATGGTTGATCAACACTAGAGCAAGTATTGTTCGAGATCATCATAAATACGAGGAAACCGAGAAGGGAAAGCGATGTGTAATCATAATTACGTTACAGGAACCATAATTTCCGCTGCCGTATATTTTTTTGTTCTTCGTATTCCTCGTTTTTAATTATGGAAGTCATCCAGTGCTCGATTGATGATGAACATTTTTCTCAGGGTAGAAGTATCGAAACGCGCTCGCCCCGCTCCCCAGTCTCCACCAAAAATGCCGAATTATGCAGTGAAATGTAAAAATGCGTCCAAAAACAAAAACAACGTGGCGTAACTTTTCATGTGTACCTAAGCATAAAAATACTAATTGACTGGAAGCCCTCTTCTGCGTTTACCGTCTTACCACTATAGCTAGTTGGTGTACGATGGCGAGTTTTAGTCCAAGTTTTAGTGCTCAAGGTCTCCGCGCGACGCTCTTCACCCCCGAGAAATTCATCAAATTAATTTGTTCTATGTTTGTAAGTATGAAATTGTGTGGATCATGTGGACAGTGTGTGGACGCTTCCCCCCGCAATTACGTCTCACCTTCTTCCCCCCGCTCCAATTTTAATCGGAACTCTAAGATACAACAGTTTCCATTAGTGGGTAGATACATAATTCTATTTTAAAAATTTTTATTTGAAATGCTAGTCATTTAGATACCCACCAGCTTTTGTGTGTTCAAATATTAAATTAAAAAAAAATGCATTTAAAATTTATTTTCATGACACTCATTCCTATTGGTAAGTAAAAAGAATTCATTGCTAAATACATAAATTAGTTGCTGTCAAACATTCTTTTAACGTGAATTATGTTTTTAGTACGAGCGGGAACCGCTTTCAAAATGTGGGTACGATCTATAATGTTGCGGTCGACAATGATTTTGCTATTGAAAATTTTTAATTTCTACATTTATATACAAAAAATCAAGGAATGATTTCTATTCAGTATTATGATGTAAAAACATGATTGTTTGCTAGCCGGTTTTTTAATTAAATTTATATATTTTTATATATCCTTCTATATCTCTTTTTTTCAGTTTTATGCAAATCTATACGAAATCATCGTGTAATAGATTTTGACGATGAAGATATACAGTTATTACGAAGCGCTTACGACACTCCTAGTTACAATCAAGATACGTCAGGTTACAATAACGATTTAGATCACGAAATAAATAAAGTCGACCTGCTTAAAGATGGACTTTGGGCGCTTAAAGCTAAGCTGAAAGAACTTAAAGCTTTTGATAAAGCTCTTAAGGTATTTATCAAGATTTTTATAATTTTTTTTTATTCAAATTCAGAGGGTAAAACTACAGAACATTACAGTATGTAGATAGGTACGCTGTCCTCTTCAAGTATACAATATAACGCATACTTAAGACAACTCTCACTACCTAAACTTTAACATGCGACATCAAATCATACAAAATAAGTGAGAAGGAAAGAGATGAACGACTTAACTGGTTTGTAAAATGAGACGAATTTGTGACAAAACTATTCGTGGCGTAATATTTATATATATTTTCGTTGTGAGAGTCAATATAATATAATTTTGGCACTTAATGGGGCTATGTGTTATGAATAATAATAATAATAATAATTTTTAGGACACGCCTTCTCGAACAAATACCGTCACATAGCACATCTAACCTAGTCGGTTCTCTGTGGATAAAACGGAGATGTATCGCTGTTGCTCTGCTGTCAGTTTGTCCGTCCGACCGCATGCCACGGTTTAATCTTTAGCCCGTAAACTGAATGGGTTATGGACTTGATATTTGGATATTTTGTCTACAATATTCACCGAAAACCGAATATGGAATCAGAAATCCAATAAAATTATTATTCATACATGAAAATAGGAGCGGGATTTTTTTTTTCATTTCTTACCCTTGCATGTGGGATGTCATGGTCTAGAACTATTGGTTAGAGTATAAATATATTTATAATTTTATCTTCAAAAATAAAGAAACAAGAGGTTGTTAGAGTGGTCGGAGTTTTAAACTATTTTTGTTACGGGATCTATCTCAAAAATTAAATTTGAGTTTGAAATGTCTGTATATTATGTACCACATAGCATAGTAGATAGATTTCTACAACAATTATTGAAAATGCCGATTTTTAATGTAGGTTATTTATTTATTTAGGTACGTACATCAACGACATGCTATATTAAACGCTTATAAAAAAATGAATCGGACTTATTTCTAATATTCATGTCAATTACAGATATACACAACGTTTATAACAGACAACAAAATTCATGAATTAACCAAATGTTACATTTTACCTGTTTACATGTCTAATTGAAACTAATTAAATTTAGAATTAAAATATTGTTAGATATTGTAATCTAAATAATTGCATTCAATAAACTATTTGAAATACTGAGCTTGTAAACTATGACCGAAACAAACAAACAAATTTCTTCACGGGTTGTTACAATGTATGGCTCGGAAACGAAATTAATAACACAAATATATCGTGAACTGGAACGGAACTTTCAATGCAATTCGCACTTGAGCAGTTTTTTTTTTATTTCTATTAAGAAAAGTTTTAAAATTTCACATTATTTTAATACAACTCTAGTATGAAAGCATTGATATGAATATATAAATACCGGTGCATAGCCATCATCAATAGTTCAATTTGTCTGTATCAACTTTAGTTGAGAAGTTTATAGCATACGAATACTCAGAGAAGTTAGATACGTCTATACAGCCTATAAACGGACCACGCAATATGAGTTAAGTTTTCGGTTAGTGTCGCCACGATCGACGAATGAACGACCGCTTAGCCTAGTGGGCAGCGACCCTGCCTGCGAAGCTGGAGGTCCCGGGTTCGAATCCCAGGTCGGGTCAGTATTTACATGATGAATATTAATACTGGCACCGGGTCTTGGTTATTATATGTATGTGGTGTTTCCGCTTGGTACCCAAAATACAAGCTAATGCTTAGTTTGGGACTTAGGCGTTGTTGTGATTGTGTGTGTTATTATTATTATTAAAAATTACGTAATTAAAAAAAGTGCATAAAAAAAAAAATATCCCGTCTTGTGAGATTTAAAACGTTATAAAATATAATAAGTATATTTATATATATATGTATAATAGTATACTTAAATAGTGAACATGATTAACTCACTGACTATCTACTTGTGAATTACGAAGGCAAAAGACATTAGCTATATACCTACTTATTCGTACGTATACGTACGAATACGTATTCTTGGTGTCGCCAATTAAAATTTTATTATTTTGTAACAAAGGTCATTTAATACCTGTTTTAATAAGATTGTAAACTCGTTCACTCACTCTGTCTTCTATTCAGAAAAGAGATTTCCTGATATGTTTTTTGTCAAAAAACATAGAAATTGACTGACACCTCTGTGCCTTTTTATATAGTTATTAATTTAATTATTATAAAACATTGATGTGGAATCTAAATATCAATACGCGAAGAAAAAACTTTGGAGTCTTTTTTATGCACACTACATGCATACCTACTACGCACGGAGGAGTGTGAGATTTGGCATAGTTGTAGTATATATGTGGAATAGGTGTGCAGAAAGCTAAAATCTATATACAGGTTGAATTTTTGAAATGGGACAGTATGGCCAAATCCTAAACTATGAGAATTAGCGAAAAGTGTTCAAAGAAGTCACGAGCAAGATTTTTGAGAAAACAAAAACTGCATAATCACATTTTCGACATATTGCGGGTGCGAAGGAGTGTGACGACCGCTTAGCTTAGTGGGTAGCGACCCTACTTAAGAAGCTAGAAGTCCCGGGTTCGAATCCCAGGTCGGGTCAGTATTTATATGATGAATATTAATACTGGCACCGGGTCTTGGTTGTTATATGTATGTGGTGTCTTCGCTTGGCACCCGAAACACAAGCTAATGCTTAGTTTGGGGCCTAGACGTTGTTGTGATTTTATTATTGTGATATTATTATTTGGCATAGTTAAAGTTTATGTGAAAAGGAATGGCAAAAGGTGAAATCTATATATATATGTGTTACAAACTGTGTTACAACCATACGAGTATAATAGTCTGTCGTTTGATGCAATTTAAATTGACATACTCGCTCCAAATTATTATTGGTGGTTTAAAAAAATTAGCACGGTTGAATTTCGACCAGTGGGCGACCACTATAGTTATGATAGTAGAATATATATAATAAAAATCTTTTTCATAGCCTTTTTTGTTTTTATTTATATGAAATTTGGCCCATACTTAGCTATGGTGACAACTGATCTATAATGTATTTCTATATTTTATAATACAATTAATAAAAAGGCGTGGCTAACTTATTTGCGAAAATAATTTTTAGTTATGAAACGAAACTAGTGATTCTTTGTTTGCGTTGCAACGTTTTTGATACCAGTTAAAAAATGTAGTGAACTACCTTCTGTAAATTACAAAAAATAAACTTTTTGATTTTCAGGCTACACTTCTAGTAGATACATTGAAATTGAAAGAATATCTGAAAAACCATCTCTTGGAATTAAAGAAGCACCATCATCATCATCAACATGACGATCACCAGGTAGATAACTATTTTCATAAAAATAAACTGCAAAGGGTCCTCATCAGATGGCCGAACCCTAAAATGACATTGAGAATGCTTAATAGGACACTGACACCGAAAAAAGCCTTTTAAAATGCCAAGGGTTGTCGCAGATGTGACATTTAGACATAAAAGAATACGAATGGAAATATTTTAAATTATTTATTTTATTTTAAATGTATTTTTTAAAACGTGAATAAGCAACAAACGAGAACTCATATAACTTCGTTTTTATTGGATTGTATAGTTAAAGTTATAATTCAACAACAATAAACTTGTGGTCGTTACATTCCGTCAACCCGCATTGGAGCAGCGTGGTGGATTTAAGCTCTAAGCCCCCTCATCTTGAAGGGAGGCCTAAGGTCCTTCAGTGCGGTATAAAAAGGGCTGATGGAATGGAATGGAAAAAAAGAACAACTTGTGGCTGGTGGTTATTGTGTCGTTGCGGGTGACACGAAATATTATCGACCGATCGATGAGTTTTTAAAAGCGCTCATCTAAAATTTATCTCCATATAATAAGACTGGCCGAATAGCCGAGTGGTTAGAAACCCTAACTGCGGAGCAAATGATCGCGGGTTTGATTCCCGCTTGGGACAAATATTTGTGTGCATGAACCTGTTTATTTCGTTCCGTGTCTGGGTGTAAAATATTTATATATGTATATAATATTTTGAAAAAAATGTATGTATATCAGTTGTAAAGTAACCTATAACCCAAGCATAATAGTAGCTTACCTTGGGGCTAGATGGCGCTGTGTGGGAAGTCCCATGTATTATTACAAAAAAAAAAATTAAAAATTAAATTGCCTGTAAATTTTTAACTGTTTGTTACGATCTTTGATTACATAATCTCTGGATGAACCCTTGCACAGTTTCAACAAAAATAACAGATATAGTTCTACATACTTTGTGTGTGTGGCTCAACAGACCACATACTCTCGCTGCGCCATACTAACCATATACGATCCGTCACTGCGTACGTAAATCATAACCGAACAGTTAGGTGATATTTCTATTTCCTTTACGCTGCCTAACCAGACATTATATAATCAAAAGTTACGGTAAAATGAGGTTGACTAAACTTTGAATATCTTAAATACAAAATATCTTAAAAAGTATATTTGTGTATATTGGGAATTAAAAATTTTAGTAATATTGCCTTAATTGGTCCCCAAATTTCGCCGATTTCATCTAATTCTGACCTTCACATCAATCTGATTTCACATGAAGTAAAATGAATATATCTACTAGACACATTGATTCGAAAGAAGCATCGTATGTGCAAAGAAGGTTTAGGATGGTATTTATTTTTTTAATGGACTGACAAGATCGCGTGTCATGAAAATGGTGTCCATAAATTCGTTATTTCATTTGATAATTACTAAAAACAAGTTTTCTTTAAACATTTTGATGATTCACTACCAGTAAAACAAATGGATGGTCGAGACATTATAAAATCCTTGTAACTTAATTATGTTGACGTGTAATTTTTCTTGTCGTATTTTATTGCCCATCCATTGTCCTATCTGATAGTGAATCATAATATTTAAAAAAAAAAAAAACTTTCCTCGATATACCCTTTTGCTTCCCGCAACGATATAGGAACCCCTAGTTTAGTGTTGTCCATTCAATAGAAAAGCTTTTTCTCAGTGTAATATTTAATTTTTTTACATGTTTCAGCCGCCCTCATATCAACAGTATGATTCAACTCATTATGCACCGCCTCAATATAACCCGCCGCAAAATAATTTATATGATCCCTATTATGGCTATTAGTGTATAGAGTTTTTAATTTATTACAATATTTAAATAATAATTGTCATTGTGTAATCAAAGTAAAAAGATGATAACGAGTGTATTTTTTTATGTTATGAATTTAATTATTGTACGATTAATTAAAAAATTATGTTTTTATTCACTTTTTATTGTTTGTTTTTAAAGACGTTATGTGTTGTGCTAATGAAGGCTAACAGGGTACGCTGAGTCAAGGAGTATAAAAATATTCATTTATATGAATTATTTTTTATTTTTTATTTTTCTCTTGAATGACTTCAAGAGCTTTCAAAGTTTATTTTACCCTTTACAGTTGTATTGAACAAAAAAAAAACTTTATACATAATCTGTTTTGTAATCAATAAAAAAGTATTGAGGGTAATGATTTTTAAAATATTATCTTTGGAGGGATATTTTTACAGAGCAAATGTGGAAGCGGTTTTTTATGCTAGTGAAATGGTGCATTCTTTTTGATTTCGGAACAAAATAAGAGGGCGTTGCTTTTGACACATGGTTTAAAAAGTGAGGTCACGTTTATCCGAAAGTTTGCTTCTACTGTTCGCCGTACTAGAAAAAGTAACGTCATCTGTCAGAACTTCTAGCATTATACGTTCTTTCTACCGAAGCACATCCATAGCGTGGCGTGAATTTAAAAAATATATATAAAATTATTAAATATTTTTTATTATTAGATTATTCTAGAACCTTGTTCTTTTCAATTTTAATTAAGCGCAACTTCAAAATTTATATCCAAGCCCACTGACACAAGTTACCCAGTCACTTTATTGCACCCAGCAAAGCTCTAACTTCGCTAGTGATCATTTAATAAACTTTATGCGTATACGTTTGTGTGTCACTTTCTATGTCATTGCTTACATAGGCACATAGGTATCTATATACGCTTTATATTATAATCACTATAAATCTAAGCGTCCGTGAGGATTATTCAAAACGGTGACGCTCAATAATCTGATTGTGAACACATTTGCACTAATTTGTTGCCAACTATGACATTCTAGTGAACCGTGTTGCTTTATGGTGTGACATCACTGTTCCGCATGGATTTCGATTATTTCATACTAGACTTGTAAAGGCGACCTTAGCTGGCTTTAGCTTGACCAAGGGTTTACTTGAGCATGTTTCAGGTGAGCAGTGAATACTTTTGTATTTTAATAATTAAAAAAAATAGATATCACCTATTTATCGATTATTTAAAATAACTGATAGCTGATTACGTCACTATTACTAATTACAGCTAACGATGTTCTACGTATTACACTTGTTTGAATGGTTTGTATGGTTCTAACTTATGTACATAACTATCACTGACTCCGCAAAGCACGTTAAGACGTCGGGCCTGGTTGCCATCAATAGATCGTCTTTGTTAAAGTTCACCAACCCATATTGGCGCAGCGTGGTATATTAAGCTACAAACCCCGTCATCCCGAGGGGAGGCCTAAGTATCTGCAGTGGGGCATTAAAGGGCTGATTGTGTGGTGTGTATGGTCGTCCATTGTTAGTGCTGACCTCTCTTTAATGCTTAGCGTTTTCTTTTTATATCTATGTTATTACGGCTTTCAAAAAAAAAATTTATAAATTCAAAATTTTTTGGTCCATGTTGCAAAATTTTGAATAATGCCCATTGTGTTATAACAACCCTGTATTTGTTTCCGATCTTTTTTGTTAAACCCAGTGGACATCGTTTACGTCGATCAGGATATTAATGTTGAAGGCGGTAGGCAATAAATCTAAGTACCTAGTCAATTGAAAGCTGGCACAAGCGATTTACTAACACATATGTATTTTCATGTGTGTGATTATGACAAAAGATATAGTTTGTTTCTTTTGCGCCCATGTAAAAAAAGCATATGTGTTAGGAAATCGCTTGTGCCACCATTCAATCGACTGTATTTACGTTTTTGTTTCTATCCTAATATTTTAAAATTTATAATAAAAATAATAACGCATATACCACAACAACGTCTAGGCCCCAAACTAAGCATTAGCTTGTGTTTTGGGTGCCAAGCGAAGACACCACATACATATAACAACCAAGGCCCGGTACCAGTACCAATATTCATCATATAAATACTGACCTGACTTGGGATTCGAACCCGGGACCTCTAGCTTCGTAGGCAGGGTCGCTACCCACTAGACTAAGCGGTCGTCGATAAATAAAATTCATGAACCTGAAAACGTGTCTATTACGTACAGACAAATATTTTTTTTTGGTTTAGTGACAAAATTATATTTAACAACGTTATCAACAAATCAGTAATTGTAATTACGTTGACTATGATATTATAACTTGTTTGATTCACAGTGTAAATAGAAACAGTAGTTCACTGAAATACATATAAATTACCGTTTTTAACATTTAAAAGTTTAAGTAGAGAACTGAAATCTAAAATAAACCGACGAAAGTATCTATGACGGAAACGCTAAATATGCAAAGCACGTTGAAAAGTCAAGACAATGCATTTTAATATGCAAAAAAAATAGTGTCATTTAAATGCGCAAAAAATTACGACGTCAAATAAATGCACAAAATAGAATAAAATATGAATAAAATGTAAATTCAAATAAAGTTTTTCCAAAGTTTTTCCAAAGTATAATATATCCGAATGTACAAATCATGTATTTTTTCTGTTTGTGTTGAGTAGCTCAATTTACAATGTCATCACAAAAATATAAAACTGAAATAATTAAATTACTCAATAATTTGGTGCGGCTTTCACCACAGATGACTCAATATTTAAGAAAGATGATATAACCTTTATCTATTTCATAAAAACTCGTTTGACAGATGACAAAAATAAAAATAAAGCGTTGAAATAGTGTGTTTAATGTATTCATTGCAATTTAAAAGATCGGTAGTCAAAACGAACGTATTCTTCATGTTATATCTAAGTATTAAAAAAAAACCGGTCAAGTGCGAATTGTCGCGGAGAGGGTTCCGTGCTATCATCGCCTTAAATACTATGTTTCGGAATTAATCGTCATTTTGTCTATAATTTGAGCCTGACTCTTTCGAATAATTAGGCTACCATAATATCCACCAAACCAATTGAACTTAAATTAAGCAGATTTTCGTTTAGATCTTCTTTTGAACTAGGCGTGAGTCTCTTTATATCGACTGACTGATTGATGGAACGGTTGGAGATTCTGATTGCAGAACCAAAGCTAGCAGGCCCGGTTTCCGTCCGGGAAAAGTATTTTTGTGCATGAATATGCCTATTTGTTTCTTATCTGGGTGTTACGTATTCATATATGTAGGTATATATCATAAATAATATCTTGGTATGCATATCAGTAATATACAGTCTCTGCCTAGTTGGGACTTGATAGCCGTCTGTGAGATGTCCAGGATTTTATTGTTATCTACCGTTTTTTTTTAATTTTAGGCTCAGTACACAGAAAAAAAAGAATAATGTTTTCAAGAAAATATAGTCTTTAATCTATACCTAACATACATACAAAATATATACAAATATCCCATATTCTTGGACCAATGCAATTTGCATTGACATGAGAATTCTTTTTGTTACGTGTACACAGAACAAAAGAATTCTTAAATCAATGCGAATTGTATTGGTTCAAGAATATGCGGTATCCGTATATATTGAAGACTATAATTTTTTGAAAATATAATTATTTTTTCCGTGTAGTTTCGGAGAGAGAAGGCACGCTTACTACTACAGAGCATAAAATAAATTAAATAATACAGAACATAGAAGCTCACCTCAAATATAGTTTACATGAAAATTTAAGCAATCAATGAATTGTAAATTTAGAGAGTAATAAAAAAGTGAAGTGTCCTTTTTTCATATTTCTCACAACAAGCCCTTTTTTTGACGTATAACTAAAAACTTAATTATATTTACCAAATATCCCCAAAGTTAAAATTCTTTTATTTACAATTAAATAATTATCTATTACCAGCGAGCCGCCCCGGCTTCGCACGGGTAGCAGAGCATATAAGCCGTAATGTTTTTTCTGTCCTAGTGTCATATCAGCTTGTTGCGTCGAACGTGTAAATTGGATTTAATTATTTTTAAATGTGTAGACGTAAGTTCATCTTACTTGGAGTATTTTTAAAGTATTTTATTTCCAATCCTATAAATATTTGTAGAAGTAGAAAATAAACACATAAAACATAACCTAACCTAACTACGCATGTCGCGTCGTCCCGTATGGCCACCCGGCTGGTCGCGCGATATTTATATTTCGCGATAGCTTCTAAGATATTAATTTAAATAGTATAGTATAAAGGGCAACCACACAATGTGTATTAATAACGTATTTAATTTAATAAGGATTAATACTGTATCCGTATATATTACTTTCCGATTATCTCATCATATGACACCCATTTTTCAAACATAAAAATAGGTATAGTAAGTTATCCATAAAAGGTAGACATATGCCATCGCGGACTTTTCTTTAGTCCTTTAATAGATACACCCTCCATACATTATTTTGTTATATCTCAAAAGGATTAGGCAGCGTTTTCGATGAAAGATCCCAGGCGGCTCGATTTTTTTCCGGCTTCTTCAACAATAATCGTCATATTTCAACAAATTTGCACAAAACATTAATAAACTATACATGTAAACCTTCCTGTTGAATCACTCTGTCCATTGGTGTCAACAATATGCCAATCCATGCAGTAGTTTTTGAGTTTATCGCGTTCAGACAGACAGACAGACAGACAGACAGACGTGGTGGAGGACTTTATTTTATAATATGTAGTGATGGATCATGTACATGCCTATGGCCATCTGGAATAATATACTTTTCAGATGGTGAAAGATTTTTTAAATAGTGCAGTGGTTCCAGAGATTACCCTCTACATACACACAGAGGACATAGACTAATAAAATTCACACTCTTTCTTTGTGATATAAAATATAGATAGCGTGAATTAACGTATTTTTGAAATGACGAAAGGATTTTTCAAATAGGCGCAGTGCTTTCAAAAATTACCCTCGACATACACACGAACTCACAAAATTCACTCTCTCTCTATTTACAACATTAAGTATAGGCAGTCTATGTGTATTTGGAAGTCTTTGATTTGGAATGATGTAGCTTTGAAACGGTAAAAGAATTTCTCAAATAGGTGCAGTGCTTTCGAAGATTACCTGCCATATACAAACAAACTCACAAAATCCACTCTCTCTCTCTCTCTTTATAATACTGTTATTAGTAGGTATAGATATAGATTAAGGGATTGACTTAGGTATATAAATGATTTCGAGACATGCAGAACAACTGTAACAACAAACACGGATTCCTTGCAAGGAAAAAATCGTCGTTCAACTGTTACTATTTAGCTGCGCTTAAGATGAAAGTGCACTAATTATTAAACACAAGGTCACAAGGCTCGCAGTCGGCGGCAACCCGCGTACCAAACACTAGTGCACTAGAGGCGAGAGAAATCGTCTAGTTTTGCACTGGCGATAAACCGCGAAATTCCTAGTTTTTTTTTTAATGCTGTGAAAAAACAAGATGGATACGTTTTCGTAGTGATATTTGCTTGCGGACCTGATTCACGATTGTGTTTTTTTTTTTTTTAAAGAAATGGCGAACGGATGCGTTTTTATCTTAATATTCGTAAGTGAAGTGATTTTTTTTTTATCGATCGATTTCTATAATACTGTATATAAATTATCTTTGTGTATTACTTACAAATAATAAAACACAACGCGAAACATATTCCGACTGTTCGCTAGTTCGACACAACCAAGTAATACTCCTTAAAATAAAAGTGTAATCTGGCTCTCCACGCTTTTTAGGGTTTTATTATAGTTCCAATCAAACTTTATGGCGGATCGGAATACAACGCTTTATGCATGCGTCCCGCTACACCTAAAACTGGTTACTGCGGCGCGACTTGTGGCTATGTTCACATCCGCCATAAAGGTTGATTGGAACTGTACTACGTGTCACGTTGTCACACAAGGAAAAGAAACAAATACCTATGTTTGTTATGAGAATTCGTTATTCAATTATGAACAATAGTACTGAACAATCGTGATTTAGTTATCTAAAATTATTCCCAGTTTTGAACATTTGTGTTAACTGATTATGGAGCACCCACTGTGTTGTATGAATAAAAGTACGAATTAACTAGAAGCCTTCTTCTGCGTTTACCGTCTAACCACTCATACTATAGCTAGCTGGTGTACGATGGCGAGTTTTAGTTCGAGTTTCAGTGCGCAAGGTCTCCGCGCGGCGCTCTTCACCCCCGAGAATTCCCCGCACACCGGTTTCAGCCCTACGAAAATGCGAAATGTCACTTCGATATTGTGAACTGACATTTACGACTCTATTAAAACCGAACGCTGCTGTCAAATTAATTTACTCTATGGTTGTATAAAATAATTTTAAACCATCATGTAAGCAATGCATGTAGATATGTTTTCGGATCCGTATGTAAAGTTGTTCTACTCAGTAATACTCGTACCAATACAATGACATTTATAAATAACTGTGGGTGGTATACCCACAATATTCAAACTTGGCCAACATGTTTGTTTGTCAACATGTTTTAGCGACAAATCATTATAACCCGGAACCTAATGTTGTTGGCGAGACTGATTCACTGTTTGCATATTCTACTGCTCTTTCTTTTCTTTGTAGATATGTTGGCATTGCAATGTCTGCACATATTTGTTTTAATTAATCGTTTTTTTTTGTTTTAACACTTGAAATTATCAAGAACCAGAGATCCCGATTGGTGAAAAAACCGAGACGATGAAATTTTCATAGATTAATTTATAGGGTGTGATTTGGTATGACATTTTTTTTCTGTCATACTATTTTTATGTTTTGTATCAAAACTACGGTTCCAATTATTATTATCAGACTGATTTCGTTTCTTCGGTTAAAAAAAGTAATTCGGTTATTAATTTTTATAAATAGTAATTGACTAGACTGGAAGACGATATGTTAACAATTCTTTAGAGGGTATAGAGTTGAAATGATTATATGCCAGTAATTGATAACTGTTGGGCTAGATGTTTTTTTTTTTCAAAAAGGCGTATTTGGAATGACGTTCTTTTGGGTAATTTTGAGAAAAAAAACTTTGTATTAACTGTACAAAGTTGCTATTTTTTGCTCAAAGCAAAATGTGACAAAACGCTAACCTATTTCAATTACACACATATGATTCTTTAAAATGTAATTATGTGGTTTTTCTTCAAAATGACACAAAAACTGAATCACTCCACGTGCGCCAATTTGAAAAATCTCATAACTAATTTGTTAATCAATAGCATAGAATCATTTCAACTTACTTTGTATGGAATTGTTAATATGTCGTCATAATCGGACTTGTAAACACCATTTAAAAAAAAATAATAACGAAAAAAAAAATTTTAAAAAACCAAAAGAACGAAATTACTTTTTTAATTTGAACGAAATTATCGATACATAACAGAAAAACGGTATGTTAGAAAAAGTAGTTCCCCCAAATTGGAGATTGAGCAGTAAAATAATAAAAACATGTCCAACCTTAAATTTTGGCAAACCCTTGGTTTTTTACTGCATTAACTTCTCTAAGCAGCTCCAAAATGGTACTTGCAAAACTAGAGGTCAGAGGTAACGTAATCCGAAAAAAATCTATTGGAGAATATTGACGTTGGAGCGCTCGAGCGCAAATAGACTGACGGACTGACAAACTAAAATAACAAAATTATAAAGTACCAATAGTACATAACAATGCCGTTAAACACATATATGATTACTTAATTATGAAGCTATTGTTATTTTTGAGAAATAGCTTATTTGATAAATAACACGACCAAAGATATTCTTCCTAATACAATATAACCTAAAACATTAAAAACATTGTACAGATTATGTCAGTTTTAATTTATTTTTAAACTTTAGATTTTTCCTGTCGCTTTAAATAAATCTAATTAATTTTCTTTTCAAAACATACACGTTCTCATAAATACAATCTTCTCAAATATATAATAAATTGATTATAATGTAATAAAATTATACTGGCTAAAATTAAATTCCAGGTTGCCTATTTTCGACGCTTAATAAATTCGTAGTTCTAAAAGATTCAAACTTGTCTTTTTTATTATTATTAGCCTTTGATTTCAAAAAACATAGATGAAAATATCACACTGTTCGATTATATTTCGTGCACATAGAGACGGTTTGTACATGGTTAAAATGGTAGAATGGCGGTAGCATACTGAGAGTTTGTAGTCTGTTGAGCCACACACACAAGTATGTAAAAGTTGGCCTGTCATTGAATTGCGAGGGTCCATCCATACATAATCAAAGACATTAACAAAACTATAGTTGTAAATCGTAATCAAAAGAATTTAAGTAAAAATTTTTGTTGAGTCTTTAGGATAATGCGAAAACTGTTATCAGTGATAATATGGATTTATTATGATCCAACCATTATTCCACATGAACACAAAAAAAAATCTTGAATCAAGAAATTATAATAATTATTATTAAGACATGGGACATCCCACACAGTGCCATCTAATCCCTAAGTAAGCAAGTATTGTGCTTGTATTACGGATTACTAGACAACTGATATATATACATAAATATTATTTTTTTTATAATATCCTTATTCATATACAGGATGAGATTTTAGTGATCAGCCAAAATGTTCCTAGATGTTAGGTATCACCAATACACCTCATTACGTAAATAAAAATATAGGTCAAATATTTATAATCAATAAAAATATCCTAAATATTTTTTAATAAAATTTGGCTACCTTCTGCTTACACTCTACCCACACGTGCCGCGCGCCAGCTAATTCCCACCCTTTTCGTAGAGTGCCCCATTCCGCACTCAATGACCTCAGCTCAGTCAGCCACGCGATTCTGTATCGGACGGCGCAAGTCGTCCGCGCTTCAATAATGTATACAAATCGCGAATATTATGAAATGATGAAATGTTACATTTTAAGTGGACAAACTTTACGCGGCGCCCAAAGACTGTATGAAGAAATAAGCCTGCCTCAGCTTCGCAATCAAGGTTTACACAATGCCACGGTACCGAACTGTCAAACTATTTGGAAGTGCGATTCAGTGCAAATGTTTGGGCCGGGGTTATCGGTGATAAAATATTAGGCCCTATTTCATAGAGGGCAGACTGACCGGAATCACGTATCTTCAAATGTTACGTTGCGCTCGCAATAAAAGCACATCGCGAGTTTTATTTTCAACACGATGGTGCACCATTTGTTAAAGTAGGTAAATATTTTTATATGGTAAGTGGATTTTAACTCCATTTTTTAATGATTGTACATAAGTTGATTCAAATTTTTTAAATACGCCTGATTGCGAAAGGAAAAAGGACAATTGTTAATCAATTATCGAATGTACGAGTACATTGATCAAAATAGATTAGGTATGTGCCTATTCATTTTTTTCAATTTCATTTATTTCGATTCGATTTTAATCGCAGATAATAACTAAAACAAGCCTTTTGCAATTTGACGGTCCTAAGCCCGATAAGTATGATGAAGGGAAAATTTGCAACTTAAGGAGCCGTATTTCTGAAACTCATTGATGATGTCATCAATTTAAATCGTTCCCTAGGCCTTGTCAAACCAAAATTTTCAAGAGAGTTTTTTACGACTGAGTAGGAGCCTTCATAAATGAGATCATTCGATAATCATGAATTTTCAAAAATACGACGTGCTAGTATTATCTATGGTGCTATACTGCGAGTGCAGAGCGAAAGGGCGGAGCTTGGGGAATGTGGGCGGGGCGCGTGCACGTGCACTGGCGTCCTCGTGATATGACTAGTAATATTGGTAGTTTTGGGAAAGGTTTACGTAGGCTTAACTGAATATTTTCCCATTGAACGATACTAAAAGGGAACAAGACGGCCAACGGATTTTTATCAAAGGTCATCATATTGAAGTTTGGCTGGTCATAAAAACCTCACCGTGTATATATATATATATATATATATATTTTACACCCAGACACGAAACAAATACACATGTTCATGCACACAAATATTTGCCCCGGGCGGGATTCGAACTCGCGACCCTTGGCTCTGGGGTTAGGGTCTCTACCCACTCGGTCAATCGGTCAGACAAATATGGTTTCATATATAACGAAAAGGATATTCTCTCAAAATAAGTGAATATATTATTGTTCCAAGATATTTTTTGTTGATCTGAAGAAATATTTATCTATTTTGAGAGAATATCCTTTTTGTTATGTATAAAATAATATTTTGTTGGTTCAGGAAATATTTTTTTCTCTGTAGGTACTTCATTTATAATCACATAGAATTGGTTACATATTAGTAATTAAGTTGTAACAATTCCTATAAAAATCGATACTTAATGGAAGACAAGACATGTGATTGTGAATGTGACCGTGGATTCATACTAGCTGATATGACAAGTAGTTGTTGAATTAATCGATACAACATGTCAGGATGCAAAAAAATCTTAATTATTTTTACCACAACTCGCATACATAGTAACTAGTCCAGTAAATAGCGAAAATGAATTAAAAAAAAGATGAATCTTTTGAGATAAAATTCTTTATTTGGTCCGTATACTCAAAAAATAGCTATTTATCATTACTTCTCAACAATCTACGGACGATGCTTCGGAAAATGTCTGTTGAGAAAAAAAACGCCGTTATCCAAAACGAAAATAAATTTTCCTAAATTTGTTTGTAACTTACCCTTTAAATTGTTTTAATGGTAAGCTCATTATTTACTCACGAACCTATCATTATTAGGAATGTCGTATAAGTCGCTGCCAAATTACAATACACTGTATTATAAAACGCATAGGCGCTTTATAATACAGTTACTATTACTATTTATTACAAAAGAGTCTTTGGACGCACGGATCTTTGCCGTTCTGAGTTGTCTGCGAATGCTCAATGCGCAGGCGCATGCCGCGCGGGTAGCGAGGGGTAGTAGTAGCCGCGCGCGCGAGCGAGTAACGGCAAGCTATACGAACTCTCCTTAATCTCCATTTTGTCCTACCGCGAAGCTTTCTGCAAATAACTTCACTACGGCACAGGTCCGTGCGTATATTACTGTAATTGACATTTACCTTGAATGACATTATAATACGGTTTGCCATGGATAACTTCCGTCTGTCGGTCAAGATCCTTTTTTCAGGAACGGGTAGAGGTAAAAAGTTAAAATTAATATCGAATACTTAGGCCTACGATCCCTTGAAGGTGTAAAAAATTCAAGCTTTCTTAGTCACAACGCAAATAAAGATGCATTATCAAATATTTTAACACTTTCAAATTTACTCATCGAAACCTATAGGATAGTTACTTCCCGTTGACCTAGAAACATGAGATGTCACAAAAAGCAAAGTCTTACAGCACAAGTCAAACGAAAAATAATAAATGAAAATCCAAAATTAGTAGATATAATTTTTTTGTGTCTGCAAACTTAAATTTTTTGATTAAATATTTAACCTGTCAGACGCGTGATTGCAGTATTGTTATCTATCTATATTAATAAAATTGGAGTGTCTGTGTGTCTGTCTGTTTGTTCCGGCTAATCTCCGAAACGGCTGAACCGATTATAATGAAACTCTGCAGACGCACAGAGGATATTACCGGGAGTGACATAGGCTACTTTTTGTCTGTCTGTCAGATCTGGCTAATCTCCGAAACGGCTAAACCGATTTCAATGAAACTTTGCAGACGTACAGAGGACATTGCTAGAAGTAACATAGGCTACTTTTTGTCTGTCTGTCTGTGCGTCTATCAGTTTGTTCCGGCTTATCTCCAAAATGGCTGAACGGATTTCAATGAAACTTTGCAGACGTACAGAGGGCATTACCGGGGGTGACATAGAATACTTTTTGTCTGTCTGTCTGTTCCGGCTAATCTCCGAAACGGCTGAACCGATTTCAATGAAACTTTGCAGACGTACAGAGGGCATTACCGGGGGTGACATAGGCTACTTTTTGTGTGTCTATCTGTCCGTCTGTCTGTTCGAATTATTTTCCAAAATGGTTGAATCAATTTCAATGAAACTTCACAATCGTGAAAAAAAAGGTATGAGAGTGACATACCTTACTTTTTGTTTGTTAGTCTGTCTGTCTCTTTGTCTGTTAGAGCTAAATCCCTAAAAGGTTAAACCGATTTTAATGCAATTTTTCAGACCTTAAAAATGGGTAGTCAGGAGTTATATAAGTAACTTTTTCTCCATGTTTGTCCGTCTGTCTGTTTTTCCCGACTATTCTCCAAAACGACTAAACCGTTTCAATGCATCTTCTCAGACATAAAAAACGGTTATCAAGAGTGACATAAGTTGGCTTTTGTCTGCATGTTTGCCTGTCTGTTTGGTCGAGCTAATCTCCGAAACGGCTTATCCGATTTTACCAATGATAGATTTTACTGAAATTTTGCAAACATAAAAAGAGCATATCAGAAGTGACAAGTAATATTTTTCTATAATCCTCTATATCCATATTAATAAAATTTAAATGTCTGTCTGTCTGTCTATCTCTCTGTATGTTCGAGCTAAACTTTTAAAGATTTTAATGAAACTATGCAAACATTAAAAATAGGTTGTCAGGTGTGATGTAGGTAACTTTTTTTCCGTGTGGTTGTCTGTGTGTCTTTTTGTTCCAGCTAATCTCTAAAACGACTAAACCATTTCAATGAATCTTCGCAGACATAAAAAGGAGGTTATCAGGAGTGACATAAGTTGGATTTTGTCTTTATGTCTGTCTGTTTGTTAGAGCTAATCATCGAAACGGCTGATCCAATTTTACTGAAATTTTGCAAACATAGAGAGAGCGTTGTAAGGAGTGAAAGCAATTTTTTTATGTTTATTTAAAAAATTGTAGTGTATGTCTGTTTGGTCTGTCTTAATCTCCAAAACGGCTGACTAATTTTCGAACCGACTTGTGTAATAGCTATTCTTCATGCTAAAATGGCTAAATAGATTTTATGAAATTAGGTATAGAGATTTCTTAGGTAGTTGCCACAGTCAAACTGTGAACGCAGTTTTGTGGGATATATTGTTTTTTAATAAATTAATAAAAAATAAAAAAAAGTTAAGTTTCACAATGTTCTAGAAAGTTTGACAGTGTTCTGGAACGTCGTGTTCCTTTAACTGTCCCGGTACAACTGTATAGTCCACGCGAGCGAAGCCGCGGGCGGAAAGCTAGTCTATACATAAAATTATAGCGCTCCCGGTACAACTGTGTAGTATATGCGATTGGCGTCATGGGCGGAAAGCTAGTTGTTAAATAAAAATTGTCCCGTACGGTAGAGCTTCCGTTTTGTGGAAGTCTAAATCACGGCCATCCTAAGTTATTTGAATATTATAATAAAATGGTGATATTTTCGTAGACACTTAGCGGACAACTATGTTCTAAATAATATTTTTCATAAAAAGATCCTAGGACAGCTCCAAAATATACCCCCACCACGTGAAAACGCTGGTGCAACGTATGTACCGCACGCACCTGAGTCATATTCGCGTAAAAACTTCACTGGTACAGATGCTGTACCATACGCATCCTAAAGGTTAATACAAATATATTGTGGAATATATGGTGGTACTGAACCCTCGGTACGCAAGTCCGACTCGCACTTGGACTGTTTCTCAAATATAAATGACATTTTAAACATGTCGTAGCTCCGTGGCGTGATCGATTCATATAAACGATTGTACTAGATCGATACTGGTTTGTCGATGCCCTTACTTTGTAAACCCAAGTTCATTGTTATTATCGCTTGATTTATTAACTACGGTCACTTGAGCCACTTGGCAATATAGTAAATTGCAAGACTGGTTTACTGTTTGGTTTATTGGGGAATGTTGAATCGATTTAATTATATCACTTAAATAAATTATTTATCCACTTATATATTTAAATAGGCATAAAATTATGCAATGTGGGTGCATCGAGGAAAAAACGTATTATTAAAATACTGCCCCTTAAAAAAATCGATTTAAAAAATAAAGGTATACAAAAATACTTTTAATTTCGATTTTGTGTTTTCCAATGCAGCGGAGTTTGAAAAAAAATTGTAAAATTTCGATGGAGTAGTTTTGAATTTATTTTTAAAAAGAAAAACCATGTTAGTAAGTTAAGGCCACTATACTTCATTTTTTATTTTCGTGTCTTGAGCCACTGTTCTGCTGAGCTATTCAAATTTATCTATCAAATTAAAAAACCGACACATAGACTTATAGACGCACCGGTTATTAATTAAGGGCACTGCGTTTTACCATTCGTTATGAAACGCTAACCATATCTAATTCTTTAAATATTTAATTTGCAAAGAAAATTACTTTAGCGTGATCAAGGATTATCAACATGCGTGAGAACTTGGATACGGCTTACGAATCGTTATTTTTTCCATTCCACCAGCCCATTATGTCCCACTGCAGGGGCTTCGGCCTCCCAACAGGGTGGAGAGACTTGGAGCTTAATACACCACGCTGCTCTAGCGCGGGTTGGTGGATTGCAACTGATGGCATCCGGGACCGATAGCTTAACATGCTTTAATTAGTAATTAAATTTTTCAAACTTATGCACAATACACATACGATAAGCAAATTTTACATTTTGGTCAACGCTAATAACACATTCGAAGATATAATTTTCGTAACCTGCATTCCGAGCCGATAAGCCGAGGTCGAATATTGCATACCGAACGCATAAAGATAAAAAAAAGTTAAAATATTTCGATATACATCCGTTACAAAGAGTGGTTAAACCGGAGTGTAGTGAATTTTTAATATTTATATTCACTTATTAAAACTATGAAATCGCGGATTATCTAAATGTAATAAGATTTAAGACAATTTTTTTACTAATTAAATCACTTATGTTTTATAAAAATGATTTAATAACCATCGGCGTAAAAATAAATATTTTGAAAAACAACTATAGGTTGCTAATATGAAAAAAAAAAATTGTAACAGTTGCGAATTGTAATCGTAATTGAAAGGATATGTGTTGTTAGACGGTTACAAACGCAACACTTTAACAGCTAATAGTCGACTTCCGGACACGCCTCGACTCAAAGCGTGTGCGTATTGGATTGTAATATTTATTTTGTACCTACTAGTTTCTACCGGCAACTCTGTTCGCGTTACTGGATTTACTAATTATAATGGCACAGCAACGTAACTTAATTTATACGTGAACCACGATTTTGTCTATAAAACATGAAAGTTTCCTTGAAATACACCACTCGTTCAGTTAATGATAAACTTTCATTTTGATGTTGTTTTGATGATTTTGAAAAGGTTTTGCTGTAAGTCAATTGATCCTTTAATACAAAGACATCGTAGGAGTGGTACGAATCGTACTTAACGAAACATGTTTTAAGTCTAATAAGGGAACGTACCTATACTACGTGACTTATTTTTGTACAATATTTTACCTCCTCGGTGAACACCCGTAATATATGTCGAAACCCCCTCCCACTCCCGTAGTATTTCATAAATATGATTTAAAATAATTTTTAACAAACAGAAAGTTAAAAAATATCATTTGGCTTAAGTATAATTGTCTTCATTAATGCGGCACTTGACACGTGAGGCTAAGAGTGCGTACATGTCTACTTTTACAAGTGAAAAATATATGTAAAAACATATTCTAACAGGAATTTACGGTAGCGGTTTTCCTTCCGGCGTGAAACTATTTATTTCTAGTAGCTGCATTTTAACGGAACTCTGTAACTTGTCGATTAATGAGAATAAAACCTTTATTTAGATCGAAGAGCAGTTTTAATTTAGCTTTATTGTAAAGTACCTAATGGGCGTTCGGAAACGTTTGTTTGAAAGGAAAGTTCATCATTACGCTAACTTCATGAATATGTTAAGCATTAAGCAACACTGTTATAAATGTTTACTTTATAAAAAAATTTTGTAATCGCTGAATCAATGAAAAGGTGTTTCTTTCTTACTATACGAAGAACGATTACGGGGTGGGGTGACATAGTTTCAAAAGATAATTCTATTTCTAAACCGTTATCGTTTCGGTATTACGGATAAGTAACCGACCCATGCCTTGCTACGTACGATACAATATAGTACATAATAATATCCCTATACGTAACAACAACGTCTAGGCTCCAAATATTAGCTTGTGTTTTGGGTACCAAGCGAAGATACCACATACATACATTATAACAACTAAGACCCGGTACCGGTATCAATATTCATCATTTAAATACTGACTGACCCAACCTGGGACTTCCAGCTTCGTAGGCATGGTAGCTAACCACTCGGCACTCCGCCCACTAGGCTAGTCTAAGCGGAGCGATCGTATACAGTTTGTTTTCTAAGCTTCGCATCGGCGAAGCCTCAAAAATTGAGTAAGACTCATTTGAGTGTTCCCCTCCACGGAAATCTTTAGTAAAAGGCGAAAGATTTATACGTTTTGAAGGAAAACCAGAGTGAGGATATATTGCCAAGGAAAACGCTTAAGCAACTTCACACATTCAATAGTTATGTATTGCAAGGCTACCGAAGCGCCATCTCTTATTAAATAGAAGTACTGAAAGTAACTGCCAAATGAGAACCCTCACTACGAGTGTAGTTCTGTTTAAGGTGGGACGCTCGCTGCCTGTCTAGTACGGCAATTCAATAGTAGATGGAGCCACCACCACACAAAAAAATAATTTGATAAAACATAACATGCGACTGACTATAAAACATATTCCTTTTAATGTTTTTAACCGACATTATTGATTGTTTCAACAGTTTCGCATTTGTGAAAAAAAAAACTTATAAAGTTGAAAAAAATCTTTTAACTTTATAAGTTTTTTTTTCTTATATGTTTATTGGTTCTTTCAATAGTTTTGAAGCGTTTGTCGATAAACCTAATTTTCGACAAATTTTATGTTTTTGCACAAACGCTACGAAAATGTTGAAACAATCAAAGAAGTCAGTTAAAAACATTAAAGAAAAATATTTTTTATAGTGTCATGTTAGGTTTTATCAACTGAAAGGTAGAAATATGATCATAGTTTATTTAATTTATATTTCTTGTGCTTTTTTATACTTACTTGATTATTTTATGTGGTTTTATCTGTGAAAACAATTATTGGCTGTATATTTTCCTGACTTAGATTTATATTTGTATTTAGTTGTTAAAGCTGTTGTTTTCCTTTACATAAATAAATAAATAAATCATTAAAAAATAAAAATAATTTCTTTGTTTAGTGACTCCATCTATTATTAAATAGCCGTACTAGACAGACAGCGTCCCACCTTAAACGCATGCTCTTTCATCAGACATTATCTTTCGGGACACAAAGCCCAACATACTACAAAAAAAAAAGTAAAATTAATGTATAATAATAATAAATGCAAATGCAAATAAAATATGACAAGCGGACGTGTAATGATATGAAACGAAAACAGTGTGGCCAAATCCAAATGACTTTGAGCTCTAGTAATTTTTTGAAAAAAGTGTTCCGAATAGTATAATCATTTTTTGTTTTTTTTTTATCTACACAAAATTATCTTCGTACGCTGGAGTTAGGATCATGATTATTTTACAATTGATTTCTTTACAAGTAAGTCGGATATGTGAAAAACATGGATCCTGATAAAGGATGGTCATTTAACACTACAAGTTAACAAGGACTTATAAAACAATCGAAATTTACTTCCGGTTCCAGTCGAAGAAAATACATACTTTTAATCGCATGCCTACCTACCATATCGACATAGCGTCATTTTCATATTTTATTTCGTCAATTTAAACTATTTTCAGAAACTCGATGCAGAAACTAAATACCTATATTTAATTCATAAATAATTTCATCATGACGTACCATTATTCATGTAATTTATGTAATTCAATATATAAATATTTTCTAATCGCTATAACATTGTCAAATTTAATTAAAAACGACGTGGCCCATTCCGTAAATCATAAATCATAATTAATCAATATTTGCATAGAGTTTGAATGCCTTTCGTGTCATAGATCAAATACAATTTAGACCTGTATTTAATAAACATATTCCCAAAATACTAATTTTATATATTTTTAGAAACATTAAAAATATTAATAGATATTATTTTTAAGGAAAATACTCTAATAATTTTATTCCGATATTAGTTAAGTATTGTTTATATTCAAAAATCTTGATTGTCCTTTAAAAAAGTTACTCCTGTAACATAGTTTTTGCTAACCACGTGTCAAGCACATTATGCTAATAATAGTTCACAGAATCCGGCCCAGGGTTCTTGTTCACACATTTAGGTACGTTCCTATTGTTAGGGAACATTAAGTATGGTGGAAGAAACACGAAAATAGAATTAATGTATTGATAGATAAGATAGTAAATGTGTAATATTTTTGGAATATAAATGAAAAATTTCTAAACGTAACAACGAAGTGGTTCAAAAGATGCGCGTATAGATACGATCCCGCGAAATACATCTAAAGAACAAATGAGAAAGTCGGTAAGGGGCACCCTACAAAATGTATATCGACCCGATCGGTAATATCTCAAAGAGGGTCCAAATTTTAAGTACCCAAAAGTGATGGACATGTAAATACTATGAAACGATGACAAAAGAAGCTTGACCTAGCGTCGCCAAATAATTTACGATTAATAAAACTACTATCAAAAAAATTCATCATCAGCCCATTTTTACCCCACAGCAGGGGCTTAGGCCTCCCCCAGGGTGAGGAGGGGGGCTTGGAGCTTAAGTCCACCACGCTGCTCCACTGCGGGTTGGGAACTGTAACGACCGCCATCTATTGATAGCGTCCGGGACCGACTGCTTAACGTGCCCTCCGAAGCACGGTGTCAGTGATATTGTGTACTTAAGTCAGAAAAACTCATTGGTACACGCCCGGATTCGAACCATGGCCTTAAGGAGCCTTATAAATTTGAGACAGGTTCGTTGCGCTCTGGGCTATCACGACTCACAAAAAAATTATTCGTTCATATCTATTACTGTGATAATTAAAAATTGAACTGTTTGATTTTAGTAATAAAAGTTTACAATTGTAAGTACCATTGGAAAATAAGTGAAATCATGAATTTTTCTGCCTTGTTAAAAAAAAAAAACTAATCACGAAGGATGTAGCGGTCACGGAGCTACATTCTTATCCAAAAATCTAACCAGTACCTTTTGTACTTCTTGAAATGTTATTTAAAAAACTTCGTGTCTGTCTATCAGATTTATTCTCGGTTCGATTCCCGCCCGGCGCGTACGCAAGGTCGCGGGCGCGGTCACTGACAGCGTGATCGCTTCCGCTCGAATACCTGTTTGCATATGTTGGGCAACTTTGATGTCGTGGATATAAACATATTGTAGCTAGGCCATTTGAAATAAATGTGAAATTAAGTTATTGCCAATAAAATTGTTTATAAATTAATATGTGTTAAATTGATTTTTTGCGTTATTTAAGAAATATTTACATTTAAATTTATTATTTATTTAATTTGTGCACCCCAGAGCCTTCAAACATCAATGGCATTTAACATTGTAAATATTGCAAAAATATAAAAATTACAGAATTTTACTTACGACTGAATGTATAACTATACTATTATTAGTGGTCGTAATTCGACCGCAATTCATTGTTTATTTTCTTTTTTTTTTTTAAGATTGAACGTTATTGAAGTTTTTTTGTTATAATCATTCTATGTACCTAATTTTTTGGTATATTATATAAAAGTATGATAAATAAAGATACTTCTAAATAATACCTCTATCAACTCTAAGCTCGTCAATAGCTACCTACTAAACAAAAAAGAAAAAAGAAAAGGAAAAAAACTATTTTATCGTTGCCTATTTATATATAGAGAATAATAGAAGAGAACAAAATACACACGGACTGCAAAAAATTGGTTTCTTGGACCTTACGAAACGGCATGCCGCAATGCAAACTATGAAATACTGAAAAGATGTAAAAGTGTTTGATATAATTCGATAAAAAGTAGCTGTTATCTATTCTATAGATATGATAAAATTGTAACGAGGTCAATCCTGTAGGTACATAAATTATTTTTATGGGCTATGTAGACGATACTGACCTCAATACAAAAATTTTGAAATAATTTTTTTGTTTTGTGCCGGGAATTTAAAGTGATGTGGTGATACATTAGAAAACAAAATCGAAGTGTTTAGCAGTCGGGCTACTTCCGCTAGTAATTTTTTTCGTGAGTTCGACGATTTCCTAGGTTTATTACGGGATCTCTTTTGATGGAATGTTGAAAAAGTATATTTCGTTCAAATCCAACCAGTATTTTTGGTGTTAACGCGAGTTGTACTGATCGGCGCTCGCGCGAGACCTCATTTTCAGTGCTCGCTTTTGTGGTTTATGACATCATCGCAGGGAGTGAAGGGAGGGTCAAACATTTATTTTAATCTAGTCTCTGGATGGTTGTTCACAACGATATAACTAACATTTTTCTAAGTTCCAAACTTTAGGAGTAGGACTTTCAAAAGTACATGTTTTTTCATGTTACCATAATTTCTTTGGAATGCCCGCCGCACGGTGCCGGTACGACGAGACGAAGACGTTCATCGAAATTCACGTCAAAAACGGTAAGAGCGATACGGCCTCGCGTTCTGAAGGTTTCGTAGGTACTGGTATACTGGTATATAAAAAGTAAATGCAATGTACTCGTCACTACAAATTAAAGATTTTCGATTTTTTTATTTTCTTGTACTATGAGATCTTACTTTTTGCCGAATTTCATGATTCCAGGTCAACGGGAAGTACCCTATAGGTTTTAATGATTTAGTTCGTTAGTTTCAAATTGACATAACATAACTGGCCATTATGAATCTTTTGAATGCGTTGACATATACAGTTCAATATTTTTTGGTGTGGCAACTTCTAAGGGCCCGTAGGCTTTAGTATTTGACTTTAAGTACAACTTCATACCTCTACCTATTATTGAGAAAAAGGGTCTTGACAAACAACAGACAGAAGGACAAAAAAGTGGTCCATTAAGGGTTCGTTTAATGCTTTTGAGGTACGGAACCCTAAAAATTAAAGCGTGAAGCATAAAACAATTTAATTAGTATAAAATGTTATTATCTTAGTATTTTACCAACAAAAGTATAGATTTCTAAAAGCAGAAGGACCAAAAAGAAAATTAGGAAATTAAGATGCTTCAGTTAGTTTAAAATAAAAGATTAAAGTGCTTCATGTAAAACGACAGAAACACAAAATACACAAGACACGTTGAAACGTCAATAAAATGCACAAAATTAAATTTATGGAGTAAGTAAATTTCCAGTGTTTCAGAATTAAATATTTATGTGCGAATGTGGAAATCATATATTTGAGTTTTATCTGTAATTTACTATTGTCAAGGTCATCTAATATATTGTAATATATATATTTTTTAAATCTTGTTTTAATTACTACAATTTTTTTAATGTCTCATTTTGAATTTTTCGCCCAAATAGATATTTTTCATTTATTTTCATTTATTTTTCTTTTCAAATAAGTTCTCAATACTGGAGAATATCAATAAATCAATAAAGGAAAACAAATACGGTACACTAATCACATAACAGCACAACACTATTATAGGGCACGCCTAGCCGCCTCCGTACGATTTCAATAACATTTGCAACTAAAACTTTTATTAGTTCCGTGTCAATACCCGTTATTAATTTAATGAGTAACTGCTACATATAACAGTTATAGCATTAGATTGATTCATTAGATTAGCTACCGAAAGTGATCGATACTCTTTGTTCTCGTTCATATTATTTGGAATACAAAGCGATGAACATAATTCAGTTCGATTATGGCTTGTAACAATTACTATTTTTTTTAAATTTATTTATAATTAATTTAATACAATTAATATTGCTAAATCTATTCAGCAGTCTTCTGCCATAATATTTTCAAATAATTATGTTCACGATGATGTCGTGATAGCCCAGAGCGCAACGAACCTGCCTCAAATTTATAAGGCCCCATACGGCCATGGTTCGAAACCGGGCGTGTACCAATGAGTTTTTCTGACTTAAGTACACAATATCACTGACACCGTGCTTCGGAGGGCACGTTAAGCAGTCGGTCCCGGACGCTATCAATAGATGGCGGTCGTTACAGTTCCCAACCCGTGGTGGAGCAGCGTGGTGGACTTAAGCTCCAAGCCCCCCTCCTCACCCTGGGGGAGGCCAAAGCCCCTGCAGTGGGGTAAAAATGGGCTGATGATGATGATGATGTTCACGATAAAGAGATTATTCGACAACAATAACAGTCTAAATAAGAAATAGCAATGAGCTGTTCATAAAAAAAATAACTCGACATATTTGAATACTTTATGCATCAGTGTCGTTATTTTCATATCAATATAATAAAATGGTCTTTTTTATTAAGTACAGAGTATACTGTATTAAGGTGTGTGTAGTATGAACATCTTTTTGTCCGTCCGTTCGCGCTCTATAACGTCCATATTTTCTAAGAGATTTTTTTGACTTTTAGCACAGAAGTTCCCTAGTTTAGACTACTAGTTTTGCATATACCATTTTAGAGCTGATTGGAAGAAATGGAGGAGTTGATTCTTATTTTTAAATGACCGGATATAGGTTCAGAAATGCACATGAGTATAGTCTCGTGCTCCCGAACAGCGCGAGCGTAGAAAATATGCAGGTTCGAAAAGAGCTCGTGCGTATGCTGTGCTTTCGAATCACCAAAGGAGGTCCATAGTGTGCTCCTGAGCACGTTTCGTTTTAAATACGCGATCCATAATGAACTCACCGCAGAGTTAAATTTTATCGTCATATTTTAGTTTGTGATATTATGCCATTTGCAGGAATATATTATTTTAGTATTCCAGTTTTCCTATTTTAAGTCAATGGTTATTTTCGACTCGTGGATCGGCTCGTAAACTAAGGAGTTACTTGCATATATTTACAAGAAAACTATTAATTATCCGAAATCATTTGTTTTCGTCCGAAAAAGATTTGAGAGTAACTGAAAGTAATATAATTAAATGATAATAATATTATTATAGTGGACGAAGTAAATGTAAAAGCTACATTAAGGTTTAAACGGAAAACCTTAAGGTTTTTTAAGTACTCATATAAGTAGGTATATATCTATTCTTGAGATATTTTTGTAGTTTCTTTTTAAAAGTACCTATTGAATTTTTGCTTACCAGCGGTAGTTACCAAAATCTTACGTTTGATTTATATTAACATTAAGTACTTAACGGTTCATCTATACAGAATAGGCAATAAATCATCTTATCTCAACATTATAGGTTTAATAAAATTCGAATATCAAATTCAAAAGAAATTGAATAAAAGCGCTCAGTATACTAATATCTAATTATTATGGTAATACAAAACTTTCACTTCCTATAATGTTCATATTTTAATTTGTTTTTCAGATTAACATGATCTCCTTGGTCGTGCAACACCCGCTGGACCAACATGACACAAAAAATAGAAACTTTGCAAATCTAGAACAACGTGAAATTCTTGATGTACCTACGAGCTTTGCGAATTCTAATAGTAATAACCAAGAAGGAAAAGTCATTTCCGTACGAGTGACGTCATCAGTAGGCGTCGAACGTAGCAAAACAAAGTCAAATAATTTGCCACCAGACAAGTTTACTAGCATTGAACAGTTAAAAGTAGCGACTCACAAAGACGCAGTGGAAGATGCTTCTACAACTTTAATTTCATCAAGTGCCTTCGAAGCTTCAGAAAAGTCACTGCTTACTGAAGTTCCTTTAGAGTTAGTCGGAGCCAATATAGAATTTATCAAACAACTGAATGCCAGAAAGGCAGCCAGAGCATTAAATAATCCTGATGTGGTTCATCCTTTTCAATTGAATTTTAAAGACAAAGATAATTATACAGAAGATATAAATATAGAATCATCAGATCATGACAAAATCGCAACTATTATTGATGTTAATGGAAATGACGATACGCCTTTAGCGAGGTCAATCAGGATTCCTTTATCTGAAAAAAATCATTTGAATGGTCAAAACACTGTCCAAACTTCAAGCAACTCTAAAAACGGTCAAAGACTGACCACAGTCAGTTTCAATATAGTACACGACACTCCCGGCGCTACCAGTTATAACATACAAGATCGAGCGTTCAGCGAAGCATCGAGAACTTATTACCAAGAACCGGCAAAAATCTACAGTGAACCCGCTAAAGTTTACAGCGAACCATCAAAATTTTATAGCGAACCGGCCAAAGTATACAGTGAACCCTCAAAAGTCTACAGCGAACCTTCAAAGATCTACAGTGAACCGTCCAAATTTTACAGTGAACCCGCGTCCTTACATTTGCCCTTTGAAAATCCCACTGAAAAGCTTAGATGGAATAAAATTGACAGTTCAACACCATTGAATACATTGGATACTGTAGAATTAAACAATAAACAAAATAAAACGACTGAACTGCAAAAGCAAAATGAACACATACCTGAACACAATTACGAAATCGACGAGAAGATAAGCGTCGAAACAAGTGGAAGAAGTCATGGCATTCAAGAACCTACTACAGATAATCGTAAAGTCGGTTATGTTGTAGAAGGACGTCAATACAGGAAGTACAGAGTGGAAGAACGGACTTCGGATGGATTTATAGTTGGGGAGTATGGTGTTGTAAGAAATGAAGACGGAAATTTAAGAGGGGTAAGATATACAGCTGACGGAGAAGCGAGTCCAAGTTTAATTTACGATGCACTAATGAAGTTCCTACAATTGAAGTGATTTTTTATTTTTAATTAGTTTTGAATCGCGCTTTAATATTCCCAAAGAAAGAATAATTAAATAATTCATCTTCCCAATATCGAGCATGCATCAAAGACAATTTCATGTAAATTACGAAGAAAGAAATTAATTATTTCAACAAGACTCGACACTATCAAAACTTATATTTAATATGAAAATAAATAAAAACAGATGACTGTACCATCAAAGCAATTCTCGGCAAGAATGACTCGACTTGTATTATCATATAAATATATAGTTATTGTATAAAGCTGCGATTCTTAACTTTGTACGTAATGCAGTCATCATTATATCATTACTATTCTTTATTAATTATTCTAGTTTATATCTAATTGACAGGAAATGGATAGGAGTTAACCTTAAGATTTTCTGATGTATTTTTTTTTAGAACAGCATCGTCCATCAAAGTCGTCATAAATAGAATCGAATCAAAGTCATTTCAATATTTGATTTCGCACACGGATGACTGGTCAAGTGCGATCAAGTGGGGTCATGCATGGGTTCACTAGCTAGACTAGCAATAAAAACTGTCAGAGCGAGTAAAATTAATTTGACAGCAGCGTTTGGTTTTAATGGAGTCATAAAAGTCAGTTCACAATATCGAAGTGACATTACACGATTTTGAAGGGGGGGGGGGGGGGGGAATCAGCATGCGAGGATTTCTCGGGGTAAAGAACGGCTGAACAGCGCCGCGCGGGGACCTTGCGCACTAAAGCTTGGACTAAAACCCTCCATCTTACACCAGCTACCTATAGTATGAGTGGTTAGACGATAAATGCAGAATAGGGCTTCTAGTCAATTCGTACTTTTATGTCTATCTGCATACCGTGGTGAATCAAAGACGCCAGTCACCACAATAGTTTGTTCAGAGATGACATGATATCAACCACTCGTAACAGCTGGTGGACTAGATAATCGTGACAATTTTCGTAGCACTTGTAAGCTTTTTTCTGATTTTTCAGAACAGCGGTTAAAGAGCTAGAGGGGTGGACATCAAGCAACATACAAAATACACTTCCTACTTATTTCATAATCACCTAATTTGAAAAACCGTCCAAGAAACCTTATAATAATTAAAAAATCGCTATTTTAACGTGACCCCATTGGGTCATTTTTGTACGGGATTTTTTTTTATAAGCTTACACTCATACGTGGCGGTTATAATGAATACCTTTTGTGATTTTTGTTTTTTATAGTTATATGTTATATTAAAAAAAAAAAAAAACTAACAAGGGAAAGCATTATACAAAAATGTTGAAGATACCCACAATTTTTTGAAAAAATTGTGCAAGGACGTCATTCGGTTACATTACTATGGGCTAACGTGGATCATATCTATGTAGAGCGCACGGAGTGACGTCACGAGCGGGTCGTAAATATACAAACTTTAATTCGTTTTTATCTCGAGTAATAATCGGTAGATTTCTCAAAATTCATAAAGTGTAGTATTCAGTTCGTTGTACTTTAACGTGTGAAATAGCGTTTGATGCATAATTTTGTTGAAGCAGACGCCCTCATTATTTATAAATACGCTAGATTTCAGCCCTACAGTTCTGATGTGTCTACATAAAATGCCTTTACTTATAGACGAACGGACGGACATAGAGAAAATATCTTAATTTATAATAAATATATTCTTCGTTCGGGTTCTTTTTTTTGGTCTATGGAATCTTAAAAAGTAGAAGACAATACGATGACGCTGGTATTTTCTGACGGCAGTGCTGGTGGACGATGCTTGAAAACAGAATCTATCTTAAAATTTGTAGATTACTATTATTTCAACTTCTCTATAGCTATTTTTATGGTGTAATAGCTACGGAGTAGAAGTTGGATAAAAAAAGAAGAAAGTTTATAATGCAAACGTAAAAGTAGTATCAGAGAGCTAAGCTCTAGTTAGTTCTTTGTTGAGATACTTCGAATATGTAGAAGTACAGTTGAATAATATTACCGAAGAAAAGAACTAAGGAAAAACGGTTTGTGAACCAACTCTAGGGTAGTAACACTTCTTCATCGTAACACCAATTTCAGTAACGCTTTTAAAGATAAACCCTCTTCTGCGTTTACCGTCTAATCACTCAAACTCTAACTAGCTCGTGTAGCATAGCGAGTCTTAGTCCGAGTTTTAGGTCCCCGCACGCCAGTTTTCAGTCCCGCGTAATTCCCACGCGTCGGTCTTCAACCCCGCAAAATTGCGTAATGTCACTTCGGTACTGTGAAGTGACATTTACGACTCTATTAAAACCAAACGCTGCTGTCAAATTAATTTCTTCACTTCACTTCATGGGCTTAGGCCTCCCCCAGGGTGCGGAGGGGGGCTTGGAGCTTAAATCCACCACGCTGCTCCACTGCGGGTTGGGGATTGTAACGACCGCCATCTATTGACAGCGCCCGGGACCGACTGCTTAACATGCTCTCCGAGGCACGGAGTCAGTGATAGTTATGTACTTAAGTCAGAAAAACTCATTGGTACACGCCCGGATTCGAACCATGGCCCTATGGCCTTATAAATTTGAGACAGGTTCGTTGCGCTTTGGGCTGTCATGACATAAATTAATTTACTCAATGCGAATTATATTACGTAAACACCGGAGATGCATCGGAGTAATGTAAACCATGGAACTAGTGATGGAACTAAAAATGTAAACCGACTTTGCGCAGCCCATCATAGGACGTCATTAATCTATTTAATAAAGATAGGTATATCCAAAATACTTCACATGAAAAAAGGCAACGCAGACGTAGGTTGCAACAGAGGTTTCCTTTCATATCTACATGAGGTATAGTTCACCTCAAAGTTTATGGCGGATCGATATACAACGCTATAAGCGTACTTGCACAGGTACATTCATATACTCCTCGCTCCACTGCGTCCCGCTAAACCTAAAACTGGTTACTGCGACTTGTGCCTATGTTCGGATCCGCCATAAAATTTGATTGGAACTGTAGGTACGAAAATAGAAGTAAACTAATCAGCTCGATTCTTGTTTTAGGAGTTTTGGGTGTCGTTTTAAAACCGTAGCCTGCTTTCACGAGTTAATGACGTTGTAAGCGAGTAATCAGTGAGCAGAATAATGTGAGAGTTCCAAATATAGAAGTAGGAATAACATAAATTAGACACAAGACACACACTACGCTTACGATGATTTACCGAAACTAAAATTAAGTGGTCAGCCGGCGCGTCAACTATATTTAAATTAAGTGTAGTTGACGCGCCGGCTGGCTGTACCTATACGTTTACCAACAGCACTTGTTAGAGGTCAAGTATAATATAATTTTAATAAGGGAAAGTGATCGAAAACGTGTCAATAAATCTAACGCTTTTTCTCTCTCTTCCCGTCATGTACCGTACTGTTGCTGTACGTGTTGACTCCTTCCATACTTCGCCGTTAGTTCAGTTGAATAGCGCTGATTCTAGGTTAACAATTAAATTATTCCTACTTCTATGGCTTTAAACAATTAATTTTAATTATTTGTGTTGAAAACAGTAGTAGTGAAAAGAAGCGGTTCCCAAATTGATTTGGCGGACTTCGTAGTATTTGTATATTATTATGACAATACGAATATTTGGACGTTTATCTTAGAACACTTTTAGTTCTTTTAAATAGTTTCAAAAATCAAAATCTTAGTAGGTAATTAAAGTACCAAAATTTTGTAGATGTAATAAGTATAATGCCATGAAATTATACTTCTGTTTTGGTTATACTGATATATGTCAATAGCGTATGTTTACCGTGCCATTTGTTGAAAAAAAAGGTACTCATTTAGTTAAAAGTGTGTTACTAGGTCCATAAAGCAATTTGTACTCTGTATTACAGGTGTACTAATAAACGATTGAAAATATATTTTTGTATGATTTTGAATAATGACCTATTTTAATTCCATAAAAACAGGGGAATTGACAACCCCGTTTGATCATATTTAAAATTTTCTGGCTTCCTCGTTTTGGGAGTTTAAGTGGTGATATCTAATGAAATAAGTTGTTAAAAAATAAAACGCCATTTTTTTTAAAATTATCGGTTTGTATTAAACGATCTTGAATTAAAATTAGACACAACAGAACAATTAGAGCGAGGAAGTTGCGTTCATTCAGTTAATAAATCATTTTAAACTGCTTATAAATCAAACTAATAAACTAAAAATAACAAACCAATTATAATAGTATTTACTTATAATACATCTAACATTTTTTCGTGTGTATGTAATATGAAATTAATATATACCTAGTCATATTTTTTTTACGGGGTCGTTAAGTTTTTAAATGTACTAAAATGGATATTGTAGTGTTTATTACGAATAAATGTTAGTCTAAATAATAATATAAAATATACTTAATTAACTTTTTAACTTGTCATCAATAATTATCAATCTCTGTTAATTAAATGGGTCGTGATCTTCAATCTGACCAAATTGGGTTAATGTGGTGTGTAGGTTACTGAATACCATTTTAACGGTCGCCATATTATAGTGACCACACAACATTTATTGGCACTCTTGTATTGTTTGAATGAATGCGATGGATAAACACCATTTCTGAGACATTTTTTACATTTTTTTAAAATTATTTTGGAAAGGGGACACATTCCAAACAAAAAACTTTAATATTTCGCTATATATTTAGTAGGTCCAAAATATTTATTTCTAAAGTCAATTTCATTTGAAAAGAGCCATCCGATGATACGCCACTCGATGAAACGTACGCATAACAAACAAGTTTACACCCATCTTGTATATCTGCCTATATGTTATAGTTATTTATTTCGTTAATTATAAATCAATTTCGTATAATGAAAATAAGTCTAAAATCGTAAATATTGTGAGACGGTGACAGAGATATCATAAGGGCTCCGAGTTTTACAACATGATCCCAAAAAAATCCCAAATTTCATATTACTTATCTCAAACCCCAAATTTAGAACGTTTTGGAAAACGCTCTAACATACATTCTACACATAACTGGATCTTCACTCCAGACCCACCATCACATGAGTTCAGTGTAGACATCAGAGTCTAATAGGGGCGAGAGAGATTGAAAGCGAATTCCAGAAAACAAATCATATAAGGACATTACCGACGTAAAGAAAAAACCAGCAAGGGGCGTTGGATCCGCATTTAATACAACGAATCAAATTTATCAAAAATTATATACCTATTTTAAAGCACAGGACTATTGCATATCAGAACAGCCCGGATCCTCGAGGCAGACCAAATTTTTCTCCTTACTAGTGAAAGAAATTGTTTATAATCTATATAATTTTGGTTAAAAAACCAGTGAGTGTCTTCCGACATATATTTTAATAGAACGATTATACAGGTTTGAAAAAAGGGGGTTGTGTTTAATTTATTATTAATTATTTATGAACGTATGAAACCGGGACTTGCCAATTCACAATATAAAACGACTTAAATATTTTTTTGGACGTAAACATTGATAGGAACTACGAAGTTTGAGAAACTAAGAATTTGCATCTGTGATGTCCTTGAATGAGCAAGCATTGTCCAAGAGTCTCGGGCCCGCATCATTATATTCTCGTAAAAAATTAATGCACTATTTATATTGTAAAACCTGATATGATTCAATTTTTTTCACATTTTTCATTGATTTATAATAATGTTTTACGTATATTATAACTGAGGAGTTCTCTCGGCAATGGTGTGTGTACCTATCAACAACATACAGTTGCAGCTAACTTTTCTAAAATTTTATTTTGTAACAAATTTTTTTATTATTAGAATTGGGTTCTTTACTTCACCATGTGACATTAACGGCTGGTACACTACACACTAAGTACACTAGGTACTTAAAATTATTGATATATGGGCATCTATTAAGAAGTTTAGGTATAATGTTAGAAAATGCAATAACGCCTTCAGTTTTTACAATTATTTATATTTTTTTAGGAAAGCTATACAATATGGTATTTACAATTATTTTGAATCAAGCTTTATCTATATTGAATTTAACAAACAATTTACGTTCAGTAGTAGGTAGGTACATGACGAGTTTAATTTTATTGACGAAAAATTATAAACTTTTATTTTATATGTTTTTAATTCATAAGTCAATGTAATGTCGAATTATGATTAAATACACAAAACTTATCATTTATTTTTATTCTGAGTTTAAGTAATTAAAAATAAAACTAACAAATAGATACATTTACATAAAATTAACGTAGTTTTTAAATCACGCACACTGTTTTGTAATTATACTTACATTAATGAGGGCGCCACTATCAACGCCACCATTTCTTATAATGTTTTCTAATCTCTGATTGGCGCATTTCATATCAGGGGGGTGATTCTCGGACCACTTGACATTATGTCTCGTGAGAAATTATCGATGAAATTCAATATTTTTCATCATTTTTCATCATCATTTCATCATTCGAATCATTTGAAATATACAACCTTTCATGATACATAATTACGTTTTTACTTACTAGAAACAAAAAATGTTTCATTGAAATTTTCATATGGGACTAAAAGTCAAGCGGTACGACAAACACCCACCTCCCTGGCCATTGCCAATTTCGTTATAATAGCCGATTAAAATAATATTTAACGTGATTTTTCAGGTTTTATAAATAATATTTTGCATTATGAAATAGTTCATAGACATAGTTAATTATTAGCAAATAACAATCAAGTGTTTATAAAACCGGATCAATCAACCTACACGCATTAACATATATCAAGAAAGCAGCTCATAAGCTTTTAATTTCATACATTTAATAATATTTACTTACTACAATTTCCTAGCCTGCGCTAAGCTTATTTTGTACCTACGTGCATTCATAGACACAAATAACAAGATACGCTGAAAGCAGTAGTAGGTACACTGAACTGGGCGTCCGTAACTTAAAACCTGGGGTCGCAAAATAAAAATAAAAATTATGCACAGCAATTGAATGCTATTTCGCGTGCAAGGCTTTTTGCAAAATAAAAGGGAGTGCAACTTCTGTACAAAGTATTATATTGAACTTTGTCGTACAAAAGTATGATGAGTGTTCAACAATGTGTGATATGCGCTGTGTTCGGCCAAAATATAGGGGAAAAAATTGAGCGCGCAGAGTTTATTGAAATAAACAAATAGTTTCAAGTGAAGAGGTTAGGTAAACGAACGGTTACCGAGAAAAAAATTGGCACAACAAGGATTACCTAATTGCTTGGTCGCCCACCCTACAGTTAAGATTATGTAATAGGTACTTTTCTGAGACAAATGATCAGCTGATTCGCAGCAAGTTTGACGTTTTCGATTGACTTTCAATACTAAATTTGGCTAAGTATTAAATTAAGAAATCGTCGGTCATTGATTTCATCAACTGTCTCACAACAAGTGTTACTGTGACAGTATTAATGTGTTTTATTGAATTTGCAAGTGAACCTACTATAATAAAATTGAATTACTATTGAATCACTATCATTTCGTAATTCTATATCAGTGTTTTTACCATTTGACATAAAAAAATATTTGTGATAAATCATTTTTATTTTGAAATTTTTTCTCGGTAACTTTCAATTTGCGCCACCTGCTTACTTGAAATTTTTCGTTCAGTCGATAAGCTATGCGCGTTATATTTTTTTTAGACTACGTTTATTCGAACACAAGTATATTCTCATTATATCTATACTTGATTACCTTAACTAATCTGATACATCACTGAGGGTGCGAATGTCAACATCCAGACCATATAACTTACAGATAATTATAATGCTTATTAATAATAAAAACTTATTTAAATAACTTAAATAAAATTAATAACACAGAACTCCATCATTTTAATTGATTTCTTAAAAAAAATAATGCCTTTGATTTTTTTTTAAAAACCATCCAATTTCTTTGTAAATTAGCAGTAACAAAAGCCAGAGCCACATTTCTAAAATGAATATAATATGACACTGTATTTTTTTTAGCAAACTTAGTACAGACTTAAAGAATACTTAGCTTGGATTGTTAAAATTTATTACAGATTTATTATAACTTCAACTAAGGACAGCCATTCATTATTTCAATTAAGCATACTACTGTTGTACTAGCTTCCGAGTTAATTTTCTTTGGAACCATTGTTTGTTGTAAACTAAACGTTATAAACTAATTGCACATAGAGACAAACAACTTTTGAGAGTTACATAATGATTATAAAGCTTTTAATCCTCTACAGGATGAGATTTTAGTAGCCAGCCAAAAAAATTCTAGATGTTAGGCATTACCAATAGACATTACGTAAATAAAAATATAGGTCAAATATTCATGATCAATAATTATGTCCTAAAAATTTTTTATCGAAATTTGGCTACCTTCTACTTACATAGAGCGAAAAGGCGGGGCATGGGGCATATGGGCGGAGCGCGTGCACGTGCACTGGCGCCCTCGTGAACGGTGACTAGTATATTGGTAGTTTTGGGAAAGGTTTCCGTAGTCTTAACTGAATATTTTCCTATTGAACGCTAAAAAGAAACAAGACGGTCAACAGATTTTTATTGAAGGTCATTATATTCAAAGGTCATTCATTATATTAAAATTTGGCTGGTCATTAAAACATCATCCTGTACATCTCACGAGTTAAGATAAGTTAAGAATTATGTTGAAATATCTTCCTTTATTTTAAGAAAGGGGTACTCGGTTTGCGACACGGGATTTTTGATACATTAGAGATATCGAAATGTCAAAAGAGGTAAATTTTACGGCGACACCTAAATATACCGACCTATACTTAGTACAAGTAAGATTTAAAAACGTAATTATTTTTTTTTCACCGGCAATTTTCATATATCTCTTTTGTATTATGCAATATTTTTAGTTTATGCTTTATAAATAAATAAAGATAACACCATTAACAATAATAAGCTACAAAGTTGTCCGCCATATTACGAGAAATGTGATCCATAGAACACGGCGCGGCCTCACCGCCCCGCCCGTCCGCCTTTCCCGCCTAAGCTCGTCCTTACAATGGCCATACGTAACTTTTTCTTAGTGCGACTATTGCATAAATTAAAAAAAAATACATCATTTATAAATATGGTAAAACGATTCTAACCACATCAATGAAAACAACATGTACCGGTTCACGTTCATTTTTGAAGGCGACATCTGACCAAGATCGAATACGCCGCTATTTTACTACTCCTGACATTTTCATACCTTTATGCAAGCGGCTGACACACGGACAGAAAACGGTTAAACTCAACAGGTGTCGTTTCTTGCTACCTAGATATTTTTCCTTTCTAATTATAATCATTTACTACATTAATTATAAGGTAATACATCTTATATGCTACAATTTATAACATTCACATTAAACGATTTGCACTTACACGCTAACTTGAGTTTAAATTTGAATAACTTTTCAACTTTGAATTTCAAACTGTAGAAAACATTGGCAGTGTATTCATAATGCCTGTTGCTTATAATAAATTTCGCTAAATATTATTCAAGAACATTGGAATTTCATTATTAAAAGTAGAGTTACAAAATTGACAGGAGTGTTATGACAGAGTTACCATATTGTGCTAATACACTACATTTCTGGTTTATAAATTGCAATATGCAAAACATGGGCGAAACAACTGATGGATCTGTGGCAATCAATAAACATTCGGTGGATCCCCGCGCGCCCTCTTCTCAACACGTATTTTGGTTTTTTAAAGTTACAGACAGCTGAGACATCAAACTCAGAGATTAGACAGACCCAATGTCATCATCATTGTTTGTTTTAAACATTTTTTTTTTAGTTTTACATGAAACGTGATTTCAAAATCTTTGATTTTCTAGTTACTAATTTTCATGTGTGTCACACTAAATTGTATTTTACAATAAATATCTCAAAACATCAAGTGGCGTAGGTAATATTTTTACATTATCTTTGTGGTCACAGCGCAGTATATCTATGTACAACTCCATTAGTTGCAACTGAAATCTGAGATTACAGACTATAATGTACACCTACCCAAAACGGATCATTCAACTTCTGTCAATTTTGTTACCCTAATTTAAAACAATAAATAAATATTTTATTTCTAAAGCGAATGTTATTGGTCGAATTTAGATAATGATTTTAACTGTATTGGCTTTCGACAGATTTATGCTGAATTGCATTGATTTAATTGCTTTACCTGTGCTATATTATTAAATAATTTTCTCCTGCATTAGTGTATCAAATTACGCCATATTCGAATCTAACGCAAAACGAAAGTATATTAAAATGTAAAACAAAAAATATGTGAAATGTATTTTAATACTACTGAATTGAAATCTTGCGTCTACAAGCTAATAATAGATGTAATACAAAAATAATTTATTTAATAGAATGGAATATACACCTGTCAAACATATTATTCGCTTACTTTAACATCTCGCGCGTCTGCCGTCACGTGACCTCCACAAACACAGATACGGTTGCTGGCATGATATCGTACCAATGACTCACTAAAATTTTACACAAATTGCGGTTATTCAAAATTTACATATACATTATATGCGTGTGGTGATATAGCTTGAGACATTTTTTTTTATTTCAATATAGTACATAGATTTCGTTTATGGCGTTTTCTGTCCTCGCCGAAAAAAAATACGTAGTGTGGACCAGGGCTTAATTACAACATGTAACTCGCCGTCCGCGTGTTAAGCGCCTCTGTGAATAATCTCGTGTGTTCTAATACTACAAAATACTTATTGTTAGAATTCGAGATACACGTTTATACGATTAAGTGAAAATTTCAGCATAAATCTGACGGAGAACTAATAATTTGTCTAGAACTATATATCTTGTGTTAGACCATTACATAAAAAAAAAGAAAATAAATCACAAAATGTTATTTGGTGGAAGCACTTTCATTCGTTGAATTCTTAGTGTCATTATATTAAATTAAAATGAAAATAAGTTTTTAACAAAATTCCAGTCCTATCAATATATGTTTTGATGCAACAATATAACATTTTACTCTTTTAACAATTTTATATAGATACTAGATAAAAGCCATAACTATTTTATATTTCGTATATTTATTTCTACTTTTTATTATTTAGAATCGTCCGTCATGGCTGGGATCGATTAAAATGCATAAATTTAGAAATTCTATTTTATTTTATAGAAATAGCATATAGATTTTGGTAGAATTTTTAAAATTCTGATATGTTATTTTTCAAAAATCTACGAGTTGAAATTGTTCCATATTTTTATATTTTATTTACGCCATTGTGTAGAGTTAGCGAAATACTGCCAAGTTAAAAATAAAAAAAAAAAGTACAATTTTACAAAAGTAAATCAAAAATATATTAGTTTAGTTTTTCAGTAATTAATGCCACAGATAATTTATATTTTTTAGTGTTTATAGTCATATATTATAAAGACATACTTACTAGAAGTGTATTTACCTAAAGAACTGTGAAAAAACCTATGCATCATAAAAATAAAAATAAATTACAATATAATTTTCTTTATAGTAATATATTCGTACCAATTTTCGTTTGTTTCAACCGTTAGGAATCAAAGTCTTTATCTAAAACAAATAATATTTTGAGAAAAAATGCTAATAAGAAATCTGTTTATGAAATAATCAATTCCAGATTTTTTTTTTTTTTCATTTTTGTAACTTAATTTTTTTTAATAAATTACATTAATATCAAGATAAATATTAAAAAAACAATAGTGCAAATATTCAATTATAATTAAGTAGTATAATAACTTCGTTTCTAAACAAGTGTTTAAGCGACATTATTTGTCATATTAATATTTACCTACATTGCACATCGAACGTAAACTTTAGTTTCTTTTACTACCTATTACCTTGCTTAAAGCATTTAGGACTGGAGAAATCTTGTCTGATCGGACCCCTGTGCCAAAGAACAAGTTTCACTGAATTTTACAAAACTAGTTTGGCTGACAATTCTGTGTAGATTATATATCTCCAATCCTAAATACTATATTCAATCCTCCATCAAACAATCTGAACCCTTCTTTGAAATCAAAATGGCGCCAGTTCCGTTCCAAAACAAGATGGCGGCACAGTGTGATTTACTTAGTCGTAAGTTTCTGATTCCTGTTGAACGAGTTTGAAGCGTCGAGGGCTCTTCACGGCTATGGAGCCGTGGCCGTCGAGTGAAATCCTGCCTTTCATTTGAAGATACTTCTTGATGTAGCGGCACACGAGCGTCGTGGGACGTTGCTGCCACTCATCCAAAACTTCCTTCGGTGCCAGCACCTTTAATTAAGTTAAAGGTGTCAGGTGTACGTTGAAGATATGTATAATATTAATATAGTACCTACACGGAAATATATATTCATACTATTCCGATTATTTAATTTGTCGCAAAATAATATTCTAGACTGAGAAAAATGGCTAACTAAGACACATTAAAGGCTTTATCGAAATTATCCTGTGGTTACAACTATATATAGGCAAATTGTAACTGCCACAAAAATAGAACAGTTCCAATCAACCTTTATGGCGGATGTGAACATAGGCACAAGTCGCGTCGCAGTAACCAGTTTTAGGTGTAGCGGGGCGTAGTGGAGCGAGAGGCATATGACTGAACCTGCGCGAGCACGCTTAATGCATTGTATTCCGATCCGCATAAAGTTTGATTAGAACTATAATATAAATAAAAATGCAAAAACCCGACGGTGTAAAAAATAATTAACTGGAAAACGAAAAACAAGTTCTTTAATCCATAAAATGTGGATAAAATACATTACCATATAAATATGACTTGAATGTTATATAACATAAAAGTAAGAATTGAGTAGAAGGCCTTTTCTGCGTTTACCGTCTAACCACTCATAGGCACTCTAGCTAGCTGGTGTAAGATGGCAATAAGTTTCAGTCCACGTGATCCCCGCGCGCCGGTCGTCATCCTCGCGAAATTGTGTTTGACATTTTCGATACTGTGAAAGTACATTTCTGAATCTATTAAAACCAAACGCTGTTGTCAAATTTATTTACTCTATGCTGTATAAGGCATTGCAGACTGGGACAGACAAATTAAAAAATATGTTTGGTGGTAGCTTTAAGTGAAAATATATATTAATTTATACAACAAATGTGTTTTGTAACTTTTCATTACACCTGCTTGTAATACCTTATATAACCTTCAAGCCATATTTATATGATAGTGTACTTTATTCACAGTTTATAGATTATAGAACTTGATTTTCTTTTTCAGTTAATAATTTTTTACGCAGTCAGGTTTTTTATTTTTCATATTACTGTTTTTCTTTTTTTTTAAACAATAAAACTAAAGTTACCTCGTCTTAGGGCTCCACAAGCCTGATTCTTTCAAAGATATGTGACCCAATATACACAATTAACTGTCCAATGTGGCGTTTAGTACATATTGTAGTTTGTTTTAAAATGGTAGCATAAAAGTTGTATAATGTATATACAAGGTGAAATTTTAACAACCATCCAAATTTTATTATTATGATGCCTTTAGTATCGTTCCATAGAAAAATATTGAGATATTACTACACAAACCTTTCCCGAAAAAACCAGTATGTGTAGTCACCATTAACGGCCGCCGTACGCTAGTTTAGCGGTTGCGTCATCTCGGCCTTAAGGTCTCGGGCGCGTCGTCACAAATAAATATTTCATCAGATTAAATCATTATTTAAGTAATAAGGTCTATTGGTGATACTTAACGTCGAGAAAAATTGTGGTTGGTTGTTAAAATGTCTTCCTGTATATTTGGAATGGGCTATACGCCATCTTTCATTTGATACACATATTGTTCAACATGTGAGGTGTCGTTAAATTCGTTTTAATTGTGGAAGTGACGTAGTGTATATCATATTTAAGTCTGCAAACTACAATGAGAGGTATCGTTTTTTTTTTCATTCCGGATGTACAAAACCCTGAAAAGCAAACTAACTTTCACGTACAGCAATAAATCATACCTGATCACTCTTCAATCTATCCAACAGCGTAACACATACGACCGCCGCTTTAATGCCAGCATGATGAGTCAAAGCAGCGAACGCCAAGGATTCCATCTCTATATTGATGACTCCCGCCTTATGGATACCCTCCAAATAGTCCATCTTGTCAGCCTCCGTGAACTCGCAGAAAGCGCCGTCAAGTCGAGCCTGGCCTGGAAATACCATATTTATATTCAATATGGACGAAATAACAATACGTCATTAGAGCTGCTAAGACGACCGCTTGATCTAGTTAGTGGGTAGCGACCCTGCCTACGAAGCTTGAGGTCCCGAGTTCGAAACTCAGGTCGGGTCAGTATTTATATGATGAATATTGATACTGGTACCGGGTCTTGGTTGTTATATGTATGTGATGTCTTCGCTTGGTACCCAAAACACAAGCTAATGCTTAGTTTGGGGCCTAAACGTTGTTGTAATGTGTACGTTATTATTATTATTATAAAACTATTATTACTATTTTTTTTCAAATTTATTGTTATTATAGAGCGTTTGAAGCGCTATAAAGGATTTGAATTGCATACAGAATCAAAAATTAAGAATTCAGCTTACAAATATAATCCAGTAATTTAGGAACATCACTAAGTAGAGGCCGCATAAAGGTGAATTTCATCATCGAATGAAAGATACAACCGACGCTTAATAATAATAATAATAATAAGGCATTTATTTGCTAGAAAAACACATTAAATTAAAAAAATATGTACACAAAACAAAAAAGTAATTGATACACTGCAGTTTATGTACAAAAAGGCTGGAGCTCTGAATTTTGCCAAGACACAAAGTCTTGGCAAAATCTGAGTGTGGGAGCTGTTTTTTAGCAACAGCCTTATTCTACTAAGGGCTGGGACACCACTTACGATGGTGCGAGTAGTGGCGCACCAAGTAATGTAATTAGAACTGAAGGGCCACCCCGCTGCGTCGCCGCCGAGCGCGGTGACGACGCCTGGCATGCTTCATACGGTTTCTATACAATTTACTTTTGTTGCGCATCGCGCTGAACGCGTGTTCATTTTCTACTGCTTACGGCAAAGTCTTCGCTCGGCCGAATGGCAGCGAGTCGCAAGTGAAATTTGAATTTCGGAATCCCTACAGAAATGAACAAATTTGAATACTTGCACGGTTCACAATTAATGCGACGCATTAGAGGTGCTTTATTTTTAACTTAATCAGCACTACGTGGCGGGTGAAATGTCATTAGCTTCGTCTAATTCCCATCACTTAAAAGTGACAATTCTGTACCGTGTCATGTGGTCTGTGTTTCTTAATAACTTAGGTTTTTCCGCGGCACCGCTGGCGTGGATATACAGAATGTTCCCATAAATATATTCTGCCATACTTGTTTACGTTGACGCTGCATCCTTGTAATAATATATGTATGGCTCATGACTTGCCCGTATTACCAGAATTGTTCTTTAGCTGGTCCACGGAGGATTTGCCAGTGGACCTTGGTCGGTTGTCATCGAGACATGTTTATTAGCCCGTGGTACTACTAAGCCTTGAGTTAGTTGAAAATTGTAACGTGAGACTGACCCTATTGCCGTGTGACATACTATATATGTTATTTTATATTATGATGAACCTAACCTAACCTAATTAGATGATGACCACAGACAATTAAGAAACTTTTTCTTTGTACAACCAGTTGTACATAGTAGGTTCACAAATCCCCCGTGGTGCAAGTGATAGTAAAATCCTGGTAGTATACAACGGGCAAGTCATGCTATGCCCGCTGCCCGATCAATTTACTAATAGTTAACTATAAAGTAGATACCCAGTTATACCTTCGTAGAAATCATAGGTGCACATAGTCTTGCCGGTGACGGTGTCGTATGGGTCTTCGGGGTCAGCAAGCGCCTTTAACTCTCGTACCAGCCGCCGCTCGAGCTTTGCCGGCCTTTGTATTGATTTGCCGAGTACGGTCTGAAATCAGAATCAGAAAACTACATATGTATAGATTCATTCATTTTGTTATTCATCCAAATCCGCAGAATCTCGCATCTTCAGTTTAAGTGGGAATGCCGTCGTAAAGACAACATGCAAATCTAGATAACGTGTGTTTTAGGAAAATAATCTTGAACGAGCTCGAAAAACCTTATTGCGGGTCGGGAATAGCTGTTCAACAAACAGAGTGAGACATAACGAGCTTTGTTCCAGCAAGGGAAGTAGACATTCAAAAGTAATTATTCAACGAGCCATTGACTTAGTCGCACCTTGTTATGCTCGATCCGTAATTTTTGATTTAGTATGAATTACATCTTAATTGCACTGTAATGAATTTTGCGCATTTTATTTTCGATTAGGTTATTCGACTATAAACAACTATACTCGAGGGAGATGCAGTATCGAACTCACTTAGTTTCGTTTGGAGTTGGTTAATTTTACCATTATCTTATAAGAATTCATATAACAGTGATTATTTCGGCAGTGAATAAGTCTTTCACTACGCGACATGTAATTAAACAAGCTATTTCTCATATACTTGGTAACTTTTTAACATCGATGCTTGTTAACCATCATCTAAAAAATATTATGTTCTTCAGTACAAATTACCGAAGGTAAAATTACCGAATTATCGGTACGTGTTTTTCTTCTAGTATCCCTTCGTACTAAAATGCTGCGATATGGCACTACAGAGTTAACGTGGAAGCGCACAGACGACTGACGATTGTGTCGGTGGTCGACCGCCTGGGTATACCCCTCCCACTACACTCGCAATCGCTTCTTTCTCGTGCGTACTATTTTATGTTTCACGTGGTAAGCACGCAGTTTTAATAATTCTTTTAGAAAAAATTTTATTGTGCAAATTTGACTTACCCATTTTTTTTTTTCAAAAATAGTCTTTCTATAGTACTAAAAACTCAAAAAAAATTGAATAGTTAAATAATCTGTGAATTAGTCTTAGATAGATAATAGACATGTGTTCAGTAGTGCTTTGCTCCGGTTCACAGATTACCGGAGAAAAACCGGTGAACGTTGAAACCGGTACATAATTCACCGGTTTTTATTCCAAATAACCGAGTAATACTGCAATTAGGTAAGATAATTTTTTATAAAATATAATTTTTATGTTTTCTATCGAAAATATAGGTCGAAATAAAAACTTATTTCATTGTATTAGGTAATTTTTAAAAATATGGTTTTTTTAGTTTTCATAATGGTGATTGATATGAACGGATATGACGACATATTGATAATTGATATTAATTGAACATGACATTGGCTTAATAATGCAGGCTTAACTACAACTATTCCAGTGCGGTTGTTCAGTTGTCAACAGCCCCATGAGTAGCAACCGTCCGTTTTCGTGCCTCGGCGTTTTGGCCCGGAATAACAAGCGTCCCTATTTAGGACGATTCCTAATACATTTTAAGGGTGCTTGCGCTTCAAGCATTTTGAAATGGCAATGTCATTGTAGATGTTACAGAATGGTTTTAATAGAAGGTATGATAAAATACTAGCCATATTAAAGAAAAAAAAATTGAACAGTTATTTCAGGAGGACCGTCGACTTTCTTTTTAATTGCTTTTTTTTCTTGTAAAAAAATTGTGTGAATACTTTCTATTGCTTTCTGTTTTATGTTTTTAAATGTAAAAACATAGCTAATACTACAAACATAACACAATTCTGACAGTAAAATTGTATATAGTTTTTTAAGAGCGGCGTATTTGTTTCTGGGCCAAACGATTTGAAATATAGATAACTTTTTAGTAAATTTAATCTTGTTTTCAGCAATATATAATACTCAATAACGTTTCATACATTAAAATGCAGAAAATAGGTTAAGAAGCACGCGCGGGCCCCTTTTGGGCCCCACACGAAAATCGCTTGCTATTCCGCGGGCGGTTCGCTGTTTCGCCTTGCTACTTTCGGGGTTAAAAGAGCTTTTTAAGTAAAAAAAAATCAGAACATAAATATTTATTTTCCTAACACGCCTTTTCCAGTAGACCTTTTAGCAGTAATTGTACGGAGCAAGGCAAGGTGCCCCATAACGAGTTAATATTGATTTTCCACCGGCAATTACCTACCTATTGGCAGCGCAAGTACAGGACATTGAAAACCAAGGATTATGTATTTTATTATGAGACGTAATTAATTTAACCTACATTCTATGTTTCCCCTGTGCATGTATATTCCGGCATTGATATACGTGTTTAAACAAAATGTATAAAAAATAAAATGATCACAGACTTGACTGCTCATATCTGAATGAAAAATACGAGCTGATCCGTGTGGTAAGTGAATTTTCAATTGTTTCGAACCAAACTTAAGCAGGGCAAAATTTATTTTAAGTACGAATAAAATTACAAAATCATATATGCAAAGTTTCTAGTAAAATTATTGTTACGGGCGTAGGGATTTCATATACAAAAACATCATCATCATCATCATCATCAGCCCATTTTTACCCCACTGCAGGGGCTTAGGCCTCCCCCAGGGTGAGGAGGGGGACTTGGAGCTTAAGTCCACCACGCTGCTCCACTGCGGGTTGGGAACTGTAACGACCGCCATCTATTGACAGCGTCCGGGACCGACTGCTTAACGTGCCCTCCGAAGCACGGTGTCAGTGATATTGTGTACTTAAGTCAGAAAAACTCATTGGTACACGCCCGGATTCGAACCATGGCCCTATGGGGCCTTATAAATTTGAGACAGATTCGTTGCGCTCGGGGGGGCTATCACGGCATGTACAAATACATATACAAAAACGAAATCTGTTTATTGAACACGCGTGAATTGAATTTTCCAGCTCTTTTTGTATTCGCTTTCGACCTCTTTATACCACTTCATAACACTCTAACAGCGAGTTGCACCAAAAGAGATTACGTAAACGTATATTGCATTAAGTAAAAACTGACAGCTATACTTTGATTGGAACTGTGATGACTTCAATGTCTGGTACAATAAAGCGCAGCCATTGAGGTCATCGTGGTTCTGATAGTGTATCTGTCAATTTTTACTTAATGTGATATACTTTGATATAATCTTTTTTGGAGCAACTCGCTGTAAGTAAGCTATTAGGGTAGTTAACAATTTTTTCAAATTACTTTATATGAAAGAGTCTTCTAATTATATCACGACACTGAAAGAATTTTAAAAATAAATCATTATTAACAAAGTTATGAATGTTTAAAATGTCCTGTTAGACAGAGAGGGCAATACTACACGGCGTACCTATGTGTGACGTCAGGTCAATTAAAATAATGTTAAATATCGTTTTGCAAGAAAGAGAGAGAGAGATAAAATTTTAAAAGCTTATAATTTCCATATTCTTCAACCGAATATGATTTTTTTTATAAATTTTGCTATCCTATAATATTTTTTTAAAATTTTATTGTTAAATATAATATATTTAGTAGTAGTCAAGCACCGTACCCGTATTGTTTATTTAGAGCGCAACCTTTACAATATATACGAAACTAAAGTTTTCTTCTCGTGAATTCTTTTTATCCTTTATTTGCAGTTGCTAGAACGAACTGAAAAATAAAATGATAACGTGACTGGTTAATAGGTACCTTCAAAATTGAAAATGACCCTTTTTAATACGATCTCTCTATCTCTCTCTTCGACATATAAGTAAGCAAGTCAGCAATTAGTTTACATATATATCGATTTCTGTGATAGAACATTATTCTGATATGTCGTTTCAGTGAACTGGAAAATAACTACGTACTTATCTAGTATTTCCTGTGCGCTCTGTTTATATTCAAGCAAATGTATCAATAATTTTACAGATGATAATTGGTAAAGTATAGTTTTCCCATCATCAAAAAAACCAGTTGAGTGAATTTCTGAACACAAAGGATATAGAGTTTTGTAGTTATTTCACAAAAAAAAAAAAATTTCATGAACTTTTTAAATGACTTTAATCACTATTAGTGACAATGTCAGCCCGATGGATTTCGCTAACCTAATAAGACGGACTCTGTATAAATATTATCTAAATAGTGTATTAATAGGCTATATAAATAGTGGTGGGAGGTCATTGTGCGAATTTCGTAAGCATAACGTCTGGTGTCCCCCAGGGATCTATTTTGGGACCTCTTTTGTATTTATGCTATTTATATGATGTGGGTCATTGTTTTCATCATGCAAAGTTCCTCATGTACGCTGATGATACCAAAATTTTTATGAAAGTGAATAATTCCTTGGATTGTGCTATGCTTCAAGCCGACTTAGACCGACTAAGTAAATATTATGAGAAAAATCGTATAGGAGTTAACGTTAGTAAGTGTCATTATGTTTCATTCACGCGGAAAAGGTACCCTATTAAATATAATTATCAAATAAGTAACAATATTATAAATAAAAAAGAACTGGTGCGGGATTTAGGTGTATTGCTGGATGAGAAGATGACATACTCTGAACACATTGAATCTATTATAAATAAGTCTTGCAAGAGTCTTGGTTTCATTATGCGCGTAAGTAGACCTTTTTCTAACATAGCATGTTTGAAAACTCTTTATTATTCATACGTAAGAAGTATTCTTGATTACTGTAGCATTATTTGGAACCCGAGTTATATAAAATATATCAATAAATTAGAAGAAATTCAGCAAAAGTTTGTAAAATATTTAAATTACAAAATACAGAAAAATGATCTAAATTATGAAGATTCATGCAGGCACCATCATTTGACAAACCTAAAAGACCGACGGACTTTAACGGACATGATGTTTCTACATGGAGTATGTAATGGATACATTGATTGTTCGGACTTGAGTGTAAAATTTTTACGTTTTTCGGCTCCCAAAATTCGTACCAGACATACAAAGCTATTCGCTGTACCTCGCTCATCTACTAACTATGCGCAGCACTCGATAACGATTCGGCTACAAAGTACCTTTAACAATAAGTTTAATTCTATTGATATTTTTCACTGTGGCAAAGAAACTTATAAAAAGCATGTATTGAAGGTCTTAAGTGAGTTCAATTAATATTGGTTGCACACACAAGCACACACACACACACACACACACACACACACACACACACAAACAAACACACGCTCACACGCACGCACAAACGCATTTTGGTAATATTTTTTATAATTTTTGAATTTCTACTTGCTGATTGGCTGTCTTAAAAATTTTAATTTTCTATAAAATGTAAATCCATTATTGGCCTTAAGTTTCGTATTATAATAATAATAAAAATTATGTTAGTTTTAAGGGCTGTGGATTTTGTATTAAAGAAATAAATAAATAAATAAATAAATCTGACCAATTGGCTGAGTGGTTAGAAACTAAGTGAAGCGAAGGGTCGCGGGTTCGATCCCTGCCTGAGACAAATATTTATGCGCATGTAGATGTTTATTTGTCTACGTACCTACGTATGCATATTCTTTATAAAATATCTATGTATGCATATTTTATAAAGAATATTTAAGTATTTATATCAGTTGACTAGTACGCATAATACAAGCTTTGCTTAGTTTGAGACTAGATGGCGCTACGTAGGATGTCCCAAGTATTATAGATTATAAATCTTTATTATAACACGAAGATTAAATAAAAACTCCAAAAAAACTTTGAGTTTAAAGGATTATTGGAACATACCACTTCCAAAGCGTTCCTCAAAGCTCCATCAACAGCTTCCTCGGAAATAATGACAGTGCCACCTTCGTAACCAACTCCGCCGCAAGTGCCGATCCGGAAGAACACCGGATCTCGAACCTGGACCATTAAGACATATTAAAATAAATTGTCGCAATCTGATTGAGTGATTTCATTTAACCCTCATAGTGACTCATCATCTTTTGGCCTAAGTTCGGTAATAGAAAATATCAAACCTTTTGTTTTTCTGTTATCAAACTCCCTGAGCTACTAGAATATAATAACATTTTCCACCGTCTATTCATGGTTAGACAAACTAGAGGCTACTAGTCTGTGTAAAAGGGCACAGAAGAGGTATGAAAATGGCAAGAGAAGAGGAAAATGAAACGGTACTCGGTCATACTATGATGAATTTATGTACAAATCGTTTGGGTTTGATTCCGATAGGTGTCTGACTTAGGATATTTAAGTTTAAGTTATTTTGTAAGTTTGACATGTACACCACTGTAAATTAATGAATATATGAATACTAAAGTGTTGACCAAATAAATTTTAACACAAGTCATTTGATAAAAGGTCATATTTTGTGACCTTATTACAAACATAAAACATATCAGATGGGTTTTCACCGGTGAGTCGCGTTAGATATTAAGTGAAATAGCAACCCATACTAGTTAATTTATCTTTTAAGGTTGATAATACATTGCTACGAAGACATTATTGATGACAACAGCTTCAACTGACCCACACTTATGTTACCAAGTTCGAGCTGACCACCTATAGAAAACAGAAACTTGATATATTTAGTATTGGATGTTTTAATGTTTCAATTACCTTTGCGTGATACATAAGTTTGATTATCTCGTGAAGTAAAATTCCAACGGAAGGAATTCCCATGCCATGCTGTAAAAGAAAAGAAAAAAAAATTACATTTTTGTTGTTATAGAGGGTTTGATCAAACTATAGTAGTTAAAAGCAAATTAAAAGTATGAAGTCATATTACAAAATTGTTGATAATGTTTTTTATTAGAATTTTACGCCACGATTCAACAGAGTTGTTGTACAAAAGTTGGGACATGGCTCGCATAGTTTATATTTTTTGACAGCAGGGAAAATCGTTTCCCAGGGACGAAAAGTACTACTTTCATCCCTCTGAACAGATAACTTCAAGCGTACTTTCCGAGTGTGAGTAAGAGTATTTATAATAACAATTTCAAATAAATTTATTTTGAATCTACGTTGAAATATCTGTGTAATGACCCGAAAATATAAACTTATTGTAAGCTTTCAATAAGATATTTACGCCTGAAGTTGCTTGAAATACACATAATATCGACAAGTTTCTGAGACCAATAACTTAAAGATAAAATTTATTTCTGTAACAATTTCGAGCCATTACACGTATTATGAACAAGATAATTCCATTATTACTCAGTAACAAATAGCTACTGAATAATTATGGAATTTAATTATTATTAAAATAAAAACTAATTAAAAACTAAAATTAACCACTTATAAAAATATACATTATAATCTACAAATATAAAGTTTATACAATCTAAAAAGCTAAAAATAACCAGTCCCTGGCAAACCCGATGCAAAGGTTCCCATAACGTTCGCGGCATTATCACGTTGGATTGCTATGGCGAGCCTCTGGATCAGAAACGACCCCGAGCGGGGGGTCACACCCCCTCTCCTTAAATCGGCAACCGAGGCTCTTAATTAAATTTCTGGCCTCCAGTAAAAGGAACGAAGATATAGGATTTTGCCAAGATTGAGTATTTATTGTGTTTCAGACGGGCCGCGGACTCAGCGGCCGCTCCAGCCACACGCATTGTTGAGTTGAGCTGGTAGGGAGCGAAAGTGCTGATGCAAGTTGCGTCCCATAATAAGCACCTCCCTTTTTCCCAAAGAACCAGGGTCAAGCCATCAGGCCTCTTTCCGTCCGTGCGACTAAGACCCCGTGGTTCGTTAACACAGGGCACATTGGCTGAAATGAAGGCGCGACGAATGATATCATTAAGTGCGTGGTGACGTAGAAACCTGCCCGAGCATTTATTACAGCTCAAGGCGTGGTGACCGTTGGCTTCCACCATGGCACCACATGAGCACTGGTGAGGTTCACACACGTTACAACCCAATCGCAGTGCCACTGCCACACGAAGGGACTCATCACCGAGGAGAGTAACCACGTGCGGAGACGGCAGAGCATGCAATCACGCCCCAGATTCCAGCCGAGGCACCGCTCTTAGTCTGGCTAAATTTACACCAGAAGCCTCACCTAGGAGACGCTCATATGAGCGTTTCGCGCTCGCCTCGTCCCACAGATGTTGGCATTCTGGGGCATTCGGCAGTTCTGAGGATGGCTGAATATCTGACCAAGCTTTAATTGCCTCGGACATGAAGGGAATGTAAACTTTGCCACCGTTATAATGAAGTATGTTAGTTACAAGTTCCATAACCCCGTGTGTCGAAGCTAGGAAAGCCGATAAACTCAAGTCCAGCATTCTCTGAACTCCCAAGCCCCCGTGGCGAATGGGTAACGTTGCTTGGCACAACTGGTTTTCGGATAGATCCACATTTAGGATGCTCTGAAACAGTGTCTTTTAGAACCTCATCAAAATAAGACACATCCTGAGGAAACAACTAAGTAGGTGATGTTTTAAGAAGGTATGTAACTTTTGGAATCGCAAAACATACACGCAATAGTGTGAGGGCAACATGGGCAGAAAGGTCCAGTAGGCGCTTTTCGGTCGAAAGTAATAGCTGTTCCAACGGGATGGCCTCGGGGAATATGAGCGAACCGAGGAGACTGAAAGAGCATTTATCCTTGTTGAACTGGACCTAGGATTAAATCCTGAAAGTTTGTCAGACAGGATTTCCACGAAGAACTACTGAGGTAGATTATTGAGTTAGGTTGACTAGTAAGCTCTTAAGGGTCTTTGATACAAAATTCGTGGGTTCGATTACGGTCATAGGTGTTTAATTTATAAAAAATGTATTTCCAAAAGCTAATTTTGTCACTTTGAAAACAGTAATGTCGGGGTATGCAGAGCAACGCAAAGTCATTGATAATTTTTTTCAATGATCAACCAACAACACCGGATCGTTAGTTCGTAACCTTGTTGATTAGGAAATAAAATGAAAATAAACCAATAATAAAGATAACGAAGCTCCCCGCCGCTTCTCCACTAAAGACACGGTAAGACGTTTACTGTACGAAACGAAGCATTCCATCCAGAGGGGGTGTGAGACGCGTTTGCGCGGGGAAGCGTCTACACAATTTCATACTTACACATGAAAAGTTACACCACTCAATGTTGATTTTGGACGTGTTTTTAAAACCTTTCACTGCATAATTCAACGTTTCATGATGAAATAATTGCTAACAGCATTAATAATAATAATAATAACACACACAATCACAACAACGTCTAGGTCCCAAACTAAGCATTAGCTTGTATTTTGGGTACCAAGCGAAGACACCACATACATATAACAACCAAGACCCGGTGCCAGTATTAATATTCATTATATAAATACTGACCCGACCTGGGATTCGAACCCGGGACCTCCAGCTTCGCAGGCAGCGTCGCTGCCTACTAGGCTAAGCGGTCGTCAAACGCATTCGCCGACTAACGATCCGTGGTGGCATACACTGCTAGCGGGTTGTATGCGCGATCATCCTGTCGACAGCGTGCTGTCGTTCTAGTGGGGAACGGGGCCGGCGCGTTTCGCTACTTCTATTGGATCAATAGTACGTGAAAAACAAATAAAAATCAGCAGATGCAATAAACTTGTAGAAAATGGGGAATATTGAAAATTCAGACGAGGTATTCAGAACTTGTATTGCTAACGCAGAAAGTGAATCAAACGATAAGGATTTATTTTAAATAGTGAAAAAATTTGAAAACAGTGCTTAGTCTGTACTCGAGTTTTGATTTCCGAATTGCAACATCATCAGATGGTGATATTTCCTGTATAATTTATGGTCGAGTGCTAGGTACATCAATACGCGACAAATATACTTGAAATCGTTTCCCATATATCATCATTCCATATCAATGGGTTTGTTGATTGATTTATTAGCTCACAACACTATGATAAATATAACTTCACCACTTGTTCTAATTGACTTCAATTGACTCGAATGCGTATTGTTTGTTCATACAAATACTAGCGACTGTAGTTATTGCCGCCTACGTGAAACACAGTTTTAGGGAGGCGGAGCCTTTGTAATTTCGTCACTTCCGTCTGTCCGTGCGTCTGTATGTCATGCTTTCGCACTTTCTACAATTATAAACATAGGTGAAAAAAAACTAACTCGTACTGGAACAGCGTAGTAGATTAAGCTCTAAGTACTCTCATCCTAAGCGGAGACCTAAGTCCCTACATATGGGCATAATGTGCTGCTATGAAGGTGGTGGTGATGGAAAGAAAAACATACGCTTTTGGGTTTTTTCATTTAGGGTTATTTAAAAACTGAAGTGTACAATAACAGACACAACGCATTAGAAGAACTGAAAAGTATTCTCTAGAATCATGAACAGTATTCATGACCTGTCGTTGCCAACTTTGAACATTTATTGTAATAGGTATTATTATGCAATCATCTTTAGCGACTGAACTGCAAAAAGTATTCTTTGAAATTTTTCTAATTAACGTATTAGCTGAAATAAAATTCTACGTATAAACAAACTATGCAGATTTTTTTCAAAATGTAGACAACTTCCCGTGTACGGATTTTTTTTTGGTCCAGTAAAATAAGTCATTCCCGATAAAAAAAGTCGATTAGTATAAATTTTTTTCCTCGAATTTCACGACTTATGTCGTAAAGATCGTACTTGACCCAATAATTAAATATTCAAATTTCATTTTTATTCAAAAGAGCTAGAATTTATAAATACACTTTTCTCTTATCTCTTACCGTTTATTACACGTAGGTATATTCCCATATCCGATTTTAGAAAAAAACACTCTTTATATGAATAAAGATGTTATCACAAAAGCTTTTTTGAATAAGAGAATTTACAAGCGGCTGTAACGTATATCAAAGCAAAAAATACGTAAGGAGCTTAAAGCTGTGTTACTATTCTTACAGTTCAACACATACCCTGTCTTCGTATTTCGTTTTTATGGTTACGTACATCCGAGATGAAAAAAAAAACAATGCCTATAGGATCACTCTGATGTCTGTCTATCTTTCAAAGCTTATTTTTTTCCGTATCCACCGGACGAAAAAGATGACATTTGGTACATAACTAACTATACAGAGTCAGGTGACGCAATCACGAAATATTGTGCAAACAAATAAACTCTTATTTCGAAGGTTCTTTTTGGGGGGAAAATTAGAAAATAATAAAAATCTGAAGTGCATTACGTGGCATATCAAATGAAAGTGCTCGTCACCGTTCCCCCTTACTTAGGCAGATTTTTGTCAATACCAAATATAACGTTACTTATGTTTTACAGGAAAATCTAAGCGACAAACGAATTATGATTGTGAAGGGCAAATTAGAAAATTAAAAAAGCTCTTCTCAAGCACAACATGTGACATATCAAGTCAAAATATAATATATGTTATGAGAAATGCAATTTTTTTTTTAAATTATTTTAAAATGCATAATTTAATAAATATTGAAGGAAATACACGAAAATCGATCATCGTCACCCTTAACTCTGAAAGTATAGAGCCTCTTGAGCCCTATATTCCGAATTTTTTCAAATTGTATAGAAATAATACGGAACATAGGGGTTCTCTCATAATTTACAGGAAAACTTAAATGAAAATCGTTAGTCGTTTTGCTTAATTTCACTGAGAACTAATAAGATTTATTGATTTATTGGATGCTTTGGCAGGGACTTGGGTTCAACTTCTAACCTAAATGGGTATGAGTAACCTTGTATGAACCAGAAGCGTCGTTTCTTTTTAGCTACTTATTTGCAGTACTACTTATTATTAACATATCTATAAAATAAGTTTTGCTGTAAATATTATCGGAGCGTAGCTATAGCCCTTCAATAATGTTATAAGACAATGAACGACGCCACTGCTCCATACAAAATTACTCAGACTTTGTATGGGAGTGTCTGTCTAAAGCTCCAAGCATTCTCATCCCGATGGCAGCCTTAAGCCCCTGCCGGGAGCATAATGGGCTGATATAGTATGTCTGCCTGTTCGTTAATATTATTAAATAATTCAAACAATTGTTTTGGGTGTTTGTTAATTGGGCAGGTTAGACTTGATTCGATAACGACCTACATAAGCTCGCTCACTTATATTAGGCACGCACACCCGCGATACAAGGCCCGCAATGCCAGGCCAGTGACGCGGCATTGCGGCGATTCTGGATTCATCCAATAATTCCAACAAAAGATCGATACGTCATTTTCAGCACTAGGTTTCATATTTTAAAAAGTGACGAATTGAAGTTTTTCAATTCGTCACTTTTTAAATTTCGAGACTTTTGTCCCAGAGGACAGGCCTCTCATGAACTAACGAAATTAACAAATCTATTTCTACGTTACTCATATTTTGTCATTTAAATCACAACAAACGTCCTACCAATCTAATTGACTGCGGCCGAATACGAGCGGGAGCCGCGCGGGCGGCGGTTGCTCCCGCCGCCGCCCCCGCGGCCCCCGTTTGCGGGCGCAAAGCGAGGTTTGCGGCGACCGCCAGCGCCCGCGCGAATTGGCGGTTGAAAGTCGCGTCGTGAGTTTTGAAACTGCGATTTCATACAGTAGCACGTATCTGTACGGCTTGCGGGCCCGCGCCCGCCGCGGGCGCGGGAAAAAACCTCGCCGTGAGTTCTCTACCTTACCTATCTTCTGATTCTGTGGGTTGATTTTGATGAAATAAATAATAAAAGTTACTCAGAGTAAAGCTTTATTTTTTCCAGTTATTAGATTTTGAATCCAATGAGTGGCTTTTACGTGATATGCGTACAAAGAAACCAACAAACCGACAAACGAACATTTAAAAACTGTTTTTTTGTGTCCCATCACTTATGTTTCGCGTCACTCAGCCATTTTCTAGCAAAAATCGTTAGTTACATTATAATCGTTAAGAAACGGAAATTTTATAAAATATATAGATGATGGAACTACCTTTTTATTGTTAATCTAATGAAACGGAAATATTATTAATGTATCAATGGGCAAAACTACAAATATATAACAATAATAATAATAATACTTAGGACATCCCACACAGTGCCATCTAGTACCAAACAAAGCAAAGCTTGTATTATGGGCAAACAATAACTGGTATTTCATAACTATGTTATAAAAATATGTATAAGCGCAGACGGTATTGATCTAATAGTTAACCTCATTGCCTTTCGTATAATTAGCACATATTTAAACAGAGACGTCAAGGAAATAAATAAACACTTTTAAATTACTGTTCAAACGTTTGTTAGCCTATGTCAAGAAAACTTGAATATGGTTTTCCTTTGTCTTTGAAACTTTCTACTGACTATAAATGTTTAAATAAATACAGGGTAGTTTTTTTATCATTGCGAATAATTTTTTGTATGATTAAGTAACTTGCGAACACATTTCCTTAAAATAATCGAATTTTTATTTTTTATTATACACCATAAGATAATTACGGGGGATGGGCGCGCAGGGGTACGGCGGCACTCGGGAGTGTGAGTAGAGTGATACAATTCGCGGCATTTTTAGGGATATATTTAATCAATTTTATTTATTTTTATTTTTGAATAAATAGATAAATAAGCGAAATTATATTTTTATTTTCACTGAAGAACGAAATAAATTTTTATGCGCAGTGATAAATAAAATTCCTAATTAATTAAAACTAATTTAAATTTGTTAAAAGACTTTTTTATGGTGGCTAGTCGCTTCGTTCCGCTCCGTTTCTCACGTTGACATACTTAGACTACTTTAGGAGTGGTGGATCATGAACCTATGTTGGCCGAATTTCAAATTGATCTAAAGGCTTCTTGGTGACTTGCCAATCCATTTCGGTGCATCTTGGCATTCGCCTGACCAAGCTTTGCTTAATTCGGGACTAGGTGGCGCTGTGTGGGATGTCCCAGGTATTATTATTACTTATTCGGAGTTCAAACGTGAGTCTGATTGTATTTATAAAGAAATATTCGGGCAAATATTGATTTCCTAAATTTTTATAAGTTTGAATACAAAACGAATTCGGGGATAGTTACCCATTACTCAGAACTGGATAATTATCGTTGTTAGCCAAATATTTTACGAAATTAGATTTGTAATCAGGATATCCATAAATTCCTTAAATTTGATGAAGAGACGAAGCATAAAATACACTTCGTGACGATAGAAAGCCTTTATAATTTCCGTTTCCTCCCTTTCGGATTAAGTTAGCGGGAGCCGCATTTCATCAAGCTATAATAATAATAATAGCTGATACATCCCACACAGCGCCATCTAGTACTAAAGGAAGCAAGTATCATGTTTGTATTATGGGGTACGAGACAACTGGTATAATATAATTAAATATTCATTTTATATTAAATACATTCCTTTTTTTTACACCCAGACAAGGAACAAATTGACATGTTGACACAATATTTGTCTCGGGCGGGATTCAAAACCGCAACAGTTGGCTCCGCAGTTAGGGTTTCTAACCACTAGGCCAATCAATCTGTCACTATAGATGAAACTTTGGTAAGGCTGTCATATCAAGTGATTTTTTCATCACCTTCCAAATTTTAATATTATATTTGGTGAAAATAATGGAACGTGTTCTTTTAGTTTCACTCAGTACCTATTATAATATTGAGATATAGCGCTACACTTCTATCGAACTATCGTGGCGATATATGAGCGACGGCCAATCGCGTCGGTCTGCGGCCGTCCGCGAGATACCCCTCCCCGCTACGTAATTAGGTTTTATCGATAATTCTATCGGAAAAAATATTCTAACGTCTCGGGTCTCAACACGGGCTTGCCTAAAGAGACCTACACAATGCGCGTTGTTCAGCTCACTACGGTTTACAAGAAAATTTGTAATAAATAAATAAATAAATAAAAATCATGTAAATTTTTTTTTTAATTTGGCGAGCGATGGAAAAATTGTTCTGTATAGTTAGGTTTTGTTACTTAGACGGTGTCATTATACACGTATACGGAGTGTTCGGCTGAACGTAGTCCAAACTTATAAAGCATGTTACCGAATCACCGAACTAAACAAAAAGATTGAAGCGAGCAGATGGCGCAAACTAACGATTACAGAGAAAAACATGATTGATGTTTCAATTTTAACACTTTTTTTAGTTTTTGTTTATTTCGGTAGGTAAGCTCTACACGCTCTATAAGTCAGGACTACGTTTATCTGAACACCCCATACACCTTTGATATTTTTTTGAGGCAATAAAGAAGGTAGTGAAAAGACTGTATGAAGTGAATTTGACTGTTTAACTGTCAAAATCAAAAGAGTGGAAGCAGTAAACGAACTGCGACCACCTTCAATATAAAAGAAGTAAAGTAATTTTTTAAGTATGACCTCATAGTGACCACCGGGTATCAAGATATTTTAGTAATAAATCGGAGTATGTTATTTGATTGTATGCATGGCCTAGCATTGTAGCAGTTGAAGTGACACTTAGCAGGTAAATAAAGATTAATTTGGAGCTATGGGATACGCTTCACGACACCTAACTGATTTAGAAAGAAATTCATTACCTAGAGAAATAATGGGCTTTATATAGTTTTAAGAATTACCTTTGGGGAGGAAAATACGAAATAGTCACTGAGCATAAACCATTATGGTTGGTAACGAGATAAAGAATTTAATAGCAGATTATCCACTTGACTTAGGGTAAGCGATTATATTATCTGTTACACTCTGAGTGTTAAAATGGCTTGAAATAATATTGAAGTTGTCTGTAAAATTTAACTTACTTTGACCTATCGTTTTATGGCGCCTCGCATACTTACAGACATTGTTTCACTCTCATTGCAGATTTAATGTAATAAGAAAATATTTAGGAATTAAAAAAAAAAAAAGAAATCTATGGTGTAGCTATACGCAGCAGTCTTATAATTTTTTTATTTCTCAAACTTTCAGTACATTTCAAGATTTAGATTTAGTTTATCTATTAGTTTTGTTTTTTATTGTGTATTTAGAATTGGAAAATATGTCACTCTCAAAATTGTCCATTTCACCTTTTTCACTTTTAAAACAATCAAATTTTTTACAAATGCTTACATATGGCTTACGACGACCGTTTAGACTAGTGTGCAGCGACCCTGCCTGCGAAGCTGGAAGTCCCGGGTTCGAATCCCAGGTCGGGTCAGTATTTATATGATGAATATTAATACTGTCACCGGGTCTTGGTTGTTATATGTATGTGGTGTCTTCGCTTGGTACCCAAAATACAAGCTAATGCTTAGTTTGGGACCTACACGTTGTTGTGATTGTGTGTGTTATTATTATTATTATTATATGGTCACTTACTATAATTAAATACATTTCCTTAAAAAATGTACTTGTAGGCATAAAAGTCCTAGGAGCCGGTAATGAGATCTATAATAACATACGAATCAGAATGTTGAGCCATGAAATTAACGAGTGAAAAACGATTGCGTGCTACGAAGATGAATGCTGAGATGAATATATGACGACTAGAATGGATAAAATACATCAGCGGAAATAGCGCCAGTCATAATAGAGTTAATAGAGAACTGATATCGTTGCATGAATATATAATGAGGAGGAATAGTGATATGTGGCTAAAGGGGGTACACGGGGAGAGGATGACCGAAAAATAGATGGAATTGTATGAAGGATATGAGTGGGAATGTGGTGAATGTCGAGATGATGATAAACGGAGATAGTATACCTAAATCTGTGGCGAATTCAAATAAATGAAAACAGGGCATGCAGGTGATTAAATGTGACGAAATTAAAATGTAAATTAAATGTATGTAAATTAAGAACACCAACGTTTATTTCCCGATGGCCTTTATTTTTAATTTCTTCCTAAATGATTCGAGCAACATTCTGGTTTAGTTACTGTAGATAGAATATACTACAAAATCTAGAAGTATTCGTATTTGAACGGCGTGTAAGGCCGCCTTAACTTGATTAATTATTTACTAGTAAGAAAAAAAAAACGATAATAATATACTCACGCTGATAGACAATACAGGTCCAACTTTATACATGGAGTAGCGATATGAGAACTGGCTGATATCGTGCAGCGTTGTTCCACAGGGCAGCTTGTGGCCAATCTCTTCCATGATGGTGTACGCGAATTGCTCCATTCGTTTTGGTGTGCCACCCATACACACGAACTGTGGATGAGGAATTATAGTATAACAGCATTAGAGGTATGTTGTTAACGTAATCTAAATTGAGGTAACGAGGCCGTTTCTTTTTAATAGTTTATAAAGTTCTTTATACCTAATGTGTAAGAGTGAACAAACAGACCATCCTGGCACAAGTACTTACATGATTTATTTACAAGGATGTCCCAACACTTGTAACTATTATATTTGCTATCTTTAGATTATGAATCTACATACTTTTTTTCATTTGAATTGATTTATCTAATGCAATATGCAATGCTGTTTAAATATGATATAAAGGTGAACGAAAATTTAAACGAAAGCTTAAAGGTGTGCTTCGAAAGAGCTTTGGTAACGAAATGCGCGCGCACCACGTAGGTATATAGAGTAATATAGTATAGAATAATAATATAGAGATATAGAATACTATCCAATGAAATTGCTAATAGTTCTGGGTACGCGCAACCGTCCAACCCATTAACCACTTGCAATCTGTCACAATATTACTAAGTATAGAAACTGAACATTACTTATGCATAAATTAATATTGAAAACGATTACTACTGTAAGCAGCACCAGTTAAGAATACTAGTTTTCACACGGGCAATGGTTTATCTTCATAGAGCAAATTAATTTGACAGCAGCGTTTGGTTCTAATCACAGACAAGTCAACCTATAGACCACGCTTTAATAAACATCAGTACGAAAACGAAATTGCCAAAAAGTGGCGGGTTGCGGGGAGAGGTCGGCTAGTTATCATTGGCTCGTTCAAAATTGACAATTTAATGGCTTCCGACGTGTTTCCAACTGACGGCTCACTAGTGACGTAGTTATGTAGTGTCACTACATAGTCTTGGCGAATGCTACTCCCTGTTAAAGCGTGGTCTAAAGGTTGACTTGTCTGTGGTTCTAATACAGTCATAAATGTCAGTTCACAGTATCGAAGTGACATTACGAAATTTTGCGGCGTTGAGACTGGCGCTCGGGGATTTCTTAGGGGTAAAGAACGGCGCGCGGGGAATTCACACACTGAAACTCGAACTAAAACTCGTCATTTTACACCAGCTAGCTAGAGTATGAGTGGTTAGACGGTAAACACAGAAGAGGGCTTCTAGTCAATTCCTACTATTACGTTTATCTTAGAGTCTGTTAGACATTAACAAGTAATGCGCGTATTTGTATTCACAAGGGTCAATAAAGAAATCGCAAGAATTTAAAATTCGGTTACCAAATCACCTTTATTTATTGTAGGGACGGTAAAGTTTAACGAAAAACAAAAAAACCGGATTCTTGAACAGTGTAACAGTGGGAAAAGTTTGTAAAACTCGAATTTCAAAGGATGAAGCCTTTCAGTTTAAACGTGACCTGAATAAATGAAAAGAGGAAAGTAACTTAATAAGAACATTTTCACGTGGACGATAAAGTATTGTTCAGTTGGTGGTTTTCCTGTTGTCGTAAAAAATTTAGACGCAATTTTTTTCTTCAATAGTGTTGTTTAACGTTTGAAATCGTAAAAAGACTTTTTGCTTTACAATTCGATTGAGTGAAATTTGTTTACAATTTTGTGGTACCTAACTCACTTATTTAATAAATTTCTAATACGTTTCAGTTATTCTAATAGAACTCAGTTTATAGGTATATTATAAATTCTTGGTAATAAATATTGGCATTCTATGTGCAGTATGATAATATACCTACTGTGAATTAGAAGACTTCTTCTAGTAAATATTATCATTTTTTAAAGTAACTACATTCAATGGCTTTATATGAAAACAATTGTAGGAGCACTAGATGTCGTCATGTACAAATACCATAATTTGAGCAATTTGTAGTACATTGTTTTAATATTAACATTGTCCGCTCTAAATTTCTTTTGGATAACTCAAGCAATATAAGCAATCTAGTATAGGTTGCTTAATCTAGTAGTTTTTAGAGTTCCGTAACCAAAATGTACCAATGGCAAACAGGCGCTGCGTGGGGGGGATTAGGCCAGCTCGGGTGTGCTTAAATCATAAAAGTGTCATAAGTATAAACATTTTATAAGAAAGAGGAAAAAAAAACTAAAAAAAAACAGATAAGTTAAAAAAAAAAAAACTTAATATGCATGTATATATATATGAGTAGATAGGAAATAGGATATAAATAGGGCAAACTCACTGACGCAAGAGAACACTGCAAACGCGGTGCATGTGCTAAATTTGCTCATAAAATCTAGTAATAAAGCTCATATAAGAACATGGACTTCGAGTCTATGGTAGCTGAAATTAAAAAAAAAAAACATATAATTAAGGCTCCACTGTACGTCCATCCGTCCGTCAGTCACAGGAGTGTATCGTCTGAACTGTAATAGGTACACACTTGACATTTTTACAGAATGTGGTAGTGGACCGCTATAACAAAAAATAATATAAATAAAATGAAGTTGAAAATCAAAGGAGGTCCCCATACTAGAAACATGTTTTATTCGACGTTCTTGGTATCAGTGGTTGTAGGATCATTTCTTTCACTTGAAAATGGCCGCTATAACAACAAAAAATAAAATAAAAATGAAAATTAAAGGGCGTACGTACATACAAAAAACCTGTTTTTTTTTTATATTCTATGGTGGCATGGAACCCTTCGTGTGCGAGTCAGACTCGTACATTGCTGGTTTTTTTTTTAATATTTGACAAGTAAAGGTTTGAAAAAAATATGCGTCGAACCTGAAAATCGAATTGCGTTCCTCAAAAATGGGCCAAACAAATAAGAAATGACCACTTTACAGCAGTACAAGAAACGGGATATTGATTGTGAACCAATTATTGTGAATTGAATGGTCTTAACCCAGGTATTACACATTAACCCAATTGGGACAGACTGAAATTAACGCGCAATTTAATTGACAGAGACAATTGATTGATGACAAGTTAATAGGTTAACTACCAGTGTTACTGAAAAGTGCCTTTCCAATTTCGTCCAAAAATTGTATTGCTTAAAAGTGTCTATAAAGAAACGGTAGGTGGAGACATTTAGATATTTTTCTTTATGTCGTGCTTTCGTGAAAAATGAAAGAAGTACCTTCACGTCTCCGAACATTTCGACCAGGTCGTGCGAGCCGCTGCCCAAGGCTAAATGGTACAGGATATCTTGGTCCATCAGCTCGATGTGTGGGTTCCGTAGACGTACGGTACCGTCGGGGTACCTGAAATAAGGATATTTGATATTGTTACGTGCGCATTGATTATCGAAATTTCCTGGTCACTACTAGTTCTGTTGCCAATATAATATACATATTGCAGGCTCTGCGTGGTTTGGGACTATATGACCGTATGTGAGATGTCTCAGATATTATTATTATTATTTAAATCTTATTTTTCATTTCATAGAAGGGTTTCTATCTAAGAGTTAAATGAATTATATACCTAGTTGTTTCAGTTTAAGGGATTATTCTTCCTTAAGGGTTAAATATACAAAAATTAGGAAACACGAATTTAATTTCTTACTCAGAGACAAAATACTAATTTCCATGCATTTAACTCCAAAAATGTCGGATTTACATACTTTCCATCCCTTATTTTACCCGCTTAAAATGGTGAAATTTCCATAAATCATGAAACACGTCTTTCTTAATTTCTAATCATAAATTAAGCCAAATAATAAATTTCATGGTTTCAATTTTAAGAATGACCGAAGCCTCATACGAATTTTCATCCCCTTTTTAACCCACATAAGGCTTAAACTTCCATACATCCTGAAATAATAATTCGTAGTCTTTTGCCGTAATGTGAAATACTAATTTTCTTACATTTAACTTAAAAATTACCGACTTCCACAATAACTGTCTACCCCAATTTTATACCCTAAAGGATTGAGTTTCGAAAAGTGCTTTCTTAGTAACTCTTCACGTTATAAAGAAAGATACTTTGCCCGTTTCAGACCTAAGATTTGCAGCAATTTCTGCTAAAAGTCTTTTACATTAAATAACAAATTAATTACCCAATTCTATGGCTGCACTGCTACACAATAACAACAGGAAAAGAATTGTAATTGATTTCACAACAGTATACGTTGGTAAAAATACAACAATAAAACGTTATCTATGTTACTCTATGACTATACATATGGTAAATTATTAAGCGCACGCGCACCGAAAGAGTACTATTTAGTTAACTTCAATTTACGCTAGAACCATGGATGTACATAGAGATACCTCATTGTGATAATAAACATTTGAGCAAAAAAATATACCATTCCATTCCATCAGCCCCACGGCAGGGGCTTAGGCCTCATCTCAATACGAGAGGGTATGGAGCTTAAATTCACCAAGCTGCTCCAATGAGGATTGGCGGATTGTAACGACCACCATCTATTGACAGCAACCGAGACCGACTGCTTAACGTGCTCTCCGAGGCACGGAATCAGTGATAGTTAATGTATTTAAGTCAAAAAAAAAACTCATTGGTACACACCCCGATTCGAACCACGGTCACATGGCTTTATAGATATGGCTTATAGAAACAGGTTCACAGCGCTCGAGCTATCACGACACATGTTGTGAAAAAAATATACGCCATAGACCAAATATATGCACTTGATGTTTTTAAATATTCACTGTAAAGTAGAATTTCGTCTGAGACATGTGAAATCCGTACTGGAAAATAGAACAAAGGTTCACATTTCATGTGTATAAGTAGCTGATTCAATAAAATGTTTGTTAAAAACAATGATGATTACGTATGGTCTGTCTAATTAAAGCTTTGAAAATTCCCTCGCGTTTTCGATTGTCAAGTGCGAGACGCTTTATTCTGATCATTATAAGCTAAGTACATTATACTATTTGTTTTTGTCAATATAGCTATGAGGTTAACTCATCATGATATGTACTTGTAGCTGTTTCCGGTTTATAATTACTTCGATGGAGAGTGGGGAGGGCGACCGAGAGTCATGTTAACACCCGACATCGGGAAAATCGATATCTCGGTAAATTATGCGGTTCACAAATACGAAGCCCCGCGTACAAGCTAATCAGTAATTGACTATCGATTCGATTAAAAATATCGCATGCTATGTATGCTATGAGAGTGAAATATGCTAAATAGGAGATTCTTTCTATTACAACTACTACATACCGATATGATAATTTATGATTCTACTATTATATAGTCTATCTGATTTTATAATTAGGAAAGTTTTAGTATGAATATGATGTAGCTTGGGATAGTTGAATATAAATAAAAATATTTTTCTGGAAAGGCGCGTAATTTTAGAGAAAAAAAAAATTATAAAAATATGATTCTTTAAATTTTCTCTAAAAACATAGTTTTACCCACTATTGAAAACGACATTCATGTTAGTTGAGAACTGTTTGAAGTCAGAACCGGATTGGTCATTTCCAAGTCTATTTGTTTAGACCTCTAGATTATTTTTGTAAAATCAGAGCGGTTGAAATCGTCGCTATTGAAATTATTGAATCAAAAAATAATTTCTGATTTTTTGATAAATATTTTTTGCAGATGTCTGAATCTACAATTATTTTTTGCATTTTTCATGTTTCCGGTAAAAATCGTTTCCTTTTCCTTTACCCGAATAATTGAAGGGGTGAGTGGACAAAGGTGTTAACTAACAAAAAGTTCAAAATGAGTTATGAATGTTTTTATGTTGCTCCTACCACATTTGCAAGCCTGAAATGTATGCATATTTGTCAATTAATACCTTTGCTATATAGGTATTTATTTTTGACAAAAATCTAAATTGGCGCAATCAATTTATGATCATTTAAAATCTAATTCCATGCAAAAAGTCGATTTATTTTGTTTTTCCAGATAACACCTTTGTCCACTCACCCCTTCAATTGCTTCAATTTTCTTCCATCTTAATCTAATGTATTGCCACGATGACATGCCAATGTACTAAATCAATTGATTGTAAATGCCCCCCAACCCTCCTCAACTGCCTTCACCCCCACTAGAGTATGCTGCCAATAACGAACAATGCTTTACCATAATTTTGTTTACATTGCTAGAAAATAGAAAAGAAAAATATCTTAGAATAACGTACTTAAGAAGTACGAGCATTACCATACTCATACGAGTATACACATTGTTAAGCGCATACCCTCGAGATAGATTAGTGACATTTTCCCATCACTAATCTTAAGCCAGAAAGATGGGTAAAAAACATATGACAGTTACGAGTTAATTCGATGAGAGCTTTCGGAAAAGCATTACAACGACATAACCTGCTGATACGAACAGAGAAATACGTGACAAGGGGTGAGTACAATGTGTGATGTTAGATAATTTGAAGTGACATTGAGTGATTGAGTGAAAAGGGTAAAGGAAAAAATAAATAAGTTGTCACAAAGTGTCACAGTGCATGTCACGAAAATATTTACTTATGAATGATTCCGTAGTAAACAATTATGGTTGACGAAATAGACGAGTTGTTGCAACTTGCTGTGCTTTTTGATAATAATAATAATAATAACGTATACATGACAACAACGTCTCGGCGCCAAACTAAGCATTAGCTTGTGTTTTGGGTACCAAGCGAAGACACTACATACATACAACAACCAAGACCCGGTACTAGTATCAATATTAATCATATAAATGCTGACCCGACCTTGGATTCGAACCCGGGACCTCCAGCTTCGTAGGCAGGGTCGCTACCCACTAGGCTAAGCGGTCGTCAATTAATGAGCACACATCGACCCGAGATCGTAATAATACACGTATGCTGTACCGTTTAGATAGGACATTATTTTCATTTCTATAAGTAGATATAAATTAAGTATTTACAAAGTGATGCTAATTTGAAAATCATCTCGAGATATTTCATTGAAGTATACTATTTTATTAATTACGCTTCGAAAAAGTCTAAGATTGTGTGTATTTTCAATCAAATACCGCCGACCTCTGTTTGATTTTTATGACCTCAGAAGATAGGCTGATTTGCTCCTAAATTATTTCGGCAAACTATAAAAAAATGTACCAGTACATTGCAATGACGTTCAGAATTACATTTTCTGTTCAAGTTTTATTTCTGACTAGCGACCCGCCCCGGTTTCGCACGGGTAGCAGAGCAAATAAGCCGTAGTGTTTTTTCTGTCATAGTGTCCTTCCTATCAGTTTGTTGGGTCGAATATAAGGATTGGATTTAATTCGATTTCAATGTAACGTAACGTAAAATCATACTTAGAGTATTTTTAATATATTTTATTTCCAATTCTGTAAATATTTGAAAAAGTAAAAAATACATGAAAACAAACTACAATATTTCTTTGTATAAAACATTAATAACTTTGCCTAATTTTACATCAAGCATGTCGCGTCGGTGGCGTGAGACACTGCAACCCGGCCCGGTAGCTTGTCGCGCGATATTTCGCGATAACTTCGAAAATATTAATTTAAATTGTATGGTGCACAGGGCAATTATAATGTGCATGTGAAGGTAAATAACGTATTTAATTTGATAAGGATTAATACTGTGTCCGTATAAATTGCTTTCCAATTACCTCATCATATGACACTATTTTTCTTTTAAACACAAAAATAGGTATAGTAAGTTATCCATAAAAGATAGACATATGCTATTGTGGACTTTTCTTTAGTCCTATAAAAGAAAAACAATTCCTCCATATATAATTTTGTTATATCTTAAAGGGATTAGCCAGCGTTTTCGAAAAAAAACTCCCCACCGGTTTGATTTTTTAAACCATCCTCTTGAATCACTTCGTCTATTGGTGTCAACCATATGCCAATCCGTTTGGTAGTTTCTAAGTTTATTGCGTTCAGACCGACAGACAGACAGACAGACGCGGCGGGGGACTTCATTTTATAATATGTAGTGATGGTAAACGAATAATATAGGTACCGCCTAGCATATGACGTCATCAATGTAAACTTTGATATATTTATTTGTTCAGTATTTACCATATCAGCCCTTTATGCCCAACTGCAGGGGCTTTGGCCTCCCCTCAGGATGAGGGTGCTTGGGGTTTAATACACCACGCTACCCCAGTGCCGGTTGGTGGATTTTAACGACCGCCATCTGGTGAAGGCGACGGAGACCGACGGCTTAATGTACTCTCCGAGGTACGGAGTCAATGATAATTATATACTTAAGTCAGAAAAAAATTCATTGCTACGTGCCGGTCTCTTTCTATCACTCGGCTATTACGACACGTTCAATATTTGTTGAATAGAAAACTTTAATATAGAAATTAGTATCTTTAAGTAAATACGGTTATAGAAAAAAATACCGTAAAATCCCCTCACATACCAAATTTCATAATGCAACCGATATCAACGGAAATCGGTGACATTAATTTCTATAATAATATGTCAACATTGCGTAATCTAAATTAAATGGATGTCACAATATAGACATATCGTTAAAAATAACAGTAGTTTGCTGTGAAAAGTGGGTAGTGTAAGAAAAATAAAAATAAACACAACCTAACTATATCTTTGGACACGCCATTAATATTTTCATCCACGGTGTAGGTGTCTACTTCTTCGTCGAAAGTCTTCCTGTGAGGCTCATGATGGCAGTTCCTGATTCCGGACTTCTCGTCTTTCAGACGGCTGCATCCGTTCCTATTCATTTCGCAACCGCGTAAATGTCCGGACGCGTCGTCTGTTTCACGTTCGATGCACGTACAAGGCATCTCGCTAGCTTTGTAAAGGCTATTAAAAAAAAACAAACCGAAACAAAGAAATATGAAGACTTAGAAATTTTTATTTCAATATAAAATGTTTACTTACAATGAAAGTCAAAATAAATTCAATGAATGAAATAAGAAAGATGCTAAATAAAACAAGCAATAAATATATATAAATAAATACTGATTAATTAAATATTTTTACGTTTAATTAAACGTGACAACGTTTTTAATTTGGATTGGATATTGGACTTCACTTCGACGTTAATGTTAGTTAATTTGATTTAGTATTTAGAAATAATGAATTACGTTAGAATATTATTTTTCATATAAAATTAACTTTTTAGTAAGTAGTAATATTCTGTGATACGTAACCAAGGAAAGGTTTTTAATCAATATTGGAAATATTTTTTAAGGCTGTATTATTTGGAAAATATTTTTTTCTGACATACATTTCACGTATTTGTTCTTTATTACATGTTCTAAAATTATTTTAAATAATACACGGATATTATTTTCTTATTATTAAGTTGTTTATTCTTACTTTATAAATCGTTCAGTTGAAAAGATAACATCATAACTTGACCTTTTATAATATTGGTTATATAACCGAAATAGATAAATAAAAACTAATATTGTTCGATCTAAATCTGTTTATATTTGCTTATTTATTTATTTATTTCTAAATATTTTTTAATATGAATTATTTTGCGATTAAGTTTTTAACTGCGTTCTTAGGTAGACGATTTCTTGCCCTTTGACATTTTGTTGTTTGCAAACATTGCCCAAGGTTCTTGCATTATCGATAGTTTGTTGACGATTTTTAATCTATGATCGGTACGTTCATTTCACGTTCCAAAAAGTATCTAATTAAAATACAACAAATGAAAAGAAATACTTAAAAGTAATTTATGTAACATCCTTGAATTTTTAAATAAGTAATTTTATTTAATACAAGTTAAGGTATTTTTTGTTTTCTTTTGAACTTTTGGTGACATTTTAAATTATCCTTGCAGTCTAGTGTTTATCTTTTCAACAATATCCGCGTTTTTTGTATTTACTGTTGGGTCATATTTTTATGGTATTTCGAATTAATGGAGCAATGAATTACGAATATATATATATATATATATATATATATATTTATATAACAAAAAAAAAACACATTGATAAACAATATGTAACATAAAAATTGTTATTATTAATTATTCTAATTAATTAAAATCATATTAATTACTGGTTTTCCTTACTAAAATAAATAAGAATTAAAAAAATTATAAATTAAACTCACCTTAAATACACAAGTACACTCAAAAAATATATTATTCCATATTAATATGAATTAGTTACTTTTTTGGATAAAATTGACGTTGCCAGAGATGTAACGTACGTTTGCCTTGAAGACTGACGCGAGAATGATTTTTGTTCTGCATTCTCTGAATGTTACAACGACACTTAATATGCGAACTATCTGACATAGAGACACAGAACTCACGTACTGTGGAAAAACAGTTAACGCGCAAAAAACCCGTTGCGTATGTCACGTACTATCACAAAACAGCACACAAAACGTGTAGATTTTTTCAAACGTCTACATTGCTACAATAGTTAGTATCTATATAAAAATTTTGTCAACTATATTTATTTTAATTGTATTTATCAACCTTTTATTCAATATATATTCAGTTGTAACGCGTAACATACAAAGACCCAGACACAACACAAACATGTAGTTAACCAATCATGTGGGCCATACACGCGTCCCGCCCGTTTCCCTTTTTCATCTAATGGTTCAAATGTGATAACTTCGTTTCTCAAACTAAACGGCTAGAAACTACTCCTCTATAGAACTAGTTCAAAGCTCGGTAGTAAATATTCATAAATTATCTTTCGAATGCGCAATGACATATCGTCGTATCAGCTCAAAGCAAAGCTCATTTATCGGCGGATTTAGCAAGTTGAAATGGCGATGACGATGGACAAGCAGTAGAACCGGTAGGCGCTGGGGTAGAAAGGTTTTCGACTAGATACGAACTGGACGTCGTGGTTTGGGATGGCCCCCCACTTGGTAAACAGACAACCTGGAAAAGGTCGCGGCCCATCGTTGTTTACAGATGGCCCAAGGCCATGTGTTGTAGGATTTTGTTAGCCTGTAGCCTATGTACAGCAGTGAACATCCAAATGAATACGTCAAAAGAGCTTCCTGAGATGGTAAAGGTTGCTATGTTACAGCTATACGGGGTATTCGGGTGAACATAGTCCAAACTTATAGAGCGTATATAGCTTACCAAGCTTAACAAAAAGTTTCAAGTGAGCAGATGGCGCAAACTACCAGTTACCGAGAAAAACATGTTTAATATTTAATTTTTTATCACTTACCTATATGATTTTTTTAATTTTCGTAATATTTCTTGTTTACTCCAATAATCTCTAGACGCTCTATAAGTTTGGACTACGATCAGCCGAACAACACGTATCGTCCGCGCCACCAAAAAGTCCTCTCTAGCAAAAAAAATTATATTTAAAGTGAATGCTTGTCTGTGTTTGAGCGTATGAGAATTTCGTCGAATGTCAATTCAATTGTCTATAAACGTTTAAAAAGTGGTTTAAATGGCTAAAGTCCTACGAAGTATGATTCTAGAAATAATTCTCAAGGTGAAAGAGTTCATACAATGCGCAGACAGCACCGCGGCTACGGGACTTCTTTTGTGGCGCGGACTTTATACATTATTTTGGCTTGGCACAGATAAATTGAGAGCTTCACAAATTGTCACCAGTTGACGCTAGTGTAGATGCACATAGACATTTTATTGTGTTTTATTGTTTTCTTTCAATTTTTGGAGGTTGGAAGCGAATTTTCGTAATAAGTAAATATATTTTCAAACGATGACATTATTATGTTTTGGACTTCAATGTGCTTCTAAAACGACCGGACATACGTGACTTTTCCAAAAGCTTCAAGCCCTTCAAAGAAGTGGTTTTAATTTTAAAATTTTAAATCCAGATACGCTATGTAACGGTATGAGTAATATTTCAGGAATTCGCTGTAGCAGCTTAGTCCACGTTACATAATTCCTATAATATAGTTATAAGTATGTGCTTATTTTCGTACATAAACCGTTTTCATTAAAGCCAAGTGTTTGAGATGTCCTTAGTGGCTTTCACAAGTAAAAAGCATATCCTGTTACATTTTATGAGTTTGCTTTAATAAACCTTGTACGGTACTTTTACGAGGACAACGTCAACGCTCTAGACCTTGACAATATGTTTTACTTCAAGGTTTTATGCAGAATTCTGTTGTCGCCAGTACAAATAAACGAAAATGACATTACATTCTGTATATAAACCGAAAAAAAATCATTAAGTTACTTAATAACTATATTTAGTAATTAGTTCTTAAATTAATTTAATTAACTTAATTTAAATTAATTAATAGTTATAAAAGTAAGATTTCAATAAAACAGAATCAAAAGGTCGAAGATACCAGACACTAAAGATACAATAACTAAACATAAAAAAAAGAAAAATTATAACAAACGAGATTATGAAAATCGGTAAGTCACTATTTATGAAATTAAAAAAAAAACACGTTAATTACAATTAATTTAAAGATGTTTTAAACTAACATTTTTACATATCTACATAACTCATCGACGTGAAATATGTCGCAACTGAGTAGCTTTGTAATATAACGATCAAATCACAACATACGTAGAATTAACAAGATCATCACTTGTTGGTTTGGTCATGGGTCCAATGACCACATCTGAACCGCAATTTTCAAGCTTCAAGAGAGTTATAGAACAGTCTATAGAATATATTATTTGTTATATGCCTAGAAGATACGATGTATGGAGTTACCCGAGAAACGGGGAGAGAAGAATAAAGGTTTGAAAGCAAAGGCATGAGCTATATGGAAAAAGAAAGAAATGGATAAAACATTGTGGAAGTCTCTGGATATGCTGTATGTTGCAAGAAAATAGATAAAGAAGATTTACCACTATCCGACAACTAGTAGTAACTTATATTATTCATATGTAATAAAATACCTCTATCAGTAATATAGAAGATTTTTATGATTATTCAAGATACAAGTTGTCCCTTTTTAATTTTCAAGCCTTCCTTCGTAATTTTGTAGCTGTACCGGACAACTAAGCTACGAGAGCTAATCAAATAGTTCCTGGTTATGGTATGGAAACACAGAAAATACAATAATATATTATTTTTCAACACAGTTGCCTTCTATTTCAGCATTTTTAATAGAAAGCTTTACAATTCTACAAAAATAACTTTGTTTAAGGGTTTCGAAAAACTCTGCTATTGTAGCTCATGCAGCTATAACTTCGTTCTTATTTTCATAGATAATGAGTCCCTCGAATATGTTTTTTGAATATCTATTATATTTATTGTATTTGATTGACCGATTGGCCGAGTGGTATTAGAGACCTTAACTGGGGAACCAAGGGCCGCGACTTCGATTCCCGCTCGAGACAAATATTTGTGTGCATGAACATGTCTATTTGTTCCGTGCCTAGGTGTAAAAAGTATCTATATCATGTATATATTATAAAAAATATTTAAGAATGTATGGCAAATGTCTAGTACACTATAATACAAGCACTTACTTGCTTACTTTGGGACTAGATGGCACTGTGTGGGATGACCTAGATATTATTATTATTAATAATATGAGAAACAGAGAAATCACTGGTAGCGAAGTCTGGAAAAACCAGGTTAATAGCAGGGAGCGCGACTTATACGAATACGTGGTCCTGATGACAGGGAGGCTTTACTAATGTGAATTACATAACTAGCTCACTTAGACGAAGCCGCGACAAAAACTTGTTTAATAGTATTACAGAGGGTATTACATACAGTAAAACCAGCAATAACTGCGCAAAAACGAGTAGAATAATATTGTACATAAGTGACCTTAATTGTTCTTACGTAATATTTGATATCGGATCACTCAGCCGTGAAGGTCGGACAAATATGAGATTTCATGATCATTTAAGAGCGAGCATTCAGTTTTTAGAGTTCCGTACCTCATAAAAAAGGTACCCTTATAGAATCGTGCTCGTCTGTCTGTCTGTTAAGACCCTTTTTCTCAGGTACACATGGAGGTATAAAGTTGAAGTTAATATCTAGTAGATACTTAATTTACGGTCCCTCGGAGCTGTGAAAAAATGAAGGTTCTAAGTCAACCCATTAAAGAAATAGGGCTATTTAAACCGCATATTTTGCCACATTCAAGTAAATCAAAACCTGTAGACGACTTCACGTTAACCTAGAATCATGACATTTAGCAAGAAGCAAGGTCTTATTCTTCGGATTTATTTCTTTACAGCACACGTAAAAAAAATAATCCAAATTGATATAACTACTACAAATAAAAAAATTGTAATTAATAATGAATAAAAAATAAACTCATTGTATTTTATTGATGTCTAATCCCATTTGTTCCAATATCAAACGACAATTCCATACTTCAAACGCATACCGTTTTTAATTTATTTTTGTTCTTACTGTTCTGCGGTCATACTCTGGTAAATCAACGCAGCGCCGAGTTAGCGCCGAATATGCGCCATTTCAAAAATTCGTAATTTCAAAACTCTTTTTTTTTTTTTTGAAACGGAACGTATTCGGCGCTACTTTGGTGTCGTGTTAAAAGTCAGAGTAGGGCCACTGCTCTTAAAAATCGTAGCATGATAATACCTTCGTATATAATAGAATGACAATGTCATCTATTCAAATGTGAAAGATTCATCAAAATCGGTTAGTAGTTATCGAGTTATAAACTTCCAAACAAAAAAAGAATAAAAAAAGAGATGTGCAATGTGCATTCAGTTATTAAAATGTTGTCAACAATATCTTCCACGTTATAGTTATACCTACAGTATACAGGACCTCGCTAATCCGGAAAGGCAAAAAACAGACTTGGCGGATTATTAAGGTGTCCGGATTATCGTCTGCAAAATTTTAATAGCTATATAACTTGAATAAATGAAAGATTTAAATATTTAAGTATATGAACATAATTACATATTTTAATTTTCGAAAGATACATACGACATAGACAAGATACACTAGTGAAAAACTAACATGTAAGAAGTCTAAGCCTTTGACGTGAGGTTAAAAAAAACAGAAGTTTATACAGTAGCGAAAACGCCCGCAAACGCCTCCGACGCCGTTCCGCCCGCATTGTCCGTCCGGATTACCGCGATCACCGAATAAGCGGGGGTACGGATTAACAAGACCCTACTGTAGTTCCATAATGTCATCTTACCCAATACGTCTGTACACGAATAGCATTCGTACAAACGAGACAAGAATATATCCCAGTCAGGTGCAGTCAAGAACGAAGAGTTACTTAACAATTTCGATTCCTCTCGTCATACAGCTGTGTCCGCAAAAACGGTGCCACGAAAGCAGCTGCGGGCTGCGTTCCACCCACCTGCTAGCTCCTCACGAGACACGTGTAATTATGGTGGGAATTTAAAATAATTACAGAACACTTACCCCATTTAATTGCGGGTAATTTACACACAAATACCAAGGTTGTGCTTGTATTCGAAGAATAAAAAAAGCCCCACCCCCCTCTTTTAGTTTATTCTATGGATTCGAAATATATTGATGCGATTTTCGGATAAGTATATATACGTAAAGTTAAGGGTAGTATAACTAGGCCATTAGTGACAAACCGAGGTAACAATGAAGTGTTTTTAACATCAATAGTTTTGGCAAATTTATTGAAGTGTTATTTTATAAATTTTGATATTTACTACAATATTTGAAAAAAAAAATTAAAAGTTTAATAAACTGACTTATTATCATTTTGGTCGAACGGTTCCCGTGCGGTAGGTATGCAAGGTGTAATTTGAATGACTTATTTATTTTATATAGTACAGCAACAGTTAACTAACTTAGAAGAAATTAATGGTAAGTACAGAAAATGCACAAAACACGAAAGATAGAAGTGTCTGTTCACCTAAATAGTTATACACGACGTTGGAAAATAGCACAATAACAAGGTGTCTTGTCGTGATAGCCCGAGCGCAGCAAACCTGTTGCGATTCTATAAAGCCATGTGGCCGTAGTTCGAATCCGGGCGAGTACCAATGAGTTTTTTTCTAACTTAAGTACATTAACTATGACTCAGTCCGTACCTCGGAGAGCGCTTAAGCAGTCGGTCGCAGTTGCTGTCAATAGATGGCGGTCGTTATAATCCGCCAACCCGCATTGAGGCAGCGTGTTGGATTTAAGCTCCAAGCCTCCTCATCTTGAGGGGAAGCCTAAGCCCCTGCAGTGGGGTATAAAAAGAGCTGATGGAATGGAATGGAAATAAAAAGGTAATATATATAAAAACCATTTATATCGATGACAAAAACACTAAATAATAAAGAAAGGTAAAGGGTTACAATTTGGATAAAGCTTTTTAAATGAAACGTAACTTTGGCGACACATGTCGAATTCACCATTAAAGGGATTATATACGTATAAACTACTAAGCTTATGTATTGGACTATATTGGAAGAGTGTTTATTCATTCACTCAATCCCATTCACCCATTCGTCCACTGATTACACATTCACACACTAATTCGCCACCAACGGTAATACATTGAATAATATAATTTCTCATCGATCAAACGAGTGTAAGTAACTTAGAGACCCTCACTAAATCATCGTCTTTTCTCTTTGTTGCTCCACCATCAGACCCTGAACACAATCTATAATCTATACATTGAGACCATTCTAATGAGCCCAAACACAATATACCAGCTGTTAGTTGATAAGGGATTGGGTATCTGCGGATTCCAAGTGATGCTATAGCATCAAGTCAAGGTTGCCATGTTCTTGCATTGTGTTCTAGTAATAACATTGAAGTAACAGGATACTAAATTCGATAAGATATTCGAAAGTTCCTCACATCAGTTCATCGACTAGAATTAGCTGATGATCTTCAAAAGGCCAATAGATTTTCTTGAATAGCTATAAACACTTTCGATCAACTTAGCTTTCAAAGGACAAATTCTAAATGGAAATCGAGCTATCCGTTTGGTAGCTACGATTGTCACAGACAGACACACAGATACATACGTTAAACTTATAACGCCCATGTTTTCATTGGGGATTAAAAATGAACGGAGTTAATACAAATGAGGTGTTAATAATAATAATGATGTTAATAAAAAGCACGTTTCGATCGTATCGTCTATCAATATGTAACATAGCTTCATGTCATAACTGTACTTCGTTTGGTATATCATACATGTTAATACAATTAAAATAAGGTTATCAACTCTAACAAAGAAAGAACCACACCAGAGCACGATGCTACTGTCTTACAAAATAGCGGCGGTTAACTACTATCTCATATTTTCACTCCTTTATACTTTCATTCTCACACATTGGATTTTTAAATCATTGCTGAGATCGTTACGTTATAGTTTTGTGCTACCAGATAATACTTGTTGGTCTAGCTAGTCAATAGGATGATTTACTCTATTATAATACGTTATAACGTACGAAGTGTTTAACTGTGTTGCGACGCCTCGAAGGCGCCATCTATTATTTTATATGTCCATATTTTCCGTTCATATTGAAAACTTATTACATGTCGTTAACTATTAAATCAATTGCGGGGATCGAACCAAACCTTTGCATTAAAGGTGGAGTGCTTTGCCACTCGGCTACCACAAATTTTAAGCAATGTATTCCTTACATCTACATGGAAACAATAAAATCACTGATGCAGACATTATTAAGGTTCTGTAGCTGAACCGGTGCTGAACCGTCTTCAATTCACGTCCCATTGTGAAAGTGTATTAAAATAATGAAATAAAGATAAATGTTCTCACCAATCATTCTCGTAGGACCTAAAAATAAAGAAAATTTTAAAAACACTATACGAAATATTACGCTATACGCTATTATATACGCTATTATATACGCTATTATATACGCTATTATATACGCTATATATTTTTATTCAATACAGTATAGAAACAGAAGAAAAAGGAAACAACACACTAAACTTAACTTAGATAAACATAAAGAAGATGAGAAGATACTGCAAAATTACAAAAGTAAACTATAAAACAAAATTACTTTTAAAAACAATTTTATAGGATTAAAGTATGTATTATTATGTATTTTATAGGATTAAAGTATGTACATTGAGCGTTATTTTACTTTTATTAAATAAATATTTCAAGCGGGACCGAAGCCAGTAGGTTCTATTTTGTTTTTCGTAAATGGCGAATTAACTATGAAATTTAATAAACTCTGACGGACAGCCTGAGTGATTGAAATCAGCATAACTTTTATAAAGAGAAACAGACAACTTGGTTCAAACATTTTACGATTTTCAACTTCAACTAAATTATGAGTTACAATAAGATTAACGAAGGGACCGTTATATAAAAACGCAGAAACAAGAACTTGATGAATTAGGGTTGTCAAGGATATAAAGACTAATATATCCGTGAATACAAATATAAATAAAAATAGTCTTATATTCATGTACGTATACCATAAAGTTAATAAATTTGACAACAGCGTTCGTTTTTAATAGGGTCATAAATGTCACTTCATAGTATCGAAGTGACATTACGCAATTTTGCGGGGTTGAAGACCGGCGCGTAGGGATTTTGTGGGGGTTACGACCGGCGCACAGGGACCTCGTGCACTGAAATTGGCCATCTTGGACCAGTTAGCTAGAGTATGAGTGGTTAGATGGTAAATGCAGAAGAAAGTTTCTATAGTTAATACGCACTTTTATGATGTACTGTTGAAATCTACTTCCAGAATAAATCTTTGGTCAGCATGTTACGTTTGGCTTAATCATACAGCTTTGTCAATGTTGGGCTTATTAGTGACAGGTATTCGAAGGAAAGCCTGCATAGTCGATTTACTAACACATAACACATAGAGTAAATAAATTTGACAGCAGCGTTTGGTTTTAATAAAATCCGAAATCTCACTTCACAGTATCGAAACTGTCAAAGGCAATTTCGCGGAAGTAAAGGCTGGCGCGCGGGGACCTCGCGGACTGAAACAAGACTGAAACTCGTCATCTCACCAAACCGTTACACCAGCTCGCAGAAAAGGGCTTCTAGTCAATTCGTACTTATATGACATAATAATAAGCATTTACATGTGCGTAACGAAAATGCGTAAAGAAACCAAAAGATACCGTTTTTTCTTTTCCCCACCTGTAAATGCATATGTGTGAGTAAATCACTTACACCGGCTTTCCTTGGACTACCTATATACTGCCTAAAAGTAGAAATAAAAAGCTTGTTTTTAAAAAGATTGTTATATACTTTTTAGACTTTTTAGTATGAGAGTACCTAAATTTCTTCCCAGAGGTTGGTACGCTGATTCCATACTAAGTTCGCTACTCCTGGCTATGCTATATCCTCTGCGCGTACCACACCTTGACCTTGGTTAGTTAATCACTGGCGACATGGTTTTTTCCAAGGTATGCCCCTAAGTTACTTAGCCCGCCGAGGGTCCCACAGTGAATTTATGAGAAGCCATTGGAAGGTTCTCTAGTCCACCTTCCAGCTCCATCATCAGAGCCTTGTCACCATGTGCTACGAAAAGTACTCGTTGAAAAAAATCGGATGAGCCGAAACTGGGTGGGTTTATTAGGCATTGATGGATTCTGTTATCCATCTTCCAACTCCATCATCAGATCAGCTCGATGGTACCATAATAAAATTGTCGATTGTCATTCAAATTACACACATCTATAAAATTTGAACTCGATTCGAATAACGGTTAAAGAGTTCCCTCATGAGGAGACCATTCTGGCTGTATCACCAGGACTTGGTTATCAGAATTACATATGTGTGCGATTCTTAACTTTAGAGAATGTGGTTCAAATTTGCCTTCCAAGATTTGTTTGCATACTTCTATGATTAAATGACTAATTGAGGTTAGTTAAAAGCTTGTAAAGAGACATGAACAAGTCTAAAATATAATATACATTATATTCCCTTCATAAATAGCCTACTATAACAGCGAATTGCACCAAAAGAGGTTCCGTTAACGTATATCGTTTAAAGTAAAAATTTGATCTGAACCATGATGTCTTCCATATCCGCACTAGATTATAAAAGACATGATTATTCATCATTATTTAAACTAAGGTACCTATAGCTGTCAATTTTCACTTTACGAGATATAATTATGTTCACGTTATCTCTTTTGGTGTTTCGCTATTTTGTTATTATAGTTTGACCGAAACCGCTATAACCGCACCTTAAGCATGTGCGCGGTGAGGAGGGAAGGCAGCTCCTAAGCGTCAACGACGGACTAGACATGTTTACACATGTCGGCGCAATTGCGCCGACACACTTTACTGAGCTGACACAGCTGGCTCACGATGCAATTGCGCCATAGCGCATTTGAGTTGGTAGGATTACGTCAAGATGGTGTCACGTAGCAGCGTAGTAGCGCAAGGGCTGTTTGCATTGGGTTACAAACAGTGCTGTGCGCGCGGCGCAATCAATTGCGCCGGCACACTTACTGAGCTGATAGCACAAGCTCAAAGCTACCAAACTTGACAGACCTTTACTTCACTGCGCTCGTTAGCGCAAGTGCGCCGGCGCAATGCGCTAACTCGTTTGTCTGAGTTAGTGCAGTTGCACCGGCGCACAAAAATATGCTGAGTTACACATGTGTACGATGGACTGACAGATCAGATCTGCCTCTCTTCGCGCCGTGCACGTACCTATGGCACGGTACAGCGGTTTCCGTCAAACTATAGCACCACAGACATAACAGGGTACATACTTATATACCTAGACCAATAAAACCCCGAAAAATACACAACCAAATGTAATTTACGGTGTGTGTGCTTATTTAAACTTTGATTTATGTTCATGATAATAATAAGTTGTCAAGCACTATCTTGAAGCTTCATGTCTTAAAAATTCATTGATAAAATACCCACGTAAAAGTTACATCCATCCGAAGCTCGCTCACAAAGCGTTGTTAACGATTTTCGTATAGCTTTCTTTTTCGCACTTACGGGTTTGGGCTGGTAGTTAGACATTCTAATCAAAGTATGTACAACAAAACAAAATATGTAGAACAAAGTAAGTAAGTACATACGAGCACAAAAAATAATTTATGTTAAAAACCACAAAAATAAAAACCGGATGTTCTAACAGAATATAAGTATTTAGCCTACGTATATATCAGGCAGCACGCCTTTGATTATAGGTATAATGTCTGGATGGAAACAACGTCAACACAAATAACAGGCCAACTATAAGCCTCAACGAAAAAAAGTAAGCCTGAAACTTTTAACAGACTGATATAATTTCAAATGAAATATTGGCTTGGAAACAAGTGTCTAAACAAGACGTTCCTATGTATTTATATAGACGTTATACATTTCTATGCGCGTCACGTTTTTAGTTTAGTCTGTTAAAGGCCCCAGACTATTACATATTCCGCTGAGACAGCGACACAGAGTGTCTCTTGGCATCCGATATGAGAGGGCAGCACTGTTACTTTTTACCAGACGTCACAATCTCGAGTAGGTCCAGATTTGTGTCCTAATGCTTTCTAGTTTTTGCTACAGCTGATGATTTAAAATGAAACCGTTTAACTTAAAAGTTTTTTTATCTATTTTTATTTACAAGTTTTTTTTATTGAGTTCCACCGTCCACCTTCTGCCTGACCCTCGTAACCAATGTATGGGACTTGTCAAAACCAACCAAATGAACAAAACTCGAAGGGGTTACTAGTAACTGTTAAAGAGTTCTAATGCGCACCCAGTGACTCTATCATCAGAACCTCGTTACCAAATTAAAATTATTATAATGTTGAATTGTCACGGTAACTCAATTAGGGTGCAAAGTTTCATAAGATCGGTTTAGTAGAACTACTTAGATGAAAAAGCTGTCGCGAGATTTGAATCAAAGATATTACGGGGTTAAGCTAAATAAAACGGCTTCAAAAAAAGCTTTATTTCAAATACATTTGTCTCGTTCTCACTTCTAACATACTAAACCCTGACGACGGCGTCTAAATATTAAGTGCCAACTAATACTACGCCGAGAGCGGCGTAATCGACCCGAGTCAGTTTCCTTTCTGACCTCTGTGGTCTGCGTCACGTTGACGTGCGGCGTGCTTTTAAATAAATTACTTAGTCATATAGTAAAACTGCAAAAATAATTAGTCAATAAAATACCTACTCTAATAAAATGCTACAAGCGAAAGCAATGTTAATTAAGTCAATATTTCAAATTATGTCGAAGACGGTTTACTTTGGCATATCACAAGATAACGTTAAATAGAACGAATCAGCAGTAAACCCTATATACTAGAAATACATAATTCATTCAGAAAAACGCGTGCATTTTATGTTGGAAAAAGTTTTTCGTACTATGACACGAGCCTCCGCAAACAAGCTTCCGCCCTAAAACAACATTGCCGAAATTGTCTTGAAAGAGGATGTATAACATATCATATATTAAACGACCACGTCGTTTTTATCAAAGGTTCTACATCTGAACACAAGTACCTCCCTTATAAAAAAAAATACCAAGTACAAATCGTATTTGCTCAATTAATATTCCGTACTATTATTTATTAAAAAAAAAAAAAAACTATGAGGGTTCCTTTTTTGCCATTCAGCTACGGATGGAACCCTAAAAATGACATAAACTATTGCCAATAATGCAATGATTACATATTCATTGATAGTTTTAAGTCAATGTAGATCAGATCTTTCAATATTTCTGATTTCACACTGATTTACCTGAGCAATATTTTCCGAAATAAAATATTATTTCGTAAGACGTTTTCCGAATTTTCATACGAAATGTATTTCAAGCTGCTCCAAAGGCGCGACGCTACGACCGTCATAACTCCATGGTGATAAATACTTTAAAAAACATGGCACATAAAAATGGTACAACTGCGGAAACGGAAATGAGAACGCATAATGAAGCCGTGGGAAAACGCTACTAGGTACTAAATAAACATGTTATTATTTATTGTAGTTTATTTAATAATTATTGATGAAATTATTATACTATGAACCATACTTATTATGATTTAATGCTCACTCACTGGGGGCATTAAAACATATTATACGAGTATAATAAATACCTTAATAATAAATGAAAATTAGACATGGCTTGAAGCTTTATTTTCGAAGCTGCGTTGTGTATATATTAATTTGAAAAACATGAAGTCAGAGCTATCAAAAGGGAGTTATCGAGTAATCTTTCCTTTGATATTTCTTAGTACTAGCTTTTTAGGGTTCCATACCCAAAGGGTACCAACTGAAACCTTAATTACAAAGCCTCCGCTGTCCGTCCGTCCGTCCGTTCGTCACATGGCTGTACCGTCTGAACCTTAATAGGTAGACAATTGAAATTTTCAGTGTGTATTAATTACTATGGCCGATGTTCATAGTTAATGTAATTTCGTATATCTGTTTGAAAATCATGTGTCTTTACATTTGGTAGTTTTACTCTACAATATTTTCTAACAAAATACTACACTATGTTATTTTTTCGATTTTATATACTAAATATATGTATTATAACAATATAAACTTTTATATTATATACATATATATTCTACATTATAACGCGTCGTGATAGCCCAAAGCGCAACGAACCTATCTCAAATTTATAAGGCCATAGGCCCATGGTTCGAATCCGGGCGTGTACCAATGAGTTTTTCTGACTTAAGTACATAACTATCACTGACTCCGTGCCTCGGAGAGCACGTTAAGCAGTCGGTCCCGGACGCTGTCAATAGATGGCAGTCGTTACAATCTCCAATCCGCAGTGGAGCAGCGTGGTGGATTTAAGTTTCAAGCCACCCTCACCCCAGGGGAGGCCTAAGCCCCTGCAGTGGGGTAAAAATGGGCTGATGAAGTGAAGTGACACTTCTATATTAGCGATTTGAAAGCTCTTAATTAGCACGCAAAAATAGATCCATGAGAGGAGGTAGGTACTTATCCAATGTTTCCCAAGTATGCTAGAATGTTACGTATTAGTTTTAATTTACTTCTCTATTTAATTATTTTTAGTTACGTATAATTGATGCGTTTTTATTAAGTGCTTGTTTACAGTTACTGGCGGGCGCGGTCGCTGTCGAGGTCACGAAATATCAAACCTTCACTTTTCTACTAGATGTTTATAAGTCGCGGGTGCAGTGGAACTTGTGACGCATCAAACCTATATTGACTCTTGTTTGCGTGGCTACATTGAAGCAGCGACGTAGATCGCAGTCCTCACAATATTACCCACTTTGAACTTCGCCTATTGTCACCGAACTCTGCTAGAACTGTATCTGCTACAAACACGAGCGCGAGCAGCAACCGCGCCCGTATTCACCATAACCAAGCCCTTTGATTTAAGGAATCGTTTGAGAGCGACGCAATTCCATCAAAACCAAAAATGAATACAAGAACCGCGACATATACGAGGAATCTATACCGTTTTCGGTATATTATTTAAATACCGTTTTCGGCTGAATACAGTCTTTAAAAAAATAGAGCCCGCTAAGCTTTTCGAACAAAAAAAAAGGTTCAAATACATGGCGCAAATAAAGGTTACAAAGAAAATAAATTTTTATAGTTACAATTTTTTTATATTTCTTTATGGCAATGGGTAAAAACATTTCTACCTAATTACAAAATGAAAGCAACGCATTTGTATTAAAGCAGGTTGACTTGCAAACTCAATAAAACACTACGAGACTCTCGCAAATTGTAAACTTAAACAAATACTAGTCGAGAAACAGCTATTAAAGTCAAGGCCAACAATCACGTAAAATAGAAAATATTTAATTAGTACTTTATCCAAAGATAAGCTGTATCTTTCGTCAGTTAGACGTTATCGCCACCTGCTTACTTGAAACATTTTGTTTAGTGCCACTCTATGTATATATATATATATTCATTTTTTTTTAAATAACGTATACATGACAACAACGTCTAGGCCCCAAACTAAGCATTAGCTTGTGTTTTGGGTACCAAGCGCAGACACCACATATAATACATATAACAACCAAGATCCGGTACCCAGTATCAATATTCATCATATAAATACTGACCCGACCTATGATTCGAACCCGGGACCTCCAGCTTCGTAGGTAGGGTTACTACCCACTAGGCTAAGCGGTCGTCATTGTAATAGAACTGTGACGAAACGGTTTTTGAGAATTGATTTAAATATTAAAACACTATTTTTATGAATTTTTGTCTGTTTATCCATCTGTCTGTGCAGGTATTACACAAAAACTACAAAACAAAGGGTTTCAATGAAATTCAATGCAAAGATAAGTTGGTATCTGAGTCAATAATTATATAAGATACTTTTTAACGCGGGAAAATATAAAAACTGGTTCTATACCGAAGCGAAGACGTCACAGGTACATGTGATGTTAAACACATTACTCTCTTTTAATTGTGCAGTAGGGTAGGTATACAGTTTTCAATAGAAAAAGCAACGGTCCTACCCCAAAATAAGTTTCATTTTCCTACCTCTAACGTTTAAATTTCTAACTCGTTTTGTTATTCTATTTGTTTCAAATGCGTGATGCATAATTATCTAGTTGATATCACGCCATAGGTCAAATACATATCGGAACACGCAAAATAAAAGTTCCCGCCGTCAAATTTAGTTACTCCACGTTACTTAGGGATTTTACAAAATAATACTCTGAACCTGTTGTATAAAATACTGCCTGAGAAACTTTACTCATTCGGAAATAGGTACCTATTCAGTGATATCCCATTTGTTTGTACGAAAATATTCCATATGGGTAGATTTAAAATTGTAGAAACTGTGAGGCAATAATTATGAGGTCCCATAAGTAAAGTGATTTTTTTATTTAGACGGTCAAAAAAAATAATACATGGTTCGCACATTCTGCGTGTACTAGAAAAACATTGGATATGTACTCTATTTAAACGTGATAGATCAAAAATATGTGATAGTAAAATCTACTTCTTTTTTGATATTATTTTTTAACATCGTCTGACTTTTAATTCTTTTAAGGTAGATTAGATTAAGATCGTCGCGTCGTTCGATTACGCGGAGGTAGAATTGAACCCCATACTTCAATCACAGACATTTGTATTGTAATCATAAAAGCATAATGAAGAAAGCTTCCGTCGAGGTCATGTCAAGATCACCGATTTCGAAAATTCAAGTCAAATTATTCGTAGCTGAAAGTTTGTCTACGATACCTTCACATTCCTCAACACAAAAGCGTTTACGTATCTGTAAACTCAACTTTAAGCTTTTAAAAATCTGTGCTTTGGTTAGAGAGGTTAATTTAATTTGGTATACTACAAACAGAAGGTATTATTGGCCCTTAATACATTTTATGCTTAGGCAGATAGGTATTTACAATGAAGTAAATTGCTTTGTGGAAGAAGCGTCAAGATGTCATAGTCCTCTTCGTGGGTTTGTACTATTATAAATAGCTAAATAAATTAACAATATACCTATACGGATTGATATATTATTAAATGGATTCGGCATCACCATAGTTGCACAGGGTTCGCTAATTTTGTGACGCATCTTCACATAGCATATAGCGCTGACAGTCTTTTTCATAACTTTTCTTTGTTTGTGTTTGGATAAAATTTAGTCCATACCTAGTTATGGTGACAACCGATCTATATGTATATCCAATAAGTGTGAATATCATATGTTAAACCCACTTTCGTTTCTTTTTTTAATTTAGGTACATCAGTAGAATACTGTTACTGTGCATTTACTTGGAAAAATTACATTGTGAACAAATTCTTCCATGGTCCTAACTTAATTGTGCTCCTATTCAAACTTACCTATGTTGGATTGAAAACAGAAATCTATCAATTCAGTATAATATAGGTACTTGGACATCGATCATAATCGATCTATGAGTAGATGAATGACCATTTTACATTCTAACATTTATATAACCAGTACAGTATCGACTTAAACCCTTTTGAAGGCTTACAATCTGTGGCGTCATTCTGAAATGTATTTGATATTAGAATTTACTCACTCGTCTCTCAACTCGTCCTTGTCGAACGACATTTTTGCTACACTAAACACTGATACTGATAAGACCAGATAATTCCGCACAGTGTATCGACGTGCTCGTAGGCGGATGAAACGCGACTGCGGCTTTTGGGTTGGACCGCCCCAGGGCTAAGTAGGGCGGCATCGGGGCGAAATGGGGGGACTGGGAGAGAACGAAAGGGGGTGGTGGAAGACGTGCGACACTTGAGCGTGTGTTATACAATTTCACACTTAAAAGGGAATAATTTTAGGGACGCGAGTGTACAACACACACATATGTACAAGTTAACGTGGTTTTTGTCATTAAATGTAGGTACTTCGGTTGTAACAGCACAAGACAGACACGTTAATATTATAAAGGATTGAGACGCGTTCTCACAAATTCTTTTATTCTAAATATTGGCATAAGCAAGATGTATGTTTCCAGGAAAAGTATATACTTGGAAATGTTTGTCTATAAAAATATATTATTAATAATAGTAATAACAACTGGGAAATCCCACACAGTGCCATCTAGTCCTAAAGTAAGCAAGTATTATGCTTGTATTATGGGGTACTAGATAACTGGTAAACATACTTAAATATCCTTTTTTATGTTATATGCATATATAGATACTTTTTACACTCAGACACGGAACAAATAGGCATGTTCAGGCACACAAATATTTATCTCGGGCGGGAAAGGTATGTATTTATTTTTAGTTCAAATATGGCAAGCAAGATTTGAACTTCGGTTTTTTTTTAAAGCACCGCCTCCGATTGAGCTGAAATTTAGTACATTTGCGTAATTTTGATGAAAATGCAATAATATTATAGAAATAACCTGCCGCTGCAGTCAAATTCGTCTTACGAGGAAACTTTTCAACGGTAGTAGCACGGACATGGAACTTTGTATGTAAATTTAATTTTGATAGCTAAATATGATCTTCACCATGAGCTGCTGCTACAATCAGGATTATTCCTCACGAGAGATCTCCTCAACGGCTAATAGCATGGCCATGAAACTTTGAAAACGCTTTAAAAAGCCTAAGTTGAAAAAAAAAAACTTTTATCATGAAAACTTATTATTAACACGTTATATTTCATTTTTATTACTCGCTTTCTAGTCTGTCTGTCTTTGATATATATATATACATAAAGATGAGGTTTTAATGACCAGCCAAATTTTAATATAATGAATTATCTTTGGTAAAAACCGATAGCCGCCTTGTTTCCTTTTAGTATCGTTCTATAGAAAAATATTGAGGTATGACTACACAAACCTTTCCCGAAAAAACCAATAACTCTAGTCACCATTCATGCCCGCCGCCCCATTCCATTTCAAGGCCTCGGACGCGTACGTTTACTATAGCGTTAAGAAGGCAACCAAACGTTATAAAATAACACTGTAGATAAAATAATTTATTATGAAAATGTAACCCATATTTTTCATTTACGCAATGAGGTCTATTGGTGATACCTAACATCTAGAAAAATTTTGGCCGGTTACTAAAATCTCACCTTGTATAATATATATTTTTTTAAATGTTTACCTTGTCTTTCGAATGCACGTGTTCAGTTTGCAATTAAATGTAATCTTCCCGGTTAGCCAAAAAACCTAACGATACCTTGGAACTCGTTCTAAGATTCCATTACATACAAACATACAGGTGGAATTAGTAAAAGCGTATTAAAAACTTCTGTTAAACTCAAAATTTACCACACAATTAAAAGAATTAATAAACTATAAAAATAAAAAAATCAGAAAAAGAAAATTATCAAAGTAATTTGTAATTTAGTATTCTTTTATACCTATTAATAAAACTAATAAATAAATGTTTAGTTTAATTTATCTTAACTTTTTGTGACAACCCTACCAAAATAGGTATAAATTTTGCTCGCTCTTAGGAAGCTATGCCTTTGTACGGTTTATTTACTCATGTGCTCCTGGTTCTCGAAAAATTTTGCTTCAGCAGCCATGACTTCATCGTTATTTTCACTTTGAGTGTAAAGATGTGTTCTTTCACTACAGGAAACAAACAGAAATCCCTGGGAGCGAGATCTAGAGAATAGGTGGGTGTTCCATCAAATAAAACCCTGCATCCTTGAAGTAGCGAGAATTTAAGAGCACGCCCACCAAACTTAAACCAACGTAATATTTTTATTTGTTCGCGTCATTTACATATCGTTTCACAATAAGAACGACATTTGTAGCTTCTTTTGAAATAATTAAGAAAGCTATTCCTCCGGCGTGCCAGAACACCGATGCTTTTACCAGCAGACCGAACACTTTTAAATAAAGCTTTTAATAAAGTCGAAGTAATTACACTGTATCCATTTCCGTTAGGGATGGATTTTTTAGATTAGATTAGATTTTTTTCATATCTCGACCCAATTTTAAAAAGTTCTTTTTTGTCTCAGTCATTCGAGGCAACCAAAGCACGGAAACCTTTTTAAAATTGAAATAAACCGAAAATATTATTTGTACACCTTCAAATAATATTTACAAAGTTTCAGCTATAAACTTAATGGACACGTCTATTCTGAAATACAAAGGCCTCCTAGATTTACCTCTATCTTAAAGTACAGCTCGTTCAACCGCGTTAAAATCAAAATACCAAAATGAGTTCGGCTTTAAAAGTACCTAATAAAAATCTCACTACCTTAGAAGATAACGCGTTTTTCACCTTGGTGGCTCAAAAAGCGAACCTTGGTTCTTTAAAGCCTGTAAGCAAAAGTAAATTTTGCCCACTCGGTGAAAGAATGTGTTTTGAATTGAGATCGTTACGAATTGGTATTTCTATACATTGGCCGTCGAGAGTTTGCGTTCCTGACAGGTCGTAATCGGCATATTAATCGGATGGTTGATGTGAATTTGTACCGTCGATTGACATACACGAATGACACAAAAATAAATTTAAAATTATATTATTTTGTCAACTCACAACACACACAGCTATAAATTTCATGTGTCAGGAACGCAAACTCTCGACGGCCGATGTGTATATAATTTTATTTGTTCGTAAAATGTTCCACAAAGTCCATATAGCTCAAGAATAAATATAGAACAATCATACAAGTAGTTGGATTTTGACACCCCTTCACGCATGCTAGCTAATTCCGAACGGGTAGCATGTCACTAATCGCGTGCGATTAAACAACTAATAACTACAAAGTACTCTGTGATTAAACGAAAACTCTTTTATAATGATGCTGAAATTTGAACTTCGAAATTTAAAAATGTTTACTTTCACCGAAACTGTTATATCTGTTACCGCCTTTAGATATACATAAAACTATTTATTGTTAAGGAAATTAGCTTTCCTCCTGAGATGTAGCTTCAAATATCACCCGTGCTATGTATAGTGCTAGTTCAGAATTATCCCAATGGCGCCTAACGCGGCAGCTTCTCCCGTTCTATACCAGGGCTGTCACTGATCGAGTGATCTGATGATGATGAAGCCAGAAGTAGGCACTGGAACTCCTTAACGGAACAACGTATATGGATCGTTTGGGCTTCTTGCAATTGTTGTGAAATGCGCTCTGGCTATGAATGGTTTTCAGGGTCTGATGATAGAACCAGATAAGGTAGGAAAAGGAACTCTATAATGAAACAAAGGTATCCTAACAGTAGTTGTGTGAGCTTGTTGTAATGGCAGGTAATCTGGAAAGCTAAAAGTAGATGTCACTTGTGGCGCTGGCCACCATATGAGCTTACAAACTCAGTACATATACCTAGTAGTTTCAAGAAAATTTTAAAATATACTAATTACGTGTTTAAATACTATAATTTACCAATTATAAATATAACTATGATCCAATGATGTAGTGTGCCTGGTAAAACTAGTAAGAAAGTTGTCTACATCATATTGATGCCTTTTCTATGAATAGCAGAATATATTCTCATTCATTCCTCAGACTTAAATTAGGTACACACTTTTAGAAATCAATTATTAATGTGGACAGTATCCATTGAAAGCACTAGAATATACATCAACTACTACAGAACGTATTAACATTCCATCAGCCCTTTTTATACCCCACTGCAGGGGCTTAGGCCTCTCCTCAAGGTGAGGGGCTTCGAGCTTAAATCCACCACGCTGCTCCTGCGAGTTGGCGGATTGATACGACCGCCATCTATTGACAGCAACCAGGACAGACAGCTTCACGTGCTCTCCGAGGTACGAAGTCAGTGATGGTTAACATACTTAAGTCAGAAAAAACTCTTTGGTACACGCCCGGATTCGAACCATGGCCACATGGCCTTATAGATTTGAAATAGGTTCGCTGCGCCCGGGTTATCACGACAACGTATTATCAGGTGGCCATTAAATGCGAAAGAATTTGCTATAGGTTCACATTTTCTTTCAGTGAAAAAATGATCAGCTGAACATTTTTAACATTTTTTAATATAGCTTTGTACAATGAATGTCTAACCACAAACACTAAAAACAATCTGATGGAGATAGATTAGTGATTGGGGTCATATGTATATATATGCCTTGGAATAAGACATACTTAGGATAGTAGTTTCTTAAAAAAAAAATCAAGCAGATAGACTTTAAATGAACCGTATCTCTAAGCGATGTTTGTGATTGATCACAACGCAACATCTAGGCGTCTAGAGGCATCGGATCACGTGGCCCGCTCCCATACCTTTTCCAAACCCTTCTTTGTTCCGTGTTATGGAACAATACCGATTGGAGCATTCAATATTTCGAAAAGAGGAAGAAACCAAATTAAAATTTCCTTTTGCTTCAGATAGATTTATTACATATAAATTCAAGGAAGATAATGATTTTGTTATATAAGCTATAAGTAGGTACGTACATTACTTGCCAGATACAATATGTGCGGCTCTGAAATTAGTCACAAAAACATCGCAGTCAAGTGATTTCATGGAAGCGTCGCGGCAGGAAAAATGTACCTGCGCAAAAGTGCATGCGCATCGCACTTCAGGACCGTTTATACATATGGTAAGTACTGTAGGTATACATGTAACACTTGGCTAAAAGAAAATTTTATCATTAATGCAGTTAAACCTCTAATGTACAAAGTACACAAAAAGGATCCACCATTTAAGAGCTCACCCAGTTAGCTTTAATTAAAATATAGCATTTAAGATACATATTTATAAATACTTTTACATGTCAGAACTTACATGATACAGAACAAATCATCGACATAAAGACTATAAATGGGTAATATGCGCCGGTGTGTTATGGTCGGTGATAGTAATTTATTCCCGTCTATGTTAGCACATTTGACAATGTTATGTTAAAGTCCGAATTCTAATAAACACAATGCCATATTTAATGCAACGATATTTGTCGCTAGAAGCTACTGAATTTCAATAAACACAGAGAAACATGAATGAAGTTAGCACTGAATTTGGTTGCAGATGAAGAATAGATTTCAGCATAAATATCATAAATGACAAATCTATTTACTTTCCATACAGGTGGATCAACATAGACAAGGAAACGTGTAGATATATTGGGTGCAGTTTAAAAATGCGCAATCTAATAAATTTTTTTTTAACTAGAAATGTATAAATTATCTAAGCATTTTTGATTTTTGTTTTAAGCCCACAATCTGCTTGATCGAATATGTGCGGTAACTAAAAATTGCTACAAATTGAATAAAAACTAGTTCTGAACAATACAGTTCTTGCTTTGAATAAAAAATAATTCTATTACTGAACATTCTAAAAATTCCACCTTAACACATGCAAATGGGGTTTAACTAATTGATATCATACTGTGATGTATGTAAACAAATTTATCAAGATTTCTTGTGGAAGCAAGAATTTCTTTTCTCAGTGCGTCTTGATTAAGTTTTGCCGGATAGGTAAGTTTTGAACCAGTACATGTACATTCCTCAATATAAAAGAATCTGGCAAAGAAAAAGGAGTCGATGAATTGCGTGTGGCACTCAAAGTACGCCACACGCGTAAATGTTAAGCAGATAAAAGCGTAAATCGTCCGTTTAATACTTGCATGCATGTAGTACGCATATCTTATGTAGGTGAGAAATATATAAAATAGAAACAGGTATCTATTGAAAAATCAGTATTCTATGCTAACCGTAATATGATCTATAAAACAAAAAAAATAAAAATATATTAAAGCATCGAAAGTTAACACTTTGATTAGAATAGTTTGAATAATAAATTCATAAATAAATGCATTAATTACCCAATTATTTTTCGTTATTGTAATAATTCATATTTTACTAAAGTAAATTACTTCCCTGACAAATAATTATTTTAATAACTTAATAGATATCATAAATTCATTATAGAAAAGTACACTATTATGTAATAAGTAAAGTATTATGTATATAACACATACAATGTATATATATAAAACATACAATGTATCCCATGGTTATACGCTCAAACTTGGAAGTAACAATTTTCGTATATCAAAAAAAGTTAAATAAAATATTGACGTCATTTTATAATTAGAGCATTTTGTGAGTCATGACAAAAAGCGAGCTGAAAAATTGAAATTAAAGAAAACTATTTCTTGAAGTATGTTCAGTAAAAGCATGTTTTAGAATATGGATTCTGAACAATAACAGGTATTACAAAGTTTCAAAATTAAAATAGCTTATAATGTGACCTTCATAGATATTATACATTTGGATACAATTATAATTAATTAATTAATGTAAATTAATAAAAGTAAATACTAAAAAAAACCATTAAAAATGTAATAAAATCAGTTAATCTTTTTTAATATTTTTTTTTTAATGTAGGTATCTACAAGTATATCTTTGAAGTTCATATTATGGTTATTAAAATAAAGTTTATAATTTTGTAATTAATATGTGTTACAATCCAGAAGTTATAGGATAAACTAAGTGTCGCAGAGATAAAAAAATTATAATGTATCAGAAAAAACAGTAACAATTAAAAAAAAAAATATTTAAATTTTGTAGATGAAATTAATAATAATCTTAACATACAAGTCTGATATTATAACTGCAGGACATACTAAATATAATGTATATAACTTAGAAGATATTACACACTAGGATGAAACCGTAAAAAGCTATAGTATAGTACATAAAATCTTCATTCTTAAGGGATCATTATTAATATTATGAAATAATCAAATTGTACATTTAACTAAAAATAATTAAACCTATGCCAATGTCAGATTACTGGCTAAGAGACTGGATAAGAACATTACACATTGACTAGCAGTCCTATATGAACTGTAATTTATGTATGCTGTATAAATTACTTATTATAATAACAACTAATACCTATATTGTTCCTTTTTAACATAAATACGAAGCCTCATAAGGATATTCATGTGAATGAAGTCATTACCTAATTTACTAAATATTTAATTTGATTTGTTTTTTAAACATATTTAAAATAAAGAGTAACACCATTTTAAAGATGTAATAGTACGAGTAATAAAAAAACGCGACATGAAATTTAAAAAAAAAGTGCACAAACTTATAAAACACTAGAATTAATAATAACATCTGGTCCATCTTGATTAATTTGTAAATTAGCAAAATATTTGAAAATTAAATGAAATACCATCATCACGTTCCACTTAGGTATGTGAAATATTTAGAAAGTGATGCCAATTAAAACCTATAATATTATGAGTAATTTTACTAAAGTATTGCTAAAATCTGACTTTGTGTGTATTTAAAAAAAAAATCCTTTGATTTCTACTTGATTTTATGACGGATTGACTTTGAATCCAATTTCTCCGCCAATCGCTAAAAAATCAGTACAAAAATGTTAGTAGCTACTTATAAAAGGGGTTCCACATATGGCCAAGCCTAATACGATCGATATGGTGTAACACTTTTCTAACATGTACCCAAATCAGAAGAGTGCCAAACTACACCAATTGTAAACTTTTAGCCAATATGTGGGCCAGGCCTAGCAGTTATGTCACATTACATATTAGTGACAGCAATTTAACATGACATTTGCTCAACATTTCTTTTTGCAGGCAAAATTGTTATACAACGAGTAACTATTACAATTTAAAATTTTAATTGGCTCTATATTAATTGAATTGCAAAATTAAATATAAAAAATACCTTAAAAATATTTCACATACCTAACTGAAGTGGCAAGTTGATGAAAAATCTATGTAATTAACGTGCTTGAGAAAAATACCAATATTTTTTCTCAAACATTTATGCCCTATTTACTGACTGCCTCTGTAACCGATGCTGCTAATGCTCCTTTAGTCATAAAAATATATATTTGACATTTAAATAGATGCCAGTACAGTTATTTAGACTAGGACAATTTTTGATATATAATTATATCAAATATCACCTACACAAACATTATAATACACTTTTGTTTTAATTTCTTTTTTTTTTTTTTTGAGCAAAAACGAGAATCTTAGCATTTTTTTGTATGAAACCATCTTAAAACGTGGTTAAGGTTCGACCAGATATAAGCTTTCAAGAGATCAGATCAGACATAACAAAACGAAGATTTGACTTGTAACCATGAACCTAGGAAGACCCGGACGTAGCAACGCCAACTACGAAGTATGCCTAGTATGTCAGCTTGCTATTATGTATGCACGCGTCAGCTTATATACACTCATACCAGTATGTCTACATACTGCCAGTCCGTTACGAAGTTCCATTTACATACACGCAGCCGCCATTGCAATGCTTCATTAGTTTTTCGGTGACAGTCAGTCTAGATGTTTTAATAAAGCTTGTAACACATAAACACGGTTTTGTAGAAATTATGCCAATTCGATTTAATAAGATCAACCATAGTACTCAAAGCTTGGAATTTAATAATTCAATCAACTTAGTCCAATTGGACCTTTTAGTGAATTTGCAAATTAAAGTAAGTATACTCTATGACTATACACTTGAGGTAGATTTTTAAACGCGCATGCACTAAGGAGTGTTATTTAGATAACTTAAATTTATACTAAAACCTATATTTGTAACTTTCCTAAGTAAGTCTATCAAAATTTATTCCATTTTGTGCTTCCATACAGTTATGATTCCAATAGAGCATGTCAAATCACAATTTTGTAGTCTGATCCCATCTGACAGATAAATTTATTTACAATTGTTTGTTTTCTGTATACTACTCGATGTATCTTTCATGTTAGATCAAATTGATACAGATCATAAAGTATCTACTATAAAAAATTAAAAAAAAATGATGAAAATCGATGTGATTTTTCTTCCAAAAAACGACAGTTTTTGATTAATATTGGCTGAGTACGGCGGGTGGCCTACCAGCACAATAAGGTCGGTTCGGTCGTGATTTCCTTTTACCTGGGTGAATGTGCCAACTTTAATATAAATTTTAATTACTTTACCAGCACGCCGGCGCCCACGAGCCGTACAGAGACAATTTTAACCATAAATAGTTGTTATTTCGGATAATAAACCTGTCGATTTTTTCATTTTGAATTTTTGTGTATGTATATATAATTTTAATAACTTTTATATTTGTTAGTCGATACTTTAGTACCTATATGTATAATTTCGCTTGAACATGTAAAATAGGAGCATCAATAGCTTAAAGGGCAGCTGTGACTAAAGTAAATATTTTAATTTAAAAAAATAATCATATATCTAATATGCCTCACAACATTTTTCCCTAGATTACATAAAAATAATTATTAAAATCCATTTCATAGTAATTAAAAATATGTACTAACTGTATGAAAGACATTTCCAGAAATAAAATAAAAACATTATTTTTTTTTTGATAACGGCAGTGTGAAGGATTTTATTCTATATTTAATGTCTTGTTTAAAACTGGTCACTCACACGGTTTTCTACTATACAACTTTTGGTTGGATTAATCGCCCACGGTTGTACTATAGGGAAGGCGCGTTCAGTAACTAAATAGCAGCGACGCGCGATATGATCATTTTGTTCTACTCTGTAGTGAATACTGTATATTGAGTAAGTGCATAAATAGGCTGTAAATAAATCTATTAGACGAAATTCATAATTGGTTGAATTTCACGTTATACAATTACACTGTATTTCCAAAAAGAAAACGTCAACCAATTATAGACGTTCTGACATATCAAAAGCTCATTTTATATAGACGAACAAAAGTATACATTGAACAAGGTATTAACATTATACCAATTTACTACCAAAAAACACACTGCTATTTATCGTTATGTACAGTTCCAATCAACCTTTATGGCAGATGTGAACATAGGCACAAGTCGCGTCGCAGTATACAGTTTTAGGTGTAGCGGGACGCAGTGTAGCGAGGGGCATTTGACTAAACCTGCGCAAGCATGCATAAAGCGTTGTATTCCGATCCTCCCTAAAGTTTGATTGGAACTATACCCACATTATTTACATGTATTAAATTTACATGACATATCTTCCATCGGTACACAACGAAAATAATCTAAATTTACCGAAAATACGTGACAATTCTACATACTTCATAATTTAATTTGGAACCATGGAAGTATCAAAGTCGTTTTTTGCACTGCGCCCTATGGAGTATGCATTAAATAAGGTCGAGGTGACCAAAAGAGAGTCAAATGTGATGTTCGATGATAATGTTTTATGACAGTTGGCTCGTTTTGTCACATGCCAGAGTATCGTTTTGAGGCAATCGACCATTCCCAAATTTCACAAACTAGTTTTATAGAATTGCCTATTCTTTTGAAATAAAATATAACAGACTTTAGTTCGAAAATTTGGGAATGGTTAATTTAAGGCGATTAATAGAACCTCACGGAGATCAGAAATCGTGTTTTCTTAAAAAAAAAAATGTTTTCTCCAGAGGGCTCGACGCGAAAACAATAATAATAGCTCCATGTTCACAACGAATACATTCTTATTCTTACTTGTTTTAATACATCAGCATTTTTTTAAATTACCTCGTCCAATTCATGTTCTGTGACGACATTATGCAATAAGAACTTTTTAACAGGTGATATTGCTAATAAGATATGCTTTTTAATTAATAGAATTATAATGGTCTGCACATTTTTATCATTTAAAACTTCTACATGCATTGTGCATAGGTACTACATAAATTAAAATTACGAGTTTTAATCAAGAAAGCACAATGCCTTCTGTCACGTAGCGCATTTATTTAAAAATTTACGTCGGAACGGTACGTATGTCTTACAACACTGCGGTTTTCTAATTTCTGTTCAAAAACACGAAAAAGTGCTACGTATTTCCAGCGGTAAGGCCGGGGACAGTGCACTGCGGTGTTACGGAATGGACCATAAATATATGGAATCGTCATGCGCTGATATACAGTGCTATGCGGACGGTTCGATCCGTAGCCTATATCCGCACATCCGTATCGACAATCTGCGTAAAGAAAGCCACCATGAAAACGCGCCGTGGTTTTGTATTCAAACAGTCAATAGCGGTCAGTGCTTTACCGACTGTTGTGTGATACGTAAACAAAAATGAGTACGGTATTTGTCCACTGAGCATTGAAAACGGCGAGACCCTATTCGCGAAAACCACAGACCAGTCAACCTATAGACCACGCTTTAATAAACGTCAGTACGAAAACGAAACCGCCAAAAAGTGGCGGGGTGCGGGGAGAGGTCGGCCAGTTTTCATTGGCTCGTTCAAAATTGACAATTTAATGGCTTCCTAAGTGCTTCCAACTGACCGCTCACAAGAGACGTAGTTATGTAGTGTCACTACATAGCCTTAGCGAATGCTACTCCCTGTCAAAGCGTGGTCTATAAGGTTGACTTGTCTGTGGCGAAAATAAACTAAACCACCAGCAGCTCAACCGCAGAGCAGTCTCCGAATAAGATAATCTTGTGTAATAAAGCCCTGTAACATTTCAATTCGCAAAAGTGATTCAAATTGTTCGATTGCTAGTATAAAAAACTACAAGGTTGCATTTCAATCCACTCTACTAACTCATTTCATAATAACTACATTTCATTTTTTATGAATACCTAACTAAAATTCCGAATATCAGTATAAATAATTTTCTCTAGGGAAAACTGCATGAGGCTCCTTATAATTGGGGTCAGGTTGGTTCCGATATCTTCTTGCGAGCCAAACCGCGAACAGCTAAAATGGAAACAAATATTTCATTAATATAAAATATTACATGAGTTATAAAAAAAAATTAATAAAATCACTAGTACACTAGAGATTTTTGAAGTACGTCGTATGAGTGTATGTTTATTTAAAATTAAACTAAAATATTATAATTACACCTGCTTATACATTATATAGCCCGTGCTTCGGAGGGCACGTTAAGCAGTCGGTCCCGGACGCAGTCAATAGATGGCGGTCGTTACAGTTCCCAACCCGCAGTGGAGCAGCGTGGTGGACTTAAGCTCCAAGCCCTCCCCCCTCCTCACTCTGGGGGAGGCCTAAGCCCCTGCAGTGGGGTAAAAATGGGCTGATGATGATGATACATTATACGGTGAATAAAAGTAAATGTAATTTGTATTTTTTGTCACACTCATCATAATTACTGAAAAAAATCTCTAGTGCTTGATCACTTATGCAATAAAGTGCAACAATTATATGCAAATAATTAATTCACTATGAAGCTGAAATAAAAAAGAAGCTGTAAATAATTTATACAATTAAAATATTAAAAATAAAAAATAAAATTAAATATATTAATAATAAACATGCACACACTGAAAAATATTATTCAAACATGCGTATGTTACATATTTCAACCACTGTACAAGCACTTTATAACAATTATTATACTAACTGCTTCTATTTGATTTATTATGGATTTTTGCACTGAGAAAATTATTGGTAATTGCATAAAATAAAAATCTTAGAGAGTCCAACTTGCTTGATATTTCGTTGGAGGCTAAGGGTTGTCACATTAAAGAAATACGCAAATATACCCTGATAACGTTCATCAAGATAGGTTCAGCAATACAATCTGGGAAAAACTCACATTTTCCCACCGTTTCATACCATTGCATATCATTTTTCATGTCAACTCCTATCATTTTCTACTACTTCCTACTATTCTCTACCATTTCATTTCTTTCTTCGTAATAATTCATACCATTCTTTAAATTTCATACCATGTAGTATCATTTACTTTGACGATATTTTGACGACCGCTTAGCCTAGTGGGTAGCGACCCTGCCTACGAAGCTAGAGGTCCCGGATTTGAATCCCAGGTCGGGTCAGTATTTAAATGATGAATATTGATACTGGTACTGGGTCTTGATTGTTAAATGTATGTGGTGTCATCGCTTGGTACCCAAAATACAAGCTAATGCTTAGTTTGGGGCCTAGACATTGTTGTCATGTATACATTATTATTATTTACTACTTTTTCTAGTATTTCTTGCCTTTCCGTTCTGTACCATTTCATATTATGATATATTAATTCCTGCTTTCTTACTATTTTTGTTTTCTCCCATTTCGTACAATTTTAGTTTTACTTACAATTTTTTTCTGTTGAACTCGGTCTAATTCGGTCGAATAGACCGTGCTGGACTGAGTTTGATTAAGTTAAACCAAGTTGGACCCTTTTGTACCTAGTTTGATTAAGTTAGGCCAAGTTGGACCGAGTCGTAACGAATTTGATTAAATTAGGCCGAGTTGGATCGACTTGGACCACACTAAACTGAGTGGGACCAAGTTCAACCGAGTAGGAAAGAGTTGCACCTAGTTGCACTCAATTGGACCAATTTTGGTAGAGGTAGATCCAATTGGACATAATTTGACCAAGTACAAGCGAATAAGTATTTAACATTGAAAGTTAAAAAGATCCTTATACTAAATAAAGTGAATGTTTGCTTGTAAAACAGTAAAACTTTATAATGCCAAAAGATGATTTGATTTGACGCAGCTACCACGCACTTCCTATACAATCTAAGACAAACCATTAAGACAGTATAGCCTCAAAAGTAATTATATTGCAAATTATGTACAAAAACCCGCGCAGGTAGTTTATTTCAATAATTATATTAATTACCATAACTTATTATTTTTTGAAAATAAAAATAAATATGTGCATTGTGTCACTTCAAGTATTCAAAGTTGGTATACTGTATAAATAAATTTATATATACACATAAATCACAATATTCGTAAACCAAAAAAAGCGTGCATTCGCATGCATATGTGAGTGCAAACTGTCATGCTATTACTTTACCCAGAAAAACTGTTTCATTGTGATCTGGGATATTAGATAGTGATAGACGCAAACGCGCTTTTGTATCACAATTTTTTCACAAGCGTTACTCTGACTATTGATATAGAAAATATTCTAGGTGAAATTTATTGTTTGTTTGCAACTGATAAAACTGCCTAGAAAATTTGTCACATCAAAAAGTTTTCTGGGTTAAGCGCAATATAGATTGCATAATGTCAACTCTCAATTTATAATTTTTTTTATATATTTGATTATTTTAAAAATAAACATTTAAACAAGGTTTCCTGTAAGATCAAAGCGTCAAATTGTTATTTTAGCTTCGAAAACTAGTATATTATATTATTTTTGCATTGGATTTTTAATTTTAGTCATGTTGATTTTACTATCGTATTGTACATAGTTTTGTAAGTGGTGTGTTGGTGTCTTTTTATGGATAAAAAAAAAAGATTATTTACATATGGAGTGATATTATATACATGTAGGTACATACTATTTTCATTTTTATTATTTTGAAATTACTATACTGACATAATAATTACTCTATTTTAGGGCTAAAACATTACATAAAATGAGGATATTATTTTTATTAATATTTATTTTTATTTGTTTGAGATTTTTTTATAATTCCCTATAGTTTTGCTGATTACTGTGGGTTTTAAAAGTTCGTAATGTGTATATCATACACTTCAAGAGTAATATGATAAAATTTGACTGACAATCTAATACAACAAAATATTAACACTATTATTTTTAATTAACAGACTCCCTCACAATGTTTATGGAGTTTAAATTAGTTGAATTTCATAAAATGACAATTTGATCCTACCACAAGGAGTGTTCAACATTAAATGAGAATGGGATGACACAGTTAACTTATTTTCTATTTAACTTTTCAACATGTCACCTTTTATATTTTATATTTAATAACACATCATCCTTCTAAACTTACAATACCCTACCCAAAAAATAGTAGGCGCAGTGGGTCAAATTCTTGGTAAAGTTAATTTAGATAGTTTGAAATCTGAATATCTATATACATAATATATATCCTAGGACAGAATAGAAATCCGCAGAAATTCGAATACATGAGCACGCGGGAAATCCGTATGCTTTAACTGGCATTCCCGCATTTTTCCTCCTAAATTTTCTGAAAAATTTAAAGCTATCATAACTTTTTAGCTTAGAGAGTGAGAGTAGCTTGACATGACTGCCGACAAACTCTTCATCTCGATCATCTCAAAATCCTGTACCACAGCTACTACTGTATTCTTTAAATTTTTGCCTTTTCAGGTGTTCCTTTAATCTTCGAAATAGATCTATGGGCAAGGTCTGGTGAATATGGAATGTGTCATTATTTCAAAGCCAGCCTGTTCTTTGGACATTTCTTAGACTGAATTGTCTTCGTGAAATTTTTTTTTTTAGTGAGTTGCAACATTATTTTGACACGCAATTTTTTCATTTGTTTTGTGTATAAAGCTCCTGTTGTGATGGCTCCGTGATCGAAGTTTTCAACCATTAATTAATTTCAATTTTTGAATTGCAAATAATAATAATAATATTTGGGACATCCCACACAGCGCCACCTAGTCTCAAAGTAAGCAAGTATTATGCTTGTATTATGGGGTAGGTACTAGACAACAAATATACATACTTGTATATACTTTTAATTTTATAATATATACATATCGTATACAGATACTTTTACACCCAGACATGGAACAAATAGATATTTTCATGCACTCAAATATTCGTCCCGGGCGGGAATCGAACCCGAGACCCTTGGCTCCGCAGTTAGGGTCTCTAACCACTCGGCTAACCGGTGAGTCATGATGGTTGGTGTCAAATCGTCTTACCGAGCGCCGAATGGAGTTGCCTAGAACTTCTTATGGGTCGGTGGTCAGGAGGTTTCATTCACATAGTAGCGACCGTTCCATTGCAAAGAACGCCACCAATCACGATTGGGAGAAGGAAGTGAGTGCTTACATGCTTCTTTCTCGCACAGGTCATCAGCGCTCGTTGCAATGGTCACCAAGATGCGACCCAAATCGACCTCCTGATCGGTAATACAAATTTTTCCTTAATCCTGATTATCAATGAAACTGTGTTCATCGTTCGAGCGTTAGGATCGCTCGAACACAGGTTTATTGATAATCAGGATTCGGCTCAAAAACGGTCAGGATTTTTGTTACAATTCTGTTTGATATAAAAATTGATGCCATTGATATTGCGCACGTCCATGGAATATAACCCTCATCCTAGACACTTCGCTTCCAGCCGTTGAGCTGGACAGACAACTTCGCCTCTCGCCGTTGAACTGATAACACACGTATTGAACGCGTTGCGCGCGGTATCTAATCTCTGACCTAAAAGCCTCCGTTTTTGTCTCGGCTTATATTATTGCAAGATTATTGTGTGCCTTAAGTGATTTGATTCGGTGCCAAAATTGACTACGCCAAAAGTAAAGTTTTGTGTGTCGGGCGTGTAAAGGGAAAAGACATTTCTCGCGTACCGTTGTTGGTGAGATCTTGGTGATCTGGGTGAACGGGAACCGGTATACCAGGATCCTGGCTGAGCTGTGAGCTGGCCTACGGGCACGCGAGAAGTCTGCGTGAAATTCATAATCAAGGTAAGCCCGACGGATGCCCGTGTGATTCGACAACAATAGACTCGAAATTAAATATTAAGCTTCCACATCCACTATCTCCGTTCTGTCGTCGACCTTTTATGGTAGCAGAGTATTGGTTCTGTCGATGACGATATCCGGAATGTGGTTTAGAATCACATTTGGATTGTATGTTAACATTTTCTGGTATCCGGGGCGTGGTTACGGTCCACTGACCTCTGGGGTATAGGCCTCATAGTTTTGATCCACGTTCTATTGTTAACAATTCTATATATCTTTGCGAAATTTTTATTCTGGTTAGCTTCTGTGCGTCCGCGACCATTTTAGATACTTTTCGCACAGATATAATTGTCATGCCTCATATGCGAGCTACCTATCGAGATCTTAGCTTCGTCAGCAATAAAAGAGCCGTGACACGACCTATTGTCAAAATTATTTTTTCAACTTTTGAATCATTTCTTCTATCACTGTTGTCGTAGGGCGCCCCGCGTGAATGTAATCATTAATTTGAACTCCTTCCATATTTAAATTCAGCACTGGAATATTCGACCGTAGAATATGGGAGAAAAATAATCCCTAACGTATCTTGTAAATCTCCTCATCTCAAATGAGTGAACAGTAAAATCGTTTTCACCTTATATTAATAACGCTAATTGTAGCCGGAGGCCTGCGCAAACGGAATTATTTCGCATCGAGTTACTCTTAGGGGTTTCTCAACATGTTCGCGCCGGTGACACCCTAGTGTGCCTCCTGGTCGCTTCGATGAAGTCGTTGGAGTTTTCGGGCTAACGACACGCGTCCTTATTCTATTTCAGGCGGTTGTTTAGTGGGTCCAACTCCCACATACCCCGCACGTTCGGGCGCGGGGGAACCTGTAGAGTTTAATCCGCCTTCCCATCGCAAGGGTAAAACAAAAAAAAAAATTAGTGACTTGTTTAGAATAATAAAAATTTTCAAGCCAACATATTTAATTACCACGCGAACCACCATTTTTTCCGTTTTCGTACACACGCTTCGACGAGATGCAAAGTAAATGACTTCTAAAGGGCCAAAGCCCATTGCCTATATGCAATTGACCTAAGTTATTCTTATGTAACTATAACTTGTCTCAAATTGAATATTACTCAGAAAATATCATTTTTCATAATATTATGTGTGAAATATATATTCAATAAAACGGCGTCTTTAAGATATATATTAAAACAGATAGAAGTGGCGCCATCTTTGTATGTCACACGGTAGCATTTACATGTTCTTATTTCAAACAATATGTATTGTTCCAAAATGTTTGAAACCTTTTGTTAAAAATTTAATAGTTAAGAATGATTAAAAACAGTTGTATATAGAACTTAAAGCGCCATTTGTGGTTATGTATAGCAGCTAATTCGATTTCAGATTATTTTGCTGCATCTGTTGAATGTTTAATCTATTTTTTTCTCTATTTCCTTCCATGTGGTTTTTTTTAGTCCATCGAAATTTCACTACTACTTTTCGGTCTTAATCAAACACTGTGGAATAGAAAATCACAAAATCTAAATTAAAGGTATTTTTAAGTAAGTAACTTTATTTTTTATATTAATTTTCTTATGAGACAGTTTGTTTATTTTTAAACAATTAATGAATAGAGAGAGAGTCAATACCGAGCTTTGTTTTTTATAAAATAAAACAGAACAAGTTTTTTTTTTCAAATGATTTTACAGCTGTGATAGCTACAACCTGCCATCGTGTATTACTGTTTTGTTCGAAGGAGTAATTACATCATTCTCAATTTATGTTGAACACACCTCGTAACACCGGACATATATAGATGTATATAGATATATGTGTACTTTTTTTTATTTTCACAATATTTTTCCTTTTTACCACAGAGTTTAGATTAACCTTCGTCCTGAAATGTAAGGCCAATCCATAGGAGTAGGTTCACATTCACATATCACATAACAGTGACGTCACATAACCCGAACGCTTGATTGGCCTTTATACCTGCTAAAGCGACATAGAGTAAAGTAATAAACCCACTGTCGAGGCAAAATCCAAGCTCTATGGTTTGTAAGCATTATAATTAGGTACATGCAAAGCGGCGCATACGCATCTCCACCTTAGTTTTTAGTTGTGAGTCGGCTCATAGTGTGAGTTCATAGAAACGCGCTGGGGTTCACTCGGGGATCCTTTTGGTTTCGGTAGCGCACCGTCAACCATACACCGACGAACTGAATACATCAATTTATAATTTATTGGATAACACTTGTCGTTTATTCGAGCTGATTCTTTGTATTTTAAAACTTAAGTATATAAGATTATCATCGGTTGCTAGTTATGGGTATGATGTGCACAATGACAATATAATCTGTTTATTTCAGTCAAATTTTAAGTAAACATGAAATTTGCTTTGGTAATTTGTTTATCACATTAAAGTAAAAAAAAAATGTTGGTACAACCAAGTCCAATCATTTTTATAAAATACAATATGTTTTATATCTATAACATTGTTTTATCTTGAATGTTTCCAAAAAGTAAATACAACCAGAGACTCATAGAAAGTTTCATGGATCACTTGGAACTTATCGTATGCCTCCAAAGTCTCATTTTCCCAACAACAGAAGTTTACATCTTCTACAAAGGAAATTACCAGCTTCCAATAGAGCCCCAACTTTTCCCAGCTAGTACCAAGCCCATATAGTGACAGTCTTATTATATCAGACAAATTATTTAGATTATGTACAATTTTGTTAGACACAAGATGTTAAACACTCCTATACCTCAAAACATTATTCATGCATTAAAAAAAATATATTTGCCATTAAACTTGTGTGGTAACCAGTGACACATTTACAACTGTATTATTTTATTGTGTGTACAAACAACCACAGAGTGATAAGAACGTAATAATAACATATATAATAGCTAAAATTTTATAAAAAGTTTAATAGCTAAATGTTACAAGGCTGAATTGTAATGATTTTGTCGAAACTTTTTTAATAGATAAACAAGACATGAAAATACAGTTAAGTTAGTTCATTAAAAAGTAATTCGACATTGTAATGAGAAAGATGCTAAAGGTAGGCAGTTCTCTATAATTGTAATTTTTTGACATTTTAAATGATGAATGTTAGATAATTTTGTAGAATGAAAGTTTGTAAAACATTAATTTACATTGAAACTGTTTGTTATGCATCATTTCCTTTAAGCATATTAGATCTCTTTTGCAAAAAAATTGTTTTTAATTCACGTGACGCGATATACTCTAATTATTCCTTAAGTTCTTCAAGGATACAGCCTCTCGTCTTAGAACTCAAAAATTTTGTTCTCTGAGTTTTTACAGATTATTTTAATTATAGATTTTTTTTTAATTTTAATATTGCTTTTTATTAGGAAACAGATAAGTACAAGAGAAAATGTAGATTCATTGAAAAATGGCAGTAAAAATTATTTATATATTTATTTTCTGACCGAATAAGTCAATTTTGTTCTCTGAGTTTTTACAGATTATTTTAATTATAGATTTTTTTTAAATTTTAATATTGCTTTTTATTAGGAAACAGATAAGTACAAGAGAAAATGTAGATTCATTGAAAAATGGCAGTAAAAATTATTTATATATTTATTTTCTGACCGAATAAGTCAATTTTGTTTCCTGAATAAATAAAATATTTAAAAAAATTCTCAACTCATCAACTTTATGGAATTTTATTTAAGCACTTTTTTCAATTAATCAAGTACAGTTTTACAAAAAAAAAAACTTAAATTTACTTTTACACTTCCCTATTAATGTAAAATAGAAATAATACCACTCAATCAATAATCATAATAAATAAAAATATTATTTTAATACTTTAAATAACAGAGCAGTAATGGGCGACATATAGTTCATGAAGTCACCATAATATTTTATTTGTATTAGAACCTACACTTATGTGCCAAGTTTCATTAAAATCGGTTCATAGGAAATAGGTAAAATACAAATGAACGAAATTCATTCCATGATTTCCACTCTTAGAGGTGGGATATTTAAAATATATTCTTCATTTTTAAATGGCTTGAACTTAATACAAAAATAATCAAATAGGTTTACAATCGGCGAAGATATCGCGTAACATACAAAAATACAGTCAAATTGAGAACTTGTTTATTGAAGTCGGTTAAATAACTCAATCTGTATCTAGTGCAACAAGTAGTCTATCCGTTATATTAGACCTCAGATGCCAGCGTCGGTATCCTTTGTGGCGGCAGCCAAGTGCCGGCGGCTTTCTTTGTGAACTTTTGTCGGTATGCGGTGTCCACGTGTCAAAGGGTGTGGGTTAATATAATGGATTAAATATATAAAGCCAAACATATCAAACTCTGTGATCGATTGCACCAATTTACAAGTTATAAAAATCTTGATAGAATGGAATCTTACAAAACGGATGCAACATTAATAACTTGTGCAAAATTGTATTTTACAAACATAATTTTAAATAAAATATCCGTGTTCTCGTTTGGCGCGTACATCATATAACTTCTTGAATTATATTACGTAGGATGATATTTTATTTATATTCGTTTGATATGAATATGTTTAACAAACAAGAGAGATAAGATTTATCAGAAAACGTGACACTATTTAAATCGTAAACAATGTTATTTATCATGTTGGTTCAAATATATAAATCAACTGGGTAAATAATTTGTTTTCAGTCAACGTAATAAAAAAAATCTGCTTATCCTAAAAAGGAGTGAAAAGTGTGTAAGTGAAAATGTATAAAGCATTTATATCAATAAATATTTGTAATATCATTTCAAGTGAAAAAAGTATGGTAAGTAGTTGCAAAAGGCAATAGGGTATTTGACTAAAATCAAATATTATATTTATCAAGAAAATATAAAAATAGAATTTATACGATAACAAAATTTATAAACAAAATTATATTCGGTTGAAGAATATGAAAATTATAAGCTATTAGTCTGTTTTTTGCAAAACGAAATTTAAAATTATTTTAAATGGCCTGACGTCCCAGCCTAGTACACCATACTGTACTAGCCTCTCTGTCTAACAGGACTTTTTAACTTTGTTAGGAATGATTTATTTTTTTAAATTATTTTACTGTTGTGGTATATTTATAAAACTCTTTCATATAAAATCATTTAAAAAAAATATAGTCAACTACCCTCATAATTATTCTACTCAAGCAGCCATAGAGAAGAAAGAAAATTTTATTTCAAAATCATAAATGAGGCAATGATATTAAACTAATTATTTATATCAAAAGTATGTCTAATTAAATTTTATATATGTCCCACGATGGTCAAAATCCAAACTACTCGTGGGCCTGCAAGCATCAAGAACGCGTTATCTAGATGGATTTATTACACCCATTCATATTCCGATAGAAATCAAGAACATAACCAATTATTTGGCAAGCATTTGTTGTTTATTTATCAGAAGTTGTAAATCCATGCCACTTATCACATCATTGCCTCATAAACCCTCCATTATGTTGAATATAGAAATAAACCATAAAGGGTGAACTGTTGTAAAATACCTCAGTAAAGCTGAAGAACAATCCTATTCCACCGACGAGTTTGAATGCATAGTCTATGGTCTCCTTTAATTCACCGATGCAAGGTTCACATTCGCACCCCGGTCTCATGTCCATCTGAATACAGCATTGTTTCTGGAATTGTCATAGCAAGAACAATTTTAAAAAGTGCTTCGCAATTACATAATAAATTATTTCATGTGTCATAGGTTCATAAATTCTGAACTACTTTACTGATGTAGGTCCAAAGCTAAACTGGCCGTTAATTTATCTTTTCTTTAATTAGGTTTGTGATAAAACAAAACAGAAAAACGATGTTTGTTTTGAAAATTGTGAGTCTTGAAATACCTGGTTTGTAATGATAATTTTCGCAAAACTTTGGACATAAATTATGCAAAGTAATTTTTTTAGAAATTTTGGTTAAAATTTATTCAAAAAACTTTAGTTTGTTTAATAACTTACATGAGAACACTAGAGTCTAAAGTTTATTCATATCTTTTTGGATACTAATTTTTAACCCCCGACGCAAAAAGAGGGGTGTTATAAGTTTGACGTGTGACGGTATCTGTGTATCTGTCCGTGGCATTGTAGCTCCCAAACAGATGAACCGATTTGGATGCGGATTTTTTCGTATGAAAGGTGAATTAGTCGAGAGTGTTTGTAGCTATGTTTGATGAAAAGCAGTCTAAATGGCCGCCACAAAATGGCGGATATCATAATTTTTCATTACTCCAGCAATATGGATATCAAATGAAAGGGCTTGACTAGTAGAATACTATACACTATGACTAATTTCAAATTGAAGATGGCCGCCACCACAAAACGGTGAATTACAATATTTTTTTTCACTACTCCATCGATATGGGTATCAAATGAAAGAACTTGACTACTAGAACACTATACACTATGATAAATTTCAATCCAAGATGGCCGCCACCACAAAATGGTGAATAACATTTTTTTTTACAAATCTCTCAATATGGGTAGCAAATGAAAGGGCTTGACTAGTACAATAATGTACACTATATTGAAAAGGAATGAGGAATATTAACTAACGAAATATAAACTAAAAACTTGAAAATTATTTATTTGTCTGATCGTGTATGAATTAGTTTAACTAAATAAGTTTAAAAAATTTGAAATAAAAATTAAATTTAAAATTTAAAAAACCCCCAACACAAAAAAGAAACTAACCTTTAAAAAGTGTGAAATAGTACAAGTTTGTTCATTGTCAAATGATTTTTGATCCTTAAAGGCGTCTGGGACCGCTAAATAAACTTAAAATTGGTACCTAAAAATTAGCGGTCCCTGACGCCTTTAAGGATCAAAAATCAATTGACAATGAACAAACTTGTATTATTTCACACTTTTTAAAGGTTAGTTTTTTTGTGTCAGGGGATTTTTACATTTTTAATTCAATTTTTTGTATAAAACGTTGTGCTTCCCACAAGCATTATTTTTTGTAATATATCACAGCTAGGCGAGAATAAATTGTTTTTTTTTTAACATTCGGCGTATTTCTTTCTCGGATTCGTAAATGGAATGGTATTTGAGTCGGCGTTCGCATCGCACATTAAGCGAACGGCCTCGCCAACATTTACCGTGACTTGCCGAATACGAGCCTGGACGCCATATTAACCTACAGTCTCACCAACATAACTTTTCAATACTCTCGGGTTTCGGAAAATATGTTTCCTGAGAATTTTACCAAGTAGAAAGGGATTATACCGTAACATATCAGTCCATTATGCCCCACTGCAGGGGCTTAGGCTTCTTCTCGGGATGAAGGTGCTTGGAGTTCAATCCATCATGCTACTCCACTGCGGGTAGGTAAATTTTAACGATAGCTGTCTAGCGACGGGGACCGGAACCGATGGTTTAACGTGTTCTCCGAGGCACGGAGTCAGTGATAATTATGTACTTAGTTAGGAAAACACATTGGTACATGCTGGTTTCTAGGATTCGAACCACGACCTTCTAAACATAAAGTGGGCTTGCCACCACTCAGCTGCCTCGACGCTACCGAAATTATATGGATTACCAATGAAATAAGAATTTTATATCATAATGGAGTATGCATAAACATTGTTTACTATGAAATCTGTGTTGCTATATATTGAAAATACATACTAATTACTTTTTATACTCGTAAATATTCCAAGATAATCTTTGACTAATATGATTCTAAGTTAAAAAAGTTGTATATGAGAGTAACTCTTGTACATTCTAAACAATAATAACAATATCTTGAACATTCCACACAGCGCCATCTAGTCCCAAAGACAGCAAGTATTATGCTTGTATTATGGGGTAATAGACAACTGATATACATACATAAATATTCTTTATAATATATATGTATATAGATATTTGACACCCAAACACGGAACAAATAGATATGCTCATGCACACAAATATTTATCCCAGACGGGAATTCAATCAGCGACCCTTGGCTTCGCAGTTAGGATCTTTAATCACTTGACCAATCGGTCTGTCAAAAACTTAAGATCACTCAAAGTAATCATTGGATTGTTTAAATGTAAATTATATAATTTTTAACTTATAAGCATTAGTATGTCCGTCATAGTTTATCTTATTAGGCAAGCAGAGACTCTAAGGTTAGGAAGGTGAACAAGCGAACGTGAAATATTACCTCTCATGGCAGTACTTACATCTACAGACACACATGATGGGAATTCTGATGTTCCATTGGCCGGGACGGTCCTGTTGTGGAATCCACAGCAACGGAACTGCTCCTGAACTTGGTGTTTCACATCTATGTTCACTTTGTTCCAGCCCTGTATGACAGTTATGATAGGGGTTTAAGTATATTTCTATTTTAGTTATTGGCAATTTCGAATGAAAAAAATCTGGCAAAAGTTAATAATCTCAGACTTTTTCAAAATAAATTCATTGTGTTCTGCAAATGGAAATTTTAAAATAGTAAAATTTAAAGTATTACTAAAACGCTTCAGATCAACGTTTTTTGATATGTTTATGGGTTTTCTAGAACTTACTAAAATTTCTGTATCTTGAGTGACAACTCTTAAGTTTTTTGGAGGAATTGCATCATATTTTTTTTTGTTTCCATAAATAGTTGTGCATTACGTAGAAAAAAAATCAACAAAAACAAAAATAAATTAACTCAGTGTTTCATAATATAGAATAAGTGAATCAATAACTTTTTGTAATATGATTGGTGGTACCCTAGGTATACTTTTGTAAAAAATCCATAATTTATTTTTTTAGAAAACTCATATCTCATTTTCAAAAGTGACTACAATGACCAAACAGATAAAAGCATTGGCGATAGAGGGAAGGTCCAAATTTCTAAATTAAAATATGTGAATTACTCTTTTTATATTTTTTCAAAATAATAATAAAAATTTTATTAGTTTTGTATAATTTGAATAACATTGACATCAATTTTAGGTATGTTGAAAATAACATTGTAATGTAATTATTCCAGGAATGTTATAATTGTTTCATTTTATTTGTATATAAGTTTATTTCAGAATTAAAAAATAAAATTCTTAAACTAACAATTCTATTGATAAAATAGATGTCATTCCGCAATAACCTAGTAACTTCCGTAATAGACGATTCATTCTGATATTAGGTCTTAACCTATGAAGTTGCCGTTTTGTATGAAATAAGTTAAAGTTCTTTTTTTTTTCAAACATCTTCATTTCTGTTATTCAAAGTAATTACCTGTGCAATCGATGCATCTTTGCCATCGGAGTGGCAGTTTATTGATTGCCCTTCTTGTAAAAATCATGGACTCTCAAAAACTCTTCATAGGCATTTTGCACTGTCTCTCGGGAATTGCTTTTTTTCCTGTTAAAAAGATGTCCAAATTTTGAAAAAAGTAATAGTCGATAGGTGCAAGGTCTGGTGAGTACGGCGGATGAGGGAGAACTTCCAACCCCAACTCTAGCAGCTTGGAGACTGTTTGTTGTGCAGTATGGGGTCGCTCGTTGTCGTGAAGGAGCAGCGGGGACGACCGATTGACCAAAGCTGGTCGCAGACATGCGAGCTTCTCCATCATTGTCTTCAGTTCTTCACAGTACACATCTGTAGTAATGCTCATGCCATTTTGTAAAAAGCTGTGATGAATCACACCGGCACTAGATCACCAAACAGTGACCATCACCTTTTTAGGGGTTATTTTTGATTTGCACACATTGCTTTGGTGCTGAGCCAGGATCTAACCAACTTGCTAAGCGCTGTCGATTGTCGAACAGAATCCATTTTTCATCAAAAGTAAAAATCCGGTTTAAAATTCCTTCATTTCTGTGCCTGTTTAGCATCGCGAGGCAGGTCTCGACGCGTACGTTGCGCTGGCGATCGTTAAGTTCGTGGGGTACCCATCTATTAAGCTTTTTTACTTTACCAATTTGTCGCAAATGGTCCAATAGTTTTGATGTTAACATCAAAAGCTACTGCAAGTTCAGCTGTAGTTTGAGTATCATCGGCTTCCACAATCGCCTTCAATTCATTATTGTTGATCAAAGTATCCGAACGACCACGAGGTTCATTATTCAAGTCATAATTTCTAGAACGGAAGTGGGCAAACCAATAACGAGCTGTGCGTTCGTTTGTTAAGTTCTCTCCGTAAACGTTGTTGATGTAACGTGCAGTTTGTGCCGCATTAGTGCCACAAAGGAAATCAATCCATAATTACATGATTTTTTAAAGTGTCTATTATGACGAAAAATGTGCGAATGTAATGAAAACACAACGCTAATCAATAAACAAAAGACTGACTTTGTAAAAGGAATGTCATGTTTTTAAAACAAAATTAATTTGAATTTTGAATTCACAGCCAATCAAATTTTTTTTTTGTTTGAAATGGCCAGTACTCAAGAACGGCAACTTCAAGGGTAAGACCTAATATTTTTTACTTAATTAAGAAGGTAAGTGTAAAATACTGAAATCCACTTATTTTTTAGGGTTCCATACTCAAAAGCTTACCAACAAGAACCCTATTACTAAGGCTCTGCTGTCTGTCCGTCCATCCGTCTAACAGTGCTGTATCGCCTGAAGCATAATAGGTACTACATACTAGAAATTTTCATAACAAAAAAGGAACCCTTCGTGTGTGAGTCCGACTCGCACTTAGTTGGGTGTTTTTACGTACCTGTTCCGCAAGCATTTCTTGTTGTTCAGAATTCACAGCAAGACAAGCGCAAGCCACAGAGAATTGCACTAAGAATAGAAGAAATAGTATAACCATGTACTGATAATATATTAAGGATTAAATATGAATATATAAATTAAGTGATATTACAGAGTACAAGATAAGAAATAATATGTCAAAATAATGTTGTGGAAGTCCCACATATTATGGTCATTTAGTCTCAAAGTAGGCTGAGTATGTATGTATGTACGTACCAAGGGTACCAGAGAACTGATATAGGTAGATGCTTATATATCTTTTCAATACATATTTGCTATTAAAATGGTCTTTATGACATCAAAACTTGTATTGTAATGTTGTATTTTATAGTACTAGGCCTTTTTGCGTTACACCAATCACAAATGAGCATTCTGTTTGTAACGCATGCGTTAACCACGAAAACCAACCCGCTCGCACCCTTAGCTTCCGCCATTATTACATTTGAAGTATCTACCTAATTTTAATCGCAAATGTATTAAAAAACGTCTAATAATGCTCGTACTCAGTAAGCTAGCTATTATAGTCATACGGTTTGGTTTATTATAAGCACTCGGCTTTGCTTTGTGCCTTTAAATACCTCAACTATAATATGCAGCTTACCGTACTTGCGTCATAATGTACTATTATAATATACACATATCTTTATATAAATAGATGCAAACAGTTCAGTATCATTTTTTCTATGTGAATGATTTTTTTTGTTTAGTAGTCATTGATGAACTGACGAGTTTCAATAAAAAAAATTTAGTAACTATTTCTCTCCACCTTTGACGTAGAGTTGAAGTTTTTGTTCAGATTACTTTCACACTACGTTCAAAAATGTTTTGTATATGCAACAAAAGAACCTCAGTAACATTCAAACTTGAATAATGAATTTGGGTAAAATTTCGACCACTGGCCGACCACAAGTATATAAATTGCTAAATATGGATCAAATAGACATGTTTATACATACACAAATATTTATAACAGATGGGGATCCGAACTTTGGGGACCTTTGGGTCTGCAGTTGGTGACTCCAACCACTCAAACAACCAGTCAGCCAAATATATTGTACAAAATTGTATTTAAAACTTACAAATTCTTTATGTTTCTTTGTGCATTTATGTACCAGCTTACAGATACATTTATTGACATTAATCATCCTCCAGACTACCACACTCCATGCTGTGCTGCTACAACCAATTGACAACAGTTCACACACATAGGACCGCCCAGCGGGCCCATATGTGTGAACTGATGCTGAAACACTGATTACATTATGCTGAAGGTTGTTGCTTATAAAGCATCAAGTATCATATATATGTATATTCAGAAAATATAAGAAATCTCAATAATTTGTTTCCCCGCAATTAAAAATTTTGATAAATCAAATAACCTTTTTTTTAATATAATACAATACACAAATTTTTATCAGTCATGTTTTATTTTATGCTACTACCTAAATAATAAATACCAAAATGAATAGAAACTTACTCATGCCATATTATGCTAATACAAAGTTTTCCAATCTAAAGGTAACAAAGAACCTAAATGTCAAAGCATAGTCCAAGAATACCATGGACAAACAGTAACCTAAGGAAAATATGTAGTCTAACATCAACTGGTGTGTGCTTAATCAACTGTAAGATGGTCAATAGCCAATTCAGTGAAATGTATACATCTCGGGGTTATAACATTAATCTTGAAAATTGTAATTGAATAGCTTAAAATCTGGTATATATACATGTAGTGAGAAAATTAAGTCATAATATTGTCATTAAATTTGTAAACTTTAATTTTTAATAATATAAAAAACCAATTGATAAACGATGTTGATACTTATCTCTTCACAATAATCAATATCATTTTTAAAAAGGATACAAAGAACAGCATGACCTAATGATGTTTCACAGCACCAGCTAAACCCAATATGGAAACCAGTATAAGGAATACTCCACATGCTAGAATACCACCTACAATAGGTAGATTGGTAACCAAAGATAATGCTCGGCCATACACAGCAACTGATATCAGAATAGAAGCCACCACCTAAAATGAGTTGATGTTGTTTTATATTCAAATTTGAATACTGACGTAGGAAAAATAGGAAATGTGGAGAAAGTTTACATCTGCTTAATACAAATTGAGCTGATAAACAAGAAAAATTGCAGATTTCATAGGTTTCATTGTAAGGGTTGCTCACTTCAACGATTTCGAATCAGGTAAGTAGGTATAAGAAACCTCGAAAAATTTAAACATAATATATTTTCTTTTATAAAATTAAATGCTCCCTCGCAAAGATAGGGAACAGCGAAATTGCTTAATGAACTTACCACATACAGAATATTTAACGAGATCAAGGCGTTTTTGGAACAGGTAAATCCGCCACACATTTTGGCTTGAGACGCGACAATTATATTAAATCAATGATATAAAATTAAATTATCTACGTGTAATGTTTATCAATACTTTGAAATACACTTGAGTTTGAAGATTTTTATGCACTGTTTGAAAACAGAAAAGTTATGTTATTATAACACATTCATCTATCTATGCAAAACTGCTGAAAAACACCGTTTTTTCCACAAGTTTCTTCTTTTTTGGTCTCAACGTCTCGATATGGTCTCGATCGAGCGAATGGAGCGAATCTTGTGTTCGTGATTCACTTTTGTATTTTTTAGCTGTGGTACCTATTGACTGTCACAGACTGTTTATTATTTTGAGACTTACAATTAGGGATGTACGATATCTCGATTTTTTTACAATATCGACAAATCAATTTAAATATATCGATTAAAGAATACGATATTTTTTTAAACGATATATCGATAAATCGTATTATTCCCTACCGATATATCGCTAGATTGAAGGTGCTTCGAGCTTACACTGTCACCTCGACGTCGTACAGGTACGCTTATTACTACTTGCTCTGTGGTTTTTTGGTTTAGTTTATGGTTTTTTGGAGATACCTAAGCATTTTCATTTTTTTAATGATAGTAGTGTTTTTTTAGGGTTCCGAGCCAAATAGTAAAAAAGGAACTCTTATAAAGTCGCCATGCCCGTCCGTCCGTCTGTTTATCTGCCCGTCTGTCTGTGGTTTATCTCAGAAACTATTGGCAATATATTGATGAAAATTGGAAGGTAAGTGTAATCTATAAACCGCTACACAATGACGTAGTTAATTAAAAAAAAAAATTTGCAAGGTCGCCATACGTGTAACTGAAGTACAAAAAAATATCATCGTATATTAACGCGAGAAGTACCAATAACGATAAGTCTTAAAAATGATATCAAGGTTTCAAACATTTTTTTTATTTAAGTAAACAGTTGTTCAGATATGCACTCCTAAAGTCCTAATTTTCGTTAGAGTCATGTGTCCGCCCTCCCCCTCTACCAGCTATAAACAGTTGTTTTTGGATATGTGGAAAAAAATTATGAAAGGAGTATATTTAACGTTATTAAAAGGAAAACTATTACAGCTAACTAGGCTGTATTATTTAAAGAGTAATAGATTAACTTATAAAATGTATTTATATAAGTAAAAAGTTTATAAAAATTCTATAGAAAATGACACATAGCGTTTAGTTAACAAGCGAAAACTAAATGCATTTTGTCTTTGTAATGTTATTGTAAAAGATAATTTAAAAAAAAAACATTTTATTATGAAAACTACATTTATTACATAACATATTTGAATTGAATTGAAATATTTTATTTCAGATATAGTTCATACATTACATTTGCATTACATTTAAGACAATACATAATTACTAGGTACTTTAATTGACGCTTTCCTTTGCAGAGATTATTCTCTTCACAATCGATAATAAAAGTCAAAGGTTCACTGTTATAAAATAAGTAATAAAAATTGTCTCTAGCTATCACTGCACTCATGTTATTACTTTTCGGATTAGCCAGAGAGGATCAAGCGCCTTCTAAATAACTAACGAAATAAAAACGAAATATATTAATACAATAATTCTTAAATTGCATTATAATGACGATTAATGGTTAAGTTTGATTAACGTCGCGCTTGTTTTTTTATATTTTATATCAAAATGAATTGAATAAAGTAAAGACATAACGATGAAAAAAAGGGTTTCTTCTGATAAACGGAACTGTTCTCAATGTAATGGTTAAAAACATTAATTAGCAACTGTAATGTATTTCCAAAAATACTAAAAATAAATTGGTAAATATTATTTTAAACCTAATTCATTTACATTAAACTTTTTAAAATTAAATTTATATAAAGTGTCTATTTCTTTCGAATTTAAATAAAACCAAATGATTGATTGAAAAAAAATCTAAATATATCAATATATCGTAATTTGTTACGATACATCGATATCATCAATATCATCAGCCCGTGTCTCTCCACTGAAGGATATAGACCTCTCCCAAGGCTCACCACCACACACGGTCCTCTGCCTTCCGCATCCAATGGGAGTTTTTCTTGAGCGTTTTACAAGCAAACACTAGATGGCAGCACAGCCAAACCCGGTCCTGACGGGGGCGTTTTTTAATAATTTTACTTTAATTTCTCAAACTTTGCGAAGTATGAAAGATGAAAATATTAACTATTATTGTGTTATGTAAACACTGTAAATGAAACTCACAGTGGAAACCGAAAAATAAAACTTACGGCACGTAGTTCGTTATGGCACTGAAACTGCGGAGTTGCGTAAAAGAGATGCTAATATTTTGTGTTGTGACTTGAGTTAAGATGTCCACAATAACGTTCAAAATAATACAAGGATAACCTTATATTATTTAACTTTATCTCGTGTTGTTACCCTGCATGTATTCATCAGCTTTAAAATTATTAAAACACACTAAAGAATATTCAGAAAGATGCAATTTATCGCGTCTTAAGCCAGCGTCAGACTAAGCTTCATATACTTACTTCAATGTCAAATACACAAATACCTACCAAGTTTCGAAGTGTGGCACGGGAATTCAAGCATTTGTTCAAAGTTTGATCATACATTTGAATAAACGTTCAAAGCTCAAACTTTGCGTACCTTGTTCCACTTGCGCAAAGTTTATATAAGAATCAACGAATATTATAAAAAGTCACATGAAATAAGTTATTAAAGGAACTCGAATACAACGGAAAAACTGCGTTCACAAAATCGTCGTCATCCGTCTTTGCGATAAATGTAGAGCATTTATTTGCAAAGCAAGTCTGGTAGGCGCACAAATGCATCAAATATGTGTGCAAAATTTGAGAAAAGTTTTCCTAAACATTTGATCACATATCTGGCGCGGGCTTTATAGCTGCCAACCATTTTCGCCGCAAAGTACAACATTTTTGGGAAATTGTTGACCTCTCCTATTTTTACACAAAGGCACACAACAATATATTCCTGACATTTTTATACAGGAACCTACAAAAGATAAAAGTAATCACGAAATCATCAGAACATCTGAAAATTGCTGCAAGTAACTGAAATTACATTGTTTTTGTACTGAATTTGACGTTTGACTTCAACGTTTAGGACCGGGACGACCATTTGCCACCTGGTGTCATTTTTTGGAAGAAAAACCCCCATTACCACCGGTAAGGTGCTTTAGGTCATCAGTTCACCTGGCCGGGGGGCGTCCAACACTTCGCTTCCCGGTACTATCTACCCCATCGGTTGTCGGTCTTACGGCAAATGTGACCAGCCCATTCCATTGCCACTTCAGCTTGCTAATAATTTCGGCTATGTCGACAACTTCAGGTCTTCTAAGGATTTCAGTATTCCTGATTTTGTCCATCAAAGAAATACCGAGCATAGGCCGTTCCGTAGCGCGCTGAGCGACTTTAAATTTCTGGACCCTGCCGTGAGAGTATATATCGATATCGGATTGCTTATATCGTATCATGCGATATATCGATATTTAATTGATACGATATTTACATCTCTATATATAATTTGACACAAATTCAATGAAACCAAATGAATCGATGAATCGTAGAGAGAACAAAATGAATCCTTAGTATTCAGTCCAGTGTGACCGTTTGCAAATTGAGGCTGATTCAAATACAAACTAAATGGATATGTCGCCGTATAAATTTTACTCAGAGACAAAATCAACATAGAGTAAAGTTCACCTCAGTTCCTCAGTTTGCCTCAAACTTTATGGTGGATCGGAATACAATGCTATAAGCATTGTTCTGTGCTATAAGCATGCTTGCGCAGGTACATAAGCAGGTAATATACCATTCGCTCCACTACGTCCCGCTACAGCCAAAACTGGTTACTGCGACGTGACTTGTGCCTATGTTCACATCTGCCATAAAGTTTGATTGGAACTGTACTAAAAAAATATTTTTATTCCAGAAAATTATCTAAACAAATAAAACATATAGATAAGTAATTGATTTACAAGGGTCTAATTTAATAAACGTGTGTCTTCAAAATGACTGGACTAATTTTGCTACGATTTTTTTGCATTACACAGGTATCACCTATGAGTAGATAATTAAATAAGTTGTGCAGCTGGGGTGCTGCAATACACATGTTTCTCTAAAACGGCTGGGATGATGCTGACGCGTTTTTTGTGCTAAATACATGACACCTAAAAGCAGGTTTTTAGATAAGGTTTGCGGCTATGAGCCAACAACAACAATCATACAACAATGAACTATTTATTTTGAAATATATACTATTTATTTGATTTTGCTATATTATTTTCTCCATGTTGATCTTTCGTCCATAAAATTATTCTATTATTGTTTCTACCAAAACATGTAAGTAATACTTGTATGAACAAGTTATAAGTTGTATAGTTATATGTGATGTTAGTGGATACGAAAAATGCATATTTCTAAAGACTCGTATAATACTCGCAAGTCTGGGTATTCTAGTGGAAACGAACCAAGCATTACATGTATAAGACATGTATAATACAGTGTATTATACTTGGTGGAAACGCGGTGTAACGTTTCCCGCTTCTTGGAATTGTTCGTGTATTAATCTAATAACGACTTATTGGTATATGAAGAAAATAATAGAATAAATAGAATAGATGGCAAAACAGTTTATTTTAAATCAGTCAAGTTTCATGAAGCAAAAAAGTTCCAACACACATAATATCTTTGTTCAAATTGTGCTTACTTCATTTAGCTGAAACTATCCAACAACTTTTGCAAATTACTATTTTAAATTTTATTGAAAATTAGAATAATATTTGATTTGAAGAGTTATAAAGCAATGGCAATTGAATAGATTTTGAATGTTTTTGTTGATGTAACTTCAATTTTCTCCAAAGGGTACAATAAAATAACTCATTCAACGATTGCCACAAATTAGCTTTTTTGGTTGGGTGTTTTCTACTTAACTATGTCCATTTGGTAATACCCTATAAATATTTTTTTAAATTTGCCGCGCTTTTTCAGTATCAACTTTCGTGTGCAAGTCTAGATATGTGCTGATTAATTAGGTACTGGGTATCGTAAATGATATATTGCTTTGTTACCTAGTTTTATTTAGCTTATTTTCCCGAACCCAACGCGCTCACGTATTCGTTACACACTTGGATCTTTATTTTCTAATTAACATTTTTATATCCGGCAAATATAATAAAATTAAAATAAGCTACTTATGTACCAATCGGAATCCGTTTAAGTAAGTATATATTATTGACAGTATATCCAGACTACAGCAAACGCAGACGCAGCAAACAGTTCAAGTATGAGCGCATTCGAGGTTTCCATGTGAGTAGGTAGGTACTTATTACTAAAATGAAATACGATTTTGGTGCATACAATTGAATTAACTTTTATTAAATAAAACTCAAAATTTCACATTTCTCGAACTAGAAAATGTATTAAGTACAACAAAAAGTGCTACTAATCATTAGCCAAATGTAACTGTACTTAGCTACTTACAAGCTAAATTAAATAAACATTTAAATATTTTTTTTTAATGAAATTATTAGACATGTTATTTTAGTTTCATAAACATGCTAATATTCCATAGTACTCAGATGCCAGCATCGAATTTGAAAAATAATAAAAAAATATTTAACAAAAATGGAATAACTTTTCACGATAAATAACTGCTTTATTTTAGTAGGTTAGTTCATTTACGAAATAATTCTTTGAAAATGAAAAATAAACTCTTATTGGTAAATATCACATAATCATTGTACGTAGGTAGTTAGTATATTGTAATATGTATAAAGGTTATTTATTATTACTTTTACAAAAAAAAACAGGTCCTTACACCTCGTTTCTACCAAGTATAATACTCTGTATTATACTGTATCATTTCATACTGTACCACTCTATAATACACCGTATTATACTGTCATATCCATATTGTATCACTGTATCATACAGTGTATTATACTTGGTGGAAACGAGGTTTTACACCGTGTTAATACATGTTATGCTTGGTTCGTTTCCACTAGAATACACAGACTTGCGAGTATTATACAAGCCTTTAGTATTATGGTTTTTCGTTGCATATAAAACCCAATATAAAACATGTGTTTGTAGGGTAAGTATACATGTCACATTCCGTACAAATATTATACATGTCGTGACATTACTTGTAGTTAATACAAGTATTTTGGTGGAAACGCGGTGTTATAAGGCACTGATCAAACATGTATTCTACATACTTAAGACTTCATATTTAATTTCTGCTTTAAACTCTTTTAAGACTTCTACAAAATGATGAAGCGAAGGGCACCTAATATAAACGTCATTAAATAATTCATTTTTTAATGGTATGTTTTACACATGATGTTTAAATTTTATTAAAAAATATTTATGCGATGAGGGTTAAAATCCATAAATTATTTTTAGATCTGATATTCTTACTTAAAAAGGGAACATAAAATCGTTTCGAATTTGTATTTAAGATATAAACTTTTAGGAACCTATTTAGTATTTTTTAAGTAGATTTTTAGGAATTTCAGACACATGTCTCGATTTTATATAGCATCAAAAATACAAAATAGTAAAGCAACCTTCCTACTGATAATTTGTACTATTCCTTAATATTAGCTTAACTCTATGAAATTAGGCACATTTTTGTGTGTACGAATAGTACCAAGTGGGCTCTACGGTGTTTTCTCTTCGAGATTTTCGTAATGGGTTGATTTTATTCGTTGAGAATACAGGTGCGCATGAGAGCGTTGATAACTGCATAAGGATCGCAGTTGGAAGCTGGTCGCCGATCTTCTAGATAACCCTTTTTTTCATCAGCAACGGCGCGTGGTATTCTAATGCTGCTACTGCGACTCGCCACATCTATAAAGATTTTTTGTAGATACAGTCTTTAACATATATTTTTATGATAAAGTAATGATGATATTACATTTTTAAATTAGATTGCGTGTTAGTTTGATTGCTAAGCAAACACTGAGAACGACATTTTTCTTTGCTAACTATACATAAAGTAAATAATTATTTAATTATTTCTCATTACATTGAACCGTTTTGTGTTATATTGTTGCTAAAACTAAACCATGTTTTGAGGAAAAATTTAAAAAAAAATCTATAGTACGTTTATCTCGGGTAGGTACCTAGTATTAGATGTATATTCAATAAATGTCCGATCTTAAATTGTACTAATAATATTGTAGTAATATAGGTTTAACTAAAGAAATAGTTTTTTATAAATCCTATAAGCGTACTATAGTCATTGACTAATATTACATGGATGCGTTATCAGCATAGTTACACGTGGTTCACAAATAGTTGCTAGTGGTCTCGTTCATAGCCTTTCATTGTTTTTGTTTCATTGTTTGCAGACAGTTTACAGACCACTGTCTGTAGTATCACTGTAGCTTGGATGAAGCGTCTCTCTCTTACTTCGAAATGATCGAAAACGTGAGCAAAATATCAAACTCGTTGAATAAACAAACCATATGTCAGTATCAATGTTTAAAATAAACATTTTGTTAAATTACACATGAAATTTAATTTCAGAATATTCATTTTCTTTTAAAGTACGAATTTTATATGTGGGTCACAGAAAATTCTACTTCATAGCGAATATTTGAAAACGTCAACTGGTGTATATTTATTATGGTCTGTGCTTATTTTGGTATATGATTGGAATAAGCTGGCTTTCCACAAGTCAGCCTCTCTAATATACTCACCAGCGGTAAAATCGTTAATGCTAGCAGTCTCGTGTTTTCCTGTAAGCCGTCGAGCATTATCCTTCCCGCCACGAGGGTCGTACACCTTGATGTGTTTCATATGCGTCTTGGACAACTTCTCTATTGCTTTTTTGATCTCACTGCAACGTCATTCAAAATTTAGTAAGCAATTTAGAGCTAAAGAACTAGGAACAGTTAATAATTGACTCTTTCTTCAAAAACAAGCAAATGTACTTTTTATATTTTACTATTCCTCCACGATGAAACAATGCAAACATTACTTTGCAATATGAAAAGTAGGTGGTATCTTGATGTTTAAAAATAAAGCATTTTTTCATGCACAATAAATAACTAGCACCTACAGATGTGCCGACAGTAGGTACCTAGTTAAGTAAAATATAATGGCGGCGGCGTATCTACCAGTTTTGCTAAGAACAATTTTGAGCATCATTTGTGTCTCTTTTTGTGATTCCGTTTACTATCCACGCCTGATTTCTACTTCAATACTTTAAAGTGAAATCAAATAACTATTGGGAATAAATAAATATCTACAATTTTTTTTTCAATAAAAATTCGAATATTTGTATTGTCAGATTTTTAGGAAAAAGATTTTAAAGGTTAGTACTGATTTGACTATGTACGCACTGAAAAAAACTGTTCTATGAATAATATGATAATTCACTATCGGTAGAGCAATGGATAGCCGACACCATGAAATATGAGGAATACGAGGAGGCAAAAATACGCGTCAACGAAATTACATCACGGGGATACAACAGCAACCATATTATGCTGACGCGTAAGACTTTACAATAACTATATTGTACTAGATAATATATATTTATTTTATATAATAAAAGAAATATCTATCAATTACCTAAATTCGAAATATAAAGTTATATTAATTAAAAACTAAAAATATATACAAATTAATAAATACTATTTAAATAAAGGGAACGCAGGACACTTTTAAGGAGCCGACGGGTCCAGAGTGCCAATTCTCTGAACTCTGTATTCTGACGCGTATTTTTTCCTCACATTCCTCATATTTTATGGTGCTGGTTGTAGGCTATTCTACTACTAATGGTTGACACCGTAGTCAATACGACTAATCTTGTGTTCCTCGAGCACTGCCTAGCGGGGTAAATAACATAGTAATTACTTTTCGTTGCGGTCAATTTTCTAGTTCTCACCTTCAAAATCAATTCACTTTTATCTGTGGTAATAGACAATCCGTAATAGCACATTTGATAAAATTCAAAATATACTCACACAATACCATTCTGCTCTCGCATCTTCTTCGTCGAGAAATTATGGTGAGCGCCTGAACCGTTCCAGTCTTTGACAGGCTTTGGATCGAACGTTACAATCACGCCGTACTCCTCAGCCAACCGTTGAAGGATATATCGGGCTACCCAAAGTTCGTCGGCAGCACTGATTCCCTCGGAAGGTCCAATTTGGAATTCCCATTGAGAAGGCATCGCTTCTGCGTTTGTTCCAGCAAGTGGTACTCCGGCATACAAACAGCATCTGTTTAAAAAATTTTATTCGAATAAAACCAAATTATGACAATTTTACGATACTATATTATTCAATGGACTCTAGAGATGAAATTTATCGTTTTATGAAATAGGATTTTTTAATTTTTCACGCAAGTTTACCACTCTGTGCAGGTAAGTCAACTCTTTTGAGTTTGCAAAAATGAATGAACTACAGGCGTGTACTTACACATCAGGAATCAACGGACTTACCGAATACGATTTTTTTAGTCTGAAATCTTATCAAAGCAATCGATGAGTCGATTATAGTCATATTGTCATAGTCTTAATATTCGTAACTGATCGGTGAATGTTCGATAGTTGACTCCTACAAATAACATAGATCGGGTCGATGTTGCTGTATTATAAGACCAAGTAAACTGTTACAGTTGATATAAAAAGATTACCCATTACTATCCTAAAAAGTTGCTATACCTGTAGTGAGCTTGGACGAGGTCTCTAGCGAAAACCTTGTTGGCTCCAACGCCGCAGTAGTACGGGCCCTGTGGCGGAGGGAAGCCACCCGGAGGCCAGCCGAAGGGACGAAGATCGGAGTCCAGAAGAATATATTCTTGCTCAATGCCAAACCAAGGTTCTTCGGCCTTGCATTTATCTGCTGCTTCTTGACACTTCACGCGATTGTTGGTCTCTGAAAAGTAATTCAAGATTAAAAGTTATGGATCACAAATACACAAATCAGCACACTAAAGCTCAAATTCATGAACAATAGAGTTTTTGTCAATTCTCAAATAGGGGAATGTAAATAGGGGAGAATGGGTACAGTTAATTCTTAGGGATACTTGGTCCTTACCGCGCACAATATCCCTCAGAAGAAAAGGAAATTATGGATCTAATTAATAAAACATTCAATTTCAACATAATAAAAAAAAACGTTCAGTATAAAAAACTAAAAGTTTATGAAAATGTTGTATATACTTTTTAATAAGGTCTAAAACTATTGATTTATCGTTTATTAATGAAAATTCTGAAATTACAAATTCCTAGCATTAATTTTGGTTGGTTCTAATTCTAACCGACATTACCTTATTTACGTATTTTACTTGAAAAGTGGGCTAAAGGACTAACGATGCACTGTTATCTATACTTACGTGTCATTTGCTTCATATCTTTATTTCAAGTTATACTACTTTGTTCATTAGTAAATATTAAATATTTATGTTATATTAATACGGCACAGAACGATAGCTGAATATTTTCTATTACAATAGTTGAGCGAAGAGGTATACAATAAATTAAATATCTATATATGTATATATTATAAAGAATATTTAAGTAAATATATTAGTTGTCTGGTACCCATAATACAAGCTTTGCTTAGTTTGGGACTAGATGGCGCTGCGTGGGATGTCCCTGGTATTATATTATTATTAGTATTATATTATATTTTTCAGATATATTTAATCAGAGCAAGAACAGGAAAGAGTACCTAAATCTTATTCTAAATACAGTAATACGAATAGGATAGGCCCCACGATGAACTTCTTAAACAAATCTTTAATCTTTTATTCGCTAGGTACTCGTTTGTCGACTGTAATGGGGTTCGTGCCTTAAATATGGAGTACTAGTTTTCCGCCCGCGGCTCCGCTCGCGTGGACTACGCAGTTGTACTGGAACCCCTTTTTCCAGGAAAAAAAGTAGCCCAGTCACTCTTGAGCAAACTATATCTATACAAAAAATCAAAACGACCCCAGTACAACTGTGTAGTTCACGCGAGTGGAGCCGCAGGCGGAATGCTAGTTTGAAAATAACATGTAACCCATGTTATTTGCAGATAATGTAGCTTTCTATAGGTGAATGAATGTTTAAAATCTGTGTACAACTGTGTAGTCCACGCGAGCGGAGCCGCAAGCGGAAAGCTAGTATCTTTGTAAATTATAGCCTATGTGTTATTTTGATGTACATGCTATATTATTATAAAGTTTCATTAAAATCCATTCAGTAGTTTTTGCGTGAAAGAGCAACAAACATATATACAAACTTTTGAGTTTATAACATTAGTAAGGATTTGATTACCAGTGGGTTCCATGTTGTATTTGAACGTGTCACTCATGACGAGAATATTGTTGCCTCGACGGAATGGGTCCCGGTAAATTGCGCGCGGGACGAGGTAAGTGTCTGAGTTTTTACCGGTCGCCTGGCCTGTCGAGCTGCCGTCGAAGTTCCACACAGGCAAATCTGTACAAAGCACATTAGTTGCAACTATTATAATCAATCTTAGTTAAGAGTTATTATAAAATATTCTCATGACCAATTGGCAGAGTGGTTAAAGACCCTAATTTCAGAACCAATTGTCGCGGATTCGATTCCCGTCCGGGACTAATATTTGTGCATGAACATGTCTATTTGTTCTGTATCTGGATGTAAAACTATCTATACCTATTTTTGTACATATTATAAAGAATATTTAAATATTACATTTCCTATATACTTAAGTATGTATATCAGTTGTCTAGCACCCATAATACTTGCTTAATTTGGGGCTACATGGCACTGTGTGGGATGTCCCAGGTAATATTATTATTATTCTAAATGACGCAAAATAGATAACGAATACCTAACTACGAGTATTAGCAGGAATTAGACATCATAATAAAAAATAGTTAATATTACAATATTACAGGAAGGTTTTTTATTAACCGCCCGAATTTTGTTTCTAGGCATTAGGTATTTTTTCAAAGACTATTGTTGAAAAAAAAATTGCTAAGTCAAAGTTACACAATAAAATCTTTTACCGAAAGTATTATAAGTATAGCATGATTACTAAATTAAAATGTAAATATTACGCACGAGAAAAGGGCGACAGCTGGTGTAGCGAAGAGGGGTATCCCGCCAGCGGCTGCCAACTGACACAATTATCAGTCGCCCGCGCTTTCCCACGCTATCACGATAACTAGTGACGCCTTATCTCAATATTTTAGTACTGAGCGGTTTTCAAAGAAAATTACGTATTTTCACAAAAGTTCATAACATTTAAATCCGGATGGTGAATAAAATGCCAACACTTATTTATTTGAATGAGCACATTGCATTATTCTAATCTTGCCCAATTATTAAGAAGGAAAACAAACAAGAAATTGAAATACATAAATCACATGAATCATGTTTATTTTGACAAAAGTACACACACCCAACTGCTGCCTAACTGATAGTTCGCATCTATAAAAGCTCTTTGAGCGATCGAAGCTCACGTCGTCGTAAGGGAGATTTTTTTTTTAGTACTGTGCCATTGAAATTACAACGCCTCTCGCAGCGAGTGACGCGTCATTAGCTCGGCTCTGTCCCCACTCCTCAAAGGGATAGCTCCTTAATTTGACCTACCTACGTTTAAAACAACTCAATACATGAACGTCCATACATGAAGTATCTAGGCATCGAAAGTGCGTCGTCGGCTCAATACTTTAAAGTTTCCATGTTACAAGGTTATATATATAACACAGAAACTTTATAACATTGAGCAGATGCAATATAAAAGTGAAATTTTAACAATCATCCAAATATTAATATAATGTTCTTTGGTAAAAACTGATGGCTGTCTTGTTTCCTTTTAGTATCGTTCAATAGAATATTGAGATATGACTACACAAACCTTTACCGAAAAAACCAAAAACTCTAGTCACCATTCACGGCCGCCGCACGCTCTGCCCCGTTTAGATCTCAAGATGTCGGGCGCGTCGTTAAAATAACACTAGGTAAAATAATTTAATATATTTATTATAGCGACCGCCCGCAGCTTCGCTTGCGTAGACTACACATTCCTGTTTTAGGTAGTATTAACTTTCGAAATGGTTTATACATACTTTTTGCTCAAACTAATATTGGGTACACCCATTCAAACTTTCAATCTTCATTCTCCCCCCTCCTTTAGGAAAACCGATACTCCCATACTTTTCACCTCTCGTTTCCCACCCTTAAAATGTGGAAATCCAAAAACCCTGAAAGACATTATTATTTATTTATGTCAAAATTTTTATATTTTGAACAAAGACTCATACAAAGCCCGTTCCTCCCTCCTTAAATTTGAAATTTCCAAATATTCCTTTCATAAAAAATTTTTACGTTATAAAATAAACCACTGTTCCAAATTTCGGCTTCCTAGACTTAGTAGTTTCGGCTTTATCTACGTTGATAGATCAGTGAACACAAACGACAGACAGACACAAAAAGTAGCGTATGTCACTTTTGACCACCTCCTTTTTATACCCGTGAAATTTCATTAAAGTCGGCTTAATCGTTTTGGAGATTAGCTCGAATACACAGATGGACGTACATACAGACATACAAAAAGTAGTGTGTGTCACTTTTGACTACTTCCTTTCCATATCTGTGAAGTTTCATCCAAATCAGTTTAGCCGTTTTGGAGATTTGCTCAAATGGACAGACAGACAGATAGTATTATTTTATACATATAGCCTATAGCCTTTCTCAATAAATAGACTATCTAACACTAAAAGAATTTTTCAATTCGAACCAGTAGTTCCTGAGATTTGCGCGTTCAAACAAACAAACAAACAAACAAACAAACAAACAAACTCTTCAGCTTTATAATATTAGTATAGATATAGATTTTACGTAATGAGTTCTATTGGTGATAAATATAATATCTATTTTTTTTGGATGGTCGCTAAAATTAATTTAAAACTAACCTTTGGGCGTTTTCGGGATGAAATTTAGTGTCCGATCCTTGCACCGTAGATGTTCACCAGTGGCATCAATCCATATGTAAGTAGCAATGATTTTGTCAATTGGAATAGGTAGATCGTTGTATCTACTCAATAGGGTCTTCGAAAGAACAGCATTGGGCGAATTTGTCAGCACTGGGCCGGACAGAATTTTAGGATTATCTGTGACACAAATATTCACGTATTTTGTGAGATGGAATAAATACAATTAAAGGTACACCGAATAACGTTGGTTTTTCCTGCGGCAGCTGTGCAGCAAAGGTTAACACGATGCAGTATACCTTTGGTTGTTTTGGTCATTTTAGCATACTAGAATATATATTCTTCATTTTACAAAGGCAAAAGAGTATAAGTATCCACATTATTGTAGATGTATGTATGTATGCATGGATGCATGTATGTAATAAATAATAATTAATATTTATTTCGGCAAAAACAACACCATAAAGTTTAAAATACAAAAGAAGGAAAAAAAATTACAATAAAATGAAACAAAATAAAGTAATGAATTAAAAACGAAGTCATCGTGTTTTTAATAATTTATACGAACAATGACTTGGACCGCCACACCACCACCGCCTTTGGAAGAAAGTAGCTTATGCAGCCATAGGGTTTTTTTTAAAAAAAAATAGTATTGTCGTATCCGATTCAACAAAAAAGATATCGTTTGAATCGATGCAGCCAATTTCAAATTAATACAATCGTAGTATTGTATGAAAATTTGTATCTTTGGACTATTGCAATATCAGTATTTAAAAATAAACATATTACCTTCAATTTTTGTGTCCGCCATTTAGAAGAAGCGGTTGTAATTCAAACTGTAACAAAAAAAATATAAAAATTAGTGCGTACAACGTAAATAGGGCCGGCATTCTGCTTTTGTTTTCTCATACTTGAACAATACAAATTCAGCTCTACGAGCGTTGAACTAAGGAATGAAATTGTTTGTCACGCATACTTCATCGCATGGGGTATCGTTGGACAGATCTTTAAAATTGCAATTAAGGTTTTTAAATACCTTTTTATTAAGGTGCATAATAATTGTATATGACTTTCTAAAGTCGTTATCACTTCTCACCTAGTTAATAGTTAAACACTTTCAACCAACGTGGTTTTGTTTGAACAAGATAGTTTTTAAAGATTGCCATGATGATAGTCGCTAAAATCCATCAACCCGCACTGGGGCGTGAATGATTAAGCTCCAAGCCCTCTCATCCCGAGGATAGGCCTAAGTACCTGCAGTGGGGCATTAATGGGTGATGTTATAGTATGTGGTATGTTATGTTTATAAAGTTTCAGATTATTCACAATTTTCGTTACCAACAAACTGATTTGACGGTCCTTGATATAAACTTTGATTTTTAGCCATAATATTTCTGGAATAAAAAATTGTCGTGTGATATGAATATATACGTAGTCATGATCAAAACATTAATAATCCAATGAAAATGGCTAAAGTATCATTTTGTTGATAATTTAACAAAGATAATTTCTGCTACTGACGATTTTCTTCTATATGAAATGGTTTATGAGGCAAATAAAAAAAACCACGACAAACAACACATTTAAGGAGTCCTGGATATTTGAGAGGATAGGTACTTTTAGGTTTCTAAGGAGTACTTGTGTCAATACACAAATGTAATTTTTTTTAAGTTAATCGCTCGTCCGATTAGGTATTTATTTGTTACCTATATAAATGTAGCAAAAAACATAATTCCATTAATTCCAATGCTCAGTTACAGGAAAAACTTGATATTGACGAAACGAGTCTGTGACAGTCATTTCAAAGTTATAATAAAGTCGTTTCAAGGCGTACTGACCTTTATTTATTAAGTCGAAAATAAAAAAAAAAATAGACAATAATAATAATAACACACACAATCACAACAACGTCTAGGTCCCAAACTAAGCATTAGCTTGTAAATTTGGGTACCAAGCGAAGACACCACATACATATTATAACAACCAAGACCCGGTGCCAGTATTAATATTCATCATATAAATACTGACCCGACCTGGGATTCGAACCCGGGACCTCCAGCTTCGCAGGCGGGGTCGCTGCCCACTAGGCTAAGCGGTCGTCATTCGTCGAAGATACCTTCCTATTAAAGTTTTCATCTAGAACATAGGTACCGCGTAAACTTTCAAGCGACATGTTGCTAAGGGAGTTTAATACTTGGGATTTTTTTGTATGACCAACGAGCTACCGTCTATATTAATTATATACCTATAAATATTTTAAATGCGAAAGTTCGCCTGACCGATTGGCCAAGTGGTTAGAGACCCTGACTGCAGAATCAAAGGTAGCGGGTTCGATTCTCGCCCGGGACGGTGTCGTGGGACGTTTAAGTTTGTCGTCTGGTGTTTTTTGATGTGTTGATGTGTAAGTCGGGCCGGTAATGCGGTGTCGGCTATTGAAGAATCATGCAACTGTTTCATTCTTAGGTCGGCGTATTTAATTTGTATTACGACATAAAAATATTTTATTTATCGTAACTGAATTTTTATTATTAAGTTTTGAATTACATAATTCATTTTTTAAATGAAATCTTGCTTTGGGTTACAAATCTTTATAATACCCCTACATAGAAAATAAAATTATATTAAAAACCCTATGGTTATATCACACAAGCAAGACCAAGTTTACTCTGGGCGAAACAAATTTTTGCATAAATTTGTTGATAACGAGGCGACATTCTACCTCCTTACCATACCATCAGGCCATTAATGCCCCACTGCAGGAGCTTAGGTCTCCCCTTGCGATGATGGGCTTGGAGCTTAATCCACCACGCTGCTCCAATGCGGGTTGGTGGATATATTCTCCCTCACAATTCATTATATTCAGATGTTTAGTTGTTCCAGAGTTATAGGAAAGGTCATTATCAACTTATTTTACTCTATAATGCCTTATGGCAAAGTGAACCATTTGCGAGAATATTTAGTAAAACATAATTTTATGTACTTACATGATTGTAAACTCAGAGGTGTTGAGCAGCGAGCCACGAATAAACAAAGCGCAGATGCCCCAACAACGTTGTCGCTCCGTACGCCAGCTGAAGTTTAATATCACGACACGTATTCCGCAGCGGATGATGTCCGATTGACTGGATCTGCTCTGATTTGATTTTTTCTCTGGTAACGTGGTGGGGTGGGGATGGATTGGTTAGTGATGAGAATACACAAATATTTTTTTAAATTTCTTAAGCGCTAATATGATAACGAAATAGCTCTCATTGATGTACAGTAAGTAGGGTATGAAGCACTACAATACGTTATAAAGAAATAAAATAAAATAATGTACCAAAAATAAGGTAGGTGTGAAATATGTATAATTTTCTATGCATATTGACAAGCCTTTGTATATAGAACCGCTGATTAATGTATTCATATTAATTTAAATATACCCACATAAAAATAAAAAAAAGACTAAAACTACAACAAACAATTTATAGTTAGTTTCATGGACGACCGCTTAGCCTAGTGGGTAGCGAACCTGCCCACGAAGCTGGGAGTCTCGGGTTCGAATCCCAGGTCGGGTCAGTATTTATATGACGAATATTGATACTGGTACCGGGTCTTGGTTGTCATATGTCTGTGGTGCCTTCGCTTGGTACCCAAAACACAAGCTAAAGCTTAGTTTGGGGCCTAGGCGTAGAGAAATAATAATAATTATTATTATAGTAGCTTAATAGAATCGAGATTAAAGCTATGAATGCAATCTACCTATATCGATCGTTTTGAATTTTTAACTCGTAGGTATATTTAGAAAAAAATTTGCATTTTAACTTTTATTATTGCTAGCCATCGTTGAGTAACAAAAACAGTATAAAACAATGGATTTAATATATATTTTCCACTAGCTATCGACGGCACCGGCATTAGGTACGTTGCTTTTTAAGGTTTTCTAGCTAGTGTCAAAAATAAAACCCTCATAATTTCGTCCTGTCCGTTTGTCACAGGATTATATCTCCACCATATTTCCATCAATCCTGACGAAATTTCACTAGATGTCTTGTGTGAACCGTCATACGATTCTGTAGAAAAATTATGATAACTAATTAATTTAGGGGTGGTTCTCCATAAAGTGAAATAAATCATTAAAAAAACCCCTCTAAGATCTGCCTAATGATACCCAATCGATAGGTTGATTGCGTATCATTACACGGATCTTAGAAAACCAAAAGAAACTTTTTTTAGTGACTTTCATAAAAAAATTAATTGGAAACCAAAACCCGACTATGTAAAAACCGAACTGTAAAAACATGAAGCAACCATTGACGTATGAATCTTTTCTATTTCTATGGAAACAACGTATTCCCGTCCGAAATCAAAGCCGTATATTCATATTCATAATCTCTGTGGCATGTCACAAAGCAAAGGTGTAGCAATTCCAACGTGTGTTTTTTTCATCATCATCATCATCATCATCAGTCCGTGTCTCTCCACTGCAGGATATAGGCCTCTCTCAAGTCTCGCCACCACACATTTTTTTCATGTCTATAGGTATATCAATTAATAATTTCCCTCCAATAAGTACAATATAATTTTATTAATTGTCAATAGATATATACTCCGCAGTTTGTTTTTACGGTTCCGTACCCAAAGTGTATCAACGGGAACCCTATTACTAAGGCGCCGCTGTCCGTATGTCTGTCACAGGGCTGTATCGTCTTAATTGTTGAAATTTTATTATTTTTATTAAATGAAATTATTTTTGAAATAAATAATAAAAATAAAATAAAGTGAAAAATTAAAGGAGGTCTCTATAATACACGTGTTTTATTCAACGTTAATAGTGATTGGTGGTTGTGAGGTCATTACATTTGAAATTTTCATAAATTACGTACCACAGTGGCCGCTATATCAACAAAAAATAAAAGTAAAATAAAGTTAAAATTAAAGGACGTCCCCATACAAGAAACGAGTTTTTTTTTAGTGTACGGTGGTACGGAACCCTTCGTGTACGAGTCCGATTCACTATTAGCTGGTTTTAAAGTTATTTGTGTGGATGAATATGTCTATTTTTTCCGTGTCTAAGTGTAAAATATTTATATAAATATATATTACAAAGATTATAAATTATATTTAAGTGAGTATATTGTCTAATGCCCATAATACAAGCTCTGCCTACTTTGGGACTAAATGACGCTGTGTGAGAAGTCCCGAATATTAGTATTGTTTCACATTATTTTATATTACTTTATATTACTATCATTAAATGTATTCTTTTTATCATTAAATTTTTTTCAAATCAAATCAATCAAATCAAAGAAAAGTTTGTGGTACCGATAAAGCGAAGTGCTTTATCGGTACCACAAACTCTTGAAACAATTTTAATGATAAAATGATGGTCAGAGGATGTAAATTTATTAATTTTTAATTTATAATTTTCCTCCTCAAAATAAATAAAAAGCAAGTCTTCACCAGTAGAACAGCGATTTGAATATACTCTGGTAGCTTCTTTAACAATTCGAGGAAATTAAATGTTGGCTTTAATCCGATAAAACTTTTTTAGGTCGTTATCTAATAGTTAAAAAGTCTACATTTAAATCACCTTGCTTTGATGTTAGGCGATCGTTTTTCATACTTTTCAGTTTCATTTTTTCATAGTGTGGTTTTAGTTTTAATCTTATTTTTTATTTAAACTAATAACTAAATTTATTTATATTAATTAAGTTCATGATATAACACGTATACCATTGTATTAAATACATAATATAAATATTTATATAATATATATATATATATATATATATATATATATATATATATATATCTATATATAATATGGTATTAAATGGTAGAGTGTGTCGTAAGGCAAGGTGATAATGATTACCCAGTTCGTCTTTTTTTTTTATTGTTTCCCCTGGAGTTATATTACCGCGATAAAGTGTGTGCAGTGCAGTGCAGTTATCGAATTGTAATAATTTTATCGTGTTAAGTATATTATATAAATAAAAATGAATGGCTAAATGTGTCGCTAACCGTAAAACTCGATAGCAGCTGAAACAATTCGGCAATAATTTTTAACTTCCCGCTATCCAAAGGAAGTTATTGATTTGGGTCCGATTTTCGAAAATCGAGTTTTCATCAGATCTCCACGTTTTGAGATGCAGGGAAGCCATTCTGATCATTTTCGGCTGGACGTCCGTATGTGTGTGTCTATGTAACTTTTTTTGTCGTACGATATCTTGAGTACGGATTGACGGATTAAGACCTGCGATACGGCGCGGCGTTTGAAAGGGTTCATCGAGACTTAGAACTGATTAAATTTTTAAGTCAATCGGTCTAGCTTAAACAATTTACTTCAAAAAAAAAATTGAAAGTTTTTTAAAAATAACTTTGAGATTTTCCAACCGATCTACTTAAAACCTTAATACATTTTTTGTAAATAAAAAATTGCGTCGAGTGCCATCAAAAATATTAAAATCAAACGACGTGTTCAAAAGATATTGCAGTTCACAAATTTCCGAAAACGGGTTTTTTAACATAACTTTGAGATTTTAAGATTAATTGATTTTTGGTTTTACATAAAAGTTTTATGCCTACAAAATTGCATAGAACGCCATAAATTGCATTAAAATCAAACGAAGCAATCAAAAGATATCGCAGTTCAAAAATTTCAAAATAACGTTTTCTTTGCTCGAGCTAGAAAAACTGTGAATGTACAGAAATTCTATTTTTTAACTTGCATAACATAACTTTGAAATTTTATGACCAATCGATTTTTGCCTTTTTATAAAAGTTTTGTGTTTACAAAATTACACATACTGCCATAAATTACATTAAAATCAAACGAAGTCTTCAAAAAATATCGCAGTTCACAAATTTACGAAAAAGTGTTTTTTTACATAAAATTTAGATTGTACGATCAATAGATTTTTGACTTTGCACAAAAATTTTAAGCTTAAAAAATTGCATAGAATGCCGTAAACTGCACTAAAATCAAACGAAGCGTTCAAAAGATATCGCAGTTCAAATATTTCCAAAATCACATTTTCTTTGATATGTCCCAGGTTTCTGAACTTGAAGAACTCTTAAATGTATAGAAATTCTGTTTTTGGGCTTGGAGAGCTCGGAAAATGACTATTATGAGCTCGAACGAAGAGCTCAAAAACCACTAAAATCGATATTTTGAGTACAAAGAGCTACTAAATAGCTTTCTAATTTCCGAGCGCTTTGAACTCAAAAATAGTGGGAAGTTTCAGGGATAGCTCGCAGGGTCAACCGATTTTTTTTCTAATATTCATTGAAGTCCGAGGAAGAATTTCAGGAAAAGAAAATTTGGTTTGTCTGTACAAAAACAAAGTTCACTATTGACGCACACTATTGAATATGTGTTTAAAAATTTTATATAAAAAAATTAAAACCGACTTCAAAAACGTACACAAAAAAGTTAATAATAATAATTTTAAATACTTAAAAAAAAGAGCATTAATGGGCTGCATATAGTTTACGAAGTCGGTGCCAAGTCATTTGATTTATATTGTGTTCTATATTTGTTATAGTTATAAACATATTGTAATTGTCATGATCTGGTAGGTAAGTACCCATTTACTCGTAAAGTTGGCACCGACGACTTCATAAACTCTATGCCACCCATGCTTTTTGCTTTGAGTGCATAAAATTATTATTTTGAACTTTTTAGTATAGCTTTTTAAAAAAGTTTTTTAATTTGTTTATAAAAATTTGTTTTATTTTAAATTTTTAGGTCATAAGCAACTGTAATTTATTTATGTTTAGTGAGAATAGGGCTTCTAAGCGCACTGCTCAAATAAGATAGCGCCGACTGGAGGCAACTGTCGACAAATCGCAAAGTTATCGACCATTCGACCAACGCAATTTGACGACCGCTTAGCCTAGTGGGTAGCGACCCTGCCTACGAAGCTGGAGGTCTCGGGTTCGAATCCCAGGTCGGGTCAGTATTAATATGATGAATATTGATATTGATACCGGGTCTTGGTTGTTATATGTGTGTGGTGTCTTCGCGAAAAATATTTATATATGTATATATTATAAAGAATATTTAAGTTAGTATATCAGTTGTCTAGTAACCCATAACACAAGCATAATACTTGCTTACTTTGGGACTAGATGACGCTGTGTGGGAAGTCCCATGTATTATTATTATTATTATTATCACCTAACTCCTAACTGTTAGGAGTTTACTGTAGCTTCCATCAGCTTAGCAGCATGATGATGTTTGTTGATGATGATGATGATGTCTTCCAGACGCAAACACTTGATTAACTAAAATATGTTCACAGAGGCTCGCACTGATGGTTTCCATGCTGTCATACGAAAGAACGTGTCCTCTCTCCTGCAACGTCTACACTGTAGCAACAACAGCATCCTGAAATTGATCGCTGCCAGACCAGATTGCCACTTAAAAAAAATACTGGGTGGGGACAGCTATTGGTCTAATTAAATAATATTAAGCAATTTTTATGTTTTATTTTACTTTATAATAATATTACCCTTATTTGTTTTATTTTGTGATATCAGATAATTTTATTTAATTGTGTATTAACTTGAACTTTAAGATTATAGCTACTAACCTATTATGGACCCTAGTCTGAAATAAATGTTTATTTACTGAAAATATATTCTACTCTCAGTTATCAAAAAAGATAGTTTTTGCAATAATTTATGTTTCAATTTCAGGCAACTTATAGTCACGTAATAATAACTTGAGTGTATAAATGGCGCAATGGGCAATGTCATTTTGACAAGGTAAATGGCCAAGTGGTTAAAGACCCTAAGTGTGGAGCCAAGGGTCGCGGGTTCGATTACCGCCTGGGACAAATATTTGTGTGCATGAACATGACTATTCGTTCCGTGTCTGAGTGTGAAATATTTATTTATTGTTACATTATGTAAAGAATATTTAAGTATGTATATCAGTTGTCTAGTAACCCATAATACAAGCATAATACTTGCTTACTTTGGAACTAGATGGCGCTGTGTGAGATGTTCTATTTATTATTATTATTTTGAGGGGATAGATTATTTCATTACAAGATGCAAGTTGATAACAGAAGTAATGACGAAATATAATAGTTCCTTTCTTGAATACGAACCGCGTTTTTGTTTAATGAAGAGTCAACCAATGTCAGCCTGATTCTCGTTATTCACAGCTTTTCATTTGAGCCCTTATAGTATGAAATGTATTGACATTCCACAGCTTTATCGCTCCGATTAGTCCGGAAAAATAATTCACAAGAAAATGAATATAGAAACTGTCGTATTATTAGCTTCCATCTTCTGCCGCTGGGGTCGCGAGCACCGTTCCGAGATTTGTTTGAGTTGTGCCCCGAAGCGCTCCTGAATCAATTATTTAAATTTGTGAACATCGCAACGGATTTGATTCAATTATAGATTCATGGACATTTCATTTGTCTGATTTCCGACGGGTCCCCGATTTCGGGGTTCCGAGCGGGAACGACGAAAAGGCCAATCGATGGAATGGAAAATTGGAGAGGCGTCGTTGATTAGAAATGTTCAAAATAAGGTCATTGCTTTGTGAAAAGTCGAATTGAGGATAAATATTAATTTCGGATACTTAATTAATTCCGAAGCGTGTTTTCTTTACGAATACCTATCCAGTTTTCTATAGATCACATGGGTACACCAATACGGAGACCTTGCGTATAGTTTGTCCGGATTGCTCCAAACACGAGCAAACTTCATAGATCGCAAATCACCATCACCTAGTCCAGCAGAGCAGAGGGGCGAAACATGGACTGAAGAGATTCGCTAGCTAACTTGGTAACAAATTGATATCTATTATCCTACCACTTATATGCGAAACAGGTGTGCGCTTATAATATGTACATACGTATATTCGTATAAAATACCTAAGAAACAATTATTGTTGTCTTTTATTCAGGTTTATAGCGGTGACTTATTGTCACATTTTCTCAAGACTGTAGTTGCATGCTTTACGTTCACAAAAATATAAATAAATCGGGCTTGAAATGACACAGCCGCAATATAGGTGACGCATAAGTCACAAGCGTTACTCTATCTCGTTTTGTTTGTTGCAAATTATTATAGGCTATGATCCCATTATCTCAAAGTAAACGGCTTTTCAATCAGCTTATCTTATCACATTGTGCCACAGAACAGTCTATATCAATTCCAGTTTGCATCAAATTCAATTGTTTGCTTCAAATTACAGTCTTCGTCACCAAGAGTTAAAGAAACAAGTTTTCAATGCTGAATCAAACGTTCTTCTGGAAAAGTTACATGACTTGTTAAGGGCGCAAAGACCTGTTCGTAGACCTGTAAAATAAATGTCTTGTTCAATCTAGTTATAATATTTTTTCTTACGTCTTGCATTTTCTCGATATTGGGTGAAAAATTGTGTGTAACACGATAGCAAAGTATTTTGTTCCTTGTGTTTTTGAATCCCTCACTAGATCAGGATTCTATTAGTAACATAGAATCACTCGCTTCACTCGTGCAGAATTATAAAATCCTTCGCTAGTTGGGGATTTAAACTCAGCACGCAACAACTTCATCATCATCATCATCAGCCCGTGTGTCTCTCTACTGCAGGATATAGACCTATCCCAAGACTCGCCACCACACACGGTCCTCTGCCTTCCGTATCCAATTACCCCCGGTATGGTGCTTTAGGTCATCAGTTTACCTGGCCGGGGGACGTCCAACGCTTCGTTCCCCGATACGTGGCCTCCACTCGAGAACTCATCTAACCCATCGGTTGTCGGTTCTACGGCAAATGTGACCAGCCTATTGCTACTTTAGCTTGCTAACCACTTCGGCTATGTCGACAAATTTAGTTCTTCGACGGATTTCAGTAACGCACGCAACAACTTATTAAAATTTAAAATTCAGTTTCGCAAAACACCACACATTTAGCTTTATTGAAATTTTAGGGTTAATTTTCAAGTCTCGGCTTAAATACTATATATACTTTAACACCAGGAAATACATAAAAATAGACACAAAAATCATAGTTGCTCAAAAGCGAGTAAATTAATAGTCACCGTCAGTCGTTGAAGCGACATCACATTACAGAGGCGATCTTTGGTTGAGACGACTCAGTCGCTTTCGTGAGTGGATGCCATACAAAAACCGAAAATTTTTTAGTCGCTTAAGCGTCTAGCAGTGACGTGCGGTGACCTCTGTACCAAGGGAAGCCGGCCGCGTTAATCTAGGCCATTATACATACACCCGTTGTTCATATTGGGATGTTTTATGGTATTTGAAAATATTTAACACTTAAAATATAATTTCTTACCGTGATGAAAATGATTCCTTGCCTCCTATAGCTCATCTTCTTCGAAGACATGGTTGTCTTTGGTCCAGAAAAGACGTAGAGCGTCATTAGAAACAATTGATTGAGTAGCGGCTTTGAAAAAAGCCTTTTTTGACTATACATTGTAATGTATAGTAAATATAGCAGCATGGGCGACTATTGGAATGTGCTCAACAAATTTTGTAGTGTTTTAGTTGAAGAAACGTATATATTTTGTTTGACATACCTAACAGAGACATTTTTAACCTACTCTCTATCTCTTTCGCCTATTTATATTCTAAAGCTATTCTTCTATCTTTTTGAACAAAATGTGATAATACATTGTCATAAAAATTTTCCTTACCTTTTAGTTTTAATAACAAGTGTTTTTCAATAGATATTAAAGCCAAATTGGACAACCTTTGTTCGCTCTGAGTATTTCTACAATAGGTATGTATGCGTTTTAATGCCGAAAAAGATCGTTCTGCGGACGCAACACTGAACGGCAGTGTCACAATTAATTTACACAATTGTAATGTTTGTTGGAAAGCATCTTTTAAAGTTGGCTGTTTAAGATGAAACAATAATTCATAGACATCTAATTGACGTAACGATTGCGATGAATATATGACTTTTAGCTCATTTTTTAAAGCGTTGTAATCAAACAATTTAGGGAATTGTCGATTTAAAAGATTGATTTTACTATCGGGAAATGTACCGTAACTATCGTATTTTGATTTGTTTACTAAATCCAAAAATTCTAATTGGTCGAATGAATTATATCGGTCATTAATTTGCATATTAATATTATCGATTATTTCACGAAAAAGTCTTTTAAAAGCGGTTTTAGTATCGATACCTTGTGTTTGACGGCGACGTTTACGCGGCGGTTCTAAGGATTTTGACAGTTCATCGTAAATCGAATAAAATTTATTTAACATTTCATTGCATAACCATGACCGAAATGATTTGATTTCCTTAATAGCAATTTCAATATCTACTTGTTTATTTTGAATGAGCGCAAACAAAATATTGATCGTCCAAATATTTCTGAAAAAATATTCAACAAAAAACAAAATTCGAATTCGGTCAGTTTTGTTAAAATATTTTCCGCGAGAAATAAACTGTCTTTATCCCAGTCTTGTGGATTTTCTAATATCGTGTCTAAAGTTTTAATTATATCCGGTTCGCAATTTAAAATTACGTTAACAATACGCGAATCATATTGCCAACGAGTTTCTGCTACTCCAGGCAAACGGCGTTCCGCGATGCACTTTAAAAGATACGATCTTTTGGTAGATTTATTAAAAAATCGAATAAAATTATTTAAGGCCCCGAAAAAAGTTTTACATTCCGGAATATTTTCAGTTGACCGCGATAAAACAAGATTTAGAATGTGAGCATAACATGGAACAAAGATTGCCATAGGGCATTTTTCTTGGACTCTAGTTTTAACACCAGTTACGGAACCAGTCATTACCGACGCGCCATCGTACGTTTGACCTATCAATTTTTGCATACAGTTATATTCTTTTGTATGATCTAAAACAACTTTGCTTAAAATTTCCGCGTCCCTACTTCTACTGACATCCTGAAACCCTACAAATCGTTCCTCTACACCAGTTTCAGTTAAATACCTGAAAACAACTGTAACTTGTTCGCGGTGACTATTATCTGGAGTTTCGTCGATCATTATTGAAATAAAATCGGTTTTAGAAATTTCACGTTTTATTTCATGTTTTATAACGGCCGCGACGCTTTCTATTAGATCATTTTGAATATGATTTGATAAGCCCGAAAAAATTCCGTTACGACTTTCTGAACATATATCAAAATGGGTCTTTAAAATAGAATCATAACTTTTTAAAAACAATAAGTTTCTACATAATTACCACGATTGTCTGAATACTGTTTTTCGTCATTACCACGGAAGGATAATTCTTGTTTACCTAAAAGCACAACGGTATCGATTAATCTTTTCATAATTTCGCGATTTCGTTTTACTTTTTGGTTATGTACAGAAAATGAATTTACAAGCGACGTTTCAATTCTTATCGTACCAAATTCGTGCAAGTTAAGACAACTGCGGATATGTTTTTCAGTATGAATATGTTTTTTTGTGGAATTGGCAAGATTATTTATATTCGTAAACCCCGTTTTACTCCAAACACTGTATGAATTAGAAAATAATAAACATGGAAAACAATACAGTTTATTTACCTTGCAACTTCCGGTAAGCCAATTGTATTTATCGTACATTGATAAATGAAAATGCTTCGTAAAACCATCTTTCCTTTTATAATCTATCGGTAAATTTGGTTTAGCGCGCCCAATTTCTAAAATTCTTTGTTTTTGACTAAAAGATAATTTTGGAAATTCGGTTGCAGGATTTAATAAAAAATCCACTGAACAACATTCTATTGCTATAAGAGCCATATTTCGTTATTTACGTACCTACTTACCTACCTACTTACGTACCTACCTATCTAACTTAATAAAAAAGTTGTACTTACGTAGGAAAAATTTGTTTATTTGCAAAAATAAAATAACTATTTACAGATATTACGAACGCCACTCAAAATATGTACGTTAATTATCTAAAACTCACACAATTTATCACTAAATCAACCAGCAATCATTAATTAAAATAAATTTTCAAATATTTGCACATGTAAACGTTAGTCAACCAGCAACCAGTCCAGTAGCCGTTATGAATTGTTTAAGTTCGTTCTTAAATACATAACTGATATCTGGTTCACTCAATACCAATCAGTGAACGAACATATTTCAAAGAAAATTAGCCAAAATAACTCGGTTTAAGACGTGTTACTTGTAACGAATGAGCAGCTGTGTGCTATACGACAGCCAAATATATATTCTCAAATCACGGAGTGTGCTGCTTTTAATAAGATAGCGGTGTATGAAGGCGTCTTAATTTGGCCGCGTAACGTCGTCCTGTTTCAAATGGAGTTACCTATAAAGGTAAAAGGTACCTTATTACATATGCAATAAAGTTCATATTAACTATGAATTATTGAAACTGATTTTAAATGTGATAATTGTAATTACACCGTCGCATCGGTTTACACACACACGTGTTTACGTACACAGAGCGCCGCACCACGCCGCGCGCTATGATTTGAATTATCAGTTTATTATTAATGTTTATGAATCACGTCAATTCAAAAGGTAACTCGAAAGGAATCGTGCTATTATGAGTGACCGCCACTGGCGTCTAGTCATCCAATAACGGGAGCCTTAATTCGAAGCTCGATGCACTGATATGCCAATGTAATTTCACAAAATATTTTAAAGTCAATTTTATTTTGTAGTTATTTCTCAGTGATACCACATTTTTTTGTGTGGATTTTCAACTAAAGACAGAGCTGAAAATTCACACAAAAGAACTGTAGCTCCATACAAAACATGTAACACAGAAAAAATTACGAGGTACGTTTAAATAAAAAATAAAAATCTATAAGTTACCGAAGTGATAAAACTATTAAAAATATACTTAGTAACTATTAGTAACTATTGAAGTCGTGATAGCCCAGAGAGCAACGAACCTGTCTCAAATTTATAAGGCCATAGGGCCATGGTTCGAATCCGAGCGTGTACAGATCGCGCGGCGAGAGTTTGGCTTTGACCTTCGGGGTGGAGGGGATTACTGCGCATGGGTACTGTCACGCACACAATACTTTTCCTTTTTTATGTACCAGGTTGGATATTTGAGTGGGTCAAAATTCATGTACTGTGGTAATAATGCTAGAAAATAATACGAAATAGATAAACTTCTTCATTTATTAAAATTATTGATAGTTATTTTACTTATATAAAATGTTTATTTCCTTTTAAAGTTTACAGAGACAGCGATGAAAATTCTAAATAATTGTTTTTTAATAAAATCATCATCATCTTCATAACCATCATCAGAATCATCGTCTTCGGAACTATCATCGACGCGAATTATAAATTGCTCGGTAAGTAAATCAACTACATGGTCACTCTTGGCGTACTCTTCTTCTATATCTTTTACCTTTTTACATATTTTTTCCCATTCCTGGGCACCCATTAAGGATACTTTTTCTTTGATAAGTTTGGTACATTCTTGTAAATTCCATTTAACATTTTTGCTAGCTACATATTGTTTAATAGTAGCCCATGCCTACTATAACTCAACAAATAATAACAATCGACAACAATAAACAATTAACGAAAATAGCAATTCACTTGTGAATGTGATTGTACAACAGGAGTGCGCGGGGCATGCGAGAGGCAGGGAACGACTGGAGCGCCAATCAGAGCACCGCGTGCGCCTACACACCCGCCCCGCACCCCGCTAATTGCCCGTTGATACCCAATTTTCAAATTTCTGCGCAATAACGGTCAAAGCCAAACTCTCGCCGCGCGATCTGTACCAATGCGTTTTTCTGACTTAAATACTTTAACTATCACTGAATCTGTGCCTCGGAGAGCACGTTAAGCAGTCGGCCCCGGACGCTGTCAATAGATGGCGGTCGTTACAATCCCCAACCCGCAATGGAGTAGCGTGGTGGATTTAAGCTCCAACCCCCCTCCCCCTCACCATGGGGGAGGCTTAAGCCCCTGCAGTGGGGTAAAATGGGCTGATGATGATGATGAGTAACTATTAGCATGATCCCTCTTTGTAAAAAAGAACTATCATAAAATGGTATTTTCTATTTCTGTGCACTTTAAATATATATGAGGTCAATAAATGGTCCCGAAAATTATAAATTCTGTGCATAAAATTAATATAAGCGAAACCAGTGGTTAATACTAGAGCATTTAAAATATTTCCACGCGAAGAGTACCTACCACACAGCATTCAGGCAGCGAACAAAAGCTGTTAATAATTATTGCGCATTTCATCTGTCGACTTGTACAGTCGCCCAAATATTAAACTGGACTGTGAAGACACTGTGTATAGATAAACAGAGAATCGACACTATACGGGACGTAGACATCGTCAAACTAAATTAAGGCCTCCAAAGAGCTACGTTAATATCAGCCGCGTACGTCGTCGGCGGCGTAGAGAACTTCTTACGAAACGCGCTGCTGATCGTCAGCAGAACTCTGTGTGATTATATTTGGTATCATAAGAAGAGCTGACGTAGGCGACCGACATCAGCGTCGCTCTGTTGGGGACCTTAAAGCGTATTTTGCGCCCTTTGGGTCTGTGACTATATCTAATTTGTTCAGTTTTTAGTTTCGTTAGTACTCCACAAGTGCGGTTAATAGTGTTTATGTCATAATAATATGTAATATACAGTCCATTGAAAAAAAAAAACTACATATTTCATGTTTAGATCCATAAGGTTTTAGTTAGATATAATCTGATATTAAGATATAATTTTGTCCTTATAATTATATTATTATAGTTAGTTTTTCTAATAAACTTGGTTCCGCAGCTATGTGGTAAAAAAAAATCGTCAATCTGCCAAACACAGCGACAGCAAAATTAGTTTATTTCAGTTACTTCCATAGTACTATGTCATATGGTATTTTTTTGTGGAGCGGTGTTGCCAATGTCAATAATATTTTTATTTTACAGTCTGTAAATTACAGAAGAGAGCTATTTGTGCTAAATATTTAGTGGCCCTAAGATTCACTTAGTGATACATTCAAATAAATTAATATAACGACTGTACATAGTCAGTACATTTATGAACCTATATGTTCGTAAAAATATGATAATACCAAATTTAAAAATAAAGTGATATATACAATAATAATACTAGAAATAAACATAAACTCGGAGTACCTACCAGGCTTCACAAAATAAGTAATTAATTCATGGGTAAATGAACATCCCCAAAATTCTTAAATCAATGCAAATTGCATTGGTCCAAGAATATGCTGTATTTGGGTATATTGAGGACTATATTTTCTTGACTACAGAATTTTTTTTTTTATGTACACAGAAGAAAAAAGAATTCTTAAATCAATGCAAATTGCATTAGTCCATGAATATTTGTAAATATTGGAGACTATATTTTCTTGACAACAGAATTCTTTTTTTCCAGTGTATTTTTGAATTAAACTTCGTTTTATTTTTTTCTAAAGATTAGGCAATTTTAATGGACTAATTTGAATTTTTTTTAGGTCGGTACTTGCGTAGATTTATCATATTGAAAATTCTTAGAGTGTGACGTCACCAGATGGAATTATAAGTTTAGCCATTGCCTTTGAATGTTTATATAAACAATGTCAGTCTTAGAACTATCAGTAGTAATAGCAATAGTAGTCTATTCTATTAGTCTAATAGCAAATTGTCTATTCTTTCAAAAAAAAAAAATACAACGGACTTTAGTTGAAAATTTGGCAATGGTCTATTGTGTAAAATTTAAAATAAACTTCAAAGCAAAATGAAAAAAAACAACAAAAAACACCTAAATGGAATTTATTTTTAATTTCGTTTTCTCAGATTAAATACATTAGATCCTTGGGTAGACAAAAATGTAGGTCTAAGAACTGTCAAACGCTTTCTATTATGTAATATGACCACTTAATATCAATATTCATAGTTTAGGGGCTGAAATGTCTCAAATATAACAAATAAAATCAGTTAAAAAAAAAACATCCCTTATTTTTGATTAACATTTCTGGCGTCAATAATTTACTTTTATTTTTTCTAATGTGATTTTAAGTATAGAATACTTAAATCGAATCATCTGGAAATGTTGTGCCAGTGTCAGTTTTTAGTGGCGTTCACTGCACTCATACAACGTAGGGCGCGGTGACAATGCACCGGAATTATCGGATTTACGCTGAAAAAAAAAAACTGAACTCGCGCCAGTCGAACAAAACTGTTATTGTCGGGAAACGGCGTGCGTTTCGCTACACCCTATATATTATACGGCTTGTTGTGGAAACGAATGTTTCTAAAACAATTGACTCTGTAAAAAATGACACATTTATGCTGTATAAATGTGCGTATATATTTTTTCAATATTTATTCGTTAGGGAAAAATTATTCATTGACTATCATTGTATTTCACAGTTTTAAAATTTGTTGTACACTTAATTTATGCTCACTAGAATATTTATTTTGATTTTGTATGCAATGTTATTTATTTACCAATATTTAAACTATTAACTGAAAAGAAAAATAAAACGTTTTTATTTGCCAGAGGTTTAACTTGGCTCTAGTTTGCTTTAACTTATAGTTAATAGAGTTTTGATCTAGATTTAAATTAGGTAATTTAATTAGGTTTTGAGCAAATAAGTGGCATTTTATTTTATTTCATTATAAAATGAAAGTCCGTTCACTGCTTTTCACGTGAAAGTCTTTCAGGAGAGCATGCATCGAATGAGGTGTCGATGCCAAATTTGATCATCTTTAAAATACATAATTAAAGTACCCGGCTTTATGTTATGCATACGAGAATCATTCCTATATATCTTTATTGAATCACGATAACACTGTTGTTTGGTGTTTTTTTTTTCATTGAATAATGAATTATAAGAATATTTGACCTTCTTTGTGGTGTTCGTCTGTATAACTTACCACTAGGTACTGTACAGTACTATTTTGCAAAACTAAATTCCTTGGACACCGCGCAATTGTCACAACATTTTCCATGACAATGTTTTATGTTTTTTTTTTTTGCAGCGCTACGACTTCTTCATCTATTTCACTTCTTGAGTTCTACCCTTAGTAGGTATTTTTTCTCTGACAACTCGTATTTAGGATCATTTATTTTGAATCTCTAATTTTTTTCTAATTTTGAAACTTTAACCAGGTCAAAGAGTAATCTCCCAACTTGCATACAAGCTCCATAACCAGTGAGAACAATGCTGCATATAAGCTATCATTACCGCTAAAAACTGTACAATGGATCTTAAACAGTCGTATAACATTTGGGCACAATTTTGGCAACCTTTGTCAATGTAATAGCTGTACAGAAAGAGATGTTATTAACTCCTAACTCTATTCTACTCCACTTACAGCTATGAGTCTTTTAATAGCTAGTGCAGCTATAATATAGACAAAGATTGGCCATTTTCTCTAAACTGAGTTATATAGCTGTTGTACTGACATTTTATGATTCATAGCTGTTATTATCACTTATATGCGGCCATTGCTCTTAAGAGTTTTGGAGCTTGGGTGCAAGTTTGGTTATGTACTAAGTTTTACATTATTCTATTTTATAATTGAAATGTTATTGTTTTTCCGTGATACCACTGAATAATGACACGCTAACAAACAACAGATAGAAGAATAACGCGTTTGTGAGAACTTTCGAAAAGTACATTCACGATTCTTGAAAATATTAATACAATTTCATTATACAAATCTGTCCCACTTTTTTTAATAATAATAATAACGTATACATTACAACAACGTCTAAGCCCTAAACTAAGCATGAGCTTGTGTTTTGGGTACCAAGCGAAGACACCATATACATATAACAACCAAGACCCGGTACCAGTATCAATTCATTCATCATATAAATACTGACCCGACCTGGGATTCGAACCCGAGACATCCAGCTTCGTAGGCAGGGTCGCTACTCACTAGGCTATGCGGTCGTCAACTTATGTCCCTTGGAGCTTATTTTGTTAGATCAGTCTGAACATTTATTTTATGTATAGATAAATAGCAATTCAGTTTATTTATTTTATTTACTAATTTTGCTCCCAAATTTAGATCTTTTATTATAAATGCTTTGTCGTGAAAGCCGAGTGGTAGCGACCCCGTTTCTTGTTTAGAAGGCCGTCGTTCGAATCCCAGGACATGTATTAATGAGTTTTCTCTAACTTATGTACATAACTATCACTGACTGTGCCTCGGAGAGCACGTTAAGCTGTCGGTCCCGGTTACCATCAATAGATGGCAGTCGTTAACATCTACCAACCCGCACTGGAGCAGCGTGGTGGATTAAGCTCCAAGCCCCCTCATACCGAGGGGAGTCCTAAGCTCCTGCAGTGGGGTATTAATGTGCTGATTGTATGGTATGGTACATGTTTTGATACCTATATGGTGAATGTACTGTCAGGTGTACCTATTCACACGAGTATATGCAGTGGGTGTGGTGGGTATTATAAAAGTAAATAGTAAGTAATTCAAGATACAATGGCGTACCTTCATAAGTAACGAAATGAGCTTATTTCATTCAGCGAACTGAATATGCTTACAAATACTTGCAACCTGAAAACTCACCTAAGAAAATATTTATTTTTTTGTGTCCCTGCAACTTCGAAACAAATTTCTAGGTAATATTCTACTGTTTCATACATTACAGAATACTTGATACATGAAATAAGAGAAAATTTGCTTAATTGACGATGTGTCAACATTTTTAGGTCGAAAATATTATATGTTGTAGTTATACAGAAAAACTAGTGTTTTTAATGGTTAAAGTAATTGATCAAATGGTTCAAGACACGATACGTCTCAATTCGCTCGTCGGATTCGCGAGTCGGATTCGCATACGAAGGGTTCCGTACCACAGTATAATATTAAAAAAAAACTCGCTTCTTGTATGGACAGGAAGCTAGTTTTTTTTTTAAATATTGTTCCCATGAATTCACACAATTCACACAAATTTCCATTCATCCATCCATCCATCAGCCCACATTCGTCCACTGTTGGACATAGGCCTCTCCCAAGGCACGCCACATTTTCATCCAACCACTACCGGCAGCTAGCTTTATATCGTCGGTCCAGCGAGCCGGCGGGCGTCCCACACTACGTTTGCCAGTTTGTGGTCTCCACTCAAGAACCTTTCTTCCCCATCGTCCATCAGTTCTTCGGCAGATGTGACCAGCCCACTGCCACTTCAGGTTACTTATCTTGCAAATTCTCAAGAATCCCCTTTAATTGTTAACTTTTTTTATCTCACAACCACCAATCTCCAAAATGTCAAAAAAACCAGTTACTTGTCTGAAAACCCCTTTTAGTTTTTAACTGTATTTTATTTTTAATGTTATTACGCTTCAGAAGATACAGACTTGTGACAGACGGACGGACGAACGGACAACGGACGTTTGGTAATAGGGTTCCAGTTGGGTACGGAATCCTAAAAAGCAGAAGTTGACTTAATTAAATTATTGTCCAAAAATCAATTAATATTGTTTAGTAGGACATAACCTACTAAACAATATTAATTGATTTTTGAAGCATTTGAAATATGAATTTACGATTTCGTCGCGCATCTAGGCGATATTCGGCACAACGACAAAAAATTATTAAATAAAATAATATTATACTAGCACCACATCCCAGGTTTACTTACGTTTGATTCATAATAGCACGGCGGCACCGATTTCTGTGTGGGTTCATTTCTTTCCACGTGGCCTCTTCCATTCTACTACAAGTTAAATCAACAAATTTATCGACGCCAACACCTATGAATCTATCTGGACGCCACTTTGACTCTCAATTTCGACAAATCGTTTATTTCGTCTTCTCTCCAATAAACATTTTTGTTGTTATATTACCCTTGATCGTCGTCTGTCAGGTGCGCCTTATACTATATTAGAGGGTTCAAATCTTCTGGCTATTCATAATAATGAAATTGAGTCATCCTTTTATTTTCATCGTACGTTCTTCAACAAAACTACTGCTGGGGAAGTATCGATAATTGGGAAGTGTCCTATTGATTGTTTGATCGCATATTTTTTCCTCTTCACATTTCTCGTTTTTATTATGGGGGTCATCCATTGCTCGACTATTGATGAACACTTTTTTTAGGGTAGGTAATTCACTAATTAGGCCACTGCCTACAAAGGTTACATAATAGCATTGCGAAGCAATGCCGTGATTGCTCACATCGCGTTCTAATATCACTTTTTAAAATATTTTGACTTAATTCAATAGGACTTTATACACGTTTGGCCGTTAATATTTCTGAAAGTTCTGAATCGATTTTGATAATTTTTGTGTTTAGTCACTATGTTATAACTTAGGGTAGATACTGTGAAAGAATTACCGAAATCAGTTCTTTTAATTTAAAGCTGTAGCAAATCAAAAAAGTCGATTCTTTGTTTTTGCGGAGTTTTTACTAAACAACTTTATTTCTGTTTTCTTTTGCAGTTTTATTTCTATCTATTTTCTTTTCTTTTTAAACATTATTTAGGTACCGTAATTTAGCTTTATTTGGGTATACGTTAACGCAAAGTTATAGTAGCCCTTGACTAAGCAAGAATTAATAATAAATGAAAAAGAAACGTACCTAAAAAGCATCAACGCAGGATGACAAGCTATTAGCAAAATATTAATATAACACAGGTCTACAAATTTTTTTTTTCGAATTTTGATTTGATAATATCATCTAACTGTTAATGTTTTTTAGTGTGTTGAAACCGAAAATGAGGTCAATTTTTCTCCATAACGTAGGTACAGATTTTGTTCAATCTCGAGTAAGTACAGTAATTATTACAATAAAAAATAACAAAATCGGCTCGTAACTTTGATTTATTTTCATCTTGTTCACAATATCAAATACATATTACATACATATTATATATTACATAAATACATAGTACATATTTCCGCTTGTCAGAATAAACGATGACTCATACTTAATCATTATTTTTATAAAAACTTTTTGTAACAATGAATATGTTTATTAGATCGTTTTCGTGTAGGAGTGTAATAAATTTGCCTATATTTCCAATATTTATGATGATAGACAAAAGACAGTGATGGCAAAAAAATCAAGAGCTTTCGGAGCATTGTAAGATACTAAATTTTCTAAAATCGGTTCGTAACTTTATCGGAAAATCGAAAACGGTGAAAAAGTCGAAATTTCCCTATTTTTCGAACAAAAAGTTGATTGTTTCAAAAACGGAAGAATTAATATCGAAAAAATAAAAAACCTTCCGAGACTGGTAGATTGTCTACAAGTTTGAAAAAAAGAATTTTAAAAACGGTCGAAAACCCTGACTTGAGCATGTGCCCTTTTCATTTAATGATTATCAGATTAGCTACCCTAGAAAGTAAGATTCGGCCTTATTTCAAGAAGTTATAAAGGTAGACGAAAACACTAGCGTCAAAAAATGCAAGAGCTTGCGTGACAAAGTATGGTATCACATCGAAAATTGGTCCATAGCTTTCTTTGAAAATTTTTTGTCGTACAATTTTGTTCAATGTCCTCCGATAATTGCGAGAAGAGCAAAATCTGTAGATTTTTTTTCTAGGAAAGTTATTTTTTTTAGACCTCAATCATAAATATAAATATATATTTATAGAAATAGATAGTAATACACTATTTTACACTCTATTTTTTGTGACTTCTGGTTTTTAATATATCTTGGTATGCGGATGATAATTATGTTATATTTCATATTTGTTAAAATTTTTATTAATGTTTAAAACGAAAGGTTAATTTATGGTTTTATACTAAAAACTGAAACAAGAATTTGGGGAATTTTGACATTTGTCAAAGTTGAAGTTTTTGACGTCATAATACTAAGGTGTCCATAATGTTTAGATTAGTTAATAATAATACTTTGGTAGTTGCCTTTTGCCCTCTTTTGCCTATGATGTGGCCGAAATAATAGGTTGCCAGATATTTCAATGAATATGAAAGATGGAAACCTATGTATTGTTTTAAAGAGAAACGTTTTTCGTTAAAGTAGAAAAATAATTTAGTTACATATCTGACGTCATTCTAGTTACAGATCTGACACCATACGGGTAATGAATTTGACGTCATATATGCATTTGTGAGACTTGTGTGTGTGATTTCGATGGGGTATTGAATCTGTCCGTATCTCTGGTGCCAATCGAAAGGAAGGAGGCCATCATATTAATATTTGAGCTCCTTAGGTCTCGCACCAACGTTGAATTTTGAGACATTTCGGCCCTAGAAATAATGTTTCGGTACCTAGAGTCTTTTAAATCCATTTTATCCGCCGAATGATTGGGAATTTTTAAGATTGTTGGGTTTTTTCGGGAAAGAAAGGAGCTTGGTTGCCTGTACGAACTTATGTTTTCAAGTTCCCACGTCCGCTCAAGGCGGTGAAGTGCGACAATATATATGAGAAATATATTTCAAACATATATATCTACAGAATCCTTGACCTTTTTAATAGCGTGTTTAGGCTAATTGGGATCGTTTATTTCTGACGAGATATTTCCTGAGTGATGGTTCTGAGGGCTTCGGCGTGCAAAAGTACCTACGCAACTTGTTGCGCTTGGAGCTTTACTTCTGTGGGATTTAACTATTTTGTAAATAAAGGCGGTCAGCCATCTAATTATGAATCACATTCTAGGTAGCTTTATTTCTGTAATCAATAGGAGATTTGTATTCAAAAGGGTATTATACATAAAGGGAGCATGCAGCTAATTTACTAAGGTGATTGAGATATCGATATTTGAAGCTTTGATTTTTAGAGTTACTAACTGCTTCACAATTTATTTTGGAGGTGAGAAGCCTCCGTCGATTGATCATATTTTCTGTGGGTTGCCCGCTTTTAGTGACTAGCTCTCTTGAACTTCTGTTTGCTTGCTTCTACTTTTCTATCGAGGTGGATAGGAGTCGGGCTACTGCCGTTTATTTTTTTTTTGTAAATTTGATGATTTAACAGTATTTCGTACAAATCCTACCAGTATTTTTGATGCTATCGCGAGTTGTACTACGCGATGGCCACGCGAGACCTCATTTTCAGTGCTTACGTTCGTGGTTTATGATCTCTTATAAATATTAAAATTACTTGTTAATAATGAATGTAAATTGATTCCCATCATTCATGTATGTTTTTTTACTCCATAATTATACTGATGTATGTTGGTGGCATTTTAATTTGAAATCTGCTAAACAAATTTTGACAAATGTTCGAATTAAAGGTTCTAATTTACTAAATTACGAATAGGTTATTGACACGGACATACAGAAATCTTTATACTCATGTAAAAAAAGTTTACTTCAGTGTCACGGGTTAAGATAGGCTTAGAGAGTTTTGTTCGATGTTAGTCGAAAATTAAAAAGTTCCTGTTATGGTCTAAATTATCCTACGTAACTTTGTCACCCTAATCAGAATGAGACAATATGGCACCCACTAACGTCCTTGTTACTTTTATCTTTTTAATTCGTTTTCAAGGTCAAATTTCTAGGACCTCGAAATTTCTTCGTAGAGCTCATTCCAGTTGTACGTAGTACATATTAGTTCCACGTTTGAGACTTACAATTAGGGATGTGACGATATCTCGATTTTTTTTACAATAACGACAAATCAATTTAAATATATCTATTAAAGAATACGATATTTTTTTAAACGGTATATCGATAAATCGTATTATTCCCTACCGATATATCGCTAGATTGAAGGTGCTTCGAGCTTACACTGTCACCTCGACGTCGTACAGGTACGCTTATTATTACTTGCTCTGTGGTTTTTTGGTTTAGTTTATGGTTTTTTGGAGATAAGCATTTTCATTTTTTTTTATGATAGTAGTGTTTGTTTAGGGTTCCGAGCCAAATAGTAAAAAAGGAACTCTTATAGAGTCGCCATGCCCGTCCGTCCGTCTGTCTGTGGTTTATCTCGGAAACTATTGGCAATATATTGATGAAAATTGAAAGGTAAGTGTAATCTATAAACCGCTACACAATGACGTAGTTAATTTAAAAAAAAATTAGCAAGGTAGCCATACATGTAACTGAAGTAAAAAAAAAATCGTCGTAGGTATATTAACGCGAGAAGTACCAATAAAGATAGGGCTTAAAAGTGATATCAAGGTTTCAAACATTTTTTTTATTTAAGTAAACAGTTGTTCAAATATGCACTTCTAAAGTCCTAATTTTCGTTAGAGTCATGTGTCCCCCCTCCCCCTCTACCAGCTATAAACAGTTGTTTTTGGATATGTGGAAAAAATTTATGACAGGAGTATAATATAAAGTTATTAAAAGGAAAACAATTACAGATAACTAGGCTGTATGATTTAAAGAGTAATATAATGTACAAGTAAACATTTTATAAGAATTCTATAGAAAATGACAGATAGCGTTTAGTTAATAAGCGAAAACTAAATGCATTTTTTCTTTGTGATGTTATTGTAAAAGATAATGAAAAAAAAAAAATTATGATGGAAACTACAATGTATTTGACTTGAATTGAAATATTTTATTTCAGACATAGTTCATACATTACATTTGCATTACATTTAAGACAATACATAATTACTAGGTACTTTCATTTACGCTTTCCTTTGCAGAGATTATTCTCTTCACAATCGATAATAAAAGTCAAAGGTTCACTGTTATAAAATAAATAGTAAAAATTGTCTCTAGCTATCGGTGCACTCATGTCATTACTTTTCGGATTAGCCAGAGAGGATCAAGCGCCTTTTATATAACTAACGAAATAAAAACGAAATATATTAATACAATAATTCTTAAATTGCATAATAATAACGATCAATGGTTAAGTTTGATTAACGTCGCGCTTGTTTTTGTCATTGAAAATGACTATCATATCTATTTCACGGGAGACGCATTTTTAGCCTTAACTCCAAGGGTATGGAGTCTAGCTAAGATTTTAAGGTCTTAAAAGATCAATAATTTAGTTGCGCATCGTATGACACCAAAATTTTGGAAATCAGTTTGGTAATTTTTGAAAAAAATTGGAAAATGTAAAAAAATCGGGATTTTTTCGGATTTTTTTTTTACTAAATCCAAATTATTTCGAGAACGGGGACCGATATCGAAAATTAAAAAAAATAACATCTCGGCCATTAACGTAGCTACGGTTTGAGACCAAGTTTTTGGAAATCGGTTGATAATTGTAAGAGAAATTATTTCCAAAAGATGAGACTTTTTGGTCGATCGCTGGTGTTTGTGGATATAAGTTACTATATTTCAGAGGGTATTCGTCGGATCACTTCAAAGTGTTGTATAAAAGGTTAGAGGGCGTCGGTAGCTACAGTTTGAGACCAAAATTTTGGATATCGGTTGGAAATCGAACAAGAAATTTGACATCACATGTTAGATTTGATATTTATGGACGATCGGGAACTTGTTAACATTACGGTCATCGCCTTTCGGCCTGTATTCGTTCGAATGCTTCATTATCGAGTTCAAAACGTTTAAGGAATCAGAGGCTGCAGTTTGAATCGTGACAATGCCACAATTTCGTCACAATAAAATAAAATAATCTGTGAAAATCGGATTTGAGTAGGTTCATTTTCAATGAAACCGATGGTTGTGGGGACTGCAAGATCTGTGGATTTTTTTATATTTTTTATAATAAAATAAATTGAATAAAGTTAAGAGACAACGATGAAAAAAAGGGTTTCTTCTGATAAATAGAACTATTCTCAATGTAATGGTTAAAAACATTAATTAGCAACTGTAATGTATTTCCGAAAATACTAAAAATAAATTGGTAAATATTATTTTAAACCTATATAACTCATTTACGTTAAACTTTTTTGAAATTAAATATATGTAAAGTGTCTATTTCTTTCGAATTTAAATAAAACCAAATGATTGATTGAAAAAAATCTAAATATATCAATATATCGTAATTTGTTACGATACATCGATATTATCAATATCATCAGCCCTTGTCTCTCCACTGAAGGATGTATACTTCTCCCAAGGCTCACCACCACACACGGTCCTCCGCCTTCCGCATCCAATTACCACCGGTATGGTGCTTTAGGTCATCAGTTCACCTGGCCGGGGGGCGTCCAACACTTCGCTTCCCGGTACTATCTACCCCATCGGTTGTCGGTCCTACGGCAAATGTGACCAGCCCATTCCATTGCCACTTCAGCTTGCTAATAATTTCGGCTATGTCGACAACTTCAGGTCTTCGAGGGATTTCAGTATTCCTGATTTTTTCCATCAAAGAAATACCGAGCATAGGCCGTTCCATAGCACGCTGAGCGACTTTAAATTTCTGGACCCTGCCGTGAGAGTATATATCGATATCGTATTGCTTATATCGTATCATGCGATATATCGATATGTGCGTGACTCGGTGCCATCCTTCCTTCTTAGGGTGGTCGTAGCTGGGAGGACGGGATGGGTGAAATGAAATTCCTTATCCAGTTCAAAGCCACCTCGCCTCCTTTCCCCTTGCTCGCCTTTCTATGTGGACTGTATCGGTGTGCCTCGTATGCCCGGTCGCTGCTGTCGAGAGAATGCCGCGCGTGTGACGCTTGCGCAATTTATACTTTCTCCGATCACAGGCGAACGAGGGGCGAAGGACGGTGGTGTCAATTTATTTTTCTACCTTCTATTACAAAAAAGTCTTCCCCGGCGGGTTTCTGTCTACCCTATATCCGCCGGGGTCTATTTTATCATGCCGCTATCGGGCCCTATATTAAAATATTTATATTTACAATCTTATAAGTATTTTTTCTACTATAATTAATTACTATCCTATTATCTATCTATTTATATGGCCGCGCGTGCTGCGAAGCGGTTGTCGCGTACATTCTCCCGCCTCCTGCTCCCGCAGGATCACTTGGGGAGCGCGACGAGCTTCCTGGATGCCCTCCGCAGCACGCCGCCGCTGGTCTGGACATCGACGACTCGAACTGCGCCGTCCTTGCCGGGGTAGACAACGATCACGCGCCCGCGCGGCCAAACGTTACGCGGTAGTGTATCGTCTATTATCAATACGTGATCGCCTATTTGTAGTTGGGTTCCTCGGTCGGCTGGGTCGCGGCGCCGCTGCAGCTCGGGCAGGTACTCCCTGAGCCAGCGCGCCCAGAAGTAGTCGGCCAGCCGCTGTGCTTGTTTCCATTGTTGACGGCCGATGCAGTCGCCGTCCTTGAAGCTGCCGGGCAGCGGTACTCGGGACGGCCCTCCCAGCAGGAAGTGGTTAGGCGTCAGCGCCTCGGGCTCGTCGGGCGCCGTGGAGACGTGCGTCAGGGGGCGGCTGTTAACCGTGTGCTCCGCCTCCGCCAGCAGCGTCGCCAGCACCTCCTCTCGTGGGTAGCGCTCGCGCAGCACAGCATCGAGCGCGCGCTTCACGCTCCGGACCATTCGCTCCCAGGCGCCGCCCATGAACGGCGCGCCCGGGGGTATGAAGCGCCAGGCTATCGTCCGGACGGACGCCTCGGACTCCGTGGCCCGCAGGGCGGCCGCCCGCAGCTCGGCATCAGCACCTCGGAAGTTGGTGCCGCTGTCGCTGCAGATCTCGACTGGACAGCCTCGCCTCGCCATCATGCGCCGCAGCGCCATGATAGCGCTATCGGTGGTGAGCGAGCCCGCGAGCTCCAGATGTACCGCTCGTGTTGTCAGGCAGGTGAAAAGCGCCACGTAGCGCTTCTGGTGTTGTCGGCCAACTGTAATTTGATAAGGACCAAAATAGTCGAGGCCGGTGTAGGAAAAAGGACGTTGGTGGTGAGCCATTCTCGACGGGGGGTGGTTACCCGTCGCTGGTACAGCAGGTCGAGCCCGTTTTATTCGACAGGCTAGACACCCGCTTACTGCACTCCGTACTATTGATCTCAAACGAAGTATCCAGTAATGTTGACGTACTTCGTTGATTACTATCGCCATACCTCCGTGATGTAATCTCTTGTGTGTCCACTCTATATATAATCGCGTGTACTTGTGTTGTCCATCGAGTACTGGTGGACTCAACTCTATTTCTTCCGCGTCCGTGATGGCTCCTATTCTGGATTTCAGTCTAATTATTCCCTTTTCGTCTATATTCACCGCCAGTCCGCTCAATCGGCTTCCCTTTTGTATTTGTTGTTTTCTATTCAAATGATTCAGTTCTTCGACAAATGAATCTTGTTGAGCTGCTCGCACCCACAGCTGCTCCGCCGCACAAATGAGCCTCGCCGGCAAAATTTTTATTTCACGCCCCGGCGCTGTAGGTGGCGGCTCGCCCTTCTTCGGCTCTATCTTCTGTCTTTTTTGTTTTTTCCATGCGGGGTCTTTCTCTATCTTCTTGTTTCGTTTCATTCGGCCAGCTGCAACGACGGCTACTGGTCGACATATCTCTATAAATTGCAATATGCGTGCTGTGGTACGTACGAGACGCAGCCAGGACGAAAAGCGCTCTACGTTCGGTAGTCCTTCTCTTAACGCTCCCGCCGTCAAAGCTCGCGCCCCGGCGACTCTCTCCATGCCAGTGTGTTGCTCTATGTTGCCGCTCTGTAAATAATCATCCATATAATGTTGATTTATAATGGCATTAGCGGCGTCGGGGTACTCATCTCCCTCTCTTATTATCTTCTCGACGTCATTTGCGGGCCTCTCGGCCGCGACAGCTCTATATACAAAATGCACGTTCTGTCGTCGGCGCTCATCTATGCCGTGCAGCGTCCACCCAAGATCGGTGAGGGATGCTGCCGGTTGGCCCTTCTTTCCACTGCGCACTGTCCTGGAAACGATAAGATTCCAATTATCTTGGCCTATTAATATCGAGGGTACAGCGCGCTCATAACACAATTGGCTTTCTATGTCCGCCAGGTGCGGACAGCTCGTTACTATCTCTCTCGGTACTGACTGCGGCGACAAATTTAATCTATCAATTGTTCGCGCTGTCAGCTCATGCGTCTTATTTGAATGGCGACCTTTGATCTTTACTATTATCCTCATTGAGGCGTCCGCGTTAATGCGCGTTCCGCCTACTCCTTCTATATTAAACGGCTCTATCGGCCCATCTGATCCGACCGCATTCGCTATCACGGTCTCTATCAATGTCACGCTCGAACCTTCGTCCAGAAGTGCGTACGTATCTATTGTATTATTCGCTCCTGTGAGCTGGACGGGTATTACCTTTAAATAGGCAGCTCCTACTTGCGCTCTTTGCGCTGACGCGACGATCTGCGCACGTGCGTCGTCGATCGTTTCTGGTGCTCTATGCTCGGCCGGCGGCGCCTGCCGGCTCTCAGCTCTCTGCCTGTTGTTATGCAGCAGCCGGTGGTGCGTTCTCAGGCAGCCGCCGATACCGCATGCTCGTGCTCTGCATCTGTGGCCCGCTTTCCTGGACTTCAGGCATCTAAAACATAAATTAAACTTTTTGCTATTTCCCACCTTTCATCTGTGGAAACTCGCCTTAACTTTTCACAAGCTATTGGCGGATATCCTTGGCCCCTACAGACGGGGCATTCATCGCATTCTATGTTCGCGGCGAAAGCTCTTTGCTGTCTGAGCTTTGCCGTCGATGACTGTTCTTTTGAATGCCGGCGTATCTCTTCCGGCTCGGCGTATTCGCTGCATTTCGCCGATTCTTCATTCAGGAAAGCGGCCATTTTCTCGAGCCTTGACTTCTCTCTAGGTGCGTTTTCTTTATAATCTATCCACTTCGATCTAAGTGCTGGCGTCATCTTTGACATAACCAGTTTTACTATGTCCGGATTATTCAAGTGATATGCCGTGTTCAGGGCACTAACTATTGTATACAAATTATTCACTTGTCCGGCAAACGCACACACGTCACGCAGATCCTCGCTCAGTCGAGGTATCGTTTTGAGACATTCTATTTCGACCGACACCAACGCGTCCGGTCGTCCGAAGCGGTCCTCCAGCGTTTTTATTGCAACGTCCGGCGCCGTCTCGGCTATAAAGAGAGCGTTCACGGCTTCTTTCGCTTTCCCTTTTAGACTTCTTCGTATCCTTGCTAAATTTTCATTCTTTGTGAAGTACTGACTTGTATCTCTATATGCCGCCCTGTATGCCAGCCATTCTGTGCAATCTCCTTCGAAAATTGGCAACTCATGTAAGTACTTCGGCGCCGGCGCTCTCGGTGTCGCCGACTTAATCGCCTGTGCGATCGCTGTTGCTAGTTCTGTGGCCCCGTTCAGGGGCGCCTGCCCTATTTCTATGACGGCCCGTCCATCCTCGGATGCGGATTGGATCTCATTTGCCGTTGGTGCCGACTCATCTATTTTATTTTCTATGTTCTGGGGTTCTATCCAGGCTTGGCCTTGCTCTTTGCGCGCGCCAGTGCTATCTTCCTCACTATCGGTCGATTCTATTTCCAATAATTCGACTTTACATTCCGCTAATTTTTTCGCGATTCGCGCCTCTTCCAATTGTTTTTCTAATAATTCGCGTTTCGCGCGCAGTAATTCCGTTCTATGTAGCCTTCTCATTTCTGTCGCATCTCTAGGTGAAGGTGTGGCTATCGGTCCCTCTTCTTCTGGTTCTGTCATGCCTGTGTTCGTTTCCTCGCTTGGCGACTCAGATACGTCACGCGGGACATTCTCTACTCTGTTGTCACTCGACTGTGACTCTGTCACGGCTTCCTGCCTTTTTCGAGTGACTGGTGCCATTGTACTAGCTTCCCCGCGAAACCAAAGACGTTGAAAGGGTTAGAGAGGAACGCGGCGCTGTATGTCACCCGCCTACGAACTAAGTGTCCGTCTGTTATTCGATGCTAACAATTGCTATTTATTTTCTATCAGGCGTTTCTACCAATAAAAAAAAAAACAAAAAAGGCAATTTGGATCCGTTTGTGAACGCTGCGCGCCTATAAACGCTAAATTATTTAATGCACTGTTGCTTAAATACAATAACTCTAACAAGTCCTACAATTGAGGCTAAATTCGCGTTTCTAAATTATTTCGACCGATAGGTATTAATGCACCGTTCTATTTCTACGAGCTTCCTAAATAGCTATTACCCGCGCGTACCTGGCTTTCCTATCTGAATCTACCGTTCAACGCAATTACCGCTATATTCGTATTTACATAATATCGTTCTATCGCGCCTATGTTTACGCAAACTATTACAGTTAACGCGCTATACCGTTACGAAAATATAAATAGCACCGCACCGTTACTAAATCTGTACTCGCGACCTACCCCGACCTACCCTCCTAATCTTATATTTTTTTTTGATTCTACCCCAGCAACCCCCACTGAGACTAGGTAATAAGGTTTTACAGTACCTTTAATATTGGAGGCTGCCGGTGCTAAAATCGAGAGTCCGGTCTCGGTGCCTGCCGTCTCGGAATGCGGGGCGCTTCAAATCCACGTATCACGGAGGTGCCGCGGAGTGCGGGGAGGCGCTCGCGATATGACTCGATCCGGTTTGCGTTGGCGCGCTGCGCCGCGTAGCGACCGTCTGTAACGGCAACTATTTTACCTATTACAATACCTAATCTTACCTCTTACTTCGTTTATTTTCGCGGTGTCGCAGCCCGGACACCGGAATGCGGTCCTCGAAATGTCCGTAGGGCGCGGCTGCGACGCTGAGTGGCTTTTCGCAGGGTCACTCGCCGGTGATCCTGCGCGTTCTATGGGTGATTCCCTCGACAGGCGAAGGACGGGCAACGGGCACTGGGCTTGAAGGGAAGGGTTACTGTGTTCTGTCTTCTCCAAGGTTCGGTTCCCAGCTACCAGATCCGGTTCGAAGCGACCACGAAAAGATGTGCGTACCTCGGTGCCATCCTTCCTTCTTAGGGTGGTCGTAGCTGGGAGGACGGGATGGGTGAAATGAAATTCCTTATCCAGTTCAAAGCCACCTCGCCTCCTTTCCCCTTGCTCGCCTTTCTATGTGGACTGTATCGGTGTGCCTCGTATGCCCGGTCGCTGCTGTCGAGAGAATGCCGCGCGTGTGACGCTTGCGCAATTTATACTTTCTCCGATCACAGGCGAACGAGGGGCGAAGGACGGTGGTGTCAATTTATTTTTCTACCTTCTATTACAAAAAAGTCTTCCCCGGCGGGTTTCTGTCTACCCTATATCCGCCGGGGTCTATTTTATCATGCCGCTATCGGGCCCTATATTAAAATATTTATATTTACAATCTTATAAGTATTTTTTCTACTATAATTAATTACTATCCTATTATCTATCTATTTATATGGCCGCGCGTGCTGCGAAGCGGTTGTCGCGTACACGATATTTAATTGATACGATATTTTCATCTCTATATACAATTTGACACAAATTGAATGAAACCAAATGAATCGTAGAGAGAACAAAATGAATCCTTAATATTCAGTCCAGTGTGACCGTTTGCAAATTGAGGCTGATTCAGGTATAAACTAAATGGATATGTCGCCGTATAAATTCTACTCACAGACAAAATGAAAATAGAGTATAGTTCACCTCAGTTCCTCAGTTTGCCTCAAACTTTATGGTGGATCGGAATACAACGCTATAAGCATTGTTCTGTGCTATAAGCATGCTTGCGCAGGTACCTATGCAGGTACAGTCATATACCCCTCGCTCCACTACGTCCCGCTACAGCTAAAACTGGTTACTGTGACGCGACTTGTGCCTTGTTCACATCCGCCATAAAGTTTGATTGGAACTGTACTAAAAAAATATTTTTATTCCAGAAAATTATCTACAAATAAAACATATAGATAGGTTATTGATTTACGAGGGTCTAATTTAATAAACGTGTGTCTTCGAAACGACTGGACTAATTTTGCTACGATTTTTTTGCATTACACAGGTATCACCTATGAGTAGATAATTAAATAAGTTGTGCAGTTATGGGGCACCAGGGGTGCTGCAATACACATGTTTCTCTAAAACGGCTGGGATGATGCTGACACGTTTTTTGTGCTAAATAGATGAAACCTAAAAGCAGGTTTTTAGATAAGGTTTGCGGCTATGAGCCAACAACAACAATCATACAACAATGAACTATTTATTTTTAAATATATAGGTACTATTTATTTGATTTTGCTATATTCTTTTCTCCATGTTGATCTTTCGTCCATAAAATTGTTGTATTATTGTTTCTACCAAAACATGTAAGTAATACTTGTATGAACAAGTTATAAGTTGTATACTTATATCTGATGTTAGTGGATACGAAAAATGCATATTTCTAAAGACTCGTATAATACTCGCAAGTCTGTGTATTCTAGTGGAAACGAACCAAGCATTAGGTACATGTATAGGACATGTATAATACAGTGTATTATACTTGGTGGAAACGCCGTGTAACGTTTCCCGCTTCTTGGAATTGTACGTGTATTAATCTAATAACGACATATTGGTATATGAAGAAAATAATAGAATAAATAGAATAGATGGCAAAATAGTTTATTTTGAATCAGTCAAGTTTCATGAAGCAAAAAAGTTCCAACACACATAATATCTTTGTTCAAATTTATTGTGCTTATACTTCATTTAGCTGAAACTATCCAACAACTTTTGGAAATTACTATTTTAAATTTTATTGAAAATTAGAATAATATTTGATTTGAAGAGTTATAAAGCAATGGCAATTGAATAGATTTTGAATGTTTTTGTTGATATTACTTCAATTTTCTCCAAAGGGTACAATAAAATAACTCATTCAACGATTGCCACAAATTAGCTTTTTTGGTTGGGTTTTTTCTACTTAACTATGTCCATTTGGTGTATTATGTAACCCTATAAATATTTTTTAAATTTGCCGCGCTTTTTCAGTATCAACTTTCGTGTGCAAGTCTAGATATGTGCTGATTAATTAGATACTGGGAATCGTAAATGATATATTGCTTTGTTATCTAATTATTATTATTTATATAACTAGGGAACAAAGTTATTTAGCTTATTTTCGGGAACCTAACGCGCTCGCGTAGTTCGATATACACTTGGATCTTTTTTTTTCTAATTAACATTTTTATATCCGGCAAATATAATAAAATAAAAATGAGCTACTTATGTACCAATCGGAATCCGTTTAAGTAAGTAGGTATATATTATTGACAGTATATCCAGACTACAGCAAACGCAGACGCAGCAAACAGTTCAAGTATGTATGAGCGCATTCGAGGTTTCCATGTGAGTAGGTAGGTACTTATTACTAAAATGAAATACGATTTTGGTGCATACAACTGAATTAACTTTTATTAAATAAAACTCAAAATTTCACATTTCTCGAACTAGAAAATATATTAAGTACAACAAAAAGTGCTACTAATCATTAGCCAAATCTAACTGTACTTACCTACTTACAAGCTAAATTAAATAAACATTTAAATATTTTTTTTAATGAAATTATTAGACATGTTATTTTAGTTTCATAACCATGCTAATATTCCATAGTACTCAGATGCTAGCATCGAATTTGAAAAATAATAAAAAAATATTTAACAAAAATGGAATAACTTTTCACGATAAATAACTGCTTTATTTTAGTAGGTTAGTTCATTTACGAAATAATTCTTTGAAAATGAAAAATAAACTCTTATTGGTAAATATCACATAATCATTGTACGTAGGTAGTTAGTATATTGTAATATGTATAAAGGTTATTTATTATTACTTTTACAAAAAAAAAAAACAGGTCCTTACACCTCGTTTCCACCAAGTATAATACTCTGTATTATACTGTATCATTTCATACTGTACCACTCTATAATACACCGTATTATACTGTCATATCCATACTGTATCACTGTATCATACAGTGTATTATACTTGGTGGAAACGAGGTTTTACACCGTGTTAATACATGTTATGCTTGGTTCGTTTCCACTAGAATACACAGACTTGCGAGTATTATACAAGCCTTTAGTATTATGGTTTTTCGTTGCATATAAAACCCAATATAAAACATGTGTTTGTAGGGTAAGTATACATGTCACATTCCGTACAAATATTATACATGTCGTGACATTACTTGTAGTTAATACAAGTATTTTGGTGGAAACGCGGTGTTATAAGGCACTGTATCAAACATGTATTCTACATACTTAAGACTTCATATTTAATTTCTGCTTTAAACTCTTTTAAGACTTCTACAAAATGATGAAGCGAAGGGCACCTAATATAAACGTCATTAAATAATTCATTTTTTAATGGTATGTTTTACACATGAAGTTTAAATTTTATTAAAAAATATTTATGCGATGAGGGTTAAAATCCATAAATTATTTTTAGATCTAATATTCTTACTTAAAAAGGGAACATAAAATCGTTTCGAATTTGTATTTAAGGACGTATGTACAAAAAGTGACAGCTCGAAAATAGGTTTTACTTGACAGCTTGCTTACTACTACACGCGCATCTGCACCAGAGGCAACACATACTTGGCTCTATACCAGAACTAATTAGTCTTGATCATTATTATTTTTATTTATTTAAAAATTAGTTTTCTTTTATGTCAGGTTTTTAATGTTGCTTTATTTTATATAATAACTAGCGATCCGCCCCGGTTTCGCACGGGTAGCAGAGCCATAATGTTTTTACGGTCGTAGTGTCGTATCAGCTTGTTGTGTCGAACATGTGGACTGGATTTCATTAGATTTAAATGTAACGCAAGTTCGTCCAACTTGGATTATTTTTAATGTATTTTATTTCGAATTCTATAAATATATGAAAAAGTAAAGAATAAATACCTAAAAACAAACTAAAATATTTCTTTGTATACAACATTGATAACTTCAGCCTAACCACGTGTGTCGCGTCGTCCGGTATGGCTCCTAAGATATTGATTTAAATTGTAGAATACAAACGGCGATCATAATGTTCATGAAATGCTGAAGGTAAATATCGTATTTAATTTGATAAGGATTAATACCATATCCGTATAAATTGTTTTCCAATCACCTCATCATATTACATCATAAAAATAGTATAGTAAGCTATCCATAAAATATAGACATATGCTATCGCGGACTTTTCTTTAGTCCTATAAAAGAGACACAATTCCTCCATACATTTTTTGTTATATCTCAAAAGGATTAGGCCGCATTTTCGATGAAAGTTCCCAACCAGCTTGATTTTTTTCCGACTTCTTCAACAATAATCGTCATATTTCAACAAATTTTCTCTTGAATCACTCTGTCCATTGATGTCAATAATATGCCAATCCGTTCGGTACTTTTTGAGTTTGTCGCGTTCAGACAGACAGACAGACGCGGCGGGGGACTTTATTTTATAATATGTAGTGATAACAACAATACCTGGGACATCCCACACAGCGCTATCTAGTCCCAAACTAAGCAAAGCTTGTGTTATGGGTGTGGGTTACGATGTCTTTTAAAGTTCCATAAAAAAAAATTATTAGACAATACTATACTGTGCCACAGTTATCGTATGAGGAGTTTTGCAATACGAGTGCATTTTGTTTGTGATACGTGGCGATGGCGAAACCGAGGTCCCATTGAATGAGGTGACCTTTTCATTTCCCATTTCGTCAAATTCTACTATTTTTGATTCTGGACCGATTGTTTTCAAAATCAATGTGTAAGAGTCTGTATGGTCTTCGATTACGAATCTGTGCTCAGAACTAAAAAAAATTACTGCCTTAGAATCTGTTATAGTTTTTGAACTGCTTGCTTTCAAAATCGATATCTATGGGTCCATGTGGTCTCCCTTCACAAATCTGCGGTCAAAACTGAAAATAGTGTCTGCCATTTTGAACTTCTTTCTTTCTGGGCCTAACACTATTAAAATAAAGTCTGTTTCGTATAGATTAAAATTTTATTATTATTTGGTCCACATTACAAAAAAAAAAACAAGTCTGTATGCGTTATTACAACAACGATTAATACTTTTGTCAATACAGTTACTATTAATACGTTCTTTATGACATCGAAACTTGTACCGCAATGTTGTATTTTACAGTACTAAATCTTTTTACTTTACACCAATCACAAGCGAGCATTCTGTTTGCACCGCATGCGTAAACTGCGAAAAGCAACCCGCTCGCGCCCTTAGCTCTTACCATTATTTATTTCTATAAATTGAGGAACCGTGCGAACACCCCTGTTTTGACTAACTTGCCCTTCAAATTTCACTATCATTCAGACCGCCTTCTACAAACATTATCCCATCAAAAACAATACTTGTCAAAAAAACCAAGTCTCGCAACTCAGTTGTTCTGCAGTAAAAAGTTGTGAGATCCATGTAATACCAAGTCAACAAACCGACACAAAGCTTCATGTCGGTGCTAATCTAACCACTGAGGAGTTCCCTTGTAAACAAATTATCGTGGTGCATCATCAGTTTATAGTGAAAATCATGGATAACTATCGAAATCCAACCTACATACAAAGTTTCGTGTTCGTGCTATTAACCGGTGAAGAGTATCCTTATGAGGAAACAATTCTGGCTGCAACATCAAGTTATGTTTATCATTTTAGTGTATTGTCATCGAAGTTACATATGTATTCTGAATTTCAGCCCAATATCTTCAGTGGAAGTGGGTGACAACCGCGTTTAAAGATTCCATTAGATACAAAAAAACATACAGGTGGAACTTATAAAAGCGTATTAAAATTAAAATAATTACACCATTCCAAGAGCTCACCACTTTTTACATATGTTTTAATTTAATTTTTTTATCATAAAAAAATTATTAGTTGGTCAACTCGGTAATGTATATACTATGTACATTGTATATATAGTGTAAGATTTTTATTTTAAGTTTAATAGCTTTCCGCCTTGGTAAAAAAAATAATTCAAACTAATTCAATTCATAAAATATTATAAAAGACAATGGGCGGTTTCGTACCCAGTGGTGTATCAAGTTGTGACATATGTCATTTTAAAGGTCTTAATAATAGCTTCATTTTATTGTATGACACCAACTTATTATTTAATTACTGCCTTTGAAATTTAAATTTAAAATTATTTAATTTTTATTTAAATAATCATTATTTCTAGCTAATAAAGTTCTTTTTAAGCGACTTCAAAAAAGAAGGAGGTTACTCAATTCGACCGTATATATGTTTTTTTTTTTTTTTTTATGTGTGTTCAGGGATAACTTCGTTGTTTATGAACCGAATTGGATGATTTTTTTTTTGTGAAAGGGAGATATCTTCGAAATGGTACCATGATAAGGAAACCAGGATCTGATGATGGCATCCCAGAGAAATCGAGGGCAACCTTTGAAAATCGTAATCGTATTTTAAGTATTTTGATAAAGTACTACTACTAGTACTATTTAATGAAGGTCGGGAGTCGATCTGATGATGGAGCTGAAAGACAGTCGAGGGAACTCCTCAACGACTGGCAGCAATTACCTGGTGTTTGGACTTGATTCATTTCTATTGATGAGATCTTTGCACCCATATGGATTATAAGTGCCATTACAGGTCTGATGATGGAGACCATACACAATCGAGGGAACTTCTCAACGATTTACAGCAATTACCTTTTGTTGAGCTTCCGTCATACGGTTGAATATGTCAAAATGTTCAGTTCGCACAAAAATAATAATTAAGATTGAAGTTTTACATAGGAATACCACTGCCTACTAGGCATGCTGATTCGTCAATTTGACACTGAATTTACGTTGCGTATTCGCGGTGCTGTCTCATTAGAGTAGCGCGTTTAGTAGCCCCATTTATACTAAATAGAAATAAGTTACAGATGCGTTCAACTAAAAATTGAAAAATAAAATAATTTAAAAAAAAAATAAAAACCGACTTCAAAAACATAAACTAAAAAGTTAAAAATAAAATTTTCACTTAAAGAAAGGAGCATTAACAGGCGGCATATAGTTAATGAAGTCGGTGCCAACTCAGACACTTTAAATGGGTACTTACCAGGTAATAACAGTTACAACAATTATATATTTATAACTATAACAAATATGGAACACAATTTAAAGTGTCTGAGTGAGTAGGCACCGACTTCATTAACTATATGCCGCCTGTTAATGCTCCTTTCTTTAAAGTGAAGATTTTATTTTTAACTTTTTAGTTTATGTTTTTGAAGTCGGTTTTTATTTTTTACTTATATTATTTTATTTACCATGTTATATAGCATACTGTGCGTTGCGGCTACCTGTCAGTATAACTCTTACACCGCCCTGCCCACACACATACATACTACTAGAGGTTGGATTCAGTCCTGTCATGTGTCGAATCGGATATATTACTCCTATATTGTAATAACTACAATAACGACGGGAAGGGAGTCGATAATTACTGTTCGTGCCTAATAGGGCGAAGAACAGTCGGCACATGTTCACATATAATAAGCATTATATGGTATTTGGGGTGGGCGAGGCATCAAAATTATATATTGTTGCCAGCAACTTTTTTAGATGATATAATTGTTGATGTAGATTATTAGTTCAATGATAATTTTTTTTAAATTATTTCGACCTACGCAATACTAGCCTTTAATTATATTTTTTAATAAGAAATCCAAGAACAACATGCCTACACTAGATACAGCATGGAGACGAAGCCTATGCAAAACCTGCAATTTTTTTGGCCAGTCTTAAGAGTATGTAGGTGTGCAAGCGGCGGTGGAATAGCGATTGGTAACCGTATAGTAGGTATGCTTAGTAATAAAGTAATATTGTACAATAAGTAACATTTACACTAAAAATAACATTTCATTATATGAGATATAAAATAACTCATAGTTATTTCCTTGCACGTGTTTCATGGTTGGTGTCATACTATAAAATAAAGCTATTGATACGACCTTTAAAATGACATATACCACAACTTGATACAACCTGGGTACGCAGCCCATACAAAGATGCCCATTCACTTTTACTTTCACCCACGTCTCAAGATTGATTGAGTTCAACTTTACCATACGTACAGCATTTGATCGGAGAAAAACAAAGACGTACACCCGACCTTTCAATAGCGCTCTTCGGAGCGGTCTGAAGCACGATGCCGTGTGCGCTTGGTTTTATGCTGTCAGTGTGCTGTCAGTTCATACAAAATAGTATGGCGAAATTTCGGTGAAATTGCATATTATTGATGATTTTTTTCTGCCACTTTTCCGTTTATTATCAAAATTTCCTCTAACAGAAAGAAAGGATGAAGTATTAACAATACTTAAATGATTTTTTAATCTCAAAAAACCTTGTGATGATGGTGTAATATGTACCGAAAAATGTTAATTTTCCGCGATTTCGGCAAAAGTGGGTTACAAAATAATATTTTTTCAGTGTGAAAGAGTGTAAAATATGCAAATGTTTTCTAACACAATTGTAAATTAAGAACTGATCTTTATTTTAGAATTAGGTTTATGACCATATACCTTTCCAAACTTCCTAAAAATGTACCTAAACATGCCGTTTTTTTGTAATTGCCCCCTAGATTTTTAGGAATTTCAGACACATGTCTCGATTTTATATAGCATCAAAAATACAAACATAGTAAAGCAACCTTCCTACTGATAATCTGTACTATTCCTTAATATTAGCTTAACTCTATGAAATTAGGCACATTTTTGTGTGTACGAATAGTACCGAGTGGGCTCTACGGTGTTTTCCCTTCGAGATTTTCGTAATGGGTTGATTTTATTCGTTGAGAATACAAGTGCGCATGAGAGCGTTGATAACTGCGTAAGGATCGCAGTTGGAAGCTGGTCGCCGATCTTCTAAATAACCCTTTTTTTCGTCAGCAACGGCGCGTGGTATTCTAATGCTGCTACTGCGACTCGCCACGTCTATAAAGATTTTTGTAGATACAGTCTTTAACATATATTTTTATGATAAAGTAATGATAATATTAAATTTTTAAATTAGATTGCGTGTTAGTTTGTTTGCCAAGCAAACACTGAGAACGACATTTTTTTTGCTAGCTAAACATAAAGTAAATAATTATTTAATTATTTCTCATTACATTGAACCGTTTTATATTCATATTTTGTGCTAAAGCTAAACCAGTTTTGAGGAAAAATTAAAAAAAATCTATAGTACGTTTATCTCGGGTACCTACCTAGTATTAGATGTATATTCAATAAATGTCCGATCTTAAATTGTACTAATAATATTGTAGTAATATAGGATTAACTAAAGAAATAGTTTTTTATAAATCCTATAAGCGTACTATAGTCTTTGACTAATATTACATGGATCATCATCATCATGGCGTCATAAGCATAGTTGCACGTGGTCCACAAATAGTTCATAGCCTTTCATTGTTTTTGTTTCATTGTTTGCAGACAGTTTACAGACCACTGTCTGTAGTATCACTGTAGCTTGGATGAAGCGTCTCTCTCTTACTTCGAAATGATCGAAAACGTGAGCAAAATATCAAACTCGTTGAATAAACAAACCATATGTCAGTATCAATGTTTAAAATAAACATTTTGTTAAATTACACATGAAATTTAATTTCAGAATCTTCATTTTCTTTTAAAGTACGAATTTTATATGTGGGTCACAGAAAATTCTACTTCATAGCGAATATTTGAAAACGTCAACTGGTGTATATTTATTATGGTCTGTGCTTATTTTGGTATACGATTGGAATAAGCTGGCTTTCCACAAGTCAGCCTCTCTAATATACTCACCAGCGGTAAAATCGTTAATGCTAGCAGTCTCGTGTTTTCCTGTAAGCCGTCGAGCATTATCCTTCCCGCCACGAGGGTCGTACACCTTGATGTGTTTCATATGCGTCTTGGACAACTTCTCTATTGCTTTTTTGATCTCACTGCAACGTCATTCAAAATTTAGTAAGCAATTTAGAGCTAAAGAACTAGGAACAGTTAATAATTGACTCTTTCTTCAAAAACAAGCAAATGTACTTTTTATATTTTACTATTCCTCCACGATGAAACAATGCAAACATTACTTTGCAATATGAAAAGTAGGTGGTATCTTGATGTTTAAAAATAAAGCATTTTTTCATGCACAATAAATAACTAGCACCTACAGATGTGCCGACAGTAGGTACCTAGTTAAGTAAAATATAATGGCGGCGGCGTATCTACCAGTTTTGCTAAGAACAATTTTGAGCATCATTTGTGTCTCTTTTTGTGATTCCGTTTACTATCCACGCCTGATTTCTACTTCAATACTTTAAAGTGAAATCAAATAACTATTGGGAATAAATAAATATCTACAATTTTTTTTTCAATAAAAATTCGAATATTTGTATTGTCAGATTTTTAGGAAAAAGATTTTAAAGGTTAGTACTGATTTGACTATGTACGCACTGAAAAAAACTGTTCTATGAATAATATGATAATTCACTATCGGTAGAGCAATGGATAGCCGACACCATGAAATATGAGGAATACGAGGAGGCAAAAATACGCGTCAACGAAATTACATCACGGGGATACAACAGCAACCATATTATGCTGACGCGTAAGACTTTACAATAACTATATTGTACTAGATAATATATATTTATTTTATATAATAAAAGAAATATCTATCAATTACCTAAATTCGAAATATAAAGTTATATTAATTAAAAACTAAAAATATATACAAATTAATAAATACTATTTAAATAAAGGGAACGCAGGACACTTTTAAGGAGCCGACGGGTCCAGAGTGCCAATTCTCTGAACTCTGTATTCTGACGCGTATTTTTTCCTCACATTCCTCATATTTTATGGTGCTGGTTGTAGGCTATTCTACTACTAATGGTTGACACCGTAGTCAATACGACTAATCTTGTGTTCCTCGAGCACTGCCTAGCGGGGTAAATAACATAGTAATTACTTTTCGTTGCGGTCAATTTTCTAGTTCTCACCTTCAAAATCAATTCACTTTTATCTGTGGTAATAGACAATCCGTAATAGCACATTTGATAAAATTCAAAATATACTCACACAATACCATTCTGCTCTCGCATCTTCTTCGTCGAGAAATTATGGTGAGCGCCTGAACCGTTCCAGTCTTTGACAGGCTTTGGATCGAACGTTACAATCACGCCGTACTCCTCAGCCAACCGTTGAAGGATATATCGGGCTACCCAAAGTTCGTCGGCAGCACTGATTCCCTCGGAAGGTCCAATTTGGAATTCCCATTGAGAAGGCATCGCTTCTGCGTTTGTTCCAGCAAGTGGTACTCCGGCATACAAACAGCATCTGTTTAAAAAATTTTATTCGAATAAAACCAAATTATGACAATTTTACGATACTATATTATTCAATGGACTCTAGAGATGAAATTTATCGTTTTATGAAATAGGATTTTTTAATTTTTCACGCAAGTTTACCACTCTGTGCAGGTAAGTCAACTCTTTTGAGTTTGCAAAAATGAATGAACTACAGGCGTGTACTTACACATCAGGAATCAACGGACTTACCGAATACGATTTTTTTAGTCTGAAATCTTATCAAAGCAATCGATGAGTCGATTATAGTCATATTGTCATAGTCTTAATATTCGTAACTGATCGGTGAATGTTCGATAGTTGACTCCTACAAATAACATAGATCGGGTCGATGTTGCTGTATTATAAGACCAAGTAAACTGTTACAGTTGATATAAAAAGATTACCCATTACTATCCTAAAAAGTTGCTATACCTGTAGTGAGCTTGGACGAGGTCTCTAGCGAAAACCTTGTTGGCTCCAACGCCGCAGTAGTACGGGCCCTGTGGCGGAGGGAAGCCACCCGGAGGCCAGCCGAAGGGACGAAGATCGGAGTCCAGAAGAATATATTCTTGCTCAATGCCAAACCAAGGTTCTTCGGCCTTGCATTTATCTGCTGCTTCTTGACACTTCACGCGATTGTTGGTCTCTGAAAAGTAATTCAAGATTAAAAGTTATGGATCACAAATACACAAATCAGCACACTAAAGCTCAAATTCATGAACAATAGAGTTTTTGTCAATTCTCAAATAGGGGAATGTAAATAGGGGAGAATGGGTACAGTTAATTCTTAGGGATACTTGGTCCTTACCGCGCACAATATCCCTCAGAAGAAAAGGAAATTATGGATCTAATTAATAAAACATTCAATTTCAACATAATAAAAAAAAACGTTCAGTATAAAAAACTAAAAGTTTATGAAAATGTTGTATATACTTTTTAATAAGGTCTAAAACTATTGATTTATCGTTTATTAATGAAAATTCTGAAATTACAAATTCCTAGCATTAATTTTGGTTGGTTCTAATTCTAACCGACATTACCTTATTTACGTATTTTACTTGAAAAGTGGGCTAAAGGACTAACGATGCACTGTTATCTATACTTACGTGTCATTTGCTTCATATCTTTATTTCAAGTTATACTACTTTGTTCATTAGTAAATATTAAATATTTATGTTATATTAATACGGCACAGAACGATAGCTGAATATTTTCTATTACAATAGTTGAGCGAAGAGGTATACAATAAATTAAATATCTATATATGTATATATTATAAAGAATATTTAAGTAAATATATTAGTTGTCTGGTACCCATAATACAAGCTTTGCTTAGTTTGGGACTAGATGGCGCTGCGTGGGATGTCCCTGGTATTATATTATTATTAGTATTATATTATATTTTTCAGATATATTTAATCAGAGCAAGAACAGGAAAGAGTACCTAAATCTTATTCTAAATACAGTAATACGAATAGGATAGGCCCCACGATGAACTTCTTAAACAAATCTTTAATCTTTTATTCGCTAGGTACTCGTTTGTCGACTGTAATGGGGTTCGTGCCTTAAATATGGAGTACTAGTTTTCCGCCCGCGGCTCCGCTCGCGTGGACTACGCAGTTGTACTGGAACCCCTTTTTCCAGGAAAAAAAGTAGCCCAGTCACTCTTGAGCAAACTATATCTATACAAAAAATCAAAACGACCCCAGTACAACTGTGTAGTTCACGCGAGTGGAGCCGCAGGCGGAATGCTAGTTTGAAAATAACATGTAACCCATGTTATTTGCAGATAATGTAGCTTTCTATAGGTGAATGAATGTTTAAAATCTGTGTACAACTGTGTAGTCCACGCGAGCGGAGCCGCAAGCGGAAAGCTAGTATCTTTGTAAATTATAGCCTATGTGTTATTTTGATGTATATGCTATATTATTATAAAGTTTCATTAAAATCCATTCAGTAGTTTTTGCGTGAAAGAGCAACAAACATATATACAAACTTTTGAGTTTATAACATTAGTAAGGATTTGATTACCAGTGGGTTCCATGTTGTATTTGAACGTGTCACTCATGACGAGAATATTGTTGCCTCGACGGAATGGGTCCCGGTAAATTGCGCGCGGGACGAGGTAAGTGTCTGAGTTTTTACCGGTCGCCTGGCCTGTCGAGCTGCCGTCGAAGTTCCACACAGGCAAATCTGTACAAAGCACATTAGTTGCAACTATTATAATCAATCTTAGTTAAGAGTTATTATAAAATATTCTCATGACCAATTGGCAGAGTGGTTAAAGACCCTAATTTCAGAACCAATTGTCGCGGATTCGATTCCCGTCCGGGACTAATATTTGTGCATGAACATGTCTATTTGTTCTGTATCTGGATGTAAAACTATCTATACCTATTTTTGTACATATTATAAAGAATATTTAAATATTACATTTCCTATATACTTAAGTATGTATATCAGTTGTCTAGCACCCATAATACTTGCTTAATTTGGGGCTACATGGCACTGTGTGGGATGTCCCAGGTAATATTATTATTATTCTAAATGACGCAAAATAGATAACGAATACCTAACTACGAGTATTAGCAGGAATTAGACATCATAATAAAAAATAGTTAATATTACAATATTACAGGAAGGTTTTTTATTAACCGCCCGAATTTTGTTTCTAGGCATTAGGTATTTTTTCAAAGACTATTGTTGAAAAAAAAATTGCTAAGTCAAAGTTACACAATAAAATCTTTTACCGAAAGTATTATAAGTATAGCATGATTACTAAATTAAAATGTAAATATTACGCACGAGAAAAGGGCGACAGCTGGTGTAGCGAAGAGGGGTATCCCGCCAGCGGCTGCCAACTGACACAATTATCAGTCGCCCGCGCTTTCCCACGCTATCACGATAACTAGTGACGCCTTATCTCAATATTTTAGTACTGAGCGGTTTTCAAAGAAAATTACGTATTTTCACAAAAGTTCATAACATTTAAATCCGGATGGTGAATAAAATGCCAACACTTATTTATTTGAATGAGCACATTGCATTATTCTAATCTTGCCCAATTATTAAGAAGGAAAACAAACAAGAAATTGAAATACATAAATCACATGAATCATGTTTATTTTGACAAAAGTACACACACCCAACTGCTGCCTAACTGATAGTTCGCATCTATAAAAGCTCTTTGAGCGATCGAAGCTCACGTCGTCGTAAGGGAGATTTTTTTTTTAGTACTGTGCCATTGAAATTACAACGCCTCTCGCAGCGAGTGACGCGTCATTAGCTCGGCTCTGTCCCCACTCCTCAAAGGGATAGCTCCTTAATTTGACCTACCTACGTTTAAAACAACTCAATACATGAACGTCCATACATGAAGTATCTAGGCATCGAAAGTGCGTCGTCGGCTCAATACTTTAAAGTTTCCATGTTACAAGGTTATATATATAACACAGAAACTTTATAACATTGAGCAGATGCAATATAAAAGTGAAATTTTAACAATCATCCAAATATTAATATAATGTTCTTTGGTAAAAACTGATGGCTGTCTTGTTTCCTTTTAGTATCGTTCAATAGAATATTGAGATATGACTACACAAACCTTTACCGAAAAAACCAAAAACTCTAGTCACCATTCACGGCCGCCGCACGCTCTGCCCCGTTTAGATCTCAAGATGTCGGGCGCGTCGTTAAAATAACACTAGGTAAAATAATTTAATATATTTATTATAGCGACCGCCCGCAGCTTCGCTTGCGTAGACTACACATTCCTGTTTTAGGTAGTATTAACTTTCGAAATGGTTTATACATACTTTTTGCTCAAACTAATATTGGGTACACCCATTCAAACTTTCAATCTTCATTCTCCCCCCTCCTTTAGGAAAACCGATACTCCCATACTTTTCACCTCTCGTTTCCCACCCTTAAAATGTGGAAATCCAAAAACCCTGAAAGACATTATTATTTATTTATGTCAAAATTTTTATATTTTGAACAAAGACTCATACAAAGCCCGTTCCTCCCTCCTTAAATTTGAAATTTCCAAATATTCCTTTCATAAAAAATTTTTACGTTATAAAATAAACCACTGTTCCAAATTTCGGCTTCCTAGACTTAGTAGTTTCGGCTTTATCTACGTTGATAGATCAGTGAACACAAACGACAGACAGACACAAAAAGTAGCGTATGTCACTTTTGACCACCTCCTTTTTATACCCGTGAAATTTCATTAAAGTCGGCTTAATCGTTTTGGAGATTAGCTCGAATACACAGATGGACGTACATACAGACATACAAAAAGTAGTGTGTGTCACTTTTGACTACTTCCTTTCCATATCTGTGAAGTTTCATCCAAATCAGTTTAGCCGTTTTGGAGATTTGCTCAAATGGACAGACAGACAGATAGTATTATTTTATACATATAGCCTATAGCCTTTCTCAATAAATAGACTATCTAACACTAAAAGAATTTTTCAATTCGAACCAGTAGTTCCTGAGATTTGCGCGTTCAAACAAACAAACAAACAAACAAACAAACAAACAAACTCTTCAGCTTTATAATATTAGTATAGATATAGATTTTACGTAATGAGTTCTATTGGTGATAAATATAATATCTATTTTTTTTGGATGGTCGCTAAAATTAATTTAAAACTAACCTTTGGGCGTTTTCGGGATGAAATTTAGTGTCCGATCCTTGCACCGTAGATGTTCACCAGTGGCATCAATCCATATGTAAGTAGCAATGATTTTGTCAATTGGAATAGGTAGATCGTTGTATCTACTCAATAGGGTCTTCGAAAGAACAGCATTGGGCGAATTTGTCAGCACTGGGCCGGACAGAATTTTAGGATTATCTGTGACACAAATATTCACGTATTTTGTGAGATGGAATAAATACAATTAAAGGTACACCGAATAACGTTGGTTTTTCCTGCGGCAGCTGTGCAGCAAAGGTTAACACGATGCAGTATACCTTTGGTTGTTTTGGTCATTTTAGCATACTAGAATATATATTCTTCATTTTACAAAGGCAAAAGAGTATAAGTATCCACATTATTGTAGATGTATGTATGTATGCATGGATGCATGTATGTAATAAATAATAATTAATATTTATTTCGGCAAAAACAACACCATAAAGTTTAAAATACAAAAGAAGGAAAAAAAATTACAATAAAATGAAACAAAATAAAGTAATGAATTAAAAACGAAGTCATCGTGTTTTTAATAATTTATACGAACAATGACTTGGACCGCCACACCACCACCGCCTTTGGAAGAAAGTAGCTTATGCAGCCATAGGGTTTTTTTTAAAAAAAAATAGTATTGTCGTATCCGATTCAACAAAAAAGATATCGTTTGAATCGATGCAGCCAATTTCAAATTAATACAATCGTAGTATTGTATGAAAATTTGTATCTTTGGACTATTGCAATATCAGTATTTAAAAATAAACATATTACCTTCAATTTTTGTGTCCGCCATTTAGAAGAAGCGGTTGTAATTCAAACTGTAACAAAAAAAATATAAAAATTAGTGCGTACAACGTAAATAGGGCCGGCATTCTGCTTTTGTTTTCTCATACTTGAACAATACAAATTCAGCTCTACGAGCGTTGAACTAAGGAATGAAATTGTTTGTCACGCATACTTCATCGCATGGGGTATCGTTGGACAGATCTTTAAAATTGCAATTAAGGTTTTTAAATACCTTTTTATTAAGGTGCATAATAATTGTATATGACTTTCTAAAGTCGTTATCACTTCTCACCTAGTTAATAGTTAAACACTTTCAACCAACGTGGTTTTGTTTGAACAAGATAGTTTTTAAAGATTGCCATGATGATAGTCGCTAAAATCCATCAACCCGCACTGGGGCGTGAATGATTAAGCTCCAAGCCCTCTCATCCCGAGGATAGGCCTAAGTACCTGCAGTGGGGCATTAATGGGTGATGTTATAGTATGTGGTATGTTATGTTTATAAAGTTTCAGATTATTCACAATTTTCGTTACCAACAAACTGATTTGACGGTCCTTGATATAAACTTTGATTTTTAGCCATAATATTTCTGGAATAAAAAATTGTCGTGTGATATGAATATATACGTAGTCATGATCAAAACATTAATAATCCAATGAAAATGGCTAAAGTATCATTTTGTTGATAATTTAACAAAGATAATTTCTGCTACTGACGATTTTCTTCTATATGAAATGGTTTATGAGGCAAATAAAAAAAACCACGACAAACAACACATTTAAGGAGTCCTGGATATTTGAGAGGATAGGTACTTTTAGGTTTCTAAGGAGTACTTGTGTCAATACACAAATGTAATTTTTTTTAAGTTAATCGCTCGTCCGATTAGGTATTTATTTGTTACCTATATAAATGTAGCAAAAAACATAATTCCATTAATTCCAATGCTCAGTTACAGGAAAAACTTGATATTGACGAAACGAGTCTGTGACAGTCATTTCAAAGTTATAATAAAGTCGTTTCAAGGCGTACTGACCTTTATTTATTAAGTCGAAAATAAAAAAAAAAATAGACAATAATAATAATAACACACACAATCACAACAACGTCTAGGTCCCAAACTAAGCATTAGCTTGTAAATTTGGGTACCAAGCGAAGACACCACATACATATTATAACAACCAAGACCCGGTGCCAGTATTAATATTCATCATATAAATACTGACCCGACCTGGGATTCGAACCCGGGACCTCCAGCTTCGCAGGCGGGGTCGCTGCCCACTAGGCTAAGCGGTCGTCATTCGTCGAAGATACCTTCCTATTAAAGTTTTCATCTAGAACATAGGTACCGCGTAAACTTTCAAGCGACATGTTGCTAAGGGAGTTTAATACTTGGGATTTTTTTGTATGACCAACGAGCTACCGTCTATATTAATTATATACCTATAAATATTTTAAATGCGAAAGTTCGCCTGACCGATTGGCCAAGTGGTTAGAGACCCTGACTGCAGAATCAAAGGTAGCGGGTTCGATTCTCGCCCGGGACGGTGTCGTGGGACGTTTAAGTTTGTCGTCTGGTGTTTTTTGATGTGTTGATGTGTAAGTCGGGCCGGTAATGCGGTGTCGGCTATTGAAGAATCATGCAACTGTTTCATTCTTAGGTCGGCGTATTTAATTTGTATTACGACATAAAAATATTTTATTTATCGTAACTGAATTTTTATTATTAAGTTTTGAATTACATAATTCATTTTTTAAATGAAATCTTGCTTTGGGTTACAAATCTTTATAATACCCCTACATAGAAAATAAAATTATATTAAAAACCCTATGGTTATATCACACAAGCAAGACCAAGTTTACTCTGGGCGAAACAAATTTTTGCATAAATTTGTTGATAACGAGGCGACATTCTACCTCCTTACCATACCATCAGGCCATTAATGCCCCACTGCAGGAGCTTAGGTCTCCCCTTGCGATGATGGGCTTGGAGCTTAATCCACCACGCTGCTCCAATGCGGGTTGGTGGATATATTCTCCCTCACAATTCATTATATTCAGATGTTTAGTTGTTCCAGAGTTATAGGAAAGGTCATTATCAACTTATTTTACTCTATAATGCCTTATGGCAAAGTGAACCATTTGCGAGAATATTTAGTAAAACATAATTTTATGTACTTACATGATTGTAAACTCAGAGGTGTTGAGCAGCGAGCCACGAATAAACAAAGCGCAGATGCCCCAACAACGTTGTCGCTCCGTACGCCAGCTGAAGTTTAATATCACGACACGTATTCCGCAGCGGATGATGTCCGATTGACTGGATCTGCTCTGATTTGATTTTTTCTCTGGTAACGTGGTGGGGTGGGGATGGATTGGTTAGTGATGAGAATACACAAATATTTTTTTAAATTTCTTAAGCGCTAATATGATAACGAAATAGCTCTCATTGATGTACAGTAAGTAGGGTATGAAGCACTACAATACGTTATAAAGAAATAAAATAAAATAATGTACCAAAAATAAGGTAGGTGTGAAATATGTATAATTTTCTATGCATATTGACAAGCCTTTGTATATAGAACCGCTGATTAATGTATTCATATTAATTTAAATATACCCACATAAAAATAAAAAAAAGACTAAAACTACAACAAACAATTTATAGTTAGTTTCATGGACGACCGCTTAGCCTAGTGGGTAGCGAACCTGCCCACGAAGCTGGGAGTCTCGGGTTCGAATCCCAGGTCGGGTCAGTATTTATATGACGAATATTGATACTGGTACCGGGTCTTGGTTGTCATATGTCTGTGGTGCCTTCGCTTGGTACCCAAAACACAAGCTAAAGCTTAGTTTGGGGCCTAGGCGTAGAGAAATAATAATAATTATTATTATAGTAGCTTAATAGAATCGAGATTAAAGCTATGAATGCAATCTACCTATATCGATCGTTTTGAATTTTTAACTCGTAGGTATATTTAGAAAAAAATTTGCTTTTTAACTTTTATTATTGCTAGCCATCGTTGAGTAACAAAAACAGTATAAAACAATGGATTTAATATATATTTTCCACTAGCTATCGACGGCACCGGCATTAGGTACGTTGCTTTTTAAGGTTTTCTAGCTAGTGTCAAAAATAAAACCCTCATAATTTCGTCCTGTCCGTTTGTCACAGGATTATATCTCCACCATATTTCCATCAATCCTGACGAAATTTCACTAGATGTCTTGTGTGAACCGTCATACGATTCTGTAGAAAAATTATGATAACTAATTAATTTAGGGGTGGTTCTCCATAAAGTGAAATAAATCATTAAAAAAACCCCTCTAAGATCTGCCTAATGATACCCAATCGATAGGTTGATTGCGTATCATTACACGGATCTTAGAAAACCAAAAGAAACTTTTTTTAGTGACTTTCATAAAAAAATTAATTGGAAACCAAAACCCGACTATGTAAAAACCGAACTGTAAAAACATGAAGCAACCATTGACGTATGAATCTTTTCTATTTCTATGGAAACAACGTATTCCCGTCCGAAATCAAAGCCGTATATTCATATTCATAATCTCTGTGGCATGTCACAAAGCAAAGGTGTAGCAATTCCAACGTGTGTTTTTTTCATCATCATCATCATCATCATCAGTCCGTGTCTCTCCACTGCAGGATATAGGCCTCTCTCAAGTCTCGCCACCACACATTTTTTTCATGTCTATAGGTATATCAATTAATAATTTCCCTCCAATAAGTACAATATAATTTTATTAATTGTCAATAGATATATACTCCGCAGTTTGTTTTTACGGTTCCGTACCCAAAGTGTATCAACGGGAACCCTATTACTAAGGCGCCGCTGTCCGTATGTCTGTCACAGGGCTGTATCGTCTTAATTGTTGAAATTTTATTATTTTTATTAAATGAAATTATTTTTGAAATAAATAATAAAAATAAAATAAAGTGAAAAATTAAAGGAGGTCTCTATAATACACGTGTTTTATTCAACGTTAATAGTGATTGGTGGTTGTGAGGTCATTACATTTGAAATTTTCATAAATTACGTACCACAGTGGCCGCTATATCAACAAAAAATAAAAGTAAAATAAAGTTAAAATTAAAGGACGTCCCCATACAAGAAACGAGTTTTTTTTTAGTGTACGGTGGTACGGAACCCTTCGTGTACGAGTCCGATTCACTATTAGCTGGTTTTAAAGTTATTTGTGTGGATGAATATGTCTATTTTTTCCGTGTCTAAGTGTAAAATATTTATATAAATATATATTACAAAGATTATAAATTATATTTAAGTGAGTATATTGTCTAATGCCCATAATACAAGCTCTGCCTACTTTGGGACTAAATGACGCTGTGTGAGAAGTCCCGAATATTAGTATTGTTTCACATTATTTTATATTACTTTATATTACTATCATTAAATGTATTCTTTTTATCATTAAATTTTTTTCAAATCAAATCAATCAAATCAAAGAAAAGTTTGTGGTACCGATAAAGCGAAGTGCTTTATCGGTACCACAAACTCTTGAAACAATTTTAATGATAAAATGATGGTCAGAGGATGTAAATTTATTAATTTTTAATTTATAATTTTCCTCCTCAAAATAAATAAAAAGCAAGTCTTCACCAGTAGAACAGCGATTTGAATATACTCTGGTAGCTTCTTTAACAATTCGAGGAAATTAAATGTTGGCTTTAATCCGATAAAACTTTTTTAGGTCGTTATCTAATAGTTAAAAAGTCTACATTTAAATCACCTTGCTTTGATGTTAGGCGATCGTTTTTCATACTTTTCAGTTTCATTTTTTCATAGTGTGGTTTTAGTTTTAATCTTATTTTTTATTTAAACTAATAACTAAATTTATTTATATTAATTAAGTTCATGATATAACACGTATACCATTGTATTAAATACATAATATAAATATTTATATAATATATATATATATATATATATATATATATATATATATCTATATATAATATGGTATTAAATGGTAGAGTGTGTCGTAAGGCAAGGTGATAATGATTACCCAGTTCGTCTTTTTTTTTTATTGTTTCCCCTGGAGTTATATTACCGCGATAAAGTGTGTGCAGTGCAGTGCAGTTATCGAATTGTAATAATTTTATCGTGTTAAGTATATTATATAAATAAAAATGAATGGCTAAATGTGTCGCTAACCGTAAAACTCGATAGCAGCTGAAACAATTCGGCAATAATTTTTAACTTCCCGCTATCCAAAGGAAGTTATTGATTTGGGTCCGATTTTCGAAAATCGAGTTTTCATCAGATCTCCACGTTTTGAGATGCAGGGAAGCCATTCTGATCATTTTCGGCTGGACGTCCGTATGTGTGTGTCTATGTAACTTTTTTTGTCGTACGATATCTTGAGTACGGATTGACGGATTAAGACCTGCGATACGGCGCGGCGTTTGAAAGGGTTCATCGAGACTTAGAACTGATTAAATTTTTAAGTCAATCGGTCTAGCTTAAACAATTTACTTCAAAAAAAAAATTGAAAGTTTTTTAAAAATAACTTTGAGATTTTCCAACCGATCTACTTAAAACCTTAATACATTTTTTGTAAATAAAAAATTGCGTCGAGTGCCATCAAAAATATTAAAATCAAACGACGTGTTCAAAAGATATTGCAGTTCACAAATTTCCGAAAACGGGTTTTTTAACATAACTTTGAGATTTTAAGATTAATTGATTTTTGGTTTTACATAAAAGTTTTATGCCTACAAAATTGCATAGAACGCCATAAATTGCATTAAAATCAAACGAAGCAATCAAAAGATATCGCAGTTCAAAAATTTCAAAATAACGTTTTCTTTGCTCGAGCTAGAAAAACTGTGAATGTACAGAAATTCTATTTTTTAACTTGCATAACATAACTTTGAAATTTTATGACCAATCGATTTTTGCCTTTTTATAAAAGTTTTGTGTTTACAAAATTACACATACTGCCATAAATTACATTAAAATCAAACGAAGTCTTCAAAAAATATCGCAGTTCACAAATTTACGAAAAAGTGTTTTTTTTACATAAAATTTAGATTGTACGATCAATAGATTTTTGACTTTGCACAAAAATTTTAAGCTTAAAAAATTGCATAGAATGCCGTAAACTGCACTAAAATCAAACGAAGCGTTCAAAAGATATCGCAGTTCAAATATTTCCAAAATCACATTTTCTTTGATATGTCCCAGGTTTCTGAACTTGAAGAACTCTTAAATGTATAGAAATTCTGTTTTTGGGCTTGGAGAGCTCGGAAAATGACTATTATGAGCTCGAACGAAGAGCTCAAAAACCACTAAAATCGATATTTTGAGTACAAAGAGCTACTAAATAGCTTTCTAATTTCCGAGCGCTTTGAACTCAAAAATAGTGGGAAGTTTCAGGGATAGCTCGCAGGGTCAACCGATTTTTTTTCTAATATTCATTGAAGTCCGAGGAAGAATTTCAGGAAAAGAAAATTTGGTTTGTCTGTACAAAAACAAAGTTCACTATTGACGCACACTATTGAATATGTGTTTAAAAATTTTATATAAAAAAATTAAAACCGACTTCAAAAACGTACACAAAAAAGTTAATAATAATAATTTTAAATACTTAAAAAAAAGAGCATTAATGGGCTGCATATAGTTTACGAAGTCGGTGCCAAGTCATTTGATTTATATTGTGTTCTATATTTGTTATAGTTATAAACATATTGTAATTGTCATGATCTGGTAGGTAAGTACCCATTTACTCGTAAAGTTGGCACCGACGACTTCATAAACTCTATGCCACCCATGCTTTTTGCTTTGAGTGCATAAAATTATTATTTTGAACTTTTTAGTATAGCTTTTTAAAAAAGTTTTTTAATCTGTTTATAAAAATTTGTTTTATTTTAAATTTTTAGGTCATAAGCAACTGTAATTTATTTATGTTTAGTGAGAATAGGGCTTCTAAGCGCACTGCTCAAATAAGATAGCGCCGACTGGAGGCAACTGTCGACAAATCGCAAAGTTATCGACCATTCGACCAACGCAATTTGACGACCGCTTAGCCTAGTGGGTAGCGACCCTGCCTACGAAGCTGGAGGTCTCGGGTTCGAATCCCAGGTCGGGTCAGTATTAATATGATGAATATTGATATTGATACCGGGTCTTGGTTGTTATATGTGTGTGGTGTCTTCGCGAAAAATATTTATATATGTATATATTATAAAGAATATTTAAGTTAGTATATCAGTTGTCTAGTAACCCATAACACAAGCATAATACTTGCTTACTTTGGGACTAGATGACGCTGTGTGGGAAGTCCCATGTATTATTATTATTATTATTATCACCTAACTCCTAACTGTTAGGAGTTTACTGTAGCTTCCATCAGCTTAGCAGCATGATGATGTTTGTTGATGATGATGATGATGTCTTCCAGACGCAAACACTTGATTAACTAAAATATGTTCACAGAGGCTCGCACTGATGGTTTCCATGCTGTCATACGAAAGAACGTGTCCTCTCTCCTGCAACGTCTACACTGTAGCAACAACAGCATCCTGAAATTGATCGCTGCCAGACCAGATTGCCACTTAAAAAAAATACTGGGTGGGGACAGCTATTGGTCTAATTAAATAATATTAAGCAATTTTTATGTTTTATTTTACTTTATAATAATATTACCCTTATTTGTTTTATTTTGTGATATCAGATAATTTTATTTAATTGTGTATTAACTTGAACTTTAAGATTATAGCTACTAACCTATTATGGACCCTAGTCTGAAATAAATGTTTATTTACTGAAAATATATTCTACTCTCAGTTATCAAAAAAGATAGTTTTTGCAATAATTTATGTTTCAATTTCAGGCAACTTATAGTCACGTAATAATAACTTGAGTGTATAAATGGCGCAATGGGCAATGTCATTTTGACAAGGTAAATGGCCAAGTGGTTAAAGACCCTAAGTGTGGAGCCAAGGGTCGCGGGTTCGATTACCGCCTGGGACAAATATTTGTGTGCATGAACATGACTATTCGTTCCGTGTCTGAGTGTGAAATATTTATTTATTGTTACATTATGTAAAGAATATTTAAGTATGTATATCAGTTGTCTAGTAACCCATAATACAAGCATAATACTTGCTTACTTTGGAACTAGATGGCGCTGTGTGAGATGTTCTATTTATTATTATTATTTTGAGGGGATAGATTATTTCATTACAAGATGCAAGTTGATAACAGAAGTAATGACGAAATATAATAGTTCCTTTCTTGAATACGAACCGCGTTTTTGTTTAATGAAGAGTCAACCAATGTCAGCCTGATTCTCGTTATTCACAGCTTTTCATTTGAGCCCTTATAGTATGAAATGTATTGACATTCCACAGCTTTATCGCTCCGATTAGTCCGGAAAAATAATTCACAAGAAAATGAATATAGAAACTGTCGTATTATTAGCTTCCATCTTCTGCCGCTGGGGTCGCGAGCACCGTTCCGAGATTTGTTTGAGTTGTGCCCCGAAGCGCTCCTGAATCAATTATTTAAATTTGTGAACATCGCAACGGATTTGATTCAATTATAGATTCATGGACATTTCATTTGTCTGATTTCCGACGGGTCCCCGATTTCGGGGTTCCGAGCGGGAACGACGAAAAGGCCAATCGATGGAATGGAAAATTGGAGAGGCGTCGTTGATTAGAAATGTTCAAAATAAGGTCATTGCTTTGTGAAAAGTCGAATTGAGGATAAATATTAATTTCGGATACTTAATTAATTCCGAAGCGTGTTCCCTTTACGAATACCTATCCAGTTTTCTATAGATCACATGGGTACACCAATACGGAGACCTTGCGTATAGTTTGTCCGGATTGCTCCAAACACGAGCAAACTTCATAGATCGCAAATCACCATCACCTAGTCCAGCAGAGCAGAGGGGCGAAACATACGTATATTCGTATAAAATACCTACGAAACAATTATTGTTGTTTTTTGTTATCTGGTTTACGATATTAGGTTTATAGCGGTGACTTATTGTTACATTTTCTCAAGACTGTAGTTTCATGCTTTAAGTTCACAAAAATATAAATAAATAAATCGGACTTGAAATGACACAGCCGCCATATAGGTGACGCATAAGTCACAAGTATCTCGTCTTGTTTGTTACAAATTATTATAGGCTATGATCCCATTATCTAAGAGTAAACGGTTTTTCAATCAGCTTATCTAATCACATCGTACCACAGAACAGTCTATTCCAATTACTGTTTAGGATTCGTGGCTAAAAATAGAAAATACTCAGGAACACGATCACTAATTTATTAAAGAATTACAGCGTGAAAATACGAAACAAAATGGCTACAGGAAATCACGTTTGTATGAGCGCACCGAGAGCTTGAAGTCTTCGTATCTATCTGTGTTCGTCTCCTCGAGGCAGGGCTTCATCGAAGGAATCGATTTAAATTTGAAACTAGGTTCGATGATATCTTCGTCTGGTCCACAGTTTGTTAATAGCCAGCCTCTGACAGTGTTTGTGTTGAGTCGTGTTGACTGCCAGTACAGCTTCTGGTGTTGCCAGTGTGAGTAGAGAGTGTGGCCATGTCGCCAAAACTGTTTGCATCAAATTCAATTAAATGTTTTCTTCAAATTACAGTCTACGTCACCATTATAGTTAAAGAAACAAGTATTCAATGCTGAATCAAACGTTCTTCTGGAAAAGTTATGACTTGTCAAGGGCGCAAAGACCTGTTCGGAGACCTGTAAAATAAATGTCTTGTTCAATCTAGTTATAATAATTTTTCATACGACTTGCATTTTCTCGATATTGGGTGAAAAATTGTGTGTAACACGAAAGCAAAGTATTTTGTTCCTTGTGTTTTTGAATCCTTCACTTGACCAGGATTCTATTAGTAACATAGAATCACTCGCTTCACTCGTGTAGAATTATAAAATCCTTCGCTAGTTCGGGATTCAAACTCAGCACGCAACAACTTCATCATCATCATCAACAGCAGCCCGTATCTCTCCACTGCAGGATATAAACCTATCCCAAGGCTCGCCACCACACACGGTCCTCTGCCTTCCGTATCCAATTACCCCCGGTATGGTGCTTTAGGTCATCAGTTTACCTGGCCGGGGGGCGTCCAACGCTTTGTTCTCCGATACGTGGCCTCCACTCGAGAACTCGTCTAACCCATCGGTTGTCGGTTCTACGGCAAATATGACCAATCCATTGATACTTCAGCTTGCTAATCACTTCGGCTATGTCAAATATAGTTCTTCGAAGGATTTCAGTAACGCAAGCACCAACTTATTAAAATTTAGAATTCAGTTTCAGAAAACACCATACATTTAGCTTTATTAAAATTTTAGGGTTAATTTTCAAGTGTCGTCGAGAATACTATAATTTTACTTTAACATCAGGAAATATATAAAAATAGACACTAAATTAATAGACGCCGTCAGTTGTTGAAGCGACATCACAATCACGGAGACGATCTTTGGTCGAGACGACTCAGTCGCTTTCGTGAGCGGATACGATACAAAAACCAAAAATTTTTTAGTCGCTTAAGCGTCTAGTCATCCACTAACGGGAGCCCTAATTCGAAGCTCGATGCACTGATATGCCAAAGTAATTTCACAAAATGTTTTAAAGTCAATTTTATTTTGCAGTTATTTCTGAGTGATAACTACATTTTTTGTGTGGATTTTCGACTAAAGACACAGCTGAAAATTCACACAAAGGAACTGTAGCTCCATACAAAACATGTATCACAGAAAAAATTACAAGGCACGTTTAAATAAAAAAAAAATCTATAAGTTACCGAAGTGATAAAACTATTAAAAATATACTTAGTAACTATTAGTAACTATTGAAGTCGTGATAGCCCAGAGCGCAACAAACCTGTCTCAAATTTATAAGGCCATAGGGCCATGGTTCGAATCCGAGCGTGTACCAATGCGTTTTTCTGACTTAAGTACATTAACTATCACTGAATCTGCACGTTAAGCAGTCGGTCCCGGACGCTGTCAATAGATGGCGGTCGTTACAATCCCCAACCCGCAGTGAAGTAGCGTGGTGGATTTAAGCTCCAACCCCCCCCCCCCCACCATCGGGGAGGCTTAAGCCCCTGCAGTGGGGTAAAATGGGCTGATGATGATGATGAGTAGGTAACTATTAGCATGATCCCTCTTTATAAGAAAGAACTATCATAAAATGGTATTTTCTATTTCTGTGCACTTTAAATATATATGAGGTCAATAAATAGTCCCGAAAATTATAAATTCTGTGCATAAAATCAATATAAGCGAAACCAGTGGTTAATACTAGAGCATTTAAAATATTTCCACGCGAAGAGTACCTACCACACAGCATTCAGGCAGCGAACAAAAGCTGTTAATAATTATTGCGCATTTCATCTGTCGACTTGTACAGTCGCCCAAATATTAAACTGGACTGTGAAGACACTGTGTATAGATAAACAGAGAATTGACACAAGACCCGACCTAGACATCGCCAAACTAAATTAAGGCCTCCAAAGAGCTACGTTGATATCAGCCGCGTACGTCGTCGGCGGCGTAGAGAACTTCTTACGAAACGCGCTGCTGATCGTCAGCGGAACTCTGTGTGATTATATTTGGTATCATAAGAAGAGCTGACGTAGGCGACCGACATCAGCGTCGCTCTGTTAGGGACCTTAAAGCGTATTTTGCGCCCTTTGGGTCTGTGACTATATCTAATTTGTTCAGTTTTTAGTTTCGATTAGTACTCTACAAGTACGGTTAATAGCGTTTACGCCATATGTAATATACAGTCAATTGAAAAAAAAAAAAACTATATATTTCATGTTTAGATCTATAAGGTTTTAGTTAGATATAATCTGATATTAAGATATAATTTTATCCTTATAATCATATTATTATAGTTAGTTTTTCTAATAAACTGGAACCAAGTTATGTGGTAAAAAAAATCGTCAATCTGACAAACACAGCGACAGCAAAATTAGTCCACAGTATTATGTCATATGGTATTTTTTTGTGGAGCGGTGTTGCCAATGTCAATAATATTTTTATTTTACAGTCTGTAAATTACAGAAGAGAGCTATTTGTGCTAAATATTTAATGCCCCAAGATTCACTTAGAGATACATTCAAAGAAATTAATATAACGACTGTGCATAGTCAGTACATTTGTGAACCTATATGTTCATAAAAATACCATGGCTGAATACCAACTACCAGGCTCCATAAAATAAGTAATTAATTCAAGGGTATCTGAACGTCTCCTACGCAGAAAAAAAGAATTGTGTTGTCAAGAAAATATAGTCTTCAATATATAAAAATTGACAGAATTCTTTTTTTTATATGTACAGACAAGAAAAAGAATTCTTAAATCAATGCAAATTGCATTGGTCCATGAATATGCTGTATTTGTAAATATTGAATACTATATTTTCATGACAACAGAATTCTTTTTTTCCAGTATATTTTTGAATTAAACTCCGTTTTATTTTTTTCTAAAGAATAGGCAATTTTATTGGACTAATTTGAATTATTTTTTAGGTCGGTACTTACGTAGATTTATCATATTGAAAATTCTTATAGTGTGACTTCACCAGATGGAATTATAAGTTTAGCCATTGCCTTTGCATGTTTATATAAACAATGTCAGTCTTAGAACTGTCAATAGTAATAGCAATAGTAGTCTATTCTATTATTCTAATAGCAAATTGCCTATTCTTTAAAAAAAAAATACAACAGACTTTAGTTGAAAATTTGGCAGTGGTCTATTGTGTAAAATTTAAAATAAACTTCAAAGCAAAATGAAAAAAATAAACAACAAAAAACACCTAAATGGGATTTATTTTTAATTTCGTTTTCTCAAATTAAATACATATTAGATCCTTGGGTAGACAACAATGTAGGTCTAAGAACTGTCAAACGCTTTCTATTACGTAATATGACCACTTAAATCAATATTAATAGTTTAGGGGCTGAAATCTCTCAAATATAACAAATACAATCAGTTCAAAAAAAAACTCCCTTATTTTTGATTAACATTTCTGGCGTCAATAATTTACTTTTTTTTTCGAATGTGATTTTAAGTATAGAATATTTAACTCGAATCATCCGGCGATGTTGTGCCAGTGTCAGTTTTTAGTGGCGTTCACTGCACTCATACAACGTAGGGCGCGGTGACAATGCACCGGAATTATCGGATTTACGCTGAAAAAAAAGCTGAAAACTGAACTCGCGCCAGTCGAACAAAACTGTTATTGTCGGGAAACGACGCGCGTTTCGCTACACCCTATATATTATACGGCTTGTTGTGGAAACGAATGTTTCTAAAACAATTGACTCTGTAAAAAATGACACATTTATGCTGTATAAATGTGCGTATATATTTTTTCAATATTTATTCGTTAGGGAAAAATTATTCATTGACTATCATTGTATTTCACAGTTTTTAAATTTGTTGCACTTAATTTATGCTCACTAGAATATTTATTTTGATTTTGTATGCAATGTTATTTATTTACCAATATTTAAACTATTAACTGAAAAGAAAAATAAAACGTTTTTATTTGCCAGAGGTTTAACTTGGCTCTAGTTTGCTTTAACTTATAGTTAATAGAGTTTTGATCTAGATTTAAATTAGGTAATTTAATTAGGTTTTGAGCAAATAAGTGGCATTTTATTTTATTTCATTATAAAATGAAAGTCCGTTCACTGCTTTTCACGTGAAAGTCTTTCAGGAGAGCATGCATCGAATGAGGTGTCGATGCCAAATTTGATCATCTTTAAAATACATAATTAAAGTACCCGGCTTTATGTTATGCATACGAGAATCATTCCTATATATCTTTATTGAATCACGATAACACTGTTGTTTGGTGTTTTTTTTTTCATTGAATAATGAATTATAAGAATATTTGACCTTCTTTGTGGTGTTCGTCTGTATAACTTACCACTAGGTACTGTACAGTACTATTTTGCAAAACTAAATTCCTTGGACACCGCGCAATTGTCACAACATTTTCCATGACAATGTTTTATGTTTTTTTTTTTGCAGCGCTACGACTTCTTCATCTATTTCACTTCTTGAGTTCTACCCTTAGTAGGTATTTTTTCTCTGACAACTCGTATTTAGGATCATTTATTTTGAATCTCTAATTTTTTTCTAATTTTGAAACTTTAACCAGGTCAAAGAGTAATCTCCCAACTTGCATACAAGCTCCATAACCAGTGAGAACAATGCTGCATATAAGCTATCATTACCGCTAAAAACTGTACAATGGATCTTAAACAGTCGTATAACATTTGGGCACAATTTTGGCAACCTTTGTCAATGTAATAGCTGTACAGAAAGAGATGTTATTAACTCCTAACTCTATTCTACTCCACTTACAGCTATGAGTCTTTTAATAGCTAGTGCAGCCATAATATAGACAAAGATTGGCCATTTTCTCTAAACTGAGTTATATAGCTGTTGTACTGACATTTTATGATTCATAGCTGTTATTATCACTTATATGCGGCCATTGCTCTTAAGAGTTTTGGAGCTTGGGTGCAAGTTTGGTTATGTACTAAGTTTTACATTATTCTATTTTATAATTGAAATGTTATTGTTTTTCCGTGATACCACTGAATAATGACACGCTAACAAACAACAGATAGAAGAATAACGCGTTTGTGAGAACTTTCGAAAAGTACATTCACGATTCTTGAAAATATTAATACAATTTCATTATACAAATCTGTCCCACTTTTTTTAATAATAATAATAACGTATACATTACAACAACGTCTAAGCCCTAAACTAAGCATGAGCTTGTGTTTTGGGTACCAAGCGAAGACACCATATACATATAACAACCAAGACCCGGTACCAGTATCAATTCATTCATCATATAAATACTGACCCGACCTGGGATTCGAACCCGAGACATCCAGCTTCGTAGGCAGGGTCGCTACTCACTAGGCTATGCGGTCGTCAACTTATGTCCCTTGGAGCTTATTTTGTTAGATCAGTCTGAACATTTATTTTATGTATAGATAAATAGCAATTCAGTTTATTTATTTTATTTACTAATTTTGCTCCCAAATTTAGATCTTTTATTATAAATGCTTTGTCGTGAAAGCCGAGTGGTAGCGACCCCGTTTCTTGTTTAGAAGGCCGTCGTTCGAATCCCAGGACATGTATTAATGAGTTTTCTCTAACTTATGTACATAACTATCACTGACTGTGCCTCGGAGAGCACGTTAAGCTGTCGGTCCCGGTTACCATCAATAGATGGCAGTCGTTAACATCTACCAACCCGCACTGGAGCAGCGTGGTGGATTAAGCTCCAAGCCCCCTCATACCGAGGGGAGTCCTAAGCTCCTGCAGTGGGGTATTAATGTGCTGATTGTATGGTATGGTACATGTTTTGATACCTATATGGTGAATGTACTGTCAGGTGTACCTATTCACACGAGTATATGCAGTGGGTGTGGTGGGTATTATAAAAGTAAATAGTAAGTAATTCAAGATACAATGGCGTACCTTCATAAGTAACGAAATGAGCTTATTTCATTCAGCGAACTGAATATGCTTACAAATACTTGCAACCTGAAAACTCACCTAAGAAAATATTTATTTTTTTGTGTCCCTGCAACTTCGAAACAAATTTCTAGGTAATATTCTACTGTTTCATACATTACAGAATACTTGATACATGAAATAAGAGAAAATTTGCTTAATTGACGATGTGTCAACATTTTTAGGTTGGATTCGCGAGTCGGATTCGCATACGAAGGGTTCCGTACCACAGTATAATATTAAAAAAAAACTCGCTTCTTGTATGGACAGGAAGCTAGTTTTTTTTTTAAATATTGTTCCCATGAATTCACACAATTCACACAAATTCCCATTCATCCATCCATCCATCAGCCCACATTCGTCCACTGTTGGACATAGGCCTCTCCCAAGGCACGCCACATTTTCATCCAACCACTACCGGCAGCTAGCTTTATATCGTCGGTCCAGCGAGCCGGCGGGCGTCCCACACTACGTTTGCCAGTTTGTGGTCTCCACTCAAGAACCTTTCTTCCCCATCGTCCATCAGTTCTTCGGCAGATGTGACCAGCCCACTGCCACTTCAGGTTACTTATCTTGCAAATTCTCAAGAATCCCCTTTAATTGTTAACTTTTTTTATCTCACAACCACCAATCTCCAAAATGTCAAAAAAACCAGTTACTTGTCTGAAAACCCCTTTTAGTTTTTAACTGTATTTTATTTTTAATGTTATTACGCTTCAGAAGATACAGACTTGTGACAGACGGACGGACGAACGGACAACGGACGTTTGGTAATAGGGTTCCAGTTGGGTACGGAATCCTAAAAAGCAGAAGTTGACTTAATTAAATTATTGTCCAAAAATCAATTAATATTGTTTAGTAGGACATAACCTACTAAACAATATTAATTGATTTTTGAAGCATTTGAAATATGAATTTACGATTTCGTCGCGCATCTAGGCGATATTCGGCACAACGACAAAAAATTATTAAATAAAATAATATTATACTAGCACCACATCCCAGGTTTACTTACGTTTGATTCATAATAGCACGGCGGCACCGATTTCTGTGTGGGTTCATTTCTTTCCACGTGGCCTCTTCCATTCTACTACAAGTTAAATCAACAAATTTATCGACGCCAACACCTATGAATCTATCTGGACGCCACTTTGACTCTCAATTTCGACAAATCGTTTATTTCGTCTTCTCTCCAATAAACATTTTTGTTGTTATATTACCCTTGATCGTCGTCTGTCAGGTGCGCCTTATACTATATTAGAGGGTTCAAATCTTCTGGCTATTCATAATAATGAAATTGAGTCATCCTTTTATTTTCATCGTACGTTCTTCAACAAAACTACTGCTGGGGAAGTATCGATAATTGGGAAGTGTCCTATTGATTGTTTTAATATAACGGATTTACATTTTGTTTTTATGAAACAAATTTTCTAACTTAATCTGGACCGAGCCAATGGTCGCGGGTTCGATTCCCGCCCGGGACAAATATTTATGTCCATGAACATGTCCATTTGTTCTGGGTGTAAAATCTATATATGTACATAATATTAAAAATGATATTAACGTATGTATATCAGTTGTCTGGTACCCATAATACAAGCTTTGCTTAGTTTGGGACTAGATGGCGCTCCATGGAATGTCCCGGATAAAGTTATTGCAGAACATTCAATCCACATTTAATAGATTAAAAATTATTATGACTACATAATATAGGATCGCTAATTTAATAGAAAAAAATGCATTATTATTTGCCTGAGTTCAAAAAATATATATAGTGAATTGATGCCGTTAAGAAAAATCCTCCAACATACAGAAATACCGTTCGTTCGTTCGTTTGTTTGTTTGTTTGTTGTAAAAACACTAGTAGAGAGATTGTAACTACAGTACTAAATGCAGGACAAATATTTTGTGCATAAATATGTCTGTTTGTTCCGCGTCTAGGTGCAAAATGTCTGAATGGTACGTTCGTACGTACGTACCCATAATACAGGCTCTGTATAGATTGGGATTAGAAGGATGTATGTGACATCTGGATATTATTATTATTATTATGATCAAATACAATACTCATTATTTTTTCCAATTATGGATTTCACGTCAATATTAGAATAAACACAATAATAGTTCTTTGTGGAACAAACAAAGGTAGCAAAGTCCGTTTTTGTTGCGAGTATTTGTTATTTATTTTAGTTCGAATCCCGAGTGCGCAAGCAAATGATTATTGAATAACTACTGAGTAGCAAGGGATTGAAAGACACGAAAAACAAAATAATTCGCTCTGGTGTGACACATACAACTTTCCACTTTTCAAATTGATTTAATAATAATAATAAATGGGACATTCTACATAGATCGTCTAGCCCCAGAGTAAGCAAGTATTGTGCTTGTGTTATGGATACTAGACTAAATATCTTTTTTTTTAATAATATATACTTACATATATAAATATTTTACACCCATACCCGGAACAAAATAAATATGTTCGTGCACACAAATATTTGTCCCGGGCGGGAATCGAATCCGTGACCCTTGGTTCCGTCGTTAGGATCTCTAACCACTCGACCAATCGTTCAGTCGTTTACGTGCTACGAGGCGGTGAGTAGTGATAAATATATCATATACGGAACCCTTTGTGTGCGACTCGGACTCGCACTTGACCGTTTTTTATAAATGTTACAATATACAAAAATATTGCTTATGAAATAAAAAAAATAGATTATACGGAGTTTTTGAACGTTTAGTGAGCTAATGACATTAGAAATAGCAAACGTAGTGTTTTGATTTGATTTTTTCATTGAGTGAGCAAAATTTTAATTTTTTCACTGGTTGCAAGTAACAAACGCTTTTTGAGCTAGTGGCTTTTGTTTCTTATACTCTTGCACAAATTAGTTTTAACTTTATTCTCACCAGTGGAACTCTAAAAACGGTACAAATAAAAGAAAATGTACAGGGCTAGAGAGCAGTCATTCAATAAATCGACGTCGTCGAGACCCTTCCTTTACGAAAAATGGGTACGTGAAGTGTGAATAAGCCAGGAGAGGTCGAGGAAATCGCTCTGAGAGCACTCGGACGAGACTGCGTGACTTGTGCCCTATACCTCCTGCACATAACAATGCTTAGTGACCCGTGCATTGTGACCCTCGACCTTGGAGACTGTGTAATAGAAATACCATTAAAGACATGAACGCACCATAGAGTAGCAAAATAACCAGCAGTGTGGTAGAATAGAAATTGCAGTGTCCATGTTAACTAGTAGCAAGGGTCAATCGTTTCTACGGGGTGAGGAAACGCGCGGGGACTGCCTCTCGGGACATTGATAGCCCGATCCGGATTTTCATATGAAAATTAAGTACCGCGAGACAACTTTGCGGCTGACAAAAAAGTAACTGACAAGCGAAAAATTTAATTTTTAGTCATAATAACTAAGCTCCGAAACAAATTTTGAGTCGGCGCCAAACAAACAATCAATGTAGATTATTAAATCAGTCAACCGTTCTTTCTGCTGCCATTATTGTATATTTACGTAATTAATTTGTTTGTTAGTGTAGCGATTTGAAATTAGTTTAGGAACTTAGTTACTATAACTAAAAAGCTAATTTTTTGCTTTTTATTTTTTTTCGGCGGTTTATTTTCTTATTCGTTAATTATGAGATACACCTTATCCAATTAAAAAAGAATCATCCAAATCGGACTACTCTGTAAAAATCACCGTACCTCATATCCATAGAGGTGGATTTTTTTAAAAATCGAAACAGGGCGAACTTTCAAGATTTAATAATCAAAGCTTTTAGGTATATACCCCGTGGAATATAAAAGTAAATCCGACTACACTGCAAAAAGTTCTTCGATGTTTCAACCTTCAGAAGATCTATAACCCTATCCAATAAAAAGAGAATTACCAAAATCGGACTATTCTATAAAAATTGAGCGTGTTCATACGTAGAAAAAAATAATATAAAAATATACGCGTCTACTTGAGAACCTACTTTTTTTTAATGGAAAACACTGAAAGTTATATATGACAGGAATATATGTACGGGAAAGTCCGGATAGCTGCCTCAGTCGGATACATGCCCCGGTTTTGAATATACTATGTTAAGGATGTTGGTGGCATTAGCGTTTTACTATAATTAGAAATGTCCCTCTCGCAGGCTTCAGGGTCAGGTCAGGCGTATTTTGTCCGTGTGAGCAAAGTCTTCCGCGACAAAACTTTGACGGTCGTGGAAGTTATATTAGTAAGTAATTTCTATTGAATATTTCTATTAGTGATTGTAGTTTCAGTCAACTTATTGATTCCTTGCATGGAGTAGAGTTTAACTTAGTCTGTAAGTTTTATTATTAAATAGTTTTTATTCATTTGGCATCAAAAAGGGTAGTTATCCCAATTGCTTTTGCCGTAAGTCGCTCTGTAAGAGCAACTATCCGCAACTATAAATTCTTTTACGATCGAAGACAGATTTTTTTTGATGTTTTTTCTCACTCAGTTACTTCACTATAACTTGTTTTCAATAGAATAAATACATAACTGTTTCATGCGTTCAGTATAGGTAATAATAATGATAATAACTTATACATCACAACAACGTCTAGGCCCCAAGCTAAGCATCAGCTTGTGTTTTGGGTACCAAGCGAAGACACATCATATATAGAACAACAAGACCCGGTACCAATAGTGTTCATCATATAAATACTGACCTGACCTGGGATTCAAATGTGGGACCTCCAGCTTCGTTGGCAGGGTCATTACCCACTAGGCTAAGCGGTCGTCGGTATCGGTGAGGTAAGTATGGCCCCGAAGCATTTTAATGTCATGCTACTATCCGCTACAACAAGTAACTATCCCTTTATTGAGAGTTCAAATAAAACAGGATTTACTCAAAACACAAAATCAATATTAATTATATTTACGAAAATAGGCCTATAAAAGATAATAGAGCGTTTTTGTAAAATGGAGCAACTAACCGGCTTTTACCCTAATTTAAATTGATGGTAGTTTTCTAAGAAGCACTAGAACGAACGAAAAAGTGAATCTAAGGGTCAACTTGTCAAGCGGAGAGCTGGGTGTGAGACATCAGATAATTTGAATTGACAATGATTAACGAAGGTCAAGTTTAAAGAGAAAGAATACGTTGTCACTGAATAAAATAAACGCTTGAAGGACATGCCGTACGTTTTCCCTTTGAGCACACTCGGAACCACGAGGTTGTAACAATGTGTACAATGCTTTTGCAATGCCAACATCCTCAAATTACACATAGTTGAATCAGGATTTTTCAATTTGAATTTCCTTCGAGCAACTGATGGAAATTCGGTAGGCACGTAAAGCCATATATTATTCGAAATCTCAATAATTTTGAGGAAAATTTCAGTAATATCCATTCAGATTATATTCGCAAAGCACGGAAGGCGAACGAACGAAGTTGGTTAGTTTCATTTTATTTAATAGTATAGAATTGCGCTTCCATAACAGTAAAACTTAATAAATCTTTTTATTTTTTTAAGCAATAATTAGGTACCTAATTAAATTGTATTATATATAGTTAAATTGTATAATTTATTATACAATTTAATTACTAATTAAATTATGTAATTTATTATACAATTTAATTAGGTAGTTATTGCTTCTAATAGAGCTTCAGTTCTATCTGTGCAATACGTATAGGTGTCGTGACAGCTGAGTGGTAGCGAGGCCGCTTCTTGTTTAGAAGCCCGTGGTTCGAATCTCAGGGCATGTACCAATGAGTTTTTTTCTAACTTATGTACATAACTAGCACTGACTGTGCATCGGAGACCACGTTAAGCCGTCGGTCCTGGTTGCCATCAATAGATAGCAGTCATTAAAACGCACCAAACAGCACTGGAGTAGCGTGGTGGATTAATCTCCAAACCCCTAATACCGAGGAGAGGTCTAAGCCCCTGCGGTGGGGCATTAATGGGCTGTTGGTATTTAGCATGAAACAACATAGGCTAAGGTTCATTTTTAAGACAGGATGTATAGGTAGACCTTACCTTAATAAAAGAGAGATGTGCTTTCCTATTGCAAAATCAAAAATAATATTACCTAATTAGATGATGTAGATGAATATTAAGCAATTTTTTATACGTTAGATAGAGTTGAAAATAAGGAGCCCAGGTGTGAACAAAACTGGAACAATAATAATGGACAAAAGAAATTTTGACTAGAATTTCAATCAAAAGTGACCGTAACGTGACCCGCTGTTAAAACTATTTCAGATTACTTCATTAGTCGATAGCACTAAATTTTGATCTGTTTACCATGATATGGTATATGTGTTTTAACATACTATACCATCAGCCCATTAATGCCCTACTGTAGGGGCTTAGGCCTCCCCTCGGGGTGAGCGAGCTTGGAGTCTGATTCCCTCCGTACCACGGCCTTCGAATACGAGTTCGAAACTAGTTTCCTTTTCTGGATAAGTCCAGTGTGTTGTGAGTTCGTTTTCTTTTATTTTTCATATTAGGTACCTTTGGAACTTCTGCAAAATAAGAAATTTTTGACACATACGACACTAAAATTAAAATTCACAGCAAAATAGGAAATTTTTGACTCACTAAAATTAAAACTCCCAATATACCGAGTGTTTTCTAAAATGGAACAATACCTACGTGCATATATTAAACCGTTAGAAATACTATAATTATAATATTTGGAACATCGCACACAGCGTCATCTAGTCCCAAACTAAGCAAGTATTATGCGTGTATTATGGGGTACTAGACAACTGATATACATACTTAAATATTCTATGTAATATATACATGTATAGATATTTTTACACCCAGACACGAAAAAAATAGACATGTTCATGCACACAAATATTTGTCTCGGGCGGGAATCGAACCCGCGACCCTTGGCTCCGCTGTTAGGGTCTCCAACCACTCGGCCAGTCGGTGAGTCAATCAGATAGTCGTGTAGTCGATGTATAGAATAAAATCTCGGGAAATTATTTATCCTGCTTAGGAATAGAATAGACATGAGGCATGAAGATGATTCCAGAAGAAACGTACAACCGTTCCAGATTATAGTTGATCGTATACATCAAAAGCAATATCGAAAAATCAGATAGGGTTAATCTTATTGTTACTTATGTGCCTAAAGGTAAACAATGTACCTCTGTATATGATCCGAAAGGTCTATTTGCAGTAAATCCCATCCCAAAGAAACAAAAGGATTGACATTAAATATAGTAACGTTCGCAATCACGTTCAATTATTTTTGTTTATTTTATTATTAGTTATAGAGGTTTCACGAAGGCCGCACTCACAGTACATTTCAAACTTCTAAGTTATATACGAAGTTTTTAGGGTTTTTACTTTAAAGAAAAAAAAACGGAACCTTTATTTTATATGTAAATATTATAATGTTTCATGATAGCCGAGTGGTGAGCCCGTTTCTTGCTTAGAAGTTCGTTGTTCGAATCCTAGTAACCAATATGTAAGTTTTTTCTGACTAAAATACATAATTATCACAGACTCAGCCTCGGAGAGCACGTTAAGCCGTCGCATCGGTCCCGCTTGTCATCATCAGATGGCAGTCGTTAAAATCCACCAACCCGCTCTGGAACTGAATAGTGGATTAAGCTCCAAGTACCGTCATTCCGACGTGAGGCCTAAGTTCCTGCAGTGCAGATATAGATCTTAAGGCCCGGGTCTCGCTAACATTAGAGGGAGAGATGCTACACGGCGATGCCCAAGGAAAGAAAGAGACCAACAACATTGTGGAATATTTGGCGCTTGCTTCTATGCATTTGCAATATTAATTTTAAATAAAACTATCGGTTCTAGATGATTTTTTTGCGCATTTTATGGTGTTATTTATTTTATGTAAAATGTGGAAATAATACTACATAAAGACATTACAATTGAAAGAGTAATAAAAGTGATGGTTATATATAATTTATAAATATAAATAAAATAACAGAAAAATGCAATGTTGTATATCGATATTTAAGTAACATTTTTAATATTTATTGGTCACTTATTAAAAATTTTGAATTTGTAGAAAAACCATAATGATTTAAACAAATTATCATTTTGGGTGGTAATATAAAATTAAAAAATAAATGAAGTGCGTCAAGCTATGGGTACATAACAATATCGAATGAAAATATTTCTTGTGAGAAATACAAATACATTTCTTTTACAATTTTAAAATGTATAGTTTAATATATATTCTAAGAGAACTTTGAATCTAAGTTTGTTTCTGATTAAAAAAAAAACTTAAATATTGTTCAAAAAATTAATTAAACATGAAATTTTTAATCCATCGTTTAGCGATGTTGAATTAAGGTGTCATATATAGCACTTTAGAGAAATGCTCGCATACGCCGTAAACCGTAGAGCAGCATCATATGTTAAAACGCGAGCAAAGTGTAAATCACTCCATTATCAGACAATTAGGCGGGTCGCCTTAAAAGCTTGTTTACTGCACGTTATCTCAGTCATCTATCACCGAAAGCAATTACTGCGAGATATAACCCAATAACGAGGCAGGCTTATTCTCAACGTTTTGCTATACCGTGGAATTAATGAACTTGTCAAAATTTAATTTGTCGTCTTCGAGATATGGATTTACGTTGAAATACAGATACAGCGTCGTGACCGCAATATACGCCACAGGCCAAAACGTAACACTGTGAAGTAGAAATGTAGTATAACCCGCATGTAAAATTTGTACCGGAAAATAAAATAAAGATTCTGAAATTACAATTCACGTGTGATTTAACGACATATTTGTTTAGCCGAGGTACTAGGCATTAACCCATTTCGACATATTTGTTTAGCCCATGTACCTACTAGGCATTAAGCCATTTTGATTAGATCCAAGGTCACGAGCATTTGAATGACAAGAACAATTGATTGATAGTAATTGATAACCAGCTAATAGGTTAAAACAGTGATAATGGTGGATGGTCTGTCTAATCTCTGCGTCCGTCTTTTTTTTGTTTTGGGCGCGTTATCGATCATTTAAAAATATGAAACGTTCCATCTTGACGATTATTTTATCTTAGGTATTAAGATGTCTTCGTTAAAAAATCTGTGTATTTCTTACGTTTATAGGGGATAAATTTAGATGGATTTGTACTTCCTAGGAAAGTTGACATCTGTCTGACTCTATTACTTGTTGAAAGAAGAGAAGGTTGTCGTGTCCTCAGCCGCGCCTCGCTGACCAGTAGATGTCGTAGTAAAACAAAAATGAATTTATTAATAAAATAAATTTAATAAACTTTATACAAAAACTATTTACAATATTATAGAACACAAGTCTATAGGATGACTTGCGTACCTGAGTGCGGTGCGGTGGTGTTTCTACTGGTAAGGGTTCAGGTTGTTGCTAGGTATTTTATACGTTTTATGAACTTGCGTTTCGTTCTTTGATGGGCCTGACGTGTTTTGACAATTTTGTGTTTTGTCATAACCATAATGAGCCAGGATAAATATTGTTTTTAAATAAAAATACATCACAGTGAAAAACGATCGGAAAATGTTGCGACATTGGCGTCACCGATTTGGACTTTAGTATAAGCGGTCAATATCCTTATACGTTCTTACACTTTTGTGTATTTTGGAGCGAACATTTTTTTGTGAAGACAGCGAGTTGTGAAAATTCTGATCCGCAATTCGAAGTAAAACCATGAGAAGCGGGGTAAACCACGGGTAAACTGAAAGGCAAGAAGCAACATAATAAGAAAATGAATGTGTGTGCGTATGCGTGAGAGCTGAAAGTAAAATTTGGAGATTAAAGTATATTCGTATCTATTTGTATCTTATCTATTACATACAATGAAACTGGAACGTAAAAGTACTTGTAAATGCAAATGTAGGTTCAATAAATTATTTTTTTATTTCAATAGTAGTACAGTACAATATTTATAATAATATAATAATAATAACTAGTAGTTATCGATTTAAATATCAAAACACAATTTTATTCATTAAATATTATTCTTCCTTGAATTTTATTTCATAATAATCAATTATGTTATAATTGAAAACATACCATCAACCATTAATGCCCCACAGCAGGGGTTTAAGCTTCTCCTCGGGATGAGGGGGCTTAGTACTTAATCCACCACGCTGCTCCAATGCGGGTTGGTGAATAAAAAAATAAAAATCGACCTATTTTTCAATGTAGTTACCATAATTTCATCCCGGTAGCCATAATTCCACAACTGGTCACCACGGAGCGTTGCGATCGTTAAAATACAGTACATATGGATGCGTTGGTACGGAATGGGCCCGCGTAGCTATTAAGATAACTCAGTGTTATGGTAATAGAAACAATTAGGCTTCCCGGATAACGAATGATTTATGCCCACGGTACAGAGTGGGAGGGATGGGGCGTACGGTGTGGCGTAGGGGTCACGCGGGGTGGTACGGTATTGACAAAAAGTGTGGTCAAGTGTGATCGAATTTCATATATTTTTAGGGTCCCGTAGTTTCAGTCGGCTGCAATTGAAGAAACCTTCAAGGTAACGGTAAACGGCAAACATGATCATGATTGGGCTCCAGTTCGTTTCTGCTGTTTCCGTATTTCATTTCATTGCAAAATTGTCGACTAATTAAGGTTCTTGTAGAAACGGAGTCGGTGGTGTTGGATTACTCATAGGATACTTCAAAGAGAAGACTGCTTTTCAACATAAAAAATAAAAAAAAACGGGAACCTCGTAGATTAAAATTTTTGTTCGTCTGTCCGTCACGTAGACGCTTTTTCTCTGGAACTGCGAAAGGTTGGAATAAATTGAAATTAATGCTGTCAATACTATAATGTACCTATACGTTCTCATACTCCTATGTTTGTAAGTCTTCTATTTTTAATTAATTTAGGTTTATTTTTCGTTTGTATATTGTTTCGGTAATTAAAAATTAAGTATATAACTTAATGTAATAAAAATATGTCGTGATAGCTGAGTAGTAGCGAGTCCACTATAAAAGGCCGTAGTTTGAATCCCGAAGCATGTACAGGTGAGTTTTTTTTTACTCATTTACATAACTATCACTGACTGTGTCTTAGAGAGCACGTTAAGACGTCGGTCCCAGCCATCAAATAGATAGCAGTAGTTAAAATCCACCAACCCGCACTGGAGCAGCGTGACGGATTAAGCTCCAAGCCCTCTTCATCCCGAGGGAGGCGTAAGTCCCTGCAGTGAGGCATTAATGGGCTGGTGGTATGGTATGTTAATAAAAATTTACAGCTTTTAAAAGCGTACCGATAAAAGCGTAAAATATATATAGATCATCGAAATTTGAAGGGTATTCCGAAAGATCTAAAATCCTGAAAGACTAGGTTTATGTATTATATTTTATACTTCCACGTGGAATTGATACGTGATAAATTTATAATTACCGTTTTTTTTATACATCGTCTATGTACATAATTAATAACAAAATAAAAAAAAAAACTCCTATCTTCCTTTAATATGACTTAGTTATTATTATATTATTATTAATTAAATTAAATATTAAATATAAAGACATAATAAGTTATTAGTCATCGGGGAAATTAAGCAGCATATGTATCTTATACGCATTTTGTCTTTACGAATAATTCCGTGTTCCGCGAGAACTTATAGGATAGTATTTTTGTTACAGGATTTCCTGTTACCTTTTTTTACCGTAATTTTTTAGTAGTTTAATAGGCAAAAGGAGATAGACGCTCGATGTTCGTATGTTTCCTTTAATATTTTTTAAATTATAAACTTAAAAATTATTTAAAAAAATTCACTTAACAATTTTATTTTTATTTTCTAATCCTTCGTTCCAAAATTAATCCCCAAAATGACAATTGCTTAGGTTTTCCTGTTAACTATGAACGGAGCCCTATTTTCAGTATTTTCTTAGGATCGGAGATAAAGGGGAGGGAATACTCTATTTTCGTATATATAAAAAAATATATTTAGAACTTTGTATTTAAAATTATTAAAAAAATTCATTTCTTTCGAGCCCTATCCTTTGATAAGGCACATCGATGAAGTGTTACGATGAGAGACGAAGTATGCCGTGGCGCTTAAACTTGGTAAAACCATACGATGTAATTAGTGAATATAACTCTAATTTGAATAAAAACAAATAAAACTATTTAATTTGAATTGCCTTTTCAATTGTTTTCACAATAGCGTCTGCACTCAAACATAGACACGTCAAAAAAATCGAATAATTTTCGAATACGACTCGTTGTTTTAAAGCAACACGTACAGCTCGTAACATCTATGTTTTTGGAGGAAACAAGAACAATGAACGCACCATGTGTTTTCGTTTTATTTGCTATCGCGGTGGAAATTTTATTGTGAAATTAAATACGATAAGTACTTTATACAGGCTAGCTGCTAAGTAATAAGAAAAAAATTCGAGCTATGGTGTACGCTGATCCGTTTAAATTCACTGTAGAAGCAGCAGCATAGCTTAGGTTGGCAAAATGACAATTTTGACACATTTGTGTCAAATAGTTTTATTAAAAAATAAAATTAAAAAAAAACGCCCCGGTTGGTCAATCGAAGTTTATTAGTAATGCTTCACGATAACATAAGACCAAATACTCCGCCGCAAAAGAAACAAATTCAACGATAAATTATAAAAAAAAATCGAAACACCCCGTCACCTTTCGTATTTTCAAAACATAGCTCCTACTAACATAATTCCGATAACTTTCTCCATGGAAAATAATTTAGTTTCCGAAACGCAGTGAAAATCGTCTCCACAAAAATTTGTTGAGATCTCCTCTCCAGTATTGTAAGGGATTCATTATCTCCGTATAAAATGACAGGATTGGGCGGAGAATAAGTAAAGTTTCATTTTTATGGTTGCGTATCTCAAAAGGAAAAAAGAACGCTTATGGGATCACTTCGTTGTCCATCGGTCTATCTGTCTGACTATATGTTTGTCTGTCTGTCGAGACCTTTACTCTCAGGAGCGCGTGGAGGAATTAAGTAAAAATTAATAGAAAATATGTCTACGGTTCTTCAGAGTTTAGAGACGTAACCAAAAAATACGGCAAGAAGCTAAGTCTCACAGCGCAAGTAAAGGGAAAAATCCGAAAAACCTTAATATGTAGTAGGTATCACATAATTTTTTTTTATAATTCTTAAATTGATGGCGTTTAGATACGTGCCATCTGGCGGTGAGTAGCGATAAATACGGTATATAACAATACGGAACTCCCGGAGTGCATGTCGAACTAGCATTTCGCTGGTCTTTTTTTTTCTATGTCAAGCGGCAATTTGATATTTTTTTCTTTTTCTTTTTCTTTACCTTTTAAAGAAAAAAGAAGTAAATTTAGAATATGTCCTAGTAGGTTTGTGTTTGGTTCATCTGGTGGTTGACTGCATACAGTATGTACTAGGGAGGCAGGCGGCGGGCGGCGAGCGCTTGGTATTAATTCTATGTTCCTGAATTCTGACCATTTACAACAGCTACTATATCGGAATTACATACATAATTTTATATTCTATCGTTAATATGTATCGCGTCTAACCTGTTTTGCATCTTTATTGTTCCATAGAGCTGTCTAGGTTAATATATCATAATATATCATGTACATTAAATGTCAGCTACATACTGTATTGTGACATGGCTAATCTTGCTTGGAATAGTCTCATTATTGTTGCTATGTCCATGCAGTGTTGACAATGTTAGAAACAAATAACAGCAATAAACTTATAAATTCGAAGATATGTTTGTCTATGGTTCTGGTCGAAGGTTCTAATAGGATACGAAACTAATTAAGACGCTGACTAAAGCCGAGGACCTTGAACAATTGACTAGCAGAGAGCTTTACTTCCTCTAAAATCTTATTAGCCTTTGTTTTAGAAGCGATCAAATCAATATTACCTTTTTTTAAGCGCGTCTGAAAGTTATATGCAAATTGTGATTTTCTTTATTAAGCTGAATGATTATACAACTGGATTTACAAGTATTATCGTCTTAAGGCGTAGTTAGGGCAGAAAAATATAAAAATTTAAGATGTTTCGACTACAAGTTATAAGTCTAGTAGAAAAAGTGTAGAAACACTAGTATTATTGGGCCAAATTTGGAATAATCGTCTAGAATCCAATTAGAAATCAAGAACCCCTTCGGATTTTGTTTCCGTGCGCAATTTCTTGGTATTTCGAGTGACAACTATACATTTTTAAGCTTATTAAGTATATTTTATTGTATTAAATTTTCGACTACTTTTTAAAAATGTATCTCCATTTTCATAATAAAACAAAAAACGAATTTTTAGATGCAATCCCGCTAGATAAACTATATTCAAAATCTGTTCGAAATTTGTTATGGCAGTTTAAGCTTTATGACCCCGGTCATTCAGTCGTCTCGTCAGTCAGGTGGTAGTGTGGATTCGATATAGACCTAACGCTTTAAATGGTAAGCCGCGGGAAAAGTTATGGAATAACATAGTTTTAGGGAAGTCAAATGGAAATGTGTTTCAAAATCTCTTTTCTTGAAAAAAACTTAATAAATACCACAAAGCCCTTGGGCTATTATATATAGCTACTTTTACCCCTTTACGAAGCTGAGATACATGGATTTGGATAGTTTTTGATGTCATCATCATCATCATCAGCCCGTGTCTATCCACTGCAGGATATAGGCCTCTCCCAAGGCTCGCCACCACACACGGTCCTCCGCCTTTCGCATCCAACTACCCCCGGTATGGTACTCCAGGTCATCTGTCTACCTGTTTTTGATGGTAGTGTAAAATAATTCTTAGTAATTTTTTTATTCGAAATGAATTACGGTATTACGGACGGGTGAGGGTCGTGGGTACGTGATGTTATTGCTACAATCAGGGGCGGTGCATAGTGAATAGTTTTACTACACGCCCCACAATGCGAAGCATTATGGGTAGTTCTCTAATCTCGTTATGAAAAACAAATCTAGTTTCCTCACATTGAATCATTCCTAGACACTTTTTGGTATAGAAAAAACATAAAAATCCGTATACCATTTTAATCATAATTTATCGAGGATTACTATAATAGATTTTAAATAATAATATCATAGTAAAAAAAACGGAACTTTTAAATTAAGCTGCATGAAACTTCGGAGGCGCGATAACTTTTGTAATACGCTATTGAACAGCCTATTTAGGTATATTTTTTATAAATATATATTGGTCATTAGAAGAAATCTTTTGAAAACCACCAGCTAAACATTTGTATTTTTATTATAATCTAAGAAATACAACACCGATGACCAACGCCATCATTTTTTTATATTGTTACAGTAGTAAAAGTAAAAAGTGTTAATTTTTTTAACTATCAAATGAGTGTATATTATGAGTTGTGAAATGTTTGATTTTCATTTTTTTTTTTAGCCTTTGGCGACCTGCCTTTATATTCATCATCAGCCCATTTTACCCCACTGCAGAGGCTTAGGCCTCCCCCAGGGTGAGGAGGGGGTTTGGAGCTTAAACCCACCACGCTACTCCACTGCGGGTTGGGGATTGTAACGACCGCCATCTATTGACAACGACCGGGATCGACTGCTTAACATGATGTCCGAGGCACAGAGTCAGTGATAGTTAATGTACTTAAGTCAGAAAAACTCATTGGTACACGCCCGAATTCGAACCATGGCCCTATGGCCTTATAAATTTGAGACAGGTTCGTTGCGCTTAGGGCTATCACGACCCCTTTACATCCATGTCTTTATATTGGGCATAGTGTATTGTAGATAGTTGCAATAAAGACGTTCTTGCAAATTAAAATCTAACGTTATTAGCATTATGGTTTTCAAGTGTGCATACTGTTACGAATAGACAGAGTAACGACCGCCATCTAGCGTCAACCAGTAAAACCACTTTGTAGAAGGGTTTTACAACAAAGACAACACGAAATCCCTACTCAATACTAGATGGCGTTAGAGGAAAGAATGTTCTAGAATTATCCACTCTGGTCGATTACGTTCGTGCGAGTGGAGTGACTTCTAAAATTCTGTCGAGGCTCGTTATGACCAATATAAATAGCCGCAGGAAGACGAGCGAGCTCAGTTCAGTTTTTGGGCTACTTTCGAGGCGACTTCGAAGCGAAACTAGTGATACCAGTGAAACCTACGACTTGGCTACGAGCTAGGAACATCGTTAGTGCTTAGTGTTTGGACTTAGTGCTTTGTGTTGGACCTAGTGTTAGTGAATAAAGTCTACAAAAGAGTCAGCAGGTTTTCTCTCCTAATTCTTCGAACCCTAACACGTAACAATACCAACAAATTTGTTTTAACATATGCCATCTGGTATGAAATCTTACACTATAAATACTTAATAATTTCAAAAAATATACCTAATTTTTGTATTGTAGCTTAGGGTACTTTATAGAGTATAGAGTAAACAGGCTTTTCTGGTACAATTTTGTTTATGGACACTGGTACTGCCACAAGTAACTATTTAATCCGAGGTACATAAGTACACTCTACTACCATAAAATCTAATTCGGTAATAACACACTTAATACTTGTACTTTATTACTCCAACAGTCGCTATAAAAACGATTGGAAAGTCTTTACAGAGCATTTTCTTTATTAACTCCTTTCTGTTTATAGACCGATCTCGTGAAAAATCGGATCTGTGCGTGCAAAAGAGCTTTTAAATAAATCTTTTTAGACCGTCGACGGCTGAGGCTGTTTTTTGATGTGTCAAAATTAGAAAAGCCTTGTGACGTATCACGCCAGAAGCCTTCCCACTATCAAATGTACTAGTCTTTTTTTCCATTTAGAAGGATTTGAGTAGTTGTTATACCCATTGCACAAAAGTCATTTCAAATAAAAAACACAATAATTTTAGAGTCTGGTTACCACTTGTGGTTGTCGGTAGTCGTTATGAGATCACTAAATATAATATATTCGTATTTGATGGTTTGGGGGACGCTTTGACCAGAATAGACGATATGAAGATCTCAATTTTTGAAGGAAAAATGGTTCGATTCATTTTAGGTTTCGAGTTGGAGTCAGAGTTTTGAGAATTAATGAGTTTTACGTGGTATAATTTTTTTATTGTTTACGGCATTTATTATATAAAGTAACTTCTTAAATCATCCTAAACACATTGAAATACGGACATATTTGATAATAGGAGGAAAATATGCTAATGTTATTAGGTGCGATACGATACATTAGAAAAACGGTCTTGGCCGACGGTCTATTAGTAGTTATAATGGTTTTTGTCGCCTCATATTAAATTTTTATCGACACTAAACTAAGAATATAAATGTTTACGACAATAGAGGTAATAGTATTTATAGGGCGACGTATAAAACAGCGCATTGTTAAATTGAAATTCGTAGTTTTTATGAGTCGAACTTTAAATAGAAACAATGTGGTACTGTATGAAAGATAATAATCTTTATACCTATACAGCAATATTAATTCGTATAGGAAAGACCAGAATGTTTTAAGCTGCCTACGTCTTCGAATATTATTTTATATCGAAACACGCTATCAAAGTATCAACTGCGATCAATAAAAATCGAATTTAATCGAATTAAAAACAATTTGCTTAGTTTTTGTACGTAGTTTATTAATCGAGAAAATCGAACAAGTCTGGAGGCACCATCGAAGAAATACGTTATAACAGAAAGCTCTAAAACGTTTTTCTCTCTTGCTTTATTTTCTTATTTTATAAAGAATACCATAATTTTACGAATATATAGTACTTTTATGGAAAAGCTACAAGTACAGTTTTTCCTGTATTATTTTTATGCGTGTTGTTTATGCGTAGAAGCAGGTCGATTGCTGTGTATTGGGAAATATATCATTGAATAAGTTGAATATTTCGGCTGTCACATAAGATCAGAAATTAAAAGCTGTACTGAAATTAAAAAGTTGTACTATTATAAAACTTAAAAGTAAAAAATAATATTTAAGTATAATTATTTTTGATAACTTTAAAATAATCGTAAAGAAATTAGCAAAAATATTCGTTTCAATATAAAAAAGCGTGAAGGGTTCTTGCTATCATTCATAGCTATTTTCATTTAAAAGCAAAATCATTACAAAGGTATAGTTAAAAGCACCCAATATTTTTTTACAATATTTTTTTTTAAATTTATTTACTATTACTTTGAACTCAACAAAAATCATTACAATTCAAAACTACTTTCTACTTTTTAGTTAGGTTTGCTATTGAAGCGTGTATTTTTAGTTTCTTTTTTTAAGCTATAAAATATCATTTTATTATTAGTCGATTCGATTTTCGCCGTCAATTATTTATGTGAAGAAATAGTCAGTGGAAGAAATCGGATATGCCATTTTTAAAATTGCAAATGTCTATTAGATCATTTTCGTGGGGAAGTGTAAATTGGCTATATTTTCAAAATTCATGGTGTTAGACAAAAGTCAGTATGTCAAAAAATGCAAGGCCTTGGTTTGGCATTGTATGATACCAAATTTTCTTAAATCAGTCTGTAACGTCTGTTTTTCTGAAAATCGAAAATGGTGAAAAAAAGACTAAATATCTCAAATTCCCAGTTCCAATCCAGTCAATTTCGAATGGCACTACTTAGATTTTATGAAAGACCACACCTTCTAGCTTTCTTATATATATTTATCAATAATCGGCGGCGTCTAGCGACAACTATAAAAAACCTTGGAATATGTTTGAACGATCATGGCCAATAATAATTCAACCTACACATAGAACAAGCAGCACCTTTACAATGAACTCCACTGACTCGACATCAAGTCGGAGACATCAACAGCTCTGCAAATAAACAGCGCGTTGTATAAACACCCAACGTGATTGCCAGAATAATCCTTTAAGACTGAATATCTTGGCGACGACGGTGAATATATATACCTATATATATGCGGATTGCGTGATTTTGATATGTATCATTTAAAATAATAAATATTTTTTAAGGGCTTCGTTGGCTCATATCAATGTACACACGTATAAATATCCTTCGAGCTGGATTATCCGTGACTGTATATTCGATGTACTTTCATTGCGGGAATATGTTGAAATATCTGGTAGAATATCGGAGAATATATTTTTTTAAATGCTTGCTATTAAATCGGCATAGCTTCCATTGAAAGAACGACTATTTATGGTTATAGTTCATGTACGGCGTTATCATCGGCTTAGCAGGTAGTAGCACCGTAATCTAAGTCAACGTTGACCTCGTTTGACAGTGCCACTTACCGGTTGGAGACATCTACGGATCCGGATAAATGTCATCCAATGACAATGTTTTTTTTTTGAAAAAAATGAAATTAATGAAATATTATTTATAAGTTGTCTTTAGTGCTGATATAAAGAAATAATAGAAATAAAATCATTCAGGACCATAAAAATAGGAATTAACTACAAGCCCTCTTCTGCGCTTACCGCCTCTACCTAGCTGGTGGGTACCTATTGCGAGATGGCGAGTTTCGAACCGAGTTTAATCCGGGAGATCTCCGCGCGCCGGTCTCTACCCCCGCGAAATCGTGTTTGACATTTTCGATGCCGCGAAGTGACATTTCTGACTCTATTAATACGAAACCCTGCTGTCAAATTTAATTTCTCTATGTTTTAGAGAAATTCGAAATTAACGTAATAAATAGTAATAATAATATAATAAATCATTTATTGCCAAAAAAACCGAAAGTTGGTTAAATTAGGTACTTTTTAACTAATTTTACGTTTAATAGCAAACGGAATCGGCTCAGCATTCTGATGGCCATGGAAGGACATGACCATCGCTGGTATTCTGCGGACCCCGAAAAATATGTTTGTATATATTTAATTTTCTTTTCTACATTTCTATATTTTCTATTATTATTATTATTGTATTATATAAATAATACCTCATCAAAGGTAAAACGAAATTTATTCACTTGCAGCCATAGGTACCAAAAAGGTGACGCATTTTAGTTTTTCACTACGCCCCTATTTAAAAGGTTTTCTACGAGAAAACAAGTGTTTTCGTAGAGCTATCAAAATATTCCAGCTCATCCCTTACATTTGTTGGTGGAATTGCAATCATTTGTTCAACCTTTGTGCTCTTGAACAACAGATAGCTTCATTTATCGGAAACAACACGAGACGAGGGCTGATGGGTTTTTCTCGTGAAATATATTGTTATTTATAAAGAATCCATTTGAAAACTATTTTTCTTTTCTAAAACTACTTTAACTAGTCGTAGTAATTTGTGTGCATTCACAGATCTATTTGTTCCGAGTCTGGGCATAAACTATTTATATATGTAGACATTATTAAAAATAATTCTAAATATGTATAACAGTTTTATAGTACCCATAATACAAGCTCTTTCTAGTTTGGGACTTGATGGTCGTGTGTTAGATGTACTAGGTATTATTATTATAAAGTATTCAGTAAATATCATTTTATAAAGACCGGATCGACTGACCGGTTGGCCGAGTGGTCGCGGGTTCGATCTCCGCCCGGGATAAATATTTGTGTGCATGAACATGTCTATTTGTTTTGTGTTTGAGTGTAAAAGTATATATGTATTTACCTATTATTAAAAAAAGAATATTTACGTATATATCAGTTGTCTAGTACCCCATAATACAAGCATGATACTAGCTTTCTTTGGGGCTAGATAGCGTTGTGTAGAATGTTCTAGATATTATCCTTGTTATTATAAAGAAAACTACTTTTAATGTTTGCTTGACAATAATTTTTGGTTGTGGGCTTATACATAAGTAAACATCCGGTATTTCAAAATCACACTTGTATATCTAATTTTTCACAAAAGCCAATAAAACAAAAATTTACCTGAATTTCATATTCTAACGCATAACGACCTGAGATCAACGAAATTTTAAAATGACACATTGCTTAATACTAATGAAAATGTACTTAGTTTGTTCAGCCATTTGGTGAGTGATTTTCAGAAGCATTTGGTCAGTATATTATATAGTCAGTTGTACAGTTTACTTGAGATATACATATTTCTAGACAAATTCTATTAGCACAATAATTTGGGAATATAATTTTAAACATGGGCACCAATTTTTCTTCCCACTCTGATATAATTTTCTTTACGAAATATGAAACGAGTATTTTCTCAGGCAAGCGGAGTCAAGTACCTAGAGCTGCACAGCTGTTGCCATCTGATGCGTGCCTTGGCAACATCCAGTAGTGATTTGAAATCTATGATAGAAAATAGGCAATCCATTAAGCAAGTCACAATTCCGACTCCGATGGTCATCAGTAGTGTCTGTCGTAGTTTCCTTCGTCTAATGCTGCATCCCGAATTTATAACGTCTTTTGCCCACGACACTACCAACCGTACTATCAGTAGTGTTGTAGCTACGAACGACACTACTCAAATATTTTATAGTACAATCACAAACTCAAATGTAAAATGGAAAAAGGAGAATGACGACTTGAATTAAAATTTATATAAGAATATTAGCAAATGAAACGAATAATACAATATTCATTCATTCAGACATTATTTTTGTTTTTCATTTACATATTAATTTTCCTTTTTATTTTTTTTTGTAATCTTATAGAATTTTAGAATTTTAAAAATTCGAAACATTGAGTAATCGTAACAGCGTTATGGTGTTTTTGTTTAAGGATGATGATCACGATAGATATCGTGATAGCCTGAACGCAGCGAACCTGTTTCAAATCTATAAGGCCATGTGGCCGTGGTTCGAATCCACGTATCGTGTACCAATGAGTTTTTTTCAGACTTAAGTACATTCACTTTCACTGACTCCGTGCCTCGGAGAGCACGATAAACAGTCGATCCCGGTTGTTGTCAATAGCTAGCGGTCGTTGCAATCCGCCAACCCACATTGGAGCAGCGTGGTGGATTTAAGCTCCAAGCCCCTCATCCTGAAGGGAGGCCTAAGCCCCTGCAGTGGGGTATAAAAAAAGGGTATTGATGTAAAATGAAATTTGTGCGGTGACGTTCACCGAATAACCATAATCTCACAAAGTTATGGTTCCAATCAAAACCTTTCGATGTAATCAAATATTTTTTAATATTCATTTCTGCAAGAATTCTTTATTCTGCTTTATATTTTGTGTGTTCCAAAAGCTTTGCTCTTTTCCGGACATTTGCGGTCTAGTGATATCTAATAATTACCTCTTAACAACATTGTCGTGATAAATATCAGTTAAAGCATCTAAAGGTGCAAATTCATAGTTGCAGAGCACTTTTGAGGGTCTGAATTCTGCTGAGACTAAATCAAATACAATAAGATGGAGTTACTATACGTTTGCCTGTCATTAATGCGAATATTAAAAAGGTTATATTGTTTGTTTTCACAGAACTGCCCAAACCTCCATGTAGAGAAGCTTAGTGGAAAGTGCTTAGCAAAAAGCTGCTGAAAGTTCCATTCATAAAAATTTCAACTAAAAATTTCCTTTTTTTTGCTGTGTATGGAAAAAACAAAGCACTAAAATGTTTGTAACGATTATCATGAAAATCAACCTCACAATAAATAAATATATAAAAGGTTATTGGTACGATGATAACTTCTACTTTTCTAGACATAGTTTTTGGAACACCGTTACTTTTTTGGAAATTTCGGGATTCTAAATGCGTCTCTTTCTATGTTTTAAATATAAACATGATATTAACAAAAAAACTTAGTATTTAAATAATACATAAATCAGGAGATCATAATAGTCGTATCACCTTAATTGTCAATGTTCCTAAACATATAATCTTTTTATAATTAGAGTATCTCCAAACATTTGAACCATTTCCATATTTTTTAGTTCATAAAATAATTATTGCCCAGAAGCAATGCACTTAATGCACTTAACAGCCAACAATATGGCTTTCAAAAACAAAAAAATACTTCCCAATTACTAAGTAAATTCACGAATGAGATAAATAAGTGCCTACACGAAAACAAACATGTACTTACTATTTTTATCGATTCAGTAAAGCTTTCGATAGTCTAAATTATGTCAAATTATATTCTAAATTAACAAGAAGTGGTATACAGGGCCCCCTCTTGCGTCTTTTACAAAATTATCACAACAACCGATACACCACCGTTAAAATAGAGGATGAGTATAGTAATATGATTCCTACTGAGGAGGGCACAGCCCAGGGGTCAATAATAGGACCAACTGAGTATTTATTGTATGTTAATGATATGTGTAACATATTTGAGAAGGGTTCTGTATATCAGTTCGCCGACGATACATGCCTACTGGTCGCTCACGAAAACATCTGCGTGGCGGAGGCAATAATGCAACAAAACTTTGATCTTCTTTGTAAATAGGCCCATGATGTGGGTTTAGTCATTAACTTTAAAAAAACCAAAGTTGTTCATATTCATTCAGCTCGTAAGAAGATCTCGGTAAAGCCAAAAATAATATCACATAAACACGATTGTTTGCATTTAAATAATGTTGTTAATTGCATGTGCGAGTCATTAGAAATAGTGAAGAAACATACCTATCTATTAATAGGTCTAATTATAGACGAAAATATGAACTGGAGATCGCACGTGGACTATATTTGCAATAAACTTAGAGCTGTATTGTCCAAATTGTCTATATTAAAATCGAAGTTGCCCTTCAATATTCTAAGAATGCTGTATATGTCATTGGCTGACACTATAATTAACTATAGTCTAAGTAGCTATGGGAGAACATACCAAACATATTTAAATGAAATTTATAGATTACAAGTTAGAATATTAAAAACCATAGTTCCCACAAAAATTAGAAATAAATGTCATAATAATGAAGTTGAATTGTTTAAGTACTGTAATGTAATTTTTATTAATAATAAATTTAAAATGTATTTAGTTTGTGATGAAATTGACAACATTAATATACTCGCAAGGAGGTCAAGGCCTAAAACGTTTCGTAATCTAAGTTATTTACCTAAATATGTTTTACCTAAAACAATGAATGTATATGGGAAAAGAACCTGGGAGTATTTGTTGCCATTTATATTAAACGAAATACCAAGCGAAACGTATGATATTTTATGCCAAACCCCAAATAAGTGTAAACAAATTTTTAAAACATTTTTTGCCACAAAGAAAAGGGTACCCATTGCCCTCGGAAGGGGCGTTGAGTGACTTCGAGGACAATGGCCATCCAAGTAGATAATAAATAATATATAAGTAAATATAATTTAGTATAAATAAATTGTAATGCAAAGCGACGACAGCGACGGATAAACCTTACAGGGTTTTTGTTCGCTTGTGTTAAGTGCTGAACTTTATGTATATATTTCTTTTTATATTAAATAAACTAAAAAAAAAAAAAACTTGCTCCTAATATCTGAATCACTATAATAGCTTCTATTCTAAGTTATATAATTTATTAAGCATAGCAAACATTAGCAATAAAAAATTTTTTTATAACGTGTTTATTTTATATGGAAACGGTCAGATCCTTAAACTAAACTAGAACGTATATGGGACTGGAATAAAAATTTACAGAGAGTGGATAGGGAAAGAGAAATACAGGAATTTTAATAATCTAAACGTGAGAGGTCATTACTTTATTGTGTAAATCAATCATTTATGACATAAGCTTTTAGAATAAATATACGAGTAAAACTACGGCACATAACTGGTCTTATAATTCGTGCCAGCACTTGATCCCTTTATATCTGGAGCGAGCGTTTAAAACTCCATTTTGTCTCTTAACTGAGCCTTAGAGTTTTGTGCTTAACGCAAGCTCTTATAAACTGAGATTTGCCGACTCCTGTGCTGTGGATTAAATTAATTTAACTGGATTTAAATATTAATTAACTTGACTGTATTTAATACATCTTTCTTGTGATTCAAAAACCGACGATGCTTTCAAGGCTTAGTGATCTGATTTAACTCCCATCATATTTTTACTGTCGCGTGTTTTATTAACATAAAATTTAAAAAAAAAAGTTTTTTTTATAGTGTCGTAACAATATTTTTGTATATTGGCTCTGGTTGAACTAGAAAAACAATAATAAAATATGGGATATCTCATACAAGGTATGAGGTCCCAGATTAGACAGAGCTTGTACGTGCTTGTACTGTGGGTACTAGACAACTGATATTTACGTACTTAAATAACTTTATCAAATACATACATATATAGATATTTTTTATTCGGTCTTAATAGCCCGGGCGCAGCGAACCTGTTTCAAATCTATAAGGCCATGTGGTCGTGGTTCGAATCCGGGCATGTACAAATGAATTTTCCTGACTTGAGTATATAACTATCACTGACTCCGTGCCTCGGAGAGCACGTTAAGCAGTCGATCCCGGTTGCTGTCAATAGGTGGCGATCGTTACAATCCACCAGCTTGCACTGGAGCAGCGTGGTAGATTTAAGCTCAAGTCCCTTTACCCTGGGGGGAAACCTAAGCCCCTGCAGTGGGGTACAATGGGTTGATAGAATGGAATGGAAAAAATGAATATATATTTTACACCCAGACATGGAAAAAATAAATATATATTCATGCATACAAATATTTATCTCAATCAATCAATCAATCGACAAAATATTTTATTTTAGACAAAAATCTTATGGGCCCTGTTTTCAAACTAGAAAACCTTGTATACTGAAAAAAACTAGAAATAACATTAATGTTAGAAAAGAATTTATGTTTTTGGCGGCAATCGAATTCGGGACCCTTGACAACCAAGGCAGGATATACGGTTTTTTTATCCTTTCGTTACTTTTTAGGGTTTCGCACCTCATAAATAAAAAATAAATTCTAGTAAGATCACTTTCTTATTCGTCTGTTTGTCTGTCGGCCAAGATTCTTTTTCTAAGGAACACGCGGAGGTATCAAGTTTAAGTTAATGTCTAGTACTTAAGTCTACGGTCCCGTGAAGCTGTAAAAAGATCACGTTCCTAAGGCAATGCAATTAAAAAGTAAGGCCATTTCTGCCATTACGGCCATTTTGACATTCGCGAGTAATTATTGTAACTCTAATCTAATTCTAATTCTAGCATCATTTCTAGCTATTCTAGAATTATGAAATTCAGCAAGAGGCAAGATCTCACAGCACAAGTAAAGTACCAATTCCGAAAGTCGTTGATTTGTAGTTATACTCGTATAACATAATAGAGAAAATAATAATAATAATAAAAATAAAATTACACACACACTGCATTTGCCCGTAAATGTAGTTTTTGCCAGTTTTATGCTGAGATAAATTAAAAAAAACAATAATAATAAGATAGTAATAATGGAGCAAGTACGGTAAATTGCATATTATAGTCGAGGTGTTTGTAGGCACGAGACGAAGCCGAGCCAGCTTTCTAAGTAAGAGCATCATACGACGTTTTTCAATACATTTGCGGTTAAAATTAGGTACATAATTCAACTGTAATAATGGCGGGAGCTAAGGGCGGGAGCGGGCTGCTTTTCGGGGTTTATACGTGCGTTACAAACAGAATGTTCGTTTGTGATTGGTGTAAAGTAAAAAGGTCTAGTACTTTAAAATACAACATTACGGTACAAGTTTCGATGTCATAAAGACCGTAGTAATGGCAAATGTAATGCAAATTTATTTTTTCCATTTGAAGTATTAAGCGTTAAATAATATTTTTTTTTTGTAAATATATGACACAAATATATTGTGTTGTTACCCAACTTACAATACGGGATGTCGACTCGCACTTAACCGGTTTTTCTCTTTTAACCTTTCGAAGAATCTTTTTCGAATTTTAAATTAAGTATTTAAATTTCATATAACACAACTCCTCAAAGAATCTCGATCAACTTGTAATTAACATTTCATAATATCATTTATTCCTCATTATCAATAAGGTATACATATGATATACCTATGTTAAATGTTTCATAAATAATGCCGAAAACGCACGTGTAAAAACCTTTTTCACTTCGGCAACTTATAGATTTTAAAAATTATTTTTTTTTTTAGCCGGATAGAGAGAAATTATACCTACGTCCTGGCTCCAGGTCAATTTCAAATTGTTCTGTTCACTTTGTACTGCTTTGTACGTATGGTGTTTTTTGTTATATTAATATAATTAGTAAATAACTGGAATATACCTAAAACTAATTTAGATTAAACGTATAGTTTTTAATCCAAAACCCAATAGTTTTCATGGAAAGTGTCCAGAAACAGTTCATTATTACATAGATACGCTGAATATCGTTCACCTTTTTAGGGTGACGTAGCCAAATGGCAAAAAAGAACCATTATAGTATCTAGAATGAAAGAATCCTTATAGTATGTCCGTCCGTTCGTTCATCTGTCTGTCTGTGGTTTTTCTCGGAGGCTATTGGCAATATCCAGATGGAATTTGGAAAGTAGGTGTAATCTATGAACCGCTACACAACGATGTAGTGAAATTAAGAAAAATTTGTTTGGGGTAGGTCGCCATACATGTAACTGAAGTACCAAAAAAATAATTCATCGCATATTAACGCGAGAGGTACCAAACGATAGATCTTAAAAAATATCAAGGTTTCATACAATTTTTTTTATTTAAGTCAACAGTTGTTGAGATATGCACTCCTAAAGTCCAAATTTTTGTTACAGTCATGTGTCCCCCCCCCCTCCCCCTCTTCCAGCTAAACCGTTGTTTTAGGATATATGGAAAAAAGGTATGACAGGAGTATATATAACGTAGTTAAAAGGAAAACTATCACATCTAACTACACTATATTATTAAACGAGTAATAGATTAACTTATAGACTGTACATTTATAAGTAAAATTTTTGTAAAAATTCCATAGAAAATGACAAATAGCGTTTAGCCAATTAGCGAAAATTAGATGCATTTTATCTTTGTGATGTTATTGTAAAAGATACTAAAAAGAAAAATTTTATGTTGAAAATTACATTGTATTACTAGGTACTATAAATATATGCTTTTCTTTGCAGAACTTATGCTCTTCACAATCGATATTAAAAGACAAAGGTTCACTGTAATAAAATAAACAATAAAAATTGTCTCTAGTTATCAGTGCACTCATGTTAGCTTTTTGGATTAGCCAGAGAGAATCGAACGCCTTCTAAACACCTAACGAAATAAAAATGAAATATATTTATACAATAATTCTTAATTAACGTTTAACGATTAATGGTAAAGTACAATTAACGTCGCGCTCGTTTTTTTTATATTGTATGGTGGCACGGAACCCTTCGTGTGCGAGTCTGATTCGCACTTGCCCGGTTTTTATATATTGGACGTAGTGCGGCTGTGTGCGACCGAGCGAGTCACTAGCTCAATTTAAATTTCAAATAGGATCCAACCCGAGTCCCGTTCAAACGACTATCATAAAAAAATGTTTTTTTCTGACATTTCTCTTTGTAAGCAACGAAAACAGAACGTTCTCTGGACGATCGTGGCGTAGGTATCTAGTGGGCCTTTTGTTCAATTTATGGATTGTAAATTAATAAAAATATCTCTGGAGTCGCAGTATAAAGAATCGACCATTCCCAATTTTTTAACTAAAGTCCGTTATATTTTATTTCAATAGAATAGGCATTTTTAAGAAAGTAATTTGATTTTTTTTAAATCGATATTTACGTAGATATATTATTATATTTAAAATTCTTATAGCGTGACGTCACCGGGTGGAATTATAAGCTACTGCCGTTGCATATTTATAAAAACATTGACACTGGTAGTATATGTGTATTGGCAGTTCAGAGTCAACTTTTATAAATATGCAACGGCAATGGTTAAACTTATAATTCCATCCGGTGACGTCACGCTATAAGAATTTTCAATATAATATGTCAATGTAAATAACTAAATCTGAAAATGTTTTCCAATAACTTTCTTAAAATTGCCTATTCTGTCGAAATAAAATATAACGGACGTAAGTTCAAAGATTTTGATGAAATTTAATAACTACGAAGAAGGTGTCTCAAAGCTTGGAATAACACACAGGATACATTTTGTTTTATTCCAGAGAAATACATGGTTCCTGTGAGGTACCCAATTTTCTTCTATCGATGACCAATAATTGAAGTTACGTAGAAAATTTTGAAACTTTACTCCCTATAAAATCTCATTCGAAGAATTATATATATATGTCGTATGTTGATCGTCAAATGTCGGTGGTTGCCATTTTAAATGCATTCCGTTTAACCATTTTTATTATATTTATATATTTGTATTTATATAGAGCGATAGAGAGAGAAAGAGATATTTCATAGGTCGTTAAGCTTCAAAATCTTCTAGAAAGTATCACAATGTCCTGGAACGGAACTTCTTTTAGCGGTCTTGGTACAATTCTGTAGTCCACGCGGGCGAAGCAGCGGTAGGAAATCTAGTCTTTAATATTTACTATACTTTTCCAGGACCTACTCTTCTGACACGGTCTATATAGATACGAAAAATAGTACAAGTGCTGATAGATGTTCCGTTTACAAAATATATGTGATATGCCTTTTAGAATAAGTTTAGCAATACTTCGAGTACGTAAAAACGAATTCGCCATTTAAACAATGTTGGGCGTTCATAATTTATAGGAAAATTCAAGCGCTGACAAATGTTTTCTTTGAAAAAGCATGAAAAACATCTTTTGTGTTGTGTACGTGACCTGAATATTTCCGCATCATTTTCGGTTCTATTGATTTTCCATATGTTTTTCTTTGCATAAGTCTTCCCTTTTTTTCTTGAACTTTTCTTTCCTTATATCGATCTATCTTTCTTTGCTAAAGCCATAGATAGCATAGCTTATTCTAGGTGGATGTTCTGTTTTCTGGATCAGTATAAGTGTTAATGGTCTTTCACGTTGGTGGTATATGTGTAGGTTTACATATCTATTATTATTGATCGTAGTTCTGCCTTTCACAAAGCTGACGGTAGGTAAATTTATAAAAATATATTGTATCTTCACATATATAATTAAAAAAAAAACTCTTAACGTAGCCACAGAAGTTCCTTGTCTTACAACGTCTTGTATTCACACACAAAAAAATGAAGACTAATTTTACGCTAATAAAATAATGAATATAGGTAATTATAGAATATTGGCAGGTTATTTAGTATTTCTTTCATAATATTTTAGGTAAAAAAATCACAAAAAAACATATAATATTGCTTATAACAGTAAAATAAAAAATTTGCAATATTTGCAAATAATCTAGAAATATTAATAGCCTTTTTCTTATTTCACTGGCTTTTAGAAGTGAGGTATATGTTTTTATTAATATTTATAACAATTAAAATTTAAGTAAATTTATGTGTGACGCGTCTTAGTTCTTTCCGTTCTAGTTAGTGGTCGCTTTGAATTAAAATAAATTCTGAATATTTATACATTTAATATTGGAGTTTTTTTTTTCAAATAATATATGCTGTATTGATAAATTTAAAATCAGTGAAACAATTTTATAATTGGTTTTCAATTGTTTTCACAATAGTAGGTAAGTAACCGAACTCAAAAATCGACATGTTGAAAATTCGACATCTGAATTGAGAATTCTAATAGATGAATTAGTACTAGAAAACTGATGTACATACTTAAATATTTTTAATAATACATAAATATATAATTATTGTTCACACAGACACGGAACAAATAGACATTGTTCAAGCACACGAATATTAGTCCCGGGTGGGAATCGAACCCTTAACCGTTGGTTCTGCAGTTAGGGTCTTTAATCGCTTGGCCAATAAATTAATCGTCATACAAATATAAAATGTAATTATTTAGTAATTTTAAATGTACAGTTCAACACAGATTTTTAGTTATCACAGCCTTAGGAATGAGAGCCAAATAAAAGGGATTTTCTCGTGATTGAAAAACGTGTAAAAATCATCTTAAACATTCAAGAAAAAAAAGTTTTAAAAAAATTCTTAGAAAAAAAATGTTTCTTAATTTTTATATACACACCTATTTTAAATCATCTTTGCTCATAGGTCATCCCACCCAATCTTTATAATTTTGTAGTTTCTGTATATATAAATAAGCCAAGCAATACACGTAGGTACTGATATCACTGAAAAATAAAACATAACAATTTCTAGTACTCACTGATCATTACAAAATATACACTGCCTTTCCTTTACTAGGTAATACAAGCAGAAAAAAAAACAAAAACGACGGAAATAAACCGTTATATCAATATAAAACGTTTAAACAGGAAAGATAGAAACCCAGTTCACAGAATCAACAGCTCAGTAAGCATGTAAAGTGCCGTTATTCACACCACTAATGGCCCGTAAAATCGCCAGGATCCTACTTTATTTGTATGCGATACGAAAAAAATAGGCCATTCGAAAGACGCAGCCGATATCACTGAAAAATTCTCGCTCGGTAGAATCGCGTCAAATAGTAATGTATTTTTGAAGAGGCAACGGAACGCGCTCAACGTTTCACCATTTTCTGTTTAAATAGCTCAAGGAGGAATATCCGGGAGAGAGTACAAAATTAAAGTGGATAGGCCAAATGCACGGTTTGTATGCAAATACTAGAGGATTATTCCGGTTTCGCCCTAATTTTATCGACTTGGCCTTTTCATCGCATGTCTTCATATGCTTTTTGCTCCCGTTTCCGCAGCCATTACTCTTTTAAGATGTCGTTTTGGATCATTTTCTTTTCTTTATCACTGGTTTTGTATACAAACAAGCTGCAAGCGCACTTGTGGTTCTTTAAAAAGAAGGATTATTATTACTTTTACACGCTGAATATCACACTGTTTCATGTCTTTTCATTACCCGACTGTGGAGGACAACGGCTTGATAAATCTCGACATACATGATGTCATTAGATACGTCTGAATTGTAGAAGTAACTTAAGGTGTAATCTATACACAAAAATTAAAATTAAAGTGTCTGTCTGCGATTTTTAAATAACAACTTTTTGTAATGCTCATTTGTTTATTTAGATCTAACCAAAATCCAGACACCGTTTTTTTTTAATTTGTCTGACAGACATATAGTCGCGTAGCCAGAGAAAAATTACTTACGATAATTCCAAGGATCTTCGTTTTTGGTGAGTGGATAGATAAAGTGGATTGTGAGCTATTGTCAAAAAGTTAGAAGTTTTAGGGCTGTGCTAAGAGTGTAACTAGGTATTTCTTAATATTTCGTGTAACACACTGTATATAGAATTAAAATTTGAAATTTTGATTGGTTTTTAATTAGAACTATCTTAACCTCCTAGTGTAAAATTTTTAGAAAGATGACATAAGGGATACTACGAAAATTTAAAAAAAATAAGTTAGTCGTGGGACATTAAATTTCATAAAAAAGTTTTGAAAATTCTAAAGCTGTTCGTTTTTTAATGAGTGGATAGATAAAGTGCATTGTGAGTTAATATTAGTAGGATTAAAATTTCAAATTTTAATTGTATATACACTGTGTTACACGAAATATTAAGGAAAACCTAAGCCATTCCCTTAGCACAGCCCTAAAACTTCTAACTTTTTGACAGTAGCTCACCATGCACTTTATCTATCCACTCACCAAAAACGAACAATTTTAGAATTATCAAAACCTTTTAGTAAAATTTAGTGTCCCACGACCGGACTAATAGACACGTTTGTTTGTCTGTCTGTTTATTTGTCCGGGTTAATCTTTAGTTTAGGCAGGTGAATCGAATGTTATAGGACATAACAATTCAGACGCTTATGCGTCATAACATTTAAATCGTATTTATATAATATACTTGTTGGTAAAAGATTTTTTTATAAATATTGTTTTTTATATTGTTATTGTTAAATAAATGTACAAACTGACTGGCAGATATAGGCCGCAAAAAGGAAGAAAAATTTGAACGGTCGGAGTTGTTGGATTGATATAAGCTGAAAAGGACTAAGATCGAGGATCGTAATTTTGATAGAATTAGCGACTATATCTGCTGACTAGTTGAATTTAAAACCAGAACCCTGTTTTTTGAAACTATACAGTCCACATTCACTGACAATAATAATGTATTTTATTGTTTGCATATTTAGGTATCGAATCCAACAAAAAATTTTACATGGCGCATTTAATATTACTCAAACAAAATTTTGTAAATTTATAGAACTTGTTTCCTCTTTTCAGTTAATTATTTTTACGGGTAGTTAGTTAGAATTTAGTACTTTCAGCACAATGTATTTTCAATTTCCTTTATAATTTTACTAATTGTAAATATTTTTATTAAAATTAATTTTTGGTAAATACCTATACAATCTATACATATAATAAAACTGTAAGGGACCTTATCTGTCCATAGCATACTTTTTGAAAACTGCAATGGTAGTGTAGATAGTTGTCGATTTAAACATTAAAACACCATTTATTGGAATTTTCGTTTTTCTGTCTGTGCACGTATCATGCAAAAACTACTTGACGGATTTTGATGAAATTGGATGAAAATATAATTTAGAACCTCGGTCAACGTGTAGAATATTTTTTTTACCGCGGATTTACCGTTTTGTTATCTTAAGCAGACAACTTGTTCACAGCTGAATAAGTGAAACAATTTTGATAAAATTTAGTATAAAGATAGCTACCATTTCAAAGACGTACATATAGGCTACTTTCTACCGCAGAAATATGTCTAATATATTTGTTACTTTTCACAGCTAAATCGTAGAACCGATTTTATTAATATTGGATATAGTCAAAGCTTGAACTTTGAGGGAAAACATGAGGCTAGTTTTCACGACAAAAAAACTGTCAGTTTGTTTCCCTTTCACGACTTAAGTTGAATATCCCTTTAGCCGTTCCGGCGCAAACCTGATCTCCACGTGGGCAAAGCCATGGGCGGAAAACTAGTTGTTACAGAATTTTCCAAAGTCTTTAATATTTATATACTTCACTATATAAACTGTATAAAAGGCCATACGGGTAGAGCCATAAGCAAACGGTAGTAATATATAATATTTCAGTTTGAAGATTAGGATCTATGTGAAATATGCGAGGACACTAAAAGCGTAAAGCATGACATGACAGTTCTATAGTATTTAACGTCCAACTTCGGCTAGGTAGTAGCCGTCAACAATAGAGTTGTTGAGTCCAAGTTTCTAGCTGAACTATCCATATACCCGAAATCAATATTTGACGAGAATTTCCTACGTAAAAGGCAACTATATACAACGCCAACAATCTGAATTTGGTAACAATATATTAAACTTGTATGTAAATATATATTACGTAAGATTCCAAATAGTTTTTCATAGTTCGTAGCCGAACGGCAAAAAACGGAACCCATATAATTTCGCCCTGTGCGTCTGTCTGTCTGTCTGCCTGTCTGTCACATTTATTGGGAGTCTTTGCACTAAATAAGTGAAATTTGGAAATTGGATGTAATTTATAAACCGCTATAAGTACAACGACGTAGCGAAATCACTAAAAAAAATTGGATTTGGTAGCCATACGTGTAACTGGGGGACAAAAAAAATTGACCAGCGAACGTTAGCGTGTCGGGTGCCTAGATAGGTCTTTGAAAATAATTAAATTTTTTTTTCTATAATAATATTACCTGAGGTATCCCACACAGCGATATCTAGTCCCGTACTAAGCAAGTGTTGTGCTTGGGTAGGTCTTTTGAACGCGCTGCTCAAATGAGACAGCACCGTTTGGAGTAAACTCTTGGCGAACGGAAAAATCTTCTAAAAATAAATGGGACAAAAATGCAATAATTCGGGTTGGGTGTGTATTAATATAGATTAATGTTTTGTATAAATTGGTAAAATATGACGATTGTTTTTGTAAATGTCGGAAAAAATCAAGCCGACTGAGAGCTTTTATCCAAAACGCTGTCTAATCCTTTTGAGATATAACAAGTCTAAAGAAAAATTTGCAAGGACATACGTCTATCTTTAATGGATAGCTTACTATATCCATTTCGATGTTTAAAAAAATGGTCGTATATAATGTGGTAATTGGAAAGCTATTTACACCGATATGATATTAATCCTTATCGAATTAAATACGTTAGGTACCTTAAAAATATTACGCACATTGTTATTGCTTTTTGCGCCATTAATTTTTAAATTAATGTCTTAAGAGTTATCGCTAAATTGTAACATTCGCGCGACAAAATAATTCCAAGGGATCCCACACCGACGCAACGTGACACACGTGATATAATTAGGCAAAAGTTATCATTGTTGTCTATAAATACATATTTTAGTTTGTTTTTATTTATATATTCTTTACTTTTTCAAATATTTGCAGAATTGGAAATTAAATACATTAAAAACACTGCAAATAGGATGGACATTTGTTACATTTCAAGCTAATCCACACGCTCGACACAACAAGCTGACACGATACTACAACAGAAAAAATGTAGACATTATATGCTTGCTACCTGTACGAAGCCGGGGCGGATCGCTAGTATTTAGTATTTTTCAAAAATAAGTGGTCCTTCACCAACACCAAACAAGTAATTCATTTGGCCGCCTGTCTACACGCCACAACACCTTAAAAAAGAGTTATTAGTGGCGCCACCAAGCGGAAGTTAATTTGTTTAATTTGGTAGCTCCTATTGTTTAATTGTTTTAAGATGTAATTTTCTTATACGCCCACTATACGCCATGGAAGGGTTCGCTACTTGTACAACGTAGCATTTTCAAGCTACTTTATAATTATTATTATGTTAATTATACAGTGAAAATTTATTTATTAGGCCAATGTACATTTGAAACTGTGCCAAATATATTCGACTGGATAACGTGTATTACACCAATTACATGTGCGCACGAGAAGCTAACATTCCACAATTTACACACCAATTGCAATGCATTCAACATTGCATTATAATTTGTGTGGTAATTAATAGCTTACAATACAAAAGAAATTCCGTTTTGAATTTATTTTATAATTTACAAGTGATTGTTTTGGGTCCTACTTCGTTAAGATTATTTCAAGCATTGGAAATAAATATAAAGATTTTTTTTTATTTATAGTCCAGACAACGAACTCTATGGTTTTTTTGTGATCTCTGCCATATATGCTTTAAATTACATTTTTTATTTTTATTTGGGAAACTGAAAAAAGCACATTTCATAAATAATTCAAAAATTATCTACATTTATACAAATAACTTGGCTCTTTTACTTGTCCTCGACATTTCCCTTACTAATTTTTAATTCTAAGTCTTTGTTTTTGTCTGTTCTTCAAGTTATATTCATGTCGATTTTAGCGTAATTAAAATAATTTGTCATTAAATATGCCTGACAGCAATGAAATAAAAGTTTTTTTTTTTTTAAATAGACACTAATTTATTACCCAAACAGACCAAGAATAATGTACGTAATGGTTCTTGTTATTCAATTAAATTCATCTAATCGTCATATATTTCTGAGAATCATAATTAAAATTTTCAAAAAGATTAATGTATTTGACAGCTCACTACGTTGTTGTCAAAAGACGAATCGGTAAAAAAAAAAACAAATTGTTGACAATACTGTTACCAATCACTCATTAAACGCAAATACTGATAGTTGTCTACATTTTACGGACAAATGTAATTCGTCGATATTTTAAGCAAGCTCTGAAAGCCCTTTTACGACTGTGTGAGCATACTTTACGTATACTTTATTCTAAGTCATTTACACGGTAGACGAAAATAAATTTTCCGCTACTTTTCATACGTTCTGAGCGCTGGAAGCGTTTTAAACTAACTGAAACTACTCTTTTAAATTGCGCCAGTAGACATTCGTGGAATTTAGCTTGTAAGTAAAGTTTTCACGTCGCAGCAGGTGCTATTCCGGTGTAGAAAACCCAGTATTATATTTTTTGAAAAAAATAATGTACTTATTAACTGTAATATATAGCTAATAAAATATATGGGCAATTTTGTGGCGGATTGTTTACAGCTTGAGTGTCATTTTGATAGATTTTGAACAGATTTTCGAATAGAAAGTCTTTTTTAGTTAACCGTACAAAAAAGTTATTTAATTATATTTCTATTCACTGTAACGAACTTGTTGTTTATTGATATATATACGACCGTTAACTTAATGGGTAGCGACCCTGCCAACGAAGCTGGAGGTCACTGGTTCGAATCCCAGGTCAGGTCGATATTTATGTGATGAATATTGATACTGGAACCGGGGTTTGGTTGTTATATGTATGTGGAGTCTTCGCTTGGTACCTACCCAAAACACAAGCTAATGCTTAGTTTGGGGCCTAGACGTTGTTATGATGTAACGTTACACGTTACGTTATACGTTATTGTTATGGGGTAGGTACTTAATTTTAATTTTGAATTTATGTAAAAATTGTTGAATTTTATTTTTATTTGTCAATAAATTTTTCATTACTTTTAAATGTGTAAGGTTATTTTTCTAAATTCTTATTACTCTAAATGAAATATAGTAATTTTTTTATTTTTATTACTGTTATACAAAACAGTATTAAAAACGTATTAGTACTAAAAATTGTCTATTGACTGTTTGTAACAGTCAAAGGTAAGACTTTTTTAAATCCGCGCCTTACGGCTTCTTTCGTTTTCGAAAGTTTTAGAATGTAATTGTTTTAAACTCGAACAATATGCCTTCAGTGTTGAAAGCGTTAGAGTAACTTTTCCAAGGTCTATTAAAGCCAAGTTTAAAGAGGTTCAAATACTACCTAGTTAAATTAAGGGTCTATAACAGTTTCAATGCCAATTATAAAAAAACGAGCCAAGTGCGAATCGAACTCGCACACGAAGGGTTCCGTACCACCATGCAATATAAAAAACGAGCGTGACGTTAATGGAACTTAACCATTAATCGTTATTATTATGTAATTTAAGAATTAATGTATATACGACGTGTTACAAAATACCCCGTAAAAATATAATTATGAAAACCAAAAATTTTGTCTACCCTAGTAAGAGGTCGTGTCAGGGAATCAGATTATTTAACAGATTTTTTTTCGTACTTCAGTTACATGTCTGGCGCTCTAATCCAAAAAAAACTTTTTTCTTAATTTCACTACGTCGTTGTGTTCATAGATTACACCTACCTTCCAAATTTCATCCATATGTTGCCAATTGTTTCTGAGAAAAACCACAGGCAGACAGACAGACAGACAAACGGACGGACATGACGAAACTATAAGGGTTCCTTTTTTGTCATTTGACTACGGAACCATAAAAACCCCGCCAAATAGTAGGTTTCTATAGTTGCCCATCACATGCGTACTTAAAAGGGGGCTTGAAGTAAAATCGGTTTCAGCAAGTATATTCTTCTTAAAGTTAAATGGAATTTTCACAATGTTTTCACTTATCCAAGTAAGTACATTTCATAAGTTGGTCGACAAATACTCGTTAACTCGGCTTAGTCTAGTTAGCTATATTAGTTTTCCTTTTCACATAACCAATAACAACGGTTTAATTGGTGAACCCTTTTAAGCTTAATAATTTGCTAACGGATCTTTGAATCGGAAAATGTTTGCTACGTAGGTATCCCTGATATTTTTGAAAGACTAAACGATGGGAACGGGGGTCGAGTCCCCTTTCTCTCAGACGACGGCCGATACACGCGACGAAACGTATGGCTTCACTCCCCCAACAGCCAGCATCTTCCACCGCAAGAGGGACGAACAAGTATTTACTCTCCAGAGTAGAGTATTTGACTCGTTTTCTGGCGGCTGCAGACTCCGCAGCGGCTCCGGCCGTTCCCACGATACGACCAAGGTGAGAGGCGGCAAATATGCTGACATATTTGCCGCCCAAAATGTGGCGTCAAACGTGGCGTCCCAAAGTAGACACCTACCCTTCTCCCACGGCACCAAAGTCATACCATCGGGTCTTTTGCCATCGGATGGGCTAAGACCAGGAGGCTCCAACACGCACGGAACATTGGCCGAAGTTAAAGCCCTGCGGACTATGTCGTTAAGAGCGTGGTGTCGCGGTAATCTCCCCGAGCAGCGACGGCAACTCAACGCGTGGTGTCCGTTGGCTTCCACCATGGAACCGCAGATGCATAGGTGTCGTTCACAAATATCGCAGCCCAGGCGGAGCCCCACTGCCACACGCAAAGACTCGCCGTCCAGTAGGGTACCAATGTGCGGGGAGGGAAGAGCGTTGAGCCAGGCCCCGGACTCAGCTCGTGACACCGCTCGCAGCCTCGCTAAGTCCACCCCTGCCGCCTGGTCCAAGAGACTGTTAAAAATCCTTTTAGCTCCCGTTTCGTCCCATGCGCGCTGGCTATGTAGAATCGCCGGCATCGGCGCGCCCGGATTGAGAGCCACCCAACTATTTTTTTTATTTTACACTTCTCTTAATTTTTATTACACTTGTAATTCAAAAGTTAATTAACCAATATACTTCTAAATTACTTTGAAATAATAAAAAAATCTTTATTCAAATTATTTTGATTACTTTATAACGATCGTAGGTATACTGAACGACAGATAAAAAAGTTATAATTTTGTTAAGCCTATCACAACATTGTTTTAACATAAACTTGAACTTCATTATGTTATTATAAGATCCCAAACGTGAGAACTGGCTGGTGACCTTCTAGTAATATTACTGTGATGATATTTATTCACTGGCAATAGATCGTTGTAAGTAAAAATGTATTCAAAAGATTTGTAGTAATACAATCAAGGGATTAATTCATTAAAACTCTACCATCTGATTGACAAGACAATGATGAAAATGAAATGAAATAGTAGAAATAGTGAATGAAATTATTGCGTTACCAGGTTTCGAGCATAATCTAGCTCGTGCACAATTTAATCTAAAGTATACCGTTTTTTAAATTTTCGAAAAAGAAGTCGACAATAGTTTTAATACTTTAAACAAAATCCAAAAGAAGTTGTTTGGAAATTTTTTCATTAGTTCCATTCATTTAAAGTTTTGTTCGATAACAGTTTTTCAGCACATTATTCTGTATTCACGATATTTTACATATACGAATAGTGTTTATACTAGATTTAAAATTTCACATCAGCCCATTATGCCCCATTGCAGGAGCTTAGGTTATCCTTCGGAATGAAGGCGCTTGGAGCTTCATGCACCACGCTGCTCTAGTGCGGGTTAGTGTATTTAGTGATGGCAAACGGGATCGACGACGGCTTAACGTGCTCTCCGAGGCACGGAGATACTGATAGTTCTATTATGTGCTTAGGTCAGAAAAAATCATTGATACATGCCCTTTTCTAGAATTCGAACCACGGCCTTCTAAACGAAAAGCGGGCTCGCCACCACTCGGCTATCACGACTTATAATTTCATCGTCATCATCATCAGCCCATTTTACCCCACTGCAGGGGCTTAGGCCTCCCCCAGGGTGAGGAGGGGGTTTGGAGCTTAAATCCACCACGCTACTACACTGCGGGTTGGGGATTGTAACGACCGCCATCTATTGACAGCGTCCGGGACCGACTGCTTAACGTGCTCTCCGAGGCACGGAGTGAGTGATAATTAATGTACTTAAGTCAGAAAAACTCATTGGTACACGCCCGGATTCGAACCATGGCCTTATAAATTTGAGACAGGTTCGTTGCGCTCTGGGCTATCACGACACTTATAATTTGGCATACCCTTAATTATGATCGGAGAACTCGCAGCTGGTGATTCTATGGCGCGTCTTAAATAGAATATTCCTAATTTAAACACATCAATTGGCCGTTAATTACGCCCCTTGCTCTCTGCACGACATAATATAAGCCGCTAGATTGTTGCTATCAGACTGCTTCAAAATAATTTTTAAATACATTCAATACATAGAATGTCTTACGAAAGTCTTATGTACAAAGTAATTCTCATAAACAATATCTAATGTCGCATCGGCTATACAACATAATCTAGCTCCAGGGCATACCATAGATAATGGAGTTAGTCGTACCGTTGTCAAGTAATTAGTCAGCGGGCACGCTCGGACCCCAAATCAACTACAGGGAGCGAAAACTTTACGAATTTAAATGCAAATTTAATAAGTTGGCGGATAAAGCAATTTCCTGTAATTAGGAAACTCATTTGGGAGTAATTAATACATCGACGGACAAAAGTTGCTGTCGACTGTCACAACATTGACTCCGTATAATGGCAGATTACCGTCTTATTACTTTTGTTATAGATGTGGAAAAGTTAATGACCTCAGTGGTGTTATTTCTATCTACACGCAGACAGACAGACTTACACGGAGAAAATATAAGGGTTTCCTTTCGGACTGTGAAGTCCTAAAAAAAGTAACTAACGAATGACTGACCACCACCTAATACGCGTGTCAAAGTAGGTCTGAAAATTTAGCATAGAATTTCTAATTTTTTCCATTCCATCAGCCCTTTTTATACTCCACTGTAGGAGCTTAGGCTTCCTCTCAAGATAAGGAGGCTTGGAGCTCAATTCCACCACACTGCTCCAATGCGGGTCGGCATTCCTCATACACCTCATAAAATCAACAAGTTTCTGAGACCAATAACTTTTAGATAAAATTGATTTCTGTAAAAACGAGCCATTACACGTATTGTGAACCAGATAAACGGTGCTTATTTAAAATTTATTACTACAACAAATACTAGTTACTGAATAATCATGGAATTAGGATACTATGGAGTTAAGCTGACTAGTAAAGCTCTTAAAAAACGAAATTTTGAGGTTGTTCATATAACGTTGGAATGTACATACTAAGAAAGCTTTCATCGATTGACACCTAAGGGAGTGAAATATGGGGTGGGAATTACACATTAATCAATCTAAAGCTGTATTTTATTTACATGCACTAATCATTTTCCACCGTTGTTGTAGTATATAATACCTATTAAAATACCTATTCCAGTCACCATATATATATCTAGACGTCCGAACAACAAGTGTATATTTATAACGTAGCTACTAATTAATTTTGAACAAACGAATTTTTTTGAATTCGTAACGAATATAACAGATACCTAACCCCTCTTCCGAAATACACGTGATACGTTAAATAAGTTATTGGAGCCGGTGTACCTATATGAAGTTGCCATGGCAAAAATTAATGAGTTTAGTGAATTCGATACTGTTCCAAAATAATGAATATGTGATAGGGAACAACTTCGAATGAAATTGATTCAAGTAAAGGGAAAAGTAACCTGAAATAATACAATGTTATTTATATATAAAAAAAATTACGAAATAAATAGCGGAAAATTCAATTATTTACGTCTTTATATCTTTATATAAGCGCTTTGTCATACATAATATGTGTTTGTAAATGTCTTCATAGTTGGTTATGTTTCTATTCTATTCAAACTCTATTAAGCACACGATTGTACAGCACTCACGGAGAATTGTACAGTGGCTGTAGACTTAGCCATTATAATAATAATACCTGGGACAACCACACAGCGCCATCTAGTCCCAATTTTTTTGTAATATATACCTACGTATGAGGATATTTTACACACAGACACAGAACAAATAAACATATTCATGCATACAAATATTTGTCTCGGGCGGGAATCGACCCCGCGAGCTTTCCCTTTCATTTCATTTCACTTTCACTCACCCGCATACATAACAGGTTCTGAAGTTAGGTTCCCTAACAGAATGAATACATTTTTCAGCTGTACTCATAGCATTATTACTTTGTTGGGAATCCACTCTGATTGTTAGTAAAAAAGTCGATTTTGATTTCTAAAATCTTAGAAGTGTTTAATATAAACACGTTCATTACCAACCTACTTAACTGTCAAGTCAAGAAATGGGTAAGAAGTTGGAGGGATAATTTTATTTTTTGTTTGTTGCAGTCTTGGGTGCAAAAAAAAATTTGTCTCTCTGTCAGCTTGAATCCTTTTCTACATTCAGGATTTTGTTTTAGAATCCTTCGCTGGCTTGTGGATTCAGTATTCCACCCTAGCCGTAAATTTGTAATTTCGCACCCTTGATTAAAACCTAAACCAATAAAAAAAAACGCATTATATATATTGAAAGACGTTATTAAAAAAAAATTGGAAATATTTTACGACTCAATCTTCTATAAAGCCTACGTAATATACTAAGCAAAATTACAAAACAAATATTTAAATAAAATTTTTATATTAATGAATAGACTCTAAAAATTCACAATAATTAATTTATATACATGTCCAAAACTTTAGTATATAACAAATATAAGCATAAAAATAATTCAGACGTGACAACAAATATACCCCAGCGGTTATCACGGTATACGCCTTTTACGAAACTCGTGATTTATTGAAATATTTACAATACACAAATTGCTGCCTTTGATATCCCCCGAAGATTATTCGGATCCGAGGCGGCGTCGAGCGGACGCTTTTCATATAAATGTGAAATAATTCGCCTCGGGTTAAGATAACTTTATGGTCTTTCCGGCTGTAAAATTAAACAGTAAAACTGGCAGACGAAGCGTCAACGAGTGATATAACAAAAAAAAAACAGCAAACAAGAGCAATTTAAAAACGACGTTGAACTATAGTTTGGTTCAAAAGTGTGAAGATTATACTCATTAATTTATTTGTTTTTGGCACACTTGGAGCGCTTAACATTGTCATTACTTACAATAATATACATTACATTTACAAAATCAACTACAGCAACAATATCTCGATTAAGTTATTTTACAACAGTAGAAACTTATTTTCAGAACTTCAAAATTATGAAACTATGAGGATGAACAACAAAAAAAAATATTCAATTCGGTTCATAAATTACGAAGTTATCCCTGAACACACATAAAAACAAGCAGCTCAGATTAGATTAAAATCAGCAATAAAAGACGAACTGAATTTAATCTACGTTAATAGCTCCTGTAATGGCTCTGTCAAAAATTTAAATGTGAATTTATTAAATCAATATTAAAAAAATTATAATTAAATTTCTATCAATATAACAACTATATAATACAGTTAATAATAATAATAACGTACACATCACAACAACGTCTACGCCCCAAACTAAGAATTAGATTGTATTTTGGGTGCCAAGCGAAGACATCACATACATATAACAACCAAGACCTGGTACCAGTATCAATATTCATCATATAAATACTGAAGACCTGGGATACGAACCCGTGATCTCCAGCTTCGTACGCAGGGTCGCTACCCACTAGGCTAAGCAGTCACCAAATGTTGTAAAAACTATTACAGTAACATAACTTTTCCTATTGTTAATAAAACACAAAAATCGGACAGAAAAAAAGTAGTAGACAGACAGAGGCTACGATTTTATAGGTATAGATTAGATTTCAAATGTTGAGATTTGAATACGTAAGTAGATTACTACTGAATTTCGATCTAATGATGTGTCTAACAATAAATTATTAGTTCCCTCTGATATCAATTTATTTGGGAATTATTTAATGAACCGTAATGTGATAGATACCTTTTTTTAGAGTTCTAGATGTAGAGTTCTAGATCTAGGTGTAGAAGAAATCTAAAGAAACCCTATCATGCTACTTGTTCACCCTTCCATTTGTAATTTTTTTATACTTCCAAGGTATTAGTAAATGCAGGTAATGATTTTTTCTTTATCCAAATAACGTTTGGTTGGCTCCATATTTGTTAAGGGAATAAAAATTAGACATATTTGTTTTTATTGGAAAAACTGAATTATAAAATACAATAAGATTTCCTCTTTCAATTTTAATTTGCATTATAAGGACGACGACGCTATGAGAAGGAGCCAAAATGGCAGGATTTGGAGAAATTTTATTTATTACCTATCAATTTATTGCCTGTCGTGATAGCCGAAAGGTAGCGAGCTCGTTTCTTATTTATAAGGCCGTGGTTCGAATCTCAGAGCATGACAATGAGTTTTTTCTAACTTATATGTAAGTACATAATTATCAGTGACTCCGTTCCTCGGATAGCACGTTAAGCCGTCGGTCCCGGTTGCCATCAATAGATAGCAGTCGTTAAAATCCACCAACCCGGACTGGACCAGCGTCGTGGATTAAGCTCCAAGTCTTCTCATTCCGAGAGGCCTAAGCCCTTGCAGTGGGGCATAAGCTGATGGTATGGTATTGTATTGTACCTGTCAATTGTATTGTAGTAGTGTATCGATTTAATATGAAAAGAATTAAATGTGAATATAATGTAGTTAACTGACAAAACTGAAAAATATTAACATTCAAAGTATTTTGTGAATTACATTATTTTGTCACTATTATGTTCGACGTATTTTCATATTTATGTTTCCCTGGTATGTTAAAAGCAAGGACGTGCTTAAAGACGTAATAGAAAGTGGAATAATACATTGCTTTAATTACGAATTATATAACTTTCCTTTGAAGCTAACTTTAGTCAGCTTAATAACTAGTACTTATTTCATAATGAGTAAATAAGTTCCCAGGATAACATGACAAAACTATATTCGTTTCGTACCGAGACTGAAAGAGCTTACACAGCTCGATCGTTAAATTACGATCAATGATCGAGCAAGTTGCTAACACGTTCGATCGTTCGATCGATTACTGTCCATCGCTCATGTCGTTCGACAATTTAATAAATTAGGGGCACTGAAAGTACCAAAATAATACTGAAAATACCAAATTTTTAATAAGCATAGAGAAATAATAAATATCTGTCAATTTTTTTATTCCGCTTTACATTAAATAAGCTTTGCGCTTTTGATTCTGATGCTGATTCCGATTAAAGTTAAGATGGCTCAGCGACCCCAGCAAGTTTCTAGTTATAAGCGCATTAATAATTGAGTTTTTCAATTTAATGAAGTTCAAGTGAAATAAATATCAAAAGCTCCATTGACAACATCGTCATTTTTGTAACGGTGGAGGTCAAAATTTATTAGCACACAAGCTCTAGCAACTCTTAACAGTTATACGATGGCTGCACGTAAGCTGAAGAAACAGTTTCCAGCTGTATAATCAACTAAAGTTAGTAAATTCTCTTTTTTGCAACTACTGTACAACTACAAGGATAACTGAATTTGTGCCCAATTGAGTTTTACAGGCTATTGTAAAGCAATTATACAGTTCTTAAGGGTTTTACAACCAGCCCAATACCTTCATAGTATTTAGCGTAGTGGAACGGACTTGATCTAGTCGAATTGTAGTTTAACATAGTTGTTATAAATTTTTTTTTAACACAAAGATAAACACAGGAATTATACAAAGCTAAGAATTCTCTCGCAATAAATTCCTTAACACACTCACGTACCTCATTTCCCCAGTAATGGGATTCTATTCCGTGGCAACATTTTCAATTTCCTAACCCCTTTTTGCATTATACTACGCATAACGAAGGCGGATATAAATGCCACGTCTTCGCGGCAAACGATATTTTTCCCATATTTATTTTTACGCGGGAATAATTCCGTGTTGAATAATTAATATTTTCAGTTTCCTTTTGTTATTAAGTACATATAATACAACTTGAGACTCGGAATTTGTTGCAATTCTGTAAAATATTAAAAACAAAATTTCCCACGACCGAAAACGCACGTGAAAATTATTTCTAAACAAATAAAACAAGACGAACCAAAAAAAAAATATTGTTACTTTGTTAGAAAAAAATATTTAAACAAAGGGAACCTTTTCCTTATATCAACTTCCAAAACAAAATTTAAATGAATTTGCTTTCCTTGCACTACAGCACATAATTTCAGATACAAATATATATCTATACTTATTTTGTGAGTAAAACATCACTTTAACTTCTATCTCAATGACATTTAGAAAAATTCCGTGTAAGTAATAAAATTCTACTTAAACGAACGGGCCGGCTCCTAAACATCTGTTTGAATTTCTTGCGATTTCCGTGTTTAATTTCCTAAACTTATTAAGGTTCGGTAGACTTTAAGGGCGCGAAACTTCGACGATACATCAGCCGAACTAACTGCCCTTAACGCAAGTTTTAAGCAATACGTAACAACATAACTTAAATGCAAACCGTATTTTCGTAACAAAGTGCTACAAGTGTTTCAATTTTGGAAAAATATTTCATAAGTGTTTGCGAGAACAATCTTTTGAAAATCAGCTTAGGTTTGGACGTGTTTATGTTTTTTGTGGCTGTTTCAGAGTTTTTTGATAACCAAATAGTGATATTAGATTTCGACGTCGAGAAAGGTTTTTCTTGAATATTGCCAAAATTTTAATTGTCTTTTCATAATTTTCATAACTAACGAAAGACACTGATAAAGCTCGTTAGGTAAGTTAAAGTAGCAACGGGTCGGGAACATAGAACGCAGATCCAAAATTAGGGTAGAAAGGCTCTCGAACGAGAGTGGAGCGATGGGCGCCCGCAACTAGGTAGACCGTAGATCTGAAAAAGTTGATGGGAGTCCATCGAATTTAGGGTGGCGGAGAATCTTATATATCAGTAAATAAATAATAATAAATAAAAATAGGGATCCTTATAGAATCATTTTGCTGTAAGCCTGTCTATCTGTCTGTCAGTCTTTCTATCTGTCTGTCAACATTCTTTTTGTGAGATCGTGTAGATGATATCAAGTTACAACTAATATCATGGAAATCCACGACTTCATAGTCGTGTAAAAAACATGTTATGAATTATTTATTAAGTCAAGTATAATAAGCCAGTATAATACTCGTTTTAAAAAACCCTAAGGGCAAGAGTCCAACTCTTACAAGGTCGTTTTTGTAATGCATTTCTTTAATTTTTTCTCTTTACGAATGAAAAAAAAAACCACAATAATTTCAAATGGTAATGCGGATCACCGCGATCACCGATCACGAGTATCAACTCGTGCAGTCGATGCGACCCTTACTAAGCGTTGAGTTTAAGAATGTGTCTATGACGTCATTCACTGACATATTACTGTTACAGTTCGGACAATGATTCGATTACATGACTACGATGAGAGAATTCCACAGTTCATTCGATAATATTTGAAGAAGACCGTCTACGGCTCACGGTCGAAGCATTCAGACAATGAATCAAAACTGGGTACCTGGACTATAACCAATAAACCAAAAATTTCTTATTAAACGGTAATATTAGTGATCTTAAAATCTTAAGATTTACTTACGCTCGAGTCCAGGAAAAACACAAACCAAACCTTACCTAAACCTAAAAATACATAAACACGCAGTTTCAGTGGTTTCAGTTTATTATTACTTTCAAAGTTTGATTGGAAGGGTGTACTGTCAAGACTACAAAAAATTCGTCGGAAATCGAAAAAAAAAACGATTAGTCAATTATATTAAAAAAAAAATATAGATGTAGACTAAAATTTTACAGTCTTCATCTTTATTTTTTTTAAATATAATTGACTAATCGTTTTTTTTTTCGATTTCCGACGAATTTTTTGTAGTCTTGACAGTACACCCTTCAGATAAATTGAGTTCACGCTTAAAAAATAAAACATTATTAAATATAGATAAAAAATTGAGTATAGGGTATGTGCGTGGAGTGGATTGGCCATAAAATTACTTATTAATCCATTCACTTTCTAAAATGGAATTTTCAAACACACATACAATGCTAAATCATTGCAAGAAATCGAGAATCAATGAAACAGGAATTCATAAATTAACATTAAAAACAAATATGATCTAATACACTTTGAATTTAACGGAAACCTAATATGAATTTTCTGAATTGAACATTTGCATGTTCGAGTGGGCAGGTCGAGGCATATTAATGAACCGGTAGAGCCGCCTCGCCTCGGCGCGCCGTCTGGAGGTGTGCCAGGGTAATCATCCGCAGATCTCGTGACCAAAGATATTGGACTCACATTTAATTGTAATAAAATAGATTTTTATTCCATTCAGAACATCGTACTGTAGTAGGTACGAATATCGGTATTGCATAACTTCAAAATATGAAACATACGTCAGAAACGCGTGAAAAGGGTTCCGTATCATATATCATCGCTTTACCTTAATAATCTGACTTCTTACCACTTATCACAGTAACCACTATCATGTACTTTCTTTAATATCTCTTAAACTTTGGATTGTATTTCTCTTGATAACTAGCGATAAACTTTACTTTTTAATTTTCTAAGTCGTCCTCCTAAATGAACATTTATAATAAGAAATCGTTTGCCACTTGGATTTTCAAGTACTTTATGAGTAAAATTTTATATTTTGTATTTTTTTGCAAAATTTAGGCTCAGTAGTTTCCGAAATTCGCGTGGAGGGATGGGAGGGGGGGGGGGGGAGGGAGAATAATCGATTTTTTTATATTTCCTTTATTAACTCCGCCCAGTGGCTCTCTCTATCGTCGAATAGCTGTACTAGACATGCAGCCCCCTACTTCAAATAAATTAAATTATGTTCAAAATGTAATTAATTTGACTGATAATTAAAATAAAATAAAATTTCAAGCTTATACATTGATTGAATACATTATTCCAAACATTCAAAACTTAACTCGACGTTGATAGCTGAGTGACAAGTCCGTTATGTACCGTCTATGTCATTTAACAGTCGCCTAAGGCTGCCAGAAGCGTTAACATCGTTGTGTTTACGCATTACGCCAACTCCACGATTAGCGTAACCCCAGTTAGTCCTGATACGCGAGAGTGAACTAAGAAACTGATATCACTGTTACGGTTACCCACAATCCGAATATCGAAATTCGTAGATTACGATATAGTTAAGTTACGATAGCATGTCAGATCTAAGGTTTAACGGAGTAGGATAACCATTCATAATCAAATCTATTATATTTAGTGGTTTTTAAGTATTAGAATCATACAAACGCCAAAGTCATGTCGTGATAGCCCAGAGCGCAACGAACCTGTCTCAAATTTATAAAGCCCCACAGGGCCATGGTTCGAATCCGGGCGTGTACCAATGAGTTTTTCTGACTTAAGTACACAATATCACTGACACCGTGCTTCGGAGGGTACGTTAAGCAGTCGGTCCCGGACGCTGTCAATAGATGGCGGTCGTTACAGTTCCCAACCCGCAGTGGAGCAGCGTGGTGGACTTAAGCTTCACCCTGGGGGAGGCCTAAGCCCCTGCAGTGGGGTAAAAATGGGCTGATGATGATGATGATGATGAAACGCCAAAGTAAGTGCGAATAAATTATTTGAATAATCTTTTTTATTAATGTTAACGTCCTTAAATCGCACACTAACTTAAATCCTGCCACAAGTCGACAAAAGTATACTTTTGAGTTATAACTATCGCTTTTTAACGTTTTTATATGATATATAACACAAAAACTGGCATTCCATCAAGTCATACCGTTGAAACACAGCAGTTTAGTTAATAATTATAATTAATGTTTTTTTAAACATTCAGTGTCGTTTTTTGCAAAATGTATTTTTTAAGGTGTGCCATAATAAAGTTAGGGAACTATATTATGTATGTATAACTAAGTTATTTCGGAACTCGCTTTGCCTCTTTCACTTTTCCTGAAAACGAAGGCGCTTTTTCAGAAGTTGAATGCTGGCCATGGAATTGATAGTAGTGATTGATGCGTAAGTAGAAAGTTGAATTGAATAAATGGGTCATATGTTTCCAGTGTATAGGAATAAAATTCAGCCGGAAGTGCCAATTTTCAAAATTGACACTTCCGTTTCAATCAGTGTAATTTGATTTATAATCACGGTGAAGTCTATCGACATTTTTTTTTTCGAATCAATATTCATCGTCCTTTTATTTTTTATTGTCATATAAAAAGGATGCACAGTTTGATATCACCCTAATGTGTGTATTTCACGGAACATAAAAGAGGTTGGAGAATTGGAGATGGTATGTGGGCGGGGCACGCGATCCACACATGAGTGAATTGGATTTAAGCGCTCAGTAAACACAGCTGTTGATGACAGTGCTTAAAGATGTTTAATTAAGCAGAAGTTCGTGTAAAAATAATACGACGAGTGATTAAAAACTTCAATAGAATATACGAAACAGAGTTTTATGTTTTTGAAACAGACGTTCTCTGGGACTTTAGATTTGTAAGTAATATTTTGGACCAAATTACATGAGTTCAAAGTTTCTACTGTGCTCTCGTCTTTGTTATATTATATTCGCTATCCACAGAAGTGAGTTAAGTTCTAATCCTATATTGTATTTTGACTTTTATGACATGTAATACCTACTGGTCTTTGTTATTTTTTTTTTTATGAAAACAATGGTCAAGAAGGTGTTCTCCATGTTATTACGATAATGACGTCACACAGGATCAAATGGAAGTCGTCCTTGAGTACATTTCTATTTGTAAATCTAATATATAAAATTCTCGTGTCACAGTTTTCGTTGCCATACTCTTCCGAAACGGCTTGACCGATTTCGATGAAATTTTTTGTGCTTATCCGGTATCTATGAGAATCGGCCAACATCTATTTTTCATCCCCCTAAATGTTAGGGGTAGTCCACCCCTAAATTATTTTTTTTATTTTTTGGACAAAATTTTTAATTTCTATTTTTTTATGATACAACATACAAAAATACATACAATCCTCAATTTTCACCCTTCTACGATCAACCCTTATTTTTTAATAGGGGGGATAACTTACTCTCAATTAAATGTTAGGCTCAACAGCCTAACATTTAATTGAAACTTATTACATAGTAACATTAGTATCAAGACAGTTTATTCCTGCTGTAATTAGTGTTACCAGTGCTTGATTTTTTAAATTTTCCGCGCTTTTTCTGGATCAACACTCATTTGCCAGCATTTGTGTCGCGGGAACGAAAACGGGGAAGGGATGAATGGGAATGAGTTAAGATTGGGATAAAAAGTTATTCTTGATGAGAATGGAAACGAAAACGAAACGACACCAGGGCCAAGAACGGAAACAATAAAGTTGGTATTTTTGCGATGGGAACATGGGAAATACGGGAAAGGATGAACGGGAATGAGAAGACTGAGATAAAAAAAGTGATTTTCATGATGAACGAATACTACCCGTGCGAAGCCGGGACGGGCCGCTAGTATTTTATAAAATAGCCAATTTCCAGTATGTTGGCAACGTCGTAGAAATTTATATCGCGTGTTATATAGCGCCATGGGGGCGTAGACTCAAACTTGCCATCAGCCCATTATACCCCACTGCAGGGACTTAGACTCCCCCCAGGGTGAGGGAGCTTGGAGCTTAAATCCACCACGCTGCTCCAATTCGGGTTGGTGGATTGTAACGACCGCCATCTATTGCTAGCAACCGAGACCGAGTGCTTAATGTGCTCTCCGAGGCACGGAGTCAATGATAGTTATGTGCTTAAGTCAGAAAAACTCATTGGTACACGCCCAGATTCGAACCACGGCTACACGGCCCTGTAAGTTTGTAACAGGTTCGCTGCGCTCGGGCTATCACGAAACTTACTACGAGTATTTTAAAAATATCGAGAAAGACCTTCATTGTATTGAACACGAGATGATGTAGCTGTGATTATGTCAAACTCTACATTTAAGAACATGGGTTTGACGGCGATCGCTTCATTGTTTTTGGGTATTTTTATAAACGATTTTAAACAAAGACAGCAGTGTATGGTCAACGGATTTATCGTATATTTTAAAAACGTTATTGTATAGAAATCACAGTTTTGAGTATTGCAAATAATTAAATATTTAATATGTCTATACTAATGTATAACATCGAAGAGTTTGTTTTTTTGTTTGAACGCACTTATATCTAGAATTACCAGTCGTATTTGAAAACTTCTTTTTGCATTTGATAGTTTAATTCATGATAAAGGTAAGGAGTTGAACATAAAAAAGAGAAGAAAAACGATAAGCGAAAAAGATGTAATAGCGGGTCAGACGATACGATACGTGGATCGGCCGAAGGCATCTTACGACGAGAACCGAGTATTACCGAGAAGAGCCGAACTATGTGTGTCTATGTCAATGTATACTAATACAATGAAGCTGAAGGGTTTCTTTGGTTGAACGCGTAAATCTTTGAAACTACCAATCAGATTTGAAAAAAAAAAATTCTGCGTTTGATAGCCTAATTCCTTGGAAAAGTTATGAGCTATTTAACATCACGCTTTGACCCAATAAGGAGAAGCAGTAGTCATAAACGCGTCGCGAAAACTATAGGCGACACAAGTGTGACCGCAGTGGGTATAAATAAAACAGACACGTATAATCCAAATTTAATGCGGGTGAAACCGTGAGACAGAGCTAGTAATATATAAAGCAGAATTTGTATGTTCAAACCCGCTAATCTTAAGAACTACCAGTCCAATTTATAAACTTTTTTGCGTTAGAAATCCGTTTATGGAGAAAAGTTGTAAGCTATACAACGTCACGCTATGACTTAAAAGAGCGGAACAGTAACGATTCACGTCGCAATAACAACGACAGGTGACACGGGTGTGGCCAATCTGTGTGGGTAATCCAAATTTAACGCAGCAGGGGAAACTGTGGGCCGCAGCTTGTTAATTTATAAATCCGGCCAAGTGCATGTCGTTTTTTCTCTACAATCCGGAATATATTATTATATTCTTTATGAGTGAGTCTTATCTTTGTGTCGTGATAGCCCAGAGCGCAACGAACCTGTCTCAAATTCATAAAGCCCCATAGGGCCATGGTTCGAATCCGGGCGTGTACCAATGAGTTTTTCTGACTTAAGTACACAATATCACTGACACCGTGCTTCGGAGGGCACGTTAAGCAGTCGGTCCCGGACGCTGTCAATTGATGGCGGTCGTTACAGTTCCCAACCCGCAGTGGAGCAGCGTGGTGGACTTAAGCTCCAAGCCCCCCTCATATATTTCTACAAATATGTTATGAAGGCGTTGGAGGCGGGGGGGGGGGGGGAGTTTTTAATGTTGTTTCTACTAGTAACCTGTAAATAGTTGACTGTTAACCAGTCACTGTTAATTATTTTCATTTATGTGTAACTGTTGGTTCTCCTTAATATAAATAAATAATGATGCATTGGAAACAGTTTTGATTGAGCGATATAAGTAACATATTACTGTTTTGATTTTTTTGACACTTCTCTTCAGTAGCTGCAATACTTTAGAAAAACGGCCATGTTGCACTTTTTCCGAAAAAGAGTGAACTTCTAGGCACCGTGTCTTCAGTATTTTTTTTTCTACATCTACTAGTTAACGATGTACGAGATATACTAGTACATATTTTCTTCGTAATTACAAAAATTGTGAGATCGAAGCCTTCGTAGAAATTAATAAAACATTTTTTACTGAAAATGACAATTTTTTTGTAAAAGTTTTTCAAATCAATCGAGACTTTAAAAATAAAATTAATAATTCTTTAAAAAATTTTTACAACTTTTTAAATTTTACTCAGTTTGACACCACTAACACGTATCCGTAGTATTAACACTTTAGGAAAAATAATATTATAAACACTTTTACCGAAAAAAGTCCAGAGACAAAGAGATGATCTAAATGGCACTTCGTTTTGGGGTTAGTCTGTCTATTTAATATACATGTGAAATTTTATTTACATAGGTAAATAAAATTTCAGATGTATATAAATTTTGAAATTATACTAGACGACAAATAAACTAAACAAAACAGTAGGAGAGGGAGAACAGACTACAGATAAAACAAATAGACATGAGAAAAATATATGGATTTTGTTTTATTGGATTTATGAATATTTATTCTCCACCATCATCATCTCAATTTAACATAACAATTAATTCCACGCTTATCAAAGTGTCTTGCGATTTTCAACTTAACTAAATCGACAAGTTAAAAAAAATTAAAAATTAAGTGATTACTGTTTTTTGAATTAAATCGCATTTTTTTAATTCGCTTGCTACTCTGACACACGTTTGAATATATTGCTTCTGGACTATAACGCAATTATTAGTATCAGACAGTTTTAAATCTCATGTTATAGGCATTAAAATAAAGTTTAAATTTGGTAACACTTAGAATGTTTTAAGAAATTATAGACAAAGGAAAAATGCACAGAACTACGCTACAATACACGTCGATATCCATAGCGATTCTTGAGGGTCTCCGTGTACTCCAACGATGCTGCGATCACGGTGATAGAGCACACGATTCGTGTTTATGGCTTTATGTCGATTCTTACTGTGCATAACACATAAATTATTACAAATAAATCTTTAAATTGATGTTTTCTAGTCAGCTCGGTTTTCGTGGTCACACGTTCCAATGATGCCCGAAATTCGTAGAGTTTTATCAAGGTTTTTATAATTAAATAAATAGTTAATTTAAAAGACGATAACACAATTCCAAAAAAATATCAGCACAAAATTTAAAATAAGGTGTCGAGATTTTTTTTTATTTCAATATTTATATATATATGTATTTCTTTAAAATATACAAATCATATAGGATATCCAAGAAATAAACGTCAGACCGGAAAAAAGTGATGAGGCAAATAGTGACAGTTTTCAGAAAAACATAAAAAACACCTTAGTCAAGCACTTTTAAAATTTTAGGCACCAAAAAAATGAATTTTAGACTGTAATTTACGGAAGGTTTATTCAGGGTTACATTACTAAAAAATCGAAGTAAAGATTTGCAGTCACACTACTTGAAAAATTATCACAGGTGTCAGTTTTTTCGCTTTCTTTAGTGCTCATAATTTTAAAAGTACATGACTTTTTTTATTTTTCTGAAAACTGTCACCTCTTGCCTCATCACCTGTTTACGACTTGACATTGATTTATAATAAAATAAGTTAGTTATTACTAAATAAGAAGGAAAGCCAACTTTCAACGCTTTAAATCCCTGTGCCATTTCTAACTTTAGAAATGGTGCATTTTCCAAAATAAATATACAGGCACTATAAATATATGTATCTCAAACCGCTTTTGTCATTGAAAATGACTATCAAATCCATTTCACGGGAGACGCATTTTTAGCCTTAACTCCGAGGGTTTGGAGTCTAGCTAAGATTTTAAGGTCTTAAAAGATCAATAATTTAGTTGCGCATCGTATGACCTAAAATTTTGGAAATCGGTTTTGTAATTTTTGAAAAAAAAAATGTAAAATGTAAGAAAATCGGGATTTTTTTGAATTTTTTTTACTAAATCCAAAATATTTCGAGAACGGAGACCGGTATCGAAAATCAAAAAAAATAATATCTCAGCCAGTAACGTAGCTATGATTTGAGACCAAGTTTTTGGAAATCGGTTGGTAATTGTAAGAGAAATTATTTCCGAAAGATGAGATTTTTTGGTCGATCGCTGGTGTTTGCGGATATAAGTTACTATATTTCAGAGGGTATTCGTCGGATCGCTTTGAAGAGTTATACAAAAGGTTAGAGGGTGTCGGTAGTTACAGTTTGAGATAAAAATTTTGGAAATCGGTTGGAAATCGAACAAGAAATTTGACATCACATGTTAGATTTTATGGACGATCGGGAACTTGTTAACATTACGGTCATCGCCTTTCGGCCTGTATTCATTCGAATGCTTCATTATCGAGTTCAAAACGTTTGAGGATATCAGAGGCTGCAGTTTAAATCGTGGTAATGCCACGATTTCGTGGCAATAAAATGAAATAATCTGTGAAAATCGGATTTGAGTAGGTTCATTTTCAATGAAACCGATGGTTGCGGGGACTGCAAGATCTGTGGATTTTTTGGTAGCAGATAAATGAAAAATACCTTTTAATATGTATGTAGTTGAAACTTAATTTCAATCGTGAATACCGTGCGGGCAAAGCGACCACAAGCTAGTGTTTAATATAGTTAGAGTAAAACGTTTATATTTAAGTAGGCCCAACAGTGAGTAATGCACCTGGACATTAAACGGGAGCCGCACGTGACGTACTTGGCTCGGGGCCAAATTGTAAAACCCTGTCTTTGCCGATATAGGCAAACTCTGGGTAACCTCGGCGAAAAAATACGAATGCATGTGTATTTTAGGAACGCTTGCTACTTTAGTGTCTTCAGTTTTTAGGGTACTGTATCCATTGGAAAATTTATTTATTTAATATATTTTATTTATAAATTTATTACCTCCATTTTGTATTCTTTGACAGTCATTCTATAGAGTCTGGTGTCATGGGATGCGACTTTTAAAAACTCAATAATTTATAATGTATTCAGATTTGATATATCAATAGTATAATTTCAGATTTTAATAGTACATTTATAATAAACCGAGACTATAATAGCCAGCTTACTGAGTACGAACATCATATGACGTTTTTCAATACATTTGCATACAATACATAAAATAATTAAAATAATACTTCAAATGTAAATGCGGGAGCTAACAGCGCGAACGCGGGTTGCTTCACGGTTTACGCATGCGTCACAAACAGATTGCTCGTTTGTGAATGGTTTAAAGTGAAAAGACTTAGTTACCGGCATGGTACTGTAAAATACAACATCACGGTACAAGTTTCGATGTCATAAAGTATTAAAGTATTAAAACCGTAATAATAGCAAATGTATTGAAAAGTATTTTATATAAAATTATATTATTATATAAAAGTATTCAATTACTTACTTGAAAAAAAAATTTTACCAATAAAAGTACATTTCTATTAATTTTTTTTAAGAATAGTAGCCGAAAAGACAACAAACGGGACTCATAATTTCGCCCTGTCCGTCTGCCTGTCTGTCCGTCTGTCACAGCAAATACTTCGAGACTATTTGCACTATATAGGTAGATTTAGATAATTTAAAAAGTATGTGTAATCTATGAACCGTTGAAATAGTTATAGTTAATACTATGTAATGGTTTAGTGAAATTAGGAATTCACCATGAATGTAACTGAGGGACGGAAAAAAATTCCAGAGCGCATAGACATGATAATTTGAAAAAAAATCAACGGATCTCCTGTTTTCGCACGAACTTCTTACTACATTGGAAATGAACCTAACGGAATAAAGTAAACACAAATATTTTGGATAATATTTTTCGAAATATTTTTTTTTCGCAAAAAAAAATAACACAACTGTATCTGAATAAGCTTAAAACTTCGAAATATAACATTCTGTACGACATTTCGATCGAACAAACCGAATTAGTACGAAATGTAACACCGACGCATATCCGACTTCCAACTAAGGGCACCCTTAACCACTACTTCCGGTTGTCCGATTCTAACAATTTTAGTCTCAGTCGATCCCCCGTTTAATTACCCCGAGCTATTTTTTTATTTTTTTCTTATTTGGACCTAGTTCTCGAGATATTGGGCTACCAAAATGAAAATCGGGGAAAAACCTTGCGATTTTTTTCATTTTTTGCCGATATTTTTTTTGTTTTTGAACTTTTTCTAAATTGTCTTTTGCCATCTTGTATAGCTTGCCAAGCTGCGTCTTTTGACACCACGTTCATTTCGATATCTTGAAAACCCTTTGTGTAATCTGCCTGTCTCACAAAACTCCCAAATGACCCCCTATACTCCAACGAAATGAAAGTTATTTCCAATGACAAAAGATATTGAGGTATAAAAATTACTTTTTACTCAAAGGCCTAAAAATTGCCTTCCCCCTTTTAACTTTTCAACTATGTAGTGGGAAGTTCTGAAAAATTACAGTAAGTTTAAAATTATAAAACACTTTCAATTAAAATTTGTTTGAACAAAATACAATGAATAGTTTTTAGATATTTGTTTTTAAACCTATTAACTGAATTCCAACCATGAACGTTCATCCAAAGGAACTCATTACTTTGCGTGGTCCGACACGCAGTAATTCGGTTTTTTCATATGCTGTTTTTGACGAAAGGCAATGGTACTAAATAGTCAATTTTCATCATGTCTTCAGGAAAATTTAAAAAACTGCACAGAAAGTTTAGCGATTTTTTAATTAATCGGTATAAATTACCAGAAAATTGTTATTGTCAGAAGGGTCTGACATTCGACGCTATCCGTGTTATTGAAAAGGATAAGTCACGCTACGTTACACCGACAGTTCGAAATAGGAACACAATGTCCAATAACTTTTGAAATTGATGTATTTTAGAATAAACAATAAGTTGGAATCTTTTAAATGAGTTGGAATGTATAAAAAATATGATCCCGTACATCCTCCCCCTCTCGAACACTGTGGATCCGAGTCAACAAGTAGATGGCTCTGGAAGCAGTGGACAGATTTTATTCATCGCTCTTCTAATCACGTTCTCTGTCGTTCTCACGTCTGCATCTCTTGAGTTGCCGGCCGATTCCGAATATAGATGGATACTGCTTAAACGCCATTTGAGTGTAGGTATAAAAACTCCTTTTAGTGCATTACAAGAATCAGTACTTTTTGAATATCATGTATTTTGAAAGCAAAGGTTTACAAAAATAAAAGATATGCCTATGTACAATAAAAAAACTAACTTGTAGCGTCCTTTCAAATAACTTTGTATTTTGTAGCCATGCTTAACAAAACTTTATTTTTCAAAACGAAATACCATATTATGTTCGAAATAAAACAGACTAATTAATACAAAGTGTTTTAATGCACACTTGACTAGTTTTTAAATATTAATTACCTGATGCTCATATCATAATCTGTACCGACAGAAAAGCTTGTGGAAAGCTTAGTTAAACATACTCTTGGAATCGCTAACGAACTTAATCTGGGATTTGCTTGATTCAACGTAACGGGCCAATAATGAACGGTTAAAAGTTTGTGTGACGAAATCAGTTATACAAACGTAATTAATGAGATTGTTAGCGCAAATTCTATGAAGTTACATTTTCCAGAAAGTTTTAAAAATGAAACGTTATTTTCCAAATTAAAAGTCAAAGTACTTTGAATCATATAGCACAGTGTCCACCATTATTTTTGTTCAGCGAGTTAATTGACAATTCTAAATAATTAGTTAAAACATAATTCGAATGATTATATATATATATTTATATAGAAAGTTGTATAAATGGTTGTTATATTCATGCGTACATTACTTACTATTAAGTTTAAGTGCGAGTGCTTTGAATAATAATCAAAAATATATGTAACAAGCTTTTATTTAAATGAAAATAAAATAATAAAAATAATAATAATAATAATAAGATAATAAAAATTTTGAAAGTTATCATCAGCACTTGAATTTTAATAATATAGCTATTAGAATAAGTAATATAATATTTTAAAAGCTAGAGATAATATTTCAAAATATAAAGTTTCAAAGTAGTATTTAGTACCTACCTACTTATAATATAGACTACTCAAGTTTTGAAATATGTATTTCGTATGTTAGTAATATTTTGACATTTAAAATGAAATAAAAAAAATTTTATTCAATATAAGATGTTTGACACTTAATGAAAGTCAATATTATTTATTAAAACGTGGATGATTATTATTCATCTAAATTCGGTTTTTTTCTCTTAAAGCCTTATTTTCATTTATATTTTAATTTAGACTTTTCTATGTAAGTATTTACTAGTGTATGTAAGTATTTAGTGCCCTGAGTTTAGTGCGTCAGTTGGATGCACATGGGGTGGTTCATGGTTTCTCTTATGCCTTGTTCCTCTACCTTACTTAGCCAAAGCCGAAGATTCCACATTGCGTTCGCCAGTCATGAAGAGTTCAGCCTCGTCACCATGTATTTTGAAAACAACTCCAGTTTTATCTATTTTTCAGTTCCATCTACTGATCCTCATCATATAGTTGTAGAAAGTGCTCGTGCAGACAAATTTTGAATCCAATTTAAATATGTTTACTAGTAGCCATAAATGGATACTTGTATTCACTTTTTTAGTTCCATTTTCTCATCCTCGTCACCATGACCATAAATGTGCTCGTGAAGACAAATTCAATGATACCAAATTTGGTGGGTTCAATGGTAGTTATTGATGTGTTATGTTAGTTATTTTCTAACACCACCTTAAGACTCTAATCTCTACATTCTCTGACAATCGCTTGTAAAGACAAACCTAATGAGCCCAAACTTGTTAGATTTTCTAGTGTCGATTGATGGGTTCTGTTATTCACCTTCCGACTCCATCAGGAGATCCTCGTCACTATAAGCTATGAAATGTGCCTGTGAAGACAACTGTAATGAGCCTAAACTCTGTGGGTGTACAAGTAGCTGCTTATGGGTTGTTTTATCTACCTTCTAGCCCCTATCAGTTTCATGCTACCACGGATTATCAGTTGTCGTCCGAATCACACAAAATTGTAAAATTTCGACTACATACGATTACAGTTTGTGGCGTTTCCTCGTAAACAAACAATATTGTTGTTTCAAAATAACTTGGTGACCAGATGATTACATTGTTAACGCAATCATATATAGGTGCAAAATTTAATTTTGGTAGGTCAAGAAAAATAGAAATGGCTTTTAATAAGCTTGCAAATATGATCCAAAATATTATACATACCTTCAAGCAAGTGCAGCTTTAGATGCTTGAAAAAGGTACCGAAGAAATACAAGCATGAGGAATCCCCTTGTACAATAATTTAAGTATTAATTTAAAATATGCGATTGACATTTTATTAGGTTGTGTTTTATACTTTTATACACGTATTAAGTTGTTTCATTTATTCATAGAGTGAATAAATTTTACAGCAGTATGCGTTTATTCATATTCAACGTGATGGAGCACGTACAGCTTATTGAAGCAAACAAAGAGTTTCAAACAACTGGATAGCAAAATATTTATTGATAAAACAAAAACTTTTCTTTCAAAAATGAATTTATAAATGTTATTTTTTATACTGTATATCATGTTGTAGATCAAATTATTTACGGCGATTGGTTCCGTGTGACGCTGCGTGAAACGCACGGTAAATTCTTTTCACATTTATTTTGCTTTCCGAGCAGAACGTTCGGAACCTCGATAATAAAGTTGTACGGACAAAGTCAGTCAGTCGGTCGAGTCGATATTAAAACCCAGTGATGTGCCAAAGTGACTGGCGACAACGAAGTGGAGTTTGGAAAATGAATAAACATTTATCCGCATTAAACTGATAGTGGATTTACCAAGAGTACAGTCAGACGTAGAGAAATCATTGGATTGACTTACTGTGAAGTGCAGATACGAAATAAAGGAAGAAAGAATATGCAGTGCGTTTTACTATGCATCACACGGCCGACAATATCGAAGCAATAATTTTCTAAATAATTTGAAATTTTGTAAGGAAAACCAAACTGGGCTATAAATCTCGCTGATCTTTTATAAGAAGCGAAATAGTTACATAAACGACATAAAAAAATGGTAGCCAACATAAATATTGCAAGAAGACATGTTAAGGCCTCCCCCGCACTCTTTGAATAGCAATAAATCGTATGGAGCCGGGCGCAGTTTGCTTTGCCAGCCACAAAAGCGCGCCTTACGTCAAGATTACACGCCTGATTAAATATTTTCGTTTCAATGCAAATAGAGGTGGAGGAAAAGCGTAAAATATTTCCAACACACACAGCTAACTACCCTACGGCTATGTCCCTTGAAATATTATTTTGGAAAAAATGCTACAGGAATATCTCCCTCGACGAAGACGTTCCTTTTCGGGGATAATTTCGAGATTTTGCTCGTATTGCGTTTCTCTATGATTATTCTCTGGAGATTTAGTACTTTCTTCTTTCGTGATAAACGAGCCAAGTTTTTATTGCAAATTAAGTTTGTTTAGTCGTATTCTGTTCGAGGTGAGTGTATTTTGGTTTTTTAGTCGTTTTCAAGGTTTTATATTTGCTAGGGTTCGTTAAAATAATATGCAGTTTTTTTTTTATTCAAGGAACAAAAACCGACGTATACATGGATTACACATACAGAAAATAAAAATAAAATTGAGAATATCGTAACGTCCAACAAAATGCTTTCAAATATTTACAATCTATAGTCACTATAGACACACAAAAAACATAGAATAAATTGAACAAAAAATTAAATAAAAATCAATTATTTCAACAAACTTAAGCAAAACAGTTCATTTTTCAACAATTCATTTGCTTTAATTTTAACAATTGCTTAAACAAACTGCTACTACTACTATTACTAACCAACTATGGAGCCTAGTCTAAAATAAATGTTTATTTATTTATTATTTAGTAACGAGTATATTTTAGTGACAATTTTTAAATATGATAATACTAAAATATAATTTATTTAGTATATTTTTTTCTTAGATTAACAAACGCTGGCGCAACAATTTATAGTTCACGTCAATTTAAGTATTTTCACTTGCATGTAAGTAAAAACACTTTTGTGTGTTAAAGCATGTCATATTGAGATCAATTTAATACTTTGGTCCAATTCATAATTTTTACAACTTCTTTTAAAAAAAAGTACTTTTTTTGCGAAATATTTCAAATTTTTGTAAGAAATCTAAAATCCTTTGCTCTAGACTGGACGAACGTAAGATTTTTTGTTTTCTGGTTTATTTGCAAGTATTATCGACGCAGGTCTTAAACTAAGTAGGCTATCGATTTGTTTCTTTTTCAAATAAGTTTGTAATAAAACAAAACAGTAATATGATAATTGTTTCGATAATAATTTCTCTTGAACAATCTTGGTGTGTACTAATTAAAAGATAAATTTAGACAAAATGAATTAAATAGGTAAGTTATGTGTAAATAAAATTAACAATGAGAGCTTTCCTGCTAGTTCTTGTATCACGTGAGTAAGTCCTGTGTACAAATATTTGGTTTTTTTTGTTTGGTAAACGATTCACATGCATATACTTACCAGTGGTGGGTAAAGAACCCACGGGACGCGAGTCCAACTCGCGTTTTGGTCCGGTTTTTTTAATTACTTCCTATTTAGATAGGAAAAATGTCATAAAAATCGCACAAAACGAATACATTAATTTTAGAAATCATCCCAAAGCCCTTCGTTTAAGTCACATCATTTCAAAATACATTCACAGTTTTCGAGGGAAAATACATTTACGTCAAGGACATTACGTAGCCCTCGATTTCTTTACATATACGTGTATAAGACCATATAATTACTGTTCAAACGGAGAACAAAAAGTCAACCTTTCCATCTAACGAAACGGCAGCATTAAGACCGCAAAACGGGGATAGCTGGCCAACGAGGCGAGGGTTGCGCAAAAACTGTGAATCGTCATAATGAGTGCTATCAACGGCTGGAACAGGGGTGGAGTAGGACACACCCCTATATAACAGGTAAAAAATGTTATGAATACATTCCTCTTTTACTGAAAACAACTGGTGATTGTAAGTAATGAATGGTGATAGTTTAACTTTTAGAATAGGACTATTTTTCTAAAAGTTTAAAAACATTATATAGTCCAATCCATTATTTTAAGTATTAAAATTAGCCAGTTGCGTTCTAGACAGAAAGTATATCTCGGTCTATAGCATCTGTCATGTATAATAATAATAACATACACACCACAACAACGTCTAGGCCCCAAACTAAGCATTAGCTTGTATTTTGGGTACCAAATGAAGACACCACATACATATAACAACCAAGACCCGGTACCAGTATCTATATTCATCATATAAATACTGACCCGACCTGGGATTCGAACCCGGGACCTCCAGCCCCGTATGCAGGATCGCTACCCACTAGGCTAAGCGATCGTCACATAAAGTATGTGCACATAAATTATGTCCACGTGTAGTGTCGCCAATTTAAGGCGATGTTAGAAGCTGAGGACGGCATTTTCAAACAACGACATCGCTTAAAGTATTTCATGTATCTTAATGTCTTTAAAATATATTAAATCACTGTCATCGTTTTATATGACGTTCGTTTTGAAATTATTATTTAATAAGTTTTACAGATTAAAAATAAATCGTAAAAATACCTCTTAAAAATCCATTTATCAATCATTGTAGCTGAGTAAGAAGTTTGTTATAGTTGAAAAAAATATATTATATAGATTTGATAATTCTGTATTCGATGCTCGTTTTGTATTTTTCAATAGGCGTTTCAATTAAAAGAAATTAAATTTTAATAATTTTGAACTTACGCCCTTTAATTTCAAGCGATGCGCTATTGTGCGTCTCGCTTGTGTAAAGCATGAACTCGTATAACAAGGTATGTCGCCTTTGGGGCCAGTGGGCGGCGACATTCTGAATTTTCGTTGGCTTATGACATTCTCTTAACGACTAGCGGGTCTCTCAAAATAATATTGTAAATTGGTATCTAGGTACTTAATTATTTCTCATTTTTAATGATTTCAAGTCAATAACATTAATTTAACTTTCTTGTCTACGGTACAGATATACCAAGTAGTACCCTAAATTGCGCTGTTAGGTCTATAGTACTAGAGGAACAATACTATAAAGCAGAGCTGTCTCCAGAATTATATGGCATTGATTTCGATTTTTAGTTCCAATTCCATATGATTAACCCTTACATTCAAAACATTTGAAACTAACACTAACAGCCATTTTTCTATTAAGTCTCAACTATATAGGTTTGGTAATTAAACATTAAAAGAATGTTTGAAAAAATACAAGGTCACGTCACGGTCAGGTAGGTATAATATATTTATTCTGTCAAGGTAAGTTGATTGTCCACCATTTCTCAATCAATAGGTTAGCTTAGGTTCGATTATGTCAATTCTTATTATCTATGTGTCAATGCGAGGAGCGAATGTTTTTTTGTTTTTCATATTTCCACTTCGGTAAATTTCAGTTTCGTGTCGTGATAGCCCAGAGCACAACGAACCTGTCTTAAATTTATAAGGCCCCACAGGGCCATGGTTCGAATCCGGGCGTGTACCAATGAGTTTTTCTGACTTAAGTACACAATATCACTGACACCGTGCTTCGGAGGGCACATTAAGCAGTCGGTCCCGGACGCTGTCAATAGATGGCGTTCGTTAGGTACAGTTCCCAACCCGCAGTGGAGCAGCGTGGTGGACTTAAGCTCCAAGCCCCCCTCCTCACCCTGGGGGAGGCCTAAGCCCCTGCAGTGGGGTAAAAATGGGCTGATGATGATGATGATGATGATGAAATTTCAGTTTCGTGCTTAAACGTATGTGCGTATGTGCGTACAGCTTATATGCTTTGCTACCCGTGCGAAGCCGGGGTAAGTCGCTAGTATAGAATAAATCGGCGCTCCAGTTTTGTGACCTAAAGAATTGTTTGATTAGATCGAGGTGCCGCGAAACGGTCGATCCCCAATGAACCGTACAGTGAAGTACCCCAACGTTGTGGTTGCACAGAGAGTTGCGGTAGCTGGTCGAGGTCGCTATCCCATCGAGTGATCTCACTGGGTTACCAGGTAAGGTGGGGACACCGGACACCGAGATATCCCATAATATTTCGTGACGAAGAATCACTCTTTCAAACAAACCAACCCATTTGATTTACAACTTTCCTCGATTTCCCCTTTCCTCCCTTTACCCTCCAACCGTTATGTAGCCCTGCTCTATGGATCGTAACCCAAAGACACTCAAGTTTACTTGTCACCTGCGTTTTTTTTATATCTTAGAAGGTACAACATTTTTGATGCGACGCGTTCGTGGATATGGCTTTTGTAGTAAACGCGCAATGATAATAGAGCACAGAGGAATACCCTGAACAAAATACTCTATGGCGATGAACGGCGAAACCCGCTTGTAGATTTACTGCCAATAAACTTTGTCTCGGTAACAAAGCAAACACTACGTAAAAACTATTTTTCTACCGACACTAAACAAACGCCATCAGAAAATTCCTTGTTTATAGTACGCACTTTGAAGATGTTTTTCTGTTCGTATCTGTGAACAGTTATTGACATATAAAATAATAGCGAGTCTGTGTACCGACGCTTATTACGAAGTGTTATTTGCTTTTTCGTATACAACATATAATTTAAAATTCACGTATGTACATAGAGGTATGCCGTGTTGTGACCACAAAAATGTGAAATGTAAAATGACTGACCGATTGGCCGAGTGGTTAAAGACCCTAACTGTAGAGCCATGGGTCACGGGTTCAATCCTGCCAGGGACAAATATTTGTGTGCATGAACATGTTTAGTTGTTCCGTGATTGGGTGTAAAAGTATGATATATTATGATATATTATAAAAAAGGATAGGTATCAAAGTAAGCATATAAGTCTAGTACCCCATAAGACAAGCAAACTACTACTACAAATATACTTCCTTACTTTGGAACTAGATGGCGCTGTGTAGGATGTCCCAAACATTATTATTATTATAAAATTCGTTCTAGAAAATAAATTATTCTAAAATTACTTTCCAGGTCAAATTTAACAAAATGCTTGTTTTAAACAATGAAAATGACGTATGATCTGTAAAATATTTGATTTTGCTGTTGCTTCGAAGTCTATGTGACACTCAATCTTGTTGATTATGCTATCAAAATAATAACTCTGTTTAATACCTGTCTGTACAACTTGTAAAAGCTGTGGCTTTGATAAACGGACATTTTCATTTACAAGCTGAAATGTCAATAGGCAAGCTGCACCAAAGGCTGACCATATCACAACTAAGAAAAAAAACTCGAGTGACGACCACAAAGCGAACATCGTGGCGTGGGACGGCCTACCTACTAGATGGACGTACAGTCAGCATCAGATATATAAGAGCATACCATCTATTTAAATAATTCTACACATATAAAAAACCAATAACATCTGCACAACAATAGTATTCAAATTATTGTTAGCATCCTTCGCGTCAATATCATCTATACACTCTTTTATCAAATATATCTACACAAACAAATCTTCACAATAATCTCATCGACTGAGGTCAAAGACGTATATGTAGTTACTGAGGTAATCAAATGTAACTAAGCACCCAAACTGGTCAAAAACATATCAACAATAATATTTATTAATATTTAATTTCTCGATATTACTTTTGGGCGTCATTGTTAAAATAAATAACATAGCTAGGTTGTTTTATTTTAGCTTAAAATAATATTAGATTTCTTGTAACAATAAATAGACATATCTTTATTTCTCAGAAATAATCGTAAATTTGAAATTTGTGGAGTTCTATTATAGGATTCAGTATCTCGTATACCCTCCTTCAGCATTCAGCACATCCTGTAAATACCTTCGCATAGAGTTCACAAAATTCTCATAACGGTGTTATCACAAAATGGTCGGCCCCTAAAGGACTCCCATACATTAAGTGTCTCCTCAAATAATCTCGCGTTCTAGCTCGATTCCCATCCCATTCCTGAATCATATTGTTTTACAAATTTTCTATCGGATTAAATTAAGAGCCGTGATTTTTGGTGGTGATTTTATTAGTCAGTTCCCTTTTCTGATTAGCAATCCAGATTTGAACAATGCTGGAATTATGTATTGAACGCCATCTTAAACGAAATGAATGTTTTCGTTGGAATACACTATTTATTCGAGCAGTTGGCAAAAAAGAATCTTCGAGGATTTGTTTCATCATTAACATTATCGTTTAATATTGAAATGTAATTAATTATTGTTTATTATTTTTATAATTTAAAAATGTTAATATTTAGCTACATCAAAGAGTTCAGGTACATTTAAAAAGAGATATAATATGGGAGAAATGAGTAAAAAAGAACATATATGCAATACGCGCCACCGATGTAAAAGGTCACCGGCTGTACGTCCGCCGATCCACGCCGATACACTCGCCGATCGTAGGCGAGTTCAAAATTCAAAATCGCCAGAGGCACGCTGTGCCGGTAAAAGAGAAGTGTACAGCCGGTGGTCTTTTACATCGTTGACACTAATATTATGAAAAGTGAAGGATTGTTAGTTTGTTTGAAGTAATATCAGATATTCCTTGAAAGCTGGTGATAGTGACTATGGATTCTTTTTTAGGTTTATTTGTAATGGTAATTAACATTTTAAACTTAAAATCATATTAGTCGCATCATTTGCATAAAAATCAACAGTACGGTATAGTACCTATTATAGTGTAATGTAAATCAAGTCATAAATTGGTGAATATTTCCACAAAACCACAATAAGCGATTTTTACCGTACTCTACAATACATGATATAAAATATTATATTACATCTACGACTTTCAGTTTGCTTCGAAATATTTGACAACTTGTGTGCTCAGTTATATTTGAAACACTGAGTGCTCTTAACAATCTGAAAACTTTTGTTATTTAGATGATTATGGTCACTTTGAATTTGTAGAACTATGTGAACATCTGAGTTGCTTATCTTCTTCTGATGCTGACTGTACGACATACAAAGGTGGCGGTTCAATATTGGTTACAAGTGACTCTGATCGTGTGTTGTGGAGATCTAGGCTGAGGCCTATACTTAGCAGTGGATGTCCAGTGGTGTCTTAGTTTTATTAATAAACCTGTGACCCGCCCCGGTTTCGAACGGGGAGCGGAAAATATAAGCCGTAGTGTTTTTTCTGTCGTAGTGTCAGCTTGATGCGTATTGGATTTAATAGAGAGTTAGAGGGTTCATCCTACTTGGAGTATTTTCAATGTATTTTATTTCCTATTCAGTAAATATTTGAAAAAGTACATAATATATACATAAAAACAAACTAAAATACTTCTTTGTATACAACATTGATAAGCAAACCATCAACTAAAATCAATCAAAACAAATTTGGAGCCATTAATATTTGAAAATCATAGATTAAGAAGAGTGAACCGTACAGTTTGGATACGTAGGTATACAAGGTTAGGGTAAGTAGGGAACTATATGACTTAGGTGTAACTGATTATTTTTTAATTTCTTTATTATTCAACCTATGCCATCTGGCTGTCTGTCACAGTATATTTTTCAGTCAGAAACTAACTAAGCTAACTTTGTTTAAGGGTAAGTAAAGTTTGTATCGCATTGCAACGATGATTTTTATTGCACTTCGTTCATTTCTTTACCGATAAGGCAAAGTGAGATAAGGTGTCGGGTCTAGTTGGGCAAGCGCATATTCTAGTACCTATATTCAGTACCAATTATAGATTAATGTATAATTGTTTTACTTAAATGGGGAAATATGTATACACAGTATTAATTAAAACAGACATTGTAATTAAAACCGTCAGTTTTGCCTCTTTAAATTTATTTTACTACGTTCCTTTACATTACCCAATTCAATAAGCAGAATATAAACAAAGTTTCGCATGTCGCGTCTGTGACAATGACATCGTATATCTATGACTGCTCATTGCTGCACACATATGCACAAATTTTGTTCGCGCCGTGTTGTCTGTTCCATAGTAATATTTCTATGTTTCTATGCACCGCGTTTGGCCACTGTCGCGCGATATTTTTTATTTCGCGATAATTCTTAACATATTAATTTAAATTGTTTGGTGTAAAGGGCAATCATAATCTGCATAAAATGCTGAAGGTAAATAATGTATTTAATTTGATAAGGATTAATACTGTATGCGTATAAATTGCTTTCCAATTACCTCATCATATGACACCATTTTTTTAAACATAAAAATAGGTATAGTAAGCTATCTGTAAAAAATAGACATATGCCATTGCGCATTTTTTTTAGTCCTATAAAAGAGAAAATTCTTCTATACATTATTTTGTTATATCTCAAAAGGATTAGGCAGCGTTTTTGATGGAAGTTCCCAGCCAGCTTGATTTTTTTCCGACTTCTTCGACAAAAATCGTCATATTTCAAGAAATTTCCACAAAACATTAATAAATTATACATGTAAACCTTTCTCTTGAATGACTTCGTCTATTAGTGTCAACCATTTGCCAATCCGTTCGGTAGTTTTTGAGTTTATCGCGTTCAGACAGACAGACCGACGCGGCGGGGGACTTTATTTTATAATATGTAGTGATAACTATTGTCGTAAAATGTAAATTCAATCTAAAATGAACGCGTCTAAAAATAATAAACAATTACACATAATTGCCAAATGCCAAAATTTCAATCTAGAAAAATTGCGGCATACCTAACGGTTATCTGATCGATTAGGGGAGTAGTTAGGGAACAGACCAAATATTTGCGTGCTTGAACAATATTTGTTCCGTTTTCGGGTGTTAAATATCTATATAGGTATATATTATAAATATTATTTAAGTATGTATAGCAATTGTGTGGCATTTGTCTAGTATCCCGTGATACTTGCATAACACTTACTTACTTTGGGACTAGATGGCGCTGTGTGAGACGTCCTAGATATAAGAAATTAATGTTTTATTTTTATTTATGTGAATAAAAAATATATTATTAGAAACGGATTAGCCCACGCTACTGTCGCGTACACAAAGTGAGTTATTATACGCGTACTAACTAGTTGCTTGTTTACACCTAATCGTCTGGTCCCATTGGTTTGCCTGACGCACTGAATTGGCAAGCTTCAGTAGGAGTCTATACATTATTAGCTTTGGAATGAACAGGTGTTGTTTACTTACGTGCTATTGGCTGAGATACCGGTGGCAAAACAGAGTTCAATGTATTCATTTTTGTACTAGAATCTATGGTCTGTGTTATGGTGATGCAATTTTCCAACTAAAGTGCATATTTTGTATACAAAGTGTTGAATTTAATATTTATAGCCTAATAAATATATATTTGAATATTCGGAAATTAGGTTGTATATTAGACTATTACTCCACTTTTTATAAAAAATATATATATACAGCGTTTGTTATGACAATTGAAATTTTTCATTATACTAAAAAAACATTTATCAAGGAAAATCATGTCACATTTGACCAGTTTCTAATATTATTTTAAACTATTTGTTAATTAAGGTCTGTGAAATTCTAGCAATAGTGAACCAGAGATGAAATAAATTATTGTGTAGTGCGTAATCACTCATGCGTACAGCGGATTCGTAGAAACGGAGTTACTTAAACTAACTAAAGTTAACTGAATTAGCTTTCAAATGAATTTATCGCCGTAATTAAGATCATTCATTCGGCTTAAACTCGTTGCGAAATCGTATTCACGGGTCTTGTGAAAACAGTTCAAATGACATGAACTACTAGTAGATCTGACGAATAATAAAATACATAAATAATGAAATACGTTTCATCTTATTTCCGTCTATTTGATTATAAATAGGACGAATATTTGACTATATATAGTTGTGACCGACTCTGAAATTATAATCTAAAAACATGTCGCAATCGCTCAATATTTAAAATTTATCTGGCGTTGCCATATCAATTTAAAAGCAATAGATTGTCTAGTGATGCTTAGTGTATGTTATTAAAAATATATTAGTGACCGATTGGCTAAGTAGCCGAGTGGTTAGAGAGTTAGAGAGCCTAACTGCGGAGCCAAGGGCCGCGGGTTCGATTCCCGCCCGCGACAAACATTTGTGCGCATGAACATGTCTATTTGTTCCGTGTCTGGATGTAAAAAAAAAGTATCTGTATATATTATAAATTTTTTTGAGTTTGTATATCAGTTGTCTAATACCCCATAATACAAGCATAATTTTCTTCCTTACTTTAGGACTAGATGGCGCTGTGTCAGATGTCCCAGGCATTATTATAAATTAATAATGCAAAAGGTTAAAACAACAACAAAACAACCATTTAACAAATTGCTAAAATAAATAAATCCCAAAGCCACAATACAATTTTTTTTAAAGTTGCCTTCGAGACAATGTTAAAAGGCATTTTTCCAGTAATTTCCCCTTGAATTAGTAATTTTTTTTCATTTTATTTTCAATACTAAATTTAGCTACATTATGTAACACATTTAGGTGCTATGTCTACGGATAGGTAAAAAAATATTTACTCCATGAGATCCGGTAAGCGCTCGCATTAAACCAATATTGTGTTGCAGTGTCAGGCCCAAAAAGTATTGTTGTTTACTTCAAAAACAGTTGGTACTTCAAAAACAGTGGCAAAATGCACATACGTAAGTTTTGAATAGGCTATCGTTTTATGTTTGTACTTGAATAATTAGTTACACCAAAAATAATAATAATAATAAAAATCGTTTTATGTTAATAATATATTTATGAAACTTACGTTATATTTCAGTCGAAAATAACACCGCTTTTTCTGGGATAACACTGAACAAAAAAATTTCAACAAAAACATAATTATAATACAGCATCATTATCAGACTCGCTCTCTATGTAGTTATTGCTGGAAATGCGTCCCTCGAAGTTGTTTATTATGTGTACCTTGGACAAGTTGTCCAGCTAGGTAAATCCAAGTTCATCAGGTCACCCGACGGGTCCAATTAGGCTGGGCAGCGTTCTGAAAGCTTGGTACATTTTATCGACAAAATATATATAGATATATATATTAAACAACCTTTCAAAAACCTGCTTTTATATAAAAAACACTGTACTGCAAATAAAGAAAATCACCTCTGCTGTAAAAAATATTTTTGAATACAAATATAATGAGCCAAAAATCAGTTCGTTTACTAGAAACCTTTACAAAGTTCTGTTATTGACTATCCAGCTCCATCATCAAACGCTTATCACCATGTGGTATGGAAACCGTTCGTGAAATTAATTTCAATGAGCCCGAACTAAGTGGCTTCATTCGTAACGCGCCTTATGATGGAGCTGGGTGGATGGATGGATGGATGTAGCAGTTCCATCATGAGGCACTCATAACCATGTGCTTGATTTTGGATTTAACTTGAAGTCAAATCTAATAAGCCCAAACTCAGTGGGTTTACTAGTAGCCATTGATGGGTTTTGTTATACACCTTCCAGCTCTACTATTAGACCCTCGTCACCATGAGCTGGGAAAAACGATCGTGAAACAAATCCTGTTATGCACCTTCCAGCTCCATCATCACATTAGATCGATGATATCATAATTATCCATTGGCATTCAAATTATATATACTCGTATTTAAAATTTCAACCTATGCATTGTCAAGACTTAGTCCTCTATTCCAAGAGGTTCTACTGTTTTTTTCTATTAGTAGAAGCTCAGAAGACTTCCAGATAGAGTATTACGTTATAATCTGAATTACATACGTGTCAAAAATTTCAAATTTGTTAGGTCAACAAGTAGGTTTTTGTACAAGTGAAATTAAATAAGAACTTGTTTATGTCTCAATTTTTAAAAATTAAAGTTTTCAACCAGCGTGTACTACCAACGCTATTGTTCTTTTTTACCTGCAGAGAAAACCGATGCAATAAATAATACACATACATATTTTGTGAATTATATATATCTTCTAAAACTGGTAATACTCTCAAAAAAAATTGAGGTCCCTCCAATTAGAAAAAATCGTTTAAAAATAAAGAATATAATTGACAAATATAAATGATAGTGCTGTTTTTGAAATCTTAAAGTTCGGCCCCTTTTAGCAAAAAAGTTTAGTCATTATTAATTATAAAAAAATATGTAAATATTTTTATGATTTTTCTTTTTTTAGAAAACATCAATTAATTACCATTATTTCAAATTTGTCATTAAATATGGCTGTGAAATGGAAAATTTATTGAGATGGGGTAACAAAACATGAACAGGCGAAGGGTGAAAATAGCTGTCTCGTTTTTGATGATTATCAACTTTCAGTGCCAATTTTTTTTTCCGATAGTGATATTTCGATTTGACATGAAAAACTTCTGGGCGTCTAGTGTTTATGATTTTTTCAACAAAAAAGTTTATTGGCAAAAACATAGTCACTGCTATACAAAAGGTTTTTGTAAAGAGTAATTACTGAATTTATGCTCAGCTCTTCTCACTCAGTAGAATTTAGTTTCTGAACAAATAACAGAATTGACGATTTAAAAGTACTTGTAAAGGTGTAGGTTTACGTACTTTAATGAAATAGTTTTAAGTTGAGTAATCTATGAGTCTCCCGAATTTCCCGTTTCCCGAGGCTTTACTTTTAATTCGCTAAGAATGTTTTTTCCGTTACCAAAACTGGAACCACTCATTATGACATAAATGGGTTCGAAGGGTTTCGTAGAGAACAATAAAATTCAAATTAAAACTCAATGTAAAATTCCTTAGAAACGCCCTAATCCGGTTTTCCGGATGGGGAGATAAATAAATAGCTTATTATTTTGTGGAAGATAGTGATAAATGGTTCATTTTAGGCTGCCTAAGAAACCCTAATAAAGATAACGACTGGACGACAACAAGCTCCTTCCCTCCTGATTTACGATCCAATATCGTATATTTTCACCCAACAGTGCGATTTAGGGCGTATAATAGAATCAAGGTTTTGATCCAGATATTCATAGTACAAAATCAACTTATATTTACAGGAAGTGACCTTAATTTTATTTTATTGTTATTTCTATGTCTAGATATCACCTCGCGGTATAATGACAACAAATATACGAGGCCAGCGTTTGCCAAATATAATTTATGCCTCACGACATTCGGGATCATCTGGAAATCTGTATTTTAATACATAGATGAAACTTTCAGACGTTGTCACGTCATCAACTTCTATAAACATGTTAGTTACGTACGATGATAAAGTAAAATAATTATTCACAACATAAAGTAGGTGACGACCGCTTAGCCTAGTGGGTAGCGACCCTGGAGGTCCCGTGTTCGAATCCCAGGTCGGGTCAGTATTTATATGATGAATATTAATACTGGTATATACCGGGTCTTGGTTGTTATATGTTTGTGGTGTCTTCGCTTGGTACCCAAAACACAAGCTAATGCTTAGTTTGGGGCCTAGACGTTGTTGTGATGCATGCAAGTTATAAAAATATATATATAAATGAATTTTACAGCAACGTTTGGTTTTAATCATGGTTTTAATGGAATGGTGTGTTGTGATATCCCAGAGCGCAACGAACCTGTCTCAAATTTATAAGGCTATAGGGCCATGGTTCGAGTCCGGGCGTGTACCAATGAGTTTTTCTGACTTAAGTACATTAACTATCACTGACTCCGTGCCTCGGAGAGCACGTTAAGCAGACGGTCCCGGACGCTGTCAATAGATGGCGGTTTACAATCCCCAACCCGCAGTGGAGTAGCGTGGTGGATTTAAGCTCCAAACCCTCTCCTTACCCTGGGAAAGGCCTAAGCCCCTGCAGTGCATCATCAGCCCATGTTACCGGCTGATGATGATGATCATGGTTTTAATAGAGTCAATCATAAATGTCAATTCACAGTATTGAAGTGACATTACGCAATTTTGCGAGGTTGGCGGGGATTTCTCGGAGGTGAAGAGCGGCCCGCGGGGTCCTTGCGTACTGAAACTCGGACTAAAATTGGCCATCTTATACGAGCTAGCTATAGTATGAGTGGTTAGACGGTTAACGCAGAAGAGGGCTTCTAGTCAATTATAAACACATGGGAGCAGTGCGCATCGTCCACCGCGACGGTTTGGTGGAAAGGTGAGCGATCTTGTCGATATTGGTAAAATATCGATAACAACATTAAGATATCGGAATATAGATATTATGACAGAATACTAATATCATCATTATGATTTGATTTACAGTGTATGTTATACCTAAATAATTTAGTTTTTAAGCTATTGCATAGCTTCTATCGCGGGCCTTGAGCGCGGGGACCGAATCCAGAAATTCCGTAACGAAAAAAACCTCACGCTCGACACTCCGACGGGCACGCCGCACGGAGAAAAATTTTGATAGCGCGATGTACGTTTTTTAAAACAGCGCCATCTATTATAATCTGTTGCACCTATTATTAATGAAGAAAGTCACGAAAAAATAGTGAAAGAAAATAAGTGAGTAATTTATATACATAGATTTTATTATTATCACAAATGCAGTATTAATTTTGAATTGAAAATATAATACTGCTATAAAGATAACCTAAATTTTTGATATTAAAATGAGCGATATTAAAAGTAGCCCACTTTTATACACACAAACACACACACGCGTATAGTTTAAATTCTCAATTTAGATTCTCAATATATATATATATATATAAATTCATTCTTCATTATGTATATAACAGAAACCAGCACATGAATGCCGCGCAGAGAAAGTATATATGATATTATATCTATATAAATGTAAATCGCGCGAAATTCGATAATCACTTCTTAATATCCTTATTTTTTTTTAAATGAACAATTTTGTTTTGGTGTGTCATTACACTATTTATACCTAATTATTTATACCTATTATTTATACCTAGATATTTTCGTTTTATAGAGAAGAAAAGCGTAAAGAGCTAAAAAGAAAAAAAAAACTAATGCACGTCAAAGGGCATATTATCAGCGTCAGAAAGATTTGAAGAAAAATGAAGAAAAAATAATAATAAAAAAGAAATACTGCATAAATAAAATAAATAAATAATTATAATTGCATAAGTTGATACAAAATGCTATGAAATATCTTTACCGCGGCAGTCCTCGAGTGCCACATTTTTTTTTTAAATAATAATTTTACAAAAAAATTAGTAAAATACATAGAATAAATATTTACACAAACGATATTTACGCGAATCAAGAATTTGCTGGCTATATGAGATGAATGCCTTTGTCTTCTCTTTACTGAGAGAAAAAATAACGAAGAGTTTACATATTCATTCAGTTATGAGTCAGTTCAGTATTATTGTTGTAATCAAGTTTTTGAAATAGTAATTAAATGCAACAGTTTTAATTACCTACAGTTGCAATTGCAACACTAAATAGACAAGTCGGTATGTGCATGCATAGGTAACAGAGGCAGCATTGTTTTTGTCAATATGTACTCCAGCTAAACGTTTTTGCCCTCAAAAACTTTTACAAATTTGCGTTTTGGTTTTTTTTAACTTCGTAAATAGATTTTAGAATAGATTAGATGTCATCAGCCCAGTAATGCCCCCATGTATGGGCTTAGGCCTAGCCTCGGCATGAGGGTCTTGGAGCTTAATCCACTACGCTATTCCAGTGCGGGTGGGATTACGAAGTAATACATTGATTTAAGTAATATAATAAGTCAATGAAAATGATCGATCCACACAATCTTCATTTCTGCCATACTTTTGACGAGACGCCATCCGTTTCCGCGATATGAGGACATCATCATAGCGATAATTACCAGGCTTTTTAAGCCCCCAGTAGGGAGTAGAACCCTTCCTCAGTTATGTTAGTTAAGAGAGTTAAGGAGTTAAGCCCACCACGCTGGACCAGTGTGGTTTTAGTATATGAGTACACTCTGAAAAATGTTTTTCAGTTAATGATCAATAATTTACACCTCGCCCACATGTTTAACGTGGACAATTCTCAATTCTTCCCGTAATGGGTTAGCCGCAGGTTTTGCATTTTCTTTACCGTGACTAGGAACATTTATTATGATTGTTTTTCTTTAATACGTGTCTATGTTAAAAATAATTTTGATTAAACACGCCTTAAATATATATATGTTATGGACCAAGTGATAACTCGAGCATTTTTCATAATGACCGGGCACTATGAAATATGATAGGGTAATTTGATAATAATTGTTCAAATAATCAAATTGACTGGACATAATGTCCATCTCCTTTTGAGCAGAGTAATACAAGGTATGGCATTAGTTAAAGGTAATACAAGGAGTGGGTGGAGAAGGGGTGGGGGTAGGGGAGATGGTTATATTCGTTTGGTATAATACTCTCTTTTTTTTGGTTAATTTTGTATTACGGGTCAGAGGGTTGAATAAAAATGCTCCTCGCTCCGCTCCGCTTCGCTCTTCGCTGGTCGCAAGAAACCTAAGAGCTCCTCGCTTCGCTCGTCGCTAACTATCTTGATCCACTCCGCCTCGCTCGTCACAGCCTGTTTTTTTAATATGTATGGTAAAATGATAAACAAAATGTAAAAACCCATACTGTTACTTATCTAATTATCCCAAGCTACACCATAAGCATAATATAAATTTGCTGAAGAAACTGAGTATTTTGTCCTTTAAGCGATATCAATCCACTTTATTGTCGAATTGCCCATTTTTCACGTAGCAGTGTAATAATGACCGGGCAATGTGATTAATAATGAAGTTTAGATAGTAATTAATTACTTTGCCGGATAGAGCTAGACATTATTAATAATGCCCGCATTAATCACTTGGTCCATAACATATACAATAGAAATTTATTCGGATATGAAAACAAGTTTTTAGTAATATGGATAATGATTTTCATGTATTTGCACTCGCGCGAGCTCTGCTTTTCATTTGCATTCAATCACCCTAAAACTTAAAAAAAAACTATGTACCTTCTCGCTTGCGGCTGCCGCGTGGAGATAGTTTGGCTTTAACCCGGGTAGTGACTGCCTTCGACTTCACCCGCATGGACTATACGTTTGTATTATTGAAATAATGACACTCATTTTGAAACCTTCCAGGGATTAATTTAAAGTGTTTAAGTTATTATATGCGTGAGGTCTCAAGCTGATACGCGCGTTATTTATAGCTTTGGGTTTGTAGTCAACACCTTCGCCCACTCAACCAACTTACTCATTTGCGGTATCGTTGAATATTACATTAAATAAATGTATTAATACATATATATAGGTAGATATACATTGTTAGGATCGCAGAGAGTAGCGGTGTAAGCTGAACTTGAAGTGTTTCACGCCTTTCGTTATCATCATTTGATTGTCACCTTGACTAGTTTTTAATAATGTTGTTTGTTATATTCGAAGGTTATAATGTTTTAGCGCTTTCAAGAAAACTTTCTTCAAATTCAATTGTCCAACACTTGTTTTTCACTATTCAAACTATAGTGATAAGGAATTATCCTTCCAACCGTCTCTGATTTAGTTAGTGCAGGTTTAAAAAAGTAATATTATATTATTTTCGATCAATAAAAAATTACAACAAATTCAACTCACGCTTTACTTGAACATGCTTCTAGTTTCTATATATTATTAGTCGGGATCGTACTACTTTAAACGAGATGTAACGATCCAGAATAATAGATATCGACGTCTGACGACATACCAAGGCGAGGAAGAAGCCCTAGCGTACAGTCGTGTCAATTTCAATTTTAAAAGTTTACAATACATCGTATTTCTGGATAATCTACGATTTCTATGGTATACGAGGAGTGATCTAAAATTAGTAAGAACGACATATATACTTCTTGATAAGGAAAAAATAAACCCTGGCAGGCATAGCTCAGATATTTGTAATATTAATAATGAAAAAGTCTTCGATTCTCTTTTGTTTTTTTTTTTCTGAATGTAGGTCATTTGTTTGCTTCGTGTCGGAACGTGTTCTCGAAAGTTAATACAATTAAGCATATTTAAACGAGGATTACTGAATAATGCAACCGAATTTTTAGCCAGTTTTTATGTTATTCATTAACGTGCAACTAGTACTTAATTTTGTGTCAAATTTAACTACTTTGGCTATCACTTTTTTTTTGGTCACGATAAAGCATCTTTGAACGAGGATTGCTGAATAACGCAACCAAATATTTGGTCGATTCGTATGTCATTTATTAACGAGCAACTAGTACTTGATTCTGTATCAAATTCAGGCAATTAGCTTATCGTTTTTTTTTTAAGATTACAACTAAGCATCTTTGAACGAGGATTACTGAATAATGCAACCAAATTGGTCAGTTTTTATGTAATTCATTAACGTGCAACTAGTACTTAATTCTGTATCAAATTCAGCCACTTTGCTTATCGTTTTTTTTTTGATAACCAGTTTTTCAAGCGCCATATAAAGTTAATGCAACCACTCTGAGCAGGCAGACCGACATATTTGGCATCAGGGAGTTGCCCTTTATTATGTCAACTCAGAGTAGACCACTTTGGAGATCGTGACCAAATTAATCGTGACCTAGACTAAAATTGATTTACAACTTTTAGCAACAGCAAAATTTTGTATTACGTCGTACATGTTTATCTCCTCAAAAATCAAACAACTGAATCAATCTGTTATTTTTAGATATCGATATGTAGGGCGTTTAGCTATCATTCACAATCATGAAGTTGAACGTAATTTTTGAGCTTAAGTTCGATAAAATCCAACGAGCATCTAGTTTATTATTAATTATGACCTTTTATGACAGTTGTTTCGTTTTGTTATGTCGGTCGGCAGCCAGCCGCGGGATATTTTTCCCCGTTACACCCATGGTCATCACTTACACCTGCATAATATTCACATTTGCCTTAGCGACCACGTGGAAACTCTATGGGGAAATGATTTAATCGTGAAAATTTGCCCTACCTATTATATTTTAAACGGGGTCTTGTATAACACCTATCACCTAGAAAAATGTGGACAGTGGAAAAAGCTCTTTACATTTTTTCATTTTAATATCTGAGCTGACTGTACTAGAAACGATGAAGATGCAGTCAGTTCAATTTTTCGTCACACAGCCAGATGGCGAATTTGATTGGACGCCCGCTCACTTCGCTGCGATCTGTCTCAATCTCCGATTTCAATATTTCTTTGATGATAACTCGAGAATGATTTGCTGTTCCTCAGTTTCTTATTTGTAGGTAACCACCTGTATAGCTAACAGTAATATTTACTAACACTAGTGCAGGTGACAGAATAAAGCGTATACTAGCTTGACCTGTATGTATTTATGAATGTATGTGATTTTGATCAATTTCAAGATGTCTGATGACTAATGTAATTTTGTAACTATGTCCTCATGTCCTGTCAGGATCGTTACGAAAAAAAAATTGGTGGTAAGTTTATGAGTTATTTACGATTTAACAATATAAATGACTGCTGATATCGAGTCTCGTGATAAATATATTAAGTTTATTTCATTTTTACGCTTTTTATTAGCAAACCGATATACGGCACTTTTGCATTCACGAGAACGATATATTACAAAGCTTATTTCACCAAAGAATTTCTAGATAGTGTGTATAGAACTTAAAGAATTGACACATCCATTTTGTAATCTCGTTTTGGCGCTTTGTTGTTTTCCTCTTTCCGAAAATCAAGCTTGAATAAATAATAAGGGTTCTACAGGAAGCCTCATTGAGCTCCTTTCAATAATCCTGAAAAACCTTAAAATGCGTTCGTGACTATTGTAGACGAGTTCTCCAAATGATAGTGCCGTGAATGTTGTATAATAATAATACATGGGACATCGCACACAGCGCCATCTAGTCCCAAAATAAGCAAATATTATGCTTGTGTTACGAGTTACTAGACAACTGATATATATACATATTATTTTTTTGAATATATACATACCTATATAAATATTTTACACCCAGACACGGAACGAAATAAACATGTTCATGCAACAAATATTTGTCCCGGACGGGAATCGAATCCGCGACCTTGAGCTCCACAGTTAGGATCTCTAACCACTCGGCCATTCGGTCAGTCATGACTGAATTATTATGAAATTGTGCATAATAGCTACTGAAAAATACTTCCATAAATTACAATAAGGTTAGGTTAGGTGATTACAATATTAGGTTGATATGGCATCTGTCTCTCATTAATTTCCTAGTTGTTTCATATAAACAAAATAACTGCAGAGTTCAAACCTGAAGCGTACAGAAAAAACTTCACTTCTCCTAACACCGCCGCCATTACGACAAATCATATTTGTTATTTGTAGTGATTCTTCACATTAAGTCAACTTAAATACAGTCCACTTATTTCACTTAATACGTAACGGCCTACACAGTAGATAAAACTTCAACCAATTCAAACTATTCTTCTAATAATTAAATTCGACTAAATAAACAAATTAAACTAATTTAAACTCCAGAAATCTTAGAGGGGTGTCTTATCATTTTTTTATTGCTTTTTATTCTCTTATAGTCCAACAGAGCAACCTTATGTAAGCAAGTGTTAAAATTTTGTATGCGTATCAACTTAATATCTTACATAAATCCTCTATTGAATAAATAACTATGTTTTTTCACTTTTTGAAATTCAACTTATAATAGATTGAAAGAGGTTGGTAAAATGTGTATATTGATGTAGAGTCAAAACCGCTGGTTTGAAAACTCGAAATTTTGCCCAAAGATTCAATCATCAGCTAAGACAATTTTTTTCAAAATTCTATTTGTAGAAGGACGAAAGGATGTTACAAGTTATAGGGCCTTATTATTCACCCCAAAACATTACTTTCCTGTGCGTACTTAGATACCATTTCCCAGACTTAACCTACCTAATTTAATATAACTTATTTATTCATAAGCGTGACACTAAAACTACACTGTTACCTACATCACGCCACGAAGTCACGCCCGAAAGCTAGTACCGTATAAATACATAAATATAACTGCATTTCACCTCATCTTACATGCAATCTCGATTCGTCCTTTCACGGTAGATCTGTAGAAACATCGTTTGCTACTTGTAGGCGAGTTTCAAAAAGACAGCTTACGTGTTCGGATAAAGTGATGATAGAGTGCTGCGCGCTTAAGGGGCGGTTTTAAAATGTCTTGTTTGTAAAATAGCTTTTTAAAACATATACGTAATATTTTACTACCGAATGAAAGGGGTATTCAACCGGTAAAAGCTTATATTCCAAAAAGTTTTGGTTACAATGTGTGTGTGGTACCATGTATGTGGTACCAGTATGATCGTTACCAATGTGTTCTTACGTTGATATAAAATAGTATGTTGATAGAAAAGCCACAAATTAAAACAATACTGTATAAGTGCGTTTTTTTTTTGTATCAGGAAAATTCATGTTTTACCTTGAAATGTGTTGAAAACTTTATAAATGGGCGATTTCGTGACATTTAAGAATTGTTTTTAGTAAAAATTTAATCATATTAGATTGCAAATGGCAATCGCTTTATGGCTGCAAATATTGATTTCGTGACAATTTTAAAAATTAAACAAAGTATTCAAAATTTGGTTTGGTACCTATGTCGTAAGATCATTTGATAATTCGAATTTTTCCGAAAACCCTAGGTGTATTGCGAAAACACGGATAATTAGACAGTAGCGAAAACATTTGCAGATCTTACTGGAAAAAAATAGGGTTATTTTAAAAACGCGAGTCGCTCTGGTAACATTCAATATCTTTAACTCTGATTGGTTCCTAGTTTTACCCTCTGAGCTTTGAAGTATTATATCATAGAGTTATGAAAGACTAGAAATAACAATATCGATTTATAGAAACTTTTGCACACTTTTAACCACATTTAAAACAAAAGACTTCTGAGTTGCTCTCAAAAACATAAACAAAACAACATGCGTGAATGATTGACATTTAAAACATCAACCAATCAGAGGAGGTGTCAATTTGGGCTCTTCGACCGACCAATCAGCGTTCTTATTTCATAATAGCTGATGTTTCGTTTTGCAGTATTACTATAGTGACTAGTGTTTTTGTAAAAGCCCTACCTTTTTCCAGTAAGATCCGCAAATGTTTTCGATACTGTCTAATTATCCGTGTTTTCGCAATATACCTAGGGTTTTCGCGAAAATTCGAATTATGAAATCATCCTGCGACACCTATATGGTTGCGAGATAAGTACTTATAACAATGATCGTATGTCATGCTTTTGTGACCAAAACTCTTGCTGAACAATAACTTTACATTGCATAAAACCCCTGGGTGTTAAATAAATTATCTACGTGACACATTGGTACAGAAATGTCATTGCACGCTTTTCACTAATGTGATTTGATGCCATCATATTTATTATTGCTATCTTATGGCCCTTCTGAATTTTGGCAGTTAATTATCTCTTCGATTAATTTATTTTCACGGGTACGGGTAAGCGCGCCGGGCGCTAGCGACGTGATCGCGGCGCCTGGTTAGTGGACCAACCTGCTGAGGCAGGCGCCTATCGGTCGCGCGGAGCGCATTATCAACGATATGTGCAGAGCTGACCCCAACTTCATCTTTTCGCATCTCTGTTGTCGCGTGTAAGGTCAGGCGTTGTGAGATGTTTAGAACGATCCACATAATTTACTTTATTGGTGTCAACGACTATCTCTATTTTAAGTGTGGGTAATAATAAAAATAAAAATATAAATACAAATGATTTTATATTGAAATATTATTTTCTTAAGAAATATTTTGTGCAAACCCAGAAGATAAACTGCTAAGGTAATACGTTCCCAAATAAATGTGTGAACATAACATTTTAAGCTTATACAAGTATTCTAAATTCAATGACTATGATCATTCATACATAATTTTAACTTCAAAGTCAATTTAACACTTTACTCTGACAAAGATCTTACGCTTAACTACACGTATACATGTATCCTTTTAGGAATCCGACACTGCTTTAATAGGGACAAGCACTAACTCGTAGAAGAATAACTGATGAGGGTCCAGTAAGTTAAATTATTCAACACTCCTCGCATTTCCTTATATGTGTACGTCGCGTCAGCTATTGAAAATAATATTATTTTATAACTATTGCCGTGTTTATTTTAACATGGAAAATTAACTCTAAAATAAATATCTGTTTTAGTAATTGTTTGTACCTTATAACACAAGTACTTGATTATTATGGGACTAGACAGCGCTGTGTGGGATGTCTCAAGTATTAATATATTATAGACAATAATTAAGTTCATATTTTACGCTATGCATAATTTTTGTTTGTTTTTGTTTCAATTCATTTTGATCTTAATATACTTACAGGCATTCACATTCCTTTTTGATTCATGTATAATTCACCCAAATTAAAAAAAATCAGTTGCATGAGCAACAAAATTATTCGCCTTGAATAAATTCTAATTTTCTAAATATAATTCGACCGAAACCGCTGTACCGCGCCTTAGGTATGTGCACGGCGCGGAGGGAGGCAGATCTGCTCTGTCAGCCCGTCGTCAACACTTAGGAGCTGCCTTCCCTCCTCGCTGCGCACACACCTAAGGCGCGGTACAGCTGTTTCGGTCATACTATAGCTGTTTGGGTACCTCTTCCTCGAACATATGTTCGCATCGAGAGCAATAAATTTTTAATCTAAATCCTTTCATTGCAGTTAAACAAATACAACCCACTATGTTTTCATTCTAATGCGGAAACTCTGAACTATCTACACATTTAGTGACGAATGTTCTATCATAACCGACCCTTAACAGTTATTACGCCGGCATGGCACTGGATCAGGTGGGCTTGAAACTTCTATTGTCGGATGTGTTCATAAAGACGGCATTTCGCGTTCAATGTCCGACTTGTTTTCAAAATGAAATATTGCATTCGCAAGTTTTACAATGTACGAGTTTTTGAACTGGCAAGCGCGATTACACTGCAGCGAATAATGGACTTCGTGACTTCGAGTACCAGGAAGTGATTTTTTTTCGATTTTTATTATTCAGCCTGGAATACACATAGATTATATGTGTAATTTATTATATAACTTATTATAAATTGTGTAAGATTTTATAATAAACTTCCAAGCAATATCATAGATTTGTCAATAAATAGTTAAAACGACCACTTATGTCTAAAGTATATTACAATTTAAAACACTGTATAAATGATAAAAATACTTGGGATTAAATAGCTGTAGTCTACTTAGTTTTCAAGAAAATGGTTTGTAGTACCATCAGTCAAAAAAAGTCACTAAGTTTCTTGCAGTGTTCTTCCTAGAGTGGTCGCGTACGAACATTCTTAGACTTATCTTCATGCATGACATTCAAAAGTGATAACAGGTGTCCTACTTGAAAATTATATTATTTAATTTTTTTACATACTTAATACATAAATATGATTTGAAAGCGCGTTATAATATCGCATACGGTACTAAAAATTGAATTTAGTTGTTTGTGTAGTCGTCGGACGCGGGCCTTTGTGTTATTTGTACAAATACCTAGTCGTGTTGTGAAAGGTTTAATGACGCCAAATTTAGTAAACAAAAAGATGACATTTATTATCACCGGTAAATGAAAAAAATATTTTAGTACTGAATATGTTCATCGCTTAGAATAATTTCAGTTTTCACTCATCTCATGATAGTCAAAGCGAGGACATCGTGCACTTTGGACGACAAGCCTTGTACAACGCTTAATGTTGAATTATCGTCTTTGTAATATGTGTACGTGGGGCATACAGAGAAATGATCGGGAATAAAAAAAATAAGATTCAGGATATAACAAAATTATTTTTTATTTGTTTTCTAAGTGTTCCCAGCTACAGCTTATGTATTTTTACATTCTATAAAATCAATAGAACAGCAATTCTAGCCTGAAGAGAAAATGGACGATTCCTAAGCGTCTACTCCTTTTTTTTTATTATCAAACCACTGGCCACGAAATAAACCTTTTATTCTAGGAAATGTGAAGGAATCGTTAGGGTTCGGTTAGGGTTAGGCCATTTTTTGTTAATTGTGTTGATGAATTTACCACCACGATTTCAAATAACCAATATTTACATAACAAAAACAATTTTATTTTCAGTCTATAGAACTCGATTCCTGATCATTTCGGTGCAACCCTAAGTGTATTCTAATCTTAGGATTTTTATCACTTTGAAGTTATTATGCATTGCTATTGCATTTATAATTTAATTCCAATTATAAATATGTATAAAGATTTGACTATAATGAAAAATTCTAATTACAATACAAATAACAAATTTAAGCAATTTCAAGTTTATGTCAAACACCTACGATATAGTCGGGAAGTAATTATTCGAAGTTCTAAGAAATTATTTTAGTTTTTTTTTGTATTTGTATCTGTACTTTTTAAATGAATGGTTCCACTACATATTACGACAAACTCTCAATGTATGAGTAACATGAACCCAATGTAACCATTACACCAAACTTTCGTGTTAGACTCTAAGGAAATTTAAAAAAAAACCTAACATCTTTATATATTACTATTGAGTTACGACAATGAGTGAAATATGTGAAAGATTTTACTTTATATTTTTTTTTTTAGTTTTCTAAGCCTTAAGCCTTCAGCTTTTGAATAGAAACAACACAACAGTTTTAATTTCGTAATGGTTTTTTCACTTCGCACCCTATCGCCGGATACCTGGTGTTTGGAAAGGGGGAGATTTTTTCCCCTTTTATTTTTCCAGTTTTGTTAATGTCGGTATCCATTAGCTGCAGTGGCACTTAGCCCGCGCCATAATATAATTTCTAGGCGACGGGACGGAGCCTGCAAATGGATTCGTATAAAAGCCCGACCTTGTACAAACTACCAGTTGTGTATAAATTGTTTATACATCCATGTGTGTACCAATTGTGGGAAATATGAATAAAATATGTTCCCCAGGTGGCATAGACAGTAACCACTCAGCTGGTCTACGTTTGGGACGCAGCCTAGGCCAGCTGAGTGGATGTTACCTTATGTGTATTACTATTAGCAAAGTAGGTTAAAATTCTATAAGAACATCTTCGCTATAAATAGGCGACACAAGCGGAAAGAAGCGGTGCGGTGGGGTAGAGGACACTTCCCAGCCCTCACTACCCCGAGCATCGGGAGAGTAGACAAAAAAGTTTAGTAATTTAAAAAAAAGGTGTTAAAATGATACAGAAGTTTACATGTATCTAATAGATTCGATATACATGCGAAGCTACGAAAAAAAAGATATTTGTTCGTTTCGTAGCTATGCGGTGTCGACATCCCTATACGTGTGTCTCGCGCTAAATATTAGTAAACCGGTGTTAGTACAGAAGATGACTTACTTACTCGGGGCGCGCTCTAATTAATTTGCTATTAGCCTTAACTTTAATTTAATTTGTGTACTTTATTTAATATTTTTATTCAATAATGGATCCGTTGTCTAGCGATAATCATTTCAGTTCCTTCCATTTCAGATCCCTTTGCCTCACCTTGCTTCGCCTCGCATCGTCTCGCATCGCATTGCATCGCCTCGCTTCAACCCACCTAAACGACGACTTCACAGTGACTAACCATTTTCACAAAACCAATAAAACCCTGCGAAATATCGACGGAGGCGACAGGAAAAAATGTCTGTCATGCGATACAATCGGTCTAATAAATTGACATGCCTTTTAAAAAATTTTCTACTTACTACATTTATAAATGTATATCTTTATTTTCTGTTTTATCTATTATTGAATGATTGTGGGCCGTTTTTATCGGCCATACAGAGAGTTGTCAAGCTTTTTCGTCGTGGTAGTACTGACTGGGTTATGTTACGGGACGGCAGCTTCGTTACTTCTAGAGCGAGACTTTACCAATGTCAGCTACAGTTAACCTTGAATTATAGCTGCTGGTGACATGGCGCCCAAGTTAACTTAATGACTGATGCTGCAGGTTGGGCTTCTGCCTGACCGGCTCGCTATGTCGCAGTGTGAAACCTATACAGAGAGGCGTTTTTAATACCCTAACACTTGCTTGCCTCTCTACTCGAGCCGTCATAAACTAGAGAAGAGTGTTTATTATAAAAATGTAGTTGTGCCTGATTACGATGTGTGAATTAGCTTATATTAAATGGCTGAGTAAATGGCCTTGGTTCAAATTCGGGCGTGTACCAATGAGTTTTTTCTGACTTAAGTACATGTGTCACTGACTCCGTGCCTAGGAAAGCACGTTAAGCCGTAGATCCTGGGTGCCATCAACAGATGGCAGTCGTTAAAATCCAGCAACCCCGCACTGGAGCAGCTTGGTGAATTAAGCTCCAAGCCCCCGCACTCTGATAGGAGGCCTATGCCCTTGCAGTAGGGCATAATGGGCTTGTGGAATGGAAAAATGGCTGAGTATGTCTCGTTTCATTCAAACTTGAACATAATTATATCACTGAACATCCTGAGATCTCACTCATTATTAACTTACTATGTGACAATAGAAAGAAAATCGTCTTATGTAAAAACTAATAGTAGGTACCCTTTATTACACGTAGGTTCTATTCTAAGTTGTACCATATAATAGATTTGTAGCTAGCGAGCGTGGAAGGGTAGGACAGTCGTTGTCATATGCCTAGAACCCGCATCAAGTATGATTGGAAGATCGACCCTTGTCTGTTATAGTTGTTAGTGAAGTCCATATGATAAAAAAAATACAAATCTGACTAAACTATACATATTACAGGTCAAGCTAAGTAAGATTAATGTCACAAGGAAAAACTGTAATCGAATGATTAGTCATTTCTTAACCCAAACCTTATTAATAATACCTAGGACATCTCACACATGACCATCTAGTTGCAAAGTAATCTAGAGCCTGTATATAGGTACAATTGATGTACAGGATTAAACGGGTTTTTGTTTTGTAATACATACATATAATAAATATTTTATTCCTAGACATAGAAGAAACATTTTCATGTAGGTAAACAAATATTTGTCCAGGGCGGGAATAGAACTCGAGACTATCGTTACACAGTTAAGATCTCTAACCACTTAGCCATCGCAACGGTGAGATAAATATAGGATATATGTTCATCATGATGCTACTTTTGAGAGTATAGGTTACAGTATGGAGAAAAGTAACATAGAGCAAGATTTCACGAAATAAGTATGGATATCAGATGCAGATAAAACTGTTTACTTATAAAAAAATATGCGTTTGTATTTTCAATCTTAAAACAATTATGTATAGCATATGAAGTCACTGGGTTAATCGTAACAAGGTTTCGTAAACATAATTAAAAAAAAACTCCGACACAAAAAAAAACTAATCTTTGAAAAGTGTAAAAGAATACAAGTTTGTTCATTGTCTAATGATTTTTCATCCTCAAAGGCGTCTGGGACCGCTAATTATTAAGTATTTTAATTTTACTTAATAGTCCCAGACGCCTTTAAGAATTAAAAATCATTAGACAGTGAACAAACTTGTATTATTTCACACTTTTTAAAAGTTCGTTTTTTAGTGTCGAAGGTTTTTTAAATTTTTAATTTAATTTTTATTTCCAAGTTTTTAAACATAGTTAAACTCATTCATACATCGGGCAAAAAATAATTCGCAAGTTTTTAGTTTTCATTTCGTTAGTTAATATTCCTCATTATCTTTCAATATAGTGTACATTATTCTACTAGTCAAGCCATACTGAAGGATCTGTGACAAAAAAATGTAATTCGCCATTTTGTGGTGGCGGCAATCTTGGATTTGAAATTTGTCATAGTGTATATATAGTATTCTACTAATCAAGCCCTTTCATTTTATACCCATATTGATGGACTAACGAAAAAATATGGTATCCGCCATGTCACGTTATTAAGGAAGAAGAGTAGTAGATCTCAGGGATTGTGACAAAAAAGGGATATAAAAGAAAGATACTTAAGTTAAGTCAGTCATTTACTAAAATAGGTTTAGGTACAGAAATTTTGATACAGACAGAATTCAACGTTTTGGAATACTTATTAAGGCATAAATTATGTTCATATGAGCCAACTTTTCACTTGCTCTCCAAACACTCTCTAAACAATACTCTGAGCGGCAAGACGTACTTTGCAGCATCTTTCCAGAAAGCAACTCTGCGGCCTTTCTTGGACAATTCAGCCAACGATTGAGTATAGGTCCATGTGTCAGGATGCGACAATACAATGGCAAATATTCAAGTAGTATAATAATATTTGTACATCTAATTTACACTAAAATACAATAAATATTCAAAACTATTTCAAACAAAAAAGGAACTATTCTTTTAAATTTCAGTATTCATACATTCTGAGCATTTGAAAATATTTAATTTTGAATCTAAACCATATTTTCGAATTTTTGAAAAACCAAAGTTGTCGACGTAGCCGAAGCAATCAGCAAACTGAAGTGGCAATGAGCCAGTCACATTTGCCGTAGAACCGATAACCGATGGGGTAGACGAGTTCTCGAGTGGAGGCCACGTACCGGGAAGAGAAGCGTTGGAAGCCCCCCGGCCGGCCGGCAGGTGGACAGAGGACCTGAAGCACCATACCGGGGGTAGTTGGATGAGAAAGGCGTAGGACCGTGTGTGGTGCCGAGCCTTGGGAGAGGCCTATATCCAGCAGTGGAGAGACACGGGTTGATGATGATGATGATGAAACCATTTTTGCACCTCGACAGCTGTCAAGTCCCCACACATTTTGCAATCATTTCCAATTTTAAAATTACAGAAAACTATAAACAAAGTCATAATAAAGAGGTTGGTCAGCGCATAAAAACTTCATAGCATAAAGTGAAGAAAGTATGAACACAATTACTAGAGTAATGTGACAGCCATTTTGTGGCGTCGGCCATCTTGGACTAATTTTCATCTAACATAGCTAAGAACACTCCCGACTTATTTACCTTTCATATAAAAAAAAACTGCATCCAAATCGGTTCATCCGTCCATATCCATACACACACACGTCAAACTTATAATAACACCTCTCTTTTTGCGTCGAGGGTTAAAAGTACGACCACTTAAGTCACATGTATGTACAAAAATATCAAAATGCTTTGAAATTTTGATTTTATTTATATGTATTTATAGATCTTAGATATTAGAATCATCAGGATGGAACGTCTTATACTTCAAAACAATCGAAAACATAGATTGGAAAATTAAACAGACTATTTGTTATTGGTTGTTTTAAAAGTTTTTTTTTATTAAATAATTTAAATGTAAAATATGATTTCAGTCTTGTAATTTGTTTTTCCAGTACGAATTTTACATGTGCCTCATGCATTTCATTTCACAGTGATATGTCAATGCATCAAGTGGCGTATATTTATCCAGCGACGTATATTTTTTGCTTAAATTTTTAAGGACAAGACGCGGCATTTTTTGTATGTACATCCATAGTTTAAAAATAGCTGCGCGGTAGGTACAATGAATAACAACGATGTAATGATACGAAAATGACCAGCCAGCGTTTACATGCTTGTGTGGGTGATATTTTCTACATAACACTCCCGCCACTTCGTTCTAACCGTCTCTATTACCAAGGGTCATTACCTGGGATAACCAAGTTATTAAATATTTCCTGATAATAGGGTAAACTTATTTAGGTAGTAGGTACATAAGTTATAATCTACACTGTTATATAAAAATTTTTAAATGTAGGTATGTGACTTTGTGCCGTTTTAAATATAACTATAATATTTTTTTTAAAAGTTCCTTACGATTCTACAAGTGGCATGAAATTTTTACGTTTTACTAGGGGGAGCGAAATACATGTACAGAGTGATATTATATTGAGCTGAATCTCTATCTAGCCATATAAATAATCAAAGCTCGTGAAGAACTCGAGATATCAACAAGTAAATAAAATACGATTCTCTAAATTCGTAATTTTAACAAATTCCAAGCCAAGTACCTTCGAAAGTATACCTGCTAACGAAATTTCTCTAAACTCGACCAATTAGCAATTTCCTAGTTCTATTGTTCTTGTACTGGAGCCAATAAAAAAAATGAAATATTCACTAACGCTACATAATGAACGTCTTTTTGTTTCAAATTACCTGGAATGTCTACCACACGTTTAACTCGGTTTTGGCTAGAAGACGCACATAGACGAAAGGAAGGACGAATATTATAAAATACAGAAAATATATGGAATAATACCAATAACATTTTGTATTGTATATGTAATGTAGACTCTCGAGTGCATCGATCAACTCCTAATTAATTATGTTTATTTTGAAGACTAGTTTAAAATTTTGCATAACATCTTTACCAAACAACAAAACTGAAGAAAAATAAAGATATATCGCTAGTTCTAGAAAAAGAACTATTAGTGCGTAGATTATGTTCACTTTTGAAAAACAAAAAATTCATAATATATCAAAAATGCTATGCAAATTCAAAGGAATGAATAAAAATAACAAAAAAATTACAAATGTAATTTTTCTAGGCCAGACTTAGTGCTTTGTCTCAATTAAGTCCTCCTGTAGACGGGGACTTTCATATATTGGGCAGAGGGGTGCTTACTTGAAGCACCTAAGTGTTAGATCGAAAATGAACTTTGTCCATTTCACATTAAGTGTATATTCATTCGACTAGAAGCCAGATTGAATCTAACGCGGTAATGGATTCGTACACAGTTCGTTACCTCCCTTAACCAAAGCTCGCTCTCCAATATATGCAGCTTGCTCGTAACTGCAAGACGTACATTGATTTCATGTTAAAATCTGTACATAGGTCAGAAATATACGAACTGTATTTGCAGTCACAGTCTGCCGCACTGTACGCTCATGTCTAGAAGATCAGCAGATTCCATACAGATATTCTGGGAAACAACTTGCTGGCTGTTTGAATTTGTAGCTGCAGTCAATTAACATTAATGTAAGTACTGAAACAATTATATTTTAATTTTTAGTAAAGCAATATTATACTATAATGCACTATGTACCGTCTATTGCACCTTGAGAAAAATGTCGAGCAAGGGATGACTCGCATTATAAAAACTAAGAATACAAAGTGGATAAAAATATACGACAGCGGAAATTATGGTTCCTGTAACGTAACTAATTAAGATGACACGTAGTTTTTCTTTCTCGGTTTCCTCGTATTTATGATGATCTCGATCATCAATTTTATTGCTCTACCGACAGCGAAACCATCGGAATAAAATATGAATTCAACAACGTTAAACCGGCGGTCCTGGTTGCGATTAATAGATGACAGTCGTTAAAATGCACCAACCTGGACTAGAGCAGCGTGGTGGACTAAGCTCCAAACACCCTCGTCCCGAGGGGAGGCGTAAGCCTCTGCAGTGCGACTGATTTTGAACATTAAAAGATGAAAGAAAATCAAAGCGTCTCTTTCTATACGAAACATTCTTCTATGGCTAAGTTGCTCGTCATTCATATCAAGTATTTGATTAGTTTTGTATCTAATGGAAATATTTATAATAATAATAATAATAATAACACACACAATCACAAACAACGTCTAGGTCCTAAACTAAGCATTTGCTTGTATTTTGGGTACTAAGCGAAGACACCACATACATATAATAACCAAGACCCGGGGCCAGTATTATGCTGACCCATCATATAAATACTAACCCGACCTGGGATTCGAACCCGGGACCTCCAGCTTCGCAGGCAGGGTCGCTGCCCACTAGGCTAAGCGGTCGTCATTTAACGGAGATAAACAGTAGCCTATATGTAACTTTATTTCTCAGTGTCCGAAAATTTCTTTGGTACGAATTTAATACCTGTTTGTTTACGATGGACAATATGTTATTTTTGTTTTGCACCTAATATACAATTAACACATAAACTATAAACAACTAGTGAAACAAATTTCACACTGGTTTTTATAACGCTGGTCGTTTAGTATGGGATATTTTATTGCACGGAGCGCGATGCCATTCTAATGCCATCAGAGTTCACTCAAACGAGTTGAGCGGTGCGGCTAAGGCGCGTATTTACAAATGCTTCTCCATGCCGAAACTTTGATGGCGTTGTACTAAAGAAATTTTTGGGTAGACAAATTGTATTTACAAACCACGTATATTACAACACATACGCCGTGTAGAGTCTAAGAATGTGATGCGGTGGTTTCCCATATCCGGGTGACGTCGGGGACGTTAGTGCTGCAGAAACTGCTACCGAATGTCTCAAACGACACAAATATATAACATGTATTTGTGTCTATGTATCTGTGCCATTTTGGGATCAAAACAGTGAGGCTTCTTTCATTAATCGACGTGTCTGGTCGACGCCTCGGGTGTACGTAGGAATCGGAAGGCTGGCGTTTACCTCGTACATTATAACGCGGGCATTGCTTTACAGCGAGGTAAGAGGAGTGTGTAGTGGTAAATTTCCGTACAAACGGCGTTAATGTTTGCACCCCATTAAACCTCAACCGCATGTTGAATATATTGTCAAAATGAAACTATTTCGGGGAAAAAACCGTGTATTTAAGTTTTTTCTTCTTCTTATAATACATTAAAATATTTCAAAAATTAAAAACTTATAAACCTAGTTTTTCCCGTTTTACATGAATCGGTTAAGGTTTAATGAGGTGCAACCGTTTCCCACTACACACTCCTCTGGATGCCTCGTGAGCCTTTTGGCCGCTCTCCTTACTACACGACACTAAACTTGTTATTTAAGAAAATATTATTATTTTGTGGTATTTTTAGTTTTTAATTAGATTTTAAATTATTGTTAGATTTCGTTTTAATTAATTTACATTTATAATGTTAACGAACTGTAATATATTATTGAAAAGTAGAGCTTATGTTACTTTATTTATCAAATAATACTTTAATTTAGATAAATATCGAGATAAGTAAGCTGAAGTGGCAGTGGGCTGGTCACACCTGCCGAAGAACTGATGGACGATGGGGATGAAAGGTTCTTGAGTGGAGACCACGAACCGGCAAACGTAGTGTGGGACGCCCGCCGGCTCACTGAACCCACGATATAAAGCTGGCTGCCGGTAGTGGCTGGATGAAGATAGCTGAGGATAGAGAAGTGTGGTGTGCCCTGGGAGAGGCCTATGTCCAGCAGTGGACGAATGTGGGCTGGCGGATGGATGGGATGGACTTTAATTTAATACAGAATATATTTTAACTTTGAAGAAAAGCATCCGATCAACACATTCCCTAGAAAAAAATATACCTCCACCACGTGGAAGTGCTGGTAGGTACCAACGTAGGTATGTACCGCACACGCCTGCGTCATAAACTTTACTGGTACAGATGCTGTACCATACGCGCCCTATAGGTTAATCTGAAGTTCTAAGTTTGTTTTTGTCTGCATGGCCATTTTGTGAGTACACATGCAAACGAAAAACTATGGGTGTACAGTATTTAAGTGCCTGTGCAGTATTAAATAATCTTTTATCTGAGGCGGAATGAAGTGGCCATAAATTTTGCTTCCACATAAAGACAAACAAAGTGAGTCTGTTAAGTTGCCGAGTGTAATGTAAATGAACGTTAGTTCACTGACTGTGATTTTTTATAAACACACTTCTTAAAAGCAGGAGCGTAGCGAGATGAGGTGCGAACCGATATATGTAGATAAAGGTATTTTTATTACCTTGTTTTATTTATATAATCTTTAAATTCGATAAATAGGCATTATTTAATTAATCGATATAATTATTTTATATCCCAGTAAATTTATACAGGGACACGTACCTAATTATTTTTGAATTAGGTACCATGTGACCAACATACTCGCCTATTATCAGGAATCAGTATATTAATATTAAAAAATGTTTACCATACCATCAGCCCATTAATGCCCCACTGCAGGGTAAGCTCCCCTCGGGATTAGGGGGCTTGCAGCTTAACCTACCACGTTGCTCCAATGCGGGTTGGTGGTTTGTAACGACTGCCATCTATTGACGGCAACTGGGATCGATGGCTCAACATGCTCTCCGAGGCACGAAGTTAGTGATAGTTATATAGATAAGTTAGAAAAAATCATTGGTAAATGCCTTGGGATTCCAACCACGGACTTCTAAACGAAAGTGGGCTCACTATCACTCTACTATCACGACATAAGAGACCAGCGCCATCATCTTTATATTATTTTTTTGTTTACCTCAATCTTTTTTAGGAAGCGCAGTAATAGTAAGTTATAAAATAGACGTATCATGTTTCATAACCGAGTCAAATGGACAACACTATATTAGTACAAGTATGTATAAAGAAAAGTGTGTATTCGTGTGTAAAAAATTAGTTTTGCCTTTCGATTTGGCTGACACCGTGTTCGCGTTCTAACTTTTAAAGTTTACTCCACTTCTAGTGCAGCTTTGTATAAACTTTTTAAAAGAAATCTAATGTAGACATTTCAACAGTTTCACCACGGTAACTTTTTCGCCAACCGTCATGGACAGTAACGTATTGAATTGCAAAATACGAATTGCTTTCAAGAAAAAAAACAATTTTCTATCTCACTCACTCACTCTCTCGAGGAGTATTGTTTTTTTTGCTCAATATTTTATAAATCATCTCTAATTGTCTCATAATCACTACTGGTATTTTGTTTTATATTGATGTATATATAGACATGGTCCAGATGCAGCAGATATGTAGCAGATAGTAGGCAAAAAATATATATCTCTAAGACAAAGCAAATTTCAGAAACTTTACTGAACGAGTATTTATTTATTAATGTCTATTTACGTATATATGACAATCGAAATATTTTTGTCGCTCAAGGAAAATTTTTACAACTGAAAAGCAAATTTTGGGGAGCTCTAAATTTATAATTTAGGGAAATTTATAACATTATTCTATAATTTGACTTATTTTGAGGAGCTCCAAAGATGGCTTGTAATTTTTTTTGTCTTTAATAGTTTAGACGTTCTGGGGCCCATAACTACTTAAAAAAAATTAGGGTTGCTACGCGCCATCAAAGTTTTTGGAAAATCAAAAGCTTTTCAAAAACGACAAAAAATGCAAGGGAAAAAAATTCATGGCTTTGTGTGTGAAAAATCTAGAGAAGGTTTTTTTTTTATTTTTGAATTTTTTCATCGGTTCTTAACCTTTTCAATTTCCAAAAACTTTGAAGGCCGATATGAATGTCAAAAACAACAAACAGTACAAGAAAAAACTATTTGTTTTTGAATAATATAGATATTATGGTATATTTTGTTTTTAATTTTTTTGGTTTCTGACTTAAATGTTCCTGAATTGACGGTTGTGAATTTTCGTCTAAACATAATTGAATTTATACGTTGAAAAGATCTAGTTCAGTGAATTCAACTCCTTCATGTAATTTTGAATACAATTCGTAGATTTTTGCTAAATGCAAAATTTTGCAAAATTTTAGCTATCCCACAAGGCGGTCCCAAAATCAGTCAGCTGTTTTGGAGATTAACCGGAACAGACAGACACCATTATTTTTTATATGTATATAAAAAATCCTGGCAGCGTGCTCTTTAAGTTTGCAAAATTTCAGTAAAATCTAATCAGCCGTTTCGATGATTATCCCTAACAAACAAATAGACAAACACACGGACAGAAACGAACTTATGTCACTCTTGATAACCTATTTTTAATGTCTGCATAGTTTCATTAAAATCTTTACAAGTTTAGCTTACTTTGTCGGGGGTGACATAGGCTACTTTTTGTTTATCTGTCCGTCTGTCTGTATGTTTAAGCTGATTTCCAAAACGGCTGAATCTATTTCAATGAAACTTCACAAATATGATAAAAAGATTATCAGGAGTGACATACAACACTTTTTGTCTGTCTGTCTGTCCATCTGTCTGTCTGTTCCGGCTAATCTCCGAAATGACTAAACCATTTCTATGAATCTTTGCAGACATAAAAAGGAGGTTACTAGGAGTGACATAAGTTGGTTTTTGTCTGTGTGTTTGTTTCTGTTTATTAGGGCTAATTGTTGAAACGGCTGATCCGATTTCACTGAAATTTCGCAAACATAAAGAGGGCGTTGTCAGGAGTGAAGAGCAATTTTTTGTAAATATAAAAAAATCGTAGTGTCTGTTAGTCTGTCTGTCTGTTCCAGTTAATCACCAAAACGGCTGACTTATTTTGGGACCGATTTGTGGGATAGCTATTCTTCTTGCTAAAGTGGCTAAATGGATTTTTATGAAATTAGGTATAGAGATTTTTTAGGTAGTTTAGTTTCAGAATGTTCTAGAAAGCGTTACAATGTTCTGTAGCGTCGCGTTCCTTTAACTGTCCCGGTACAACTGTGTAGTCCACGCGAGCGAAGCCGCGGGCGGAAAGCTAGTATAATATATGTTATTAGGTTCATCTGAGATTTGATTTTTTCTAAATATTGCAAAGGCTTCGAGACTAATCAGCATTTATTCAATTTTGCACTTCCCTTATATTCTTCACAAACAATATTTTTCAAATTTATTTTACGAAAGGAAGGCTTTTGTCGAGTGAGAGATCGCTTAAGATGTTTTATTAGATATTTCTCGTTCACAGGAAACGCGGATGGGAATCAATTAAACGTACAAATTATTCAAACCGTTCCTTCCTGAGTGAAAGCACTGATTAAAACGCTTCAGACGGCGGCGTCGTCGGCTCGGGTTACAGCCAATTGTGTTTTCAATTAACGTCCTCAGCGCCATGGCCGAATGCCGTTCCTCACTAACGGTATTGAAATCTACATACATTTTTTTCTAATAATAATAACAAACCATCTGAAAGTTACATTGGTTTGATGGGTATTTTCAGTTATTTTTAATTTTTTTTAACTATATAACATATGAACATAAGTATACCCGGACGTAGCATCGCGAACAAACTACCGACGCTTGCTATGTACGCACGCGTTAACTTGAACACACTCATACCATAGTATGTCTGGCAGTAAGCTGCGAAGTGTCATTCACACTTACGCGGCTGCCATTGCAAGGATTCATTTGTTAGTCAGTGATAGTTTGTATAGAGTTTCTATTAGGTAGGTACGTCTGTAATATTACGCCTGTGATATTACATTACAACGAAGCCACGGGCTGCGACTTACTTTCGAAGCCTCACGAGCAATGTTAAACATGAATTTCATGTATTTTTATTATCTATACTAATATTATAAAGCTGAAGAGTTTGTTTGTTTGTTTGTTTGTTTGTTTGTTTGAACGCGCAAATCTCAGGAACTACTAGTTCATATTGAAAAATTATAGTTGTGTTGGATAGTCCATTTATCGAGGAAGGCTATAGGCTATACTACATTACGCTACAACCAATAGGAGTGGAGCATCAATGAAAAATGTTGCAAAAACGGGAAAAATTATTCCTTTTGAGAGCTTCCGTCGCGCGCGCTGCGTAAACAGTTGATGTTAACCAAAAAACATGTACTACGGAATTGTTTCCCTTTAAAAGTTCTAACCAAAAGGCCCCGACAGCATATGTGTATCTTTTAAGGTTAACTTACTATAACCTTTTTTATGACAATCAAATTTGTTCTAACATTATGTACTATTTGCGAAGATGTTTTTTAAACGTAATATTAATCCTTATCAAATTAAATGCGTTAGTTGTCTTAAGCATTTCATGCATATTATAATTGCCCTTTACACCACACAATTTAAATTAATATCTTAGCAGTTTTTATCGAAATATGAAAACTATAGCGGGAGAAAATAAATTCGCTGTCTGCCTCTGTTCGTTAACTTTTTACTTCCAAACCACGCAATAGACTTTGATACGGTTTTCAGTATTATCTTATTTTCTTATTATCTTATAATCTATTAATCTATATAATAGAAATACTTATTATAAAGCTGAAGAGTTTGTTTGTTTGTTTGAATGCGCTAATCTCTGAAACTACCAGTCGGATTTGAAATTATTATTTTTTGCCTTTGATAGCCTGAATCTAGCGGAGGGTTATAGGCTATATATATGAAAACGAACTGTCTGTCTATTCGAGCAAATAGGTTTCGGCCAAAACAGCTTAACCGATTTTGATGCAACTTTACACATATGGAAAGGATGTAGTCAAAAGTGACATACAGAACTTTTTGTATGTCTGTCTGTACGTCCATCTGTCTAAACCAATTTCAATGAAACATCACAAGTATGAAAAGAAGGTCGTCAAAACTAACAAATGTTACTTTTTGTCCGTTTGTCTGTCTGTACGTGTAAGGTCGTCAAAACTAACAAATGTTACTTTTTGTCCGTCTGTCTGTCTGTACGTGTATCTGTCTATTTGAGCTAATCTCCAAAACGGCTAAACAGATTTTAAGGAAACTTTGCAGACGGGAAAGAAGGTTGTCAAGAGATTTGACATTAGCTACTTTTTGTCCGTCTGTTTGTCTATTCAATTCAATTTTATCTATTCGAGCTAATTTCCACTACGGCTGAACAGATTTTAATGAAACTTTGCAGACGTGAAAGAAGATTGTCAAGTGTCATAAGCAAATTTTTGTATTTGTTTGTCTGTCTATCTGTCTGTCGTTTGTTCACACTGATCTATCAACTACTACAGCCAAAACTACTAAGTCTAGGAAGCTTAAATGGAACATATGTTTATTTTATAACGTGAGCATTAAGTTAAGAAAGGCTTTTTTAGAAATTTCAAACTTAAAGATGGGAATGGAGGGACTCAAATAATGACGTGTTTCAGGGTTTTTAGATTTCCACATTTTAAGGGTGGGAAACGGGAGATGAAAAATTGTGTTTTTTCAAAGGATGGAAGGGGAATGAAGCTTGAAAGTTTGAATGGGTGTAACCAAAATTGGTTCCAGCAAAAAGTACGTATAAACCATCTCGAACGTTAATAGTACCTATAACAGAAATTCGTAGTCTACGCAAGCGAAGCTGCGGGCGGTCGCTAGTAACAATTAAGAAAGAAAATACATTATGTATTTCTGTGTCGTTCCTTAAAGTTTGTTCCTTAACATTCTCTCTTAAAGAAAATGTGCATTTTTTAATCGTCAAAATAAACAAAAATATTTCACAATCTTTTTTTGGATAATTGTCTAAAATTAACCGTAAAATAAAAACCGTAAATTGTGAACATATTTTTGTTTTTGACAACAACGCAAAAGTTTAACTGCAGTTAGACTTCATCAAAGAAGTATTAAAGCCTGGGGCAGACATTCTAACGTCCTTGACGTCGCGGCCGAGCGCCGTTCTTTACTAACGGGGTTCGAACATGCATACATTTTTTAAGTTTCTTTTTGTATTTATTTTTAACCCCCGACGCAAAAAGAAGGGTGTTATAAGTTTGACGTGTGTGTGTATCTGTGTATCTGCCCGTGGCATCGTAGCTCCTAAACGGATAAACCGATTTGTAATCTGTGTATAAAATAAAAATAAAAAATTTAAAAACGCTAATAATTTATTTTAAAGGAATACTTACAGACTATGTTCTTATAACTACAATGAGACAGTTACAAAAAACAACCAAACAATTTCTTTTTTGTTTGGCTCCTTTTTAATTTTATGTCTTCTCGGAATTTCGCGTAAAACTCAAAAGATAATATATCTTGATATATATATTTTTTATTTCTTATTGCAGTGTGTATACACTCCTTTAGTGACTCCATCTCCTCCAAAATTGCGATCTACCGTAAGAGCCGTTACGACGAGTTAGCTGAAAATGGCTAATAAACAGATTACTCTCATATTTGTCACTAGGCGTTAAAAAATCATTGTAGAACATCCCTATAGTTGACTCTTTTGTGTAACATGTGAAAGCAATACAACTTTAAAGAAATAATGAAAACTTACTTGATTATCAGTGTCACACAAGGGAAAATAATTAACCACATAATATGCCACTGGGCGCGATTTGACACCTAATTGAAAAACACAAATTCGCTGCCACATTATATTGTAAAATAGATACAGTGCCATAGAATTGTCAGCAAAAAAAATGTGATTGCTTACGAATGTGTCATAATTTCATTATAAAACACCGTTACACAAAGGAACAAAATGTTGGACACTCTTTTATAATGACACCGTTTATGAAAGAAACGCTAGATTAATGCATTTTGCGATTGTACACACTATAAATATAACAAAGTACACATTTTAAGGAATAGACACTGATTTAAGGCCAAAATTAACAACTTTATTATTTTTATCGCTGATCACGTGCCATGTGGACATTCATTTATTATATGAGAAAATCACGAGAAAATATAAATCATATTTTTTGATTTGCTTTTATTTAATGTTATAGTGAAACAAATGAATATTGTCCATAATCACATGAAGGACATATAACTCCTTTGTATGAAATAAATATTGCAATTGATATACAAGTATTGTCTGACTGAGTTAAAAGTGTATAAAAACAAAGGACACGGAAAATTATAATTATGGGCATTTTTTTTTAAATTGTCTCATAAAATTTGTTCATTTATCATGTGTAATGACAGCTAATGCCACGTCTTGAGTATAGTGTTATCCACGCAGATCCTATTTCCAGTTTACAAATATAACTGTATCTATTAATCAACAAGAAGTTTACCCACAGACCAGTAATTGTGTTTGTTTGGTGGTCGAATTCTTGTCCATCTATAACAGCCTATGTCTATAGTCAAGGACTTTGGACAATGATGGTGGAACTGGCAGAAAAATAGCTCCGACTGGTCAACCGTTCTTCACCGATATTGTTTTATGATAACTAAAGACCTCATAATGTACAAGAAACCGTTTTAACGCTACAAGAGTTACGCTTAGAAACCTCCCATCAATCTCAGTACTGCCTGGATTTGAGTTAGCATTTAAGCCTTAACTAACTTCGTGGAGTCCTGCTCCTCAGAATTCTACCGTATAGACATTCATGCTACACTGATGATATACTGTTACATGGCAGAAATACGTAGAGAACATGGGTACTTAGTTATTTTGATGAAATAAATACTTTTCTTCTTATTTATTTTTAGATAGATCCATAATTCCTCATATCAAAGAGCAATTTTATATACTTCAACGTTTAATCTTCGTAATAACGTCTTAATAAATAACCATAGCTTCTTCTACTTCACTGTATGAGTGCACGGGAAAAAATTTAGGAGGCAATACTACCAGAACGTTTAGTAGCAATAAGAATAGTGTTATATACTATAATTTTGTAACTTTGACAAGAAAATAATTTTAAAACAACCATTTAATTTGTATTAAGAAAAAAAAACATGTAAATAAAGTATTCCATACGAATTACCAGAATATTGTAAGATTTACTATAAAATTAAGTTAAGAATATTAAATTAGTAATTGAAACAATAATTTCGGTACAGTAATATTATAAAATAAAACTAGAAATTCTAGTCCTAGTTACTATAATTTTTTTCCGTGTTCTATCCTATTACGACGACCGCTTAGCCTAGTGGGTAGCGACCCTGCCTACGGGACTAGAGGTCCCGGGTTCGAATCCCAGGTACCGGGTCTTGGTTGTTATATATATATATATAAAATATATATATATATATTTATATATGCATATATTATAAAGAATATTTAAGTATGTATATCAGTTGTCTAGTAACCCATAACACAAGCATAATACTTGCTTACTTTGGGACTAGATGGTGCTGTGTGGGAAGTCCCATGTATTATTATATTATTATTATATTATATATTATTATTTCTCGACTTGTCATCAACTTCGATCTTTTATCATTTTTATGTCCAATAACAACCTTAGACTAGGATGGATAAAACGTGCTATAATGTTACTCTCCGCCTTTTTAACTATATCCGTGAATAAAATACCGTTGTTTCGTCACTTCGCCACGACACGAAGAAAGGACAAACAAATACAATTTAATAGTTTAAATTTTATTAAGGATTTCGGTTTTGTACGCACTTCACTATATTCCGTTTTCCATACGCACTCATACCTGGCTTAGACATTAAAACTTTTTATTTTTGCTACTGTTTTCTTAACATTTTCTAAACTGAACAGATTCTGTTACAAAAACGAATGAGTTCCACTTAAAAAATTATATAAAAATTATATAAGTACATCATATTTTTGGGTTCTATTAATAGGCTTATAGACTTACTAGCGACCGCCCGCAGCTTCGCTTGCGTAGACTACAAATTCCTGTTATAGGTACTATTAACGTTCGAAATGGTTTATACGTACTTTTTGCTGGAACCAATTTTGGTCACACCCATTCAAACTTTCAATCTTCATTCCCCTTTCACCCTTTAAATAACCGATACAATTTTTCATCTTCCGTTTCCCACTCTTAAAATGTGAAAATCTAAAAACCCTGAAACACGTCATTATTTAAGTCCCTCCATTCCCATCCTTAAGTTTGAAATTTCTAAAAAAGCCTTTCTTAACTTTATAATGCTCACGTTATAAAATAAACTTATGTTCCAAATTTAAGCTTCCTAGACTTAGTACTTTCGGCTGTACATTGCTAGATCAGTGAGGACAAACGACAGACAGATAGACAGACAGACAAACACAAAAAGTAGCTTATGACACTCTTGACAACCTTCTTTCACGTCTTCAAAGTTTCATTAAAATCTGTTCAGCTGTATTAGAAATTAGCTCGAATAGATAAAATTGAATTGAATAGACGTACAGACAAACAGACGGACAAAAAGTAGCTAATGTCAAATATCTTGACAACCTTCTTTCCCGTCTGCAAAGTTTCCTTTAAATCTGTTTAGCCGTTTTGGAGATTAGCTCAAATAGACAGATACACGTACAGACAGACAGACGGACAAAAAGCAACATTTGTTAGTTTTAACGACCTTCTTTTCATATTCATTGATGTTTCATTTAAATAGGTTTAGACATATGGACGTACAGACAGACATACAAAAAGTTCTGTATGTCACATATGGAAAGGGTGTAGTCAAAAGATTACATCCTGTTATATGTGTAAAGTTTCATCAAAATCGGTTAAGCCGTTTTGGCCGAAGCCGATTTGCTCGAATAGACAGACAGTTCGTTTTCATGTATATAGCCTATAACTCTCCGCTAGAATCAGGCTATCAAAGACAAAAAGAATTTTTCAAATCCGACTGGTAGTTTCAGAGATTAACAAATTCAAACAAACAAACGAATGAACGAACGAACGAACGAACCAACCAACCAACCAACCAACCAACCAACCAACAAACAAACAAACAAACAAACAAACAAACAAACAAACAAACAATCATTCAATCAATCAATCAATCATTGAATCAATCAATCAAGCAATCAATCATTCAATCAATCAATCATCAAATCAATCACCGCGCGCGACGGAAGCTCTCAAAAGGAATATTTTTTTCCGTTTTTGCAACATTTTTTATTGATGCTCCACTTCTATTGGTCGTAGCGTGATGTAGTATAGCCTATAGCCTTCCTCGATAAATGGACTATTTAACACAAAAATAATTTTTCAATTTGAATAAGTAGTTCCTGAGATTTGCGCATTTAAACAAACAAACGAACGAACGAACGAACAAACGAACGAACGAACCAACCAACCAACCAACCAACCAACAAACAAACAAACAAACAATATATCAATCAAACAATTAATCAATCAATCCATCAATCAATCAATCAATCAAAAAATCAATCAATCAATCAATCAATCCTTCAATCAAACAATCAATCAATCAATCAATCTGTCTATCAAACAAACAAACAAACAAACTATAGTGTTTAAATTTCAATAAAAACTGTTAAGATATTAATTTAAATTGTATGATGTAAAGGGCAATTATAATATGGATGAAATGCTTAAGACAACTAACGTATTTAATTTGATAAGGATAATATCACGTTTAAAAAACATCTTCGCAAATAGTACATTATGTTGAACAAATTTGGTTGTCATAAAAAAGGTTATAGTAAGTTAACCTTAAAAGATACACATATGCTGTCGTAGACTTTTGGTTAGAACTTTTAAAGGGGTACAATTCCGTAATACATGATTTTTGCTTAACATCAACCGTTTACGCAGCGCGCGCGACGGAAGCTCTCAAAAGGAATATTTTTTCCCGTTTTTGCAACATTTTTCATTGACGCTCCACTCCTATTGGTCGTAGCGTGATGTAGTATAGCCTATAGCCTTCCTCGATAAATGTACTATCCAACAAAAAAATAATTTATCAATTTTAACCAGTAGTTCCTGAGATTTGCGCGTTCAAACAAACAAACAAACAAACAAACAAACAAACAAACAAACTCTTCAGCTTTATAATATTAGTATAGATAATTTTCGAGTGCGATCCGAAAATTCCGACTGAGAATCGCATAATGCCTACTAAAAGCCTCTAGCCTCGGCTTATCTACTCGTTAATTTCGAACCATTATTTTTGCTTATTTGTAGTATATGAAAATAACACAACATTTTTAAAATTATTGAGTACCGCTGGTGCTTTGTAATTTTGGTATGGTAGTTTATCTGTCCGTCGGTTTGTCTGTGTTTTGTTTTTGCTTCACATTAAAAAACTGTAGTACATACAAACATCAAAAGGCAATATAGTGCAAATTCTGAAGTAAAACAAAAAATAATAATTGAAGGGGTGAGTGGACAAAGGTGTTATCTGAGAAAACAAAATAAATCGACTTTTTGCATGGAATTAGTTTTTAAATGAAGGTTTAACTGACAAACGTATACATTTCAGGCTTGCAAATGTGGTACGAGCAACATAAAAACACTCATAACTTATTTTGAACTTTTTGTTAGTTAACACTTGTGTACACTTACCTCTTCAATTTTAAAGTGATCAAATGTGAATCCAGCTTGCGCTAAGGATCCCAGACTTAACTCAAGACACAATCTTTTTGGTAAACACATAACATAAATAGGAATTTTTTTTATCACTGCGCACTAAAAATATTTAGTACTTTAGTGAAAATAAAAAATATAATTTCACTTATTTGTCTATTCATTAAAAAAAAGCTAAAATTGATATTTAATCCATAAAAGTGCTGCGAGTCATATTACCCTACTCGCATTGCCAAAAGCCGCCGCTTCGCATTTGATAAGAAAACAATTTTCTCTTCATACTTTATCGGGCTTAGGACCGTCAAAATACAGAAGATCGAATTTGAGTTTGTAATTAAGGATTAAATTAGTAGATAGGTTAGCATTAATTTAAAAAAAAACCAATACTATCCAAATGGTCAACAAGAAAACTCTGCTTTCATGCCTTTTTAAAAAATTGGAATCAAAGCTATTTACAATAATTTAAATCGAATCTTACCTAATAAATTGTCTCTCAACAACTCAATCACTAATTTTTACGCAAAGGCGTTATTTATATACTTTAATAATTGTTCAAAGTAAAGTTTCTCCATTTCTCTCTAAGCACAATCGCGTACATTTTTGAACATTGTCACTGTTTCCAAAACTCGAGTGTCATTTTTTACTTCGTCAAAAGCTCTAATAATCTTGGCCCTAATGTCCTCCTGATTTGGGCCTCTTCTACGTACACACGACGTTTCAGTTCGCCCCACAAATAAAAATCACAGGGCGTGAGGTCCGGTGACCTGGCTGGCCATGCCACAGCTGCATCGCGGCCTATCCAGTTTTCTCCACATTCACGGTTCATGTAATTGCGTACCATAAACGTGTAGTGAGGTGAAGCGCCGTCGCGTCGTGCTAATAGTAAAAATTTCGTAAATACGAAACGGGCACTTCGTCCATCATTTCGCTTATAACGCCCTGTAACATGCCAAATAATTTCCTCCAGTCAAAGGGCCCTCAACGAACACGGGTCCAATTATTTTATTTTTAATACACGTTCTCGCTAAACGTTGACACACGTTGGCACTAAATCTCACTTGGCGATGGGTTTCTTTCACTTCGTGTGGGTTGTTAGACGACCACCAGTGTTCATTATGAACATTGTACAACCCAATACGTGTAAACGACGCTTCGTCCGTCCACAAAATGTTCGCATCCGGATGACTAATAAGCCACTCACTGAAAGCTCGACGAGGTACTGGGTCTGGGTCGTGAAGTTTTCGTACCGCCTGAAAATGGACATGGTACGGGTGGAGACCGGCAGAATTTAACAGTTTTCAAACAGCATAATGGCTTATACGAAAATAGCGTGCTGCGTCGTAAGTACTCGCTCTAGGTTCTCTTTCGAAGAAATCTAAGATTTGTTCTTCGACTTCGATCGCTAAACAGGGTTGACCACGTTCTTGAGCATGGATGGAAAGGCTAAACTGACCGTAATCCAGCAAGTTTTGCTTTCCAGACAATATGGCCCGCTGACTAGGCACCCGTGATCGGATTCTGTTGCGAAGAACGCGAGCGAAGCCGCGAGCGAGAAGCTAAGCTAAGCAAGCTAAGAAGCTAAGTAAAAAATATATCTATAATAATAACTCACTAACTACCAGCTACTACGGATATGTTATTTTTATCAAAACATTGTCGCGGTTAACGTGTTTCACTAATAATGTAGTTGTAACGATATTTGTAACATACATGCTGTCCGATAATCATTAAACTCCATAATTTGTGATGAACCTTCTTGTCATCATATTTTAGCTTTGTTCATAGCAAATGAATACAAGTCTGTATCCGTATTATAGTATATACATTGTATTCGGCCGAACGTAGTGCAAACTTATAGAGCGTGTAGAGCTTACCGAATTAAAAAAAGTTTCAAGTGAGCAGATGACGCAAACTAACGGTTACTGAGAAAAACTTGTTCAAATTTTTTTAATATCTATTTTTTTTGAAACTTTTTGTTTGAGCTACATATATTTTTATGACACCAAGTCACGTGTGACATCTAAATAAAACGTACGGTCCGTTCGCGTTAAGTTTTCCGTAGCTGAAAACTTGCTTTTTTGCTTCTTTAAGTCTTCGTTTCGATATATAAATTGAGTCAACTCATTTCAAATATGGTACTCCACCGAATAAGTCCAATCGAAACAACCTAGAGGGGGTTCACTCAAGTAATGGGTAAAAGATCCCCGAGCGAGCCCGAATGCGCTTCATAATCTATGAAGGCCAATGAAGATAGATGAAGGCAGACGATTGAAAAATCAATAGAGAATGAAATGTTGAAATGCAGCTCGTTACTCTCTGTCCGTGTGTGCTTGTATTGTTTAAAATTAATGTATTTATCGTGTTGTAAGCTCGATATAGATGCCGAATTAAATCAAGTGGCTGGTTCCGATTCCAGATTGATAACAGTAAATCAACCCCTCTTCTACATGTCCTACATTTTCCCTTATACTGATGTGGATGGACCAACAAAATGAAATGAATAAATACGAAGAGCAGCTAAAAAGATTATTGTGACGTCATAGGTAGCGACATCACCTAAATGTCAGATTGTGTAGAGCGATAGAAATATCCGCAATGGGGTTGATATTTCACACGAAGTAACATGACATATGTAAATATAGGTTTTATCTTTGCTGCACACCACAATACACAAAACGTATATATGTCGCACTCGATAATTTTTATAAGCTGTGAACAAAATAACGCAATTTAAATATAGCGTTGTTTAGAATTCAAGGAAAGAACTAAATTATTGATAGCCTTTCGGAAAAAGAAAAATATTGCCACAAAGCAACGGAACCCAAGTACAAGTAGATATAATTGTTTTTTTGATATATTTTTTTATAAACAAAAAACATCGATTTTTAAAGCGTTTTTTTTTTAATACAAAGACACATCGATTTTTAGCGCATACATGCTAAGTCCAAAAACGAACACTGATTCGTAAAAAATCACTAATAAAGACTGAAATAAAGCTTTATTTCGTTTGACACTAAATGTTGATTACAACACAGGGTAGCAGTAGCAAAGGATGCTTGATCTAGATTACACAGAACAGGCAGGTGACAGTTTGAGTATGGCACAGCAGTGTTAGGAAACCGGGGCGGGATATAACGCACCACGCGGTTAGCACAACAGCAATTGCCCTTTAGCTCAGACGTAGAACCAAGTGATTCGGACAGGTGCATGAGAAAATGATTCGGAGAAGTGCATAACACTAAAAACCACTAAGATAGGAGCCGTTGGTGCTTAAAGGAGATCGGTCCAACAGTGTGACTCCAGCAATATGTAGTTTAGCACCTTAATTAGAACAGTGGCAAAGCAGCGTTTATCAGTACTTTCAGCTAGTTAGTGTCAGACGGAAGCACTTTCTGATTTTTAACAGGAAGCTAAACCCTGAACTAGAATCAGAAAGTGAGTTATAACTTAAAGCACTCTTTTAAGTTTTGATTGGATTTAAAAAGGTTGGTGATAAATAATTTTATTGTCTAACCTCGAACCTATTAGGTAGGTACTTAATAATTTAAGACAACTAATACTTAACCTGAAAAAGAGTTTCGTAATATATTTCAAATCTACGTGGCCTACGTGTGGCGTCATTGCATTCTGTGGACCCAAGTAATCTTCGCTCTATACAGCATCCAATACACACGACCTAATCGCTCGTTGGTTCACGCGCCATGAAAAATAAAGGTTTTGTAATAACTTTTTTTAAAGTCAATAGTTGTTGAGGTATGCGCTCCTAAAGTTTTAAAAAGTTTATCCCGCCCATGAACTTTAAAAAAAAATTAAGTTAATACAACTAAAAATTCATTTAAAAACTTATTATTATTATTTAGAAAAAAAAAACGTTTTGAATAAGATCTATTGAGTAATTTTAGAGATTTGTTTTTTAATCATCATTTTCATAATGTACATTCATCCCGACTACGGAACCTTTTACTGTGTGTGGTCCTACACGTACTTGGCTGGTCTTTTTAGTATCTAAGTGAACACTAAAATAATGGAGTCTGGTGACAATACAAATACGGGTCTTACTCTACATTGACATGGCCATTTATTAGTAAAATTTGTTAACTGTGAAATAATCCCAATTTGCAGTATTTAACGAAAATCTCTACGATGAGACAATATTGCGAACCAGAATAATCGCCTAGGAATGTCTAAAACACGGAAACTAGAAAGCAGTCTGCGTCAATATCCCGTCGCGACAATCTGTAGCTCTTCAAACTTGTCATATCGGAAGGTTTTATGAAATTGTACGCAGCCTCGAGCTTCGTCGGGCATCTTCGGCAGCTTTCGGGTCGAGGGCGGAAGGCGCGGGCAGTCCGTACTAGGCCGTTTTGGGGTTAACACGTTAATTCAGTACTATACTATTCCCGTAAGTTGGTTTCGCGTCGCGTGTGTCGACCGTGTGGAAGTAATTGGCAATGTAATGTGATGTATGTATATGTGTACATGTGGATTGTGTTACCAAAATTGACTTGTTTTATTAATTGTAAAGGAATTTCAGTGTGACCAAAGAAACGTCTTTATCGAGGTACGTTGTTACATTGTAATTATTGGATTCATTTTATTAATGCAGCTTTAATTTTTGGAGGGCTTGCGTAATGGTAATGTTAAGTAGGTAGGTAACGTACAAGTAGCAAGTTGTACCGAATTGATAACAGGTTTTTGAAATGTTTCTCTATGAAAGGAAAACCAAACAATTTTGTGGAGAACTCGGTACCTTAACAGAGGGATTGGTAATTAATTACCTATTTGCGTAAATATGGAAATGCGGATGGAATTTTATAAATCGAATCATTATTTTTTGGTTGGCGTTCTTGTTATTTTGTGTTTACTGATCAATGTTATCTTAACATTATTTATTTAAGTAACTTTTTTTATTGATACATTTTAAATTAAAAAATAATTCAAAAATCAGCATCACAAATCAAACAAATCAAAAGTTAGGTATGTTGTTACGTTTATTTCTTTTGTTGCTTTCATTGTTTTTAATTTTGTGAGACCAGGGCTATAAATTAAAAATACTAAATAATTTCATTTAAAAAAATTTTACTTATTCAAACACAAGTAGGTAAGTATCTTCCCTTAGTTGATGGGATGTGTACTTTTCAGGAGAACTAAAAAATACGGTATTTCTACACATGTAACGTCAAAATAATTTAAGTAAAGTTCATTGCGTTTAATAAGAAACAATAGGTCCATCTAACAACAACTATTGTACGTTGCTATACTTGCTATGTACGTTGTTTCTTAATATACGGACTGAACTTTTATGAATTTTATGACAAAGTACGCTAAATTATAAAAGCTACAATACTGTGAGGAACGAAGGGACAAGAGGTATAATCAAACTATTAGGACTTCTACTTCCTACAACAGTGCAGTAAATTGTAGAAAATATAACAAAAAAAAAATGCTTGCATGAATATAATACAATATTATGCTGGCCTGGTATTAGGACAATGAGTACACGCGCGATTACGTGAAAGGTGATATTACATAAAACACAATGATTTTCACAAAAACTTGAAGCATTTCATTCATAACACCTATACCCGGAAAACATGATTACGAAATTCTTTTTACACACGTGCCAAAAATACGAACTTTGCATTGTAGGTACAGCAAATGATTCAGTTATCTCTAATTTGGGGTTTTAAAAAATCACTGTTTAGTAATAAGACCGCCTATTGTCTGCCGATGTACATTTAATTTTGGTCTTGTATCTTTGGATGTGTGATACAGAATATTTATTATTATTATTAATAATATTTATTATTATTATTATTAATAATAAATATTCTATAATAAATAATAATAAATTATTTATTATTATTATTAATAATAATAAATATTCTTTATTTAATTTTATTTTATTAATAATAATAAATAGCCTACTTAAAGGATTAAAATCTAATTATTTGAAATTAAATATTGAATGTAATATAAATGTAGAAAAGATTAAGATCGATAGACTAGAGTAATAGAGTTTCCAGATTACGGAAGAAATTTTAGTTTCTGAATAAGAGAGATATTGTTAACCAAATGCTTTCCCATTAATGTAAACGACAAGTATACTTCTACAATTGACTGTCAAAATGGTGTGATAGCGTGAAGGAAATTACAGTTATTAATCTGGAAGACATTGAAAAAGTAAAAAAATTGGAATAGAAATGAACTAGTAATTTAAAAGTGTGGATACATAAAAATATGTATTAAATAAAATGAAAATACAGGTAACAAGAAAACAAATATACAGACAAATTAGCACAGGAAGGACAAATTATTTAGTTAATAATTGTAGGCAGTTTTTCAGGTCATTATACCAGAACAAAATAATTGTTTAGAAACAAAAATAATACTTTATAAGACTATTAAATAATGGAACGTTCAAAACAATCCTCATGCTAATATGCAGAAACTATACGAAACCGTATTATTGAGAAAAATATTTTTGACATGAAATTTAGCCCGGATACCAGCTCATGAAAAAAGATTACTTTTGTATTAGCGAGTATTTAAATGATAAGTGCGCATGGACATCATTGTAATAGTTGTAAGCACTTTAAATTAAAAAAAACAAAAACAATTAAGAAAAATGTTTTTCTTTTTATTTTTATATTTAAATAAAATAAACAGGGAGGAGTTTCTTGCCGCTTCTTCTCCTCCTAGTTTTTGATAATCTAACCGGTACCTAATAAATTTATTTTGACTTCCAATAAGTGTGTGTAAACATTTTATATTGAATTAAAACTTTTTGAATTTGAATTTGATGAAAATAACTAGAAATTAATTCTTGTTTATGCATTTCAGTTTAAACACTTTTCATAATATTTAGGCTAATAACAAAAAGGATTTCAACCCTCAGATGGACCTATTACCTAAGCCACAAATCATAGTCTCATACATTACGTATACCGAGACGCCCGGCTAAAATAGAATAGCAATAGTACCTATTTACGAAATTCAGTAGGGTTAATGTTTTTTCTGTAATTATAATATATTGTACTAATCACAAAATATATGGTGTATAATATAAAAAAAAGTCACTTATTGAAAATCGTTACGGCACGCGAATTATGTGTGTCCATCAGTAAAACGCACGACATATTGTTTTCACATTTATTTTGCTTTCTACTAGTTGACAGCAAAATACATCCGCTAGGTGATTTAATAATAATCACGTGTTAAAAATTTGCACGTTGCTTTGATACTGGCAATTTATTATTAATTTAAATAAGTATATAAACTATTCTAAAAACTATATTCTTTACCTGTCCTCTAAATGATTTCAAGAAATTTATACAAAAAATATTATTTATTACCAACAAAGAAATGTAAAAGGGATAGAAAGAAAACGTAGGCGAGTTCTGAAATCCGTGAAAAATTAATGTCCTCGACGTAAGAAAACGATAAAAACATATTTTTCAGAGAAATCGCACGAAATTAATGATCAGGGGTGTCATTTTTTCAGGAAAATATTCGGTCATTGACATCACAGTTTAGAATAGGACTCATTCACCAGACATGATGTCAAAGTATGTCATTGGTGGATTTGGATTTTGTGCTAATATATTTTGTGGTACGGCATTTCTGTAATTGCTATCAATTTAGATTTCTTTGGTCTGTACTCCTTGCAGGTATCTTAAAGATGAGCATAACACCTGTGTACAAAGGAGTTATAGTTTAAGTTTTGTGAGTTAAGTATGATGTATAACTGTTTACAGAACAAGTAAGCATGTGATCACTCATTCTGTAATCAAATATTTACACTTGATCAACTAAGAACACTGAACTATATAGGGCCTAGTAGAAACGACGCCGCGAACCAAATGTTTGCGCCAACCGGCAACAACTCATCATTCAGTCACTCGACTATGCTCATCGCGACCGCGTGCCAAAAACGTGTTAAAACAACAATTCAAAGATGCCGTCGTAGGTATTAAAATGTGTAAAAATCAATCAACTGCAAAGAAAAAAGATAGTGGCATAACTTATCATCGATAATTAAACAAAACAAAACTAAAACCATCCAAAACTAATTTTTGTACATAAATTATTTTCTACTATATACTTGTTTTAACTACAAGTAATGTCACGACATGTATAATACCTTCTAAATACTTGTATAATACTTACGAATTCTGTGTATTCTAGTGGTAACGAACCAAGCTTAACACGTATAAGAAATTTATATTACAGTGTATTATACTTGGTAGAAAAATCTATGTGGTAGAAACAAGGTGATTGTGCCGCGCACAGATTTTGTTCGTACTGTTTGATCTACTAGTATTTAGTTTAGTGACTATGAATGAAACATCGAAAACATTCGTATTTCTGATATATGTGTATGTTCGCGCCACTCTCATTTCGTACAGGTCCCAGACTACCAACCAGACAACAACTCTGTTCTGAAATTAACGCTTTCACGCCACCAACGCCACTGAGCCCAACAGCGCGCCAAACGGCTACCAACCTTACGATACGATACCACATTGCAAAAAGTATGGCCGGCGTGAACGACACAAAAGTAGGTGCTTGTAATCTAATATATAAAATTCTCGTGTCACAGTTTTCGTTGCCATACTCCTCCGAAACGGCTTGACCGATTTCGATGAAATTTTTTGTGCTTATCCGGTATCTATGAGAATCGGCCAACATCTATTTTTCATCCCCCTAAATGTTAGGGGTAGTCCACCCCTAAATTTTTATTTTTATTTTTTAGACAAAATTTTTAATTTCTATTTTTTTATGATACAACATACAAAAATACATACAATCCTCAATTTTCACCCTTCTACGATCAACCCTTATTTTTTAATAGGGGGGGATAACTTACTCTCAATTAAATGTTAGGCTCAACAGCCTAACATTTAATTGAAACTTTTATTACATAGTAACATTAGTATCAAGACAGTTTATTCCTGCTGTAATTAGTGTTACCAGTGCTTGATTTTTTAAATTTTCCGCGCTTTTTCTGGATCAACACTCATTTGCCAGCATTTGTGTCGCGGGAACGAAAACGGGGAAGGGATGAATGGGAATGAGTTAAGATTGGGATAAAAAGTTATTCTTGATGAGAATGGAAACGAAAACGAAACGACACCAGGGCCAAGAACGGAAACAATAAAGTTGGTATTTTTGCGATGGGAACATGGGAAATACGGGAAAGGATGAACGGGAATGAGAAGACTGAGATAAAAAAAGTGATTTTCATGATGAACGAATACTACCCGTGCGAAGCCGGGACGGGCCGCTAGTGAAATAATAAAATAGCGGTTTTGTGAGGTTCTCACATTTTAGTTTCCTTGTGGGACATCCTAATTTGCGGGTCTGAACTGATAAAAGTGTTAAAAGTTAAGGTTAAAGCTAAACTAGCGAGTAAAACTTTTGTTTTGTGTCTGCCATCAAGTGCGATAGATAAGCTTATTGTGGACTGGTGAAAGAAATAACGGCGGGATTTAATGAAACTGTATATTGTGGACAACTGTGGATCCAGAACTGCAGATAAGAGATGTACCGATAAAAATATATTCCTGATAATATTCGAAAGCGGTCTAACTTTAAACACGCACTTCAAATAAAACTATTCAAATATAATTTCAATATTTTATATAAATATTTTGTTACTATTTGTTTGATGGACTTTGAATTTGTAATTCACGCTCAAAAGAAAATAAATAGTAAATCTCATATAGTAGGTACCTCGCTCGCTTTTCAAAGTATTTTTACTAAAGCAGGCTTTGTATTGAAATACTTCAACTTTAAACTTACTGCGTGGTTCAAATACCAAGACTTTGAGGACATTCGATGCTGTTTTTGACGAAACTGACTCATACGTATAAAAAATAATATCAATACGATTCATACAACAATTCTTTGGAATTAATATATGCGGTATATTTAATATTCTATGACTATATCCGGTCAAACTGAGTTAAAGATTAACTGAAATCGGTTAATAACGAATCACTGAAATTTTGGAAGTTTGAATTCTCAATAAGCATATATATACTTCTTAAATGTATTGTAATAGTTTCAAAGATTAAATTCGTATATGTCACCTAATCACAAACAGTAGAGAGCATATACGGGAATTCCTGCATGGAGGTAAATTCTTGAAGGGCGCTCTTAAGCCTTTAACTTCATGGTCGCTGAAACTCGTACGTAGTTTACAATTTATAAAATGTTACCATTTTTAGTCAATAAAGACTTATAGTATATGTAATATAATATTTAATATATATATATAATTTGACGACCGCTTAGCCTAGTGGGTAGCGACCCTGCCTGCGAAGCTCGAGGTCCCGGGTTCGAATTCCAGGTTAGGTCAGTATTTTATTTGATACACGATCGAAAACTAGGTACGTTTTTGTAGAAAGCGAATTATGATTTTTAAATAAAGGACAGACTGTACTATAGAAATCAGTATCTTCTTAAAAAAAATTGTGTCAGCATTAACTAAAGTTATGTGTAGGTATGGGATGTCTTCACTTGGTAAAGTACAAGCTAATGCTTAGTTTGGGGCCTAGACGTTGTTGTGATGTATACTTTAAAAAAAAAATATTCAGTGGTATGAGTACACTATGTCCATAAATCGATCGTCATGTGGCTATTGGACTTCTCCATAAATCCGGATTTTTGTCTTTAGGCTCAGTTTTCAATTTTGTCTCCGTTTAGGTACCTACCTACGTTTGGAATTCAAATCTTTTAAGCGTTTGTTTTCGATATATATAAACTTATAATTTGATTTATCGTTTTAGAATTAATCAAAATTTATTACAAAGACTCTTATTTCCTTTGTGTACCGCCAAGTAGAGTTTCTCCCTCTAATTTTAGCGAGAAGCGAGCCATAACTAGTACGTTATAATAGTCACAGGATAAAATGTCGTTTCTGTTGGTCATTATCGGTCCTGGTTAGTCGTTTCGCTCGTTCGTGTGTTGTTTGTGGCACGCAATAGTTATCTTCTCGTCATTGTTTATGGATCTTTATAAAAAAAAAACAAAGTACTTTATATGCACTGGTACAGATATAAAGATATAAATATATATATATATATATAAATAGATCGGAATTTAACAGAATATAGTTACTAATCGTTTTGGCCGAACATGTAGTGTAAGAAATGTGCATTAAATTAAATAAGTAAATTTATACATCTTATATTGAATAAAAACTTTTTGAATTTGAATTTAAAAATATTACGAGTTTTGAAGAACTTGCAAACAAAGAAGCAGGCAAAATTTAGTATACAATATTATGTATTTGAACAATATTTTCGCAATAAGCACTCTATTGTGCTTATTTTTAGCAACAAGATCAAAAACCAGGTACGTTACTGCAGAAATCGACTTATGATTTTTAAATAATGGAAGATGCACACTGTACTACAGAAATTAGTACCTTGTTCAAATTTTTTGTGTCCGCTTTAAAGTTATTTTTATTGAGGATAACCAATACAGAGGCTTCTAATAAATAAAAAAACCGTTGCTAATTCTTCGTATTTAGCTAAAACAATTTACAGACAAAACCCTATTATTAGGTTACAAATAGGTCTTCTTATAAAAAATGGTTTAAAATTCACACACTAGCGCCACGAATGTATCCCTTCGGAAGTATTATTGTTAAAATTAAATTTCTACAACACAGCGCGGGTTATTAAACTAGTGATTGAGGGATATTCAGAGTTGCCATTATAATGAAAAAAAAAAAAAACTTTTGTAGTATCTAAATTTCCTGTTCATAGTGATGATGTATCAATTACACAGTTATAAAACCAATTAATTTCTACTCACCATCGATTACTGTGACTCGTTGCAAAATAATTGTGTTCAATTTAACTGCAGGTATTTTTGAATAATTGTTTTTTTTTTTTTAATTTATTCAGGAAAGAAAAACAGACGTTTACATGGATTACACATACAGAAAATAAAAATAAAGTTTAGAATATTTTAACGTCCAACAAAATGCTTCCAAATATTTAAAATCTATAATCGCTTCAGTCACACAGGAAAACAAAAAAAAAAAAAGAAAATTAAACAAAAAATAAATAAAAAATCAATTAATACAACTAAAACTAACAAAAATAACAAACGAAAACAGTGTATTAATTAAAGCAACAGCAATATTAATAAAATTTATATAGAGTTTAGTATTATTTGTGAATGTACTCTTTTGTTATGCTCTTCTATATTAATTTAACCGTTATTGACTGTTTCAGTCATAGAGTAAATTAATTTGACAGCAGAATTTGGTTTTAATCATGGAACTAATTAATAATTTATTAGCTCCATTGTTTTAATAGAGTCATAAATGTCAATTCACAGTATCGAAGTGATATTACGCAATTTTGTGGGGTTGAAAACTGGCGCGCGGGGATTTTCCGGGTTTGCAGACCGGCGCGTGGGGACTTTGTGCACTGAAACTCGGATTAAAACTTGTCATCTTGCTAGCTAGCTAGAGTATGTGTGGTTGGACGATAAACGCGGAAGAGGGCTTCTAGTCAATTCGTACTTTTATGGTTTCAGTGATATTGCTTAGCCTAGTGGGTAGCGAACCTGCCTACGTAGCTGGAGGTCCTGGGTTCGAATCCTAGGTCGGGTCAGTATTTATATGACGAATATTGATACTGGTACCGGGTCTTGGTTGTTATATGTATGTGGTGTCTTCGTTTGGTACCCAAAACACAAGCTACCTAATGCTTAGTTTGGGGCGTAGACGTTATTGTCATGCTTGTCATGTATACGTTATTATTATTATTATCTATGGAATTATGATATAGGAAAACAAAAACCTTACAAAATACTCTATTTTTCTTCCTTATTTTTCCGGAGGAGTTTTTCACTTTCAAAGGTTTAAACCTTTTGTTAAAAAATTTTAATAAGTTTTTGATTAATTCAAGAGGCTAATGCAAATTGTACTTTATACGATACTGTTATTGGCCAGCATCTTTTAACACGCCTTAATTTTTATTGGTTTATAGTACATGCATGAATAAATGGAATAGAATGTAAGGAACTGAATTTCACCAATCCTAATCGCCATGAAACTTAATAATTGTCTGTAGTTCTGATGACAATACAGTAATATGTTAGCATGGGACAGATTTTATGATAAGCGAATATAGGCATTGTAATTCCATAACGGAAATAACAAATTCTAACCTTGTTTGTGCTTGTTCCAATTGTGTTGAGATTACGCTCTGGTCATGAATGGTTTTCAGGGTATACGGTGTTCTAGTTATAGACCGTTTAGAGCTTACCAAACTAAACAAAAAGCTTCAAGTGAGCAGATTGTGCAAACTGACGGTTACCGGGAAAAACATGTTTAAAGTTAATTTTTTATCACTTTTTTTGAAATTTTTTGTTTGGCTCGGTAAGCTTAACATACCAAAATGCATTAGCAACAAATATGTCCTGCGAGTCCGTACCTTAAATTAACAACTTTTAAGCGAGAAATTACAGAGTGAAGCCAGAACTATCAGATCAGAATATCGAAGTGTATTAATGCTCTGGCTGGTAATTTATCTGGTTCTGGAAGTGTCCAACACACAAGACTTAGTAGGAGTAGTGTTCCTGATCTCCTTGACCAATTCCCCCTGCTGACTATGGGAGGGTAAGGGACATCCCTATTTTGACGTGACAACGTCTTATAATTCGATGGAGCCGGCTGCACGCACGAAAAAACATGACGCATGCGGCGTTACCTCGCTCTGAGGCGTTCCATGTAAAACAACATGCTCAACGCACATTCATACTTGTAAAAACTATGTGCATTGTAAAAAAAATATTGACAATTGTATTTATGCGTACAAATAAATGTAACTTAATCAATTCAACTGTGTTTTCCATTTACCTCCTTCTTTATATCCATACAAAATATCTATTAAACAAATAAAATTAAAATATTCTTTTGAAAAATGCAACCGTTCCATCAGCATTTTCTTATGACGTTGTCACGTTCAACTATCGTCAGTAAACTGACTTTATAGACAACCGATTTTTTTATGACAAACCCAGACATAAGTCAGACAAAGAAACAGCTAAATGTTTATAACAGATTGCCATACTGAGTAGACATGCGATAGGTTAGGTTCTTAGTTATTGAATTCATCTGGAATTTTAATACACACATAGAATATGCCCTGGAATAGGACATAAGATACTTTTCATCTCGGTATGATTGAATCGAGAAGGTAGATAGGTACTCGTATGAAACTTAAATACGTTTAATTCAAAATTTTCGCTAAACATTGTTAGAAAAGTCTTTTCTTTTCTTACTACGAACAATACGCGTGACGTCGATTCGGAGTAGGGGTAGCATAGAACCTTACACGTATGGCCAGCGAGGGGAAGATGAAAACAGGCTTAAAAACCTCATGTGATTAATGGACGACACCTTATATAAATTAGCCAATGATTTCCAACATTTGTTCCGGGTCTGGATGTAAAATATATATATATATATATTATAAAGCATATATATTCTATATTAGTTGTCTGGTACCCATGATACAAGCTTTGCTTAGTTTGGTTTGCTTAGATGGCGCTGTTATGGAATGTCCCAGGTACTATTTATGTGTCATTTATATAGATACATTTCACTAAATGCTCATATAAAATGTTGGTAAACAAGGATCCACAAGACCAGCAATTTTTTCAAATACATAACTTCACTTTGCTTGCCTCGAAACATTGATTAGCTAACTTAAAATCTGCTTCAACTGATACATATATAATCATGGAATGTAATGATAACATACAATTTCATATACTGATCACGAACGAATGTAGGTGATACATCATGTGTAATGTTCCAGATGAATCACATCACATGACAATCGTACATACATAAGTACTTTATACATAATAATAAAGAGATCCATTGCACGCTTTTCTTATACATTTTTCCGTACACTTTCAGTAATTCTGACCATTTAATATCTTAATGTGTTGTTTGTTACAAGAGAATATTTATTCGCGAAAATAGTCCTGTAAACAAAGAATAAGTAGGCATTTAGGGGCCTGGATAAATTCGGGATACAGTATACTTTGAAAAAGATACCATTCAGTACATTGTGGGAACGAATAATTTATTGCTTCCGATTGTACCATTCGACGCTTATCTTACTTGCGAGGGAAAAAAAAACAAAAATGTTTCTCAAGGAAAATGTAAAGTACTGTGCCATATCGAATGATGTCTTTGATTTAACTATAGTTGAAGACAAACTCAAATAGTCGGTAGTTTTTTGATACAAATATAAACTGTTGAATCTTTGACAGTTTATGCTGTGTTTAGTTAAGTAAATAATCAATAAAAACAGATATACTAGTGTAATAATTCTTCCCAGTCACAGGAAAAATGGCTTGTGATGCATTACAACAAAAAACCCTATATGTCATCTGTTAACAAACTGGGATCATTGCCACAATAAGTCATAAACCAAACATGAGAAAATGTTTAGAAACCCACAACCCACAGATTAACTTCTCAAAAAAATATAATTTACAGGTTTATTGATTATATAGAGATACTGCAATATTTTCGCCTACTGAAGACACTATATGAATGATTGGCTATTTCATTTCCTATCACACATCGCTTGTTAATGTAAAAAAAAGTTGCGGAAAATTTTAAAATTTCTAAAAACAGCTTTATCTAGTTCTTAAAATTATATCACTAAATTTCCGTTCCAATGACATATGACAACTCCATTCTTCTGATATCTGTTCTTTTTTTAATTGAAGTTCAATTATTAGAGAAGTGCTTAAGCTGGGATTGATTTTGAGTGAACTAAACTCATTAAACTTTGAATGGCAATCGCAAGCGTTTAAATTTTATCAAACAAAGAGACTGACTTCCAGGTTATGAACTCAGCGTCCTATGCTTTCAAAAGGAAGTGGTCGTTAAGTTCTTTACCTGTTAAAGATTTAAATCGAATTAAAGAAAATTACAGAGACTCGTCGTTGGCTCTGCTATCGTATCGCGCCTACGTTGGTTCGACCGATATGAGGAATTAAAGGTTGAAGACCGCCTTCCCTGCGGTAGTCGTACGGTGTAAGAGAGATGTCAATTCGCGCTGACTATATTGGACACCTATTTTCTATCCACCCGCACTCGCACCGTGCAACTACCGGCCGGTAAAAGTTTTGCGGTATGGCTTTTAGTGTTACAGTAGACGCATGGAGACGCTGTTTAGACAAACGTTTCGTTTTTGGTTGAACCAAAAACGGATTAGTATAGGTATGCGTATTAGATGGTTTTGTATAGCTGTTGGCCCCTTAACGAGGTAATAGCAATTTACCATTTTAAGTGCGCCGGTTTTTCGACGTCAACCTAGTTTCAACTTTTTAAATTGTGTATATTGAATTGATTAATAAATTTATATATCAAATATTTTAAAATATATACCACTAAAATAAATTTTTGTTTTAATGTTTACGTAAAATGTACCAAAATACTCATAATAAATGCAATGCAAATGAATGCCGTGCTGCGTTATGTATCCAATTCGCTGTATGTAAAATGGGTTTACAAACAGATGATATGTGCTTATGCACCACTAGGGACCACTGATGTAAATAAATAATTTATTAGATTATCTTAAGGGGATGGTACAGCGGACCTTTTCATACAAAAAAAAAAGATTCGGTCCGTATCTAATCCTCGCTGTATTTCTGTTCCAATATTTACAGAAAAAATATATGTAATACGAGAAATACTGTCACAGGACGGTATGTTTTTGTTGTTTTGATATCTTATTTAGTTGTTTCGAAATAAATTCCTCAAATACATGGTTTCCATCGTCGGTTCTTCGTCCTTGAAAATAGTGAGCGGTAATGTGATACCAATTCGAAGCCGCGGAGTGAAAGACGATAGTCTTTGATTGGCAATAAAATTTATCAATCCCATAAAGATTGAAATTCCTCGAAATATCGAAACTCAAAATAGAATTTCATTTAACACTTCTCCCTTGTTGTCTGTATTATACATATTATTTTTTATTTTGATTTGTTTGTTATTTCTTTATGTTTCAAGCGACTAAAAGAATTTGGCTAAAACTTTGCAGTGGTCATTGAGATTACCGTTTGCATTTCAAACTCGAATTCGAATTCCGTAGTTTCAATAGAAAATCATAAAATTTTATTAACATGGGGGAGAGTCATTATAATTAAGCAGTGGATAGAAAACACGGATTAACCATCAAGAAACTTGTGGTCAGTGCGAAACTATATATAATGCATATGGTTATTTATATTTACATTTTTGAAGAAATTCGAATTCATTTTACAATTTTCCCTTAATATTGAGAATATTTCTCAAACTATATGGCGTACATTTCCTTGTCTTATATAATTTATAGACCAAGTCCTTATGATGACAGCTAAAAATGTACTAGTGGAAAAACTCAACAGAAGCTTTAAAAATCCTATGAGCTGTACAGTACCTGTTGAAAAGAGGTCGGAGTTAAAGTAAAAAAAATATATAATTATATGAATATAAAAATGTACTTAGTTGCTAAAAAAAACCATAGCTTTGAATTAACTTTAGAAACGAGTCGATATTTAGATTAATGTAAATATAAAATAATTGAATTATATAATATAATTTAATATTAAAAAAAAATGTACAGAAAAGACTTAAAATTGCACAGCAGCTGTAAAAAAGAATACGAAATCAGTAAATTTTAACTGTTTTTACAGGTACTGTAGTACATCTATTATAAAAGCTACTGAACTTGTGCAAAAATAGACTTTACGGCTATTTTAGAGACATCGAACGGTTCTTGTCACTATAGCTTATATGCAGCCATTGTGACAAGAATACGTATGTAAAAAAAATGTATTTATATAACTTTTAGTACCTATGCCTAACGTGCTCTCCGAGGCACGGAGTCAGTGATTGTTAATGTACTTAAGTCAGAAAAAAACTCATTGCTTACACGCCCAAATTCGAAACACGGTCAAATGGCCTTATAGATTTGAAACAGGTGCGCTCGATCTATCACGACACAACACGACTTTTAGTCAATGTGAGGTATTTGTAATAACAATACACACTTTTAAGAATATGATTTATTTTCCAATACTCCAACATAATTTTCGGTTTAAGATCAAAGGTGTACATAATATTAAATAAAAAAACTTACTAACCACCTTATCTCGTTTATGACATAGAAGTATCTTACCAACGAATGGACAGACAAAGCAATGGTTTTTATTTTTATTTTAAAAGGTTCTAAGGATCGCAGTTATACAAACATCCTTTTAAATATTGGCAGCCTTAAGTGAATTTCTGTCTCCATACTACGTCTGCAACTCCAGTAATCACGGCACTTATGCTGCATATTTTGCTGAAATAAATCAAAACTTACAGTATGGGAATTTCTATTATAGCAGATTCATTTCTATGTCTAATGATATAATCTGAAATAAAAATAAATAAACGTTACATATTTAAATAATTCTATTTTGATTATAGACTTAAAATTTTGCAATTAAAATGTAGGGAATAGAAATTTTTTTCAAGTCGCTTGGATTATTTTACAATTGAATTTATTTTCGACGGTCGGTCGACGACCGCTTAGCCTAGTGGGTAGCGACCCTGCCTACGAAGCTGGAGGTCCCGGGTTCGAATCCCAGGTCGGGTCAGTATTAATATGATGAATATTGATACTGGTACCGGGTCTTGGTTGTTATATGTGTGTGGTGTCTTCGAAAAAAAAATATTTATATACGTATATATTATAAATAATATTTAAGTATATATATCAGTTGTCAAGTAACCCATAACACAAGCATAATACTTGCTTACTTTGGGACTAGATGACTTTGTGTGGGAAGTCCCATGTATTATTATTATTTTATCTTGCATCAGTTAAACTAAAAAAATATATCATTAGTCACACACTGAGCATTATGCTGATTTTTAGAATATCCTAGCCAAATCTGACAATACGTCATCATGTTAGATATCTTCAATGTTATTAAAATTAATTAAATTAAAAAGAAATGTCAATAACTATATTATTATTGTGGAGACTTAGCTAAATAAAATAAACTATCCATAGATTATATACATACAGATTATACATAGCTGTGTAAATAGCTATATATCATTTATAACCTTGTACAGTTAGAATCAAACTTCATGGCGGATCTGAAAGTAGGCACAAGTCCCGTCCCAATAACCAGTTTTAGACGCAATGGAGCGAGGGTTATATGACTGTACCTGCGCAAACCCGCTTGTAGCGTTTTATTCAGATCCTCCATAAAGTTTGACGCGATCTGTAACTAGCCCAAGTGATCAGCATTATAACATTAAATCTACATATGATCTAGACGCTTCTTTGATAGTCGTTAAGTGTCAGATTAGTGTGACGCTGTCAAAACAGATCTACAGGACTTGTTACTAATAGTTTTTCTTTTCGTTCATTCCGAACTGATATTTTCTAAGGTAATTTCAATTGAATATTCTAATCAATATATTTCTATAAGTTTTATTTTTATATTTTTAATCGCTTTTGATTACAAATATCATTGGGAAAGTACTTGGAAAGCGCGTCCTGAGTAAGTAAGTTATCTTCAGTAGGTACTAACGCCGGTTCACTAATATTTAGCGCGAGACAAACGTGTAATGATTCGACACCGCATATCTACGAAACGAACAAATATCTTTTTTTTTCGTAGCTTATCGATTATCTTATAGGTATTATCGAATCTATTAGACTAAATATAAACTTCTGTGAGATTTGAAAACCTTTTTTTTTAAATTAACCAAACATTTTATGTCTGCTCTGCCGACGCTCGCGGTAGCGATGGTCGGAAAGCGTCCTCTGACTCACCGCACCGCTTCTTCCCACTTGTGTCGCTTATTTATCGCAATGTCCTACTTGTAGAATCTTAACCTACTTTGCCAGAGGACTGAAAACGGGGAAAACCACTCTGGAGCAAAACATTTCAGAAACTTAGAAATTACTTATAGAACCTACTTTGCCAGAGGATTGAAAACGTGGAATACCACTCTGGAGCAAAACATTTCAGAAACTGGGAAATAAAAAGTGATCCACTAAATTCCATTTCATTTGGATAGACCTGTTTAATGGTATGCCATGTGATGGTGTAAGCAGAAAAAAAATGTTCATCCGCACTTCATAATCGTGTAAAAAATTATAATTAAATTTTTGATGACTTATAAAATGTTAATTCTGCCTGTTCAATATACATGCGATTATTCTTTCTCTTTATCTTTAAATACAGAAGCTACGAGGATGTGACAGATAGGGTAGACAAACAGCCGGAGTGCTCGATGAACTAAGCAACAATAAAGAAATGAAATTAAATTCAACACAGTGATTTACTAATTAGGTAACGTATGTTTTATTGATTATTTGCACACGGCACGCACCGCCGATTACATTATTACGTGGGCGTGTGCCTACGCTGCTCCTCCGGTCATCGCTAGGCTAGGAAACTACGGAAGCGACACGCTATGCCGCCACTGCCGTCTACGAGTTTACTAACCCCCGCGCCATAGAAGCAGCGAAACGCGCCCGCCCCGCTCCTCACTAGAACCACGCTGTCGACAGGGCCACCGCTTATACATCTCGCTAGTAGTGTATGCCACCACCGGTCGTTAGTCCGTAAATGCCTGTTAGTAAGTATTTCATCGTGAAAACATAAAATTACGCAGTTAAATGTTGTAAAAACACGTCCAAAAACAACGCAGAGTTGTATAACGTATGAATTATGAAAAAAAATATGAAAAAAAACGAACAGAAACATATGTGGTCACACTCACCAATATTGAACGTTTTTCATTAGACGAAAGCCAGTACCGGCAAACGACATACTTCATAACATGGAATTGCTAACAAGTCACGGTTGCATTATGCTCTAATCTACGCAAATGCTTGCAGAGTGCTCAACACAACTCTCTAAATATTAGTAGCTTTTACGGTAAACGAAGATTATACGTATTCTGATTCGAGGAAGGGCTTGGAGGTAAAACGACATATCACAGAAAAAAAATATGTAAATATGATAAATAAAGATATAGTAAGAACATAAAGCCCCAAAAGCACCTTTTTTAGTGTTAATAAACTTAAAACACAAGCCAAAGTAAATACAAAGTATCAATAACACGTATTAATATAAATATGTACGTCATTTAATTCATTATATTGTAACATTATGAGTGAAGTATCCCTAATTTTATAACTTTTAATCTTATTTTAATCTATCATTTCTTCTTCAGTTCTATCAGTTCTTTTCTTTCAATTTCGTGTATATGCCGTCGTTTTTTGTCCTTGCCAAAAAAAATTCTTATTATTTATTTATTTGTTATTATTATTTACTTTTGAAAATATTAGAAGCCAGCAATATAAATATGAATTATTTGGTATAAATATGTACTGAGGAAATCGAGTCACAAATACTAAAACATGTTTTTTTTTTTGTGTTTTATATTTCTTTTGTAATACTGGAATTTTAATAACACGCAGTTCTACCTGTAAGCTTATTAAAATATGTAATTTAACTCAGTGTATAAAACTTAATCCCTTACTAGATATGAAGTTGGATTCAAAGTAATCGATTTCCCGTTAAATTATTCTCTATTTGTATGTAGGAAGGTAACCGAGTATTGTTTCCCCCAGTGTTTCCGGAAATCAGATACCTAACAGTATCGAGCTTTTGTTATAGGATCCTATGAAATGGTAGCTTTTCGTATAATGTCTTCGTGAAGCTTTTCACTACTACATCGTCATCGACCGCAACATCGCTGTATGTATTCTAACATCGCAATCGCACACAATTTTTTAGGGTGTGTCTTCCTATGAACATCAGTTTTGACAATGAATCACATAAAACAATTTTAATAAAATTTTCGAAGTACTAAACAAAATTATAATTTATGGCAAAAGCTCGAAATAATTAGGTATCTGATTTCCGGAAACACAGTAGGTTACCTTCATACATATCAAAACAATAAAACTAAAGCTTTAGGTAAAAGCTTATTATAAAGAATTGGACTACTTATATGATAACAATCCATAAGAGTAAACCACTCGCATATCAGGTTGTTTTATTAAATTTAATCTTTAAGCACTTATATTAACAGTTGTTTATATTTTTTTTTTAATTTTAAGGCGTCCCTCAGTTTCTTGCGCATTTTTCTGATATGAGACAGCACATCTTTGAATGCACCTTTGTGGGGACGTTTTCGCACAAAGTAATAAATTAATTCTTGTGACATATTTTCAAGATTATGTTACACTAGCGGTCGTACCCGGCTCCGCCCAGGTGGACGAAAGAAACGTTCCCCTTCCCATTCCATCCACCACCCATAGTCCCTTCCAGCCACTTACTCTTCCCTGCCCTCCCTTATCCCACCTCTCCCCTATCAACCATCCCTCTATACTTACTAAAAAGTCCTTTTTTGGCCAATAAAAGTCCTATCAAAATTAGTTCAGCCATTCCAGAGATTAGCTCAGAAATAAACAAACCAACATACAATATTTGCATTTTTATACTATTATAGCTTTCCGTCCGCCACTCTGCTCGCGTGGACTACACAGTTGTACCGTGACTTCTTTTTCCGGAATAAAAAGTAGCCTATGTCACTCTTCAGCTTATAAACTATATCCTTGTGAAAAATTATAGCGGTCCCGGTACAACTGTATAGTCCACGCGAGTGGAGCCGTGGGCGGAAAGTTAGTTTGAGAATAAAATATAGCCCATGTTACTCGCTGATAATGTAGCTTTCTATAAGTGATTTTTTTTTAAATCACTGTAACACTGTGTAGTACACGCGAACAAAGCCGCGGACAGAAAGCTAGTACCTTTACAAATTATATCCTATACGTTATTCTAATGTATAAGCTATATTACTGTAAAGTTCCATTAAAATCCATTTAGTCGTTTTTGCGTGAAAGAGCAACAAACATCCATATATACAAACTTTTGCGTTTATATTATTAGGATAATTACCAAATAAAGGTATTTGATTTGTACAATTGCTTTGTCGAGTGGTATGAAATTGTCATTATAAAATTCAGTACTACAGTGATCTATTAACGTGAATGAGGTGTTTATATAAAGAAAGTCATTATCTTCTAGTTTTAACATACTTTTTAAACTGATGGTTTACTATACATACAGTTTTGCATGTAACTATTGCTCATTATGGTGACCCGGGGTACCATTGATACAAAACTCATAGGTTCGATTCTTGCCTTAGGCGAATCGGTCAATTAGTTTGTGATTCCTAAAATCTTGACATCCTCATCTCGGTCACGATGCAAATTAACAGCCTTCAACCCTCTTTGGACCAATGTGGCTTTTGGTCCAAACTCCGTAACTCAATGTTGAGCAAAGTCCATACTTCATAGATCCTGTGCCATAAGTACATCTGACTGCATTTGAGGGCATGTGTGCCATGCTTAGATAACCTGCTGATCTATTTATTCACCAGCTCGATTTTTTCAATGATTAATAATACCACTTGCCATTCTGAACGCATGGACGGCGGCGAATGCGCGAGGCAAATGAAAAAGTTCTGTTGTTAGTTTGAGGCTTAGAATTTTAAACTGGTAAGTGTAAATTGGATTTGCATGCGGAGGGTTGCGTATAAACTATACTGTAAGTCTATCTATGGCATCTTCTTTTTAATGTACAAGACCTAAAAAGAACAACATATATGTAAAAAATGTTTAATTCTTTGTATATTTTGTTTTAGTAGCTGCTTGAAAGCATTTATTTAAATGTAATATAAATTACACTGTGTTTTTATAGAGGGCGTATTTAGAGAACTATGTACGTAATTTTTTTTACTAGTTAACACCCGCAAGTTTGTTCACGTGGTTTTAAAATTCCTATTTTAAGTTAACTCAGGAATCCTACTATTTTCGGTATAATTAGTACCCTTCAATATATTCTAAAATGTCCTATAGTCCTGTACCTACCCGTGAAATAACTACGGGTAAAAAAAAATTTATTTCGAAATCACAAACACTTCAATTTTATTTATTTGTATAGATTATAGATTATGTTGTAATTTTTGAAAATAAATCATTCTAATGACTTCTTATAATAACTAAAAATATAACTTTGTATTTTGTTTTACAAGCCTTTATCTAAAAACCGTTAAGTATACACTAAAATTAAAATTATATTAACTAATAATATATTTGGCATTTTCGGTACAAAAAAAAACAAAATGTGAATTCCGAATTTGTATCACATTTGTATAGGAACTAAAAAACAAAGATATAGAGAATATATATAGTAACAAAACTGCAAATTAACACCTTTTGACTGAACGAGGAATTCGTGAAAGGAAAAACATATAATGTTCACCTCTATAGCACAGAGGGGTAGAAAGATGTTTGAAATGACCTTTCTGTGAAATGTCTCAACGCTCGATTTAGATTTTTCTTGGGCGCTCCATACATGACGTTATTTATTCTTCGTTCATAAATTTTTAATAATGACCTTTGATGAAAACAACAGATTACATTTCTTTTCATCGCCCAGTACTGAAATATTTATATATGGCGTTACGAAGTTATTGAATTACCGTGGCGATGCATAGGCGACTGACAATTCGTCGGTCAACGGCCACCGGCGAGATACCCTCTGCTCTGCACCTGTATTGGCGCCTTTCTTATGCATAATATTTATGTTTGACTTAACAAAAAATTTGTAAAGTTTTATTTAAAAAAAAAGAAGTCTGTAGGTGAAGCCACAGACAAGTCAATCTTTAGACCACGCTTGAATAAAAGTCAGTATGAAAACGAAATCGCCAAAAAGTGGCGGGGTGCGGGGAGAAGTCGGCTAGTTTTCATTGGCTCGTTCAAAATTGACAAATTAATGGCTTCTTACCTGCTTCCAACTGACGGCTCACTAGTGACATAGTTATGTAGTGTCACTACATAGCCTTGGCGAATGCGACTCCCTGTCAAAGCGTGGTCTATAAGGTTGACTTGTCTGTGGTCAACGGCCACCGGCGAGATACCCTCTGCTCTGCACATGTGTTCGCGCCTTTCTTATGCATAATATTTATGTTTGACTTAATAAAAATTTGAAAGGTTTTATTTTTAATGAAGTCTGTAGGTGAAACTAATGGAATAGAAAAAATATGTGAGTGATAGAAAAATCGGCCTGTATTGGTATACAGGCCGATTTTTCTATCACTCCACACCCCCATGCCATCACACACATCCACTTCATATACAATATATTATTTCATAATTCTACTTGCATTCCTTTCCATTTATCCAAACCAGCACCAGATTTTTTTTCTAATTTATAGACACCAATTTTTTCTTTCGAACCATAGCTGTTGTTGTTGCTTTGTTTTATACACTTCACGATAAATAGAGATCGCATGTCAACTGTGATTATAACTTTTTTTCCATACATTCCTAATTTTCACTGGATAAATGTAGGAACCGGAACTTCGTCATAACTAAACGCGATGAGAAATACTGTTACTGTCCTTAACCATATCATTTACTAGCAGAAGATATTTTAATGAACATCGGAAAGTAAAGTAGATTACTCCTACTGTCTAGTGGAAGTGTAAAACTTTTCTTCGGAATCTAAACAAAAGCTTCAGCTTGAATTGAATGTACTTGGAAAGCTTTCGTAAATGTAGACAACCTTTGTGGCTTAGTTGTTAGCGTTTTGTTTGCCGCCTCCGGTGAAGACATTTTTAAAATATTTTTTTGGATTTTGTAGTCTGCCGTGTTGTGTGTGTTTGTGAACTTTGTTCAGATTTTATTTATTTCATATTGTAAACAATGTACATACTTAAATTTTGTGAATAACATAATTTTTTTAATCTATACAAATAATAATAATAATAATATCTGGGACTTCCCACACAACGCCATCTAGTTCCAAAGTAAGTAAAATAAAATAAAGTATGTATTGTGCTTGTATTATGGGGTACTCGACAAGTGATATACATATTAAAATATTCTTTATAATATATGTATACATAATATATAGATAGATACTTTCACACCCAGTCACGGAATAAACAGGCAATTTCATCAGGCAGGCGGAAATCGAACCTGCGACCCTCGGCTCCGCAGTTAGGATCTCTAATCACTCGGCTAATCGGTCATTCAAATATACATGTCTGTCTGTGATTTCAAAATAAAGTTTTTTTTGCTCATATGTTATTTGCATGCTATCAAACCCTTAAAACGCGTTTTTAACATTTTTGTCTGTCTGCTTGATTGTCACACTTAATCTCCAAAACGGCTGGAAAAAAAATTTCCAGGTCTTTCAGTGGCAGGTAGAGGACTTCTTAGAGAATATTTAAGGCTACGTTTTATTTCAGGAATATTCGGGGTTCCTGCGGAAACTTGAAAATTGTAGAAATTGTAGAAACCAGGTGGAAAAAGTCGCAAACACTCGCTAGTAAGAAAAAAAAATCGCTGTGTAGACGTAACTCAATTATTATTTTAATGAAAAAGCACGATTTTTTAAATAATTTTAATGTCTATTGTATATACCCTATTATGTGTATATATAAATATGGCCGATCATTAAAATTACATCCGGTGTATGTTACCGGCCAAACCCGATTTCAGGACAAACTAGTATGTCTAAGCCCAAACAACTGTGCCCAAAGTAATACTCCTTACCTGCGATATGACAAATAATGTTCGTCTTCTGGGTGGCTCGTCGCTCCGCTTTGCTCATCGTAATTTCATAATAATAATAAACCTTACCCAACTTACCAACGTGCTGTTATACCCTTGAAATACTATGTAAAAACCGCTTATTCAACATTTATTACTCCCTTTCAAAGCAATATCAAATCAATATATATACCAGTCGTCAACTCCGTGAACTCACTCCGTTTCCGACCTTCATACAGTGCAGTGACCAAATCAATCTTAGTGTGTTATCAACTTTTGTGAATTAAATAAATAAATTGTGTTTTAATATTAAAATTTGTTTTTTAAAAACGGTTTTAAAAGTGACGTCCTAACATATTGGTGGCAGCGAAAAAGGGATTTTCAGAGATCCCGGTAACGCCTAAAAATCAAAAGTGAAAAACCTAACGTCACATCTAGTGTACTAAAAATCAAAAGTGGAAATCTAATATCATATCTAGTGTTAAAAGCAAAAGTGAAAACCTAAAATCACATCCAGTGTTCAAAATACACTACACTAACTAGTGTATCCAACGATAAAGTGTCCCTGCACCAGCTGAAATATCCAGCTATCGTCAGCACTGCCAACTGTCTGTACAGTAAGCGACCAGACAGTCAACGCCTACAACAGGTACTTCTCCGGAAACTGCCTGAGTCCAACACCAACAGCACAGCAACTGCGGAGTCAACGAGGCAGTCATCGTCATTCGAACATGAAGATAGTGTATATCCTGCTATTACTGTGAGTGCGCATAAACTCTATATTAATAACGAAAGAAAATTATATCTTATCTCATAATTTGTAATACTATTATAATTAAAACTCTACAATTTACTAAATCTAATTTTAACTTGTAATAATTCAAACATCACTTATTATCACGGCAGTAATCCGAGCGAAGCTCCCATATTGTTTTGACTAACTCTAACGTTATCACTGTACCGAGAACTGACTCACGGTTAAGATAAACAATTTAAACATGACGACTAAAGACGATAAATCCAGAAGGAATGTTGATACAGATTCGGACCTGATTCCGCTTAACGTAATAATAAAATTTATTAAACCATTCGACGGAAGTCGCGAAAAACTTAATGCTTTTATTAATAATTGCACAAACGCAATTAACTTATCATCCACCTCACAAAAAGACATTGTATTTAAATACATATTTAGCCAACTAGAAGGGAAGGCTGAAATAGCGTGTTCCATTAAAGAGTTTGAAGAGTGGAACTCGCTCAAAGAATTCTTAAAAACACAGTTTGGCGAAAGCAAACATTATGCTCACCTTCTCACTGACCTTCAAGAGTGTAGGCAATCTAACACAGAAACAGTAAATCAATTCTCGTTACGCGTTGAAACATGCTTATCGAAACTTCTCACTGAAATCACGATATCTAATAACAAAAAATCCGAACTACCAGGTCGTCTGGTTGCTATGGATGACCTGGCGCTACACACCTTTACTATGGGCCTACACCCACGTATATCAAATATTATAAGATGCAAAAACCCGAAAAATCTGAATGAAGCAATCAACTACGCCTCGTCTGAAGAAAAAATCCAACAATACTTTTTCAAACAAAACAAAACCAATTTTAATAAACCAAAAAACGCTGAACCAGTGTATAAACCTTCTAACTTTAATAGACAACAAACATCGAATTTCTCACATTCGCAATCTACTCAGAATCCTACCAACATAACAACTTGCAACTATCGTAAAAAACCAGGACATACAATTAATGTTTGCCGTCGTCGTCAATATAATAATAACAAACCCCAAAATGGAATTAACACAAACAATTCATTCAATACTACTCCACGCATTCATTTTGTTGAGAACCAACAAAATGAAAATCTCGAAAACAACTCAACTGATTTAAACGAATAACCGTCCCGAAAACGCGTCGTACGGGACGAGTGATTCTCAAAAGCGACGCAAAACTACAAAGAACGACTCATGGACAAGGTAATCAGCCCCAAACTCACAGTCGTTCAAACTCCTCGAATACACGAACCCACGGACAGGGTAATCAGCCCCAAACTCTTGGTTCCAAATTATCAAAATCCACTGAATCTATTAATTTAGCCTACGGACAGGGTAACCAGCCCCAAACTCTTGGCACTAAATTATCACAATCCATTGAATCAATTAATTTAGCCTACGGACAGGGTAACCAGCCCCAAACTCTTGGCACTAAATTATCAAAATCCATTGAATCGATTAATTTGGCCTACGGACAGGGTAACCAGCCCCAAACTCTTGGCACTAAACTCACAAAATCTACTGAATCGATTAATTTAACCTACGGACAGGGTAACCAGCCCCAAACTCTTGGCACTAAATTATCAAATTCCACTGAATCGATTAATTTGGCCTACGGACAGGGTAACCAGCCCCAAAATCTTGGCACTAAACTCACAAAATCTACTGAATCAATTGAACTAGCTCACGGACAGGGTACTCAGCCCCAAACTCAAAATTCCGATTCTTCAATATTCATTGAACCAATCAAATCAACTTTCAAACAAAGTAATGAATCACAAACTCTTAACTATGAATCATTCAATTCAGAACAATACTGTTCAACACATGAATACAATAAATTTAAACCCGAAACATCATATGAAGAAGACGTCTACGAAATCACTTCAAACACAAATAAAAAGTTTTTACCTCACATTGTAGTAAAAACTACCATAGCCGATAACCCTTTATCTCTACTTATCGACACTGGGTCATCTGTTTGTCTTTTAAAATATTCTTCCATCCAATACATGCCAACCCTGAATGAAAAACCTATCAAAATAAAAGGCATTAACGATAACAAAGAATCTACGTCAACTATTGGTTCAATCAACTTAACTCTATTCTCCTTTTCATATCAATTTCATGTTATTGAACAAATTAACCTATGCTATGATGGCATAATAGGTAATGATCTTTTAAATGACCTTAACTGCACCATCGATTATCAAAAGAACACTCTAAACCTTGATGATTATGAAATAAATCTTTTATTTTCTAACCCTATCTACACAATTTTACCACGTACTGAAACAATGATTGAATGTACAGTGAAAAATCCCGAAACAAAAGAAGGTATTAATGTTGATCAACATATCTCAAAAAATTTATTAGTAGCAAACTGCCTAGTAAAAGTTAAAAAGAATAACAGAATAAACATATCCGTTGTAAATGTGTCCGATGACCCAATCAACGTAGATTCAAATTTACAACTGACTATAGAACAAATAAATCATATCACGAACAAAACGAATCACCAATCACAAACATCCACACAAGATCGAACTCAACAAGTCTTAGATTTGCTACGCACATCACATTTAAATTCTGAGGAATCAAACGAACTTTATGATATTTGCTCACGATACTCAGATATATTTCACTTACCTAACGATCTACTAACATGCACTGATGCATTAAAACATGAAATCAACACTACTAACCCACAACCAATCCATACTAAAACATATCGCTTCCCTGAAATACACAAACAAGAAGTGAACTCACAAGTAAATAAAATGTTAGATCAAGGTATTATAAAACCCTCCATATCACCATGGTCTTCACCCATTTGGGTCGTCCCAAAAAACTTGATGCCTCCGGCCAACGCAAATGGCGAGTGGTAGTTGATTACCGTAAATTAAATGACGTCACAATCGGGGATACCTATCCAATACCGCAAATATCTGAAATTCTCGACCAACTAGGAAAGAGCAAATACTTCTCAACACTTGATCTCGCATCAGGGTTTCATCAAATTCAAATGTCTCCTGAAGATTCACCTAAAACAGCTTTCAGTGTACCCCAAGGTCACTACGAATTCAATAGAATGCCCTTTGGCCTGAAGAATGCCCCTTCAACCTTTCAACGCCTAATGAATACGGCTCTCTCAGGTCTTCAAGGAATCCAATGTTTTGTATATCTTGACGACATTGTTGTATACTCTTACGACCTTAAATCTCATATTGTAAAACTATCTACAGTCTTCGAAAGACTCAGATCTTATAATCTAAAACTACAACCAGATAAATGCGAATTCTTGCGTAAAGAAGCCGCATATCTAGGGCACATTATCACGGATCAAGGCGTCAAACCAAACCCCGATAAAATCAAGGCAGTGAACGACTTTCCAACCCCCAAGTCTCCTAAAGACATAAAATCTTTCCTAGGTCTTGTTTCCTATTATCGTAGATTCATTTTAGATTTCTCTAAAATTGCTAAACCACTGACCCTTCTTCTTAAAAAGGATACGGAATTCCTATGGAAAAATGAACAACAATTAGCCTTTGAAACTTTGAAAACCAAATTAACTTCAGCTCCACTCCTTGCTTACCCCGATTTTAATCATCCTTTCATATTAACATGCGACGCTTCGAACTACGCCATAGGTGCTATCCTTTCACAAGGTAAAGTTGGAAATGATCAACCAATATCCTATGCATCTCGAACACTAAACAAAACAGAAATCAATTATAGTACAACGGAAAAAGAACTCCTCGCCATAGTTTTTGGTTGCAAAACTTTCCGACCATATTTATATGGCCGTAAATTCCAAATAATAACCGACCATCGCCCTTTGAAATGGCTTTTTAATCACACAGATCCAAGTAGTAAACTCCAGAGGTGGAGACTGAAACTAGAGGAGTATGAGTATGACATTATATACCGAAAAGGCACCCTCAATAATGCAGCCGATGCCTTATCAAGATATCCAGTAAATCCCATCTCTCTAGACCAACCGTCTACCAGCGCTCCAGACCTACTTGATGTCCTCGAGAATCCTGACGACACATATTCCGAATTCCTTAAGTTTAATTCAAATAAAAACATAGACTCTAACGCACAAACACGTGAACATAATGAATCCATTCTCAAAAGCAACTGCGAAATCATTGCCATTCCTACTTCTTTAGATCTCGATGAATCTAATCCACACATCTTCGAAATTCTGAATAATATAGATAACCCAGATGAACTCGTAAGCAGCGAAAGAACTTTGCAATCTTTTAAACTCGTTAAATTCAAAGAAAAATCTATCTATCTACTTTTCACCAAAATACATCATTTCGATGAATGTTCTTACAAAGACATCTTCGAGACCCTACAAAATTTTAGAAATCACATACTTATTAATACTGACAACGACACCAATGAATTAGCTATTACTGATTTCAAAAACCCTTTCGACAAACACTCCTTTCATAAAATATATAGTATTATTCTCTATCTTTTTAATAACACCAACATTACAGTTCATATTTACTACAATAAAATTATTTACCCGACTCTTAGTGAAATTCGAACAATACTAAGAGAAAATCACGACATACCAGTTGCCGGACATATCGGCTCTAAACGAATGTTAAGTCGCGTAACAGAAAAATATTATTGGAAGAACATGCGTAGTGACATAGAAAGCTACGTGAAAAACTGCACAAACTGTCAAATGAACAAATCCCTTCGGGCAACTAACCGTGCACCAATGCAAATTACTTCCACATCTACACGACCATTTGAACGTGTAAGCCTTGACCTAGTGGGTCCTTTACCAGAGAGTGGCCCTAACAAACATAAATTTATACTAACTATACAAGATGATTTGACTAAATATTCTACTAGTTATCCAATTCCCAATGCGACTGCAGAAGAAACATGTATATGTCTTGTTCATTTCATATCTTTATTCGGAATACCAAAACTTATCTTGACCGATCAAGGTACAAATTTTACAGCCGATTTATTCAAACGCACTTGCGAATTTTTAAAAATCAAACAATTATGGTCCTCACCATACCACCCACAAACCCAGGGAGCTTTGGAGAGGAGCCACTGTACTTTGAAAGAGTATTTGAGGTCTTACATTGACGAAAATCAAGAAAATTGGCCACAGTACGTTTTTACAGCCATGCTGGCATATAACACCAACATTCATTGTACAACTAATTATTCTCCTTATGAACTCCTATTTGGACACAAACCTTTTATCCCTAATTCTGTTTATGAGTCCTCTTTGGACGCAACATATCCTTCCTACACTCGTATGCTACAACATCGTCTTAAATATTCTCGAGATAAAGCCATTGAAAACATCCTAAAGTCAAAGCACTACTCTAAAACTTACTATGATAAACGAACACGTCCTGTAAAATACAAAATAAATGATATGGTATACCTTAAAAATCATGTGCGACTTCGAAAAGCACTCTCGCCCATTTGGAAAGGACCATACAAAGTTGTCAAGATTCATGGAAATAATACATTATCGCTTCTCATTGGCAGAAAATACGTAAAACATCACTTCGACGAAGTAAAACTAGCGACGTAATCAATTCCAATTTCAATTTCAATTTTCAATTTCAGAGCATTCACCCGAAGTCACGAGGAAATAATAAAAATAATGACTAGCAGTCCAGGAATCTACTTTGACCCTACTGGATCTGTAAGATTAATTGATGACTATCTGCATATATTAATCCCAATAGATATTTCTTACATAAAACCACATATAACAAACATCAACTCTGTTATTGGAACAATCCGATTTCTTTGTCAACAAACCGAAATAGAAAACATTGAATGTCATAATATGATACAACCGTTAACTTCCCGTTACGACGATATCGTTAGAGATTACGATACTATCGCTCATTTAATACCATCACGCTCAAAACGATCCGCATGGTTCGCCGGTATTGGAACCGTATTTAAACATATCTTCGGCACGATGGATGAAAATGACGCTAATAAATACAACAATGCTATTCAAAAACTACAGAATAATGATAAAGATTTAGCTTCACTTGTAGAACAAAATATAATATTATCGGAATCCACTATCTCTACATTTGAAGAGTCTACAAAAATATTAAATATCAACGAAGCCCGTTTGAAAAGCATTGTCGACAACCTATCACTTAACTTTACTAACCTATCTCTAGCAACAAATGAACTTTATTTCAAATCCAGGATCAATGAAGTTTTCAATGTTTTAGAATCTAGTTTACTCGCTTTATCTTTTAAGTTAGATGATATTGTAAACTCTATAGCTTTTGCGAAGAGTCATACACTGCATCCTTCTGTTCTTACTCCGAAACAATTATATAATGAATTAGTAAATAATATGAGACTATTACCTAAATCTAAGGAACTTCCTGTGACAGTCGATTTGGACAATATTCATATCCTAATAAACATAAGTCAACTAATATGTTATTTTGCAAATAACAATATTGTATTTGTACAAAAAATCCCATTGGTAACCCATGAACAATATAATTTGTACAAAACTATTCCAGTACCGATTCCCTATACTCCAGAGCATCCTACCTCATATGCCATGATCATCCCTTCAACAAATTTCATTGGTATTAACAAAGATAAATCAACTTATTGTAACTTAGATAATATTGATCATTGTTTAGAAATTACTAATCAATTATTTATTTGCGATATGACGAATGTCTATTCTACATTAAATAACCCTAGTTGTGAAACACAAATAATGTCGAAAGTATTAAAATCACTACCTGAACAATGCCACACTAAATTTCTGTATGGCAACATCGATATTTGGCAACAATTGCAATTGAACAAATGGATATTCGTTCAATCCGAAACCAGTAAACTTTCCATCGAATGTAATACTGAAACGCAAGAAATGAACATACTTGGTACAGGTATACTTAGCCTACCACTAGAATGTACTGGCTACTGCAAAAATATACGATTAACTACTAAATCTCAACCAAAAATAAATATTAATATAATTTCATCCGATTTTAATTTAATAAATGATGGTTGCTGTAACGAAAACCAATTCCAACCAGTAGTTTCAGACATTCCTTTCATTGAATTATCAAATGTAAACTTAGATAAATTAAAAACGTTGAACGAAGATTCAAATAAATTACATTTTAAGTTAAACTCTATAAGAAATCAATCTGATGTATTATTAGAATATAAACCAATTTATCCAATTATAACTTTTATACTACTACTACTTGTAATGTGTATTATCATATATATAATTTGTAAAAAGTTCGGTTTGGTCACAAAACTACTCCATAAAGAAAACAAAACTTATAATCCCACGACAATAGACGACGATACAATGACTGACAATGACCCTTCTTTACCCCGGAATCGGATCGCTACCTAAACTTCGCGCTTTTACCGCGTAAGTTTCGTCTAGCGCGGGGGCTGTTATACCCTTGAAATACTATGTAAAAACCGCTTATTCAACATTTATTACTCCCTTTCAAAGCAATATCAAATCAATATATATACCAGTCGTCAACTCCGTGAACTCACTCCGTTTCCGACCTTCATACAGTGCAGTGACCAAATCAATCTTAGTGTGTTATCAACTTTTGTGAATTAAATAAATAAATTGTGTTTTAATATTAAAATTTGTTTTTTAAAAGCGGTTTTAAAAGTGACGTCCTAACAGTACCGTCAAACTGGTTGGTTCAGGAATCGGGTTTGAGCGATTACGTGTATAATATATCGCATGTCCCACAAATCAACGTCAAGCCAAAAACAGGTGATTAGGCAAGTGGTCACAGTTATCAGAAAAATATTCAAAAAAAAATATCTTAGTATGCTCTTTTAAAATTTTAGGCACCAAAAAAAAATCGAGAAAACTGACGCTCCGTGATGATTTTTGAAAAACTGTAACTACAAATCTTTACTTCTCTTTGATTTTTTTTTTGCGATGTAACGGTGAATAACTCTTCCGTAAATTACAATCTAAAATAAAAACATAACTGCCTCCAATCATTACAGTGTCAGTTTTCTTGATTTTTTTGGTGCCTTTAATGTTAAAAGTGCATGACTAAGGTTTTTGTATATTTTTATAATAACTGTCACTACTTATAAAATATGTAAAATATCTATAAATGTATAGGTACCATGAAGAATATTTAAGTATGTATACCAGTTGTCTAATACTCATGATACAAGCTTTGTTTAGTTTTGGAGTAGAGGGCGTTGTGTGGCATGTCCGAGATATTATTATTATTATGACTTACATATACAGTTTCTGGCTATATATGTATGTACAACCTGTATAGGCATTAAATTATTTTATTTGACAGAAAATATTAATTTTACGATTTTCTAAGCAGGTTCCTTAATCATTACAATTTCTAATCTCCCAACGAAAATTACAAACGAGTGCTTGAACATACTCAAACATCACTCGATTTCAGAGTAAAACGCTTAGAAGCAAATTATTCGACGTTCTTTTATAAAAAATACCAACTTGGTAATACCGCTACAGAGGGCATAAATTAAGTTAATACTTGAGTTTTCTTCGTGAATTTTGTGAAACTCCGTCATTTGCGGAGGGCCTTTATTATTTCCTTTATTCCATTACCTCATAAATAAAAAAGACGTTATACTTACCTGCCGAAAGTAGGTAACGAATAATTCATGTTGTCTGTAAAATAGTGTCTAACTAAAATGTTCAGCGCTTTTATTTTTTAATTTGTTAGTACTCACTCAAAGCTTTGTAGTGACAGAAAGCTTTTTTTTATTTACCGTAAAACTCATACATATATATCGTTAGTCAAATATTAAATCATTTTTTGACTCAACGAGAACGTATTCATGTTTATCTATACTAATATTATAAAGCTGAAGAGTTTGTTTGTTTGTTTGAACGCGCAAATCTCAGGAACTACTAGTTCGAATTGAAAAATTCTTTTTGTGTTGGATAGTCTATTTATTGAGGAAGGCTATAGGCTATATGTATAAAATAATACTATTTGTCTGTCTGTCCATTTGAGCAAATTTCCAAAACGGCTCAACTGATTTTGATGAAACTTCACAGATATAGAAAGAAAATGGTCAAAAGTGACATACACTACTTTTTGTATGTCTGTATGTACGTCCCTCTGTCTATTCGAGCTAATCTCCAAAACGGTTAGACTGACTTTAATGAAATTTCACGGGTATGAAAAGGAGGTGGTCAAAAGTGACATACGCTACTTTTTGTCCGTCTGTTTGTCTGTACGTCTATGTGTCTATTCAAGCTAATTTTCAAAACGGCTCAACAGATTTTAATGAAACTTTGCAGACGTGAAAGAAGGTTGTCAAGAGTGACATCAGCTACTTTTTGTGTCTGTCTGTAGTTTGTCTTCACTGATCTATCAACGTAGATAAAGCCGAAACTACTAAGTCTAGGAAGCCGAAATTTGGAACAGTGGTTTATTTTATAACGTATCAATTTTTTATGAAAGGGGTATTTGGACATTTCAAATTTAAGGAGGGAGGTACGGAAGGGCTTTGTATGAGTCTTTGTTCTTTAAAGTGAGAAACATAAGAATTTTGACATAAATAAATAATGATGTCTTTCAGGGTTTTTGGATTCCCACATTTTAAGGGTGGGAAACGGGAGGTGAAAAGTATGGGAGTATCGGTTTTTCTAAAGGAGTGGGGAGAATGAAGATTGAAAGTTTGAATGGGTGGACCCAATATTAGTTTCAGCAAAAAGTATGTACAAACCATTTCGAAAGTTAATACTACCTAAAACAGGAATGTGTAGTCTACGCAAGCGAAGCTGCGGGCGGTCGCTAGTCGTGTATAATTCTGTTATTTTTACGTCAAATTGAACAAGACTTCAGTTCTGGAGTTCCTTGTCAACAGTTTTATTCTAATTACACTTGTAATCTTAAATATTTTAAAATATATACAAAAAAGATAAATACATTTCTTTGTAGGTATTTTAACTTGCAATTTTACTCATTTTACCGTAGTTAAAGTACCCAATGTATAAATAATAAATCCGGATGTAAATATTAAAATTGAAGTACCGGTCCGGTCATCTGTCCGAAACAATAGTAAATAATGACTGTAAAAAAATTTCATTTTAATTCGGTTCATTAAGCAACTTAACCTATGTGCTGTCAATTTAAACTGCGGAATGTGAAAACGAAAGGTCACATGAGAATCAGTCCACGTGGACCTTAGACTATCTAAATAGTTGATTGATGCTCATTCTTTTATCGCGTGCCAAAGTAAACAATACAAATAAGATGTTGCCGCATTTCAATTCTACTCAATAATGTTTACATTTTATAACAAATATAATTTTAATATTATGTACTGTTTGGTCCTATATATTGTTCATAATAATTGGCTTGTTTTTGTAGGACAAGTAAAATGGCAACCGATATACAGTATGGATAGCATAATTTGTTTTTACCAAATAACAACGGCGAGTCATAATACATGTGGTGTACCTGAATTTATTTTAAGTTGTGAAATTATAACAAAAATTTCTTTGTGTTAAAGACACTAGTTAAAGAACATATAGCTTACTAATTTACCTGTACAACTTGACCCTGATTAGATAATTACTAAAATGTTCGAGGAGAAGTTCTTTATCAACACTGTAAACTTCATATTATCTGTCAAATACCACACTAGATTCTACTGTTGTTGTGTTAAGGCAGTAAAAAACTTAAACATGATTTAATATTTTTCAATGCCACATCTAGGAATTTTTAAAATCAAACAATCAAACGTCTAACTATTGGTAAAGGTTTCATAATTTCACAATTCAAGGTACGAACTTGCCATCCATCTTTAGCGTGTTGTACTGATTGTTTTCTTGACCTATAGACAACAAGTGTAAGAAAAAATGTCATACATGAAAAACATGAAAAAAGTAAATAATTCCCAGTCTCGTCAACCCTGCACAGCGTACGCGTAACGTAACGTAAACGGTATACTCACTTGGTACGCCGCGTCCGCGCGCGCGCGCCCAGCTAGCTACTGCTTACATGTTTATTTGTGAATTATATGCATTACACTTACCAAAAATCCTCGGTTTTGTAAATCACACCAGGAACGATTGATGATTCATTCATAATGGTGTACCAAGGAGTCACATTAATCCACAGAACACGCTATTAACACAGGTTTAATTCAGTTACCATACCAACGTCGTCATTCGTATTAACTTTTCGGATACTAATTTTTAATTTGTTTGATGTGATGAACATTTCCAATTCAGAAAAATATTTATTGGAATAAATGTTTAAGTTTTAATTACTCGATAATACAATTCATTTTATATTATTCATTGTGATGTCCATTTTGCTCTAGACACTTAGTTACTCGCCTAATTAGCCTCGTGCACTCTTTTTAATAATTTACCTTCGCTATTTTATTCACGAAATTTGTAAATTACATTAAGAAAGAATACGATAAACTGTAAACAGCTGAGGTACGTGGGTGTCCTCGATCCGGATACGAGTTCCATTAAATAAAGCATATCTGCATTTTCAGTAGCACTAAAATTATGCGACATTTCGAAAAACATCAGCGCTGACGAAATAATCCATCTTTACAAAAAAAAAAAAACACTCGGTCCATACATGTTCATAGGTACAAGCTATGCAACGTCACGGTCATGTCATATCACGGTCCTGATAGCGACTAATTACGCATTACGCAACATATACAGTGGTGGATAATATAGTATACAGCATTATTTTAAACGCGTTATTTAAGCCCAACGGATTTAGTATATTATATTGGTTGCCTCTCGGAGCAGACTAATCAATCACACGCGATCACGCCTAGTTGTAAACGCACCGCGCGCTGCTTTGCTCGTTATGCTATAGCATAGCATATAAAATAATATAGTTTATAGTCCGAAACGCGTTTTTTAAATGTAGCTGATTTTCACATCGCTGCATACAGCAAGCAACGCCGCGCCCGCTTCACCCCGCACCGCCGCCACCCGCCTCGGTAGCTGCGACCTGTGATTGTCGGTAAATTTCAAACGAATTTCAAGGCTGTTTTTCCGATTTTCGGCGTGTGCGCCGGGTCATAGTGCAATTAGGGTTGCCTGTTTATTTGTAAACCAAGTAGTTGATTAAAAAATTGATTTCTCGAAAACGGCTACAAATATAAATATAGTTCTTTCGGCAAAGTTGTTATTGAATACCAGCAGATTTTAAATACAACGGGACTCTGGACGGTTGGTATCCATACTGTATAACAAATTGTAATTTGTTTAATAAAAATTTAAAATCATAACGTATAATTTTTGGAATTCAAAGTTTTGGACACTTCACTGTAGTTATCTATTACATTGAGTTTTCCGAATTAATACGTTACAAAGCTATGCTACATTAATAAAACAAAACTGTTACGTCATTTTATGCGTTGGATCCTAAAAAAAACACTGTAATGTTCATAGAGCCGACAGCACTTACGATCCCCGTGCAATGTACTGTGACAATATTTCCCTCGACACGAGAACGGTCCGATAAGCCGATTTGAAATATAACATTAATCAAGACCTAATAGTACCGATGCGGAAGAGCGGAGTAAGTGGAAAACACTCTGTCAAAAACACGTGATATCATAAATTTATGGGCATTGTTGTTAGATTATTTCATTTTTTATTTGTCGATTTTGTAATGAAGGAACTTTTTTCATTCGGTCCCCTCTGCGTTGTGTTTTTCGTGGTTATTTCCAGCGAAACCTTTTTAGGAAAGCCTCGCTAAAGTGAGTGGTATAATGATTCTTTTTGTTGCGTTTTTGCGAGTACGTATATTATACTGTTAATAATCTTTAAAACCTTTAATCGTTTAACTTTTTGCACAGCATTTCGTTGTGCTTAAATCATAGAAAAAATATGTGTTTAAAAAACATTATAAAAATAAATACTATAAGAAATTTTTATAGCTTTTTAGGGTTTCGTAGCCAAATGGAAAAAAGGAACCTTTATAGTTTCGCCATGTCCGTCCGTCCGTCCGTCTGTATGTCTGTCTGTGGTTTTTCTCGGAAACTATTGGCAATATATAGATGAAATTTGGAAGGTCAGTGTAATCTATTAACCGCTACACTACGACGTAGTGAAATTAAGAAAAAAAAAATTTTCGTGATTGGTCGCCATACGTGTAACTGAAGTAGGAAAAAAATTCATCGTATATCATCATCACATCGTACAAAACGATAGGTCGAAAATGATATCAAGGTTTCAAACATTTTTTTTTATTTCAGTCAACATTTGTTAAGATATGCGCAACCAAACTCCTAATTTTTGTTAGAGTCATGTGCCCCCCCTCCCCCTTCTACCAGCTAAACCGTTATTGGATATGCGGAAAAAATTTATAGGAGTATATATCACAGGAAAACTAACACAGCTAACTAGACTGTATTATTTAACGAGTAATAGAATAACTTATAAAATGTACTTTTATAAGAAAAAATTTTGTAAAAATTTCATAGAAAATGACAGATAGCGTTTAGCCAATAAGCGAAAAGTAGATGCATTTTATCTTTGTGATGTTATTTTAAAAGATAATTTTTAAAAAATATGATGAAAACTGCATTGTATTACTGGGTACTATAAATTAACGCTTTCCTTTGCAGCGCTTATTCACAATCGATACTAAAAGTCAAAGGTTATGTAATAAAATAAGTAATAAAAATTGTCTCTAGCTATCAGTGCACTCATGTTACTTGTCGGATTAGCCAGATAGGATCGAGCGCCTTCTAAATAACTAACGAAATAAAAATGAAATATATTCATACAATAATTCTTAAATTACTTAATAATAAAGATTAATGGTTAAGTTCGATTAACGTCGCGCTCGTTTTATTTTTATATTGTATCGTGTTACAGAACTTGGTGGTACAGAACACTTGGCCGGTTTTAAGTTATGACTTTGGGAAATGAGCTTGAGAACAATTAAAAAAAGGTAATTTTTACATTAAAGATCCCATTATTACAATACCAATAGTTTTTATTTCACTTTGATACGATACATATTTACAAAGTTATTACTTAGTTCGATGACGGTCAGTTATTGAACGTGTGACGCCATCTGATCCGACAGCGCCTCCGCCACTCGTTAGAGCAGACGTCATGAAAGTATTGTTTTTATCATTGTTATATTTTGACGACCGCTTAGCCTAGTGGGTAGCGACCCTGCCTACGAAGCTAGAGGTCCCGGGTTCGAATCCCAGGTCGGGTCAGTATTAATATGATGAATATTGATACTGGTACCGGGTCTTGGTTGTTATATACATTAAAAAAAATAATTATATATGTATATATTATAAAGAATATTTAAGTATGTATATCAGTTGTCTAGTAACCCATAACACAATCATAATACTTGCTTACTTTGGGACTAGATGGCGCTGTGTGGGAAGTCCCATGTATTATTATTATTATTATGTATTTATTATTAGTTCATTACTATACGCGTGGGTATATAACTTATTACTTATATTATGGAGCAAGGATTTGAGCGTTGTATTTCACTACTGAGGCACAATACAGTATTTAAACTGTAGTTTTTGTCAATAGCCAATTTGATAATATTTCTGCATAATAATTAACGTAATTTGGGACTAGATGGCGCTTTGCAGGACGTCCCATGTACTATTATTATTATTAATCTACAAAGCTATGATAGATGGACCAATCGAGGGATCTAATCAATTAATAAATGTTTCTAGCGACCACGTAGCTCTAAAAATCTTAGTTACCTAGACAATAAAACCAATAACACTCGGATCGTGTCTTTCCTATCTTCGTTGAGGTACCGAGCTTAGATATAAAAGCTTTTACGCTTGTTTGTACACCGAAATCGGATTTCAGGTAAACAGGATAGTAAATATATTTTGTTACCTTTATCCAATGGGTCTGGTCAAGCCCTTTCCACAGAAAATAACTTGGATATTGTGTAACTTCGATAACTCTACGAAACATAATAGGGATTTCAGATTTTAGCTTTTGGCACTCTTTTTTTTCCATATAAACTTTAAATAGGCCAAATCTCACATTCCTCCGCACCCGCAATATGCTTCAAAAGGGGTACAAAGTTTTTTATTCACGTATTAATATATAGATCATCAAATCAAGTGGTTTGATGCCCTGTGAGTGAGCAAGTTTTCTCAAAAATCTTGCTTATGACTCCTTTGAACACTTTTCGCTATTTCTTATAGTTTGGATTTGGCCATACAGGGTCATCTCAAACACTCAGCCTGTATATAGATTTTAGCTTTCTGCAGTCCTATTCCACATAAATTTGAACTATGCCAAATCTCCTACCTACTCATCCGTGCGCGTAGTATGCTTAAAAAGGGGTACAAAGTTTTTTCTTTGCGTATTAATAATAGATTGAAAACATTTACGAAGTTAAACTTCTTTAGGCGTATTGAAGGTAAAGTATGCAACGAAACGTTAACGATAGTATGAAGTCGGCCGCCAATAAGAGTCAAGTCTAAATATATCATGAACCAGGTAAGCTCCTTCGTAAAAGGTTCAGACTGCGAACCATAGAGTAATATAATAAGATCTGTTCTGTGCGACGCAGTAGTGGTAGGTCTAAATTCGTTTGTGCATTGCCTTCTGTTGTGTAAACGCATACAACGTAGCTCGTGATTTAATCTCATAGAAATTAAAAATAGTAATAATAATATCCTGTATTTGAATAACTAATTGTCACTACGTTTATAATTACATAACTTTATATATTATAACATGTCTTTAAATATTTGAGGTAAATTTTTTGTAAATACTTATTTAATAGGTTTTTAAATTAAATTACTAAAAATTTTCATTATGTAGAACTTAACTTAACTCATTCACTTGCTTCTTTAAACTATACCATGGCATGATAGCGTTCGAAATGGTAAAAAAAATACTCAGCTACCGCTTATCGGAGAAAGTTTCGCCAGATATCAGAGCGATTCATTTAATTAATAATACATTAAATTGCTGCTACGAATTTTGAAAAGAAAAATAACAGTTATGATAATACGATCTTTAGGATCTTTAGATCATATCTGCTCGTTTAGTCATTTTCGACCTCTCACTGAATTCCGAATTAATTCCGAATAGGAAATAAATAGCGGACCCGAATACTGAATAAATCTCGTACTCTTACCACGGCCTAAGCCGCACAAAAGGTAACCTATGTCACTCAGACATACTCGTAGGTGGAATTTGCACGGCTGAAATGTATATTTCTTTTCCGCTCAAGTCTACCAATTTTCAGTATAGATTTACGTCTTCGTCGTATTGTAACAATACTGAATGAGGTCGTTTCACGTTTAGACTTAGAAAGGATATATTAAGTATATTGAAATTTTATAGACTAACTGTGCATGCGACTTTGTCTGTGTGACTTAAATCTATTATCTCAGCCGGTTATATAACGCAACGTGATTCTGTCTGTTTGTTCGTTAGTATTTTTATACAAATCACACGATTGTTTTGGTGTTTGTTAATTGCGCAGGAGACTTGATTCGATAACGACTTACATTAGCTCGTTTACTTATATAGGTATTAGCACGCTCCCCTGCGACACAAGCCCTGCAACACCAAGCACGTGTGACGCGGCGCGGCGGCTCCGCAGCGCCTGAATTTAAATATTAATATCTTTTCATTATGTGGGGCAATTTTGATTAAATAAACACTAAATATTCCTCAGAGTAAAGTTTTATGTTAGACATTTATTGCATTTTGGATCCAATGGGTGGCATTTTCGTGATGCGTGTTCGAACGAACAAACAAACTCACGAACAGACGAAAATTCCAATAATTGTTTTTTTTTACGTTTTATAGAGGTTGTGGGTTGTGAAGAGGTTGGGGAGGAGGGGTTGAATGTTAACCACTGACTGCTAATTATTTTAATATGTGTATAACTGTCGGTTCTTCTTAACATAAATAAATAATTTATTTCTCGCAGTTCCCAGTTATCTATTTTCAGCAAAAATCGTTAATGTACAGATAGGGAAAGTCTACGATCTTATTATATTAATACATATATATTTTTTCTTAGTAAAGGGCGCGGCCGTCGATCCCGATGAATATCCCTATAAGTGCACTGAAACCAAAAGGTTCGATGTGATTCAATCGAACGACGACAAATAATTACGAAGTTGTTGTCACTTCAAATACAAATTGTAAAGCAGTCAAAAATTTCTAAATGTAAAAGTTTTAAATTTATAGCGACAATTCAATATTTCTTGATAAAACTTGATGAAATTTATTGACAATAAAATCATATTTTAATTTATGACCTGACTGATTAAGGAGGGTAATGTTTTTCAGATGTGTGTATCCTTTGTGTGTTTACTTGTCCTGTAGCATAAAAAGTTTGACAGCTTTTAGAATACGAGGTGTTGATAGCTCAGAACAGTTGATAGATTGGTTTTCATCGCAGAAATGTCACAGTATATATTACATTTTGAAATTCAAGATGGTGGATTTCAAGAGAGTGTAAGACCGCGGGCGAAATTTTTTAATCCATTTAAATTTGTTGAAAACTCTTATACGAAACTGATTTGGGTCGCAGATTTTGAGTGTTACTTTTTTCATTTTAAATATGGCGAATTCAAGATGACGATAAAAAATTACAAATAATATCGAGTGTCACTGAAAATTTTCTATTTCTTCGCGGTGTTTTGAGTCGTTAATTACAGTGTGCGTGCAATTGCAGTGTGCAATTATAATTTAATTTTGAAATAAAGTATGTCCGTTTCAGTATAGTAACCAACCATTAATTGGTATAACCCGTGTTTGACATTTGAATCCCTGAATCTATCAGAACTGGGAATTTAAGAAAACTGAGAAGCTATTAATGAAACGTCATTAAAATTTTGAAATGAAAATAGTACATAAAAAAACCCAAAAAAGCAACTTCATACAAAAAGAACAGAAAAGATGTATTCAAGAAGTATCTATTTATAAATAAATTTTATCTGGCGGCTACAAACGTTCTACTCAGCTCGTGAATTACATACTTAGGCCCCGAATGGAAATTATGATATACAAATACTTCTTGTTTGAACTTTACACTTAATTTTTCAAACTTCGTAGCTTCGTATAAGCTACGAAATTTAAAAAATTTAGTTATGCATCGGTTATGACCTTAAATATTGTTTCTGTATGAACCAAATTGAAATGGGATCACACAGGAAGCACCAGCTATTAAATAAAAAAAAAATCATCCTAATCGGTTTATAAACGACGAAGTTATCCCCGAACACACATAACTCAATACCAATAGGCTAATCTAGTATTATCTGATATCGGTGGATTAAAATATTAAAATATATATATATATCCGTTTGTTTAGTATCTTTATTATAAGTAACGAGTATTTAGGTATATTATATTTTAAGGTGCATAAAGTTACTTATATAGGTTAAGATGTGGCCGTATATGAGACGTCCTAGATATTATTATTACTTAAAGATACAGTATCATAGCTATTATTATACTGAAAAAAGTATTTGTTTATTACTAGCGACCGCCCGCAGCTTCGCTTGCGTAGATACACGTTCCTGTTATAGGTAAGTACTATTAACATTCGAGATGTTTATACGTTTTTTTTTTGCTGGAACCAATTTTGTTTACTCCTATTCAAACTTTCAATCCCTCCATTGTATCCTTATTATATTATTCCTTGTCTTTTGTGATGGACCCTGTCATTTGTTCTTCTACTGATAGTGAATTTTTATATTGAGCTTTTTTTTATTTAACTTTTTTAAAATAGTCTTGTCACTAAGAAAACTCATTAGACGCATGGACATCACTGTAAAAGTTGTAAGCACTTTAAATTAAATTAAAAAAAAAACAACAACAACAATTAAGAAAAACAAATATTTAAATTAAATAAACAGGGAGGAGTTTTTTGCCGGTTCTTCTCCTTCTAGTTTTTGAACCGGTACCTAATCAATTTATTTTGACTTTCAATAAGTGTGTGTAAACATCTTATATTGCATAAAAACTTTTTGAGTTTGAATCAGTAGGTACATATCTCTACAACGTATTCCTTCAAGAATTTACAATATTAGCTTTCATTAAAAGGAATCGTTCATACATCCTTCTCCGGGAAACACGAGTAGAGACGATCGATTTCGGCTCGAGTAGATTTATCCGGATTTTATATCTAATACCGAACGAGTATTAGATTTCCGAACGAATCGGCCCAGAATATAATAACATGTAGCTCGAGCACTCCACTCAATCGATACGGTATAGATACGCGGCCTTTATTCTATTTTTTTATGACCAAAACAGGAATCTATTAGTTCTATATTCGGTACACGTTTTACTTAAGAGCTGGAGTCGGTTTTGTTTGTTGGCACAAAACGAGCGCGCGTTGGTAAGCTGGAAAGATGTCTAGGGTAATAAAATCATTACTTCAGCTTCACTATAGGAAGTCCATTTGGTTTCAATTGAAGAGCGTCATAGCACTACATCGAATTATTAAAGAAAATTATGAGATAGGAAAGGAGAAAATATAGTGTGAGGTGATATTTAGAACTAAAAAAAAAATGGTGCAACGAAACAACGCATTGAGCCGAAAACTTGAATTGTAAATTACCTAACACACTAGTTAAAAGAACAGAAGATTCAAAGTTATATTAACAGGCATAAGAATTTAAAAAAAAAAAAAACTAGTTTTCAGTTACATCTGCTTCTGTAAACTTCTGTAGCTTCAAAAGTAACTAAGTGTGGTATTATTTACATATTCATGAAGAGAAATTTTATTTCACTGATGGCCAATAATTTCAATTGGAACAATGGTTACTATGATAGCCTACTTATATAAAACTGGAGACGGGTTTAAATTTTAGCCTACATGTAAGTCACATAAAAAATAGATATGCGATGATTTGTAGTACGAAACCTTCTCCACGTGTATTGGATTCGAACTTGACCGGTTTTTTCTTTATATGTACAAGCATAGATTAACATATCAGACTAGACACTTAAAATTACAGTTTTAATATGATAATAATACCTAGGACATCCCACACAGAGCTATCTAGTCCCAAAGTAAGCAAGTTTTATGCTTGTATTATGGGTTACTAGACAACTGGTAAACATATTTAAATAGTCTTTTATTATATGTACATTAATAGATATTTTTACACCCATACACGGAACAAATAGAGATGTTCATGCACACAAATATTTGTCCGCGGCAGGAGTCGAACCCGTGACCCTTGGCTCCGCTAACCACCTAACCACTCGGCCAACCGGTCAGTCAGTTGCTCTATGAAAGTTAAAAGAATATTTATACTTAATTTACCCGAACCGATTGGCCGGTTATTCACAATTCGTCGGAGTCAAAAGACATGAGCACCCAAAATGGAAATAAACGTATATACGTATTGTTACGTAACATGTTTCGTTTTTTTTTTGATACGCAACACTGTTCGTCGTGAATTAACGAAACTCTGTGTCATTTAGTTGACATTGCAGACCACAGACGAGCATTATGCTCTGAAATGATTAAATAGGAATATGGTTATTTGTGCATTGAAATTAAATGCATTTGCAATTGTGCCCGTAAATACGTGAAATTCGTGTCATATTAATTTATGCGTAGAAATAAGCGATGCGACTGTCACGCTGGCAATAAATTTGGCAGCATTATTGTGATATTAATATTTTAAACGACTATAAGCTAACTGCGTTATCTCTTCAAATCCAAAAAAGCGAGTTTTTCAGTTCATTCATTCATCCGAGAAAACCTGTGTAGTTCCCTCGATTGCTTACATTTGTTATAGCTCTAAGTATTATATTTTGATTCAGTTATTGTAATAAAAAATACAAATTATAGTTTAGAAATAGTATCAAAGTACGCGTGTTGTGATAGCCCAATGTTAGCGAGCCCGCTTCTTGTATATAAATAAGGCCTTGGTTCGAATCCCAGGGCATGTACTAATGACTTTTCTAACTTATACACTTAATGAAATTATAACTCACTCTGCGCCCCGTTAGCAGATGCTGACGTTAAAATCCACCAACCCGCATTGAAGCAGCGTGGTGGATTAAGCTCCAAGCCAAGGGGAGGCCCAAGCCCCTGCAGTGAGGCATTAATGGACTGATGGTTGATATCAAAGTATGCATGCACTTCAGTTTTAGCGACTATACAATGTCTATTGATATATTATTACATGGATACGGCGTCACCATTGTTGCATATGATCCGCAAATGTTGTGACGGATCGTCTCACAATTTCATAGGATTACTCGTATGTCCACAGGCTTAACATTCCTCTTCATAGCTTTATCTTATTTTTGTCTATATGACATTTAGCCTATACCTAGCTATGACGACAACCAATATATGCATAGTGATGTATATCCACGGTATGGCCACCTTAAACAAAATACTTGGAGCGCGCGGCTCCGAGTAAGTAAGTCATTTTCGGTACTAACGCCGGTTTACGTATATTTAGCGCGAGACATACGTGTAGGGATAACGCCATAGCTTAGTGAGTGTGTTTTGATTTGATATATATGCAAAGCTACGAACAAAAAAGATATTTGTTCGTAGCTATGCAAAGCTACGAACAAAAAAGATATTTGTTCGTAGCTTTGCATGTATATCAAATCTATAAGACGTAACTTCTGTGACATTTTAATACCTTTTTTTATAATCAGCTAGATCTTTTTTGTCCGCTCTCCCGGCGCTCGCGGTAGTAATCGTCGGGAAGCGTCCTCTGCTCCACCGCACCGCTTCTTCCCACTTGTGTCGCCTATTTATCCCGAAGACGTTCTACTTATAAAATCTTAACCTACTTCACCTTACATGTGGCTAAACAGAACAACAGCTACCATCAACGCGGTGCAACGGGGCTACCCACCGACGAATCGAAAGACAATTGGGCCGGTCATACTGTCGTTTTATTCATCAAATGGGTAGCGCCCGCGCTTCACGGTGGGGATAGGAAGATCGGGCTTGGAATGGTCGACGTATATGTACAGACTTCAAACTCTGATTCGCGCGTTGAGGCTTTCATCCGTACACGTATAAATTAATTTAAAAATTATAAAAAAATAATAATAATAACGTATACATCACAACAACGTCAGGACTCCAAACTAAGCATTAGCTTGTGTTTTGGGTACCAAGCGAAGACACCACATACATATAACAACCAAGACCCGGTACCAGTATTAATATTCATCATATAAATACTGCCCCGACTTGGGATTCGCACCCGGGACCTCCAGCTTTGTAGGCAGGGTCGCTAGCCACTAGGCTAAGCGGTCGTCGTAAAATATGTGATATAACTACAAATTAACGATTTTAGATTTTTTTTCTTTTTCCTTGTGCTGTAAGATCTTGCTTCTTGCAAAATTTAACAATTCTAGGGATAGCGGGATTTACTTGGTAGGTACTTTATATTTCCTGTACCTGGCCTACGTATATTATATTAATTTCAACGTGATGTTGAAATTGAATTGACATGAATTCCTCCATGCGTTTGAGAAATAGCGTGAGACAAACAGACAGACAAGCCGACTAACAACGAAATGATACTTACTATAAGGGGTCCTTTTTCCTTTTGAGGTACGGAATCATAAAAGGGGAAAATATAACTAGACCTCCATAAACAATATGGCTAACGTAAGAATTGACTCCGAAGCTTTTACGTTATATAATAACTTGCTTGCTACGCCTCAGAATAAATGAATTTGTTTCATAAAATCCTATTAAGCGCTTTTAATTTAGCGGCTATAGAAACATAATGACCCGAGTATTTGGTTATTGCTTTATTGTTGCGTTATAATCAAAACTCCTTTGATACACTTCCAGAGATTACAGAATATAATTGATTGTGTTGGATAATTAATTTAATAAAATTATTTTTGAATTAGTGAGCAGCTAAGACCTTCGTCTAGAGTAATTTTAGACTTTTTGTTTCGTTTTCACGTAAAAATGAAATCAGAACCTTTTACTTTTGATTCACCCATAGGTTGGACCATTTGATATCGTGGTGGTCTTGCGATATAGCCGTTAATTTCTATTAACAACTTATACAAGGTGAAATTTTAACAACCATCTAAATTTTAATGTAATGATTTTTGGTGAAAAACCGATGGTTGTCTTGTTTCCTTTTAGTATCGTTCAATAGGAAAATATTGAGGTATCACTGCACAAAATTTTCCCGGAAAAACCAATTTGTCTAGTTACTATTGCCCCGCCTCGTCGCACCGCTTTCGCCATTGGAACGTTTTTTAAAGAAATCAAAGATACCATACCTACAACGTGTTGTCATTTTATCACGAATCGTGGTTCTTCACGCAGTAGCTGATGAACTTCGCGAAAAACGTACACCACGTGGGATTGGCGGCACGGACTGTCTGACCGCCTATGTGACTTATCCCACTGCCCTAAACAAAGTCGCCCGTCCATGGCCCTCTCCCTACATTGAAAATTATTAAGGTTAAATTTATTGATTACTAGCTTTCCGCCCGCGGGCTTCGCTCGCGTTGAGCACAGTTGTACTGGGACAGTTAAAGGAACGCGACGTTCTAGAACATTGTAACACTTTCTAGAACGTTCTGAAATTTAACTGCCTAAGAAATCTTATGAAATTTTTATGAAATTAGGTAATATGACATGGTCACATAAATTTCGTCAGAACATTAAGTTTGAGTACCGACACGATAGGTCTGAGATTGATGGTTTCGAAAAAATAAGCATTTAAATATTTGGTCACGTAGTCACATAGATCGGGTCAAAACATCAAGTTTGAGTACCAACACGATAGGTCTGAGATTGATGGTTTCGAAAAAATAGTCATTTAAAAATGTGGTCACGTGGTCACATAGATCTCGTCAAAATATCAAGTTTAAGTACCAACACGATAGGTCTGAGATTGATGGTTTCGAAAAAATAGTCATTTAAAAATGTGGTCACATGGACACATAGATCTCGTCAAAACATCAAGTTTGAGTACCAACACGATAGGTCTGAGATTGATGGTTTTGAAATTGTAAGCATTTAAATATTTGGTCACGTGGTCACATAGATCTCGTCAAAACATCAAGTTTGAGCACCGACACGATAGGTCTGCGATTGATTGTTCGAAAATGTAAGTTTTTAAAAATGTGGTCACGTGGTCACATAGATCTCGTCAAAACATCAAGTTTGAGTATCAACACGATAGGTCTGAGATTGATGGTTTCGAAAAAATAAGCATTTAAATATTTGGTCACGTGGTCACGTAGATCTCGTCAAAACATCAAGTTTGAGTACCAACACGATAGGTCTGCGATTGATAGTCTCGAAAATATAAGCTTTTAAAAATTTGGTCACGTGGTCACATAGATCTCGTCAAAACATCAAGTTTGAGTACCAACACGATAGGTCTGAGATTGATGGTTTCGAAAAAATAGTCATTTAAAAATGTGGTCACGTGGTCACATAGATCTCGTCAAAACATCAAGTTTGAGTACCAACACAATAGGTCTCCGATTGATAGTTTCGAAAATATAAGCATTTAAAAATTTGGTCACGTGGTCACATAAATTTCGTCAAAACATCAAGTTTGAGTACCAACACGATAAGTCTGAGATTGACAAAAAATAGCCTTTGTCACCCCCGATAATGCCCTCTGTACGTCTGCGAAGTTTCATTGAAATCGGTACAGTCGTTTCGGAGATCAGCTCGAACAGACAGACAGACGGACAGACAGAAAAACAAAAAGCAGCCTGTGTCACCCATGATAACACCCTCTGCGCGTCTGCCAAGTTTCATTGAAATCGATTAAGCCGTTTCTGAGATCAGCTCAAACAGACAGACAGATAGACAGACAGACAGATAAAAAGTACCCTATGTTACCCGCGGTAATGCCCTCTGCACGTCTGCAAAGTTTTATTGAAATCGGTTAAGCCGTTTTGGAGATCAGCTCAAACAGATAGACAGATGGACAGACAGACAGACAAAAAGCAACCTATGTCACTTCCAACAATACCCTCTGCACGTCTGCCAAGTTTCATTGAAATCGGTTAAGCCGTTTTGGAGATCAACTCAAACAGACAAACAGACGGACAGACAGACAGTCAAAAAGTAGCCTATGTCACCCGCGGTAATGCCCTCTGCACGTCTGCAAAGTTTCATTAAAATCCGTTTAGCCGTTTCGGAGATTAGCCGGAACAGACAGACAGACAGACAGACAGACACTTCAATTTTATTAATATAGATGAATATTTAACCTATATTTTTTATTTACGAAATGGGGTCCATTGGTAATACCTTACATCTAGAAATTTTGTGGGTGGTTGTTAAAATTTCACCCGGTACTATATTGCATTCAAATCTAGTTTTCTTATTACAATCGAATTAATTGCTTCCTTGTCCCCGTTTCTATTCTGGCCCAAAACCTTTACAGTAATATTATATACCCATTTCTCACCTCTGCCGAAAAAAAACCCTTTACTCATTTTTTTGTCAAGAAAATTATTCTTCCGGCTAGAAGAATATACTTTCTTGGAAAAAGTAAAAAATTCTTTGAATTGGTCTTTTTTGCAGTAGCTGCGCGGTGCAGGAGAATTAATCAATTCACAATTGACAATCACCCCTCCCGCCTGTTCTCTACTGTACCAATTAACAGCGTAGAATTAACCCTCCCAACCGTGTAGCTACCGCAAGCAAAACAAACGTCAGGCGGTATACCTTTGGGTGCGCTCTTAGATTTTATGAGAAAGACAAAACTGTCATGCTGAAAAAATACACCTGTGAGCGATAGCTTTTATGAAAAAAAAAAATGAATTTGCACATTGTTTCTTAAATTTTTGATTTATTTCCTCTTATACCAGGTAAAAGCAAAGTCTCATTCCAGCCAAACTGCCACTATAGCTATGGGAAATTTAACCTATCCCCTACACATTAACCAAATTTGGTCATATTGAAAGTCACGAGCCATTTAATTGACAGAGACAATTGATTAATAATGATTGATGACTTGTTAAAAGGTTAATAGGAAGGGAATGCATACTGACTCGACCTGGGATTCGAACCCGGGACCTTTAGCTTCGTAGGCAGGATCTCTACCCACTAGGCTCGTCATAGATATTCCATAACGTGTCAATAAAACATCGCTTCCAGGCTTATCCATATGAAAATCATGTGACTTGATACGCCAGTAGCTCGAATCTTGACTAGTATATTGATCAGACTTACGATTACAAACTACACACAAAAGTAACAAACATAAACATATGAAAAAGATATTCTACATTATTTTACATATTATTATTTGATATTAAGTTCACACATTTGTTACTGAATTTCCATGACTCGTGTCATTGGAACGAGGATTCCACGCGCCTACGTCATGGGGCAATGACTCGGCAAAGAGTAGCAACAATGTAGAAACGCAAGTCATCAATTTTTGACTGAAGCCAAATTACGTATAGTTAGATTGAATTTGATTACGGCACCTTTTGTTGTGCTATTATGATGTGGTTATTACAATGTTGAAACTTCCATTTTATTTATTACTAGCTTTCCGCCCGCGGTTCCGCTCGCGTGGACGACACGGTTGTACCGGGGCCTCTTTTTCCAGGATAAAAAGTAGCCTATGTCACTCTTCAGCTTAAAACCTGTATGTATGCAAAAAATCACATGCGTCCCGGTGCAACTGTGTAGTCCACGTGAACAAAGCCGCGGGCGGAAAGCTAGTTTGAAATAAAAAATAGCCCATGTTACTCGTTAATAATATAGCTTTCTATAGGTTAAAGAATTTTTGATATACATCCAGCAGTTTTCGAGTTTATTCTTACAAACTTTCAAAAATACAAATCTTTCCTCTTCATGATATTAGTGTAGATTATAGCTTTAGTGATAGACAATCTGTTGTAATGATTAATAACGTGTTGATTTTTTTCCAATTTTAAGCACTTTGTTATTCGACTTTATTGGCATATATTCAATAATATTTAATGTATATAAAGTATATATAATTTATTGCAAGTTTGACTTTTTGTATTAAATTTTAAAAAGGGTTTTTTATTCTGATTGCAGTCATAGATTTTCCGATATATTAATCTTTGTCCACGCCACTAATATGCCTCAGGGATTAAAAAGGATTAAAAACTTGTATGTATTCGCGATAGATTAGCTTATAGTTCCGTTGAAGTTATTTACTACTTGTAGTTTAGTTTCAATATACAAGGTAAAGTTCTTTGACTTTCAAAAAATGTATAGTGAACTCAAGTATACGTTTCAACCGCGAATTCGTTCATATGGTTTATGTGATTAAAGATTTTTAAAAGACTCACGTTTGTTATTAAATGGATTATGTGAGGTTAGTATGTAGGTATAGTTAGATTAACATTTTTTTATAATAGTTTTTATTAATTAGAAATTTTTTTCGATTTATTTTTCAAAAATTTGTACAGTAGTCTTGTAAAAAAGAGGAAAGAAAAAAAAACATTTATTTTAGCTCACACAAACTCAATTATATGTAGTATAAACATAAACTAAATATAAGGAGGGATTTTACAAAATTTCCAGTTTCTGGATTAAAGCGTTTCGCGAAGCAATTCGTAATTTTGATACAAAAACCGGGACATTTAGAAAAAAAGTATAAAAGTTTACAATGCTAGCGCATTTTGTAACTTTTGTGGAATCTACGGGCAAAGATCGCTTCATGCGGGTATGAAATAAAAAAGACTAATGCGATATTTTCTCTTAACGATAAGTTTCCATGTGTAGGTACATAAAGGTCTGAAATATATTGAAATTTTAACGAAGTCGTTTTGTTAATAAAAATATTTGACACAATAAAAGCTAGCATGGCCATTTTTAGGTTTCCGTAGCCAAATGGCAAAAAAGGATCCCTTTTAGTTTCGCCATGTCCGTCCGTCCGTCTGTCTGTCTATCTGTCTGTGGTTTTTCTCGTTTTTTTTTTGTTTTACCCTTTGCGGTGAGAAGGCAGATTAAACTCTACAGTTTATACATGTGGTAGTTTCACCCACTGCACCCACTGAACAACCGTCTGAAGTAGAATAAGGACGCATGTCGTCGTTAGCCCGAAAGCTCCAACGACTTCATCGAAGCGGCCAAGAGGCACGCTAGGGTGTTACCGGCGCGAAGATGTTACTTATTTAAAATTAACAAAAATTCGGTTAATTTTAACTAACAAGTTTTCTCAGTGTATGTCAAACATAAATTGAATCGTATTCGAATATAAATATTAGTTATTTTAAACATTTATAGGTTTTTTTTTTAATAATGTTATTATTAAAAAAAAAATATTTATAGGTGACATGTGACTCCGTCAGACTTGGTGTTTGATTTTGTGTTGTTATTGTATAGTTTTACTACGCATGAAGGCATTTTTTTTAGTTGTGTATCGTGAGCTTACTTTTTGTGTGAATGTGTGCGTGTATTCATGTACGTACACTAAATGAGCTTACTTTTCTTGTTATTTGTGGACACACCACAAAGTGTAGCCGTGTCTAATCTATATATTCCTATATCAGTGCTATCAGTGCACTCATGTTATTACTTTTCGGATTAGTCAGAGAGGATCGAGCGCCTTCTAAGTAACTAACGAAATAAAAATGAAATATATTTTTTTTTATAAATTATCTGTTCTCGTCGCCACTACCACAATGTCTGAAGACCAAGGTCTTCAGCCAATGCGTCCTACCTACAATGACGTACGATGCTGAAACATGGACTCTCACGGCAGGACTGATCCACAAATTTAAAGTCGCTCAGCGTGCTATGGAGCGGGCTATGCTCGGTGTTTCTTTGATGGATAAAATCAGAAACACTGAAATCCGTCAAACAACAAAATGCGCTAATAGTATTTTAGTCCTTATTAACATTAAGATCGCAAAGAAAATAAAACCAAAAAATCTGAATGTTTTCGCGTAATCTCATCTTTAGCGTGTTTGAGCACGTGCTTAAGAAGACGGTTAGACAGTGATGGGTATGTACTTAAGTCAGCAAAACTCATTGGTACACGCCTAGATTCGTACCACGGCCATACAGCCTTATAAATTTGAAATAGGTTCGCTGCGCTCAGGCTATCATGATTCGAATACGTCCGTTCTTTCACAGGTCTGTATCGTCTGAACTGTAATAAGTAGACCTTTAAAATTTTTACAGAATGTGTAACTGTTACTATGACCGCTGTAATACACAAATAATAAAAATAAAAGAAACTTAAAAATTAGGTGAATACGTTTTTTATTTATTGTACGGTGCTACGGAACCCTTTGCGACGTTCCGATTTTCTTCGAAGTGTACAACGTGTTCGGCTGAACGTAATCCAAACTCATAGAGATTGTAGAGCTTATCAACTTAACAAAAATTTTCAAGTGAGTATATAGCGCAAACTAACGGTTACCGAGAAGAACATTTTTAAAATCTCATTTTTTTAATCACTTACCTTTTTTTGAAACTTTTTGTTTTGTTAAGCTCTACACGCTCTATAAGTTTGAACTACGTTGAGCCGAGCACGCGGTATTATATACACCAGATGAAGGCTGTCTATTACGTTAAATAAACATAAAATTGAGGCCGCAAAAATACAAAAAAAAAACGCCTTGATCTCCTCTGAGATACGCCGAGAATGGAACGTTAATTCAAATACGAGCAACAGTCGATTAAACGGCCGTTCACAATTTATCAATGGTTGGTCTACGTTTCAATCGTGTAATCAAGTATTGAAATCAAAGGGAGATTAAAAATGAGACACGAATTAAGAGTATTTGGACGCTGATGTCCTTCTAAACTGTCTTTTTTGATGTAGAATAAGTTGTGACTACAGGTTTGAACGATAGCACGTCTATGAAATAGTACCTATATCAGTGGTTTTCACACTGTAAACGAATGCAATGCAATTGCATGTTAGAAGACGTGATGAAATAGTCTAGTATTAGGTTACCTGACTTAAAGGAATTAAAAAGCTATTAGTTTCTAAGCTTCTATATTGGACTCAAATTTAAAAGCGCATTATAGAAGATTAACATAGAAAATAATACGAATATATTGGACATATTCATTTCCAAGAAGCATCATAGCTGTTTACATTTTTAACCCCCGACGAAAAAAGAGGGGTGTTATAAGTTTTGACAACAAATGTTGTCATTGGAAATGACTTTCATTTCGTTGGAGTATAGGGGGTCATTTGGGAGTTTTGTGAGACAGGCAGATTGCACAAAGAGTTTTCGAGATATCGGGATGAACGTGGTGTCAAGAGACGCAGCTCGGCGAGCTCTACAAGATGGCATAAGACAATTTGGAAAAAGTTCAAAAACAAAAAAAATATAGGCAAAAAACGAATAAAATCGCAATTTTTTCCTGATTTTCATTTTAGGAGCCTGATATCTCGAGAACTAGGTCCAAATAATAAAAAAAACAGCTCGGGGTAATTAGACGGGGGATCCATTGAATCTGAAAATTGTAAGAATTGGACAACCGGAAGTAGTGGTTCAGTGCCCTTAGCTGGAAGTCGGATATGCGTCGGTGATACATTTCGTACTAATTCGGTTTGTTCGATCGAAATGTCGTATAGAATGTTATATTTCGAAGTTTTAAGCTAATTCACATACAGTTGTGTTATTTTATTTGCGAAAAAAAATTATTTCCAGTTTCTTCGAAAACAGCTTCTTGCTGGACGATGTCGAAATTATTGCTATTTCAACCGACACAAGCTTCACCCGGCGGATTGTGTAAGATAACAACACTGAATTTTCAAAGTACTGCGTCTATAAGGAGCCCTTAACGTATATAAATATAGGTCGAATCTAAAATTTTTTGAATAAAATATTACCATGGCAATTGGCTAGTTGACTATTTTTATTTAAATTATTTTAAATCATACCCTGTTAGACAGCGAAGGCAATACCGCACGTCAGGCCACTTAGAATAATGTTAAATTTCGTTTTGCAAGAAGGAGACCAAGATAACATTTTTAATAACTTATATAATGTCCATATTCTTCAACCGAACATAATTTTGTTTACAAATTTTGTTGTCGTTTATACTGTATTTTTATATTTCCTTGATAAATATATTATATTGAATATTAGTCAAATTCTGTTTTCTGTAAACAAATAAAGTGGAGGTAAACAATTATTACATTACCTTTCATCTAGTAAGGTATCGTTGTATAGGTACTTTAAATAACTATCACATATGTCATATACGTTTTGCTTCGTATACCACTCCTCAACTTTTGAATTAACAGTTTAAAAACCTTAATGGTACATCTAGGGTATACTGTGTCATAACACACAATAAAGATGCTTAAGAAAGTTAATATGAAGTTTAGCAACACCGTCCTATTTATGTTCCCAAAGGAAAACAAAAGCCTTTCTCCACGTATTATGTCCCTTGTCCTACTACGAGTATAAACGTACGAAGTCGCTGCTTTCTAGGTCGGCGGTTTACATGGGGACAAGTAAAAATGGATAAACATATATCCGACAAAGGTTTTGACCGAGTTTATTTATTCTTACGTTGTCCAACCGATTGTAAATTCCTTGCAAAAAAAAATATAAGCAGACGATGGAACTGTCATATTTTTTCTTTGAGTAATAAATTAATTTCAAAATCAGCTTATTTTCTGACCTTGGATAATTTTATTTTATTTTATTTTATTTATTTATTTATTTTTGTAGGAAGATCAACAGCAAACTATTATATACTAGACTTACAAATAAAAACAAAAAGCCAATTACAGATCCTCACAAATAGAATTAAATTAATACATCGATGGAGTGAACAAATTTTAAACACGTTCGTGGTCACTTAGTTTATAAAATTATAGTTTAACTGATAAAAAAAAATTACACATGTATACGTAAATGAGAAGAAAAACTTATTCAAAGAAACTCCGTGATAATTCGCGCCGCGTCCAACCCACCCTGCCATCAAATATGTCAATATCGACTGTTTTGGAGATGTTATTAAAATTATTGCCAGCTCGCCACAGATATGTATTCTGCCTATAATTACTCGATACGATAGGTGTAAATAAAGTTGGGGAATGTCTAAGGAATCTAGAGGGAACATTTAACTTTACATTAGCTAAGAGATCAGGACAATCGATTAAACCCAAGACTATTTTCTGTAAAAAGACAATGTCTGCAATATCACGTCGCCTTTGCAGTGGCAGCAGATGATGTTGTTTACATAACTGGAGGTAAAGTTCACTATTATAGGGGATAGCTAGCTTACGACATAAAAATTTGATAAACTTCTTATTATGCTATGTATAATAATAGCTATGTTTCATACGCATTTAACAATAGCCACAAACGCCACCGCCGCAAACGTTACGAAAGTTTGTTTCTTACGCTATAAACTGTTACGAACGATTAATTCACTAACAAAGCCACTAATAAATAAATTGTGTCTGGAATGGTGTTAAATGTGAAATGTCAAAACTCGAAATGAACACGAACGATCCATATACTGCACCTACCGGGGTAGGTCTAGCGTGGCAGTTACAAACGCCCAAAACGTAACGTCTGAAACACAAAAAGCTAGCAAAAGTGTAATTTTTGGTTCTTAATTTATACGAGTGGAACGCACCCTATATTATGTTCAGATGGACCCTCGCTCTGTGTCCGTGAACTATAACCGAACAGTTAGGTGACATTTCTATCTACGTTTTTTGACACAGACTCTCTATCCAGACATTATATGTTCAAAAGTATTCTGATAGTATTGTGTCGAAAATATATATACCTAAACTTAGCCTGTTAAAAATAAAAATTGTTTATTTGAATAAAATGTCTGGAAACAGTTTTTGAATTAACATAACTTTTTAAATACTTCACATACCTAATTATTAAATCATATGATAATTTTAAATCGATTTTGTGAGATTAAGTTTGCATAACTCGCTAATAGAGTTGGAGCATCTTAAATAACACATACAGAGGTCCTTCCAGTATCCTATTTTCCAAGTTGGAGTCAAGTAACGTGTTAATTTATCACCATAACTACTTTTACTCGATCAAATCTGAGTCGGTTTGTTAATTTTCTAAACTGATTTTCAGTTAAAACATCTTCGTAGTGACGTTTGATAGAATCAACCATTAATCATTGAGTAACTAATTAAAGTGTAAACTTTACATTAAAAGCTTTTGACTTTCGTAACAAACCCTATGTCGAAATTTTATATAAACACTAGCGGCCCGTCCCGGCTTCGCACGGATAGTATTCGTTTCTCATAAAAATCCCTTTTTTTATCTCAGTCTTGTCTCATTCCCGTTCTTCCTTTCATTTTTTCGTTCCCATCGCAAAAATACTTTATTGTTTCTGTTCTTGGCCCTGGTGTAGCATAGTTTTCTTTTCCATTCTCATCAAGAATAACTTTTTTATCTCAATCTTATCTCATTCCCGTTCTTCCCTTTCCCGTTTTCGTTCCCGCGACACAAATGCTTTATCGTTTCAATTTCTGTCAGTCGTAACTCATTCCCGTTAATTAAAATTAATTAAATAAAGTACACTTTCGCGACGTACATATTTATACAATAATTTAATTGAGAGTAAGTTATCCCCGCCACTATTAAAAAATAGGGGTTGGTGATAGAAAAGTGAAAATTTAGGGTTGTATGTATTTTTGTATGTTGTATCATAAAAAAATAGAAATTAAAAATTTTGTCTAAAAAATAAAAAATAAATTTAGGGGTGGACTACCCCTAACATTTAGGGGGATGAAAAATAGATGTTGGCCGATTCTCATAGATACCGGATAAGCACAAAAAATTTCATCGAAATCGGTCAAGCCGTTTCGGAGGAGTATGGCAACGAAAAAGTAAGTTATCCCCGCCACTATTAAAAAATAGGGGTATAGAAAAATGGGGGGATAGAAAAATGAAAATTTAGGGTTGTATGTATTTTTGTATGTTGTATCATAAAAAAATAGAAATTAAAAAATTTGTCTAAAAAATAAAAATAAAAATTTGAGGGTGGACTACCCCTAACATTAAGGGGGATGAAAAATAGATGTTGGCCGATTCTCATAGATACCGGATAAGCACAAAAAATTTCATCAAAATCGGTCAAGCCGTTTCGGAGGAGTATGGCAACGAAAAAGTAAGTTTTCCCCGCCACTATTAAAAAATAGGGGTTGGTGATAGAAAAATGAAAATTTAGGGTTGTATGTATTTTTGTATGTTGTATCATAAAAAAATAGAAATTAAAAAAGTTGTCTAAAAAATAAAAATAAAAATTTAGGGGTGGACTACCCCTAACATTTAGGGGGATGAAAAATAGATGTTGGCCGATTCTCATAGATACCGGATAAGCACAAAAAATTTCATCGAAATCGGTCAAGCCGTTTCGGAGGAGTATGGCAACGAAAAAGTAAGTTATCCCCGCCACTATTAAAAAATAGGGGTTGGTGATAGAAAAGTGAAAATTTAGGGTTGTATGTATTTTTGTATGTTGTATCATAAAAAAATAGAAATTAAAAAATTTGTCTAAAAAATAAAAAAAAAATTTAGGGATGGACTACCCCTTACATTTAGGGGGATGAAAAATAGATGTTGGCCGATTCTCATAGATACCGTATAAGCACAAAAAATTTCATCGAAATCGGTCAAGCCGTTTCGGAGGAGTATGGCAACGAAAACTGTGACACGAGAATTTTATATATTAGATAACAATACGTATTTCGCATATTTTGTTAGAATAGATAAATCATGAGCTTTCATCAAAACTTTCGACAATTCAAAACTTAGTTTAACGGGCCACGGGAAGTTGTTATAAAAGTGATGTTTAACAGAATTAGAGTCTGAAATATTTTCTGTTATGTTCATAACGTAAGTAAAGTATTCTTTAGGAATTTTATAATATCTTGCAGTGGAGAGACACAGGCCGATGATGATGAAGCTTTCACATATTCTTCATGCGACTTTTGCGAAAAAAAGTTTAGTTCAGAAACTCGTTCCTTTATCTCAAATGGTGTTAAATTAAACAATCTACGTCAGTAGATTCACCGATAATTTCACAGCAACATACAAAGAATTTATATAATTGATGCAATATAAGGAAATGTTTCTGTTTCTGCAAAAAAAAGTGGGACATTGCAAAGAAATTTAAGTGGAAATGTAATAAGTAACTTTTAAACGATATTTTCGAAGAAATTAGGCATTAAGAACACAAATCAATATTTTAACAAAGTAAATTAAAATAAAAACTCTTTTTGACTTAAAGTTAAGTGTCTGTTCTAAAAGGTGTTATAAAGACATTTATAATACACCTGCTATAAAATTTAAAAAAAAAATATATTTCAAGATTTGAGCTCACGATTTGCGGAATGAAATAAAATTACCAAAAGTTAATTAACTAAATTATCACTTTGCTACTTGAGTGCAATGGAATAATTTACACGTATTTTGTATCCAAAAGTTGTATAGATAACTCACGTAAATTCATTATAAGACCGCCTGTATCGTTTAAAATCAGACTTTATCCCTTCGCAATAAAGTTTAACATCGTGTGTAATCTTAAGTGAACGCATTAGATTGGATTCTTTTCCTCGGCCAAGACTTTCGATCTTTATTCCACTTAACGTTCAACACATTAGTGTGAGCAAATGAACAATTGCTTAATGTCCTGTCCATTCACAACACACTTTCATTTTACTTTTAGTGTATTCCCTAAAGTGTTCCTTTTTGTGTATTCCTAAAATGAGCACCTTTTGTTATAGGTACTATTTTTGGACCAGTACATATCACGCTTTGTTAATTAAAACAAGCTCGCCTAATTTTGTTTTAAATAATATTAATATTATTATAATGATATATAATATTATTAATAAATTTTTCAACGTATAAACATAGTTGATGGAAAACTCTCTATATACTACGCACACTGTTTCATTTCACTAAAAAAATTTCCCTATGCTGTTTATCGCATAAATCGATTAAGAAATGCTTTTTAAATGCAGGAGTAAAACACCCACCTGTCTATTTAACATACTTTTTTTTTTAAAAAATAACTTGTGTGTCGTGACTTCGACGTAAAAAAAACATTAAATAAATTCTGTAAGCGTGTTTGATCAAAATATATCTTTTTGATTAATATGGTTTGATGAAGGACCTTCAGGCGCATATTTTCCAGTTTTTATTTTTTAAAGATCACTTTTGGTTACCGAGTTATTAATTTTTATTCAAATTTTTGTTTTTATTTTTTTTCTCCCAAAAACCGCAAAAGTGCGACTTGTGACTGGCACTCAAAGATTCCTCATAAATGCGTCTATCAGTGATAAAAAAGTCAAGTCGCACTATGGAAGCGTTTGGGAGTTACGGATAAAGGTTATATAGTACATTTTAAGGTTGTCACTAAAGGTCAAACAATTGTAATATTTGTAATCAATAAAAAATTTAAGACACATACATATAATTTTCATTTACGAGTATCAACATGCTGTCGTCAACATTATCATGTTGGAACTTCGTCAGCCACTTCTTCCAACTGCAAGTTTTCTTCATTAACCGGCTTCAGAAGTTCACGAACAGCTGCTGGCAGACAAATCCTATTAGACAATCTTTGGAGCTGTCTATAGTGTGCCGTAAACACACAAACGGATCCAACGATTCAAGTGCATGGTGGAAGAGGTCAATCATAGTTTTTTTTCCTGTTCATTTTCCGACAGTGGCGTTCCCTATTTGAGCGCCAAAATTTATTGCGCGATTCAGCCGCTTGTTCTGAGAGCATACATACAGGAAGAGAACATGATTCTACGATCTCTTTACCATGGACTAGAATTTTGTGTACCGTCACAGTCATCGACTGCCAATTAAATGACTGGATGTACTTTTCCGCGAGCGTGCGACAGAAAATGCCAAACTTTACAGAGTCAATAGGAAATTCACAAGATATGGCGACAAAGATAGAATGCAGCCCGTCCATCAAACATGCATCTAGACCTAATATCTCTGCAAATATAGCACGGTATTTGTCTGATAGTGCCGTGCGGGCTGAATTACCATCATTTGTGGTTCCTGCATTGGATTTAATAACGTCCAGCAACAATCCAATCTGATTTCTTATATCAGCCTGGATATGTTTTTCCGTTCTTCCACAATTTGACTTTCTCTGCTATCTTTTTTGATTCTCCATTTCCGTACTAACGGATCGTTTTTGTAACTGAGATGTAATAAAAATTCGAAAATACGTATCCATACATGAAGTGGATTGATGCCGTGTTGCATATTTTCTTTTACACTTCGTCTTGTTTACGATGTTGCCAAATCATGAACTGACTGGCAGTAGCTTTGCAAAATAGGCACCTTAACTGTGAAGACGTACCAGTTTAGGACTTTGCCGACGATCACACTCAAAACTAAATTAGAAACAAACGTAATAAGTATGATGCCCTTCGGAGGTTTGGGTCGTAATAGGAATTACGACTCAAACCCAAACTTTGATAGAGAAGCAAATTAAACGTTTGACTCCTGTCAAACGTTTAATTTGCTTCTCTATCAAAGCTTTTTCCTTAAGAATAAGATTAGTGTCTTCTTTTCTATACTGAATGTGGAGCGGCCGACAAAATCTATACGACTGGGGTGCAGGATGGTGCCATGAAATATAATTTTTGTCCATTACTATACTTAAAGGAATAAAAGTCGAGGCAAAAGGACTATTTTCGTTCACAGAAATGTCTTCGTTTGATCCTGAGAAGTTTTGTTTATATAATGCTTGGCCTGTGCTTCCATCAAAACCCCAGGACCCTTTAAATACGCATGAGACTTCTTGCTTGCCTGTTCTGTTACAATACTCGATAAAATTCTCATCACAACTTCGAACGATTCGTTGCAAAGTATATGTGAGAAGTCCATGCAACGAAACTGACGCTTCTATTTCCGAAACATCTAGCTCTTTTGCTGGGTAACATGCTTTTCTTGCTCTTATTAGTAAGAAGGGTGGATAAGCTGAATAAACTCGACTTTTCAAATCCTGTCTTAAAAGTTTATATGTTTCCACATTCAGTCTCCTGTCGATAACGAAACCTAGAGCTTCCTCAGGTGTATAGGGTTTCGTTAACGTAGATACTTTTTTTAAAACTTTGAATCGTTTTTTTGGTGATGTCAGACAAAGTTTTATTACGTCTTCTAAATCTTTTGAAGCTTTTGGGGTTATCTTGCTTCCATCTTCTGAAGTAATCGTGAATGCCAAAGATTTTATCACTTTAGCTTGGGGTTGATCTTCCAAGGACTCCATGATTCGTTTTCTAATTTTGAGGTCTTGTTTATAATTTTTACTTTAGTCATTGGTTAATTTAGAAGATCCCAACAATAACGACCTGCTTCCTCTGAGAGCATACCGACAGGAAGAGAAGTGTACGGTCACAGTCATCGGATGCCAATTAAATTACTGGATGTACTTTTCCGCGAGCGTGAGGCGAAAAATGCCAAAATTTACTGTGTCAATAGAAAATTAATAAAAAAAACTAATAAAAGTTAAAAAAAACTTCTAAAGTAATTAACGAAGTAAACGATGAAAGGGTAGACATTACAAAGTAGAAGCCACTTAGTGATAAAATATCGTCGACACTCTAATTGTAAATAACTAATATGCAATTGTAAATTTTTTTTAAATAAATAAATGTAAATAAGTAAATAAAAATAAAATAAGTAAACAATATACAATTTTGTAGTTAAGGACAAAATTGAATTAATTTAAACAAAAATAAAAGGTCAAGTTGAGTGACACCCCTAACACCATATTTTGAAATTCGATTACTCGTAAACGCTTCCATAGTGCGACTTGAGTTTTTTATCAATGATAGACGCATTTATGATGAATCTTTGAGTGCCAGTCACAAGTCGCACTTTTGAGGTTTTTGGGAGAAAAAAAATAAAAACAAAAATTAGAATAAAAATTAATAACTCGGTAACCAAAAGTGATCTTCAAAAAATAAAAACTGGAAAATATGCGCCTGAAGGTCTTTCATCAAACCATATTAATCAAAAAGATATATTTTGATCAGACACGCTCACAGAATTTATTTAATCTTTTTTTTACGACGAGGTCACGAAACACAAATTATTTTTTTTAAAAAAAAGTATGTCCAATTGACACGTGGGTGTTTTACTCTTACATTTAAAATGGATTTCTTAGTCGATTTATGCGATAAACAGCATAGGGAAATTTTTTTAGTGAAATGAAACAGTGTGCTACGGTAGCAGGTCGGATGTGCCAATAATAATATTGTGAATAAATATGATAATAATAAAAGCTCTAACAAAGGCCACACTACTGACTTCTATATACTAACACCATACTAACATAGACTGACCGGTTGGCCGAGCGGTTAGAGACCCTAACTGCGGAGTCGAGGGTCGCGGGTTCGATCCCCGCCCGGGACAAATATTTGTGTGCATGAACATCTATTTGTTCCGTGTCTGAGTGTAAAAGTATCTATATATGTATACATAATATATAAAAAAGAAGAATATTTAAGTATATGTATCAGTCGTCTAGTAGCCCATAATACACGCATAAAACTTGCTTACTTTGGGACTAGATGGCGCTGCGTGGAATGTACCAGATATTATTATTATTATATACACTAGGTTCACCTACCATCTATGGTGTCAGCAGAAGTCAGCATTTGTGTGTTCATTACGTATCAATATTTATTTTATTCGAAAGCCTAATCGACGGAAATAGAGATTTCTTTCAGACGGCGGTTCCTTCTTCTTATCTTCTTTCCGTAACGACTGTTTCTGAAGCCGATTTCCGTTGCGTTACTCAAAAGGATATCATGTTGATGGACATTCCGAAAAAACATAGTTAACCACTCAAGTGAACAAAGTTATCCGTCGGAATAGAATGTCAGTTAATCGGACATCGTCCGAGACTTCGACGGATGGCCCGACATCGATAATCGTGTTGGGTCATTAGCTTTTTTTATTCGGCCACCCTCCGAAAATCACTGTAACGAAATGTCAAATCTCAGTGACGAAGGTCCGAACGCGGGCGGTATTTGTTCAAAGTTTGGTAGGTTCGCTAATCTAACTCGCCGTCCGTACCGTGCTTCCGTATCTCGGAGATTTCTGCAAAAGAAAATAAATTGGATATTGATTTGTTCCGATAAACGGATTCGTTTTCTAAGTTGGCGCGGCAAAAAAAAAGTTACGCGACCCTTTCCTCGGCTCAGAGTGTAACTTGTATCGGTTCCGTCGTTTAATTAAAAGTTGAAAAAGTATTCCTTTCGTATTTAGGCGGATTTTTGGATGAGGAATTTTTAGAAATTTTCAAGTATAATGGAAGAATGAAGTGAGCCACCCAGTTTGGGGATCGTATTTATCGAGTTGTACAAAAGTTTTCCATTGATATAAAAGCTTTTTCCTGCGAAGCGAGAGTTAATTTTTATAATTAAAGTGGGGTCTGCTCTTTTCTTGTTATATAGCTATGTGATCGTATTTAATAATCTCTTTTCTACTGGTTTATAATGACGTTGTGATGTCAATTACCTAATGATTAGATTTAGTTTATGGCAAAGATAAACTCTTTGATTTAGTTTTAAAGTGTGATTAATAGTAAATTTTAAACTATTAAGTATGAAGTACGAATTCGATTTCATTATTAATAAAGTTTATATTTATACTAAATAACTTTTGTCTGCGTCTCAACTCGCTCGGACATCGGCGTATATGTTACCGTGAATATCAGAAATGCTGCATGTCTTCAAATATACTAGTGTAGTATAAGATGATCATTTCAGAATTACATCAGGGAATGTCAGAGTAACTGCTACGGCGTGATTAATCTTAAAAGACTTATGAGCCACCTTCAGAAGGCACTTGATTTTGAAATTTGGCTGAAACAGGTCGACTGATGGTGCACTGTTTCTTTGTAAGGTTAGGTTCGGTTTGTTTATGCCGACTCTAGGAGCCAAGAGTGTGAAGCGACAACAAATAAAAAAATTAGCCATGTTAGCCATATCCTCTAACACTGAATAATGTTAGCATTAACATGATTTGTGAAGTAGTACTTCTTAAGTTTACAGAATCGAATCATTTATCTATGTTTATCTCAAACATCAAACACATGATGACATACAACGGCGTGGCGCGATGGCAATAGGCACAATAACTTACGTCAACCTCATCGGACTGACCGGTTGGTCAAATGGTCGGAAACACTGGCTGCAGATCCAAAAATCGTGGGTTAAATTCTCGTCCGGGACAACCGAGTAAAATAATATTATTTAATTGTCATCATAGGCCACGCAAGACAGTTAATTAAAATCTTTACAATTTCTTATTTCACTCTTTTTAAAGGAACACTTTTTTAATTATTATTATTTTATTAATTACTGGTTGAATTTGTCATGAGATTTTAAAATTTAGAATTTATTTTTTTTAAAACAATATTCTGGCATGGCATACTTATAAATAATGGAACGTAATCGCAGGAACAATATATAAATAGGTCGCATACTGCTAGTGAGAAAATTTCCTCAAAATAGTAGATTGTTACACAAGGGGTGAAAGTGATCTATTTAGGCACGAGATGGTTTGGCGCACAAGCGTAGCGAGGGCGCTAATAGTTCGAGTGCCTAAATAAGTCTTTCACCCGAGGTAAGCATTCTGCTTTTCATTACGAATATGAGGAAAGTAAAAAAAGCGTTAAATCCATATATGAATCTTATGAACTCATTTTATAGAAATATCTGTTTTTTTTTGTGGCATTCTACACAGCCAGTATTTTTTATCATTGATGATGGTAAAGATTTACGTCAAATCTATATAAATGAAATGTAAATTTAGTTAAAAGATTATTACCTATTTTTTTTAATTCCGTCACAGATACACAACAGATTAATATCCCGCCAATTTATGTCGACTTTTTAAATTTTAAATATGGAACGCATCGCGTAAATTTGTTGCAGCTTATTCCGTTAAAAGAAGTTTGCGCTAAGTTCACACTGGCTGTTTAGAAACTCAGATGGCCGCAGCATTTTTTTTAATTAGTTTTTTTTTACATAAAACTCTTCACAGCTGACAGCAGTTCTATTTTTAAAGTTCATTCCGGCCCTTAGGTGGAAAGTAATTTATATGAGTTTTTCCCACTCTAGGGAAGGAAGCAGCATTTTCTACCCAATAATCAGATCAAAACAACACTACTTTCCGAGTATGAGAAATGAAAATATATTTTTTTTGCTGTGACAATAATTAGTCAGAAATGATTACGTACACAACAAATAATTCGTATCAAATTATTGTGTAGAGGTTTTATCTATCACCATTAAATAATTATCGTATAATTTGATCGAGTCGACGTTTACACAACGTTTTAATACGACATAACGCGGTGCCAACTGAATTATTGAATAAAAATTACTACGGCTGTATAATTACTTTTAGTTTTAATTATTGGTGTCAAAATCTCGTCGATTTTGTGCCTATTTGACGGAACTTCAAGCATCGTAATCTTATTGAAAGCTTTTATTAATAAAGTCTGACATAATTTAATGAAAGCTTTTAATAATAATTTATTTTATGACGCTATATTCAGAACATCCTTTACAAAATATTACAAGAACTGAAAGCGGTTTCGATGGTTTGGCGATACAGATTTAGGTTCATGTAATAGAGTAAACAACATTTTTTTTTATCATAATTTTATGCGAAGTAATTTAAAACAATAAATCATTAATAACAATATTATGAATGTTTAAAATGTTCTGTTAGACAGGTAGGTAAATACCGCAAGGCGTACTTACTTGTGACATCAGGCCATTTAAATTAATATTAAATTTCGTTTTTCTAGAAAGAGACAAAGATAACATTTTAATAGTAATAATAATTACATAATAACATATACATGACAACAACGTCTTGGCCCCAAACTAAGCATTAGCTTGTGTTTTGGGTACCAAGAGAAGACACCACATACATATAACAACCAAGACTCGGTACCAGTATCGATATTCATCATAAATACTGACCCGACCTGGGATTCGAACCCGGGACCTCTAGCTTCGTAGGTAGGGTTGCTACCCACTAGGCTAAGCGGTAGTCAATAAAAAAAAACCTAAATCGGTACATATAACAACCAAGTATCGATATTCATCATATAAATACTGACCCGACCTGGGATTCGAACCCGGGGCCTCCAGCTTTGTAGGCAGGGTCGCTACCCACTAGGCTAAGCGGTCGTCGATAGTATACAAGTTTTATGCGTATATTCTTCAACCGAATATAATTTTGTTTATAAATTTTGTTATCCTGTTATTCCTGATAGACATAATATTTTATGTATTAGTCCCATACCCTCGCTCGCTTACAACTTCGCTCGTAATATTATTGTCGTTTTCTATTCTTTTTTCACAGTATTTCTTCTATTTTTATGTTTCGAACGATTGTGTCAGAAGAAAGATAATTAATTCACTTGATTGATTGAATGAATGACTGACCGAATGGCCGAGTGGTTAGAGACACTAATTGCGGAGTCGGAGGGCGCAGGTTCGATTCCTGCCCAGGACAAATATTTGTGTGCATGAATATTTTTTATTCCGTTCCGTGTCCTGGATGTAAAATATTTATATATGTATGTATTAAGAATAAGTATGTATATAAGTTGTCTAGTAACCCATAACACAAAAATAATACTTGCTAACTTTGGGACTAGATAACGTTGTGTGGGAAGTCCCATGTATTATTATTTTTAATTAAATGATTAAAGTTTTATTAAATATTTCGTCAACGTATTTCAGTTATTCGATGAATAGACTCACTCAAATCGGAAATTATAATAAATTTTAATTTACCTTTAGCGGTGTACTTGGTAATTACAAATTTTGTTGCTAAAATACGAGCAATTAAAATCGTATATACTACTCTTTAGTACCTGCTAGAACACGCTTCATTTTATTCGTCGCTTGTTAAAGAAATTCCTACTAGACGATAGTTATAGCAGCAGTTTAATAAAATACTGCAAAATTAACTATAACAAAAATATTCAGGTCAGTATTTATGTGATGAATATTGATACAGGTACCGCGTCTTGGTTGTTATATGTATGTAGTGTCTTCGCTTGGCACCCAGATTCGTTTGGGGCTTAGACGTTGTTGCATTTTATACGTTATAAAAAAAATGTTTAAATAAAAATTATTAATAGTTAATTAAGTCATAAAGTTTCGTGATAGCCCAGAGCGCAACGAACCTGTCTCAAATTTATAAGGCCCCATAGGGCCATGGTTCGAATCCGGGCGTGTACCAATGAGTTTTTCTGACTTAAGTACACAATATCACTGACACCGTGCTTCGGAGGGCACGTTAAGCAGTCGGTCCCGGACGCTGTCAATAGATGGCGGTTGTTACAGTTCCCAACCCGCAGTGGAGCAGCGTGGTGGACTTAAGCTCCAAGCCCCCCTCCTCACCCTGGGGGAGGCCTAAGCCCCTGCAGTGGGGTAAAAATGGGCTGATGATGATGATGATGATGATGATGGCGAAGTCATAAAGTTTAAATAAGAATGAATAATATTGAAATAAAATTAAATGATATAGAATTAAAAAATGAATAATTTGTTTTAAATTACAAAGAAAAAACTTAGTATTAAACTCTTGTTAGAGAATAATTTCAAAGTTATTACGAAAAAAATTAGTTAACATAAACTTGCATCTCTTTTCAAGTAATTCGATGTTATGACGGTATGAGGAACCATTACTGACAATATTATACTCTCATTTCTTTTGCTCCTCATTCTTTTTGTTTGTTGAAAAAATATACAAATTACATAAATAACTGTACATCGACAAATCATACTTTGGTTTAAACCAATAAAATAAGCCTTTAATATTTTCTTAACAAAGCCATACAAACACACCCCTTTCCTTTTATAAGTATAATATATATTCACACATTAGTCCAAGGTTACACAGCACACGACGACATCAATAACTTGAAAACGTGTCGAACGGATAGATGGAGACAGATTATTCCAAGATTTTGACGCCGCAAACCGAAAACTACCCGAAATAGAACGAGCTTTGGTGACGCCATCAACGAAGCTTTCTCTCTGTCTACTAGCTGTTTATATAAATATGTTTTAGGTAACGTTTGGTTTTTCATTTAATCCCTTATAATTTAAGAATTAATATACTCATAATTTAAGATGTATGGTATGTACATACTGTAGTACAAAAATCTAAAAATTGGAACATGTTCCTAAAGTCGCGAACCCATGACAAAGAAATATGATTCAAATATCTAATAAATAATTTCAAACCTTACAAATAAATTTAGACTTTTTTTTCAATAATTCCGATGACGATCTGTGAAAATGGCTAAACATAGTTTTATGGACGTTCTGTCTACGTAGGTGAAACCGCGGGCAAATGCTAGACGACGAAAAGACGAAAAATCCGAAACCTCAACTTAAGACGCCTTTTATTAAACATTTAATATACGATATTTAATTAAAGGGAGGGTGATATGTGAATATTGGAATATCGTAACAGAAGCGCATGCTGACATTTTGGACATGTTGGTATCATAAACAATGTCAACGTAATCTATACGAGATTGGACCAAAATAAGTGCCACTTTCTCATATTTAATAATAACTTTTGCCCGCGGCTTTGCTTGCGTGTGATAAGGTAACTACATAAAATTAAATAATGTTTTTTTAAGATGTCTGTACCATCAGATACCACAAAATAGGTAGTCCTTAAAGTCTACTTTTTTGTTTATAGTTGAACGAAAAATCTTCAAATAGAAATATGTATGAATTACTATATATCTAAATCAACTCTAAGAGAATAAATGGTACGTATATTATCTTCGTATAACCAAAAATTCTGTATTCAAAAAAAATTTCAACGTAATGGCGTTTTTATTTTAAATTCCCTACTGCTCTTAAACGGCTACGATCATTATAGTAGATTACTGCCGCGGCCCGCAAGTGCAGCATAAGCGGACGATCGTGAGTATGCGGGCCGAGGCACGCATCACAGAGTCCGGTTATGCACAGTTGTGGCCAAGGCTTGTATAGTACATTTCCAAACGTGTAAATTAAAACAATAACATAATAACAAATGTTTATTTAAAAATACAATTAGTGAAGGTACAGTTTTGAAAATTAAATGTGGATTTCCCTGGAATGGTATTAGTTTGTGATATTGTTTCAAGTTTATATTATGTTTCATTGGAGTCTCCTTCGAGCGGCTGGCCTATGCGCACGCGTTTGGAGTAGGTACCACTCAAGTGTTTGTGTTTTGAAATACTTAAAAATGTGATGTGGTTGTTTGATGTGGTTGTGAAATGTTTGAGTGAATACAATGTTTTAGTTAATTAAAAGTGCATAAACACATACATAATTAGTTCACATACAATTTGAATGGTTTCTGTGAAAGTTATTTGGCCGTCAATACTCACGAAAAGTGGTGTAAAGCTGAAATCAAATCGAAGTCGCTTCGCACAGGAGAATATTTTATTTGGTGAGGAAATTCCATTATACATGCATGACTAAATAAATAAATATTCAAATAAAAATTTAAATGCTAACTAAGAGCGATTGTGCGGAAAGTTCTCACGCGCAGAAGTGTAACATGTTGTGATTTGAATTAATTGAATAGTGTCATTTGTGTTTTTATGCTTTACTTTATATATTTTTATGTGTTGTGCTCATATATTACGTTATGATTTATAGCGAACTTTTATTGCGAGGATGGCGGTACAGTCAGCGTCATAATCATCTTAGCGTCTGACGCGGCCAAAACGATCTCACGTACAAAAAATCAATTTCATCCAGGCAACCAAAGTTATCATGTTGATCTAAGCACGAAATATCTCAAAATACCTGAACACTCCTTCTTTTAATTCTGTCTAGGAAATCGGCATGTTCAAGTTTATGTTGGCAAGTGGATGTTTCAACGATATAGTATAAGCATTCATAGTAATAAAACAAAAAACCTTGATTTTGAGATACGTTTTTGGTTGAATTAAATTGACAACTGGGTAAAATTTAACATTTCTTTTTTTAACGCAATTGTCAATTTGTACAATAACGATAGATAAGTAAATCAATACCGTTAAAGTTGCAAAGATGACATTGATAACAAAAAAGGTGTCATAATTATTTCTTTATTCGCTTCGAGTAATTCACTCTAAAGTTTACAAAAAAATTATTTAAAACTTAAACCTAAAATAAGTCGAAATAATACCATATGACTTACTAGGGATCAAAGATTATTTTTATGTTAAGAAGTACTTTATGATTTCACAGATACCGGTGAACCATTTATTTGCATATATATTAATGAACATTTTGACAACATACAGACAATATACAGACTACTTTGTATACCTCAAACAATATGTTTGCTTTGACTGCCACATATAAATGAAATAACGCTCAATAGATGATTTCGACTATTTTAGACGCTTCGATCTATTCGACGCTGACTGTACACATTCAAGTGGTACCTACTCATTACTACTCAAACAAAAATGACTGCACTAGCGGGTGGCTAGCGGGCGACGTGACATAAACAAAAAAAGGGTCTTTAAACAAAAGAGCACATGTGTTTAAAAGCGTTCCCGAAAACGTCTTAATGCTTGAGTTATGAGTTCGACAAACGATCGAACTGTTCGGACTAACGTTTAACCATATCAATGGTTAGAAGTTAGAAAAGACCCAGCCGAATTCGTTTAAGAACACTTAAACTGACAAGAACAAGTTAGCCCTCCTAAATAATACAATTATAGAAGAACCAAAGCCAACGAAAGAAAAGAAGAAAAATTAAAACGTATACGTGTAAAACAATTCACAAACGCTTGGGGGGGGGCAGGGGGCAAAGATATACTAATTGCGCCTTTAGAATACTATGCTTAGACGAGATACGGGCTATTAAGACTACGAAGACAACTAAGAGTAGGCCACACTGGCACGAAACAAAACAGAAATGAAAAACACTGCCGACGAAGTACACGAACTTTTGAAAAAAGACACAGAAAGCCTGCATCAAGTGAAGAAAGCGACTAATGAATTAAGAAACGACAATGCTCACAATAAGAAACTGATAGAACAACTTATGCTCCCTACTGTTGTTTATAAACACACTATAATATTTATCACCTTTCCTGGCTCCCTTTTCTGGCTAAAAGTTGCACGAATACCGGCTGGCTCTTATTCCCGTCACTCACAATCCAGACTATAACCTACACTCCATCCTTTATTTACGTTCCCTTCGGTGTATTGGGACTTGTCCCTTTCAGACATTGCGTCTGGTTGAAGGTTGAACGAATTGATTGATTGATTGATTGAAGTTTATATTATGTTTCATTAGTATTGTACTTTTTTAACGTGGAATATAATACCCAAAGTGCACTTGGTTTTACTCTTGTAGCCATTTCACCAAAATAAGCAAGTAAACGTTTTCAGAAAACGATTTAGATCCCCTTTCGTTTTTCCATTGATTAAAATATTCATACGTTTTCATGTATCTGTCCTTCAATTTCGGTGGTAAACAATTTTCAGTAATAGCTTTTGCAGCTTCTTCTTCAGGTGGTGTTAAGATGTCTTCATCACTCGTAAAACTCATTTTGAATAATTATAGTAGGTAAAGTTAATATAAACTAATTATATAGACAACTGTATTATAATAATAAAAATAGTTTAGGAAATTTTGCCGCCAATTCGCCTCATTCCTATTTCGATTTCTTTTTTTTTTAAATTTTTTTAAATTCATTTAATGGCGCATTTTTTTGTCGTGCTAGTTCGAAATTTAATTAAAACTTAGATGAGTTATCTCTTTAGTTATCAATGTTCCGGCTTAAAGAGTTCGTTCCATTTTCAAATTACATATTCGACCGCTCGAGCACGCCTGCTAAAAAATTGCGGGTCACTTTTTAGTCCGGTACTGCAAGTATGATTTATCACAAAGAAGGTTGTGCAAGATATGGTCGTATATCGTAGTATCTTTGAGAAAAAAATATTATTACTGCCAAAAATAATGTATGTAATGTACATAGTTTAAACGCAACAGAGCATTTTTAATTTAAATCAATTGGCACGGGCGGAAGTCGTGCGCTGGCGATCAAACGAGGGGGTTGTGTCGGTAATTGCTACGCTCGCGCTGGCCACCAACTTATGAGAATATTTATAAGGAATTTTATTTACTAAATATATGGAATTCTTTTGGTGGGGGGCAGTTAAATATTATTAAATCATTGCTTGGTATCATTTAAGGAATTATTTTTATTTAGGGAAAAGACATACAGTCACTCGTTATTTATTTTATATATTCTCCTTGTTTCTCTCTAAAAATTCTTTTCAATCAATTATTTAACTTAGTTTCTTTACAAATTGGTAGACCACACGAAGCTCGAATCACAAATCAAAGTCGAACAAGCAGCAATTCGATTGTCCTTCTTAATAGCCCTCCAAATCCCTCCCCCATAATATTGGAACTTGTGTGTACGCAACCTTGACCTTCCAGATAATTCGGTTACTGCTGGCGTGTGATGAATAAATTAGACAGATTTATTTTTGTACTATTATCCAATAAGGTACATAATTTTGTTGGTGGATTCGCTCATTGTATGAATATAGTATAAGTATTGTATAAATTTTTATAAAATTTGCAGTGCCCTTACAGGGTCATGTGTGCATTGTGTATTAAGTCTTATATTACGCATTGTATCACGTGAAGCAATAAAGAATTATGAATTATAATTCGTAAGTAATGATGAAATGTCTAAATATATATCACTATATTATTTTTTTTCTAATTTTATCGTACGAGTCAGTCTGGTGTTACTCAACTGTGGAGAGTAATTTTTTTCGAATGTAAGTATATATATATCTATTTATTTGACACGCACTGGCGTAAACACTTGATAGACAAATATGAGTTGTCGTTAGATTCGTTTTAAATGTGGGAGTGACATAGGGTATATCATATTTAATGGGGGAATAAAAACAAATGTTGTTTTTAGAACAATATGGGTAAGACACAAACTACTAAACAAGCAACACACTGGATCTGTCTGTGTAGCTTTGTAGGCTTTTGTAGCGTCTAAGAGTAGAAAAAACACCAGAAAACTATGATTTTTTAGTTTAAACAAATAAAAAATAATAGTATTGAAAGAATCCAAAACCTGACTGCGTAAAAACAATGAACTGAAAAGAGATACACCTATGTAATCTATAAAATGTGAATAAAATACATGGGTCACTATATAATTATGTTTTGAGACATTCAAAACTTAAAAATATATAGAACGTATCTATATCAGAGTCTATATCCTATGTTTGAAATATCAATCTATACTAATATTATAAAGCTGAAGAGTTTGTTTGTTTGTTTGTTTGAACGCGCAAATCTCAGGAACTACTGGTTCATATTGAAAAATTATAGTTGTGTTGGATAGTCCATTTATCGAGGAAGGCTATAGGCTATACTACATCACGCTACGACTAATAGGAGTGGAGCATCAATGAAAAATGTCGCGAAAACGGGAAAAATTATTCCTTTTGAGAGCTTCCGTCGCGCGCGCTGCGTAAACGGTTGATGTTAACCAAAAATCAAGTTTTACGGAATTGTTCCCCTTTAAAAGTCCCCTTTTAAGGTTAACTTACTGTAACCTTTTTTATGACAATCAAATTTGTTCTAACATTATGTACTATTTGCGAAGATGTTTTTTAAACGTAATATTAATCCATATCAAATTAAATACGTTAGTTGTCTTAAGCATTTCATGCATGTTATAATTGCCCTTTACACCACACAATTTAAATTAATATCTTAGCAGTTTTTATCGAAATATGAAAACTATAGCGGGAGAAAATAAATTCGCCGTCTGCCTCTGTTCGTAAACTTTTTACTTCCAAACCACGCAATAGACTTTGATACGGTTTTCAGTATTATCTTATTTTCTTATTATCTTATAATCTATTAATCTATACAATAGAAATAGTTATTATAAAGCTGAAGAGTTTGTTCGTTTGTTTGAATACGCTAATCTCTGAAACTACTAGTCGGATTTGAATTATTTTTTTGCCTTTGATGGCCTGAATCTAGCGGAGGGTTATAGGCTATATATATGAAAACGAACTGTCTGTCTATTCGAGCAAATAGGTTTCGGCCAAAACAGCCTAACCGATTTTGATGCAACTTTACACATATGGAAAGGATGTAGTCAAAAGTGACATACAGAACTTTTTGTATGTCTGTCTGTACGTCCATCTGTCTAAACCAATTTTAATGCAACATCACAAGTATGAAAAGAAGGTCGTCAAAACTAACAAATGTTACTTTTTGTCCGTCTGTCTGTCTGTACGTGTAAGGTCGTCAAAACTAACAAATGTTACTTTTTGTCCGCCTTAAGGAAACTTTGCAGACGGGAAAAAAGGTTGTCAAGAGATTTGCCATTAGCTACTTTTTGTCCGTCTGTTTGTACGTCTATGTGTCTATTCAATTCAATTTTATCTATTCGAGCTAATTTCCACTACGGCTGAATAGATTTTAATGAAACTTTGCAGACGTGAAAGAAGATTGTCAAGAGTGTCATAAGCAACTTTTTGGGTTTGTTTGTCTGTCTATCTGTCTGTCGTTTGTCCACACTGATCTATCAACTACTACAGCCAAAACTACTAAGTCTAGGAAGCTTAAATTTGAAACATAGGTTTATTTTATAACGTGAGCATTAAGTTAAGAAAGGCTTTTTTAGAAATTTCAAACTTAAGGATGGGAATGGAGGGACTCAAATAATGACGTGTTTCAGGGTTTTTAGATTTCCACATTTTAAGGGTGGGAAACGGGAGATGAAAAATTGTATCGGTTTTTTTAAAGGGTGGAAGGGGAATGAAGATTGAAAGTTTGAATGAGTGTAACCAAAATTGGTTCCAGCAAAAAGTACGTATAAACCATCTCGAACGTTAATAGTACCTATAACGGGAATTCGTAGTCTACGCAAGCGAAGCTGTGGGCGGTCGCTAGTTGTACTTAAATGTCGAACGTAAAAGGGTCATTTACAATGGTCAACAAAAAAAAAACAATAATTTTGGTATTTATTCTGTCATCACTTTCTGCCTTTTCGTCTACTGCAATGTGCTCAAGCAAATACATTTGCCTGCTATGATCTACTATGATTTAAAATTTAGTTTATATGAATCCTTAAGCTTTCAACTTTTAAAGTTAGCTTTAAGCAAACCTGTTCCATCTCGGGCAATGACTTTTAGATGGTTTAACGAATTTAAAACGAGCAGAACTATAGCCTCGAAGATGACGAAAGTAGTGAATGCTCGCTAACAGTAGTCACTATCCAGAAAAATGTGTGAATTATTAAAATGCTGTTGCGAGGAAATCCACCTACAAAGACATAGAGAGAATCTTAGAAATTAGTTCGGTTTGGGTTTACTTAGCATCTTATCTGAAAGTATTGGCATGGGGAAACTTTGTTATCGTTGGATACCGTTATGTGCTCTCCGAAACGGAATAAGGATCCTGTATTGATAACGAAACGTGGATATATCAGTATAATCCGGAAAGCAAGAAGTGTTTGTTGGTATGAACGTTTTCCGATGGACAGTTGCCAATAAAATTGCGATGATTCGGAACATTGGAAAAAAAATAGTGGTCAGTTTTTTTTTTCACGTAGCAGACGTTTTGCGACATCCATATAATGGTTAGGTACCGGTTCAAAACTAGAAGGACAAGAAGGTAAGAAACTCTTCCCTGTTTATTTTATTTAAATATATGTGTTTTTCTTAACTCTTTTTTTTAAATTTAAAATGCTTACGATGATGTCCATGCACACTTATCATTTAAATACTCGGTAATACAATAGTACAATAGTAAGCATGAGTTGGACTTTAATTAGCTTTATAAATTGATTAGAATTTAAGTGTAATATGTTTTGGATTTTTATTACAAAAACGAATACAATTTCCCATGAAAGTATTAGATAACATATTGTGACGTCTATGCATAGAAGCACTTCGATGTGTTATAGAATGTACTCGAAAAGATGACAGGGCTACTCATACACATCAATTTAATACAGAAGCATCGAGATAAAAACAACTTCCACAAATTAAATTCATTTTAAAGGCGGCTTTTACTCAAAGGGAGTAACGCTTTCGTTAATTCAGATTTTCGAGGCGCATTTTATCAAAAAGACGCCATGGCGCTAAAACTTTCCCACGCTAAATTAAGTGCTACAACAGGGTAATTCGTGATCTGTGTGAATTGTGATTAAGTCAGTTTGTGACTTTGTTTCATAATAAAATAAAGTACAATTAAATCAGTGTTTAGTGCATCCCATATATCTGGACCGATAGCCCGTAACAATATGCTTATGTTTTGTATTTAAGTTGTGGCCATCACCCATCTTAAAGAAAGCATTTAAGTTTTTATGTACTTACATAAATTATATTTTCATAATTTACTGACAAGGGACTGTCAAAATGTTACTTTCTCTAAAGTGAGCCCTTACACTATCTCTATATTTTAATTGTGTAGCTGTAGGAATCATGCTACACCATGGCTACACTACGACAACGCGTCGTTAAACATTTCCCTCAGAACAGAAGCATTTATTAAAAAAACTAATTTATACATGATCAGATAAAAAAATATTTTTGAAGTTTTTAGTTTTCATTTCGTTAGTTAAATTACCTCATTCCCTTTCAATATAGTGAACATTATGATACTAGTCAAGCCTTTTCATTTGCTACCCATATTGAGGGATTTGTAAAAAAATGTAATTCCCCATTTTGTAGTGGCGGCCATCTTGCATTTGAAATTTGTCATAGTGTATAGTATTTTACTTGTCAAGTCCTTTCATTTGATACCCATATTGATGGAGTAGCAAAAAAATATGATATCTGCCATTTTGTGACGGCAGCCATCTTGGATTAATTTCTATTAAACATAGCTAAGAACACACCCGACTAATTCACCTTTTACATAAAAAAAGTCGCATTCAAATCGGTTCATCTGTTTGGGAGTTGCGATGTCACAGACAGATACACATCTATCTATCTATACACACACACACGTTAAACTTATAACTCCCCTCTTTTTTCGTCGAGGGTTAAAAATCTGTCTGACTAATATGAACACCGTCACTAAATTTTGTAGACGCATTTTAGATGAAATTAGATAGATCTAATGTCACTTATAGAGACATCTCGTTCCGGCACGAGATAAAAATTTTGTCGCGGTGTTCGTGTTAGCCCAGCTGGTATTGAAAACTTGCCTTGTTTATCTTATAGCCCAGAATTTGTTCCCTGTGATTTTTTTTTATTCCCAATTGTCAACGATAGAATAAAAGGAATAGAATAATATTTCTTTCAAGTACCGAAGAAGCGGTGGCTGCCTACGAATCAGCCATTTTTGACTTGTCGTAGGAAGACTGGGATAAATGTTTTCGAAGCTCGTTTAATAGAATGAATATGTGAATAATGGAGCATTTTTTAATATAATATAATATACTCGCACTAGTAAATTATATAAAAAAAAACTAATAGTAGGTATTTACTTTTCGCATGTCTCAAAACTTTTAAAAATACCTATGTATATATGAGTACAGATATTAAGGATAGACGAAAAAACCAATTTAAGTCGTATTTATACTTTTTTATGAAACAAAATCACGAACTATATCAAATCATTTTTATTGCACTTATATGATAGTTTGTATTTGCCTTTCCAAGGATACTGACTGACCCACTCTCACTAACCAATCCTCAACCCGCATCATCTTGAAAATTCTGTCGTTGAACATTTATACTGAATTTCAAATTTTAATTTACCGTGGGAATAATCTAGGTGCTAGGCATCACCTTGACTGCGTCTAAGCTGCTTTGAAAATGATTTTTTCCGGCGTGCAAATCACTTTCACAAATACGTACACTGTATTTTTCTACAATTTAGGCATCTTGTCATTCTTTTGTGATTTATTTTTATCTTGAACTTCTAGTAATTTCTGTACTCACTCGATGTTTTTGTGGAGCCGCGTGAACATTTAAGTACTTTCTATAACAAATTGACACGCTTCCACGCATAGAAGTCACAATATGCCTTAGCCTGCGGCCATGAAACTGGCCCGAAAACTAGATTTTCACTTAAAAACCACCACTAAATATATTTTAGTAATAAGTTTTCCCCACTCTGCAGTCCCCTTTAAAACATTCAAGTCATATTTATATGACAGTGTAGGTACTTACAAAATTACTGTACACACATTAATTACACAAAAACTTACACAAATTAATTACATTGCTTTATTACACACGTTAATTACATTACTTTATTACACACGTTAATTACATTAATTTATTACACACGTTAATTACATTATATTCATTATACTTTCACATCACACTGAACGGGCAATTATGGACAACTCGTAATTAGCATAAGTTAGCGATACTAACCGGAAGAAAGGCAATTGACTCGTATTACGTCACCCGTTTTCTGGGCTGTACAAGCGTATTCACATACTTCCATTATTGTAATAATATTGTCAAAACTACGCAGTTCTTTCATATTATTTGTTCCATTTGTTCTTCGCCGAAGTTCGTAGGGCAACATTCCAAAAATAACTGCCTCACGGCTAACCCCCGTCCCGATTTTCGCTATCTACAATTTAGCTAAGAAACATTTTCCAAAAATCAGAAATGCTTCGCTGAAGTGAATCACGGATAATTTCTTAAGTTATAGAGTTTAAGTGGACACTGTAATGAAAACTACTGTTGCAACTTCGAACTGTTCAAGATTTTAATTTAGTGTATTAATTATTATACCACAATAACTTTGACAAAGGAAAGATTTGTAGATGTACTTTGATTATGACTGTTTAAAATTTTCTTTTTCAGTTTTTACGGGTTTTCTCTTGTTATATACTTTTATTTGTTTTAACGCGTCACAAAATTTACTTGTGTAGCACTTCCGTTTCCGTGACCTTATTTATCCGCGTTTCGTTTTTGTAAACATATTGTACCAACCAACACCACACGCTTAGGGCTATTTTTAGGATTCCGCAGCCAACTGTCTAATAAAGCCCTTATAATTTCGTTACGTCCGTGTGTCAGTCCGCCCCTCCGTCCATTCGTTTGTTTGTCGCAGCTTCATATCTCCACCATTTTTCCACTCATGCTGTTGAAATATCACAGCCAGTTATATAAACCGCTGTATAATTCAGTATACAAATACAAATCACTGTACACAAATTCTGTAGGGAAATTACGAAAACTAAATTATTTAGGATGTGTTCTCCATACATTGAAGCGAGAAATGATTTTTTCGCGCGTACCATACCTACTCTGGTGTGTCTTTGGTCAAATCTTTGCAAATAAATTGAAGGTTTTTATGTAATGCGACATATAAAGTAATTAGTGTTTAATTTGGTATAAGCTTTTATTTTTAATTTGTAAATTAAATTAAGTTAGTCATGTCATGTCAATAAAAAAAAATTCTTTCAATAATTCGTTTTCCCCAATAATTTGAATATACCTCTATAAACCATTTGTTTTCTAGTTACTATATTTTACTTATTATTTTGTGTAATATACAGGCTGTGTTTGCATCATTCTGCCACATTATTACGTATATAAATATAGTAATAGAGTAAACAATTGACCATATTTTAAATTTCTTTAAATGAAAAATATATTTTTTATTGATTGTGTTAAAAGTCCAGATTTTCTATTTCATTATGTGCACCGCACAGATCGTGCATCGCGTCATATCGACGCTATCGTACAGCTGAGCGGCGAGCCGGGCACGTGCCGGGCGGTCGCGCACGGTATGACCGTGACGTGACCGCAACGAAACATTTAGGCATATACTGAAGTAAATGTGTTTGATACGAATACGAATTTTCCTTCATACTTTGTTTGGGCTTAGGACCAATAAAAATGTTCATATTTAACAATATTAGAAGTATTTGTAGGTATGTACCTATTTGCAGTTGTGTATTTTTGGCGTATTTAAAAATGGGTATTCGCTAACACGTAACATAATCAGTAACAAGTAAAAAGTTGATAGGTACTTAATAATAATAATCATTAATAACAATAATCAATGAAGATAATAATCAATAATAATAAAACTTAATAATACGTAATCAGTGTTTTCTTTAAAAGACGCCATACAATCGTATGATTTCGTCAGCAAGAAAAGTGTTTCGTGATGGATGTCTTCTATTAGGAAACATTTTACGATATCGCATTTCGGCCTCTCGAGTGTTATCATTACACAAAGCGTACATACGCACTATGTCAGTTAATTCCGAGTTAGTAAACATGGCTATTTATACAGTTCAGTTTCCAAAATTATAAACGCGGGCGGCACTACACTGACACGATTTAAATAGCAGATGCGCAGTAAATGCGTAGCGACCTAATTCGTGTCGGCGCCGCGGTGAACTGGGACCATATCAAAGGCGCCTCGCCACTACCGCCGCGAGCGCGCCCCTCCCAGTTGCGTGATTACAATTGTCACTTCGATTGTGTATTGTGATTGCCTACTATTTAATCTACATAAACTTATGAAATTAACGAAAAAATAATTATCGTACCGCACCGCTCAATGTCGCCTCATTACAAAATACTTCATAAAGCCGCCACTGCGTTGCATGGATTAAGATTTTGATTATCCGGTTTTGTTTTGATTTCAACGGTTGTTCAATACGATCTAAAAAAGGTTTTGTAAATACGCGGCCTCTATACGACGGTCGGTCGATGTCCTCGAATACGCGGGCTATAAATAGGTCACTCTCGCACAGCTGTCAGCTGGCGGTGACAATACTCTACTAATAAAAACATTATATTTGCATTTTAATTGATAAAAAAAATATATTTTTTTTATATTTTATTTGGGCTTAGAAGCTGATACTTAGTAACCCACTTCAAGCTGGCAGAAGGGTGACACAACAGCCTGTATAAGGCTGATATTGTCGCCAAGCGACAAAAGCCTTGTAAAAAAAAATTAAATAAAAAATTTTTAAAATTTGTTAAAAAAAAAAACACAGGTAAATTATAGTACTTAAGTAACAATTTCAAAGAAAATTACTGTGAACTATATGTATTCGATATTCGCAATTTTCATTTACGAACAAATTGAATTTTGAGGTGCTTGAAATAAACTTCAATTAAAAACCTTAATAAATTTGCTGGTCGAAAAATGCTACATGTCCCTAAATTATATGACTAATGAATAAAATATATAACTCAATTCCAAACTATATCAAAAATGAAAATTTTACATAGATATATATAAATTATTTAAAAAAGTTCCTGATTAGCAAAGGTTACACACAATTTTGATGAATTTTTTGATGATAAAAATAAATAAATAATATTTTATAAATAATGTATCTAAATATCATTGTATACTGACGTCCAACGTATATTGTATAGATTATATAATAAAATTTAATTTACTTTGGTAATATTTTCTATAACGATAGCCATTTAAGTCATATCAGTGTAAATTGTTATCGAATACTCTGTTTCAAATTGGATATGTTAGAATGGCTCCTTTTACAGGATTGCCATGCCCCAACGGGGCGTCGCAAGATGCTATATTAGGTGTAAGATGCATCTGTAATTTTATAATAATTCTGTGGCATTCAATAAACTTGTTATGATTATGATTAATGCATGACCTATCTGTCGTGATATGAAATGTCGTGATAGCCCAGAGCGCAACGAACCTGTCTCAAATTTATAAGGCCCCATAGGGCCAAGGTTCGAATCCGGGCGTGTACCAATGAGTTTTTCTGACGTAAGTACACAATATCACTGACACCGTGCTTCAGAGGGCACGTTAAGCAGTCGGTCCCGGACGCTGTCAATAGATGGCGGTCGTTACAGTTACCAACCCGCAGTGGAGCAGCGTGGTGGATTTAAGCTACAAACCCCCCTCCTCACCCTGGGGGAGGCCTAAGCCCCTGCAGTGGGGTAAAAAATGGGCTGATGATGATGATGATGATGTGACCTATCTACGCATATCCTATTTGTATCCTTGCTATAGTGAGCATCTTTCTTTAAATACCCGAACACTTTTTTCAGATACGGTAAAGTCTCGGCCCATAAAATATCTATTCTACGGGTTTCTAAAAGGACGCGGTCATAAGTCTCGAAAAAAATACGCAGTTCTCGTTAGGTTCAACTATTAAATCATCTGACGATAACTGGCTACAAAGTTGGCGTGTGTATACGTAATTTGTCAAAATTATCGTTTTAAATGTTTAGTCAGAACGTCTTAATAGTGAGAAACGTTAATTTGTTTTCTGATAATCGCGTAATATAAGTAAAATTATGTACTTGCTTAATAATTCATTGATAAAATATGGAGTCATTTAGAAACAAAAATATTCTTTTTACTATAATATTGATATTTAAGGGGCAGTGTGTACCGGCGAATTTCCATACAAATGGCTTTGACGGTTGTACACTATTAAACCTTAACCGGTAGGCGCCAAAAAATTACATGTTATTCAGATCAGCAAAAACTAGGTTAAATGTTTCACAACACACGCATCATGAAACTAATTGAATTTTTACATGTGAAAAATAAAACAATTTCGGAAAAAATTGGTACCTCGAGCATTTTTTTTTTCATATGATGTATCCACATATTCAAAAAATTAAAAACGTGTACACCTAGTTTTTGTTGATTTGAATACCATATAATTTTTTTGCGCCAATCGGTTAATGTTTAATGGGATGCAACTGTTACACCATTTGTATGGTTTGTCAGTTGTTCCTCTTAAATAGGCAGTGTTAATACGTAGGTGCAATTAATTAGATTTCTGCTTTATTAGGTTACGGCCACATTACCTCACAGTCAGCGGCCTATAAGTCAGCGGCGTTACGCCCATTCACACATATTTTCATAGATTCTCAACTCTGAGTGAAAATGGTAGCAGACAGTCGGCCATGTTGCAGCGTATTGTGATCGGCTGAGCTGATTGATGACTAGCTGAGTCTCATAGTTGAGTGTGTTCCTAGAGCATCATAATATATAGATTTGTTTTCATTAATTTAAATAATTTTCAAAACCCTATCACCTACCGGTTTTATCTTTTAACCAAAATCCAATATGAAAGGAATAAAATTTATTAGATTATGTGATAATTTAATGCTATTATATATGGCCCTAAATATTATACGTGGATAATTTATTAATTTAAAATTTTAAAAGCAACCAGCCCCTACCCAGTAAAGTAAGTTCTCTTTTTAGTTTAATTGCACTATGGTATTTGGATCCTATGGTATTTGGTAAATTTTCAAATATTATGTTCACATAGTAGTATTTTTTGTACAGCGTTAACTCAAAGTAAAAACTGACTTAATCTGGGTGTCGTTTTGAAACAAAAGCTTAATTTAGTATTTTATCATTTACATAACGTTCGTTACGATAAAACACCCAAAAAATTGCGCACGTAGAATAATTTACAAATATTGAAATTCTTTATTATATTACAAAATTGAGAAGTACTACGGTAACGCTACGAATGATGCGTAAAAATGGATTTCAGATTTGGACGGTATATCGACCGCCATCGTATCACGTACACGACGCGAGCGCGTTCCTAATTTTATTATCAGTTATTTTCTCGAAAAATACTGAGCTTCATTGAGACACGTGGTTTTTCTTTATATATACATTTAAAGGCTTTATTAATACTATAATGCGCATATATAGGGAGAAGGCCTATGTCCGATAGTGCACGTTTGACGGCTGAACTGAAATTAATTATGTATAAAATAAGGTAGGTATAAAGTATGTTGAATGTATCTGGAATAAATTCAGTATAAAATAAAGAAAAATAGTGTCAATAAACTTTTAAAACCGATCAATAGACAAGTGTCTATTGCAAAAGTTTCCTATGCAACCTGTTAATATTTTTTTTTTAATTTTCGTAACAAGGTTGATGGATACTATCCGCCATTTTTTTTTTTTCAAATTTTAATGAGTAGGTACTTTGTGACCCCTCTTTTAAAAGGTATTTTGAAAACAAATTCGGCACACTAATCTGTAATTTTGAAATGGAATGGTTGTCAATAATAACTAATGCGCTATATAAATATATAAAAAATATGTTAATATTTTTTTAATTAAAGGAGATACATTGTGTGCCCCGAATAGACACTGACAAAAGCACAGCGAGGGCTGTGTCGTCGTGGCCAGGCCGAAAAGCTTAATTTTTCAAGCGTGAACGCTCGCCGAATGTGATTGAGTATTTAGCAAATATTGACAGCGCAAAATAGCTTTGTGGTTTCGTGGCTAAAAGCTCGTCGGCCAAGCATAGATCTGCAGTTCTAATTTCCTTCATTAATTGAGAAATTTTTACACAGACTAGAGCTAAGATTTATATATAAAAACAGACGCAAAGACTTCATCAGTCATTTCGTGCTATAGTTCTAAGATCCTGACTTAGATTGTGAACCCCTCATCCTTTTTCTTGACAAAATATATATTTTATACAACAAAATATATAAATAAACAAAAGGATGAATGACCACTCATATCTTGGCAAGGAAATTTTAAATGTAAAAATAATTCATTAACATATTAAGACGACCGCTTAGCCTAGTGCGTAGCGACCCTGCCTGCGAAGCTGGAGGTCCCGGGTTCGAATCCCAGGTCGGGTCAGTATTTATATGACGAATATCGATACTGGTACCGGGTCACGGTTGTTATATGTATGTGGTGTCTTCGCTTGGTACCCAAAACACAAGCTAATGCTTAGTTTGGGGCCTAGACGTCGTTGTCATGATAAATACAGCCTCAGCTTTTTTCTTAATTTTATGACTTATCGAGAGTAAAAGACACATATAAAATGCCAAGGTGTGATTGACAAACTTATTATTATTATTTAATTAGGTAAACTTGTATTAGTTGTAAAATAAAATTGTCTAGGTATAAAATGTGTATATATTATAAAAATTATTTAAGTATGTATATGAGTTGTCTAGTACCCATAATACAATCTTTACTTAGTTTGGGACTAGATGGATGTCGTAGGTATTATGTATTATTATTATAGTTATAATTATTCCACCCATCGGTTTTTCCTAGTCAAACAAATATAAAAATACAGGTAATTTTATTGCGAATCCAATGGTACAGATTGCGTCAAACTTTATGGCGGATCTGAATACAACGATTTGAGGGTTCTTGCGCACGTACAGTCATATACCCTTCGCTCTACTGCGTTTCGCTAGACCTAAAACTGTTTATTGCGATGCGACTTGTGCTTACCTTCGGATCCGCCATAAAGTTTGATTGTAACTGTACCTGATTGACATTTGAAAAGATGGCAAAACTAAGTAGTAATATTATAAGTGTGGGGCGCGATAGGGAACACTACTAGTATTATTATATACCGTAAATAAAGACACAGAGTAGCAGCTGCACTTGAAGTAATCGCTAGAGAAAAAAACTGCACATGCCTATTCCTCTGTTTAATGGAGAAAGGCAAACGATTCTCTCTTATGAAATATGCGTTTTTGGGCGACCTCGTTTCCGGAATATTAAAATAAATTTTACCTACAATATATGTATTAAATTTTAAGTACGATACAAAAAAGATTAACCGCGTAATTATAAAAAAGTATATAGGTAATATAATATTTTTATAATGAAAATAGCCTTACTAGGGTATCAGTTGTCAAACATCCTAGGTTTTGTTTGTTTATGCATTTTGTAGTATAAAATATATTGTGTCAAGAAAAAAAATGGTAAGTCCACGATCTCGGATCTCGTTCTACTAGAGTGACGCGTCTATATCTCATAATAATCTAGGTAGATTGCAAAGATATTATTCAAGCCATTAATTCATGACTTGACGTTCTCATATTCATTCATTTCGCTCTTTGACCGACCGCGAGCCAGCGCCGGTGACACTCACGATATAACCGCCGAACACAACGGATCGGCGACAGTTATTACAATAAAGGGAAAATTTCATTCCATAATCACGATACCGAACGGCCGGATCACATACTTTCCATAGGTCTCGCGGAGTAAGCATCGCGAATGGTACGCGTAAAGTGTGCCAGTGCGTCACACAAAGTTTGTGAACTAAACTTGCAAATCAGGCAAATAACTATCAGTGAGGAGTGACAACTTAATCTAGCACTGATCTCGTCAGCTTATACACGGAACCGGTACAGGCCGGGACCGCTCTCGCCATTCCCGGAACTCTCGCTATCAGGAACTCGGGAAATCAAGGTCAGTCTCAACCCAGTACACCACCTCACTTTCAGCCCAACCACGCATGTGAGTACATTCTTGTGGTCACAGATATTTTATAAGCAATATTTTAAATATTAACAAAGTTTTCAAGAAACGAAATCATTTTCTCGTAAATTATGGTATAGGAGATAACTGTAGTAAATAATAACTTCAGTTCGTAAGGTTATGCTACGCCTTGGATAGATAATTAATTTTGGTCGAATTTAACAAGAATCGGGGCTTGATTTATTATTCTCTTCGGGGTTTACAACCGGCGGAGGCGGTAATTATTCTGAAATATTTACGACGAGTCTGTTCACAGTTCGCCTACCTCGCTTAGGGTGCGGGCCCGATGCGAACGTGTAACCTGTAACGAGTTATTAGAGAGTGCGTGATCGCCATTCTTGTGAATAGAAATGGGGAAGGTGTAAATAGAAATAAATCTTGTGAAACTTAATACGGTCGCGCAGACATTCATAGGAATTTTATATTAAATACGAATACACCATTTGCAAAACACTGTTTTGAAAAATGCATCTGTTGTAAAAATTAATTGCTTATTACGTAGTGTGACATTTGAGTGTAGTTTAAGGTAAGGCAGCGTAAACGTCGTGTGTGTTCTAGTGTTTACTGTAATAGTAAAATAGAATAAAATATAATTTAAAAAAAAAATATGAATTTTCGGTAATTTATTTGGTTTTACACATCTTAAATAATAGGGTTTGTCCGCAAAGTAGTAGATCTGTTCCCAAAATGTAGTTGTCAAACAATATAAAAACAATTCTATAGTAAATGACATAAAATAATCGAGATATACAGGGTAAGTCAGAATGTTATGCAAGTTTTCAAAAATTTATTACGTGAAATATAATGAACATATAATATTGTGAGATATACTGTGTGAAAGGTAAACTTTCAAAGTCTAGTTTCCTGAAACTGATTCCGCGTTCGCCCGCAAGATGTCAGCAGGAGAGCAGTTAAAGAAAAAATGGCGCTGACTGGCGAGCAGAAGTCGTTCTGTATGCGTGATTACCATGTTAACAACTCCGTGATTACTGCTCAACGACGTTTTCGTTCCAAATATCAGAGAGACCCGCCAGATGGGAGGTCCATTCGTAAGTGCTACACATAATTTAGGGATGCAGGCTGCATCTGTAAACGAAAATCAACTGGCCGTCCGTCGACTAGTCCCTCGTTCACCCGATCTAACCCCGTGTGATTTCTTCATGTGGGGTTTTGTAAAGGATCGTGTTTACGTACCACCACTTCCAACAACACTGGATGAACTGCGTGCTCGCATCACAGAAGCCATTGCTGATATCGACCGCGATATGCTGCAGAAAGTTTGGCAGGAGATTGAATATCGGCTTGATGTCTGTCGTGTAACAAAAGGCGCTCACATAGAACACCTGTGATGTGTTTTTTTTTAAAACTACACTAAACTAAACTTTGAGAGTTTACCTTTCACACAGTATATCTCACAATATTATATGTTCATTATATTTCACATAATAAATTTTTGAAAACCTGCATAACATTCTGACTTACCCTGTATTATCAAGTATAAAATAATTATTTTTGTATTTATTATATTAGGTTTGTCCTGATAACTGTATAATCAAATTAATTGAAAACGATCATTAAAAAAAAAAGAAATATGTCTCTTTAAAAATTCATAAATATCAAAAAAAAAAAATTAAGAATAGTAACACAGAATTTATTTCAAGTCACAATCATCAATATTTATTGTAAAAAATAACAATAAAAAAGAATCTTAAAATAAAAATTCTACCTATAAAGTAATCATAGAGCGCCAATTTTAGCTCCGCGCGCCTCTTTGAACATTTTTTAAATAAATTTATAAACTGATCTATTAAATTGGTAATGCACGGTAATATTTTAATAACTGAACGGAATTAAATGTAACAACTGTACTGGTGACAAAATAACAAATAAAGCAAGTCGCAATCTGGAGACGACAATCGATTCATTTGGCGACAGATTACCATTCTGAGTCATCATCATCATCATCATCATCAGCCCGTGTCTCTCCACTGCAGGATATAGGCCTCTCCCAAGGCTCGCCACCACATACGGTCCTCCGCCTTTCGCATCCAACTACCCCCGATATGGTGCTTCAGGTCATCTGTCTACCTGGCCGGGGGGCGTCCAACGCTTCGCTTTCCGGTACGTGGCCTCCATTCGAGAACTCGTCTACCCCATCGGTTATCAGTTCTACGGCAAATGTGACCAGCCGTACCATTCTGACCATTTTGAGTACGAACCTTCTATTTAAGGAATAAACCTATTATTTCGAGAACAATGTTTTTATTCATGAACGAACTACGATTTTATTGATAAAGTCCATCTCTAATTTTAGGTGCGTAATTACATAATTTGGTTGTTCATACCTGGCGACGCTTTTTATTTATTTCAGAATGAAAATATTTCGTGGCAGTACATTTCTTAATAAGATGATACAAGTTGATGACAAATATAAACTTAGCTAACGAAAAACAGAATTCCTGAAAAAAAAAAACAATGGAAATGTATACGAACACTATTGGCAAAACAGGATTTATCAATGCCCATTGAAAATCTAAATTAGGTCAATTAGCTCAATAATAACCAATTTCAATTAGCTTATATATAATGAAATATATACTTAAATAACAAAAAAACCTTCATTGTACTGTCAAAAATTAGTTTAAATTATACCTCATAAGAAAGAATGCGTAAAAAATTATCGTTTTATAGTCTTGGACCTGTGTCGTGTCGTGTCGTGATAGCCCAGAGCACAACGAACCTGTCTTAAATTTATAACGCCCACAGGGCCATGGTTCGAATCCGGGCGTGTACCAATGAGTTTTTCTGACTTAAGTACACAATATCACTGACACCGTGCTTCGGAGGGCACGTTAAGCAGTCGGTCCCGGACGCTGTCAATAGATGGCGGTCGTTACAGTTCCCAATCCGCAGTGGAGCAGCGTGGTGGACTTAAGCTCCAAACCCCCCCCCCACCCCCCTCCTCACCCTGGGGGAGGCCTAAGCCCCTGCAGTGGGGTAAAAATGGGCTGACGATGATGATGAGGCTTGGACCAAAATTTTTTACAGTTTTTATATTTTTTTGCGAAATTATGAAATACAAAAAGTTTTACTGTTCGATTTTCTTAGTCATGTATTTTCAAAACTAGGTTATAAAAATATCCTTGTGACGTCATCTGGACAGGTGTTTATCGTTTGCATCATTTAAGACTTATCAAAGTCTTAATATTTTGATTGATTCATGAGGATTGCAATTCTCTTTTGACATAATAATCAAACTTATATTTACGTTTTGTTTTTAATACCGAAATAAGTTTAAATGTCCAAATGAGGTCACAGGGACAATTTCAACGCCAGCTGAATTTTCATAAATATCATACTTGCAGTACCTTATTTTGGGACTAGATGGCGCTGTGTGGCATGTCCGAGATTTATTATTATTATAGTCAAGACTTCCTAACCCGTTTATCAGTCAACACAACTTCTGTAATTTATTAATTTCTATAATAAAATTTCACATTCGAATGCTTCTGGTAGGTATTCTCGAAATAGTTATACAATGAGTTGGAAAAAAAAATATTTTGTAGTACCTAATAAAGGTGTCGTTTTTATTTTAAAGCGTCTTTTGCGTGTTGCGTGCCGTCAAAATCATTTACAATGTAATTGCTTCTTGATTAAAAACCATTTAATGTAGTATTAACAATTTTCATGAAAATAGCTTGCTGTTATTTTGATTCAGTGCTGTGAAATAATTTGTAGGCTAGTTTAAAAAAAACCGGTTAAGTTACTACCGTGTACCCATAAATACGGTACTATGCTAGTATCCTAGTAATTTCATTCTTTTAAAAGATCATCAAACTGTTCGTTCTTTCGTTGTTGAATTGACCTCTTTCACAGAAAAACGATTTCTCGAATCACCTAAATATTATTTAATAAATAGGTAAGCATATTAAAAAGGACATTCTCTCAAAATAAGTACATGTTCCTCTTCTCAATTTCACTTATTTTGAAACAATGTCCTCTTCGGTATATATGAAATACAATTATTTTGGTTTGATAAATCTATAGAAAAACCACACGGTAAAGAAGATTGGTATCACATGATCATACTTAGTTATAACTTGAAAATAAAATTCATTTTATCACAAATCATTAGTTATATATATTTATTACATACATACAAAACTATTTTTTGGTTTCCGTACTTCAAAAAAAAAATATACATTTAATAAACCCACGACACAAATAAAAAACTAATATTTAAAAAGTCGGAAATAATAAGGATTTGTCCATTTTCAAATGATTTTTGATCCAAAGGCGTCGGAGACCGCTAATTATTAGGTATATTCACTGAACTATTCACTAGTAGAAATGACGCCGAAAACCAAATGTTTACGCCAAGCGTTGTAGGCGACCGGCAACAACTCATTCAGTCACTCGCCTATGCTCATCGCGACCGTGTGCCAAAAACATGATTAAACAACAGTTCAAAAACGCCGTCGTTGGTGTTAAAAACGTGTAAAAATCAATCAACTGCGAAGAAAAAAGAGAGTGGCATAACTTATCGTCGATAATTAAACAAAACAAAACTCTAATCCACAACTAATTTTTGTATCTACATTATTTTCTACCGTTGCCGCCATACTTGTTTTATTTACAAGTAATGTCACGAAATGTATAATACCTACTAAATACTTGTATAAAACTTGCGAAAATTAAGTTTTCTAGTGGAAACCTACAAAGCATAACATGTATAAGACATGTATAATACAGTGTATTATACCTACTTGGTAAAAAAAATCAATGTGGTAGAAACAAGGTGATAGTGCCGCGCGTACAGATTTTGTTCGTGCTGTCTATTCTACTAGTATTTAATTCAGTGGGGATATTAAGTTTACTTAGTGGTTCTCGACGCATTTGAGGATCAAAAATCATTTGAAAATGAACAAAGCTGTATTATTTCTGACGTTTTAAATGTTTTTTTTTTTGTGTCAGGGGCTTTAAAATTTTAAATTTAATCTTTCTCCAGTATCCTCCATCATCATCTATCTGACACATACTCATTAAAATCGTTCCAATGAGCCCAAACACGATAACTCTGCAGTTAGTTGGTGAGGAGTTGGGCATGCTCCAGATTCGAAATGATGCTGGAGCATCAGGTCAAAGTCGCTAAGTTTTTACAATATCTTTAACGTAAATGGATACCAAATTTCCAATTCATCAGATCTTTAAGAATCGCTCACATCCCTTCATCAACTGGAAAAGAGAAAAATCAATCTTAAAACGGCTGAACAGATTTTCATGAATTATAGCCAAGAACACTCGCGATTAAGTAACCCTTCAGACAAAAAATACTAAATGGAAATCGATCCATTCGTTTTGGAGCTGCGAGGCCGCAGACAGACACACCAACACACATAAACATATACACGTCAAACTTATAACACCCCTCTTTTTTGTGTCGGGGGTTAAAAAGGAACTCTTTTGGGATCATTCGTTGTCCATCTGTCTGTCAAGAAATATCACAAAAAGTTTTTCGTTGCATTTTTAAAGATCTGTCTAATGATACCTCATGTGACAATGTGTGAACAGCCACCACTGAATAACTGAGTTTTCCAGAATTTTATTTCAGTTCATATAAGATATGAGACATAGAACATGCGGTTCATGTCTGAAATTTTATCAGGATTGATTGAAAAACTGCGCAGATACAAATCTTTTGACAAATCTATACTAATATTATAAAGCTGAAGAGTTTGTTTGTTTGTTTGTTTGTTTGTTTGTTTGTTTGTTTGTTTGTTTGTTTGTTTGAACGCGCAAAGCTCAGGAACTACTGGTTCAAATTGAAAAATTATTATTGTGTTGGATAGTCCATTTATCGAGGAAGGCTATAGGCTATACTACATCACGCTACGATCAATAGGAGTGGAGCATCAATGAAAAATGTTGCAAAAACGGGAAAAATTATTCCTTTTGGGAGCTTCTTTCGCGCGCGCTGCGTAAACGGTTGATGTCAACCAAAAACCATGTATTACGGAATTGTTCCCCTTTAAAAGTTCTTACTAAAAGTCCGCGACAGCACATGTGTATCTTTTAAGGTTAACTTAATATAACCTTTTTTATGACAATCAAATTTGTTCTGACATAATGTACTATTTGCGAAGATGTTTTTTAAACGTAATATTAATCCTTATCAAATTAAATACGTTAGTTGTCTTAAGCATTTCATGCATATTATAATTGCCCTTTACACCACACAATTTCAATTAATATGTTAGCAGTTTTTATCGAAATATGAAAACTATAGCGGGAGAAAATAAATTCGCTGTCTGTCTCTGTTCGTTAACTTTTTACTTCCAAACCACGCAATAGACTTTGATACGGTTTTCAGTATTATCTTATAATCTATTAATCTATATAATAGAAATACTTATTATAAAGCTGAAGAGTTTGTTTGTTTGTTTGTTTGTTTGTTTGTTTGTTTGTTTGTTTGTTTGTTTGTTTGAATGCGCTAATCTCTGAAACTACCAGTCGGATTTGGAAAATTCTTTTTGCCTTTGATAGCCTGAATCTAGCGGAGGGTTATATAGGCTATATATATGAAGACGAACTGTCTGTCTATTCGAGCAAATCGGCTTCGGGCAAAACGGCTTAAACGATTTTGATGAAATATTACACATAAGGAAAGGATGTAGTCAACTTTTTGTATGTCCATCTGTCTAAACCGATTTTAATGAAACATCACAAGTATGAAAAAAATTTCATCAAAACTAACAAATTTTACTTTTTGTCTGTCTGTCTATCTGTACGTGTACCTGTCTATTTGAGCTAATCTCCAAAACGGCTAAACAGATTTTAAGGAAACTTTGCAGACGGGAAAAAAGGTTGTCAAGAGATTTGACATTAGCTACTTTTTATCCGTCTGTTTGTCTGTACGTCTATGTGTCTATTCAATTCAATTTTATCTATTCGCGCTAATTTCCAATACGGCTGAACATATTTTAATGAAACTTTGCAGACGTGAAAGAAGGTTGTCAAGAGTGTCATAAGCTACTTTTTGTGTTTGTTTGTCTGTCTATCTGTCTGTCGTTTGTCCACACTGATCTATCAACGTACAGCCAAAACTACTAAGTCTAGGAAGCTTAAATTTGGAACATAGGTTTATTTTATAACGTGAACATGAAGAAAAGCTTTTTTAGAAATTTCAACTTAAGGATGGGAATGGAGTAACTTAAATAATGACGTGTTTCAGAGTTTTTAGATTTCCACCTTTTAAGGGTGGGAAACGGGATAGTGAAAAATTGTATCGGTTTTTTTTAAAGGGTGGAAGGGGAATGAAGATTGAAAGTTTGAATGGGTGTAACCAAAATTGGTTCCAGCAAAAACAATGTATAAACCATCTCGAACATTAATAGTACCTATAACAGGAATTTGTAGTCTACGCAAGCGAAGCTGCGGGCGGTCGCTAGTATTTGTATATCCATACGGACGAACAGACGGAGATAACGAAGTTATTAGGGTTTCGTTCTCGTCCCAAAGTAAGCAAATATTATGATTGTATTATTGGGTACTATATTTATACACAACTGGTATAAATAGTAGAATTTTTTTATATAATATATACGATACGTATATACTATTTACACTTAGACACGGAACAAATAGACATGTTCATGTACACAAATATTTGTCCCAAGTGGGAATCGGACCCGCGACCCTTGGCCCAAATATTTGTGTGCATTAACATGTCTATTTGTTCCGTGTCTGGGGGTAAATTATTTATACATGTATAGGTACACATATTATAAAGAATATTTAAGTATTTATATCAGTTGTCTAATAACCCATAACACAAGCATAATACTTGCTTACTTTGAGACTACATGGGCTGTGTGGGATGTCCCATGTATTATTATTATTGTTTTATCATTACATATTTACCTTTCTATTTTTCTCCATATCGGGTAGCATTTCGTAAAATCCTTTCATAGTAGATTTACATCACAAAATTAACCCATAGATAGGTACACTAATAATAATAACAACGTATACATCATAATAACGTCAAGGCTCCAAACTAAGCATTAGCTTGTGTTTTGAGTGCCAAGGGAAGACACCACATACATATAACAATCAAGACCCGGTACCAGCATCAATATTCATCATATAAATACTGACCCGACCTGGACTCCAATCCGGGACCTCTAGCTTCGTAGGCAGGGTCGGTACCCACTAGGCTAAGCGGTCGTCACAAACACTGTTGGAATCTCGTGATTAGCTTCAGCGGTTTCGGCTCGGCGTTAATAAATCGGTCAATCGGTCAATCAGTGTCACTTAGGACATGTTCTTTTATGCATGATGGATATATAAATTAATTTTGATACGCAAACACATTGAAGTTCAGTGTTGCGGCTTATAATAGTCCTGAATTTATCCCTTAATCCAAATGCATCTCCAAATTTCTACCCACTGTTGCCACTGACACCACATGTAAGTTGTTGTCTCGCCAAGCCCGTGACAACACTTATTCGCTATTATTCACGTGCGCGTAGCGATAACCTGTTGTCTACGAACGAGCTGAAGTTGTAAAAAAGGATCAAGGCAATCCTTGGTGTGTCCTTCTTTCAATTTTTAGTTTTAGGGCGTACAGCTTGTTCCAATTCATATAAGATCATACCAAACGGAGTATCGCCGATATACGCCGTCATCGAGCGATCCACATTTTATGAAATACTTTTTATTTTTTAACGTTTTACTTAATGTCAACCAAGCCGTTCAGTATGAATTTATTACCGAGTCAGAAATCAAAATTTAAGAGCCGACTATGAACCTTATTTAATAATTTAATAATAATTAACATTAATTAATATAGTATTAATTAATTAATACAATAACATTTAACTAATATTTATAAGGCCTTCCAAGTTTATTTTAAAGTTACTAACTAAAAACTATTAAAACGATTCCCAAGCCAATAAACTGACAAGTGATCAGACAGACTGGTGAAAAGAGACGAATGTCACAATTATTTTTGTCTGACTTCGAATAGGACATCAAGTCATTGCACGTAATTAACTACAGAGACCGACCTACGTGATCTGGATGCTGGATGGAGAAGCGAAGGCTTTACTGATTTCGGTTGTAACAGGTGCCGAGATCCTCTTTCATCTGTCATATTAGAAAATAACAAGATGATATCTATTAGATGGAAGATATTAAAGTAGACATCGCTGCAAACGAAAAGGACATATTTTTTTTTGCCGATTTGTTTGTTCATAAGTTCATAAATCAAGAGCCAATGAAAATATAGCGTTAGCGATAGCATTTTCAAATTTAAATAGATGCAAGTGCGAATCGGTCTCACACACGAAGGGTTCCGTACCACCATACAATATAAAAAAACGAGTGCGACGTTAATGAACTTAACCATTTATCGTTATTATTATGTAATTTAAGAATTATTCTATAAATATATTTAATTTTTATTTCGTTAGTTATTTAGAAGGCGCTCGATCCTCTCTGGCTAATCCGAAAAGTAATAACATGAGTGCATGACAGAAAGTAATAACATGATAGGAACAGACAATTTGTATTATTTATTTTATTACAGTGAACCTTTGACTTTTAGTATCGATTGCGAAGAGAATCCAAAAACAACGGTTTAGCTGGTAGAGGGGGGGGGGGGGGGGGACACATGACTCTAACAAAAATTAGGATTTTAGGAGTGCATATCTCAACACGTGTTGACTTAAAGAAAAAAAATTGTTTGAAACCTTGATATCATTTTTTAAGACCCATCGTTTGGTACCTCTCGCGTTAATATACGATGATTTTTTTCTTCGTACTTCAGTTACATGTATGACAACCCATCCCAAAAAAATCTTTTTCTTAATTTCATTACGTCATTGTGTAGCGGTTCATAGATTACACTTACCTTCCAAATTTCATCTATATATTGCCAATAGTTTCCGAGAAAAACCCCAGACAGACTGACAGATGGATGCACAGACATGGAACTATAAGGGTTCCTTTTTTGCCATTTGGCTGCGGAACCCTAAAAATTGTGTTTCATTATATAAGATTACCGTCACGTTGGTTTTTAACTAGTACCTAAACGAGTAAAAAGAAAGATTTCAGAGAAAAAAGTGCTTTAAAATGTAACAGTCACAAGGTATAGTTTTAAATATGAACTAGGTAAATAAAACAACAAAATAAACAATTAAATTAAATTTACCAGAACAACATAACATATTAAGTGACACCTAACTCAAGGTGCCATGGAACATTCGCTCACAGTTAGCGAATTCGCTTGACGCCGCAAGCGATAGACCTAGCGTGTAATACAAATTTATAATTCATTAACGCAATAATATACAGGAATACGACAAACGCTCAGTGAGTTTTAGGTACCCGAGCTGTTGTTCAGGTTATCAATATGTTTGTTTAATTGTTCGTGATTTCGTGAATTTTTTGTGGCCTTCGCATAACGCCATAGTCTGTATTTTCGCCATTAATATAATTATAATATTACTTGGGACATCCCACACAGCGCCATCTAGTCCCAAACTAAGTAAAGCTTATACTATTGGTACTACCGGACAACTGATATACATACTTAAATATATGAATAGTTGATACGCATCACAAGAGGTAGTTAGGAGCTATTTTCATGTCACCGCAGTCACGAACGAACGCTAGTCTAATACGAAAACCTCATCGTAATCTAATATCCGTTCACGATGACAGTCTTCTCAGATTTCAATTCTATCAAACAAGTTGAGACTTCAACTACAGCCATAATAAATGTTTAATTAATTCTCTTTGGGCGCAAAACGAGGAAGTTTTCACTCGTTGTTCCTCGAAAGCGCCGCCTCTCGGCGTTCAGCGTACTCGACTATAATCAACCCCCCATTTATGAAAGAATAAAGTTATACGAAATAAGAACTTGAATAATTATAATGGGCACAACAGCTTCTCTTAAAGCGCCTCAAACTTCACCAGGGGTTTATTTCTAGATGGCCGCTGAGAGCCATTTATAGCGGCCGTATCACGCGATGGTTTTCGTTAGGCAGACTTTTTCTACGAAATCTCGGCACTCCCCTCCAAAAAGCGATTTAATCAAAAGCATACCTAAAAAGTAATAAAATTTTTGCATACTATTATTACTTTGATTAATCGAAATTATAATAGCTAGAGCTATAAATAGAGGAAACGAAATTCACATCAGTGGCCGTTACAGTTATATAACATATAACATAACATAACATACCTATACATAACAACAACGTCTGGGCCCCAAACTAAGCATTAGCTTGTATTTTGGGTACCAAGCGAAGACACCACATACATATAACAACCAAGACCCGGTACCAGTATTAATATTCATCATATAAATACTGACCCGACCTGGGATTCGAACCCGGGACCTCCAGCTTCGTAGGCAGGGTCGCTACCCACTACGCTAAGCTGTCGTCCAAAGTTAAGTTAATTTAAGATAGCATTTCGTACATTTCAATCATTTTGTTATCCAACACAAGTCTAGTCTAGTGTATAGGTACGTTGCCGATTTAAAGGGGAAACAAATGACGACGATCCTTATGGCCCGCCACTTGTGCGTACCTTCCGCACTTTCCGCACTCCGCAAAAACCAGATTCAAACCAGTTCAAACTGAGAATGCGTACTCTAACCGCACGTTGCTATCCGTTTTATTATACATAGGTTTCAAAATAATAATAATATCTGAGACATCCCACATAGTACCATCTAGTCCCAAAGTAAGCAAGTATTATGCTAGTATTATATGACTATTGAATACATACTTAAATTTTTTTTTAAATAATATATACATATATAGATACTTTTACACCCAGATTCGAAACAAATAGACTTGTTCATGCACACAAATATTTGTCCCGGATGAGAATCGAACCTGCGACCCTCGGCTCCGCAGTTAAGGTCTCTAACCACTCGGCCAATCGGTCAGTCGAAATGATGCCAGGCTCAGCTTACATGCATTGCATAGTTAAATTAATTTAATGTGCTTCAAATCTTTCGGAATTTTTTTTCGTAATTCTCAAAATGTATTTGCTTAGTAATAAAAATTAAATCACATTTTTTTTGATACTTTATTTTTGTAGACAAAAATATATATTATGTTCCTTTGCCAAAGTTAATCCATTATATCTCGGAAAATACTTTATAGTCGGGTGAAATAAAATTTTGATTAATTCTTCCATTATGTTTTTCTGATAAGGTTGAAGGTTGTTTGCAACGAGGGTCATATTTCCGCTTCCCCTCAAAAAACACTTCTAAGAACCCGTAGGTATTCGTCAAATTAGTGAACCTAATACAGTGAAGATTAAGGATGCTTTCACTTATTAAGATATTTTGTGTATCAAATTTTTTTATTTAAAGTTTCGGAGATAGAACGTGATTTAAGGTTTTTTTTATGAAACTATAAAAAAATATCTTAAAAATGGAATATATACGCGTATTCGTCTTAACTGTGGAATCGGGTATTTTTCATTTAAAAGTAGAGATGTCATCGTTTCACCTACTGTCTACTATAATAATAGAGCGTAACACAACCGTAACTTATTACCAAATTGCTGTTCCCTGTAATTATAGTCACTAGTTTGCAGTGTTCACTGCATTGTTATTCGTCTTCTAACTATAGTTTAGTTGATGTATCCAATGCCAAGTATACCAATATCAGTATAAACTTCTATAGGAATCCTGATCGATTTTCTGGACAAATCTTTCACGAAACAATTTCTGTATGCGTTGAATCCGATAAAAGAAAACAACCATCGAAACCTTTATAAATTGCGTGAGTACGGTGGCTTTCCCCACTTGAGTATACAGAATTTATGTGCGTCAGCCTGACCAGTCACGCTATTGCGTGATCTAAAAGGGCAAGCCACAAAAACTTAGGCTGACCCCACCATTACGTCCAGCGACCGACAGCTTCCAAAGAAAACCGTTCCGTTTGCACGCGACGACCCAAACCTCCGAAGCGAGAGAACTACAGCATTACATTCGCAGGATTATAGGGAAAATCTGACTTATTCGATATGAAATTCCTTTTATACACGTGGCAGATGTATAAATATGCTACAATAATTTTCGGATAAATAAAAAAGATTCCGTTGTGTGCAATATTGATAGCTAATGAAAATTTTACGGCCCCGTCTTTAATTCCGTATTAATTGAATATTTTAATATAAAACTTTTAAGGCCATTTTTTTTTGTATCGTCGAAAAATTTAATACCACATACGGTAATTTCACGGCTTATTAAATAAAGCTGTGAAAAAAATGTCCATTCTCCGACTTCGACAATATCTCCGACAATATCTTAATGAAAGTACTGATATTCGTTTAGAGTTTCAATGTACTTGACGTGTGAGTTATTTCGGAATGACTAAAACTTGGAATATCTTACGTTGGTATTTCGCTTCAGACCATAAATCTGGCGCAGTGGACGGTTAACCTACGATACAATGTTGCGACATTCTGTGACGTCATGTTACAGTGTACACATTGCAAAATCAAATGGACTGCGTGGAAAATCTTACAAATCCGGAAGGTAAAACTTTTCAGTTCGGTTAAAAAATGAAAGTGTCTACTGGACTTGACACAGTAAGGTATTTCATCATCATCATCATCATCATCATCAGCCTATTTTACCCCACTGCAGGGGCTTAGGCCTCCCCGGGGTGAGAAGGGGGTTTGGAGCTTAAATCCACCACGCTACTCCACTGCGGGTTGGGGATTGTAACGACCGCCATCTACAGGGACCGACTGCTTAACGTGCTCTCCAAGGCACGTAAGTCAGAAAAATTCATTGGTACATGCCCGGATTCGAACCATGGCCTTATGGCCTTATAAATTTGAGACAGGTTCGTTTCGCTTTGAGCTATCACGACACACTTCACACACTTTGTCATTGTTAAGGTATATAATGCAGATATAAATCTAAGTAATATTTACATTCATATCTCGTGAAATCAGTCAAAATATAAAATCTGACATTAATGTTAAGTGTGGCACGTTTCTTACAGCAATTAGTATAATACCTAACAATCTTATATATAAAAATTGAATGAAGCTTGTTACATGTCTCGCTAAAACTCAAAAACGGTTGACCGGTTTGGTTAATTTTGGTTTTGAAATATTTCTGGAAGCCCAAGAAAGGTTTAAAAGGTGAAAAAATATGAAGAAATTGCAAGAAAAAACTACAATATAGTAAAAACAACAACTTAATTATTCCATACAAACTGTTTGTACCTGTCAGACAGGGTGCATTAAAAAATCAAGCAACCAGGGGGCGCTGCAGTGAATGTGTATTTTCAAAACGACTGGACTGATTTTTATTTGTTTTTTTTTTTTGCATGACATAAGTATCACCTGCGAATAGATAATTAAATAAGTTGTACAGTTATGGGCCACCAGGGGGCGCTACAATAGAACTTTAAAATCTTTAAAACGGCTGGAATTAACTTGACGCGGTTTTTTATGTTACATGGATATCACCTAAGAGCAGGTTCTTAGAAAAGGATTGCGGCTATGAGCCACCAGGGCGCGCTGCAATACATACATTTCTCTAAAACGGCTGGGAGGATAAAGTTTGCGGTCATAGGCAACCAGGGGGCACTGCGATAAATATGTTTTTCTAAACATCTCTAAGAATCTTGACGCGGTTTTTCGTGTACATAGATATTATCTAATAGCAGATTCTTAAATAAGGGTAGCGGCTATGAGCTATCAGGGGGCATTGCAATAAATACGTTTCTCTAAAACTGCTGGGAGGATTTCTACGCTGCATTTTGCGTTATAAACATATCAACTAAGAGCATGTTCTTAGATAAGGTTTGTGGTCATGATGCACCAGGGGGCACTGCGATGGATATGTTTTCTTTTGTGTTACATAGATACAACGAAAAAGTAACTTCTTAGATAAGGATTGTGGTCATGGGGTGAGTCTGAGGCGGTACGAAGTTTGCCGGGTCAGCTAGTATTTTATATTTTTCTTGCATAATCTACCTAATGTACTTGTGTATATTATGTGTTATGTGTGTGTATTAAATATACTTGTGGATCAAATTTCCTGCGTAAGTATTGATAACTATTTTTGATAATTATTTGTAATTTTTTTTAGACTTCATCCGCTTTTATACTAAATTGATATAGATCACTATGTAAATACCCCTTGAAAATACCTGATAAATAATCTCTTTTTGAGGACTGTTAGAATGCTGCTTTAGCTGCTGCCGTATAAGTGAGGAAGAAGTGAGTGGTGCCTGCTGGGGTGCAGTGTGCTTGTACAGGGCTGCATGAAGCGGACGCATGCTAGCGCCGGTCAAGAGACGCCTCCGCGTCTGTTACTAGTGATCGCAATCCCGAGTTGGGGGACCCATCTCCAACAATATGCTAATACAGATATGTATAGGTAATCCACATGAGCAAAGCCGCGGGCGGCAGGTAGTAATGCTACGTTGGATAATGTAATAAACATTTTAACCAAATAACGATGCTCCATATAATATCCTTAAAGTTAACACACATACTTACAAATTTACTTCTTTTGTGATTTTTCTGATTTTTTTTTAAATTTATTGAATTCTTAAAACTCACCAATCAGGGATGTTTACAAAATTCTTACGTTTGACTTGTTTTAATAAAACTACCATTCCCAATCATAGGTACATAAGGAACACAACATGTCTATTTCCCGTGTATCCCGTGTAAGAAACAATTTTGCTATTGTTATTTTTGTATTATATACAATAGCATAGCAATTATGATTCCAAAACGTCCGCCCCAGGAGCTAAAACGAGGATCATAAATAAAACATTCCAGCAAAAGGCAGTGGCTGGCTGCAGTAAATCCAATACTCACAAACTGAGAACGGGTACACTGTTGACTTGCCCCTTGTTTTACAAGCTCTCACAGTTCGCCCTCGACGACATTTGTCACGAAAGAAATATACAACGGTACTACATCCTGTTCCCAGACGGATAGGGTTTAATACGTACTTGTGAGTGAGCTTAGATCGTATTTTTGTCTGGATACATAACTTTTTTTTGAACTTTGCCCGTGTGTATAAAGCAGCACTGCTCAGTACGAGCAGTTCCCCATGGCCCATTGAGTTGACCCATTAACGGGTCCACGAGGAATTTCTACACTAATATTAAGAATGTTGACAACGATACAATTACGAAACCAGATTCTGCTCGAAGCCCAGAAAAAAAAATCGTAAGTTATTTCTTCATTTCATTCGCTTAACTACACTGCACAGTAGAATGAATCTAGTACTTTCTCGATTTTCACCCTCATCAAATATGTACGTCTTTTTGACTATGCCTATGTTCCGTTCTTGACTTCTTATTTAAAATTAAATAGAACACAAAGGGTGCCGTGAATGTAAAACGATCCTCTGGGTCATTGATTGCAATGGGCGTACCCCAGGGTTCGATATTGAGGCCTTTCCTGTTCTATCTATGTAAAGGACTTACCTCACCTTGTAAAGAACAACCATGATATAGTATTGTTTGCAGATAACATCTCACTTTTGATTAAAATTAAACTACAACAAATGGTTCCTGACGATGTAAATAGTGCTATGTTAAAAGTAGTAAACTGGTTCAATGTAAATCACTTCGTAATTCACAAATCACAATCACATAATCCACCAACCTGCACCGGAGCAGTGTGTTGGATTTAGCTCTAAGCTGCCTCACCCTGAGGAGAGGCCTAAGCCCCTGCAGTGGGGCATAATGGTCTTGTATAATGAATTAGAATGGAAAAATTAAACAGAAGATGAAGACAAAAACATCTAAACCCACTCAATGGGCATTGTTCAAAATTTGGCAACATGGTTCAAAAATTGTTTTAGAAAGAAAAATATGTTTTTCATTTACGTTAGAAACTGAGATATATTGTATACCGATGCGAAGTGTCATTCATGTTTTTTTAACCTTCCTATCGGGCCGCACTGTTTTGTGATTCAGTGATTGATCGATTAATGTGTTTGTTACATTTCTTGAAAAACTTGTACTTGCTATACGTTCATGACTATCAAAACACAAATACCTTCGTGCTGGTACCCACATTACTTAATCGAGGTTAAATATTACATTCATATTTAGTTTTCCTACACGCGGCACGAGAACCCCGAAACTCGAAACCTTCAATCGTTTTGTAATAATGAATATTTACCATAGAGTAAATAAATTAGACAGCAGTGTTTGGTTTAATAGAGTCATAAATCTCACTTCACAGTACCGAAAATGTCAAATGTATTTTGGCAGGGGTGAAGACTGGCGCGCGGGGATCTCGCGGACTCACTATCTTGCACCAGCAAGCTAGAGTATGAGTGGTTAGACGGTAAACGTAGAAGAGGGCTTGTATTCAATTGCTATTTTTATGTATATTTACTTATAAATAATATCAGATATAAGATAAATGCCGGAACATATTATGGCTGCCAGTCCGAATAGGCTTGTTTCTAATGTAAATCTAAATTTATGAGAGTATAGGTCAGTCCTTTGGATTCATGCTTTGAAGACAAACTTATCGAAATTTCATCGAGTTGCATTGGAAGCCGCATTGCAAACTTCTATATTCGAGCGACTTGGTATATATCATTTACAGGAAAGTTAAGACAACTTTAGCGAACAGACAGCTTATCCAGATCAAATTGTGCCTTTAGATTATGCGTAAATAAAGAGATTTTTAAAAGACTTGACATATATCAACTAATAATAAATAAACATTGGGCTTTTTAAGAAAAATAAATGTATTGATGATTAATATCATTAAACATGCTTTACCATAAATCACATACTGAAAGCGTGACATATCTATATTTCGATCAGACCATTCTAGAATTATATGAAGAAGTCAACCTTTCCGCCTTATAAAGTAGCGTATACGTTGATTGGTCAGGACAAGTGTAAAGACAAAAAGTTATTGTCTTGACATTTTACCAATATTTTGATATTTCATCTATGGAAATGGGTATAGTGAACTATGGATTCCCAAAGAAAATCACGAAATATAAGCTGACTTGCAATGCGCATTGTATTGTAACAGACAACTTTACCTCTGTCACATAGAGCGACCACCGGATGAGCGGATGATGATATGCCATCATTGGTTAAAATTATGGAGTAAGCAAAAAGGATTATACCTACTATCCATATAAAGGAGAAAAGTCCCGGATATCTCATTTCATTCTTGAGGAAAACGGAGAAGTTGCCGATTTCACGCAGTTGCGAAATGGGACGTGGCGATTGCGTCGTCATCACGTGCCACATCACGTGACGAGACCAACACTAAACAACGACAGAATCAGCGCAAACTCGTGACGCCATTGATGCTGTGACGTAACAGTCCACAGACCACAACACACCCCCACACCAATATTTTTAGATTCCATTTCTACTGTAGCTGTTGGCATTGTACTGTAGTACTGAAGTCTAGTGTCAAAACATATTTTATATGTTTCCAGGAGCCAATCGCCACGCCACAGGAGTTATATATATATCGGAACACCTATAAATCATGGTGAGGTGTCCATAATGTCTTTCAGAAACCAATCCCTTTCGATATTTTGTGTAAAAGGCGAATTTTCATAAGTTCAGCCCATTCATATCTTTCGATAGTTATTATTGGAAGGGATTCTGTGTTTATTGTTTCATGCGATCTGTATATATTTATAATAATAATAATAATAATAATAATAATAATAATAATAATAATAATAATACATCGGACTTCCCACACAGCGCCATCTAGTCCCAAAGTAAGCAAGTATTATTCTTGTGTTGTGGGTTACTAGACAACTGATATACATACTTAAATATTCTTTATAATATATACTTATATAATTTTTTTTTTTATATATATAACAACCAAGACCCGGTACCAGTATCAATATTCATCATATTAATACTGACCCGACCTGGGATTCGAACCCGGGACCTCTAGCCCCGTAGGCAGGGTCGCTACCCACTAGGCTAAGCGGTCGTCAATATAATGTATTATAAACTTGATTGTGTGTGTGATGTGATGTGATAAACTGGATCTGTTGAACTGATATTGCAGTTAGACTGAATATTAGATATAAAATTATAACTTTGACCAAAATTAACATTGTGTTTGTCGTCACCATTACAACTCTAGTAATTTTATTTTGAATTGTTTTATATTTGAGTTGTCGAATAAACCACTTGATCTCATTAGATAAATAATAGAGATACCTCTCTAAACTTCTAGCATTTGTATTTTGTGACTACTAAAGTAACTGGACCATAGCCTTGATATGACGTAGTTTTGTAATTTGCATTACAATTTTTTTTTTAATTGTAAGTTTATTATTACAAGTAGCCATTTAGGTATTCAATTAGTTTTTAATAGTCGAATTCTACAGTACAAAAGAAAAATATTTACAACATAGGTATACAGACGATAGTTTAATGTGAAACGTCCCTGTAAGGTTATGTCGTCACAGATGCGACTAATTTCATTTTGGTCTTAACTTTCGTTTTTGGGACCGTTTACAAGGCGACATTGTGACACGTTATCCAGCCTATCCTTATATATATGTTTATGGTTGTAGTATAATAATAATAATAATAATAGATGGTACTTCCCACACAGCGCATCTAGTCCCAAAGTAAGCAAGTATTATGCTTGTGTTATGGGTTACTAGACAGCTGATATACATACTTAAATATTCTTTATAAAATATACATATATAAATATTTTTGCGAAAACCCCCACAAACATATAACAACCAAGACTCGGTACCAGTATCAATATTCATCAAATAAATACTGACCCGACCTGGGATTCGAACCCAGGACCTCCAGCTTCGTAGGCAGTAATAATGTTGTATTGTGTTATTTATTTTTATATTACAGAGCTGTTTATTTGCTTTATCTGGTCTGGTCTGGGCTGATCTGAAGGTCTGGTCTCCGTAGTACCTCTTTTGAGTTGACGAATTCCAGCTCCTTGATTTTTGTCAATGAATAGAAATTTATCCATTAACTATTATTTTCATATTATAAGAATTTTTGTCTTATATTATGTTTCAATTGTTACAGGAAATGCCGAAGAAACGATCAAAAGATATGAAATTTATTTGAGGTATGTAGCAGTATAAGATGCTAATCTTAATAATATGTTTTTTATAGCTTTTTCCTAGTAAACTTTCTTCTGTAAATTTATCCACCTGGTAGTCCAAGACAATACGTGAATATTTTTAGAGTTCTTTAGCCAAATATTAAAAACCGATCAAGTGCGAACCGGACTCGCACACGAAGGGTTCCTTACCACCATACAATATAAAAAGCGAGCGCGACGTTAATGGAACTTAACCATTAATCGTTATGTTATGTAATTTAAGAATAATTGTATAAATATATTTCGTTAGTTATTTAGAAGGCGCTCGATCCTCTCTGGCTAATCCGAAAAGTAATAACTGTGTGCACTGATAGCTAGAAAAATTTTTTATTACTTATTTTACTACAGTAAACCTTTGACTTTTAGTATCGGTTGTGAAGAGAATAAGCTCTGTAAAAGAAAGCGTTAATTTATAGTACCTATTAATACAAGGAATTTTCATCATAAAATGTTTTTTTAATTATCTTTTACAATAACATTACAAAGATAAAATGCATCTAGTTTGCGCTTATTGGCTAAACGCTATCTGTCAATTTCTACGAAATTATTACAAAATTTTTACTTATAGAAGTACATTTTATAAGTTAATCTATTACACGTTAAATAATACAATCTAGTTATCTGTGATAGTTTTCCTTTTAAATACGTTGCATATATCCTGTCATACATTTTTTCCACATATCCAAAAACAACGGTTTAGCTGGTAGAGGGGAGGGGACACTTGACTCTAACAAAAATTAGGACTTTAGGAGTGCATATCTCAAAAATTGTTGGCTTTGATAAAAAAATTGTTTGAAACATTTATATATTTTTTTAAGACCTATCGTTTGGTACTACTCGCGTTAATATACGATGAATTTTTTTTTCATACTTCGGTTACATGTATGGTGACCTATCCCAAAAAAAGGTTTTTTTAATTTAACTACGTCGTTGTGTAGCAGTTTATAGATTATACCTACCTTCCAAATTTCATCTATATATTGCCAATAGTTTCCGAGAAAAATCACAGACAGACGGACGGACATGACGAAACTATAAGGGTTCCTTTTTTGCCATTTGGCTACGGACCCCTAAAATGGAACTCTTATAATGTCATCATGTTCGTCTGTACGTCCGTCGAGATGTCACAGGCTTACATATCCCTATCATATTTGTGACGACAGACAGATTGGCTTAGTGGTTAGAGAAATGTTGCAGAACCAAAGGTCGTAGGTTCGACTTCCGCCCGATACAAATATTTGTGTGCATGAACATGTCTATTTGTTTCGTGTCTGGGTGTAAAAAATCTATATATTATAAAGAATATGCAGTATGTGTATCAGTCGTCTAGTACCCATAATACAAGCATAATTTGTAGTTTTGGGACTAAATGGTGCTGTGTGGGATGTCCCATGTATTATTATTTATATTGTTACTAGGTAGTTGCCCTTACATGCAGTTATTGCCCGTCTCAAATTACCAGCCCGTATATTCACATAGCTAACAATTAATAATAATAATAATAATATCACACACAATCACAACAACATCTAGGTCCCAAACTAAGCATTTGCTTGTATTTTGGGTACCAAGCGAAGACACCACATACATATAACAACCAAGACCCGGTGCCAGTATTAATATTCATCATATAAATACTGACCCGACCTGGGATTCGAACCCGGGACCTCCAGCTTCGCAGGCAGGGTCGCTGCCTACTAGGCTAAGCGATCGTCAAGATCGAATTGCAGCTGGATTAAATTGTACGTTTTATTCTGTTAAAATAAACTGTACAACTTCTGATTTTTAACCAAATTTTCAACACATAACATAAGATCACTTAACAGACATAACACAGTTGGCGTTTGATAAATTTACACCGAGTAACTTAGTTCAAACTTTCCAGCGAACACAATCGGCACGCCTCAACAAAGTTTTGGCGACACGTCACGTTTACATTACTAAATATGTGTAATTGACACGTCCAGAATAGGCGTATTCTGGCGTGTTGACGTTTTGAAACTCTGTAAATGTCATTCGCTATAATAGGGAAGTTTCTAAGAGAAAAGTTCTACTAGACTTACTTCTATTTTAATTTTAGTACACTTGAATTTTTCATAAGACCGGAAATTTAGGTCCGATGTAGTTCAATCAAGCTACGGTGCCACATTAAATTTAAAAAAAGACGTTCGATCCAGACATCTGATATACATGCTTAAATATTCTTTAATATATACGTATACTATAGATATTTTACACCCAGACACGGAACAAATAATAATAATAACGTACACATGACAACAACGTCTAGGCCCCAAACTAAGCATTAGCTGGACGTTGTTACGCAAAAATGATCCAACCCACAAACGCTCATAAACTGAGATAATTCATCCAAACTAATCAGAAAGCATTATATTTTATTATGCAAAAATGTTCCATCTGGTTTTCATACAAAAAATGACGGTTTTCATACTTCTATCCAACCCACATTTCGTATTTGGCAGTAACACAAAACGCAAAACTAATCCAAGATGTTAGGATCATTATTACAATATTTACAATTTCAATTCGCCATAGTTATATTTTAATGTAATCATGATTCAAGCTGCTTGGAACATTTTTGCTTATTTAGGTCATGAATGAACTTCATAACAAAGGAATTAGCATGTTTGATCCAAACGGACTGGATCGTTTTTGCTTATTTGGACTAAGAAAAATAGTATAATACAAATATATTTATCTTGAAGGTTTTGGGGCTACTCCAGATTTCATTATTGAACAGGATGATGAGCTTGATCTTGTAATCATGGAAGAGAACTCTGAACCTAAAAATGATTAATTTTTCCAATAGTGAATCATTGCATTTAATTTTAGGCATGCCATTGTAGTAACTATGTTCTGAGAGTAGTAAAAAGTGATTTTTTGTTTAAATTAAAAGGAATGAAACACTGTTGCGTTTTATTTTAAGTAACATAGTAAATTTGCGAAAATGATCCAATCCAATATTTTTTTGAAAATCTGTTGAATTAGATGTTTCATTTTCAATAACTTTATAAAAATAAAATGTTTTTTATGTATTTGTTCAGTTGCATTAAAGTTTATTTTTGTTTGAATTACTGTCATTTTTTTATCATTCATTTTACTTTAGGCGCCGATTTCTCATTAAGCTAATTTTGAGGATTGGATCATTTTTGCGTAACAACGTCCAGCTTGTGTTTATGCATACACATGTTTATGCAAAGAAATATTTCTCCCGGGCGGGATTCGAACCCGCGACCTTTGATTCTGCAGTTAGGGTCTCTAACCACTCGAGCAATCGGTCGTGGTAATCAATGTGTGTTATATAATTTACAGGGTGAAATTTTAACAACCGTCCAAAAAAAATTCTAGATATTAGGTATTACCAATAGACCTCATTACATAAAAATAGATATAGGATACATTTTCATAACAAATTATTTTATCTGCACTGTAATTTTATAACGTTTCGTTGCCTTCTTTTTCGCGACGCGCCCGAAACCTTGAGACCGGAACGGGGTGGAGCGTGTAGGGGCCGTGAATGGTGACTAGAGTTATTGGTTTTTTCGGGAAAGATTTGTCTAGTCATATCTCAATATTTTCTATTTAACAATACTAAAAGGAAACAAGACAGACATCTGTTTTTTACCAGAGATCATTATATTAAGAATGGTTGTTGAAACCTCACATTGTACATAAGCAGTGTTTACATTGTATTGATTAACTGCTCACGTCATTTGTACCTACTTACAAATATATTATTCATAAACATATCGGGAAATAACTAGGGAAAATAGAAAAACATACGGGTCCTTTATTTTTTCTTCTTTGAATAAATATTTGAAATGTCATCATCGAAGAATGTTTGACCGTGAGCATTTGACTAATAGCTCAAATCTTTTACAATTGTCGATATGGGTATGAGTAAAGAAGACACAATCATTAGACATAGTAAAGCAATCAATAAATATGTAGTTTTGGCAAATTTTTTTGTACATTTAGTGAGCTCTGAATAGCTTTGTGATAAAAAATCTCATCCCTAAGTAGTGTAACTCCGATTTTTTTTTTCTAATATCCAAACGATAATACTTTACTTCTACCACTGCCACTGTGATGTTTAGCTCTTCGCCAACAGGTAGGTTAGGTAGTCCGCGGGTTCTAAATAAAATATCTGTTGTGAACAGTTATATTATTATTTTATTATTTAACCTAGCCGATTCCGTTCCGAGTTAGGTAATAGATACGGTGGTTAGCTGGACAAGATCTAGTCGAGACTTGTTTCCTATTGCTAGTAGCCTGACTGCTCCAGGTAGAACTTCGCAGCTTCTATGCTGGCGTTTGTCAACAACAGGCCCGACGGCGACCCAAGGGTTGTCCCTGGCCACGTGCACGCACGGTGAACCAACGTGTAAGCACGCCAAGAGCACAGTATACAACGTATATTTTAAAAGTATATTTTTCCGAGTATAGCCTTATTGCTATATTCAGTCTGAAATGAGCTACAAATCCAGAAATATTGATAAGTACTGATAACAAATGGACTCGACTCATATTCTTCCATTGACCGACAGTTTGTTTCCTCTATCGGGCGACACAGCGTGATTGAATAGAAATAAACGATGTTGTTCTGTTATCAAGGTTTAATATGCAAATAAACATTGTGATTTCTATTCATTATATTAATATTGATCCTTCAACAATGTACACCCACTACACTAAGCAAAATATTGTACAATATTCAGTTGTGTTATGCGATATTTAAAACATAAAATAGACAAAAAAACGTCACAAAGGAAAAACTCTCGAAAATGAAAAGAAAATAGTCCAAATTTTTAAGAAAAACTAAATGCATAAAGGCTTGTGTACCTACATATTTTTTTTTGTATGGTACCAAATTTTCGGTTTTTAAATCGCTGGTTTTTTTTTTTAATAAAAATGGAGCGGCACCAAGTTATTTGAAATAAAATTTAGGTGATTTACAAGTAACTTAACTATATTAAGAAATGAAATTGAAGAAATAGAACTTAGGAACATGATTATTCCTAAAACATCAGTAAAGCTTATTGATTTTTTTTATCATCTTAATCGTTTAAAATAATAAAATACGCGGTTTTTTTTTACCATCACTTAGATACATTTTGAATTACTTAGTACTAAAATATTGAGATATGGCGGCGCAAAGTTATCGTATTACCGTGGTGTTGTTTTGCGATTGCGTCGGTCGGCAGCTGCCGGCGGGATAACCCTTCCCGGAATGTTCACGATTGTCCCTTGCTAAGGCGTAGTATTTAGTCAAAATGTATTACTTAAGTGCAAATATACACCAAAATTTTTTATTTTTTAAAAATAGAGTCTAAAGGTAATACCTATTGCTGAAAATTATTATAAGCCATGATTGATATATCATTAAACTGTTTGTAATCTGTGTTACGGTTGGCTGTTGGAATTAATTTGTAGTTGATTTTCGAATATATGTTTCTAAATAGGTTTACCTAGTTGTATAATCAGCATAAAACCACTTTCATAATGCCCTAAGCATGTGTTAGATTTTGAGTCCATTATTAATTTTCGTAAGCTAAATAATCTTCGTAAGTAGAATATTTAATAAAACGTTATTAATATAATTATATTCATTCGGGATTATAATACATGAATAATACAAAATTACTTACAATTTAATTATTTAACATACTCATTACATTATTGAAATAATCTAACAATTATCGATTTGTGTCTTGTAGATAAGGACATAATTTTTTTTTATACAATCTCAATAAGCGTTTAGTTAAATATTTGATTCGATTTATTATCGTACCATAGAATCGGTTCGGATTTAGAGGTGAAAAATCCATAGAAGATGTTCTTGCTTGGGTCTCAGAATTAGTTGTTAAAAAACTAGACAGTAAATCTAAATGTGTAACCATACTTTACGACCTGACAAAAACTTTGGAGTCTCATTTCATATTCTTTTACCTAAGTCGCATAACATCTGTGTAAGAGATATTTCACTGGGTTATTGTAAAGTTTATATTACAGACATACTGTCGACCTCTTAGCCTAGTGGGCAGCGACCCTGCCTGCGAAGCTGGAGGTCCCGGGTTCGAATCCCAGGTCGGGTCAGTATTTATATGATGAATATTAATACTGGCACCAGGTCTTGGTTGTTATATGTATGTGGTGTCTTCGCTTGTTACCCAAAATACAAGCTAATGCTTACTTTGGGACTTAGGCGTTGTTGTGATTGTGTGTGTTATTATTATTATTATTATTACTGTAATGTGTGAAAATTGATAGTTATTGCAGTGATGAGAAGGTAATCGGCTATGATATTCACAATGAAGTATTCTCGGTCCAAAGCTCTTTCAGATATGCTTAAACGAGATGCTTACTCTCCCTTGGTAACTGGAAGATCGTTACCGACGCTGATGACACGACACTTCTTTTTTACGGACAGAACTCGGATCAAACGAATCTTCACTCGGAAAACGGACTGAAAATAGTAATGCTATGGCTATTTTCCAACCTAATTACACTTAATATAGGAAAAACTAAGTATTGCGTTTCCGCTCAGACCTTATTTAAATTCTTCTTATCGTTATTACATTATTAAAGTACATACATTCCTTAAAGTATCCCCTTATCGTACATGCTTACCAATTGCTAGAACCCCTGTTATAAAATATTCGGGAGTACACCTATATGAAAATCTTGATTGCTATCGGCTATTAGATTCCCTTTCAAGGTTGAAAACCGGATTTTCATTCTAAATAAACTAAAGCTTGTTGTAGACCTAGAAGCTTAAAGTTGTCTACCGGGCTTTATGTAAATCAAGTTCTCTTTTACTGTAACACTTTAAGGCGGAGCAAATAAAGCTGCACTTTTATGAACCCTATTAGGTAATTCCTATGCAATTCTATGCCGATGCCAAAGAACTCATTGTAAGACAGCTTTTTAATCTCCGAACGATTTTACAGAAGAATTGTTCTAAAATCTCAATCGTAACCAACAGGCATGAACCAGTGACACGTACAACCAATCCTGTTAAGACTTTTGTGGAAAATAGAACGTTTGGGCATATGGACATTCTTTCGTTCTCAGCTCGCACGTATATAATAACATATAATAAGATAAATGGGCAACTAAATATTGCGTCACTTAATAAACATTGTAAAACAAAAACCAAAAATTTGCCTGAATTATGAAGATACAGACACACACAATCAAAAACACAACTATGATTTCGCGCGTATATATCGTAGGTATATCTACGTATCACACAAATAATGACAGAATTCAAATCAAACCTATTAATTATAATAAAACACATCAATTCATTACAACAACATATTAAATCCTTGTTTTTATTTTATTTTATTTAACTTAGTTATATATTGTTATATAAAAAACAGACTCTCAAAATACAGCTACTTATTATTTTTTTCAAATTCAAGTCGTCGTGCAACATAAATATATCTATGTCTTAATTATATTGAATTGTATGTTAAGGTGAAAATACTTTTATTATTATTATTATTATACCAGTTTTTCTCTTAGTCCCAGAATTCAGATGGCTTTCATTATGAAAATAAGTTCTCTTAATTACTTATGTAATCTCCTTAGAACTTAACTATTAGATACAGTAAAACAACAACGCCTCGTTGCCAAACTTCTCCAAAGCTTATGTAACAGCAGCGGTGTAGTAACATGGCGTGCGACGACTTAATTTCCATTTACTAGGAAAACTTTGACTAGTTCCGGCTAGTTTAAATTTAAATTTTGAGCTTTTTTATTTTCTATTACAATCATCGAATTTTCATTACTTTCATCAAAAATTAATCTCTGTTATTTAATAAACTTGAACTTTGAATTTATAAAATATATAATCTTATAAACATAATTAAAATAACTATACTGTATAAGTTTCAAATATTTATCTATATATAAATATACTCCCGCTCCGGGTCCTTCCTAGCGCCAAGATAGTCCAATAGTCCATTGCCATTCAACGTGGATATGCGAGTAGTATCTTGGGCACCTTTGCGCCCCGCAGCGAAAAGGGTTGGGTTATTAAATTAAATTTTAACAATAATATAATTAGATTAACTACTTATAAAAATATATATTTTAAGCTACAAATTGTAAATTTTATCTAAATATAATATTAATATTAATTATAGTATTTTGAATTTGTAGATTATCTATACTAATATTATAAAGCTGAAGAGTTTGTTTGTTTATTTGTTTGTTTGTTTGTTTGAACGCGCAAATCTCAGGAACTACTGGTTCGAATTGAAAAATTCTTTTTGTGTTGGATATTCTATTAATTGAGGAAGGCTATAGGCTATATGTATAAAATAATACTATCTGTCTGTCTGTCCATTTGAGCAAATCTCCAAAACGGCTTAACTGATTTTGATGAAACTTCACAGATATGGAAAGAAAGTGGTCAAAAGTGACATACACTACTTTTTGTATGTCTGTATGTACGTCTATCTGTCTATTCGAGCTAATCTCCAAAACGGTTAAACCGACTTTAATGAAATTTCACGGGTATGAAAAGGAGGTGGTCAAAAGTGACATACGCTACTTTTTGTCCGTCTGTCTGTACGTCTAGGTGTCTATTCAAGCTAATCTTCAAAGCGGCTCAACAGATTTTAATGAAACTTTGCAGACGTGAAAGTGTCAAGACGTCAAGAGTGAGATCAGCTACTTTTTGTGTCTGTCTGTCGTTTGTCTTCACTGATCTATCAACGTAAATAAAGCCGAAACTACTAAGTCTAGGAAGCCGAAATTTGGAACAGTGGTTTATTTTATAACGTATCAATTTTTTATGAATGGAATGTTTGGAAATTTCAAATTTAAGGAAGGAGGGACGGAAGGACTTTGTATGAGTCTTTGTTCTTTAAAGTTAGAAACATAAAAATTTTGACATAAATAAATAATGATATCTTTCAGGGTTTTTGGATTTCCACATTTTAAGGGTGGGAAACGGGAGGTGAAAAGTATGGGAGTATCGGTTTTCCTAAAGGAGTGGGGAGAATGAATATTGAAAGTTTGAATGGGTGTACCCAATATTAGTTTCAGCAAAAAGTATGTATAAACCATTTCGAAAGTTAATACTACCTAAAACAGGAATGAGTAGTCTACGCAAGCGAAGCTGCGGGCGGTCGCTAGTAATGTATATTTTTGTAAGTAGTTAATTTTAGTTTTTAATTCCGATGGTCAATCCTAAAAGAAGCTGACATAAATTCCAAAACTTTTTATTGCGGTTTTTTATGTAAAATTGTAAGTACAATATAAGTACATATTAACACTTATTGGGAATTAAAATTCGAAAATATAAGTAACATTAGTCATCACTAGCCTCAAAATTTTTCCATTAACAACTGATTTTGCGCTCATTTACGCAAATACGTGCCATTCTCGCCCACAACGGCTTTTGCTGGAAGGTATTAGAATTATCGTAAATTATATATTGCTATTTCAACCGACGCGGCTCGATCTAGCGGGGCGCATGAAATAACGGACTGGACTGAAATAACGACAGCGGACTGAGAAAATTGCTCGTCTAAAACCCTGATTAATAATTCAGCGTAATTATATTTTACTGTACTAATTCATTCTAGTCAGTTTGATATTTTTGATCGCCATCTATATTCTGATCATATTTTCTCAAATAAATTCTGTAACGAACAACAAAAACTGAAAGTACAGGTTAGATGATTTCTGGTTAGTAAGCTAATAAATAAGAATAAGCTGAATTATGTGTATCTTGCTTTCAGTAATAATAACATAATAATAACATAATAATAACATAATAATAACATAATAATAACGTATACATCACAACGATGTCTGGGCCCTAAACTAAGCATTAGCTTGTATTTTGGGTACCTAGCGAAGACACCACATACATATAACAACCAAGACCCGGTAACAGTATCAATATTCATCTTATAAATACTGACCCGACCTGGGGTCGAACCCGGGACCTCCAGCTTCGTAGGCAGGATCGCTACCCACTAGGCTAAGCGGTCGTCAATTCAATGGTTATGAACTATAAGTCGAGCCTATAATATGTATATATCTGCCTTCGTAACTACTATGAATATCTACTATACTTCGTATCTACTATAATGAAGCATGACGTGGAGCATGCAGCACTAGTTGTTTATTTCGATATCATTTGTCGATGATAATTTTTTTATATTATAATATTTATTTCTATTTACATATCAAATAAAAGAACATGAAGAAAATAAAAATTGACTATTGATTAAAAAAAGCCGTGTCCGTAAACACCTGATCCAAATGTAGCTATGACACTGTCCACGTTTCCGCGGAATTAGGCCTCCCCCAGGGTGAGGAGGGGGGCTTGGAGCTTAAATCCACCACGCTGCTCCACTGCGGGTTGGGGAATGTAACGACCGCCATCTATTGACAGCGTCCGGGGCCGACGGCTTAACGTGCTCTCCGAGGCACGAAGTCAGTGATAGTTATGTACTTAAGTCAGAAAACTCATTGGTACACGCCCGGATTCGAACCATGTCCCTATGGCGCCTTATAAATTGAGACAGGTTCGTTGCGCTTTGGGCTATCACGACAGCACTAATCCTCGCTATGAACTATTTTTTGGTCGAGCTTGAATCATTTTTGTTATTAAGGTTCCAGCTTCTTTTTAATAAGTTTTTTTTTATATATATAAGTATATTCTTTTATAATTGCCTATTACTGAACATTTCTATGGTCATGTCAGTTTTAGAAAAGTTAATTAAGTTAATCTTTTCTTATAATAAGCTTTGTATACAAAATTTTGATATTTATTTGATATTTTGATACTGGTACCGGGTCTTGGCTGTTATATGTATGTGTTGTCTTCGCTTGGTACCCAAAACACAAGCTAATGCTTAGTTTGGGGCCTAGACGTTGTTGTCATATATACGTTATTTATTATTTATTATTATTTATACGACGAAATTTTTATTCATTTTAGTAAATGAATAAAAACATCACAGACAATACGAAGTAAAAGTGTAGTAAACTATACTCAGTGCACGATGTTCAGATTCGATATTATTACATAATATTAGCAAAGTAGAATTCATTTTTTTTAATTATCCTTTTGACTAGTCATCAATCATTACCAATCAATTGTCTCTATCGATCAAATTGCTCGTGACCTTGGATCTAACCGAAATGGGTTAATGTGTAGTAACTAGGTTAAAAATGCTTGACATAATTTGATGTACCGAAATAAATAAATATTTGAAAACAACTCCGTAGTTTGAAGTCTAGGTTTGTAACATTGTGTTAAGTAGTAATAAAGTATTTTATTATAGCTTGTACTCATTTACACGAGTTTCAGTTAATCTTTTCGCATCAATGTAATATGAGAAAAATAAAAACGCTTTTATGTTCTCTGCGAGGCACGGTATAGGCTATCCTTAGGTACGCCGCGCACAGGAAGGAAGCGGTTCTCATAATTGGAACGTTCGACTTTGATATTGCCCTAAATTTTCAAGCACTCGGTATTAGGCGAGTCGGTTGAACTTCTTTTAAAACCAATTTTAAACAATCAAATGTCAACATTTTTTAGTCAAAGTTAACGTAGTAGTTTGATACATTAACTAAGTATTTCAACTTCTCAAAAAACTATACATTCATCAATTTGTCAGAATAATATCCAATTAAAGTTTTTACATTTAGGAGGGACGTCTCCGGTGATTTTTTTGAAATAAAACAGATTGATTTTTTTTTACATTAAATAGCGTTCATATAAAAAACTGGCCCTAAGATTTTAATAACTCACACACAGGTTTTACAAAAGAAAGACAGCATATTTTTAATTTTTTAAATTTTAGCAATGGTTATGTGGGTTATCCCTAAGAGATAGACATATACAATTACAAATTTTTTTGTAGACTTTTTAAAGGTGTACAATACTATAGTATATTATTTTGATCTATCTCGTAGGGTTCAGCTAGCGTTTGCAATGTAAGCGCAAAAAAATGTGTTTATTAAATCACATTAAAAACTTCTAATATGTTTAGTGTTTCTCTACTATATTATGCATGTTATATACATATCAACCTTTCACTTGAATTACTCTATCCATTAAAAAAACCCGCATTTAAATCCGTTGCGTAATTTTAAAAATCTAAGCATACATAGGGACAGACAGGGGGAAGCGGCTTTGTTTCATACTATGTAGTGATGATATTGATTTTGGAAGTATGATTTTTTCTTTTTGCTTTACCCAGATGTATTCATAGTCTTGTTTATCCTTTAGATATAATTAATTTAATGTGTGGAACTTCTTTCTAGTACAGGCTGTTAGGTAATGTTTACGTAGACACGATGCGGTTTTTACTTAAATTCCTCTTTAGTATATCTATTTATGAAACTTACTATTTTCTTCTCATTTGAGTTGTTTATTTGTGATTTAGGCACGTAAAACCATCACATTTGTACATTATTTAAAGTATTAAGGACAAACAAAATTACACAAAAATATTTTCAACAAGAAATAGTACAAATCGTTAACGATGTTTGATATAGGCCAGTCGAAGGGATCCGTGTTGACTGATTGTGTGTCCAATGAATAATTTATTTTATGTATTTATATTGAGAAGAACCAATAGTTATACACAAATTAAAATAATTTGCAGTAAGTGGTTAACAGTCAACCATTCACAGGTTCCCACTGATATAAATAGCATTAAAAACCTCCTCTCTTCTTCCCTTAACCCCTTCCCCTCACCCCACACCCTCAGTACACATATATGGAGAAACATACGCTTATCGGTCAAACCTCCAACCAATAACTTTCACCCACAAATAATTCATTGCTTAGCAATCGCCTCACCTGCATTTACATGTATAGTATTACAGTAAGACTCCTATTTACAAATTGAATTTAAGCAAACAAAATTAATTTAGCGTGTAATGAATTTTGATGTAATGAATAAATGAATTTTGCCTTTTTGGTTTTTGCAGGTGCCGTCGTGCGGGGGCGGCGCGGCGGCAATGTGGTGTGTGCGCGGGGCATGAGGCCGCGGGTGGGCGGCTGGTGGTGGCTGCTGGCCGTGCTCAGCGCGCGCGCCGCCGCCGACTGTCCGCCGCTCTGCGAATGCAAGTGGCGCAGTGGCAAGGAATCGGCGCTTTGCGCGCGTGCTGGCCTCGACGCTGTACCACCGCGCCTCGCACCCACCACACAGCTGCTCGACCTCACCGGCAACCGCCTGGGCACGCTGCGCGACGACGCCTTCGCCGCCGCCGGCCTGCTCGACCTGCAGCGTCTCTACTTACCCGGATGCGGCTTGCGCGCACTGCGCCCGCACGCCTTTCGTGCCCTCGTCAACCTTGTCGAACTCGATCTTTCCCGCAATCGCCTCGACGCTGTGCCTTCGCACGCATTCGCCGCTGCACGCGAGCTGCGCGAACTGCGTCTCGACTCCAACCCGATTGCACGCTTGCGAGACGAGGCGTTCGCCGCACTGCCTAATCTTGTACGGCTCGATCTCAGCGCGTGTCGCATCAGCGAGGTGGAGCCGCGCGCCTTTGCCGGTGTCGAAGGCTCGCTGCAGTTCCTCGAGTTAGACGGTAACCGGCTGCAGACATTGCACGCAGCCGCACTCGCCCCGTTGCGAGCTCTCAAGGGGCTTGAGTTGGCCGCCAACCCGTGGGACTGCTCGTGCGCATTGCGACCATTACGGGACTGGATGTTGCGCCGAAACGTACCCGCCACCGTCGTACCCGAGTGTGCACTGCCGCCGAGGCTCGCCGAGCAGCCGTGGGACCGCCTGGATCTCGACGACTTCGCGTGCCCGCCCGAGGTAAGCGCCGCGCGCCGTCACGCGAATGGTCTCGAGGGTGGCGACGTGACACTCACCTGTCGCGTAAGCGGCGTGCCAGCGCCTCGCGTGCGCTGGCTACGTGCCGGTCGCCCATTAGCCAATACGACGGGAACGGGACACGGAGCGACAGTAGGGACGCGCGGAGGTCGGGCGCTGTTGCTACGTGGCGAAGGCCAACTGAGCAATCTGACTATTCGGTCGGCTGACCTGCAGGACGCGGGTGCGTATACGTGTACCGCCGAAAACAGGGCAGGTCGTGCTGAGGCAAGCTTGACGCTGGCGGTGGAGCGTCGGCCGCCTGAGCGCAGTTTTGGCGGGCGCGCCGTGATGGCCGGTGTAGCCGTATCTGCGGTGGTCGTACTTGGCTCGTGCCTTGTCGCTCTCTGCGCCTATGAGACACGTAAGAAGCGACAGGCGGAGCGGTGGAACGAGCAGATAGTGACACCGAACCGTGTCGACGATAATTACGAAAAGATCGAAGTGAACTTTAAGAGTGGAGGAGCGGAAGTGTCGCGGAGTGGAGGATGCGATGGAGAGACGGTGGAAGGAGGGCGCAAGCGTGGCGACTACCGCAACGTGCCTTCACACGACTCCGAAGAGGATGTAGATGTGGGCGTGTGCACGCGCCGGTCGCCACCGGTCGCACGCCGCACGCCTGCTTGGGCAGGTCCTACGCTGGCGGTTGCGCCTACGCCCCATTGGCGGCGCTCTCCCGAACGTGATCTGCACATACCCAGGCTGACTGAATATAACATAAGGTACGATATCATCAAATTTATTCCCATTTTACGGAGTAAGTATTGAGCTAAAAAAACATGAACGTGAAAATTCATTAAAATATTCAATATGAGAACGTCTTCAAAAATACTTCAATTAATATTACATGTTACAATTTGTTTATAACCGTTCTAGATAATTCCATAAAAATGACATGAAGTCTTACATACAGTGAGACACATTTGACGTAAATATGAAGTTCGTTTGAATGAGATGTAATATTCCTTCGAGCCATGCTTTGACGTTAATACATAATATCGTATGATAATCTTATGTCGAAGTCTATGGAAACCTCAGAACAATTAGAAGAAATTATCAAAATTAAAACAACTCATTCTAAAATTGTGAATAATTTAGTCTAGCACATCGTTTTCAAGAAACTCTTTAAAGCGTGTTGAACTCTTAAATTATTTAATCAATCTTTACTTTTAATATACAACAAAGTAGTTTTCTTTTATTAACAGACAGTACATACCTATCTACTAAGAATGTGTTTTTCAGACGTGCTGAATATTTTTTAGCAAACTAGCGCAGTATTTATTACTCCCTTGCTTTAGGATAAATACGTTGGTGTAGGTTACGTATACTAATGTAGATACTTAAAACCTATAATAAATATATAATAAAGACACTCGCCTCTGCAGACTGAGCCATAGAACACATAAGTACCATATTAACGCACACACACTCCTCATATATCACACCTACACTGCACAAAAACATACACCACACCACACGAGGTTGCCTCATTTTCTCTTTCTTTATTTTCTTTTGATTTTTTAATTTTTTTTTTATTTTTAAACTTAATCTTAAATAAACTATGTAGGTATATTTTAATTATGTAGTGTTGTTGAGCACTGTGCGTGCCGTTCTGTTCTGTCATCATACAAGTATATAAATTAAACCTATTTGGAAAACAAAGTACCTAATTGGCCATATTTTTAAGTACTTATTTTGTTACTAAATTATTTACTGTAAGCTGTTTTGTTTTGGTTTTGTCATTAGAAACGATTCTGCATCGGAATCTGGGCCGAGCTCGACGTCTACGGGTGTTGCAGCGGTGCCTGGTGCGGGGGGGTTCGGTGATGACAATCGGCTGAACAACAACAATCGACCACGGACAAGACCACGCCGCGCCCATCCTCGACGCGACCGCCTCGACAACGACCTTTCGGGCAGCGACAGCGAGAAAAACTACCCTGACTTGATAGAGATGAGCGCACTAGGTACGCCTGCCTACTACCGTGATGACAGAGCTGACGTACGCCGAGACCCGTCTGGGTATTTTTGTACTTTACCACGCCGACGGGACGACAGCCGTAGCCCACTGTTAGGTAGTCGTCGCAACAGCTCCGGCGGCGATTCTGCCGCATCTTCGGGTGTTGGCGAGTGGCGTGGGCGTACCCGTCCTGCTGGTCGACGTTCGGCCAGTTTTTTAGACTTATCTAGTGGCGGCGGGCGCTCAGGCCGCAACCCCAGTTTGCCCGCATCACCGTCACACGACCGTCCCGTCGTGCCATCCGCCACGCCGCTACTCGATCTATCAGGGCTTCGCGAATATTCGCGCTTTGATCGGCCCGCGCCTGTAGAAGATTACGACTTCCGAGCGTCGCAGTTGGAACGCTTCCTCGAAGAGTATTGCAAACTCCGTGACCAACTGTGTAAAATGAAGGAGACAAGAGAGACGCTAATGAGATCGCAAGCGCCCGACTATGAGGATGGACCGATGCGCGCCGAACCAAGCGTAGCAGTTACACGCGCCTCAGTCGGTCTACCCGACGCCGCGTCACCACTGGCGCTTGCTACTGCCGACTTCCAACCACACCACCAGCGTTTACCTTCGCTGCTCTACCGCAACTGAACCATTGCTAAGTGCTACGGACATTTTTATTGTTGATATATCGGCTCGGGGAGCTGAGCGTCCCCAGGACTAGTGTGTTCTTTGAACGTTTAAATAAAACTGAATTGTAATACAAATTGTTATCATTTCTCGGCCCGTTGTCGGGTCGGCCTGCGAGTCTCGCGATTACTGCAATAAAGCCTCGAAGAATGGAACGAGATAACGATATCCCGGTGATTCCCCAAAAGCGATAATAAATAATAATAAGTAGGTTCATTCTGGTAACGGTTCCCGGAGTCGGCGTAAAAAACCGAAGCGCCCCCGCTGCCGCTCGTTAAGGAGCGCTTGGCGACACGACCGCCCGCGTTATGGCTCTACAAATAAGATTTATTTCACTAAGTATATCGCGCTACAGCCGCGACGCGACGGCCACTCGATATTGACTTTCGATAATAAGAGGCCAAAGTGGGCCGAGTAACTAACAGAGCTGTGGTTTACGTCCCAAATAGCGTGTGCTACCCACGCTCCGTCGCCAAACTTAACTAACGCCTTCTGGATACATTCTAATTGAATTGACGGGGACTTCTAATGCAGTTACAACGTTTTCAGGGTTTGTGAGCCACCTACTCTCAAAATTTTGTTTTCTTTGTTTGTCTGTTTGTCATGCTCCTCAATTACATAAATTATACTTACGTGGAACAACGAAATTTCACAAACTTATCCTGTTAATAGTCATGGTCTAGGAATATGTACGGTGTATTTGCTAGAGATTTTTTTTATTTTTAGTTTTGCAAAAAACAAAAAAACAATGAAAGTGAAAAAAATCGAAAGCGTAACATACCAAGCAGAGCTTGGTTTTCAAGATTTTATGAACTTTAAGCCCATTGGATAAAGCCGTAGGTAAAAGCTAGAGTTATACTAATTACAAAGCTAGCTCCAATTTGCACGAAACAGTCGTAAAGGCTCATTCGCGTAACTTTTGTTTTACTATAAACTAGATATTTAATTTATAAAGAGCTTATATTACCGAACCGCTCCAAAACAATTATGCGAGTCTGGGAGTCTATATTTTCTTTATTTGGGTAAGTTTATATAGAGATATAGAAAAATAGACAGAACTGACGTCATGCCGAAAAAATAGCTTCGGCATTTAAAAAAAAAGCCAATAACAAAATATGTCTCGTTTCTTAAATTAGAAATAGGAAATAAAAATTTGATTTGGTAACAAACATACTCAGATTTTAGATTTTTTAAAATTAACACCTAAAAATACGAATTAACTAGAAGCCCCCTTCTGCACTTACCGTCTAACCACTCATACTCTAAATGGCGAGTTGCAGTTCGAGTTCGAGACTATATTCCGCGAGGTCCCCACGTGTCGGCCTTCACCCCCGCGAAATTGCGTTTGACATTTTCTAAACTGTGAAGTGATATTTCTGACTATTAAAACCAAACACTACTGTTAAATTCATTTACTCTATGGATTAACTTAAGTGACGTTATTAAGTTAGGAGTTGATGTAATTGCCATTTGATATGGGACCCAGAATACTATATGTATAACCATAAATAAACTCTAACAACATAATTTGGGGAGTGATACGTATTGTTATGAGCTATATATAGGTACAGATATGTAGGATGCACGAAAACACCTATTTTGGGGTATTTACACTTTATTACGAAACAATATCACAAACAATTTCAATCACAATTCACACAAATTACAAATTCCACTTTTATCGTACTTGCAATTCGCATTTAACTATCCAAAAAAACTAACTGACTGACGTTTTTTTTTTTTTTTGTTTTGTGAGAGCCGAATCTGCATACAGACACCTGCGCGCCCGACCTACCGCGCAGGTAGTGCCGGGTTGGGATTTCTACACAGAAGGTGCAGCCCGACCGGCTAAACGACTCCTCAACCTATACTCCGGAGAGCGTATAGGGTTTGGCATGAACAACGACCGGACGCATTGAGGATGCTTCGGTGTGTTAATGCCTTTGGCGGCCGGCACCTTAAGGGTGCCGTCTCGTAGGCTTATGATTAAAAATAGGGATGAGGGCCGACGCGTTTCGGTCCCTCGGCAATGGAGGACAGTTGGAGCTGGACGGCCCGACTGTGAACAAACAAGGCTCAGATGCCATTCGAGCAGATTTACTACGTTAACTAGGTGATATCGGGCGCTAGGTACTGCTCACCTATGTCAGACTGAAGGTCTGATCTGCCTGCATTCCTGAGACTCTCAACCTCGGTGGTGAGATCATCAGGAGGATCTGTTAGTGCATTCCGTGGACGTCTGAGAAAGTGGCGGGCGGGGGCTCGTAAGAGGCCGCTGCCGAAAGTAGCGGGTTGGGGTGCGCGACTGCGGCGGCGAAGAAGCGCTCTGACGCGTCCTTCATGTACTTGGAAAGAGTTGGTAAGTCCTGACTGACGTCGTGCCGAGCCCCTTATATAGGCACCGCAATCCCCACCCCGCAGCATCTCGAAGTTTCCCAACGTTGAATATTCTATTTTGTAATTTAACTTACAATTTATCGTAGGAATATTTGTTAGCGCTGGCGCCAGCTTTGACAATGCACTTCGTTCCGCCTTGAAGTTCTATTTTTCAAACGCGAAAATTTCTTTGAGCAAAACCGCCTATAAAATTGAATTTGGTATCTGATTATTTATATCTCGGAATTTCTTGATATTCCTGTATTCTATTGATGTGTTTGTGAAGCCACATGATCTTTCGAATATTTTCTATAACACATCGACGTGCTTCTATGCACAGACGTCACAGCATTTTATTTAAAAAATCTTATTAAATCAGTTCACCACTCAGCTGTTTAAAGGAACATATCTCACACAGGGCTCCTGGTGACCTGTAACCGTAAAACGTGCCTAACAAGCTATTCTGGGGTAATACCTATACAAAATAGTACATCAAAACTGGCCCCAGTCGTTTTAGAATTTATGTCTAGTGCAGCGCCTCCTGGTGATCCATGATAGTAAAACATACCTAAGAACAAACCTAAAATCCTGAGTGATACCTACTATGTAATGCAAAAAACCGTATCGTGAACAGCCCAATCCTTTAAGAACGCATCTGTACTGCAGTACCGCCCGGTGGCCTATAATTGTTTGTTTATTTTTTGTCATTGCCTCGGAGGTGATCTTTAGGACAAAAAAAATATTCTGATAAATAATATATAAAGAAACGACCAGCATCATCCATTGCTCACATAAAGAACTTCATCTCTTTGAGATTTTGTGATAAGAGAAATTTCATCATCAGCAGCCCGTGTCTCACCACTGCAAGATATAAGCCTCTTCCAAGACTCGCCACCACACACAGTTCTCCGCCTTCCACATCCAATTACCCCCAGTATGGTGCTGTAGGTCATCAGTCTACCTAGCCGGGGGGCATCCAACGCTTCGCTTCCCGATACCTGGCGTCCACTCGAGAAGCCATCGGTTGTCGGTTCTACGGCAGAGAAAAGAAATTTATTTTTGATATTTCACATTCCCCTTCCCAGTCCTGGTTATTTTTCACAATAAGCGGTAAAGGTAATCTTCAATCTTCTTCTGCCAGTGCTAAGGCAGATATGCGTAATAGTTAAAAAAATCCCTGGGATATACACTGGGGAATATACAGCATATTTGCCTGAATATACTCCAAACTTATAGAGCGTATACACCTTGCTGATGTAAACAAAAAGTTTCAAGTGAGCAGATGTCCCAAACTAACGGTTATCGAGAAAAACCTGTTTGAATTCTAATTTTTTAATGATTTATCTTATTATTTTTGTAGGACAATAAAAGCATTATTACAGAATCACAATTTAAAAGTAAATACATTTTTAGTTAACCAGGTTCACTTATGCACTCAATAAAACACCACAAGACTGTCTCGCGAATCGTAAAATTCATAAAACCCTAGCTAGTGAAAGAACTGATAAAGTCAATAGTTGACTATTCTTTTTCTTTTCATTGAAATAATGAATTGTTGCTGGAATTTTTTGGTATTCAAGTATTATTAAATTAACGGTTAGCGGTAAACCAACTATCTCAATAGGGTGACTATGCATTTAGAATGTCCGTGTTGTGAAAATGTTTTCTTTGTAACCGTTAGTTTGCTCCATCTGTTTACTTGAAAGTTTTTGTTTAGTATGTTAAACTGCATCTAGCCGTTCTTTAAATTTGGACTACGTTCAGCCTAGCATGGTATTTGGTTGGTTTTTATTATCTACTTTTCTACAACAATACAATATTAAATAAATGATTTGGCTTGAAAAATGACATTTTACTGAGTAATGTATATATTTTCTTCTATATAAACGATCCTTGCGTGAACTAATGCTCAATAAGTATTGTTTTACAACATGGACTACACCCATTCCTTATTTACAACTTATTATTGTTATATTTCATGAAGTTTTATTCTAATTTATTTTTATTTTTTGACATAGTTATAATTATTATATTCTGTTTCCTAGAAGTAGAACTATGCAATGTTTAGTACATTTTTGAAGGTAGACAGCTGGTATGGCATCCGATCAGATAGTTATGGTAGGGAACCTAGTATACAATGTAAAAGTTCTTATATCGATTCCAGGTTGCACCGACTTATATGTACCTAGGGTACTAAGTCTAGGGCACGTACCACAGTATGAAACTTCGCAAGAAATTCGTTCAGATCGCGGTGCTCTGAACGACTTTGAAATAGTTGCTTGTGGATCGTCTGCCAGTGTAGCCGATTGGGACTATTTTGTATTTAGGAAAACTATCTGACAAAAATGCCGTCCTGCACTTTTAAAAAGTGCATAAACAACACCCGGAACTCTAAAAATGCGGATGGGAATACTTATTACACGTAAATTCATAATATTTTATTAATTTAGTTTTTACTTATTAAATTTTTAACAACTACAAATTTGACGGTTGCACATAAATTGACTTAGTTGGTAAGCATAACGATAATACTAATTTCATCTTTTAATCTATTACATTGCTGTACACCTACCTTTTTCGCTATTTCATTCAGCGTAGCGGTTCAGACACGAATTTTGAAAGATCAAAGGACGCAGGGGGGGGAGGGGTAATTTTTGAACCATTCGACTTTATGTCTCATGAGACATTGTTGATTAAATTCAATATTTTCTGGCGAAAACGTAATTCTGTTTTCTTGAAAGCCATACAAAACATTAAAATTTTCAAGAATCGTATACCAACTTTCATGATACAAAATTACGTATTGACTGGAAACAAAATAATGTTTCATTGAAATTGTCTTATGATATTCAAAGTCAAATGGTACGAGAATCACCCTCACAAAATTGCAATCGACTATCTTCAGACGCGTTCGGCCATTCTCTGAGCCGTACAATATAAAGTGATCTTTGCGTCTAGTACCTAGGCACATATATGTCGGTGCACGGGTGAGTTATAAACTATCCCATGTGAGAGGTACGTGTCTGGCTTCTTATCGAAAGTATTGTGATATCTAAGTGGGTCAAGTTCAAAGTTTTGAATGTCTCGCATTGCAGAAAGTTACTTTTATATATCTAATGTAGGTACTTGTTGCATAGTGAAATACTATTGTTAACTTCACCTGGATTGGTTCAGGGATTTAGGTGCATTTATTTCTATATAAGAACAACTTTCTCAGTAAAGACAACGGAAGTGACGTCACATAAAAATTAAAAGATTGTAAATAAGGAAAGGACGTTAATAAAATATCTGAAATCTCATAATGTTATTTAAATAAAAATAAAGAATAATATTTAAAATACAGTGAAATAATGTAGATAAAACACAAAATATGTAGATAAAACACGTGACAAAATATTAATGTCAGATTATGCATGTACATAAACACCGTCGTGTGTAGAATGGTTGTCCCCTAAATATATTATATAAGCCGGTGGTTGTCCCTTTAACTAGTTATGGGCCAAATACCATTCGAGTAGAAACAAAAAAGGCTATGTAAGAAACTGCTAGAACTATGAAGTGATGTAACGATTCATTACAAAAATTAGTATACCATGTACAATTACGGTGATTCCGCATCCATATAATAATATGTCAATGACTGTACATATCTCAGCAACTTTTCTCAAAAAAATATATTGTATTATATGCTACAGTACATTTTTGATAGAACAATAGGCGAGTATATTTATACTGTTTTCTGAGTATGCTAAAATGTGCTAATCACGTGAATGAGCGACTTTTGTCATTTTTGCATTTTATAGAATAAAATGTAACCAGCGAAAGAATTTTATTGGTATCTGCAAAAAAAGCGGAAGATACTCATCAGTTTATTATACTCTAGCGTGTGATATAGCGTATGATACATAATTTTATTGAAAAACGTGCTCATGTAGTCGGTGTGTAAATTCTAGTTCTGTTATTACCACTGCGATTCCGAGAACACAATTTACATTTGCCTTTGGAATTCACTTGCTCCTCGTTATTATGAAACGGACGCGCCGATTAGCATCCGCAGTATGCTCGGCGCTGATCAAAGAAATAAGCATTGGCTATATCGATTATGCAATATTGAACTTGAATGGGAAATCATAGATATGTAGAATATTTAAACGCCTGTATATTAAAGAATTCAGATTCTTTGATCAAAAGGTATCTCAAAAATGAGATGTTCAGTTAACGAGTTAATTCAAATTCATATAACAGCAATGGCAAAATATTATAAATTCCATTTATTTTATTTAAACATAAAGATTGAACTATATATAATGTAAGCCAACATAAACGTGAAAAATGCGTATGAACCTAAGCGTAAAAACTAGTGGCTAATAAAATGATATCTCCTCGTTTGCTTGGCAGCGAACCGCGAAAATATCTTTTTGTTCATAAGAAAAAAGTTTTCGTCTTAGAAACGATAGTCGACCGATAACTTTGGCACCAAAATAAGATTAGGGTACCATTATCTCCTAAATGTTATTAGACAGATGAAGGTGAAATTTATATTTCACCTGTTTTTGATTGATCGATTGGTTGAGTGGTTAGAGACCCTAACTGCAAAGCCAAGGGTTGCGGGCTCGATTCCTGTCCTGGACTAATATTTGTGTGCATGAACATGTATATTTGTTCTGTGTCTAGGAGTAAAACGTATAATATTATAAAGACTATTCAGATATGTGTATCAATTGTCTAGTGCCCTATAAGACTAGTATAATACTTGCTTACTTTGTCATTAGATGGCGCTGTCCGGGATGTCCCAGATATTATTTCAATTATATATCGAATGTAGTCATGTGACTGAGAATTAGAACAATCGACTTTTTACAAGAATTTTATATTTATTTGCTGACAATTGAAGATAGGGCTTAAAACTCATCATAAGTTAATATCGACATGAATTTGTTCAGCGTTGAGAAATGCTTAGACTTAGTCGGATATAACTCGTGAACTAGTTCACCCTATTATGTCGAGATGGTTTTCGTAGAAACATTTGACTTTGTTATTATTATGAATTTAGGGATTCTAAAGTTAGAAGGCCTTATTTTAGAAAACCAACGAAGACTCGAAATAGGTAAGATATATTTTAATCGGGGAGCACAATTTTCTTTATGATTTCAATGCACACTTATATTATGATTTAAATAAATATAACAAATTTTCAGAAAATGGCTTTGACATATGGACGGATAGACACGGAACCCCGACAATCGATTGTTATTCAATGATTTTGTTATCACATATTAATTTTTCGAATTACTTCTTGTTAAAAAATAACATTTAATTATTTGTAAGTTTGTTTCTATTCACACGCCGATCGTGTAATGGGAGGAGGGCTCAATTAGTCGCTGATCCAGTTTCAAATTAGTGCGCGACTGTCAAAAAGCTTTCGGTAGGTAAATGTTGGCTTATAAAATTACTATCCAAACTGTAATGCAATATTGCGTTACTAATCAACCCTATTTTACAATAAAAATACCACACTCAAAAATTATACTATTTAATTTATAAATTTTATTATAACTTGAGTTTTATTTTTTTCTTTCAAAATATTATCTGTCCTATCTAATTTTAAATATAAGATAAATAATACAATGGACTTGGACCAAATTTTTTACCACAGTTTATATATTTACGGAAAAAAAAAATTGTTAAATGAAAAGATAATTAAGTATAATTTTTTGTCGTTAAGTTACTTTGTTTTCAAAAATTTATTAATAAAATACCCCTGTGACGTCAACTGGACAGATACTTACGTACTAATTGCAAAATTAAAATATTGTTATTGATTCACGAGGATTACAATTTCATTTGACACCTTCCCTCAATATTTTTTATTTAGTTTAAGCTTTAGTTTTGACATTTTAAATGTTTATCAGATCGTTTTCGTGGGGGAATGTAATGCGGCTATATTTCCGGAAGTTATGATGTTAAACAAAAGAAAGTGGTGTCAAAAGATGCAAGGGCTCGTACGACATCGTATGATACCAAACTTTCTAATATCATTATGTAACGTTTTTCAGAAAATCGAAAATGGTGAAAAAACATGACAACATGACAACACGTCTAGGCCCCAAACTAAGCATTAGCTTGTGTTTTGGGTACTAAGCGAAGACACCACATACATATAACAACCAAGACCCGGTACCAGTATCGATATTCATCATATAAATACTGACGCGACCTGGGATTCGAACCCGGGACCTCCAGCTTCGTAGGCAGGGTCGCTACCCACTAGGCTAAGCGGTCGTCAAACATATATGAAATTTCCCGATTTTTTGCACAAAAAGTTTATTATTTAAAAAACGAAATCAAATATCGAAAAAAATAGTAAATACCGTTTGGAAAAAAAAATATTTTGGAATCGGTCAAAAGTGGACTACGCAGGTGCCCTTTTCATTGAATGATTATCAGATCAGTTACCCCGGAGAGTGAGATTTGGCTATATTTCAGAAATCTATTAAAGTAGACGAAAAGCAGTAGTGTCAAAAGATGCAAGAGATCGCCTGGCATCGTATGGTACTAAATTTTCGAAAATTGGTCCATAACTTTTTTGAAAAATTTAATGAATTTGTTTGACAAAAATGTGTTATAAGTTTTTATATTTTTATATTATTTTTATATTTTCATGATTTTTACCGTGTATTCCAACGGAATCGAATGAATTTCTATATCTGGCAAATTCGTGAATAGAAAAAATTTATATTTTGTGAGTTTATTCTAGAACTTTAATCCTTTAGATTTTATTGACCATCAGCGCAACTTCAATATTTTGGTCCAAGCCCATCGTATTTCACAAAAAAAAAAAATTAATAATAATTATTAATCGAGCAAAATAAAATGATATTTAATTAAAAAAATGAAACAGTTGTTGTATAATCCTAAATACTTAATAGTAAACAATGCTATGCACACACTCTAATATTCATAAGCCGATAACTAGTTGCACTGTACACTACGACGACACTATACGACGGTTTATGACTTCTTCTTCATCAGCCCATTTTTACCCCACTGCAGGGGCTTAAGCCTCCCCCAGAGTGAGGAGGCTTGGAACTTAAATCCACCACGCTGCTCCACTGCGGGTTGGGGATTGTAACGACCGCCTTCTATTGACAGCGCCAGCGACTGCTTAACGTGCTCCGAGGCACGGAGTCAAAAATTCAAAATTTAAAAAGTTTTTATTCAATATAAGATGTTTGCACACACTTATTGAAAGTCGTAAAAATTGATTAGGTACCGGTTCAAAAACTAGGAGGAGAAGAACCGGCAAGAAACTCCTCTCTGTTTATTTTATTTAAATATATGTCTTTCTTAATTGTTTTTTTTTTAATTTAAAGTCTTACAACTATTACTATGATGTCCATGCGCACTTATCATTTAAATACTCGGTAAAACAATAGTAAGCTTTTTTCATGAGTTGAACTTTAACTCGCTTTATAAATTGATTAGAATTCAAGTCTAACATTTCTTTTGGAATTTTATTATAAAAACGGATACAATTTCCCATGAAAGAATTATTAACCTTTGAGAGCCTGAACCTGGGAATTGATAACAAATGCTGAGTCAGTGATAGTTAATGTACTTAAGTCAGAAAAACTCATTGGCACACGCCCGGATTCGAACCATGGCGCTATGGCCTTATAAATTTAAGACAGGTTCGTTGCACTTTGGGCTATCACAACACGGGACACGGTTTATGACGGTCATTGTTATTTTAAGAGATATTAAGAGATGGGACAGGTCGTTATCTTTTTAAGTATCCGTAGGTTAAATCCACCTGCTCCTTTACTTATTTTAGTAATAACAACAATAGACTATAAGGGGGTTAAGTAAGTTGGGGGGATATTTTTTGTTGAATGAGGTCTCAAGTGTTCTCCCTACAAAAAAAAAAGAATCTTTAGTAATAGTGCGTCGTGACTTCCGAAATATAAATTGATGTAACGTGCTTTTTAATTATAATACATTTGATAAAAATTATATTTTTTGTATTTATGTTTATTGTATTTGAAAGTCAAATCTTATATTAAAAAGAATAAATTACGATATTACATCTCTATTGACGATTATTTAATTTGAAACGTCCCTAATATGTCCTGTCGTCACAGCGTGACTTAGTTCCCGTTGGTACAAACTTTAGTCCAACTTATACAAGAATTACTAAATAGTAACATTCTCGTATTAAATATTAATAAATCGATATTCTTTACATTTTTAATAAGAGCTTGTTCTTAACCAGCACCCTATCCTTTTTTCTCATGGTCACATCGTTCTGGGGGTTCTAGAACTGACAAACTCCGAACCCTTGGATAAGATTTGTATTAAACTGGCACGATCAGCTCAACCCACTAAGGCCCAAGAGACACCGATTGACATCTGTCTACGAAACCTTCATCAATAATGGTTTATAAACCCATATGGCAATTCTTACTTTCCTATTGCATACCAGTATGAGGCACTTATCTGTGATGATGTGATGTGTGATGACACGCAAACCATTTAGGTATTTCTATGCCTCAATAATGTATGCACTGTAAAGTCTTGACACACCAAAAAGCTTTTTACGCCTTAAACTTTATCTAAACTTCTCAACGCAACAATGGCCCAACCCACAAAATCACAATAATTCAACTAAGCACATAATGTATTGATATTTGAATGTATATTAAAATCATACTGGCCAGTACAGTTTTTAATAAGCGCCATCTTTTATTAGAAACTGTACTTGGGCCAGTGTGATTTTAATATATATGTTCAAATATCAATATCCATTATGACATGCAGTCAACTAAGTTATTTTGATTTTGTGGATTGGGCCCTTATTGTGCAGAGCATCGTCTATCTTGGGAACACATCATTCGGTACACTTAGTCTTCGTTGTAACAAAAATCGTAAAGACACTCCATGTTTGTGTATCAATTTCAGTACAACGTTTGTGAGCCAGCAACACACTTTGCTGATCTTCTAGCTCTATGATAAAATCGTTGGTAACTTTATCAGTTAGCAAATCACACAAAATAAAAGTTAATTCAAAAATAATTCGTTCAGTTGGTCATCGCGTTTAGACTATTAGGCAACGGAGGCAATATACATCGACAATCTTAATAAATTACAAACATTATCAAGTTTAAAAGTACATACCGTCATCTACTTCACATCCAAACACACTCTTATCTAAAACAGAGTGTTTGTATGTGAGATAGATGTTTCAAGTCAGTTTTCGATTAGGGACGGCTGCAATAATGTTTATATTGTGAAACGTAACAAACAGACTTTGAAGATGCAAGTTATTATTTAGTTTGGAATATCTAAACTTTATTTAAAAAAAATTTTCTCTAGGTTTAATTCATAGGTAAATTGACTAAATAGATTTATTATTTTTACTTAGTATATTAATACACAATCCATTATATTGTGACGTCTATGTATAGAAGCACGTCGATATGTTATGGAATGTACTCGAAAAGTTCACCCGGCTATACATAAATACAGAAACATCGTGATAAAAAATAAAATTCACAAATTAAAATCATTTTAAAAGCGGCTGTTAGACAAAAGGAATAGGGGGGTGCTTTTGATAATTCAAATATTGAGGCGCATTTTTTTCAAAGTAGCACTGACGCCTGAAAATTCCCATGCTAAAATAGAATTGTAATTTTTGAATAGAAAATTCGAGGACGGAATGTTCGAGATACTTGTTGGTGGGAGGATTTCTGAGGTTATTAAAAGACGACGACCCGAAGTCGGACAGTTAGTTTATCAATAAGTCAAGTGCGACTAACTGCGAAGTATAAAGTGCGACAACGTAACGGTGTGATTCGTGATCTGTGTGAATTGTGATTAAACCAGTTTGTGATTTTGTTTTATAATAAAATAAAGTTCAATTGAATCAGTTTTTTAGTGCATCTTATATATCTGTACCGATAGCCCTTAACAATATGTAAATGGATGTTAATCATACAACGTAATATGCAATTAAAATGTTATGGAAAAGAATATTAAACTTCCATCTATCCATCAGCCCACATTCGTCTACTGCTGGCGTTTCGTGGACCATTTTTTCTCTTCCATCGTTCATCGTTTCTTGGTGATTGGTGGTTGTGAGATCATTACTTATATTTGAAATTTTCATAGGGTATATATCATGGCCGCGATAATAACAAATAATAAAAATAAAGTTAAAAATTAAAGGGGGTGCCCATATATAAAAACGGTGGTTTTTGTATGATTGTACGGTGGTGGGAAATTCTTCGCGTGCGATTCCGCCTCTCACTTGACTGGCTTTTTTTATAACAAGTGCGATATACGTCACTACGTATGTATCGGCCATAGCTAAGTATGACCCAAACATTAACAAAAACAAAGAGAGGCTACCAAAATGGGAGCTTGGCAAAAGAACTTACAATAAATCATTAAAAAAAAAGAACTAGCTGCTGCGTCCAGTAACAGAAAGTAAAAAAAAAAAATCATTCGGCTCATATTTGTCTTTATTAATACGCCACTTGCCACGTGACGTGAAGAATGCCTGCATATCTGATTGTAGAATCACAAGTGAAAAATGTATGCAATAACATTCTAACAGGAACTTAATTTACCAAAACAAGTCTTTTTATTTTATCGTTTATTCAGAATTTTTTTCCCAGAGGATATTGACTACGTGACGACGACCTAAGGCCCTCTCTCCGCCTCTGATTCCAAGCATGGTATTTCGAAGACCCCCTCCCTCCCTGAACGGATCACGTAGTATAGGTACGTTCCCTTAAAACTCAAGCGTATGTGTTACATGTATTACTATAGATGGCGCTGCAATCGTTGTAATGTCGCGACACCAGCGCCCCCTTACGACTATATGAAGTGTACATCACTTTGATATAACCTGAACGTCAGACAAGTCATGTAATACTTAATATTATAATAAAAACCTAAAACTACTGGTTGTTTATATTATAAACTAGCTTTCGCCCGCGGGCTTCGCTCGCGTGGACTACACAGTTGTACCGGGACAGGTACAGGAACGCGACGCTCCAGAACATTGTAGCACTTTCTAGAAGATTCTGAAACTTAACTACCTAAAAAATCTTTATATATAATTTCGTAAAAATCCGTTTAGCTATTTTAGCATGATGAATAGTTATCCCCAAAGTCGGTCCCAAAATCAGTCAGATTGTTTTGGAGACTAACTGGAACAGACTAACAGAATTGTTTTTCACTCCTGACAACGCTCTCTTTATATTTGCAAAATTTAACTAAAATCGGATCAGCTGTTTCGACAATTATTCCTAACAAACAGACAGACAAACAAACAGACAAAAACCAACTTGTGTCACTCCCGATAACCTCCTTTTTATGTCTGCGAAGATTCATAGAAACGGTTTAGTCGTTTTGGAGATAATCCGGAACAAAAAGACAGACAGACAGCCACACTGACAAAAAGTTACCTATATCACTCTAGACAACCTATTTTTAATGTCTGTATAGTTGCATTAAAATCTTTAAAAGTTCAGTTTGAACTATATAGACTGAAAGACAGACAAACGAACAAAACACCTGTCTTTTCACGTCTGCGAAGTTTCATGAAAATTGGTTGAAATGTTTTAGAGTTTAGCTCAAAAGACAGAGAGACGGCCAGACAGACAATCAAAAAGTATTGTATGTCACTCCAGACAATCTTTTAATCACATCTTTGAAAGTTTAATTGAAATCGGTTTAACCGTTTTGGAGATTAGCTTGAATGGACGGACAGACAGACAAACAGATAAAAAAAATTGGCCATGTGGTCACATAGATCTCGTCAAAACGTCAAGTTTGATTACAAACACAATAGGTCTGCGATTGATGGTTTCGAAAATATAAGCATTTAAAAATGTGGTCACGTGGTGACATGATCTCGTCAAAACATCAAGTTTGAGTACCAACATGATAGGTCTGTGATTGATGGTTTCAAAAATATAAGCATTTAAAAATGTGGTCACGTGGTCACAGATCTCGTCAAAACGTCAAGTTTGAATACCAACATGATAGGTCTGGGATTGATGGTTTCGAAAATATAAGCATTTAAAAATGTGGTCACGTGGTCACATAGATCTCGTCAAAACGTCAAGTTTGAGTACCAACAGGATAGGTCTGCGATTGATGGTTTCAAAAATATAAGCATTTAAAAATGTGGTCACGTGGTCACATAGATCTCGTCAAAACATCAAATTTGAGTACCAACACGATAGGTCTGCGATTGATGGTTTCCAAAATATAAGCATTTAAAAATGTGGTCACGTGGTCAGACAGATCTCGTCAAAACATCAAATTTGAGTGCCAACACGATAGGTCTGCGATTGATGATTTCGAAGATATGCGCATTTAAAAATGGGGTCATGTGGTCACATAGATCTCATCAAAACATCAAGTTTGAGTACCCACACGATAGGTCTGGGATTGATAGTTTCGACAATATATGTATTTAAAAATTTGGTCACGTGGTCATATAGATACGTCTACAAAGTTTCATTGACATCAATTTAGCCGTTTCGGAGATTAGCCGGAACAGACAGACAGACGGGCAGACAGACAAATAGTAGCCTATGTCACCCCCGGTAATGCCTTCTGTACGTCTGCAAAGTTTCGTTGAAATCGTTCCGAGATTAGCCGAAACAGACAGACAGACGGACAGACAGACAAACAAAAAGCAGCCTATATCACACCTAAAAATACCCTCTGCACGTCTACCAAGTTTCATTAAAATCGGTTAAGCAGTTTCTGAGATCAGCTCAAACAGACAGACAGATGGACAGACAGACAAACAAAATGTAGCCTATGTCACCCACGGTAATGTCCTCTGCCCGTCTGCAAAGTTTCATTGAAATCGGTTTCGCCGTTTCGGAGATTAGCCGGAACAGACAGACAGACACTTCAATTTTATTAATATATAGATAGTCCTGAGCCCGCCAACAACACAGTATGGAAACTGGAATTAACTGGATTGGATACACTGTAATCATCATACAGACTATACAAAACATATAAACATACACCTTAACCGAAATAAAAGCGTAGCACTCTTATATCTAGTTCAAAGATACGGAACGAATTAATGAAGAAATAAAAAAAAATTGTAACCGGAACTGCAATCTGCAATAAAATCAAGTGAAATGAGCCTTAAAATTACGAAATAAGTTTCCCAACTAGCACTCACTACAGTGGAAAAAGCCCGGACAAAAAAAAGCCGTTTAATTTGTGAGCCAATAGAGACACTCGACAGCTCGCAGCAATTACTGTGGACGGAAACGAATTGTGTGTTCAACGAAGGCGATACTTTTATATTGTCACTGTAAATTGTCTGTATGTCGGTCTGCGAGTCGTTGTTTTTATTTCGATTTATTCTTTTCTATTGATTGATACTTTTATTAATTAAATGAATACTTGACTGACCTTTGTTATATTTTAAGTTCTTAATGAATTCCATGTTTTTATATTTAAATAAATACATGTATTTAATATAATCTATGTACTGAATTTTTGTATTAGATAAAAAGGACAAATTTTGCGGTGTATCCTCAAGGTTTCCGTCACAGACAACAACCTTTGGGGTATCTACACTATTGTTTACAATTGCATATGTATGTATGTGTCTAATTATCAATCGGTTTTGATTATTTTTTTTATATTATTGCGAACTGACGGATTTTCAGTATATGACAATTCAAAACTCCTTACAGGTGAGACAAAATTTATTTGACCTTGCCCTAACCACAAACCTAACTGCGAAAAGTCGCACAAAATCTGGTGCATTTTTGTCTATTTCTATATCAGAATAAACTTAAATCTTAAATTATTACAAAAACCTATATAGTAACAATATTTTTCAATCAATGATTGTAATATTTTCGATATAAGTTTATTAATTAATAGTATACCTTTTAAATCCAGTAACCGTCCGTATAGTATAGTTTTTTTTTTTTTATATTTTGTTAATGTCTTTTTATTGATATATATAAAAATTGGTTTTATGCGAGATAAGTAGAAACGAAATTAAAATATTTCTTTTGTAATCATGAGGTACTTATAAATCTAAGCGCACGGGTGCGGTGTAAAGAAAACACGCGAGACTACGACCTAATATATGTTATCGCAACAACCCCGAGCGGATCCGAGCGAGCTTCCTTGCCGACATGGGGCCATACTTCATCATTATCATCATCATTATCAGCCCGTGTCTCTCCACTGCAGGATATAGGTCTCTCCCAAGGCTCGCCATCACATTCGTTCCTCCGCCTTTCGCATCCAATTACCCCTGGTATGGTGCTTTAAGTCATCAGTCCACCTGGTCGAAGGGCATCCAACGCTTCGCTTCTCGCTAGATGTCGGCAGATCATTAAATTCATCTTATTGTTTATTTCACGATTTAGACCATCAGCAGCGTTTCGTCGATACATTTAAAAGGATTGTGTAATCGTTAGGTTTAAGATTAGGTAGGTATTTACTATACTTATAAATCGACACACCGCCCGCCATGCACCACGCGTACGCAAGAAAGGGTTGTAGCTTTCCAACGAAATTTCAATTTAATTAACGTTTTATTGCTATAAATAAATAAAATAAGAAATAAATAAACATTTATTTTAGACTAGGGTCCATAATTCGTTATTAACAATAGTCTTAAAGCTAATGTAAATACACAATTAAATATTTGTGTATTTACATCACAGACAAGTCAACCTTATAGACCACGCTTTGACAGGGAGTAGCATTCGCCAAGGCTATGTAGTGACACTACATAACTACGTCTCTTCTGAGCGCTCAGTTGGAAGCAGATCGGAAGCCATTAAATTGTCAATTTTAAACGAGCCTATGAAAACTAGCCGACTTCTCCCCGCACCCCGCCACTTTTTGGCGATTTCGTTTTCATACTGACGTTTATTAAAGCGTGGTCTATAGGTTGACTGGTCTGTGATTTACATATAATCTGATATTACAAAACGAAACAAGTAAAAGGTATTATTATTATAAAGTAAAATAAAACAAAATTGCGTTAATAGCTGTCAAGAAACTCTTTTATTATCTCCATTGATTTTGTATGCCAAAATCTATGTTTACATGTTTTTTTTTCTTAAATTGCATTTTGTTCAATGATGAACATGTAAAAAATGATAGAAATTCGACAACAAAAAAAAACACTGGCATTTAGGATTTTTTATTTCGATGTATCTAAATAATTAAAAAATACAAACTATTGAACCCTTTCTGTGGTGAATGGTGATCTGAATACCTTTTTTTTTTTCGCAGCAATCGATAGCTTTAATGGGGTGCGACTGTTAACGCTGTTTGTATAGTTTACAATTTACAATCCTTTTACACACAAACACTACGTCTGAATAACACCAACATGACAGTGGAACGAAGGAAGATATCTCGTTGCATCGACGAATCCGATGACTGTGACGGGCGTTGGCCTTCGTTCGTTTGGTCGACAGACGACCAACAATTTCACTTTTTTGGAATTGCGGTCGCTGCGAAAACAGATCAAATGCACTCGGCGTATCATCGGCAACGGATCTTACGCCAAGTGTGAGTGGACTCACAAAAAAAAACTAATAAAATAAATCGATAGACATTTCTTCGTCACATTTAAAAACGAAAATTCTGTGCAATGGAATTTTTTATCATAATCGTATTGTGTTATAATCTGGAATAAAAGTATGTTGTAAATAACACAGCATTTCAAAAGCTTTTTTATGAAAATTAAATTATTTAAATCCCTATGAAGTACGCTTTCATTTTTATTGCATTTTCGCTCTTTGCCTTTCAAGTTACATTATTCGCTCTTTTAGTTCGACGCTAGTTATAATCACTGCCAATATATTTATTTAAAAATAACATTGATTTGTCTAGAATTTAACATTTCGATAACTGATTTCTTGGATTCAAAACGCATGTTTCACTTCCTTCGTCCGCTTGCCCTCTAAAAAAACGACTTTTTTTTTTCTATACAAACGAAGCAAACATCAATATAGTTACTTAACTCTAATATAGTTTAGCATCGTGTTGAAATTCACGCAGTTTGTTGTATCGGAAACTCGTCCGTCCCTCTGATATAATCTTTGACATAAGACGTATAATCTTGCTCATTGTCAACACATAATTTGCATGTATCCGGATTGACGTATAATTCGATTTTAATCCTGAAAGTGAATGCTTGACGCGTACAGAAACAAGGGTTTGATTACTTTTATCAGATTTCTACAGTGCTGCGCTACTACGGTGCTACGAGCGTTTACCAGCTACGAGACAAATAGATGTATTGGGTTGTTTAGATAAATGGTAAAAACGAAACCCTATAAGTACATGCTGTCCGTCTATTTGTTTGTCTGTCCGATTGTCTGTATGTCACAGGTGTATATCTCCGCCATCTTTCCATTAAAAATTCAAAATTCAAAAAGTTTTTATTCAATATAAGATGTTTGCACACACTTATTGAAAGTCGTAAAAATTGATTAGGTACCGGTTCAAAAACTAGGAGGAGAAGAACCGGCAAGAAACTCCTTCCTATTTATTTTATTTAAATATATGTTTTTCTTAATTGTTTTTTTTTTAAATTTAAAGTCTTACAACTATTACAATGATGTCCATGCGCACTTATCATTTAAATACTCGGTAATACAATAGTAAGCTTTTTTCATGAGTTGGACTTTAACTCGCTTTATAAATTGATTAGTACTGATGAAATTTCACATGCATAGCTGTTTTATATGATCAAATTTTTGAATTAAAGTCCGTTATGTTTTATTTCGAAATAAAACACAATTTTGAGAAACTGATTTGAATATATACTATTATGTATATTGAACATTTTTATATCATGACGTTACCGTGTGGAATTATAAGTTTATAATAATCGTAAAATCTTCGTAAATACCGATCCAGAAAGAAAAAAAAATTCAAATTAGTTTCTTAATATGATCTATTATTTCGAAATAGAATTTAACGGACTTTAGTTAAAAAATTTGGAAATGGTCAATTCCGCAAAAGGTTAAAAAATAATTTTTTCGAGCGCCCCATCATGTGAGGTATCATTAGATAAATCTTTGAAAAAATGAAATGGAGATTTTTATGTGACTTTTTTATCTAAGTGAAAATTTCAGAAGATATGAACTCCTGGATGCGTTAACAACGTGTATCACATCACTAACTTTTCACATGTGAGATAAAAAATATGAAAAATCATGTAAGTAACACTTAAGTGAAATTTTTTTTGAAAAATACGCAATTTTCAGCCATCAAAAATTTTGTGTAAGCGGTACTTGTAGTATATGCTATAGAACCATAAGCTGATGTGTGTCAGACATCCACTTGGCCAGTTTTTTTTAATCAAAGTACGTTTCTCTTTAGAAGTTTGAGTCGGAGGCGAAATTGAAAAAACAACGCGACACAAAGGAGGATGCGTGAAAACGTCCCCACCCACCAACAGATTTGAAACATGTGTCATTCGAAGCGTCTAGTAGGACAGATATTTTTTTATTATGGCGACATACTTCAAATCTATGGGGTTTAGGTTTTATAGCGTCTAGTAGTTAATATATTTTTTACTATGGAGACATACCAAAAGTTTTATAAAATATTTTTAATTCATATAGTATACGCTGACATGACGATAAAGCATACGAAGTTGCAAAAAAACAGGTCTGGTCTTGACGGGACGAGGCGGGGCGTGCGTAGACGCAGGTAACGCAGTCCGCCCGCGTCGCCACTCGTTCGTTGTTCGCTACTCTCGTGATTATCACTCGGCTTGTTTACGACGCTCACCGACCCTTGCTTGTTTACCGGACTGTTAGAATATCTTTGCAATTGACATTTGCACGTTAAAGGACTGTGATTTAAGAAGATCGTATCGGCATAACTATGGAATCAGGACACCGATGTGTTATGTGTTCGCGTTCTGTACTAAAACAGAGAAGACACATTTTACAAGATAGCTTGCCTCAAAGGTCCCCGGCAGTGGCTAATTATATTCTACAACATGGGATAATAGAGCTAGGTAAGTTATCACGTTTTTTTTTTTTATTTAACAGTCATTAATAGGTAATCTATGTAAACGTATCTCCAGGACACCCAATTGAGGGAGCTTTAGTTCTATTTTCAAACCGGAGACATTTTACATATAATATTAATCAGTCCTGTTTTTTTAAGTGTATCATCGGTGATGATAGACTTTAGCTTTTTCTTGTAATGTAACTTTCGAGAAATGCTCCCGCCCACAGAATACGTGTATTATGCTGATATATTTTGCGGTTGCTGTGGCATAGGCTACGCTCCTACCGAAAAGTTGTTTATTTAGTATAATATGATAATATTTTGTTTATTTCAGACTTTTCAATAACGTCATGGCTGTATTCCATAGATGTTGGCAAAGAGCCAACAATGCAAATCAAGTAAACCATCCTGAGCAAAATGATTGTTTACGAATAAAATATTTTTGTATGAAAATAAACGCATTTTTTTGGAAAAGTTTTTAATTTATATTAAATAAACCCCATCGATTTTCCAACTGAATCAGGTGTTTTGTCTTTTTTTGGGTAGGAGCGAACAAACTGACATGCATTTCATGTCTGTTGGAGGGTGGGGACGGGGTCCATACTAAATCCGGCATCCTCCTTTATATTTATATCGATACAGCTCGATATCGCGCCAATTTTATATACGTTCGTGAGTCGTTCTGTGCATTTGCAATTCCTAATAGATTTTTTTTTAAACACACCAAATGTTATATTACTGTTTTAGTATTTTATATTGCATGTAATATTCAACATAACATAATTTCATTAATACAGAATGAATAAATGAACTTGACTTATGTATATGTTTTTTAATTCACAATAAAAATAAATGAATCGAAATACGATATATGATGAAAAGCACAGAAATAAAATTGAAAAATATACAAAATGTTTTTTTCTTTGTTGGCATATATATTATTTTATAATAAACAATACAATTATAAATTATATTATTCATTATATATTATCATATTAAATATGAAGCAGCCGCCAAAAAACGAGTCAAATACTCTACTCTGGAGAGTAAATACTTGTTCGTCCCTCTTGCGGTGGAAGATGCTGGCTGTTGGGGGAGTGAAGTCAAACGTTTCGTCGCGGGCATCGGCCGTCGTCTAAGAGAAAGGGGACTCGACCCCCGTTCCCCCCGTTCCGGTTCCTTCCTGGTGCAAAGAATTGCCATAGCAATTCAGCGCGGCAATGCGATGAGCGTCATGGGCACATTTGCGTCGGGGGCGACGAGGGGTGGATTATTAGATTAGTTTTATTTGATCACCATTTTTAAGAATTAGTTATATTATTTTTTTTAATTCATATTAAATTATATCATGTTGAATTTCCTTAATTTTGCTAGAGTATATGACGCGGACATATATTTGCTTAGCAAATGACATCAAAGCTGCATTGATTACGTCTCCTGATGTAATTCGCATTACTTGTTTGTTGACAAAAAATAAGTAAATATTCCCAAGTGATTCAAAGCCTTGCCTGATCTCGCTAAGATTACATAAAGGTTTATTCACATATTATGTCATATGTACGTTAGAACCTTAGATATAATAATCGTTAAGATGAAGCGCCCCATACTACGAGACGAGAATGAAGAAATGTAATTTCAGAATATTTTTCTTTCCACTACGAAATTTTCATAAGAGTCACACAAAACTCGAATATTCCAAAGCATCAGGTGGCGTATGTTTTGTGTTCGGCGTATATTTTGACTCACAATTTTCGAGACGGTGAGTGATAGTTGCATGGCTGTTTGATTTGGTTTGAAAATAGGCTATTTATATGTTATATAAATCGGTCGAACTGTTCAGTTGTGACGGGTTATTTGTCATGTTAGGGTAAAAATTTAACATAATTTGAGATAAATATCAATTTTCAGCGACAATTTATATTTTATCATAAGTAGGTAAAGCTTATTCACACATTAGGGGCTAACCAATCGTAATTAATTTTCGAAATGATTTCAGTAGCATTTATGTTGAAATATAATATGGATATTTAATATTTGTTATGTGTGAAAAGAAATATATATACAATTACCATCTTTAACAATATCGCAATTATTAGCATACGCATATTGTTATAGGTTATTATGAAGTTAACTATATTTTCCTTGCCACTCTGCTCACGCGAAATTCATAAAACGAAATTAGCTCTCTCGCGGGAACTGTTAATTTTTCCGGGAAAAAAATTAACTTTTCCGGCCTCTAAACGATCCCTGAGCCAAGTTTACGATTACGATCATTTTATATTAAAACCGACTTAATCAAATCCTAGGTCCACACAGACAAAGTTGTGGGCACAGCTACTTCTAATTATCGTTTAAGAAGTTGTTTCAAATTAACTATAATTTTTTTGCTTATAATTAACACTGCGATCTGTCTCATAATATAATAATAATAGCAATAATACCTGGGGACCACACAGCGCCATCTAGTCCCAAAGTAAGCCAGTATTATGCTTGTATTATGGGGTACTACACAACAGGTATACACACTTAAATAATATTTTTTATAATACATACATATACTTTTTACACCCAAACGCGAAACAAATAGACATATTCACGCACAAAAATACTTGTCCTGGGCGGGAATCGAACCCGCGACCCTCGGCTCCGCAATTAACCAATCTGTCAGTCAATAAGTCTCATCTCAGGACATTCGTTTGTGAAAAACCGTAATGAGCTTTATTATTTTATTAAGCAACAATATGAGAACATCTTTAGAAGTTTATGAATCAGTCTACGAAATTACTTAATATGAGTCCACATGCAAGAGCGATATTATTATTATTATATTCTCTTCTTTCTAATACCGTTGATTGGTATGTTAACAGGTTTAGTTCAACTAAACTTAATTATAATACAGCTTATATGTCTTCCTATCGCACTCGAGAGCAAGTAAACAAGATATTCCCACGTCAAAACTGCCAGCTAGCAACGGCGGCATGTACCAGCCGGTCGTTTAACAAAATGACGGACCCTTTTTATCTTCGTCCAACCGCAATTTGCAGCTCCCTCCAATTTCCCAGAGCAGTCACACTACACGCCGGCTGAGTGGATTTCGAATATGAGCTCTGTAACAGATAGAAAATATCACTGCTTTGAATAATACAATACATACAAATATGGAAATAAACTCGGATTTACCGAAGGAATACGAGTGGGTAAAAAAGATTTTTTGTTCTGAGGTTATAAATGACAATTTATTTAGTAAATTCATAAGAATGATGTAGACAGTATAAAATCAAATCGAAGTGTTCGTCAGACTAAAAAAAATAGCGTCATCTGTTTGAACTTTTAGTAATTTATGTGCCTCCGGAGCGTTTACAGGTGGAACCTTGGAGGGGCGTGGTTTGTAATTTGATATATTCATCAGTAATTTGAATTTCGATACATATATAAAAAAATATTATGATCGGACGTGTATTTATCATAGACATAGTAGGTACGTTACTAATTATCGATGTATTATCGCATGAAGCTACATCATTAGTGTTAAATGACTTTTATATTACATTTAAAATGACGATAATTTAATATAGAACGTCCCTACAAGTTTAAGTATAGTGGTATCGCAATAATATTGAAATGAGTGGCAATGCAAACGAGGATAAAATATTTACTTAGTAGTTACTACTGTTGAGTGATACTGGAGTTTGACATATAACTGTTAAATGCCTAAGTATTTTATTTTAAAAAAGCAATTTTTTTTATAGTTAGTTTTCAAATTACTCGTTACAAAAACTGTCGTAAATAAATTAGGGTAAAATTACGTCCAATATTTCAAAAGACCCTTTCGCGTATGTTCTTCCTTCATTGGATCAGTGCTCTATGAACTTTTCTAGTCAAACCTTTAAATTAAATTATATCTTGTAAAAACCAGAAAAAACAACACACTCTTTCGATTTTTTCCCTTTTTTTTTCAAAATTATACGAAATGTGTTGTCTAGCTTCTAACCAAATGTGGTTATCGCATGGCATACGCGCATACATATAGACAACGGAAACTTTTGATACAGCGTAACAGGCAAACTGCAACAACCTAAAAAATTTTTTTGTTTTTAAGTTTTTATAAATTTTCTGTATAAATTAAATTATTAAACCAGTTTATATTTACGTAGCATATAAATTACATTGTTAACATTGTTGTTCCTTCTTATTCATATTTTACGGAACCATTTTTATTATAATATTTATAAGGTAACATAGCCAGAATATTGAAAACAACATTGATTAATGCAGGAAATTGGTATCGTAGCAAGTTTTGGGATTTTCACTTTATTCTGAAATATAACTGAACTGAATAAAGTTTTTACGCATTTGAAGCCACGACGGTGCTCGATAATAGGATTAGCGGAAACATATTACATAAATTAGAACCGAAAAGGCATTATATAAATCGGTAGATTTTTCGTGCCGCAAAAATGTTTTAGTAGATCAATCTCATTCCAAGTCTGAAAATTTGATTGAAATATCGAAATATTGGTAGATAGCGTCGTAGTAACTAGGGCGGCTTCTTTTACATTGATTACAGCACATTGTTGGAGATCTATATGCTATATAAAATTCTTTCGATGTTTGCGTTTGTCACGATTTAACGTAAAAACTGTATGATGAAAATTATTTTTTTTCTAATATGTTTCTCATAATTTCACAACTACGTTATTTACACTTGTCTTGTAGACAATCAGGAGTATAACTGCATTTGAAACGTTTTTCTAAAACGGTTGGTTCGCCTTTAATGTATTTTTTTTTTAATTATTTAGGTGTCACATTTAACCAGTTTCTTAGACGTGTATAGTTCCAATCAAACCTTATGGCGGATGTGAACATAGACACATGTCGCGTCGCAGTAACCAGTTTTAGGTGTAGCGGGACGCAGTGGAGCGAGGGGCATATGACTGAACTTGCGCAAGCATGCATAAAGCGTTGTATTCCGATCCGCCATAAAGTTTGATTGGGACTATAACGGCCACCAATGTGCCGTTTCTCTAAAATTATTTAGTCGATCTTCATGCGGTTTATCACGTACCGGAAAGCGAAGCGTTGTTGGACGCTCCCCGGCCAGGCGGACAGATGACCTGAAGCATTATAAACGTACCGAAAGTTGTTGGATGCAAAAAGCGGAGGACCGAACCTTGAGAGAGGCTTATATCTTGCAGTGCAGAGACACAGCTGATGACGTTGATTATCACGTACCACCTAAAAACAGAGGTTGTTAGATAACTTTTGTTATATGAACGACCAGGAAGCACTACATCAGAGTTGTTCTTTTAAAACAGCTGAGCTGATTTCGATACGGTTTTTTGCATTACGAAGCTCAGAACAGAGCAGAGCAAGCTTTTAGACAAGTTCAACAGTGAAAAGCTAAGCAGCGTCGCTGTATATAAACCTGGCTGATTTTGATGCTACTTGCATTACTGGTTTATTTTGTAAACCTTCCATTCCATCAGCCCTTTTTATGCCCCATTGCAGGGGCGTAAGCCACTCGTCAAGATGAGGGGGCTTGGAGCTTAAATCCACCACGCTGCTCCAATGCGGGTTGGTGGATTGTAACGACCGCCATCTATTGACAGCAACCAAGACCGACTGCTTAACGTGCTCTCCGAGGCACGGAGTCAGTGATTGTTAATTTACTCAAGTCAGAAAATCTCATTGGCACACGCCCAGATTCGAACCACGGCCAAATATCCTTATAGATTTGAAACAAGTTCGCTGTGCTCGGGCTATCACGATACATTGTAAACCTGAGAGTAGGTTTTTAGATCAGTTTGCAATACAAACCAGCAAAGAGCACTGCAATTCATATTTTTCGAAACCATTTTTTCATCACATCAGCCTATGCGGTTATACACAGGCTCCTTAATATTTTAAAAGTTATAAATAAAGAAGGTGAAATTAGAGATGTTTAAAATCCCAAGACGAGAAATATGTTAAGTTAAAAAATGTAACGAAGCCAAGGCCGGAAAGATACAATTATTATAAAACTCTTAGGGTGTAATGTTACTTGGAAGATATTATCGATTTTATTGGCATCGACTAATCGTCAGACGGGCATCCCTGAACCCAAAAATATTTTTTTTATAATTACCTTGTCTGTTAATCTGTTTGTACATTCATGACTCAAAAGCCACTGAACATATTTTGATGAAACTTCGATATTTAAATAAATAAAATTTTAAACCTATTATACATCGGCCGTCTAGAGTTTTCGTTCCTGACACATGAGATTTATAGCTATAACTTCATGTTGTTGCTGTTGAAGTGGAGTGAAGATAAGGAACCACAAATACCCCAGTTAGTGATCTAAGGCCAGATTCAGTGCAAAAAGCCCCCTGGCAGAAGGAAGACATCCTAGTTGAGGAACTTGAGAGAATGGTTTGGTCAAGGCACCAAATCTCTGTTTTGTGCCGCAGTATCCAAATCGAAACTCAAAGTGGTGATCGTTAATCTTCTGTCAAGGAGATACACCTGAAGAAAAAGAAGTTATTTGCGATATTTACGTCACATATAAACATATAATGTAAACATAATAAATAAATAATAATACACAGATAAAATGAATTTTTCACATTTGAAAAGGTGAAATAGTTTTTGAACAGCACGAGTATTTACAGGTGCCGAGCAGTAAAAAGAACGTTTTCTTCATTTCTCATCTTTGAATATATAAAGTTTGGATGAACCTTGTGTGTGTGTCTCAACAAACCACATATTCTCGCTACGCCACACTTATCATATACAAACCGTCTCTGAGTGCGTGTATTGTAACCGAACAGTTAGGTGATATTTTTATCTCTCTGTATCCAGACATTATACAATCAAAGGTTATTTCATATTCCATAGTATATTCACGAGAACGGAATCGCGAACGAGCCACTTCAATCATATTCAGAGCTAATACAAAGCAACATGTTACTCCAGAACGACTTCTACTCATACTGTATATTAACTTCGTAACTTCGCATATTTTACATAAAATATAAATAAATTTGAAATGCCCGTACTTTTCTGAAAATAAATTATGAATCGTCTCCTTATTTGCGTGCCTCAACATGCACTCTATGTTTTTTTATATTCAATTTATTAACGTAATGGATGATATATCTACGTTTTCTTTGCTTGAATATTTAAGCTCTATGCATTAAAGCAAATTATCATGTACAAAGCCTTGGCTCTTTTGCGTTGAATCACTTTGAACTCATATGTATTAAAGATAATAAAATTTTATAAATTCTACACGAAGTCGAAATTATGTGGAAGTTCCTTCGACCTGCAGTTAAATGTCGTAGATGCATTATCATCACACAGTTTGATTGAGGCCTTATATGAGTCGTTCGTTTCAATCACTTAACAATAGTTTTTGATGTAGTTCACTTCACTTCATCAGCCCATTTTTACCCCGCTGCAGGGGCTTAGGCCTCCCCCAGGGTGAAGAGGGGGGCTTGGAGCTTAAATCCACCACGCTGCTCCATTGCAAGTTGGGGACTGTAACGACCGCCATGTATTGACAGCGTCCGGGACCGACTGCTTAACGTGCCCTCCGAAGCACAGAGTTAGTGATAGTTATGTACTTAAGTCAGAAAAACTCATTGGTACATGCCCGGATTCGAACCATGGCCCTATGGGACCTTATAAAATTGAGACAGGTTCGTTGCGTTTTGGGCTATCACGACTCTTGATGTAGTTATTATAAGTTATAACATTAATAATACCGCCAGCGCCATCTAGTCCCAAAGTAAGCAATGTTATACTTATGATATATAGAGTGCTAAACAACTGACATAGGTACATACTTTATATTATAAACAATATTTTACATATATACGAGTAGTTACTTTTATACCCAGACACGGAACAAATAGGCATGATCTTGCACGCAAATATTTCTCCCGGACGAAAATCGTACCCGCAACCCTTGGCTCCGCAGTTAGGGTCTCCGATCGGGACATGGACGAAAGCTCATAAGTTCGTCAACATTTTATACTTGAAACTGGCATTGCATTGTAAGTATTATACGCTGCTGTCAGTTTTGTTACCCTACGATTATTATTGTAGCCTAAGAAATAACAACAAAACGCAAAAACCAAAGTTTAAAACCGGCTATAGTTCAAAAAACAAAAGCAACCAAATTTCAAAATTGCATATCAACACCTATATATGTAGCTGATAGCAGTCTGTGGACTGTGGATGAGCACCTATTTTAAATATTCACTAATACAAAGATCTCTTTTTTTAAAGTTATAACCATTTTTGTTCCTATCATGACATGACACACATTTTTGACACACCAAATTGATAGTTTGTACTACCGTCCATCACTGAGAATAGCTAAACCTTACTTACTACACAAAGATCACTAACTACGCAATGGGTGAATATGTTGACCGTTAATTACCGAAAGGTTTAAATTATGACTGGTAATCTATTTCACACATCGCTCGGTCAGTTTTTGGAGACGAACTGTTTTGGGTTTGGTGACAAAAAATGGTAACCCTGTGAGTGTGTCGTTATATTTTCATTGTCTGTCAAAAGAGCTATAATTTTAAGTAATAATAATTTTAATTTCGACGACCGCTTAGCTTAGTGGGTAGCGACTCTGCCTACGGAGCTGGAGGTCCCTAGTTCGAATGCCAGGTCGGGTTAGTATTTATATGATGAATATCGATACTGGTACCGGGTCTTGGTTGTTATATGTATGTTGTGTCTTTGCTTGGTACCCAAAACACAAGCTAAGGCTTAGTTTGGGGCCTAGACGTTGTTGTCATGTGTACGTTATTATTATTATTAGTTTATTTTTTACTAACTATTACTCACGGCTTCACTCTTAGGCTACATCACAGGACTACATATAATAGGTACTGGGGATAGAGACCGATGTAGTCGTTTCTTTTGAGTTTTATTTTTTAGCTCATAGTAAAACAAGCAGTTCATTGCTTGTTTAGTATGCATTTTTTTATTAAAACTAGAGTACACAATCAATGTAACCAAAGTTTTGCATTGTTGTCATTTAAAATTTGCTGTCCAAGTATAACAAGTAAACAACTCTCACTGTAATGTTTTTTTGTTATTGTTTTGTATTTTTGTAATGCCCTAACTAGTGTTGACATATTGGGATCAGCAAAATAATACTTATTCTATTTTCGGGCGATGCATTAACTCTTATTTGCTTCTGTCGCTTTTTGATTCCAATCTCTTTTCGTTCGTCTGAGTTATCTACTACAGGATCTATCCCCCATCCCCATCTATCCCATAGATCTTGACATACAATAATAAAGCTTGGCCACGTTAAAAATGTTTATTTGGCATAATTTCAAGGCACGATTGATTATTTTTTAACACTTAAACTAAGCAAGTGACGGTTCGTTGGCCATCACGTTTTGATATTTGTCCAACACTTTGGTGGAGCCGTACACAGCGCTACTTTGAGTCACGTTACATGTTGATACCTCTACGGAAAATATCGATTTCACTTTTACGGAACCTTTTCGTAAAATCAGTTCTGTTCGATCGTTTTTCCATACACATCTTTCACGACACTTTTTTTATCTAACACCACTTCGAGCATATTCTACACATGCGTGTACACATGAAAGCGTTATCGACACGTGGAGTACGCCCCCCTTTATTTTACCCCCTGCTGTCTTGCTTATAAAGTGCCTTATTCTGGAATGTTCGATATTTTGTCATCGTAAAAGTGAAACAACTTAAAGGAAGATATATACGTTATTTCTTTAATAATAAATATTATTAAAAAAATGTCGTCTTATAATTTTTTTAAAACTTTATAATTATAAATTCAAATAAAAATAAAAATAATCGTGACCCCCGACAAATCGAAGTAGGATAATTTATTTATTACATATTTAAGTACAGACCTAGTGAATATTTCTACACGATGACCGGTTATCTTGCTTAATATTTTTTTTTCTGATTATTTTTCTATTTAATTTATTTAATATCAAAATAACACTATTGAGAAAGATGATTTGCGAAGATTTGCAAATCTATCAAATGGAAACTAGCGACTTCGTTCCAAGCAGTACACCACAGAGTAGAAGTGCATATGAACGAAAAATGTATAAAATCATTCTTTGTACTAAAACATATATATAAACGATAAATCAGGTTTCGGAAAAATCAATATGCAATATCCTTTTAGTATGAAAATCAACCATGGTAGCTAAAAAATCAAATTTATTGATTCCAGTTACATACACGTAAATGAATATTTAAAATATTTGTCACGTTGTTGTTAAACTGACAGCGAAAGGACAACATGATGTCATTGTGTACCAATTTTATTGCTTATCTACTATCTATATTGACTGACCGGTTGGCTAAGCGGTTAGAGACTCTAACTGCGGAGCCGAGGGTCGCGGGTTTGATGCCCGCCCGGGACAAATATTTGTGTGCATGAACATGTCTATTTGTTCCGTGTCTGCGTGTAAAAGTGTCTATATATGTATATACAAAAAAAAACGAATATTTAAGTATATATATCAGTTGTCTAGTACCCCATACTACAAGCATAACACTTGCTTACTTTAGGACTAGATGGCGCTGTGTGGGATGACGCAGATATTATTATTATTATACTTTTTTCGTGCACTAGTTCCATACAAACGAATTAATATACTTTTCTAGACCAAACTCACTGTATGAAACGCTCCGTGTTTTATTTAACGGTGTAGAAAACGCTGCGCAGCTCTCAGTACATACTAGTGCGATTTTAGTATAGGTAGTTACATCTTACGAACAGCAGAACCAGAAGTCGCGGGTCCGATTCGTATATATTACAGACAATATTTAAGTATGTTTAGTACCCATAATACAACCATAACACGCAAACCGATTACAAAACATCCCTCGTCGTAATATTTTTAGTTCCTATTCTTTATTTTCAGTTTATAGTCAAACTTCTACCGTAAAACTCCCGCCACGCTCGGTTTTGATATTCTACGAGTGTGTTAACTCCAGTCTCTTATCTAGCCACTTTCCATTCGTTTTTCTTATTGATCCACAGCTTTGGTTTCCTCTAGGTTGTCTATTTTCCTTCTCAGTCGAATCTGTTTAATTATTTTCGTTTCTGAATTACTATATAATAATATAATACCTGGGACATCCCACACAATGCCATCTAGTCCCATACTAAGCAAAGCTTTTATTATGGGTTTCAGGCAACTGATATACATACTTAAATATATATTTTTTAATAATATATACATATATTTTACACCCAAAAGCGAAACAAATAGACATGTTAATGCACACAAATATTTGTTCTATGGGCGGGAATCGAACTCGCGACTATTGTCTCTGCAATTAGGGTCTCTAACCACTCGATCGAGCGGTCATCAAATCAAATTTGATTAGTTTTATTTTATGGAATACATTCACAGAGTAATAATAGTTTGGTATTATGTTTCAGTAAAAATGTAACCGAAACAAACTTAAGTGATTTGCAGAAACTTTCCATGCATACTCTAGCTAGCTGGTGCACAATGGCGAGTTTCAGTCCGCGAGGCTGGTTTTCACCTCCGCAAAATACCCGGGCTACGGTGTTCACCCCCGCGAAATTGCGGCCGAGATTACGAAAGTGAGGAATGATTTATTAAAAATTTCCATTACAGTTTTAAGACGAATACTGTCATATGATCATTGCATTTTTTGTAATTACCCATTTTTATACTTATTTTGTCTTCTTACCCTGATAGCAATTTATCAAAAAAAATTTACGAATAAATTTGTTCTACGTTACCACAAACAGTAGCAAAATTTTACACCTGTCATGCGCTTGTTGCCATAAATTCAAGTTTTTGAATAGTTTATCTCATCGCAAAAGCGTGATCTATTTGCATAGATTGTTAGCTATACAAAAATATGTACAATTATGCCTTAAATATTTTAGTGTCTGACTTTCCTAACCCGTAACTTTGTGGTGACGTTTTTCCACAAAATAAAAAATTCACTCTTGTGACGTATTTATTTCAAGATTACGTTGCATAACTAAGAAATGAAGATATTTAACTATTTGAAACATAGAGACACGAAAGTGTGACATTTTGCCGTTTGTGATATGTCATTATTTTCTGTCGGGCGGCATACACAATAATACAAGAGCTACTGTTTTTGTCCCTTCTCATATGAATTTTCTATACAGATTTTCAAAGAACAAATTCTAACAGTATATTATTCGTTACAAAAAAAAACTTATTTTAGTAAATTAACAAAATAGAAAATTTAACCTTGAAGTCGAAATGAAAAGCACACCTTTTGTTATTAGAAATTAATGGCCAAGAAGGACGGTTATGATGGTTATGACAAGGTAAAGCCAAAAACGAATGAAATATACATTGCTATCTACGTCTCTACCGCGACAATGTTGCTCTCAACCACTTTTGATAGAAGCCCGCAGCCGGTCGTTTAGGAAAATGACGGCCCTTTTTTTATCTTCCCGCAATTTGTCCGCGGCAATCTTCGGCTGCGATGTAAGTCGCCGCTACATGGGTTGAATGCAAAAATCTATGAAATCGGAAACAAACAAAGTTAACTAAGAACCTTTGCAATGTTAGTCAACGCAGTAATTTTAAAACATCCAAATCTGACGCGTTTACAGGAAGCAATTGTAAACACTTGCGTATGGATCGCCCTAAGTAGTAAAATCATACCCTTTTGGGAAGCAAGTGTGAAACATATACAATATCAGCCCATTATGCCTCCCCTCGGGATGAGGAAGCTTGGAGCTCAATCCACCACGCTGCTCTACATCGAGTAGGTGGTTTTTAACGACTGCTTTCTGATGATGGCAACCGCGACTGACGACGGCTTAGCGTGCTCTCCGAAGCATGGAGACAGTATTAGTTATAATACTTAAGTCAGAAGAAACTCATTGGTACATACCTGTTTCTGGAATTTGAACCATGACCTTCTATAAATAAAAAGCAGGATCACCACCACTCGGCTAACACGATAAAATCACGGCTTGAACGCATATTGTAATCATATTACAAAAATAGAATTTTGCCATTATTTGTGTATCCAACTAGTAATTCCATTGTTTTGATAACGATAGGCTATTTGTCTACAATTAAATATACTAAACTTATCAAGAAAATATAATAAAACTTTATATGATAACAAAATTTATAGACAAAATTATATTCGGTTAAGCTCCAAGCCCCCCCTCCTCACCCTGGGGGAGGCCTAAGCCCCTGCAGTGGGGTAAAAATGGGCTGATGATGATGAAGATGATGAAAGAATATGGAAATGATAAGCTATTAAAGTTTTACTTCCGTCTTTTTTTTCAAAACGATTAAACATTATTTTGGATGGCCTGACGTCACACATAAGTACGCCGTGCGGTATTGCCCTCTCTGTCTGACAGAACATTTCAAACATTCATAAAATTGTTAATAATGATTTTTTTTAATCTTTCACTGTTATGATATTTTTTAAAAAAAACTCTTTCATTGAAATATTAAAAAAAAGTCAAATAGCCTATTAGTGTATTTCACACTAGAATATGTTTATTATTCAGAAAAGTTAAAACCGGCCAAGTGCGAGTCGGATTCTTATGCTGAGGATTCTATACAGGTATAATAATAATACCTGGGACATCCCACACAGCGCCATCTAGTCCCAAACTAAGCAAAGCTTTTATATTATGGGCACCAGACAACTGATATACATACTTAAATATTCTTTATAACATATACCAATACATATTTAGATATTTTACACCCAGACACGGAACAAATAGACATGTTCATGCATACAAATATTTGTCGCGGACGTGAATCGAATCCGCGACCCTTCATATTTCAAATTAAAAATATTAAAAATAGTACCTACCCTTTATGTATTTGCGAGTGTCAAAATATGTTTAATAAACGGCCCTATTTTTTTAGGTTGATTTATACATTTGATTTCTTTACAGCTCTAAGTAACTGTAGACCTAAACACTAGATTAATTTCAACTAGATATCTTCGTGGGTTCTACGGGTATTTATTAAAAAAAATTTCTTTTACTGGGATGTAACTATAAATTATAGAATTTTGGATTTTTTCTTTTACTTACTCTGTGAACCTTTTGCCAAATTTCATAATTCTAGGCTGTATTCACGTCAACGGGAGATACCATATAGGTTTTGAATTACTTTTGACTGTTAGAGTATGTGGCATAAATGGCTGTATTATTGAAATTTCTTGAAAGAAGCACAGCAAGTATTACCAAGATAATCATTATCTTTAATGATGTAGAATGAGGCATAATTTTTATTTATTTTTTGCAACACTCGATTGCTCTTTTAGTTAAAAGTAATTTATATTTTTATAGACATAAAAGATGTCGAATATTACGGGCAGCAAGCAGATCGAATTAAAACTTTGTTTGCAATAATCATAATAATAATAATAATAATAATAATAATATAAATAAAAAATAAAACTAATCCAATAATCCACCCCTCGTCGCCCCCGACGCAAATGTGTCCATGACGCTCATCACATTGCCGCGTTGAATTGCAATGGCAATTCTTTGCACCAGGAAGGTACCGGAACGGGGGTCGAGTCCCCTTTCTTTTAGACGACGACCGATGCTCGCGACGAAACGTTTGGCTTCAATCCCCCAACAGCCAGCATCTTCCACCGCAAGAGTTATGTACCTAAAGTTATACTGATTAAATAGCCAAAAAAATGGTCTTGTAACAGTTTTTTTCAACAAAGATATTTTTTATTTATTTATTTATTTCTTTTGTTTAACTAGAAGAGACAAAGTAACTATTTGAGTTCAAAATTGTTTTTTTAATTTAATAAATATTTTATGACATTATTGTCAAAATAAAGTCTTTTTAAAACATGGGTCTAAAGAAAATTTAATATGTAAGGAAAATATCGTAATACCATGATACTGAAGCCTCTGGAAAAATTCTTACTTCTGAACTATGTGAAACCTAACACGTAGCCACTTTACACCAACAAAATTATTATATTTTTATTTACCGAGATGTTCATACGAATAAAGTTGAATTGGAATCATATTACATGTATTATTTAATTTTGTAAAACTCAGTATATTCGTGTAATATTAATTACTAGGGGTTTTAATATTTTTTTTAATGATTTAATGATTTGATTTGAATTTATTTTGATCAATTTTTAACAAACTAACAGAAACTAATCCAACAGGTCAGAAATCGCTATTACATAGGCACCCACACTTTCTTCGGCGGTTCGAAAAAAAAAAATTTAATTTTTTTTTTCACTTCTTGGAACAAAAAGAAATAAAGCTAGGTTAGGGGTATACAAATACCTCAATAAACATCTTTGTTCTAAGGGACGTATATACGTCACATATGTGAAGAAGCGTTATCATGATGCAGTGTGATTCCCCAAAACCCGGCCTTTGGCCTTCTCTTATGAATAGCTTGAAAAGCTTTAGGTGATACTACTGTACGAGTGTTAACAATTTTCCGCCCCGCGAAAAAACTAGCCACCATTTTCTTACCAACTTTGCTAGGTCTTTTACTTTTACTTTTTGCTAGGTTTTTTTTCCGGATCATATTGATAGATCCATGTTTTGTCACCAGTAAAGATGACTGAAACACGCTTTGATGCCCCGTTTTCCAAACGTAGACGCATTTCACGGCGCCAATTGACGCGAACCTGTTTTTCGCTTTCCATCCAGGCCATCTGCTCTATACAGGCTGCGTTAGAATTTTCTATGATACTAAACGTTACAGGTTTGCACATCAATCTCTTGAGTAGCTTGTATTGTACACAGTTCATTTTATTGATCTATACCGATGACAGTATTACACATGGATTGCATAATTTTAATTTTTAGTACGCTAAAACGTTTCCAATGGTGAGTATTACTGAGCTTCTCTCTCGCCAAATGACGCATGAGTATAGTAAGTACTAAATCGACAGTTTCATACAAAAATTAAAATTTTAAAAACATATACACACATATAAATATATTCACAAAATATAAATGTCACATGTATCGTGATAGTTCGAACGCAGCGAATCTGTTTCAAATCTATAAGGCCATGTGGCCGTGGCTTGAGCCCTGGCATGTATCAATGAGTTTTTTTCTAAAATAAATACATTAACTATCACTGACTATGCGCCTCGGAGAGCACGTTACGCAATCGGTCTCGGTTGCTGTCAATAGATGGCGGTCGTTACAACTTGCATTAGAGCAGCGTGGTGGCTTTAAGCTCCAAGCCCCTATCATCTTGAGGGGAAGCCTGAGCCCCTGTAGTGGGGTTTAAAAAGGGCTGATGGAAAAAAATGTCACAATATGTAAAGAAGGTGCCTTCGTCGAGAGCGCCATGTACAAAAGTTGTGCTTGAAACATCATGGGGTCAGCACAGAAAGTTAAGACTAATATTGTGCATGAAAGATCGTGGGGTGCACACCAGCACAGAAAGTTAAGTCTAATAAATGAATGTAATCCAATCTAGATAGCTAGTTGCCTCTACGCAGCGTTATATAAAACGGTTTTTCAAACGGAACCATTGTCAATTGTATTCAGGTAGCGGTAAACTAGTCTGGTATTACGATCATAAATACTAAAAAGTAATATAATCAACGAAAACCAGGCAAAGGTGAAACAATGTCTTCGTCGAACGAAACGTAGCCGCCGCCGCGAGTACATATTTTAAAACTTTCACAATGAAAAATCGACAACGTCGAAAATTTTTCCTCTTGTTCGCTCGCTAAGTTTTCTTGTCATATAAAAATCAGGGAAACTTGCCGTTAGAGTTCCTCGGGCAACTTTTCCAATCCGTATCCTGTTTCATACGACTCGCGACAGAGACCGATGTCACACGAACAACTGAGAACAAGAAACTGTATGTACGCAGCGTCTGTGTTTCCAATCACCAAAGTCCGATAATATTAGGTTGGTGTAGATACATGTTTTGTTTTCACAGAAACCTGTGTCCCTTTACTTTTCATGACACTAAAGATATCTAGTGTTTGTGCGGTTCCCAATATTTATAAACAAAATTATAATTCGTTTTATAATTGTATTTAAAAAATCGTTGGTTATTTTTTTTTTTTAATTTATTTAGAAACAAACAGGCATTTACATCTATGTTCGTTTTGCACTGCTTCGTGGGGTATCCTTAGAAAAAAATGGACTTTATACCAATTTTATATGACAACAAAATTTATAAAAAATATTATATTTGCTTGAAAAATATGGAACTTATAAAGCTATTAAAATTATATCTCTGTCTCTTTCTTGCAAAATGAAATTTGACAGTTTTGACGATCAAAACTGTTCGTTTTTAATAGTTAATTTTTTTTAAGGTGAGCTGATTTTTTGTTTTTCTATGTAGCGTCGCGTGTTTTTAATGGCAAAATTAGCCGTATTTATTCCAATGTTGGACATAATTACAAACCAAAAGAAAATACAGCCAATAAATAGTCAGTACATGACAAAAAGAGTTATTAAAATTTAAAAAAAAAAAAAATGTCAACAAATTAGTTGTGCTCAACATTTTGAGTAACAACTATTATGATTTTTGTGTCGATAAAAAATATTTTTTATCGATATAAAAATCATAATAGTTGTATATACACCTAAGGCGTACCTAGCCTTTTAAATTAAATAAAACTATGGACGAATTTTTGGCGTCTGTAGTAAACTTTCATCTCACTCGCCCTTATTTCGGTTCGTCGTGGGTTCGAGCGCGATGGAAAAATAGTAAATCACTGTAGGTACCTAGTTTATATAAAATTAACGGTGTTACGGCTTTAACATCAACAATTAAATATACTATTTTCGACTTAAAAATATCAACATTGTATTATTTAAAATGTTGTGTGGTGTCGTGATAGCCGAACGGTAGCGAGCCCACTTGTTGTTTAGAAAGTCGTGGTTCGAATCCCAACGCATGTACCAATGAGTTTTTTCTAACTTATGTACATAACTATCACAATAATACCTCAGACATCCCATACAGCGCTATCTAGTTCCAAACTAAGCAAAGCTTGTACTATGAATACCACACAACTAATATAAATATTATAAAGGGAGGGGTAGAGGTTTTTCATGTTATTTCTATCAGTGGGAAGCTGTAAATAGTTGACTGTTAACCACTCACTGCTAATTATTTTCATTTGTGTGTAACTGTGTGTTCTCCTTAATATCAATAAATAAATAACTAAATAAATAAATGAATAAACATTTACATATATAGATTTTTTGCACATACACGGAACAAATTGACAAGTTCATGCACACAAATAATTATTAATTAATAATTGTCCCGAGTGGATTTCGAACCCGCGACCCTTGACTCCGCAGTCAGGGTCTCTAACCACTTGGCCAACCGGTCGTCATTGTCACTGACTGTGCCTCGGGGAGCATTAAGACGTCGTCGGTCCCGTGGTTACCATCAATATGTGGCAGTCGTTACAATCCACCGACCCGCATTGGAGCAGCCTCGTGGATTAATCTCTAAGCCCCTGCAGTAAGGCATTAATGGGTTGATTGTAAAATTCGGACTGCCTGAGTCTTAATAATTAAATTCCACTAAAATAACTAACTCCAAGTATTCAACAGTTGGACGTGAAATATCTTTTCCGACGCACCGCTTTTAGACGATCGATATGAAGTAATACTATTGTTATTTAAAACAATAATTAATTGAATATTCCTTGTCGCAGGAATGCACAATGGCGGTTCAACGAAATCGCGCGGAAACTTGTCGTCGGCTTCTCGTTTGTTATGCAAATTCTACCTTTGCTCAAACCCCGCTGTACCCGGAAACTGTGCGGCGATCAAGAAAAATGGCGACTACTCCCCTACCTCCGTTCTTCACCTCGACGACCTCCGGTGCCGTTGTAGACCGTAAAACAAAACTGACTTTGAATTAATATGATGATAGGTATCTACCTCCATTAATACAGGGATTCGTGGAAAGTTCGGTAATTGAATTGTTGTTTACATAGGTGTATATTTACATAGATGTAAGTTTTATCAAAGAATTAAAAAAAAAGTTTTCATATGCGATGATGGCATTATACTAGCAGGAACTTTACATTTATTTTTTTTTTGTTTTCAAATTTTTGAAAATTCGATAATAATATCAATCGGAGTTTTCTTTCAACATATTTTTCATTTACTACGACAACTTTTTTGTGCAAATTATACAGAAATAAATAGAAATCAAGTGATGAATTATTTGTAGTGGCAGGTCGCCTTCTAAAATAAATATATTAATCTACAAATGGTTTTTCATTTGATGCCACAAAAGTCGGTACCGTTAGTGGGCATTCCCTTTTAAAATATTTTTGACATGTTAATATATACGTATTTATATGAAGGCATGTTGCCGCTTTAACATCAATGCAAACTATACTAGGAGAAGCTGATAAGTATTCTACCTAACTGTGACAGACAGAAATACATTCTTGGCCACTTTTTTTATTTTACATGTTTTGCCCTTTGAAAAAATGTACTTATTACAATTCTCGTAAAGATGTATTAATCCATTAGAAAAGTATTCCCTCGATTGATGCTCTTTTAAAGCTAGCATGATCTCATCGTCTGTGAAAATTGTCGTCCTCCTAAATCTGTCTACAAAAGTCTAATCAGAAAATAATCACGGGGTGATAGGGGCTGTGTAGGGTGGGTGGTCAATTTTCTCTCTCTGTTGCTTGAGCTGTATGCACAGTTGAATTTTTAAAACAAAGTGAATATGCCTCTACTGCGTTTGTATTGTTACGTGTTAGGGTTCGAAGAATTTAGAGAGAAAGACCTGCTGACTCTTTTGAAGACTTTATTCACTAACACTAGGTCCAACACAAAGCACTAAGTCCAAACACTAACACTAGCACTAACGATGTTCCTAGCTCGTAGCCAAGTCGTAGGTTTCACTGGTATCACTCTTGATCACTAGTTTTCACTTCGAAGTGGCCTCGAAAGTAGCCCAAAAACTGAACTGAACTCGCTCGCCCTCCTGCGGCTATTTATATGAGTCGTAACAAACCTCGAGAGCATTCTAGAACTCACTCCATTCGCGTGAACGCAATCGAGCGGGTTGGATAATTCTAGAAAGTCTCACGCAGGTACTGGCTTTTCGAGACTATACCTTTTCTCTAACGCCCTCTAGTATTGAGTAGGGGTTTCGTGTTGTTTTCGTTTTACAAAGCGGTTTTACTAATTGACGCTAGATGGCGGTCGTTACTTTGTGTGTTCGTAATAGTATCTCTTTTATTTCTTAATTGACTCTCGTAGTTGATCAAACAAATTAGCGCAGTAAAAGGCTTTAAATGACAGTTTTTCTTAGCAAATAATCTATTAATAATAAATTTCGACTTCAAAAAATACAGTTGTCATTAGTCTCCCTGTCGATGAATGAACCTTAAAGTTCTAAAGAGGCTTCTCAACCTTAAATTTCCACTTTAATGATTTTTGTTTACTTTTAGGATGCCTTAGTTGGATCAATGTCTTATTATAAGTTGTCACGCTAGAAATGATTTTTACTTCTTAACTTTATTCTTATTTAAAAACACCTCGCAAAATCTCACACATCGTTTCATGTCAAACGAAGTCTACATTTTAGGTACCCACGACGCACTGTTTCACATACGTATTGATGAATTATTTGATTCCCGCGTTTCATACTAATGCCCCTTAATCTTAAGCTGTTTAATTCGCTGGTCTTCTAAAATTAATTTCTTCACTTTTGCTACATTTTCGCCACCTAAGAATCACCGAACATATTTAACATACGGTGTTCGATTTGCGATGGCGTATATTAGTATGAATAATAAAACCTTAGACATCCCACACAGCGCCATCTTGTCCCAAATTAAGCAGAGCTTCTATCATGGATACTAAACAAATTTTTTTTTTCATATTAATATGTATAGGTATTTTACTCTTAGGCACGGAGTACGTTCATGTTTGTCTTGGGCGGAAATCAAACTTGCGACCGTTAGTTCTCCAGTTATTGTCACTAACCACTGGACCAAGAGGTCAGTCAATTACCCTCTTTACTTAAAAAAGAATGACTGTTCAAAATATACAAGTGGTCAAAAAATCCATGTCAGTGAAAAATCCATGGACGTAATGTGGACGTAATGAGAAATCAAACAAATAAATGCAAGTTTTTTTTTTAATAAATCGAAAATCGACTACATAACGGCCAGTATGATTTTCCGCATTACGTATCCTCAAAAGAGATTACTTTGCAGCCTGCCCTCGTATCCGATCACACTGAAAAGGATTTCTCTAATTGGCTTGAAGAGCGAACTCCCTGTGAAATAAATTAACTCCGGAAATACAACTGTCCGACCGACGTTATTCAAATACGAAATGCGTCAACTCGAACTTGAACGCGAGACTCGCGTGTCACGCAACTTTCTTAATCTGTTCAGATTAATGTGATAATAGTACATTTGCGATTAAAATAATTAAAATAATACTTGAAATGTGATAATGGCGGAAGCTAACGGCGCGAGCGGGTTGCTTTTCGCGGTTTACGCATGCGTTACAAACAGAATGCTCGTCTGTGATTGGTGTAAAGTAAAAAGGCCTAGTACTGTAAAATTTAACATTACGGTACAAGTTTCGATGTCATAAAGACCGTATTAATAGCAAATGTATTGAAAAAATAATTATTGTCGTTTCATATAATTATTATTTTACTATTGTTTGTATAAAAATTTCGACAAACAACGTTTCAGTACTTTTCGTGATTGCGGAAATGAGAATGTTGTGCATTATTGTACTGAGTTAAATTTGACATTCATTCACCGAACTTATGTATTTACCAACATACATTCACACATGCTGCCGTTACGTGAAGACGTGCTAGTTGGTACTCGCACGTACACATTAATATAGATGACGTGTGCGAACGAACTATTTACTTATAACTAAAATTCCTATATGGATTCATTATAATACAATAAGTACGTAATCTAAACAACGTTAGCAGATACGGACAGATTGTATTGACCTACTTAGGCGGCAGCACGTTTAAAAATGGTCTTCATGTGTATCACTACCTCGCCGTTATCGAAACTCGTTCGGTTTCGCTTGGGGTTGCTGCGTTAAAACTTGTTTGGGCTCGATCGAGGTCCTTGAATGGCAAGCCACGTCCTAAGGCACATGAGTTATCTACTCTTGCTTACTTTACGGCCGCTCTCCATCATTTATGGTACTAGTTATTTTCATTTCTAACTTCATTCTTTAAAAGATATTCTTTAAAAGAGTAAAAATAAATTGACGGTTGTTGTTATTTATCCACAATTGCTTCAATCAGAGATGATGATAGACTGACCGATTGACCGAGCGGTTAGAGGTCGTAACTGCGGAGCAAGGGTCGCGGGTTTGATTCCCACCCGGGATAAATATTTGTGTGTATGTGAACATTTCTATTTGTTCCGTGTCTGACTGTAAAAAAGTATCTATATATGTATATATTATTAAGAATATTTAAGTATGTATATTGGTTATCTAGTGTCCTACAATACAAGTATAATACTTACTTACTTTGGGAATAGATGGCGCTGTGTGGAATGTCTCAAGTATTATTAGATGTGACTTAAAACGTTGGAGTCAAATCGATGTCCCGATATAAACAATAAAATGAACCAGACAAAGTTATGACAGATCGTAATGTATGTTTTATTTTAAATACATCTATAATATATGTAGTTATTATGAAAAAAAAAAAATTATATAAGCTAGCATGTTAAAATGATGAAAATGGAAAATTATTCGTAACTTTAGCGGAAAAAGAGTTAATACGTAACGAGGTTTGCGAGAGCGGACGCTCGGCGAAAGTAAACAAGCATATTTGACTCGGTATTTGAAAATTAAAGCTTACTTGTATATCCTGACAAACATTAATAAAACAATATTGAAAGTCGTAATTTTATTTGTTCAATGAAAATTGTATTGAATATTTGAAAAAAGTAACAACTTAATAAATTTAAGACTTGATAAATATTATCCAATGAAAATTGGCATTCTTTTCAAAAGGAATTAGTAGGTATTCATTTGATAGAAATATCTATATTTCTTTGTAATTTGTACAAAACATTTTTTTTTAATTTCAAATTATAGAATTTCGTTTCGGTTCAGTATGAAACTAAAATACATATGTGAAATATCATTTCCAAAAGTTGTTAAAAATAATTATAATAATGAGATGTGTGTGTCCAAAAAGGAAATAAATAGCAGTTTATGGCAGATATGGTTTAGTAAGAATGGACATTCTCAGTGTCAACTGTGTGTCTGATATAAGACTGTCAAATGTGAATGGTATCGCTTGGGTGTCGGCAAACGGCCGCCTAGACAAGGTTCAATATTCAAATTTGTAAACACGTATACAATCAACTAGTAATATAACTTAAATCACAATTTGTTTTGGATGACTTGTGTTACTTAAAGACAAGGAAATTATTATTTTACGTGACATAGATATTTTTTTTTTACAAATTCTTAAAGTTCACGAGATCAACAACAGTTGAAGGTATTTATTATTAAGTATTTTTTATTTTTATTTTTCTATTTATAAAGGCATGTCCTATAATGTAACATGCGTTTTTTTACGTATACGTAAATAAATACGATGAATTTTACTAAAATATCTAAACACGATGTTGAAATCAAGCGAGGCACGGAAGCATGGCCAAGGAGAGTTCAGAGAGAACTTGAAATAACTGGCAAAAAAACTTTGAAGTGGTGAAGGATTCTCGGAGGAGTGAGGGAAGGGATTATGGCATCAATCCTGAAAAGGTGAATGCGTACCAAATACGGAACTACAGAGGAGTCATACTGCTAAATACACTATACAACAAAAATTATAATTTATACCCAATGTACTAATTAAAAACACTACAAAAACCTAAATCAAAATCCCTTACTATACATTTTTGATGGGCCGTTTTGCCATAGATAGGACAGAATAAAACTCGTTCAACATAGGCAACAACAAACCTATGTGATCCTATACGACCTATAAGTAAATTTGGAAGTTATTATCGGTTGACACCACAGCTAGATAAAGGACAAATTTCATTCAAACAAGTACAAAGAACCATTAGGAATATGGACTTATGTGAAGAGACTACACAAAAATTTGCGAACCATGTGCAACTAACATAGGCAACTAACTAATAACGTATATGTTATTACCGCATCCATGTAATAATATATCAATGGTATGGATCTGTTAAATTGCCATACACTGAGAAAAATTTCAGCATGAAAAAAGGTTATTATATACTTAAATCGTGGTATTACTCGATTTAGCTTAGCACAGTATTTTACAACATTCAGCTGCAGGATAAGTCTGTCGGTGTATTTTAATGTATTTATATTGATATATTCTACGTATTTACGTGTCGTGATAGCCCAAAGCGCAAAGAACCTGTCTCAAATTTATAAGGCCATAGGACCATGGTTTGAATCCGGGCGTATACCAATGAGTTCTTCTGACACAACTATCACTGTACACAACTATCACTGACTCCGTGCCTCGGAGAGCACGTTAAGCAGTCGGTCCCGGACGCTGTCAATAGATGGCGGTCGTTACAATCCCCAACCCGCCGTGGAGCAGCGTGGTGAATTTAAGCTCCAAGCCCCCCCTCACCCTGGGGGAGGCCTAAGCCTCTGCAGTGGGGTAAGAATGGGCTGATGCAGTGAAGAAGGAGAAGTACGTTTTCAAGCCTAAAGTTACGTTGACTGTATATTTCTGAAATATACGTTCGTCTGTACGAAGAATTTCACTCAATGTAGTTTTAACTTTAATCAAAATCACATTAGTAGACAGTATTTCACTTAATTACCTTAGTATACAATAATGTACCATCAAAGTATGTATTTAATTGCAGGAATATTGAAGTTTACTTAAAAATCGCTTCGATTTCATATTTGAATAGCTGCTATATTATAACTGAGAACACTGGAATATAACTTCATCCCCGCCCCTGCCCGCCTTACTTCAAACTTCGCCTGTTTACATAGAGCTTAGTATAAAGTTAGTTACGACGTAGGAAGCAATTTATAACTTTTAATGATCTATGACAGATTTAATTACATTAATACGATCAAAATCTTCTATTCCTGGAACACTTTTACAAGTAACAGCATCTTTTTTAACGTGAGAAGGTTTATCCGTGCGTACACTATATCGACGGAACTCATTACGACGTTGCTTTAGAAACTATTTTTCGTGAATGGCAGTGTAGCGGGCCGCGAGACGCAAGCGCCGGGAGATAGCTGCCTCTTATGAGCGATATCGCAACAAACGAAGTGTTCCTCCTTCCCCCGCGTCTAGATTGAACGCGACTACAAACTAGGAAACTGAGAGTATGGATGTGGTAGTTGGGGAAAATTACTTTAATGAAAATAACCGTAGAAAAAGTTATCTGGCTGATGTTACATCGAGTCAAATTGTGTTAACTGTTATGAGTGCATGTGTTATGGGTCAGTGCGCCTATTTCGTGGCTCAGGAAGAGATAGAGGTATTCTATAGACAAAAAGACATATGTGGGTGAAGTCAGTTCCTACGCAAGTAACGCAGTGCGAACTGAATCACACTTTATTACGTTGTGCCGAGGGTCGCTATTTATTTCAATGAATTTGCATAGTTAACTTTCTGTATATGTGTCTAGGTATAAAACAACTACTATGTATTATTATTATTATTATTATTATTATTATTATTATTATTATTATTATTATTATTATTATTATTATTATTATTATTATTATTATTATTATTATTATTATTATAGGCGTAGTTGCTTGTCAGTTATGATACAAAGGCCATTTGTTTACTTGCATGTCTTAAGAACCCAGCAGGTAATCTCAACTTCATACTTAATTCAAATAAAACACAGGCACAGAACAAACCAATTAAATAATTACATAAATGATAGTAACAATATGTCAATTTAAATGTAAATTAAGTTTTATTACCTGATGCACATACCCTGTCATTCGGTTAGCCGTAATTCTTAGACATATGATCACAAACATTATTACAGTAGCGAAATTGTGAGCACCCCTTGTTTCGTAAAGATAGCATTTTCATCGTTCTGTCCAAAAATATATACACTAGTTCAGTGCTGTATAGGTTAAGCTTTAGCCATTCCCAACATTACCCCAAACTTCTTTTCCCACGTTACCTCAACTTTAAGATAATTCGTTATTAATTAATTATGTAGTTTAGAATATATCGTTACGAGATATCGGTCTCGGTATATGGGATGCACTAAAACACTGGTTTAATTGAATTTTATTTTATTATAAAACAAAATCACAAACTGGTTTAATAACAATTCACACAGATCACAATTTACACCGTTGTCGCACTTTATACTTCGCAGTTAGTCGCAATTGACTTAGTAAATTGACCGTACGACATCGCGTCGTCATCCTTTCTATACTCTCCATTTCTATGGAATCCCCATACCAACAGGTATTGCGAATAATTCATCTTCGAATATTCTATTTAAAAATTGCAATCCTATTTTAGCGTAGATATTTTCTAGCGCCGGCGCTAGTCTTTGTATAGTAACCAAAATGACGCTTCTAAAATGATTTATACATTCATGGAATTCATTTTTTATTTCGATGTTTCTGTATTTACGAATAGCCGTGTGAACTTTTCGAGTATATTCTATAACACATCGACGTGCTTCTATACATAGACGTCACAATATCATACCTTTCCGTCCTCGCGGGCTACACGTATATACCAAGACAGATAGAAAACGTCCTAGGACACCACTGTTACTCTCTATGAAATTCTAAAACTTTTGGCAAAAAACTAAAATATTCTTAGTGAAGATTTTTGCCAGCCACTACAACCCATGCACAGACACTTTAACTAAAATAAACCTCTTAGAATATATGGTAGACCAAGTGTTACACTACCATAACAATTAGTTTTTTGACTGTAACATAACCGCCACATCCATGTAAGTGAATTCGTAACTCTAGTGAACCGCGTTTCTATCTCGTCGGCGCCGCCTGATTTCGGCCAAAACAAAGCGCGTGTGAGCTGAAAGGGTTTTTCATCCTGCATAGCTCACCCCAGGCACTGGCAAAACAACTACATACTAGACAACCGTATGTACCCGTATTTACTTCCAAGTTTTATAAAGCGAAATAAATACTATATTATGTATAACTATATAATTAAATCACGTTCATTAATGTGTTTTCTAGAACCCTGTTCCGTTAACTTTGAAATTATGTAAGATGTCACTGGTTTAAGAAAGTGAAGCACAACTATAATTTGTATTAGTAATACAATACAACGTATTATTTCAGTTTTATCAGGTTATCTCTTTCAGAAACAAAAATAGGGAAAAATTATTGCTTTTTGTCTTTTTGGTTTTGACGAAACTGTTACAAACTGTTTATATTATTGTAATAAATATTATATTGTATATTATATAGCTACTTATATTCATTTATTTTTATTTTATTTTCCTGTATTTGGAAAACATACAGTGCTTATATAACTAAAGACATTAAAATAATTATGCAGAGTATGATTGTGTAGAACAAAATTTTACATTGCGAATGTGATATACAGTTGAAAATAATGTTAGAACTTAAAAAGAAATAAGGTTGAATTGAAAAAATGTTATTTTAAAATTATTCTGTGGATGCGCTTTCTATTTTAGATATGACCGAATCAACAGCGACAACAGTTTCAAACCACCTGCCATGTTGGCTATTTTCACATGCGACTTCATTTTATTTTAAATAAGCCTTTTATTTAGCTTCAAAAGCGATACAAACTTTTTATTTATAATCGTATTTATAAAAAAGTGGTTTCCTGACGAATTGACTTTAAGCCCTTTTCTGCGTTTACCGTCTGACCATTCATACTCTAGCTAGCTGGTGCAAGACGACAAGTTTTAGTCCGAGTTTCAGTGAGCATTATCCTCGTGCGCCGGTCTGTACCCCTGAGAAATCCCCGCACAGCCAGTCTTCAACCCTGCCAAATTGGGTGATGTCACTTTGATACTGTGAATGGCATTTATGACTCTATTAAAATCAAACGCTGCGGTTAAATTTATTCTATGCCTGAGCATCACGTACGAAATAGAAACAGAAAAGCTACTAGAAAGACCCTATCAAAGACAAACAAAGGAAAGAATTTAAAATATATGTTTAGTAGAAGATAAAATTCGTAGAATTCATTAAAGTTGTTTCTATAGCTAACAAGATTTATTTTGTTATTCATTTGAATTGTGTTCCATTGTAGTATTTTGTTTGTTTGTTTTGGTAGTTACTATATTAACTAATTGGGCGATTCGTGAAGTGATTCTATAGAATAAGGTATAGGAAACATAAAATATTAGTTGAATTACGTGTATGTACAGCAATGCTTCTTAAATATTTTTTACACAAGGCATATAATTCCAGATGTTTGAAGGAAAATTCGCGACAATGTCCTTATGTAACGTGGTTCCAGTTACCAATAGATTGCTATTGGTAATGTTGTCGAAAAGCTTTTTTCGTGTCCATAAACTTGATACTTGAAGTTATTGGTATTTTTTTATAACGACTGTTTATATCAACGGAAACTGTATTTTAATTCCCATTACTGGAAAAATATTTTCATAGTATCATTCTAAGAAATGTATACCGGCTACTTTAAACTTACATCGTTATTTCATTATGATAATAATAATAAGACATTTATTTGCTACAAAAACACATATGCATCCTTAAATTTAAAAAAAATAAAATAAAACAAAAAGGTAATTGATACACTGCAGTTTATGAACAAAAAAAGGTTGGAGCTCAGCATTTGCCGTCATTATATACTTATGTAATTTTCAGTCAGCGCCAAACAAGCCTTCAAGTTTCACCAAGACTTTAAATCTAAGGTAATTTAGTTCATTGATTATTTGGCGCCGACTAAAAATTACTTAGGTATCTTTAGGTATATTAGTTTAAGAACTTAGTTCCTAAGATTAAATAATAAAAAAGGTTTATAATTTTTTTCTTTTTAGTTTTTTCGGCGGTTTAGTTTTTTTGTTACAAAGTTTTTATTTTATAATTTTTGGGGCTAAAATTTAGTAACTACATGCTTAATTTTTTAATACTTTTAAAATAGCTACCTTCATGCATATGGCCATACAATACATTTAATGAGTGAACAATCAAATATCCCTTGTTTTCCGACCCTTAGTGTCTTTTTTTTTCAAATTTACATCGGATCAACTGCAGAATATACTCTTTCTAATAAAACAGAATTATAAAAATTGGACCACTCTGCAAAAAGATATTACTATTTATATTATTTTTATTAGTATTTTTTTTTTAATTTATATGGGACCAACTTTGAGACATACCCTTTCTAATAAAAAAAGAATTTTTCAAATCGGACTACTCTGCAAAAAGTTACGCCTGGTCATACATTTAAAAAAAAAATACCTACGCCTCGAATTGAAAACCTCCTCCGTGTTTTTTTGTAGGTTAAAAATGATGGACACACAACAATTCCTTTACTCACGTTCTTTTCAAGGACGTTCTAACCTTAGTTGTTTATTTTTAATCCATAGTTTGCATTAGTTTTTAAAAGATGTTAATGCAATGAGAGTTTAATTGGAGACGGAATATCATTTTAACATTTGGAAGCCGCGAACCGAAAACTTCCTCGGAAGGACGAGAGATAGGGAAGAGGCTTCGCAAAAAGCCGCGTTCTAAGACTCATAACAATGTCAGAATCGTGTCTTATCCTAAATATCTAAATATGTAAGCTATAAGCACAAATAAGCTATAACACGTGTAATCACGTCACTAAATACGACACATCAAATGATTGCAGTAGAAGACAGTTTTTCAAAAACGTCTACCACTGCATGATTTGATTTTCGTCTTGGCATACAACTAAAGCTGTTTGTTAGTGCAAATATCATTTATTAGATACACGCATTATTACAAACATTTATTACAAATAAATAAACGAATGTCATGTATGATATCTACGATACAATATTATCTATCCGCTTCAACCCTCGTTGGTCCCGCGTTGCGTAACATAAACAATAATTGTTTATAAAACATGTATTATGTATTTGTATACATTTGTAAGTAAACACAATTATTATGTTATTTACACACATAGTTTTTACTTTAGATTATATAATGTCTGGATGGAAATTGGGCGTCAGAAAACGTAGATAAAAATATCATCCAAACGTTCGGACGGTTTGTACATGATAAGTATGGCATAGATCTTATGAATCACACACACAAGTGTTTACAAGTCGGCCTGTCATTTTTGTTGACATTTTATAGTGATAGTCCATCCAGAAATTACATAATCAAGGTTTTTACATACTCAAGGTGTAAAAACCATAGTGATCAATATATGCACAAAAAGAACTTTCTAATGATACATATGTCATTGCTATTGATTAGTAGAACTGTCCGTTACTGACTGTTGGTCCCAGCGCTTGGTTCCACCAGTGGATCCAACAGGATTTTTAAGTACTCATGTCCCCACTGTATAACATGGATGGAACTATTAGGATTTGTGAATCCTGTTGGACCCACTCCTGTTGTAATATACTGACCATGCAAGTGCACTGCCACTTGAAATATTGTTTGTTGCCATAATTATTATTACCATACGCATTATTGGCACTATCATACAAGTAATAGAAAATAAATGAAATATTAGGTAGTTACCTATTAATTTATTTGCGGATAAATACGAGAATGGAGGGAAAACTTAGATATTCCGAATCAGTTTCGTTAACAAATGTAGATTTACTGTAAGTGATTAAAACTGTTGGATGGTTGTAGTTTTACGTAACATGTTAATGATGAAATAATATAAATAACTATTGTTTAGTTAAATAGTAATAATTCTTCCTACCACTTACTTAGATAAACTTAGACTTTCTTAGATATACAAACTTAGATAGTAACGTACCCTAAACCCATCCCGCGATATGAATCCATAGAACAGCTTCGATTTCATCAAAATTCATTCAGCCTTTTCTGACGCTAGATGGTAAGAACACGTCATGCCAACAGTCTAGATCACACCATAAACGAATTCCCACTACAACGTTGGCCGGTAAGTAAAAATTATAAAAGCATGGTTTAAGCAAAAATCATAAAAAAATATTGTATATAATTATTTAGATGTAGGTATATGTAAGCTTTGAAGCGTAAGTACAGTGATATTACAAATTGTAATAATTTTTTTGGAAATTAAGTGTAAAAAACAGGTTTTTGTTAAAACTTTTACGTGGGGTCACAAGTCCTAAAATTTACTCGTTCAAACTATGAACGTTGGTTCCACCACCTAAGTGGAACCACGAGGGCTTTAAAATCCTGCTGGGGCCACTGGTGGAACCAAGCAGTGGACCAACAGTCCGCAACGGAACTGTCGACTTCTTATCCGTTTTTATAACAATTGTTGCCTGATTAATTATGACTAACTCATACTCTATTTATTGATTCATCACATAACTGTCTACTCAGTTATTTTTGAAAATCATATTCAGTGCAATAAGTCAATACAAATACAGATTTTGGAAATACACTTTTCATAAGTTGTGATAATACTTAAAAATTAATGAATTTTATGTTTAATTTTTATGTATGTACACCACAAACATTACATTTATTTATACACATAAAAAAAATATTAAATCACTAATATTAAATTTAATAGTCAAAAGCAATCTTGCCCAAAGATTGGTTTCAATAGTTTATAACAAAATATGTTTTCTTGTTATTATGATTGAAAACTTACAGATTAGGAACAACTTCCTATATATAGTCGGAAATACATGTAAAAATACTGCTAATTCTCACAAAAAAGTGGTCTAGCCATTTTCAGAGTTCCGTATCCAAAGGGGAACAAGTCGAAGCCTATTATTGAGGCTGCGCTATTCGTCTGTCCGTCCGGTCCGTGTGTCACAGTTGGTCCCAGGTTTGTATCGTCAGAACCATATTAGGTTGACATTTTTCAAAGAGTGTGTATTACTATATATACTATGGCCTCTATTACAACGCATAGTAAAATTTGTGAGCCATCACGGGATGCCTTGCAGATGTAAAACATCGAGTTTGTACAAGTAATACAGGATCTAAATATGGCATAATGAAAAATTAAATATTAGGAATTGTTTTACAGAAAATGATGACTATTTATTTAATAAACATTTATTTTCATTAAATACAAAAATTAAAACTTAAACAATTTGATTCAAGTTGCGACAACTCAATTCTTTTAATCTGTGACTTCAGTAATAGTTATAGATAGTCTATTTCACGATGGCAGGCCCCACTATAGCTCCGCGTAATGGGTAAGAGGGGCATATGCTAACATTTAATTACTGGCCGCCAGTCGGCCAGTTGATTCGATATTATTGCGAATTAAAAAATAATCAAAACGTAATATTTAATAATTTACTTAAGAAAAATACTTAAATAAAAAATTTCAATAAAAAAACTTAGGAAATCATACTCTATTCTAAAGATATAAGGTTCTTTTTGCTCTAAATATATAGTGTGGCAACGCGTCGCCACGGCATCCTTCGCCACGCCAACGATCAGTTTTATACCCTCGCCAATAAATGTTTCACATCAAAAATAAAATAAAATTATAAATTGAAGGGGGTGCCCATACTAGAAACGCGTTTTTTCATATTTTACTTTGGTACGGAACCCTTCGTATGCGAGTCCCGCTCGCAATTGGCCCGTTCTTAATATCATTTTCCGAGTTGTTCCTTTCATAACATCCTTATACGAAATTGCCAGCTAGTGCCCATTTGACCTTTGTAGTTCGTATAACTACAAAAGACAGTGAAACTAATAAGTTTTTATGACTAGCAACCCCACAGACAAAGTAGGAAACACAATCCGGAACCTGTGGCCGTAAAATTAGATACGTCCTTTATCCGATTCGATACACCGTCGATTGCCCACTCAATTAAGTTTTACTGCCAGCCTCTACACTGGTACGTACCCTTTGCTAGCGGCTGGGTGTTAACAAATTACTAACTTGGTGTGGAAATTACTGGACCTCTCTTTTCGTCGGGTTTATGTGTTATTTGAAACGTTGTTAATGCGTTTCTAGTTTTCTATTTAACCTCTATTGAATCTATTGAATGAAGTATATCTACTACTGCTACTACATTATAAAAGTGTAACTAACTGCTCACATAAATTTATTTTTTGAAGGCCTATTTATATTTTACTAGCGATATGCTCCGGCTTCGCATGGGTAGCTCAGCCTACATTTTTCTTTGTCGTAGTATCGTATCAGCTTGTTGCATCAAGCTGATGGATTATATTTAATTAGATTCAAATGTAACGTAAGGGCAACCCATTTGGAGTATTTTTTATGTATTTCATTTCCAATTTTGAAAGTATTTGAAAAAGTAGAATCAATATATATACAGGATGACATTTTAGTAACCAGCCAAAATTTTTCTAGATGTTAGGTATCACTAATAGACCTCATTACGTAAATAAACATATAGGTCAAATATTCATAATCAATAATTATATCCTAAATATTTTTTAACAAAATTTGGCTACCTTCTACTTACATAGAGCAAAATGGCAGGGCATGGGGCATGTGAGTGGGACAAATATTTTCCTATTGAACGATACTAAAAAGGAACAAGACGGCCAACGGATTTTTATCAAAGGTCATTGTATTAAAATTTGGCTGGTCATTAAAGCCTCATCCTGTATATAAAATCATTATGTGCATGAAATGCTTAAATATAATTAAGAATTAATATCGTATCCGTATGAATAGTTTTCCGATTACCACATTTTATGTGACCATTTTTTTCAAACATTAAAATAGGTATAGTCTATCCTTAAAAGATAGACATATGCTACAGCGGACTTTTTTATAGACTTATAAAAGAAAAACAATTCCTCCATAAATTGTTTTGTTATATCTCAAAGCAGTGTTTTCGATGGAAGTTCCTAGTTCCCAGTGAGCTTGATTTTTTCTGATATTTTCAGCAATAATCGTCTTATCTTAACCAATTTACACAAAACATTAATGAATTATACACATAAACCTTTTCATTAGTGTTAATCGTATGAAAATCCGTTCGTTAGTGTTATCGCGTTCAGGCAGACAGACAGACGCGGCGGGGGGACCTCGTTTTATATTTATTGCAGTGGAAGAACAACTAAAAATATTTTGAGGAAATTTTCACAATTTAGTCGAAGGAAAATATAAAAAGTAGCTAGCTAATGAAGAGTGGAATTTCACAAAACAGATTGGATTTGTAAAAAAGAGTTTACCGTGGAGTGTAAGGACTATGCATTAATAATTAAAATACTTTATCAAACTGCTAATACGCTATTTCGAAACACGATTGTGAGTTAAAAACCGAAGCTTTTAGTGAGGTCTTTCAGAATAAAATACAAGCGTTTTTAATATTTAGTGATGTGCAATTTCATACACTATTTTGTGTATACTCATGCAATATATAGATAGCTAGTTATTGTTAACATTTATTTCTTTCGTCTTATTTTCTGTAGTATTTAATTAGTATATAATAGAAGTCACCATACTATATATACCATGTCATATCGTCAGCGCGTTCCTGCCCCACTGCAGGGGCTTAGACCTCGCCTCAGAATGAAGGGCTTAGAGCTTAATCCACCACTATGCTGCAGTGCGGATTGGTGGATTTAAACGGGTACCGAAGCGCGACAGCTTAATGTGCTATCCGAAGCACAGAGTCAGTGATAGTTATGTACATATGTTAAAAAATAACTAAATATTACGTGCCCTAGGATTCGAACCACGGTCTTCTAAACAAAAAGCAAGCGTTGTATAATCATTTAATCATAGATGATTCTAGAATAATAGATGATTCTATGATTGCTATATAGAGATATAGCCATCTGCTACAGCCGTCGTTTTCCATCCATCGCCAGTGCTGTTCTTATATGTACATCAGTGTCAATTAACAAAGTTACAAAAGTACTGCCCAAACAGTCTCAAATATGCAATTCTGCATTGACTAAAATAAGCAGGCAGAAACAAGAATAAGGAATATGTATAAAAAAGACCGGCCAAGTGCGAGTCGGACTTACGTCCTGAAGGTTCTGTATAGTTATAAACGTATATTATCGCATTTATCGTTACTCGCCGCCGGAATTTGACGTTAACGCCTATTTTAATTTAAAGAATTTTTCATTTTTACTAAACCGTTTTACAAAACGGAAGTAGGTACCCTATAGGTTTTGATTTATTCGCGAGTGTCGAAATATGCTGCATAAATGGCTGTATTTTTTAATTGGGGTGCTTTACAAACTTGATTTTTTTATAGCTCTTAGGGGCCGCTGTTGAGTAACAAGTATTTGGAATTCATATCAACTTAGTACCTTTACACGTTCCTGAGATAAAGGTTAACAGACAGACGGGCAGAGAGACAGACAACAAAGTGATCCTATAAGGGTTATTTTTTGCCTTTTCAGACACGAAATCCTAGAAACCAAAGGAACACAGTTTCGATATGTTTTTTTTTTCATTATTTCACTATCAGTTTATCCCCCATTACCATTATAAATGCAAAGTAGGTTAAACCTATTTTTAAAATTTTTACCTGTAAAGGCAACAAAGTAGCTGACTTCGGCAGAATTTGCTTACCATATGTACTTTCAAAGGCGCTTACAAAAAAAAGACAATCAAACTGAACACCTAGTGATTTGTGATTATAACGACCAAATAATAAATGTTTGCAACTTAGGGTTAAAACTAACACAATATTGTGTGTGTGTTCCCTGCTAAGTTAGTAAAATAAGAGTGATTTAAAAATTGGTTGGTATCGTATCACAGACAAGTCAACCTTATAGACCACGCTTTGACAAGTAGTAGCATTCGCCAAGGCTATGTAGTGACACTACATAACTACGTCACTAGTGAGCCGTCAGTTGGAAGCACGTCGGATGCCACTAAATTGTCAATTTTGAACGAGCCAATGAAAACTAGCCGACCTCTCCCCGCACCCCGCCGCTTTTTGGCGATTTCGATTTCGTACTGACGTTTATTAAAGCGTGGTCTATAGGTTGACTGGTCTGTGTATCGTATAGACGATTTCTTTCATTTACATTTTTTTTTTTCTAACCGTGTTGACAGTGCTTATGTGAATAACGCGGAACGACTGTTACATACATAGAGTAAATATTTAACATCAGAGTTTAGTTTTATTAAAATCATAAATGTCACTTCATAGTATCTAAAATGTCTAACGCAATTTCGCGGTGGTGAAGACCGGTGCGCGGGGAATTGGCCATCTTACAAGAGCTAGAGTATAAGCGGTTAGAAGGTAAACGCAGAAAAGGTTATATAGCATTCGTTTCGTACTAAGATTTGGTTTCTATATTATTATAGTCTATAACTGTAATTAATACAATATTACCGACTCTTTAAATGGCATACGATTCTGCATAGCAGTTAAAACTACAACTAAAACAAATCAAATAATTTTATCTTTCATTAATTAAGAATTTCATATTACTGCTCTCATGTTGGACACTGACAATTACAAGTAGAAACTCGTCAAGATTAATTTTTTTTTACTCCAGATAGTATTTTTGAGATAGGCATAACTTTGCGAAGCTTTTAAACGGACAGAAAGACGGGCACATTTGACAATAGAGACGCTTTTAAAATATGCCGTAATATGACACTAGGTACGATACGGCTCAGTATTAAAAAGTTAAAATTTTTCACTTCGTTCTCGATATTTCAAATTATATTATTAAATTGATAAACGTATATTTAAAATATTCTTTCAAGCAAACAACAACGTCCTCAGCGTCTAGAGAAGTAAATTCTAAGTTCTTGGTGATTGCAAATTATATTATTTGAATTGGGGATTAAAACTATAGCTTCATTTAATATTGAAAAGCATGTTTAACGTTTTACCTTTAAAAACGAATCTATTCTTTAAAAAAATATATATAATGTAGGAGTGCTTTGCTTATCCGTTCATTTTAGTAACATTTAAACAAATACTTGTGTTTCCTAGTCGTTTTGCCTAGTAGCAGGCCTTTGATTAGTATGACATAGGAAAACAATACCTACCACCCGATTTTACCTAAATATAATAGATGTGCTTGAATGGCCATTACGCCTTTGTTTTTACGGGCGTGCTGAACATCTCGAACTCTCCCTCTTTCCCAGGAGTGATCGATACGTGTCTGCTCCTCCATTTGACCTCCTATGCCGCGGCGGAGCCCATGTGACAACCCATAGTATGTATATCAGTTGTCTGGTACCCATAATACAAGCTTTGCTTTGTTTAAGATTAGAAGCCGCTGTGTGGGATGTCCCACGTATAATTATTGTTATTATAGGCAGTTCCACACCGAAGACTGCCTATGCATCCGGTCCGCGTTCATTAACTGACTGGTTGGTCAAGAGGTCGGAAGCACCGACTGTAGTCCCAAAGGTCACGGGTTCGATTCCCGTCCGAGACAAATATTTCTGCGCTTGAATATGTCTATCTGTTTCGTGTACTGGGTGTAAATATCAATATATGCATACAGTAGGTATACAAAAAATCTCTGTCTGATTCGGGACAAGATAACCGTGTGTGTGATGTCCAGATAATATTATTTTTATTCGAAAGCTTAACACTTCTCGGTGTACACAGGTTAAAGGGTTGTTTAATCGGTCAGCTCACCTTCTGTGTTGACCTATCCCGACATCTACTTTCGTTGTAAGCTCGCGTGCATCTGTAAGCAGATTCATCCAGTCGATCAAAAAAAAGTTTAGAACAAATACAATTTATGTTATCTACTCAGGCGACGCAACGCTGCAACAAAAGCTTGTGCTTACAATTTCCAAAAAGTACAATAACAGAAGTCGTTTATTAGCGTTATTGCTTTTGTAAAACATGTGCTAACTTTCTGAAAAGTCTACTGTAAATAACTCTTATTAACCCGACCTTAGTTTATGAGGATATACCCCACCATAAAGATTCGTGGGCAGTCAACTGTTGAGGAAGTAAGTCAATTTGAAAAGCCCTAGAACATGTGGAACTACTATTTGCATATCCTAAACCATGATTTTAAAATAATGAAAAATAATTCCCAGAATAGAATAATAATAATAATATCTTGGACATGCCACACAGCGCCATCCAGTTCCAAACTAAACAAAGCTTGTATCGTCAGTACCAGACAACTTACATAATTTACTTCAAGCATGTGGGTCGATACAATCTTTACAGTATTTTCCGTCTTGGAACGTAATATTCTAGTTTACGGAATACACAAAGAATATTCATACAATAATAACATATTAAATCGCTGGAATCGTGGTTATCGCTTTTGATGATATAATGTCTGGATAGAGAATCGGTTTAGAAAAACTTAAATGAATATATTACCTAACTATTCGGTTATAATTTACTCATACAGAGACGGTTTTTATATGTTAATGTGACTTAGCGAGAGTATTTGGTCTGTTGAGTCACACACGCAAGTATTGCGAGTGTCCAAGGCGATAATCACAATTCGAGCGATTTCATAGTCGCTATTGCATGAATATTCAAATTTGTTGTTGTAAATGAAAAATATAAAAAATACTAGCTTTGCACGCGGCTCCATCTGCATCGACGTCGCACAACGTCTCTATGGGCTTTCTCGTTTCTTTCTTTGCATCTATCGTATATAACTTAATCTACCTTACTTTTTGAGTTCTAACAATTGTTCCATTACGTAACTCCGTAATTGTAATCACTTCGTCTCAACATGAAGACAGGATCCTGAAAGGACAAACAAACATGTAAACAAATTAACAAAAATGCTTTTGTACTTTTTATATTTATTAAGATAATCCGTAGGTAGCTTTGATTTTGTAATGTCTTGAAGAACTCTCGCAATAAAATGTGAACAAAAATGAGAGGCCAAATGTTACAGGTCAAATACTTGTGTGTGTAATCCAACAGATCACATACTCTTGCTACGCTATACTAACCGACCGCGTACAAACCGTCGATGTGTGCATATAGCCGAACAGTTAGGTGATATTTTTATTTACTATTTTTGACGCCAACTCTATATCCAAACATTATATAATCAAAGATTCGTGGCCATTACAGAAAATTTGTTTTTACTTATTTTATAAGGAACTAACGTAACTAAATTAAATATTAATATATGTATTAAATAGTAATAAACCTCAATATATGTAATAACAAAAAAATGTTTGTAAACGTGATTACTAAGAACTATGTATGAGAGAGGGACGATGTGAATGATTTAACCTGAAGCTTTAAAAGCCTTGTTTAATTTTTCACGATAAAAAAAGTTTATCGTTGTTGTATATTATGAAGAACTAAATCACAAGAAAATGAAACTAATTAATTCAATGTAGCAGTCTTTGGGCAGACTAAATAACACGTGCGTGGCTTTATCGCGTTTAAGCGGGCAAGGTCAGCTACAAGCTACTCATAACTTACTAAACCCCTCCCCTCGCCCCCAAAGCTAAAAGGTATTTTTCTCATTATAATTATTTATTATATTGTAAAAGTCGTTCACGAGCTTTAAGATTAGGGCGTCATTAATATACTTCATTTTTCCTTTCTGTTATCTTCTATAAGAAAAAATGCCAACAATGTTATATTTTCAATCTTTTCAGTCTTTTTCAGCAGTTAACCTTCTTTATCAGTAGTATGTACGGAGAGAACTCTTCAGTTAAATTAGTTAAAGGCCGGTTCGCTGGGCCACCGAGTTTTTACTTTACTTTCGATTCCGTCCTCATTTTACCGAACGCTGCCCCATGTTAACAAACTGAAATTTAAATTGGAATACCCTTTTCGGAATCTGCTGATCCAGTGTAACTGTTAATTAAAATATCTGTAAAATTGCTGTGTATTCTAAATTTGAATACAATATAATATCTTAGTATTATTACCTGTCCGGTTTTTCTTTGTTAATACATACAGCACTTCTAATTTATTTGTATTATAAAGAGACGTCAGTGCATATGTTCGTTGTGTAGTATCTAAACACAATATTTGTTTGAATTATATTTATTAATAAAGCAAATAATTAAATAAATATTATGAAAAGTACTAGTAACAATAAAAAATATATAAAGACGATATTTTTTTGTTTGATTAATTTAAAATGATACCAGTCAATAGCGGCACAGAACACGGATAATCACGTCGACGTAACAAATCACGCGTGAGCAGACATATGCTAAAGGTCAACAACCTATCGTCTTCTCATTCTACACGTTGAATTCTCAGCATATAGACTGCTTTTTCGTAAACAGATTTTTTTATTTTTACAGTCATGACATAAAATTTTATTCGTTCCGTGTGACTACTTAATATGTGAATTTAAATGCCTTTGTAGGGCGCTATCATATTTCAATGATGCGTATAATGCCGTAGGGAAATGATGAAACCAGACGATTTCGCGCAATTCCGGATGATAAATATTTCAATTGATCAAATCATTACTAAAATATTCTAGTGATATGACGTATCACTTTCGATGACGACGACAACGTGTCGCGATAACCCAAAGCGCAACGAACCCGTCTCAAATTTATAAGGCCATAGGGCGATGGTTCGAATCCGGGCGTGTACCGATGAGTTTTTCTAACTTAAGTACATAACTACTGACTCCGTGCCTCGGAAAGCACGTTAAACAGTCGGTCCCGAGTGCGGTCAATAGATGGCGGTCGTTATAATCCCCAACCTGCAGTGGAGCAGCGTGGTGGATTTAAGCTGCAAGCCCCCTTTCACCCTGGGGGAGGCCTAAGCCCCTGCAGTGGGGTGAAAATGGGCTGATGAAGTGAAGTGAAAGACGTATAACTAGACCGAACTAATGAAATTAAAAAAAAAGTCTATAACAATGATAGCGGTGTTTATTGTATGGGTCTGAGTTTGAGAAAGGAGGGAAGGAGGCAATTCGGCTGGTCACTGAATATATTTACAATATATTCCAACAGCCACTGACCTAAAATGATAGGGATTACCCTATCATTTTAGGTCAGTGGCTGTTTCTTTCTTAGAATTATCTAAAAAAGAAACTTCTAGAAGCATCAAATGTTAATTGAATTCAATAAGCATTTGTACCTAATCATGTCGGATGTTTTTTCGGAAGATTGTGGGTGGTATCACAATTCCGATTTTGGAATGCAAATTAAAAAAAACAAAACAAGTCAAGTGCGAGTCGGGCTCACTTAGTGAGGGTAATCGAATATGAACTTTAAACAATAAAACGCCTCCGTCTGTATCCTACCTTACTAGGACTTTTATTATTTTGTATGTGCTAACACAAATACGCTTCCTATGTTAATAGTACTGGAAGCGCTTTTACTTAACGTCCATAGACACGAAATAGGGTTAAAATCATTAATGTAAGAAATATTTAAGAAACAGAGCTGATGTTGTATAGGTAAGTTGGGATTTTAGAGTTGCATAACTTGTACGCAAAAAAGAAACTCTTATAGGACACCTCGTTGTTTGTTTGTCTATATCTGCGTGTGTGTCTGTCTGTCTGTATGTAGGTATATCTCTCTGCCTGTCTATCTGTCTGCCAAGACGCTTTTTTTTCATATGAACGTGTGGAGGTATTAAGTTGAAATTAATACAAAATATTTAGGTTTACTGTCCCTTGGAGCTTTAAAAAATAAGCTTCTAACAAAACGCGGTGTTCCCAAGTGATCGCACATCCAAGTACAAGGAGATTCATTAAAGTTTCATTCGCATATTAGCGAACGTCATATCACTTTTTATTGCAGATTTGCGAGCGCGTTTGGTATTGCTGGTATTACAAACGGCATAGAATAAATAAATTTGACAGCAGCGTTTGGTTTTAATAGATACAGAAATCAGTTAACAATACCGAAAATGTCAAACGCCATTTCGCGGGGGCGAAGACCAGCGCGCGGGGACCTCGCGCACTGAAACTCGCCAATTTGCAACAGCTAGCTAGAGTATAAGTAGTTAAACGGTAAATGCAGAAGAGGGCTTATAGTCGATTCGTACTTTTAAGACAAACGATGACCACGCGAATAGAGCTTTTACATTTCCAGTCGCTAATTTGTCGATTTTCATTGATTTGCGAGTGAGAAAAGTTAGACGAACTCAATGTGAGTCGACCCTCCTAACCGCGCCTTACGCGAGTCGTTGATATTTCGTGAATGGACTTTGGCGAATGGTGTCTTATAATTCACTTGTATATAATTACAATTGTCAATATAATACAATACATAACTTCAGGCATTAAAATTAAATAATTTACAATCTACGACATTTATATGAAAATAAATATTGAATTATTTCCAAAAAATTTTAATAATGTGTAAGTGAATCTCATATTAATATTAAACACAATATATTTAGGGTATCCAAAGGGTAAAAAAACGGGACCCTATTACTAAGACTCCGCTGTCCGTCTGTCTGTTTGTCCGTCTGTTATCAGACTGTATCTCATGTACCGTAATAGTTGGACAGTTACAGAATAAAATAAATGTATAAAGGGACTCCCATACAATAAATGTGATTTATTTGCTCTTTTTTGCTCGAAATTAATAAGGGCAACAGGTAGACGCTTGAAATATTCACAGAATATCTAGTTATATATTCACTTTAAAAATAAATAATTGAATTAAAATAAATCAAATATTTAAGGGGGCTCCCATACAACAAACGTCATTATTTTTTTGCTCGATTTACAGGTAAGTGCTTGAAATATTCACAGAATATTTAGAATCACAGATATTCACTTTAAAAATAAATAATTAATTTAAAATTAAACAAATATTTAAGGGGGCTTCCAGACAACAGACGTAATTTTTTTTTCTTTTATATTAAAAACGGCAACAGGTAGACGCTTGAAATATTCACAGAATGGTGACTTATATTATTCACTTTAAAAATGAATAATTAAATTAAAGTAAAATAATTTATATATTGTACTGTGGTACGGAACCCTTCGTGTGCGAGTCCAATTCACACTTGGCCGGTTTTATCATTTACATATTACTTGAGTAATTAGAATTCCTGACAATCTAAAAAATCTATAACCTAGTTGGCTGATTAGTTTTGACCGCGCGTATTATTGTTTTTACCTCAGCTGGTAGGTTTCAGAGCCAAAGTCTAATACGAAAGTTTTCAAACCAATCAGAGATCACTTTCGAAATGCACTGGGTTAAATGCCGCCCGACCGCCTTTGGGGTGTACCGAAGTCGCCGGTGCGCGCAATTCAACACGAAATCTATCAAACTGATGTAGAAGCTGATGAATTTTCAAAGGAGAATTTAGTTTTTCATTTAATAATTTAAATTGCGTAGAAAGATACTCCTGCAATGCGGAATCGGGTGCGGGTTAGCGGAAATGTAGCGGAATTACGTACTGAATTGACGGGAACGCCAAACTTCTTAATTAAAATTATGGAAATTACCTACTGACTCTTAATTTTATCTGTCGGTCAGTGGTAGAAATACATATTACTCGAATTTTCCTAGAAAATTGTATTTTCTGTTCTCCAGGCTGCTGTAACATCCAAGAAATTGGGGACTAATATAAACTGTTGAAGATCGACGGAGGGCAGTGTTTAAATTGAAGCGACAAAAACTAAATAGTTTACAATAATAAAGTAAAAGAAGTCATATTTAAGAATTAAGTAAGTATCGCTGGTTGGTAAGGCTTCAATTACATTACACTACATTACATTACATTACAAAACATTACATTAATTTGAAAAAAATTATAAAAGCATCGCAAAAACAAGTAGGTATATAATTATGTGCGTGGAAATCGTTAGGGCTTTCCATTTAGGCCATAATGTAGCTTTCTATTACATAGAACATCTTCATGTTAAACTGTATATTATAACTTCTATCTTATTAATTAAAAGTTATGTTTTAATAATTAATTATTGAAGTATAACTTTTTTTATGTATGACATGAGAGTGACTCAGTTCTTATAGTAAGTAATGTTTTTTTTTTAAGATAAGATAATAATTAATTATAAGTAATTATTCTTGGAAATATATGCAAGTAGTTTACTAAAGTATTTTCAGTTTAATATGTATTCAGTATATGTAAGTATACGTAAGTACATTATGAACTCGATATTATATAACAAACGTGCTGAACCACTCGGGAGTTTACTCGGAAGCACTAGACTATACTCATGAGCACTTTTTGGACCTGAATCCGGTCATTTACAAAATTTCTTTGTTATGGCAGAAAAACAGTAATTAATTACAAATTCGAATATCAAAAAAAAATCTGCTCTAAAATGGTACATGCAAAACTAGAGGACAAAGGGAACTTAAAAAAAATTTTGATGGGCCATCTTGAATTATTTATACGTGAGTTCTACCTAATTTTTAGTATGTAAATTGAATGACAAACAACTGAGTACTGTGTTCCATATTTATATATTTGTTACGATAAATTAAGAACACGAAACTCAACATGAATTATCTAGAGAAACGAGGTCACGCTTTCAAATGGAACTCAAATATTTCCAGCTGAAAACGCGGGAAATCCGTTGGTTCGCGTGTCAAGTGAAGCGGTGATTACCAATTAGTGTGATGTTGTATTTAATCGTTGTCTCGTGAATATTAAAATAATTGATATCTTTAATTAAAATGTTCATTCCAATTTTGCTGGTGTTTATGTATATATGTTATGTATAATAACTAAAAAATGTGACGTCATTCACTTAAAGAAGGTAGTTTTATAACATACAAATTAGCCAATACCAATAGATATGGTCAGGTATCCGTATTTAAATCAAGGTGATAAATAAATAACAATTTTTTAAATAGATTTGTCTTAGAACTAACAAATCTTTTAATTTAATATAATAATAATACCTGGGATATCCCACAAAACGCCATCTAGTCCCAAAGTTGAACCAGGTAAGGTACCAGGGGTACTTGACAGCTGGTATACACATTAAAATATTATTTTTTTATAGTATATACGTATAATATATATACACTTATTTACACCCAAACATGGAACAAAGAGACATGTTCATTCACACAAATATTTGTCCCAGACGCGAATCGAAACCGCGACCCTTGGCTCCGCAGTTAGATCTCTAACCACTCAGCCAATCATTCAGTCAATATATGTTTACACAGTATAATTAATAGTAATCGATAAATAAATAAAATACTATTATGAATTTAAAAATAATGTCTATAGACATTTCAACACCTTAAAGTAATTAATAAAAAAAAAACAATACGCAACAAGAGAGTAAGCATATCCGAGAATCATCATATATAAGAACAAGGTAATAATACTGAAATCACGGTTACGTCTTATGGGGTATTTTTTAAGCTACACAATCCACCCTTAGACCGCGTAAGTTAACCGAAAGGCGTAGGGTGAATAAAAACAGAATGTAAATCTCGACCGTCGTCACAAAGTCTCTTCCTCTTGCAAAGCTTACAAAGACACAAAGCCGAGACAGCTTGCGTTTATTTTTTTTATGTCAATGAAACCTGCGCGCTTTGTTTATGTAACATGTAATAACAGTTGCCAGTCAAGGTCTCGCCTGCAGGATAATAATAAAAAAACCTGACTTAGTTCTTGGTAATTGAACTAGAGACTCCACTAGACTCATAAAAAATATTAATAAAAACTGACTTAATTACGAACTGCACGCGACTAAATAAAGAAAAGTATTTTATTTGTCGATGGTTGTTGTTAATACTAGATTATATTGAGCTTGTCAATCTGCACAAAATTCTCCACTCTATTATAGACTGGTTTGTTGCCTTCTATAAATACAAACATAAGGTGTAAATCCCTCAATCCCGCAACCTTTGCTCTGTGCGTATACAGAAATAATGTGTCGTTCCACAGAACTTTGTATAATACGTAGTTATAAATAAAAAGTAATATCGTTCTAAGTATTTCTGTAAGCAGTACCTAACTAATAGCGACGACCGCTTAGCCTTGTGGGTAACGACCCTGCCTACGAAGCTGGAGATCCCGGGTTCGAATCCCAGGTCGGGTCAGTATTTATATGACAAATATTAATACTGGTATTTATGTGGTGGAATATTAATGTGGTGTCTTCGCTTGGTACCCAAGATACAAGCTAATGCTTAGTTTGGGGAATAGACGTTGTTGTGATGTATACGTACCTATTTTATGTTAATATGAACCAAAATAAGCGCAACAATCACGAGTATTAATTTCATAATATGAAGAGTTTTTGTCATCAAATCTTGTATTTTTTGATCCCAACACGTCTATGGAATAATATTTCTTCGTATTTTCATAACGCTGGTGATCAATCAAAAACCTTTTACTATGGCCCACGAATTCGCCCCCAATCTATGTGCGTAAGTAAAAAGTAGGTACATGAATATATTGTATGCAAATAAGATATTGCGTCTGGTGGTTTTTCTTTTGGGGCTGCTAGAATTTCTCTCACAGAAATTAAAATATACGAGTACTTGCCGCTTTTGTCGATTTCGTCCCGAGTTTACTCGATCACTATTTGAATTTATATATGTAGATATTCTGATTCATTCTTCTTCATCATTAGAAAAATTTAGTTTCAAATCAGTGAGAGGGTTGTAGATAACTCAACTGTGTTTCAATATGGAGAATTACGGAAGTCGAAAATACGCGGAATCACTTGAAGTGGCATGCACGGCACGTATGTAGTAGTGTTCTCTTTGAAAATAATGAGAAAATGGTGGAAAATAGAAGCAAGGCTGGTTTGACAACACTGCGGAGTGTTTGGTTGCTATAAACTAAATTATTCACTAAAGACGATTTTCTCATAATTTTCACAAACGAAAGTTACATTCGCGTAAAATAGAAAATAATAAACAAAAACCTGTCTAACATAGTTTTATTTTCACTTATGTACAGCGCTATTCGTTAACACCTTTTTATTTTGTCATGGCTGCACAGTTTCATCATCATCATCATCAGCCCGTGTCTCTCCACTCCAGGATTTAGGTCTCTCCCAAGGCTCGCCACCACACACAGTCCTCCGCTTTTCGCATCCAAGTACCCCCGGTATGGTGCTTCAGGTCATCTGTGCACATGGCCGGGGGGCGTCCAACGCTTCGCTTCCCGGTACGTGGCCCCCACTCGAGAATTCGTCTACCCCATCGGTTATCGGTTCTACGGCAAATGTGATCGGCCCATTACCACTTCAGTTTGCTGATTGCTTCGGCTATGAGGACAACTTTAGTTCTTCGACGGATTTCAGTGTTTCAGATTTTATCCATCAAAGAAATACCGAGCATAGCCCGCTCCATAGCACGCTCACAGTTTACTGAATTCATATTCGTCGAATTTTACAAAGGTTCGGAAAATGGCACGACATCATTATTCCGAAATTCTTACATAGTTCCAATTATTTGAACTTTTGCAATCGGTCTAGGATTTTTGCAAATATTTTTTTATGTTAACAATTTACAAACGCCTGCCGACTTACACTACATTTCACTGTAGGTACGTCCGTGCAACAGGTGTGTTGGTTTATTGAGGCACCGATAGGAACTGTTACTGTGTTTAACAGACTAGGATACACTAGGATACACAGTTGGAATATATTCTGTCTTCTTGAGTTACCGATCGTACGTTTCACACTTTTTAAAAACCAATTTCATACACAAGAAACAATCGATTATTTATTTCAATAACTGAACTCAGCTTTGAATGTATTAGAAGCATAGAAGCAACGTTTTTTTTTGTAAGAACCGCCTACGCACCTACAAGAAATTTAAAAATTTATTCTTGATGAAATATACCTACTTATATCGGAGATGTCAGCATAGATTATAAAACTGAGTGTGAAAGTTGTATGGAACATATGATGCAGAAGCAAATAGATATCTGAAATGAATTATGTATGGAGTACGTTTGATCTTATCACGCATTTGATTTCATCAAGTCACGAAGATTGAGCTCGACTCCTTTAATACATAATAATAATAGCAATACTAATAATATAATAATAACGTATACATCACAACAATGCCTAGGCCCCAAACTAAGCATTAGCTTGTGTTCTGGGTGCCAAGCGAAGACATCACATTCATATAACAACCAACACCCGGTACCAGTATCAATTTTCATCATATAAATACTGACCCAATCTAGGATTCGAACCCGGCACCTCCAGTTTCGTGGGCAGGGTCTTTAACCACTAGGCTAAGCGGTCGTCTATCTAAAATGTAATATTACTGACTATAAGTAATTCAAAATAGTAATAACTACGTTTTAAATCATTATAAAAAATTGACAGATTTTGAATATAAGACTCCATTTACGAAGTCGGATGCTCGCCATCAAATTAAATTAGGACCCCTCCCGCGACGGCTTTTAATGTCTCACTCGGAGATCCGAAGGCATAAATTAATTCAGTTATTTGCTATGCGCCGCCACGCTTTAAATAATTAAGGCGGTGTCACCCGTCTCCGCGGTGGCCGCATTATAGTACGTGAGCTGCAGTTGAAAAACGTTTAGCAATTTACGCGCTTCGTAATGTATTAATAGTTGTTGATGTAAAACATGTAACCATTTAGCACATCGGTGGAAGTCATATGTGCAGATGGACTACTATTGTGTTATTTATTTAAAATATATACTTATAAATACATTATTTATAAACATTATGTATACTTTGCTTTTTCTATTGTCTGTGTTTTTCTCTAATCCCATTCAATAGAAGTACCTTCAAAAATGTGTCGTGATAGCTCGAACACAGCGAACCTGTTTCAAATCTATAAGGCCATGTAGCCATGATTCGAATGCGAGCGTGTACCAATGAGTTTTTTCTGACTTAAGTACATTAACTATCACAGACTCCGTGCTTCGGAGAGCACGTTAAGCAGTCGGTCCCGCTGCTGTCAATAGATGGCGGTAGTTACGATTCGCCAACCCGCATTGGAGCAGGGTGGTGGATTAAAGCTCCAAGCCCTTCACCTTCAGTAGAGGCCTAAGCCCCTGCAGTGGGGTACAAAAAGGGTTGATTAAAAAAAAAAACATTGGGTAAATAAATTGCGCTGTATGATAATTAGTTCATTGACAGTTTATCCACTTACTCCTAGATAGTTGAATGTCTAGATATCCATCGTCTCCAACACCGTTGATAACTTTATTATCCCTCAAACTAATAGTCATCCTGTGTCGCACGGCCAAAAATCAAAGACATATTCTGTCGAATAAAAAATACTCCTTTAAAATTAAAAACCAAAATTCAGCATTGAAGCACAGTATTCTTTAATTTGTTTGAAATAAAAAACTATTATTATTAAGAAATTCAATGTCAAAAATAAAGTTACGCAAAAATATCTTTAATTTCGATATTGTGATTTTTCATCCAACGGGGTTTGATAAAATGTAAAAAAAATTAGTGAAACTGCAGTAAATCAAATATGCAGTACACGTAGAGAAATAAACTGAAATCAAATTAGTTGTTAAACTGTGCATAGATATCGCTATCTAACTAGTTGTTATTCTTTGCAATAGATAACGCTATTATTAGAGTTGTCTTTAATAAACTTTAATTATTCAGTTTTTAACAAAAAATTATAAGCTTTTAAACAAGTAAAATGTATTTTTGGGAAAAATACGAATTGCTTGAAATATAAACGAATGTAACTGTGTAACATAAAAAGATGGCGCCACATGTATAACTTTCTTTCACTTTCTTGAAAATATAATCAATTACTAATAAAAATAAAACATACATGTGGGCGCGGCCTTGGCCGGCAGGTACAAACTGTGCCCGCGCGGAGACTCACCCATAATTTTGTGAATATAATTATATAATATATTTTTATAAATATGTGGAGAATATTATTTTATTTTATCAATTCAGAGCAACTTCACGTTGCAGAACCACAATGGCAGCGATCGCGTTGTCCAAACGAAAGCGTGCCCATTGGTTAACCTCTGAATTGCGGAAGTTGCAGTCATCTCAATGTATTTATATTTTTATCCATTGATCTGGTTACATTATCTTAATAGAAACATATAAAACAAATAAAGAACTAATTCAAAAGTTAATTATTAGAACCAATCGTTGAAAATTTGAAATATATTATTAAATGAAATGTTAATTGAATAATTTACTTACGATAAATATGTTTGCTGTCGTACTCTGGTATCAAACATAACTTATAAAGTATTTTAATTACTGATAAGATCTAAAATAAATTGAACGTGTTAAATAATAATTTTTAGCATTAAAAATAAGATTTGATATTTCAAGAGGTATCAAATATTACAATTTAGAATAAATAGCGCGTCAACATATTTGCCTTTCGAGTGAAGACAGCGCCATCTCTGTTAGTATGGGTAAAACTAGGTAAACCAAATATTAATGATTATCAAATTATCAAATAGTTCCAACGAATGTCCGCGCCCATATACACTACTTTTTTTTTAAAGACGAATTTTTAAACGACATATATTACAATTTGATACAATAATAACTTGGGTTGATGCATATGGTGCAATATAGAATGTTATTTAATGTTGTTTATTACATATCTTAGTCAATGCTATGCTTATTTAATTTGTTTATTTGTATGATCATTGTTAAAACTAATATGCGAATTTTTTGTTCCTTTGTTTTGATAGTGGTTTTGTTTTGTAAATTAATATTGTATTTTGTAATTTGTAAGTTATGTAATTATTATGACAGTTGCCAAGGCGATATTGCAGCACTGAACACATGCTTAATGCATAATATGGGGAAGTTTCTTGCCGCTTCTTCTTCACGTATACTTGGTTTCCGAAGTGATGGTAATTTTTGGGTATGTGCATTTGTTGAGTTGAGCCATTTAATAAGTAAATGTATTTTGACGTTTAAAAGTGAACTTGATTTGAATAAATGGTTTTGAGTTTTCAGTTTTTTTTGAGTTTTGATTGTTACATAAGTGTTGAAAAAAAAAAACAAATAATTGGACAATACCTATCAAATTTAGAAGTAAAGCCGATGTACGAAAATAACACAAAACATAATATTGCACAATCTCTCATATTTGGTTTTACTCACAGGTTATACCTATGGAGACAAATTGAAATAAGCCATTCAAAAACCAAAAACGAACCTAAGTCACATTGTTAAGATGAAACTATATACAGTCTCTTGGACTATGCTACGTGCCTTCGAGCGTGCGCACTCTATACACGTACCTTATATCTTGTTTAGCTGTGTTAAATTAATTTTTTACGTTCTCGCGAATTTAAATTTTCGTGTAATACGCAATTATGTATGTTGTTGTTCAATTAGAAATTACAATGCAAAGAAATGCAAAATAATAGCTTCTAGATATTTGTGTTACTTAGTTAGAAAATTAATTAAAATCCAAGAAAGATTATACGAAGTATTTCAATTCAGTATGTAATGCAAATTGTTTTATCTAGTTGTAAAAATGATTAATATGTACTTTTTAATAATCTCGACCTGAACATATCAAAGTGCTACGTATCTTCTTACATACGTAAAACATATAATTTTCAATAACACTTTTAATGATGTAATTTTATCCAGAGTTGGCAATATTCGCGACTTGGGTGTTACTTTTATTTGATCAACACATTGACAACATTGTGAGGAATCCTTCTCGGGCACTGGATTTTGTGTGTAGAATGTCATCGGAGTTTGCCAATATCAAGACATTCAAATTTTTTTTCATTACTCATACTCTGAAAGTACGCTTGAAGTTACCTAACCAAAGGGATCAAAACAGTACTTTTCGCCCCTGGGAAATGATTTGCCCTGCTGTCAAAATATTTTAAAAAAAGACAATGCAAGCTACGTCCCAACTTTTTTTCAACCTACAATCAACAACCTACAACCTAGTGGGGTACCTGGTACCTTTCACCCCTTTTGTATCCCTTTCACCCTATGTACAGTAATAGTAGCTGGTTCACTGTAACAATCTACTGTTACTGTGTATATTTTTGCTGCCACTTGAAGTACGCTTCAAAAGTGTGAAATTCCCGTTACGATACATAGGTATATATCTAGTATTTAGAGAATTCAGAAACGGTTTCTACGCTATTTACAGTTTCGAGCTAAGATCTATCTCTCAGATTACACAGATAGGTAAATGAATATATTTTATTTCAATATTATGTGATTGATGTTTAGAAAGACCTGAATTAAATACCAACTTAGTTTTCGAACTCGAATTAAGTAGGCAATGAATACTTGCGATAACAAAGCCACTGAAAACTTTATATTCGTCGTTCCTATTATATCAAGTTGAAACTTTCAACAGTTACTGCTTAAGCAAATAATAATTAATTCTTAGTTATAACGACCGAGCCGTACTTAAGTAATTGAACTAATTAAATCAAGCTTTGCGCAAATACCTATTATACTATGAAAAACAAATTCAATTACGAAGTACGCTGAGAAAAGATTTTATTAGAAGAAACATCAATTGTCTGTCAATTTTACTTACTACACTGTATTCATAGTACATAGTACTGTATTGACGACCGCTTAGCCTAGTGCGTAGCGATCCTGCCTACGAAGCTGGAGGTCCCGGGTTCGAATCCCAGGTCAGGTCAGTATACAAACTAGTAGTTTTCTATATATAATAATAATATCATAATAATAATAATAACGTATACATGACAACAACGTCTAGGCCCCGAACTAAGCATTAGCTTGTGTTTTGGGTACCAAGCGAAGGCACCACACACATATAACAACCAAGACCCGGTACCAGTATCGACATTCATCATATACAAATATTTATATGATGAATATTTGATGAATATCGATTCATCATATACAAATATGTATATGTTGAATATTTGATGAATATCGATTCCTCATATACAAATATTTATATGATGAATATATGATGAATATCGATTCATCATATACAAATATGTATATGATGAATATTTGATGAATATCGATTCATCATATACAAATATTTATATGATGAATATATGATGAATATCGATTCATCATATACAAATATGTATATGTTGAATATTTGATGAATATCGATTCATCATATACAAATATTTATATGATGAATATATGATGAATATCGATTCATCATATACAAATATGTATATGATGAATATTTGATGAATATCGATACTGGTACCGGGTCTTGGTTGTTATATGTGTGTGGTGCCTTCGCTTGGTACCCAAAACACAAGCTAATGCTTAGTTTGGGGCCTAGACGTTGTTGTCATGTATACGTTATTATTATTATTATATTATTATTATTATTAAATATAGAAAACTACTAGTTTGTATCATACAAACAGATACATGAACTAATTTAAAATAGCGGTCGGTCTATAAGGGGAATTCGTTCGACACATGGATAGGTAAACACAAAGGCCGTTTTAACATTGAAAATGTTTATCGGGTCGTTCTCGTGGGGGAGTGTAATCCGGCTATATTTCCGAAATTTATGATGTTAGACAAAAGGCAGTGGTGTCAAAAGATGTAAAAGATTGTAGGGCATCGTATGATACCAAATTTTCTGAAATGGATGCGTAACTTTTTCGGAAAATCGAAAATGGTGAAAAAAAAGACGAAATTTCCGATTCTAAGGACAAAAAGTTGAATATTTCGGAAACGAAAGTCAATATCGAGAAAATTAAAAAAAAATCCGAGGCAGATAGATTGTCGACCGCTTGAAAAAAAAATTTTGGAATCGGTCGAAAACTGTGGGCTGGGCAGGTGCCATTTTCATTAAATGATTATTAGATCAGTTACACCGCAGAATGAGATTCGGCTTTATTTCAGAAAGTTATAAATGTAGACGAAAGACAGTAGTGCAGTAGTGTGAAAAGATGCAGAAGTTTGCGGGTGGGTCATCGTTTTTCAAATTTTCGAAAATTGGTCCATAACTTTTTTCGAAAAATTTAATAAAAAATTTTCATCAAAAATGCGTTATACGTTTTTATTTTTGATATTCATTTTCAATCACCTCCGATAGTCGCGAGAAGCGCGAAATCTATAGATTTTAAATATATGTTTCACATTTTTCATAAAATCTGCCATTCTGATGATTTTGTTAATATTCATGTGTATTTAAAGTAATACTTTGCAGTGTTTTTTTATGTTGTAGTACAAAAAAGTCTTATAAATGTTTTTATTGTATGACAGTTATAAAATATAGAATGGTTGAATTTAACACTAAACTAAAAGAATGTTCCAAACTTCCTGTAATTAATAACTTAACGAGTGACGTTAATTAAAATTTAATCTAAATTTGATCTATTAGTACATAAAATATGAAAGATTTACTTCTATACACTGTTTAGACGACTAATTAACTTAAATTACATCCATTCCGTAGCAAATTATCTGTGACAGATGGAGAAACGAACGGTCGTTCCATTCATAACTTTACAGCTGGAAAACTTGAACATAAATTTTGACTGGAAGCTCCTCTCATACAGTAAATGAAATTTCTTATGAAATTAATACTTCGCCTTTGCACTGACGTATTTACAAAGTTCATTTACTTTTATTTACTCTACGATAAACATTTTCAATGTCATCACTTTCGAATTTGTACAAACTACGAATTTTCGACCAGACTCAATCGACCGACGACTGTTGTCTGTGGAATTCGCCTAACGTATTAGTGGATTCAAAAGCTTTAGCGCTTTTCAGGCAAATTACATTATATGTAATTATTGTTTGCCTATTTCAACAGTACTTTCGACGGACAAAACTATTGGAATATATTAATAACAGATTTCAAATATTTATGAAATAAAAACGTGTAAGTAAAAACAAGGAAAATAAATAAATAAAATACAAATTACTCAGCACTGTTTTTTTTTTCTCTCTTTATTTTCATTTTTTTCTTTCTATTATTGTTATTTTTTTAGCCAAAAAATATGTAAAATACATAAACTAGAACTTTTAATAGTTTTAAACATGATACTTTGAAAAAGTTATAAAACTACTTAAAGTTTATATATTTTTTTTAATTTTTCAATATTAAATAATAATTGATTTAAAAAGAATAACGTATATTATATTGTTTTTATAATACAATCAGCAGATATTCCTACAGTTACTTTTATATACTAAATATGTTTGATTTTTTCATATCAACAAACTATAAATCGACGCCATGTATTTAACTATATTCGACATTCCGCATACTCCAATCTCGCTTAGTGTTTGGTATTGCCTTCCGTTGGAAACATTCGACTATCGCGAACTAATGCCCGCCAACCTTAAACGGTACAATTATATTAATTGCTAAAAGCTAAGCTAACGTATGGAGACATGTTTTCAGTGACATTATTAATAAAAGTGTTGAAAGCAGTTTGGTGAATTTGGTAGCCGTCTCTTACGTTTTACTTATTTTAAGTATTTTATTGTTCATGTCCTTGACCAGTGTTTTAGTATTTCACGGCAAAAATAAGTTATTTTAAGAAAATTTTATTTAGTCATGCACTTTAAAGTAATCCATCAAAATTCGAGAGCAACAACATTTTAATAGCTTTTCCTTGTTTTTACCTATTTAGTTCATTATAAAAGTGCAGTAGGAGGAAGCGAAAAATGAAATATAAATAAAACCATGAATTTCACATTCCACACATACTCAGAAAACCTCGGAAATATACTTCATTATCGCATTCCCACGCAGAAACAAAATATTTCGTAAACCAAGACAACATAATTTCATATATAAGGAAAAGAGTATTCTCTCAATTAAGTATTTCTTCAGGTCAACCAAAAAAATCTTGCAATAAAAATACATTTAGTTATTTTGAGAGTATATTGTTTTCATTTATATTAATATTATTAAATATTAATTTCTGAGCAATTGACTATGAAATAATTTTTTTTGATTCAAGAAATATTAAAATCTGTGCAATTGACACAACATGTCACCTCAACAACAATATCAGCGTTCTTATCGAAGGTATCAAAGTCAATGTAAGCCTAAAATTTTAATCCGCCATTTTATTGACGTTATTTCCTAATTTAAAATTTGAAACAAATTTTAATCACACATGACATTTCAACCTTACATTTTTCTCAAAAACTGTTCCATAGAACATTTTCAGTGTTAAAGGAATAGTTGACTGAACTCGAATGGAAAATTCAAATTAATTTTATCGAGGAAAACTTTAATCCACTGTCTACATCTAATATGTAAATGACTTCTTAATTAATTATTTGCGATGTAAGCTAACAAATCTTAATCTTAATTGAATGTTTAGACAAGCTGCTAATTGATAAATATTTACTTACCACATTGATTAACTTCGTAGTTACTAACATACAACGCTAACAATTTTACTTGCGTAATATAATTTCTATTCGATTTGTGTATTACACGACTCTATTCGATAACCGAATCGATTCTACTAGCGATTCTTTCGTATCTTTTCTTATTCATATCTTCTTTCTTCGGGTATCGATGGCACTGATTTCATATATATTATAATATATTTCTATGAATTATATTGAATTCTCGTTAAACGCAATTAACGAAACTGCTTTATGATATTTTTTTAATTTCATAATAATTACTTAACCTCAAATTTTGGAAGTACATCATGTTTAAATACCAATTACTGAAAGTATTAATTTTTTCATGCAAAAAATATTTTTTCGCGCGGGAATCGAACCCGCAACTTTTGGCTCCGCAATAAGGGTCTCTAATCACTCGACCATTCAGTCAAAATGAAGCTTTATCAAATTTTAAAATTCCGCCCGTGGCTTCGCCCGCGTGGACTACATAGTTGTACCGGGACCTGTATTATTTGAAAATTAATATAAGTCATGAATGTAGAAAAATATTTAATTAAAAAATATTGAGAAAAACCAGGAATTTCCCAAGGTAATAAAATAATAACCCACTTATACAATTTTATTTTCGCAATTAAAAACTTTTCAATTCAACATATTTTTTTTACACCTCTAACTGTAATACTTTTCGTATATTTAATACCTTGGTTACCACACACAGTGCCGTCTATAATCCCAAAGTACGCAAGTATTATGCTTGCATTAAGAAATCAAAAAAATTAAAAAAATTGTAATATTCGTATAACAAAAACTAATTATGAATTTATAGATCTATGTATTAAATATTATTAATTTTCGTTAATTGTATTTTTAAAATACAGCTTTATACTGAATAAAAAAAAACAATTATGATATATAAAAGAATCTAAAAGAATTTCTTAAAAATTCCCATGAAAAACACCAAATGTAAAGTCAGCAAGCATAACACTGGAAACGACAGGCTTCCTCCGAAACAACATGGCGTGTAATTTTAAGAAGCGGTTCTCGAGTAAAAATATAATTCACTGTAAATGTTTAGCAAGGAATGATTATAAAAAAACACCATCTACTATAATTTTTTTATATCGAAATGATAGTTATCAAAAATATAATCATACAATAAATTATTTCAAATAACACTTAGATATTGATAAAAATATTACTTTTATTTATTTCAATTATGAATGTATAATTCGTATCCAATTAAACTTCAGACAATACACGGATAAAGCTTTTCAGTTGTAGCTTTATATTTTTTTAACAGATCACTTTTTAAAGAATATCCAGGTTCTCGCGGAAAAGACGAAAAATTTTAACCGGTTAGGGCGAATTATTTCATCTATAGTTTAAAATTTCATTTTCACACATGGCCACATTGTGCTCATTTGGCCAGTGCGCATATGCGAGACACCGGTATTACCTGCATGGAGTGGCCAGCTTAAATCCTATAGAAAATGCACAGGACGAGCTCAGAAGATGCGTTAGACAACGCTCTCGAGCTCTAGCTACCTTATATATACGGGTTGAATGCTCTAGTGAAAAATAGACCAAAATCGTATTAAAAATTGGCTTGCAGCATGCCACATCGTCTTAATGAAGTTATACTGGCTCGTGGAGAAAATAGAACAAAAAAGTGGCTTTTTAGATAAAATGAGGAATGTATTTTTTGTTGTCTTATGTTAAAAGTGCTTTTTAAGATTTTATAATTTACATTTAAAGTTAAATAGTGCACAAAACTTTTATGTGTTTTATTTTATGTATTAATAATATACAACATATTATAGCTTCACGAATCAATTTTGTATTTAAGGAACTATCACAGTTATTTTTAACGACCCGTTATTTCTGCAGCCCAGTGTTAATCAAAATAAAACGAAGGCAGGATTACGTATTCAAATGGTAATTAAACCAATATCAGCGCTGTTTCGTTGCACTGACAAGGTTCCATTATTTCTGTCTTAACTGATGTCTTTTGAGGAACTTTCTTGAACAACGCTAACGATTAAAACATTACTTTTTACTTTCGCAAGAACCATAGCCGAGACAATAAGGCGTAAAAAAAGGTCCAATATGACGGTTTCGTGGACTGCTAGTGGCGCGTTTTACGACATTTATTATTGGACCATAAACGGGACAGCGTTTATAAACGCCAGAACAAAATACAATCACCGAGTTTTAAAGAAACCTTCGGTGTTACGAAAAACTAGAGTAAAATTCTCGCGATGTTTCCCCAGCTTTCAAATTTATCATATATAAAAATGGTATTACTCATGTAAGCCGTGCCCGAGATGAATATTCGGAGTAACTGCATGTGGAACGATATGATGCTAGATATTATTTTACATAAAATATACACTTATGAGTAGTCATCTATTTGTTTGTTGGTATTGTTTGTTGAGTGGAATCATAATATAAGAAGTTAGGTACAATAAATAATAAATGTATTAATTTACACATATGCACCATATTCGAATTATTATATTGTTCATAATTTTATACTATCTAGTAAAGTTATGTTTATAAGTCAAAATATCGAAAAACAATATTTGTATATTTTGAAATGTTATTTATTTGTAATTTTCACATAACGGCAATTTAAAGACCTATAATTTTCGTTTAGGTATTTTTATAAAATTAGTATCTGAGGAACATATATAGGCTGTGATAAACGGACAGACAGACGCCAGAGTGGTCCTGTAAGGTTTTATTTTTTTCATCTCGAATATATGGAACCCTAAAAATTAAAGCGTTTTAAAATTCTACTAACAGTCTTTAACCGCTAACAAGTGTAAGAGGGGACCAAATATATCATTAAGGGGATAGTCTTTCAATCAGGGGCTTCGAAATGGGATCACTATCTCCGTTTCAATCCCTCTACACCGGCCTATTCCTGAGTAACAGAGATGACAAGAACAAATTCTCAAAAATATGTATAATATACCTGTCGAAACAGGGTGCAGGCCGTGACTGAATCCACCCCTGAAATGTATATGAATTGGAACTTAAATTTGCAGGGTTCTTGTTCATTCAAAGAATGTTTTTAGGGCGCTACGTTTTGTTTTTTGTTTAAATTCGCATTAATATCGAATTTAAGACTCATTATTTTCAGAAACGAAGAACAGACGGAAATCATGTTTTTCAGTACTTTATTTTAAAACATTTAAACAAAATATCAAAAAAAAAAAACAAAACAGACCACCATGTGACACTATTTCTCCTATTACATATATTTGTTCTGTAAATATTGATACAGAAATACAGCGAGGATTAGACACGGGCCGAACCCTATTTTTTGTGTGAAAACCCTACCCCCTTAATGTTTATTATGCACTGCGACTTTGGAACTACTTGAAATGAGACGTACACCCGAAAACCGTTAAAAAAAGTTTTTTATTGAACTTCGATATTCTACCTTGAAAGATTCTTTAAGCAAGTTAGCGTAGCTTTTTCTGAAACTCCACTTGCTTGCGACTCGAAGGAAAATCGGAAAATCTTTGTCACTCACTTTCCATTGAAAGATGGAAAATTTGCTTAAGGTCAAGGAAAAAAATTCACACGGACATACATATAGAAATGAAAAATATTATACATCTATCTATCTATCTATCTAGTCCCAAAATAAACAAGTAATATGCTTGTATTATGGGGTACTAGACAACTGATATACATACTTAAATATCCTTTATAATACATATATACTTAGATACTTTTACACCCAGACACGCAACAAATATAAATGTTCATGAACACAAATATTTGTCCCGGGCGAGAATCGAACCCGCGAACCTTGACTCCGCTGTTAAGATCTCTAACCACTCGGCCGATCGGTCAGTCAATGTTCTGTACGAAATATTTATGTTCAGTAGACTATTGTAAGCTACGTTATTTCGTTCGATGTTCGAAAGTTCCGCTTTAGTTGATGCAAATTATTGGTCACGAATAATAACAGTCAACAATCCTCAAAGTTTAGTAAGCCATACTATAGCCACAGGTTCCTCGATCGACTCTAGCGGTCGACCCGAAACCGCTTAAGTAACTTTCGCAACGAATTAAAGCGGAAACTATGTAGCGGACGACAAACTACCGGCTTACCCTTCAGCTTCGATTTTCTGCCCCTTTCGTCCATAAGGAACTATGCAAATGGTTCATTCATCGGCGACCGAAAGCTTTACGTTTCTTTTTTTGGAATAGGGGCCTTAACGCGAATCAGGAATAACGATGAGATATTAAAATTTTACGAGGCTTTGGCGATTTAATAAGTGATTTTAAATTTTTGTATGTTAATAAACTTTCAATACAGATGATGTGAATGTTAGGATTTAACTGAATGGAACGGAGAGATAAAAATGAACTCAGAAATCAGACTTCTTTTTGTAACCACGCAACAATTTTTCTATAGGTACGACGATACATTTTTAAGAAATCTTATGAATAAAGCACAGTACAGACAAAAAAGCGAGACATGAGCTTTGCGTTTGTGTGCTTGATTGCTTAAATGTAATTCATACAAAAAATACACAGAAATATATTTACTTATTTAAAACATTATAAATTTTTTTCTACGCGTGTTATTTCATGACGTATAATAAATAGTTAATTCTTTTATTGAATATTTATCAAATGTGTTAGAATATAAAAGTACGAATTGACTAGAAGCCCTCTTCAGCGTTTACTGTCGAACCCCATATACTATAACTAGCTGGTGTAAGATGGGGAGTTTTAGTCCGAGTTTCAGTGCGCAAGGTCCCCGTGCACCGGTCTTCGGCCGCTCTTCACCCCCGAGAAATCCCCGCGCCCTGGTTTTGTCCCCCCAAAATTGGCGTAATGCCACTTCGATACTGTGAACTGACATTTATAACTCTATTAAAACCTACGATTAAAACCAAACGCTGCTGTCAAATTAATTTACTTTATGTGTTAGAAGAAATCCTTTTTCGAATTAATATGCTAAAGTAATGTTTTTTTTTTATGGTTTTATTCATATATTTATTCTGGTTAAAAATTTTAATTACTTTTCCTTCCTAGCGAAACTAAGGAGCGAAACCACATTTTGCTTCTCCTTCGTAAGTTAATAATTAATTTTTTCAGTGTAACACCAATTGTCAGAGGTCCAGTGTTGTACATAAGTTTTCCCTCTATATCTCCAAAATAGACTATCTTGGGTTACCTGTAACCAAAGACGATCGCCCACCACTTTTACCAAGTCGTTAGCCCACCTGGAAGAGACTGTCACACACTATGACATCTGGTCGTTTTCACCACTGGAAATCCTTTCCTCACCAGCTGTTATCGGTTCTGCGAACGTTGTGACCTGCCCATTACCACTTCAACTTGACAATTCTTCGATCTATGTCAATCAGGCCAGTTCTTCTGGGGATGTCTTCGTTATGAAGTCTATCCCGCAGAGAAACTCCAATTATAACTACTCCATATCACTTTGAGTCACTCTCTAGGTACATACGACTCAGCTAGTTAACATAAAAGAATCACGTGTCAATTTCATAAGGAATCACTTGGTAACAGTGGTAACATGGACTGTTTAGTCAGCTTTGAGTTCTTGAGGAACATATTTCGGATTCGACGACGCTGCGTAGTTTTCCGAACGCAGGCCAACCCAGTGGGATTCTTGGTTTGATCTCTCTAAGTAGGACTAATCGAATCTGACAGTTTGTCCTAAGTCAACGTATCCGGCGACAACTTCAATCAATTGAATGGGTCCAACATGAACATTTGACATGTTTTTTTGTCGTGTAAATGTTCATAGATAAACCCACGAGGTTGAAGATAAGTGATGTTTTCGCTACCTATTTGTGATAAGACTCTCAGAGTAGGTAAGTAAATAAAAAATAATAACGACATGAGGCCCTGAAGTTCTTAACAATGTGCTCCTTTCTCTGACTTTCAACCGTGTGATTAAAAATACAAAATACAAACATTTTCAACGAAAATTGTTTTGAACGGTGTATGTTTGCAAGGTTTTTGCAAACATCCGCAACTTCCAGTTCCGATGAACTTAAATTTTGCGCTTTTTGAAACAAATTTTGATTCAAAGCCACGTAATCGAAAAATGTTACCCAAACTTCTTAAAAATTATGATGAATATGAACACGATGTTTATTTATTTCTGCGCTTACATACATTTTTACATAACAGTATCATTTATCCTATAAAATCTATGAAAACCGGCAGGCTTAATTAGTGAGTAGGTAATGAGTTGAAATCCAATATGCAATCTCGAATTTCGCACAAATTTCGAATGTACGTCATTTATCATAATTTCGATATGATTGCTATGTGGCATGTTCATCGTTAATAACGAGCGGGGTGAATGTGGACCTAAGTTTCATACGTTAATCAAATATGTGAAATTGAGCTGTACCTGGATTTTGTATTCATTTACCATTAGAAATGTATTCGAAAGTGTTCGAGCTACGTACGTATGTGTGTTGGACAGTTGCCGATTTCGTTGGCGTAAGACCGAAATATTTTAATATGTCTTTTATATTTGGATTTAACGTACATTGGTGTATGTTAACAGATACCAAGACAAATCCGTGTTGTATCTTAGAAACTTCAGAACAAAAATCGTGTGAATTTTAATTTTTTCCAGTACTTGTTATTGGGAAGGCGAGAAATGATATGGTTTGACTACCAAAGAATACATTAAAACTAAATTATTAGTTTTGAAGTATTCATAAGGCTTCTGAGAGGCTCGTCGTCCAGCTCACGACGCTGCGTTTATGGAAATTCTTCGAGTATTCAGAATCTCAGTAGTTCTGAGCTGAGGGAGGATTTACTAGCATTAATGCACAGAAAGTTACCTTAAACCATTCCACTACTCAGCGTTGCGAACGATCTAGATTCGGGTTTTGTTTTCGGTGTAGTATTCAAGACTTCATAATTAAAACGCTTCCTCTACTCAGATACATAAAATTACTTAGGTGCGATCTGACGCGCGGGAGGGATTTCTGCTATGCTCCCTGATCTCAGATCGCAAGCGGCACGGGCCGAGAAAGAGCGATATCATGCACATCGCTCTGTTGTTTGTTTTGCTTTAAATTAGTGGTGTTACCGATTCGTCACGAAAACAATTACTTCCTCATTTTTTTATAACTTTATAACTTATTGAATGTTAAGTTATATGATTACATTATCGTACGTTTTATAATTACATTATCGTAAGTTTTTTTGATTGCATTATTTTCACTTTGCAATTCAAATTATTGTTAATTCCTAATGGTATGTTAATCATCTTTTCTTTGATCTTCGCTCGTTCACATAGTAGTCCTTACAGAGCGTATTCTGTTAAACCTATAAACTCAATTTTATTCTGAGTAGCGGTAGAACTTCAAATCCATAAGGCTAGTATTGCGCTTGTAAAGCCTCCCGCATTACAGAACTAGAAGCAGGATAGCATTTAATTTGTCAAACTACATGTTTAATAGCATAAAACCTCCCGCAGTTCAGAAGTACTGGGGTTCTGAATACTGGGAGGGTTTCCATATATGCCACGACGCGACGCTCTCACATCAACATAAACAAATCTAGCCTGACCTACAAATTTAGAAACAGTGGAGCAGCTGCAGCCTAACTTGCTCGAATTTCAAATTGTTCAAAAGACTCCTGGGTGGCTCGTCACTCCGCCTGTACTAGTACTAGTACTCCAACGTACTAGTGTATTTTAAGATACGCAGCATTTCGAAAAATTTGTAATAATGTTTAAACTTTTAAATATAAAATAATGATGCCAATATAATTTAATTTATTAATTAGATAATTTTACAATGTATTCAGGGTTGTCATATTTGAAAATTTTGGAAATATGTAATTTGATCAGAACTTAGTGAAAATCATGTCGATTTTGTTCCTAGTTAGAGTTTTATTAAAGATTCCAGCTTAGATTCGGTGAAATTTAATTTAACTTTTTTGTCTGAGTCACCTATAAAAACATACTTTCGACTTCGGAAAATGTGCGTACATACCTACCTATAATTTTTATATTTAATTGATTACATTTGATTTTATGTTTCTGATTAAGCTTTTTGTTTTTCATTTTATGATAGACTTAAAGTTTTTCATTTCAGGTTACACAGCCACAATCGCCTGCACGATCAAACTCAGAAATTGGTGATGTCTGTATTTCTGATTTGGACTTTATATGTGATTCAACAAGAAAGCTACTCAATAATGATTTATACTAATGAAAATGGTGGCAGCATTGCAAAATTTTGTCTTCAGATTTGCCTCAGCTTGTGATCTGAAGTTGATGAACCAGTCAAAATCAATAAAATGTTCGTTTTGTGTAGAAGCAATTGGCATCAGATGTGCTATAGATTCACAAGCCTATTGGTTGGAAAAATAGAGGCGGACTTTATTTCCCTTCCCAAAGTTTTTATTACATAAAAGTCGTATTTGTAAAGCGCATGTTCGAAAAATTTCAAATGAAGATTTTGTTATAAGTTCAAATATTGAATGTTTAGCAACCGTTCTTTCTATTTTCAAGAAATTCATTGAAAAAAAATAATATATTCCTTGTAAATGATGACCACATAAATGGTCAAAGTCATAGAAACGGCGGTTATCAAAAGATGTAGATATAAGATTAGGTACAATATTTATCTAAACGTAAAACCTGCAAATTAGTTCAAATTCTAAAAGAGAACATTGTAAAAAGCTTACTTAACAAAAGGGTAGGTACGCAATAAAAACTTTTATAACCTTATTGAAGTCGGGTTTTATTTAAAATAATAGCTATTAAAAAAATGTTTATTTTCTTTATTTCACAAAAATGGTATGTATGCATTTCATGTTGTAGTGAATAACTTTCTATTAAATGAAGGACACTTGTGTGAGAGGCTCACGCTACATCCTTTCTATAATTATATTGTACCTAAAACCTCATTGAACTCAAGTAAACATCTGGCGCCTGAAGGAAATTTGAATGTTGTGAGTTTTGGCCTAGTACCTAATATAGTTAAAACTTGCTATGAATGAACACAAGTACGCGGCGCCCCGCAAGAAATAATTTGCGTCATGTAAACGCGGCCTAAATATATCTGTTAATATTTTTATTAAATACTTTTTTCTGATTTTATGAGATCATCCCAAAAAGTAGGAAACCTCTCCCGAGCTAGCAACATCACGAGGGCGGGAAGTGGAACAGGTGCGGGACGTACGCAATGTTTTTGGACACAGTGCGGGGTGTGTAATATGTGTAATCATAATTTATTGAGCGTGGCTTCTGGTTTGTTCTCTATTCTGAGGGTTAGATATACAACGTAAGTTTAAGTTGTCCGAAGGAAGTTTGCATTTTGTAAACTGTGAAATCAAACACTTCCGGTGCAGTAAAAGTATATTATTATATAAGTGCAGGTGTACTGTGCAGTAAATGGATCATAACATTTATACTATTATGCGCCTTAGTTTTTGTAAATCTGTATTTGGACACCACAAAGCAACGATTCTACATAATAAAACAAAGAATATTACTTTGTTTGACGTAACCATAATATAATTCATGATTAATTGTCATACATTACTACGAAGGAGAACTTTAATAAATATCGTAAATCCTTTGTGTTTGCGTTAAGCTCCAAATTGTTCACGTTATGTTCTAACTTAGGAGCACCTGTTTCCACGCACGCGTGACATCACTGTGGTACCATCAAGACTATTTAATTTTTACTTTATTGACATAACAGCAATTTGTTTCTTTAGGTCGGAAACACACAAGAAATAATCCTGTTTTAGGTTCATCCGTCCGTTACGGCTTTCTTACGTTCTCATGCAGTAGCACTGGAATTTTATAATTTTGATATGGTAGCTTGTCCGTCCGTATACCTATTTGCGCTCTGACATCGTTATGCTCTAACATATTTTTTTTCTTAAACTTAAAACAGTGATTCCTTTTCATCTCTGGCCTTACATGTACCATTTTGGAGCTGATCGGAGGAAATAGAGGTATTGAGGATTTTCATATTTTATGGTCATATTATTCCAAAATATCCGATGTGCAAACCATACAAGTAAATCCACTATTGTGTCTCGAATGATAAAACTACAGGTCTTTCTCCAATTGACACATAACATATTTTACCATGTTTACCTAGTTTAAATACATATATATATATATATATAATAATAATAACGTATACATCACGACAACGTCTAAGCCCCAAACTAAGCATTAGCTTGTGTTTTGGGTACCAAGCGAATACACCACATACACATAACAACCAAGACCCGGTACCAGTATCAATATTCATCATATAAATACTGACCCGACCTGGGATTCGAACTTGGGACCTCCAGCTTCGTAGACAGGGTCGTTACCCACTAGGCTAAGCGGTCGTCAAATCTGATATTTTTTTATGTTTTAACATTAATTAACTTCTCTAAAAGTTTAATTAAAATAATTGTATTAGCACCATTGATTTAACAATTTAATAATAAGGATTTGTAGTCGCTAAGCAAAAGCGAAGTAAAAGCGTCCGCAACGGCGCGTGGGCTGATATGGTCGCTAATACTTCTTATTACGGTTCGGACGTGTCGCACTGTTTACGGGAATGTGACGAGAATTAAATCGTGATAATGTTCAATTAAAAATAATGGAATAGCCGTCTGTAGGCATAAACTAATGTTAAATTATAATGTTTACTTACCGCAAATACGATATTCAGCTCTTTTTTGGGTGTTTGACGAGTAGTTTCACAAATTTTTGCGATACAAGTCGGCATCGCGCACGTTTACTCGGCGCTAAGCCATTACACCGACTAAAAGCCGGTTGGAAGACTTATTGCGTTTTGGATGACTTTCTGCGCGGACACTTTAGAACACGGACAGCACATCCAGTTATATTATTGGTATATCAATGATTTGCACTCACATTACATCAGCATTATATAATTATCTTTTTACTTGTTGTAATTAAAAATTTAATTAGGTATCCTGGTAAAAAAGTTATTACCTAAAACTAAAAAAACTAAACAATTTTGTTCATTATGACATTGTATTTAATTACGCGTTGTAGGAAATTTCGTATGAATCACAGATGTCAGAGAACACTAGATTGGCGTAAAAGCGTTTTCTAGGGGCATGATTAATTGGAGTAAATTAAAGGGCGCGTGCGAGTTTATTCGCGTTACAGTCTATTTTCCACCGAGATGTGGAAACACGAGCCTGACGCGTGTAAATTTTTCAAATATGAATTTGAATAAGTCACATATTTGAATTGAATAAGTTAGTGCTATCAAATTTCAAATAGCTTTTATTTAATGTATACCTATTTTTCAGAAAATTTAATATTAAATACAGTTTAAACACGATTTGGTTTCGAAGGAATCGTGAAAGGTATAGAGGTAGTACAACAAGGTTACCTTTTAATAAGTAAAACAATGATGCAGCTTACTCTTTAGATATCGAAGGAAGCGACAAAAATACAGATAGAAATATAACCTAACAGTTCGGTTATAATTTACGTACATGAAGACGGTTAAGTATAAACGCTGGTGAGTTATTCCATACACTTAAATAATCAAAGTTGTGTAATGAAAAACCAATAACATGCAATATCACATCAAGTGTCGGATTTCGTATTGAGTTAGCTTTTACTGTGACTGTTAGCTTTTTTAAGTATTAGGGATTCGGGAAGCTCTTGAGCAGTTGTGACTCATGACGGGGCTGTGATATTTCAGTTCAATCCACAATTGAACTCACTTTTCCCTATAGATAGAAGAGTAAGCAAGCTCCATACAAGTTCAGTCCACAATTGAACCCACATTTCCCTATAAATATAATAGAACTAGAGAAACAAGCTCCATACAGCCCTGAATCTGACGGTTAGGCATGAAGAAAAAAGGATGGAAAATAAGTGTACCTAGTTCTATCCTTATTTTACTTTAGAGCGCATGTGCATTAGGACACTCATTTGACAGTCACAGCAGGCACAGCTCAATATAAAAAAGATAAACTTAGTATATTCTGTATAATTCGAGGTATAGTTTCTTTCTGCTGAGGCCCGCATTTGACTGGCTTGCCTACTCTATTCTTCACTTCATTAGCCCATTTTTACAGCACTGCAGGTGCTTAGGCCTCCCCCAGTGTGAGGGGGACTTGGAGCTTAAATCCACCACGCTGCTCCTCTGCGGGTTATGGAATCTATTCCACTCCTTTCTATTGGCTCTATTGACATATAAAAAAGGAAAAAAAAACTATAAATTATTCTGTAACGTTTTATTTATTTATTTATTTCAAATAGAATCACCAACAGTTTAAATTTTAAAATTGTACAATTACATATATCCTTAGAGACTATGAACTGATATTTAAACCCATTACAGGTGAACACCACACTTACTGAATTGACTTTACTACATAATACTTAAAATTTAGAAAATTATGTTTCATCTGTACCAATACTGAATGAAAACGTAGAATAGGCATAAAATCACTCACATAAATTTAATATTTCACATACCGATATTTACCCTGTCTACCATTCAACCATAATCAAAATCAAAAAAATTTTATTCATTATAAGATGTTTACACACACTTATTGAAAGTCAATCAATGCCTGGTAAAAATGACATCAAAATTAAAATTAGACAACACACTATACAATAATTAACAACTTACTTTATAATTTGGAAACCAAAATGAATGCTTTATATGTCTATATGTCTTCATAGTTTATAGACTGAAAAGGATTTCGTTAAGATTTTAAACAAAAGTTCCGACTTACAGCAACGTATGGAATTTGAAATTTCTTTTGTACCAACAACGTTTTAGAAACTAAACGAAAATAGCGCATTATAAAAAATAATACATGCAATTCGTTTTTCTACTTTACTTCTAATTCTTTAAATTCTTTAATACAATTAAAAAAAAAATGGACTGGTTGCCTGTCAACGCACAGCCCAAACTGTGGCCCGAGAAACCTGAAGTTCTACTTAAAAGCTCCTATTTACTTTAACTTAGTAGTGAATTTGAGAAAAGGTAATTTAATACGGAAACCCTTAAAGCGGTAGGCTTCCCATAATAAGCCCGTGTCTATTCCTATCTCATTTCTTTAATTGATTTGTACAGAAAATAATTGTTTTTATTTTTTCGGTACCTCATTTAGTTGTTTTTCAATAGACTTTACAAAAATATGATTTACTTCGAATTTTTGTTCTGAAAATACTAATACATTTTCCAAAAAAAAATGTATACACACCGCTCTAGGAACGGCTTTTAATAATGTTAAAAAGTTTGGCTTTAAAACATACTCATTTTGGAAGTGGAAAGGCCCGCAAGTTGTTTCAACGAGCATTTTAAAGATATTTTTGAGTTTGCCCATGTCATCCCTGTCACTCAGGAACGGGTCAAGAAACGCAGATAACGACGCTAACTTGAAATCGTGAGAAAGACTATCTCTTGAATGTGTGAATCAGCGATTAAACGTTACGGTTTATATCTGTCAATTCAAAGTTATGTTGACGACCACTTAGCCTAGTGGGTAGCGACCCTGCCTACGAAGCTGGAGGTTCCGGGTTCGAATCCCAGGTCGGATCAGTATTTATATGATGAATATCGACATTGGTAGGTACCGGGTCTTGGTTGTTATATGTATGTGGTATCTTCGCAAAAATATTTATATATGTATATATATGTATGTGTATATGTATATATGTATATATATAAAAAAGAATATTTAAGTATGTATATCAGTTGTCTAGCAACCCATAACACAAGCATAATACTTGCTTACTTGGGGACTAGATGGCGTTGTGTGGGAAGTTCCATGTATTATTATTATTATTCGACGACCGCTTAGCCTATTGCGCAGCGACCCTGCCTACGATGCTGGAGGTCCCGGGTTCAAATCTTCGTTCAAATCGGGGTCTTGGTTGTTATGTTACAAGCTAATGCTTAGTTTGGGACCTAGACGTTGTTGTGATTGTGTGTGTTATTATTATTACTATTATTATTATTATATTTGTTTTGATACATAAGGCTAATACGTCAACCATCTATACACACCTGTAGATTTACATACTACACACGAGGAGAAAAACATGATATTGAATTTCCATTCGAAATTCAGAGTTTAGGTAATCCATCAACTAAGTGAAAGGTATTCGTCGCGACTTCTCGCTACATGTTCCATTAGCGCGCCACGTTGTAGTAGCTTCGTGATTTTTTCTGAAACTTCCCGGAAAGACCCATTTTCATCGTGTTTAATGGTTTATTACATTATGCCTGTAAAGTATATGAAAAATAATATACCTATAAATAATTGAAAGTGGTATAAACATTTCAATAATCATACAGAAATATAACAAAAGATTTGCTGTGATAACAAAATTTAAAAACCTAATCCAAATCGGTTCAAAATCAAGAAATGTACGTATAATGTCCGTGATCTGTGCTGACATTAGGTGATACGATTTCTTTCGTCGCTTGCCAAAGTAAACAAAACATAAAAGACAGTTAGTATTTTTCATTAATACAAGATTTTTTTTAGTTCATATTTTCGATAAATATCATAAACATTATTTAAGTATTTATATCAGTCGTCTGGAATCCATAGTACAAGCTTTGCTTAGTTTGGAACTAGATGACGCTGTGTGCAATGTCCGAGGCATTATTATTATTGTATATAATTGTATATATATGCAATACAGAATATAGTTTTCATACCAACAGCCTTGTCTTTGTCAGGCGAAGAAAATGGTTGCCGGTATAATTGATCCCCTTTGGAACACCTTTGAATTCAACAACAATACATATATATTCATGTATGGACTAATTAAATTAAATTCGATTTAACCCTTTGCCACATGTAGATCTCTGAACTGAACACCTATACACGAGAACAGTTATTCCATAGACAATTTTCACATTATAGTAACATAAATGCTTATTATATATTTGAGCGGTAGTTTGGGTACAATTATAAAGGCCCTTATGTATAATTTATTATTATACGGACAAGCTCCTTGTTGTTCTAATATTTTCAAACAAAAATCTTCCGTATTTTCTGTACCAACAAAACTAATTTCAGAAAAAGTTACACCTCTATTAAAGATACAGCAATGTTAAATCGACCAAAAAATTCATTATATTTTTTTTAAATAGGATGACACTTTAAACTAATAGTTCACAGCATTATATCCCAAGAACACAGTGTACAGGAAGAAATTTTAACAACCATCCAAAAAAATTTTAGATGTAAGGTATCACCAATAGACCTCATTACGTAAATAAGAAATAAAGGTTTAATTTTCTGAGTAAATTATTTTATATACAGTGTTATTTTGTAACGTTTGGTTGTCTTCTTTGTGGCGACGCGCCCGAAACTTTGAGACCGAGACGGGGCGAAGCGTTTGGCGGCCATGTTTGTGTAGTCTTTATCTCTCTTTATCTATTTACGTATCTCAATATTTTTCTAAAACTAGAACTAGAACGATACTAAAAGGAAACAAGACGGCCATCGGTTTTTGACCATAGATCATTAATTAAAATTTGGATGGTTGGGAAATTTCATCTTGTTTATGATTGTTTTTTAAAGCAACACAACGGTAAATTCCTAAAATCAAAAAAAATATCTAAATAATTCTTTAACCACAATATGATATGGTATTTTAGCCGTTCTTTTTATTTTTCTTTACTGTATTACATTCTCTAACAAATGCCGAATCTCATATTAAATGATATGTGTCGGAGAGCGGACAGAAAAAATACATTCAAATCTAGAATGACTAGAGTGACTTGGGGGTTTCTGGCCGGAAAGCGACTCCTATATGACCATAAGTCATGCGTGTTTCAGTAGCGGCGACAAAAACGAATGTATGAATACTATTCTTGTACGAGCTGTAGACTACGTCGCAGAGGACTATATAATATGTACATTAATGAATCTATATGTTTTTATGGTAATAAATCTGTATGCGAATATGAGTTTAAAATATATATACAGGTCGAGGTTTTAATGACCAGCCAAATTTTAATATAATGACCTTTGATAAAAATCCGTTGGCCGCTTTGTTCCTTTTTAGTATCGTTCAATAGGAAAATATTCAGTTAAGACTACGTAGACATTTCCCAAAACTACCAACAAACTACTTGGACAAGAATTAGAAAATACTAGCGACCCGCTCCGGCTTCGCATGGTTAACAGAGCATATAAGCTGTAATGTTTTTTCTGTCGTGTCATATCAGCTTGTTGCGTCGAACGGTGGATTGGATTTAATTAAAAAAGTCACCCTTCACGAGGGCGCCAGTGCACGTGCACGCGCCCCGCCCACATGCCCCATGGCCCGCCCTTTCGCTTTATGTAAGTAGAAGGTAGTAAAATTTTGTCAAAAATATTTAGGATATAATTATTGATTATGAATATTTGACTTATATTTTTATTTACGTAATGAGGTCTATTGGTGATACCTAATATCTAGAAAAATTTTGGCTGCTTACTAAAATCTCATCCTGTATATATATTGCTATTATACAACTAGATTCTAAATATTACGTAGTTCTAGTAAATAAACTATTAAATACTACCTTTTATGACTTTTAACGTAGCACGGTTAAACAAGTACAATAACTCTGTTCTAAAAAAGACCTTATCTGCATCACAATCACGTTTTATAGAGTTAAGTTACCATGTCTTATATACCATATATATGTTATAGGCAATGTGTATAATGCAGGCATTCTATACAATGTCTAGGAAATGTATAGAATGCCGGGGTCGTTCAGGCAATGTATGAAATGATGTTCAATGTTTAAACTATTTTACACTTTACCTAGGAAATGTATAGAATACCTAGGTATTATATAGAATGCCGGTTGAAGCATAGGTATTGTATGTAATAGATTTTTCTTCTCTATGATTTAGTTAGATTGGTCTTTTGAGATATGATTATGAAATGATAGACTGATCTTTTGAGAGCTAATCCTAATTTCAACTTCCACCAGCAGACAGCGCTGATAAGACATGTGTTCTATTGGTTGGTATGCCTAAGTACCTACGAGTTTTTGCGTCGAGAGCGTTTCTCACATAGCAGTTCCCTTCGGTTAAACGTTTCCATTTACAACGTACCAAAAAATTGCTGCAGAAAGTCGCCCTGTTCATTTCTTACCATTTGATTATGGAAATTCGATTATGATACGAAAAAAACCAACAGTTAACCTAACACAACGAACGAGTTGCAACTTGTTTACGGGGTAGTCCCGCACGCCGCACACGCGTCTCCTTCCCGTGGTCGTTCATTATACACATTGCCTGATGCGCTTCGGGCATTTTATACAATACCTAGGCAATGTATGAAATGAATTGTATTATATACATTGCCTGAACGTTTTAGGCAATGTATATAATGCCTAGGCGTTCTATACAATGCCGGATTATACACATTGCCTATAACATATATATACCATACCTTGTGACATGCAATAAAGATTACTGATCCTCTGACAGAGCGTTAACTCTGGCGTTAACAAATAATGTAGTGTAACTATGGTAAGCCATTTCCATGTATATCAGAGCTTAAAGAAGATTACTCACTTTACATAGACTCTTCGGGTTTTTTGTACAGCGTTTAATTTTTTTTGTATACTTTAGAAATAAATATAAAAATATTGAAACTTACTGACATTCATGGTTTTTAACAGACAGGGTTATAAAGGTTTTTATTTAAAAAAAAAATTTATGTTTTAATAATAATTATAATATATGGAACATCCCACACAGTCCCAAATTAAGCAAGTATTATGCTTGTATTATGTGGTATCAGACAATTGATATATATATATATATATATATATATATATTGAATCTGGGTGCAGTGTAATTTATGTTAAATATATTATAGTATTCATATGAGCTTTACACATTTAAAGACCGAACTTTAACCCTTCTCACGTGATAATCATTTTCTTAAAATATTTGTTGACGGCGTTATCACAGCATGTTAATGTATTCTACACCTACTGCCCCGAGAATAACGTTTTATATCTCAGTTAATTAATTAATCTTTGATTAAGTATTGCACGCTTTTACTGCGAAACTGCGAAAGTAGAAACCTTTTGAAATACATTGCTTGCCTAATGAGACATCGACTGAAATTACTTATTTCTGCTTCCTCAGCAATCAATTTTTTTAAAAGCGTTTTCGTGTTTGCATTTTCCCGGTGAAGGAGTTTTACACACGAGAATAATATTTGTCAACGAGTGAAAAAGTATCTAGTAGTGAATTTCTTTTGTTTGTTCCAAATTTGAAACTGTCGCCAATTTTCAAAGTTGACGCTAATGTTTCCAGTCAAAACACACAGCTCGAATATCATATAATCCGCCTTGGGTCTCGTCACATCTGTAATATAGAGTTAGCGTCGAACTGCTTTACTAGAATGCCGACCACCAAGAATATTCCGTAAGTACTACGAATTTTTGTTTTCATGTTTAAGGCATTTTTGTCCCTCTAGAGCATGTCGCCATCTATCGTCCGCATTTGTAATATAACAACGCAAAGGTAAACCACTCTGTTCAATCCATTAACATTGCGTTTTCTATTAGAGTATACATTTCAGTAACTCTACTAAACACTGAACAACAACAAAGAAAATATTCTCTTGAATGTGTAGCAATGCCATTGTGCAATAAAAGTAGGATATTGCAATGCGTTTTTTTAAATTTTTGTGAAAAATATTGTATTGAGAAATACTACATTATTTGAAGATGACAAATTAATGGCTATAGAATGCTTGCGTATTTAACAAAATCTAATATATACGCTTGCTTTTAACATGGAAACGACGTTAGTACACCGAAGGTAGTTTATGCAGCAAATTTATTACACACCGACACGGCGTTATTCGCAATACGATTCTCTTTTTAGTTTTATATATTTTTAATGAAAATTCATCTATCTGGCCAAACACTAATTCGTCATTTTCGTTAGAATCAATAGTGGCGAATTAGCTGTGTTGATGAAAACAGATTCCAATCGATTACAATTTATTTTTTATACACACAACACATAATCCTAAGTTAGCTGGTTTTCCACATAATTTTTACATAATTCCTATAGGAAAGACATCAGGCACCGCACAACTGAAAAATAGGAAAAATAATTTATGAATAAATCAATTTTAGCAGCCAACCTTACTAAGCTTCTAAACCAAACAAAATACGAATGTAACATTAAATCGACGTTTGTAGACCCAAATAACAAAACATTTTTTTTTTGGCTAAGGATGGAGATTTTTTTAAAATAGTTCATTAATTGCAATGAAACTGTTATTTAATTAATTATTGTAATTAAAATAATGACATAATCTTAAATGTCATAATTAATTAAAAAATTGCAAAATTTAGATTAGTAGTTTAAATTTTCCGAATCGTTTCCAAGACCAATATAATGAAAGGTAAATAGCTATAGAAAGGATGTTATTGTCATTAATAAGAAGAGACCACTGTTCGTAGAACAAATATCACTGATCAGTAGGAATAGTATTGTATCAGTTGTGTGGTATCATACCATATATTACCTTTCTTGGGTAATGAATCATTGCAAATCCTAAAAATATCACAAGGAAACGCAAAATCCAAAAAGTTCCTACCGGAGCAAATGTGAATTACTTGGACGAAAATTTGAAAATACTAGCGAACCGCTCCGGCTTCGCATGGGTAACAGAGCATATAAGCTGTAATGTTTTTTCTGTCGTGTCATATCAGCTTGTTGCGTCGAACAGTGGATTGGATTTAATTAAAAAAGTAAAGCAATATATAATAACTTAACCTAACCACACTTGTCGTGTCGTCGTCTGCTATGGCCGGCCGGCGTGGCGGCGCCCGGCTGGTCGCGTGATATTTTTATTTCGCGGTAGCTCCCAAGATATTTATTAAAATTATATAGTGTACAGGGCAATTATAATGTGCATGAAATGCTGAAAGTAAATAACATATTTAATTTGATAAGGATTAATACTGCATCCGTATAAATTGCTTTCAAATTAGCTCATCATATAACACCATTTATCTAACATAAAAATAGGTATAGTAAGCTATCCATAAAAGATTAACATATGCCATCGCGGAATTTTCTTTAGTTCTATAAAAAAGACATAGTTCCTCCGTACATTATTTTGTTATATCTCTAAGGAATTATGCAGCTGTTTCAACTAATTTCCACAAAACATTAATAAATTATACACATAAACCTTCCTCTTGAATCACTCCGTCCATTGGTGTCAATAATATGTCAATATTTTTTGAGTTTATCGCGTTCAGACAGACAGACGCGGCGGGAGACTTTATTTTATAATATGTAGGGATTAACACTACAAGAATAAAGCCAATTACGACTTCAGTATAAGCCCAACTGCAATGGACCCCTGCGAGGTTACTTTCCGCGCGCCACTTGCACGGCCGTCGTCGTGAGCTTCTGGCTTAAATTTTTGTACTTTATTGTATGAAAAAGTATTGAGTGTTATATATTACTGAAAACTAAATCAAATTTGCTAAAAAGTTATTTATATTTCAGATTATTTGGCCCAGAAACAAATACATCGCTATATGTTAAAACGGAGCAAGTGAATGGCATACTCATTACAAAAAATGAAATAAAAAAATTTACTAAGGAAATGGCATTTTATTTGTAGTTCTAGTTATGCATTAACATTTCACAGTGTAACATAGAAACAATCCATAAACAAATTGTACAAGACAAAAAACAGGAAAAAAAAACCATTTATTTATTACGCACTTGAAGTTTTGACAATTCAGCTGAAGTATTTTGAAAATTTATTTTATTTTTTTAGGCAGTATTATTTTGCATGTTTTCCAAAAGTAGTAATCAATATAGGAAATTTCAACTTTCGTAAGACGTTTACTCAAAAATGACTTTCTACACCACCATTTTTAGCTTTTGGAGTTCTATTAAATAGTATATTTACAAAACCTGTATCATTAAAAATTTGACTATACGTCGAAGTTTTTCAGCGCGTAAACTTTTTTTTATTAACAAATTGAGAGCTGACGTATGGTGCACTCGTTTAAATTGAACGCATTCGTACAGTGACATGTGGTTTTTTTTACTCGACTTCGCGACGCAAAGGATAATAATGTATTCATCAGTCTATATTATCTTTATGGTCTATATATATGTTTGTTACTTTTTAGCGCCCTAGAGACAAAACGCACAGATCGATTTTGTAATTCTTACCACAATCTTTTTATTTTATTTCTTTAAACATTGCTTTCATACTTTTACTAAGTATCAAGAAGAAAAATATGACCCATGTTAACATATTAATATGTACTTTGAGAATTTTTAAACTTTTCATAAAGGAGAACGCTAATCTATTGTACACAGACAGTGAGTGTATATTTCATTAAGGTAAATTTTGACATTTGTTAACAAGGTTCCAATTTTAGTTGAGATCTACATTTGTAGTCGTTATGTGTCAACAATTATTTAAAAAAATATATCGAAATATAACAATAAACTATTTTTTAATTGTCCTGTTATATTGTTATAAAAATGCTATTATATGAGACGGCATAGCGCGTCGATAACAATTGTTTTCATACAAAAAAGTAGAATTATAAATTTTAAAACTAAATAAAAAAATTTTAAAAGTTGGACTTTTGAAAAGAGTGAAATAAAAAATTTATTTTATTTTATAATTGACGTAAATCAATAAAATTGTAGATGTTAATCGTCGTGCGTAGCCCGTACACTACTTAGATAAACTTTAGTTCAACGAATATCTTACATATTAATTATCGTATTAATTTAATCATAATATTAAACTTTTATTTTCAAGGCAAATAAAAAGATATTCATTTAGTCCAACCGGTGCGTTTTGTCTGTACGGTCAAGGTTTGTGCGCATTTTTACGTCTCTGTGATCGACACTGAAAACAATCGCACATACCTAATCACCGATGGGCATCATACCGAAGCGTATGGATCGAAAATTATTTGTGACGTTCCATTGAAGCTAATGAACCGTGCCGTGCCGATTCTGTCCCGTTTAACTAACTGACGGAACGGCGACGAATTAAAAAAAAAAATATCTATTTGATCTTTTAACAGACACGAGAGCGTGGTCTATTCATTTTCCTACTTCTATTGTTCTATGATAAATACTCCTGAAGCTCGAAAACTTTCCGCGCGGAGTTGAACACAAAACTCCAGTACTTATTTAATAAGAGAGCAATTAATCATACTAAATAAACTCAAATTTTGTAGACAGATAGCTCTTAACAACAAAAAATAACAGTGAATATCAATGTAACAATGAGTTTTTCCTACCTTATGTACTGACTCTGTGCCTCCGAGAGTACGTTAAGCCGTCGGTCCCGGTTGCCGTCAATAGATGGAAGTCGCTAGAATCCACCAACATGCATTGGAGCAGCGTGGTGGATTAAGCTCCAAACGCCATCATACCGATAGGCGGCCTAAGCCCTTGCAGTGGGGCATTAATGGGTTGATGGGATGGTATACCTATTTTTTTTTAATTTAATACAAAATCCACCGCCTTTAAAACTAACAATGTTTATTATTATTCTAATACAAACTTAAGGCCAATAATGGATTTAAATTTGGTAGAAAATCAGATTTTTTAAGACAGCCAATCAGCAAGTAGAATCCAAAAATTATGAAAATATCACCAAAACGCGTCCGTGCGTGTTTTCGTGTGCTTATGTGTGAGAGAGGGTGTATATGGGGTGTGAATACACAAAGAAGTACCTACCTCATTCGGGAACGCAGAAGCTTATCCGGCTCTATCTTCTATGGACCCAACTGCAAGTCAACGACCACGATGGATTGTATGTGTTCGTGGTCGAGGGCGAGGGAATGTTTGCCGCCTGCGGCCTGTGCGCCATCTTTTCGAAATCTTTCTAGAACAGTTGCGCAGACGCGTGGGAGTAGATATTCGCTACTGAAATATATATATGACATATTTATCCATTTCGAACCTAATGCAACTACGCACTAACTTGACATAATAACAGATTCGTAATATCGCGTTTAGGTAGATGATATCTTAGCGACTTGTGAACTTTTTAGATATGTATAAGTATATGGAATATTAATATTCCACTTGAAGTTCAAAAATGTGTATAAATACAAATTAAACATGGCACTCTGTAAGTGTGTGTAGACCTAAAGCTTGCAGGTTCAGTTCCCACCCGGGATAAATATTTATTTTATGTGCATGAACATATCTATTTGTTTCGTGACTGGATGTAAAATGTATATGTATGTACGTATTGTAAAAAATGTTTTCATTACTCATACTCGGAAAGTACGCTTGAAGTTTCCTGATAAGAGGGATGAAAGTAGTACTTTTTGTCCCTGGGAAACGACTTTCCATATCCCTAAATAAATTTAAAAAAAATCTACGCAAGCCATGTCTCAACTTTTATACAACAACTCTGTTGAATCGCGTTGTCTAATAAAGTCTAATAAAAAAACATTATCAACAATTTTGTAATATGATTTTATACTAATAATTAATTTTTTTTTAATAAATTATTAATTAATTTACGTAAATTTGAGCTAAAAATTAACCATGATCAATGATATAAAGTACTGGCTGGTAGATACCACAGAAAAAGAAACATAAAAAAGGCGAGAACGCGGCAATCCGATATTCAGTTGTTTTGTTAAGTGCTGATTAGTTACGTATACACATATTTCTATAAAATGAGTTCATCAGATTCAGATATGGATTTAACGCTTTTTTTTACTTTCCTCATATTCGTAATGAAAAGCAGTATGTTTACCTTGGGTGAAAGACCTATTTAGGCACTCGAACTATTCGCAGCTAATCTACTATTACGTATATATATTAGTTGTCCCTTAGGCTTTGCCTAGTCTGGTACTAGATGACTGTATTTTTGAAAATTGTGTTTTTGAAAGTTTGTGTTTAGAAAATTAAGACAATTTTCTGAAATATTCATAAAAATTAAAAATAATTTGACAACCGCTTAGCCTAGTGGGTAGCGACCCTGCCTACGAAGCTGGAGGTCCCAGATTCGAATACAGGTCGGGTCAGTATTTATATGATAAATATTGATAGTGGTACCGGGTCTTTGTTGTTATATGTATGTGGTGTCTTCGCTTGGCACCTAAACACGAGCTAATGCTTAGTTTGGGACCTAGACGTTGTTGTGATGTATACGTTATTATTATTATTTCCATAACTTATTGAAAATTGTGCGAATCGTCTTCAAATATGAATATAATGAATCTGTTTGTTCGTGTGTTATCAATTCAAAAGCTTAACGTCAACAGATTCTCACCACGCTGTGCGCTTACACAAGGCGTTGTCACCCTTATCTGAACAATCTATAAAAAGACCGACTACTTGTGGCTGTGGTGAGTGGCCCGTTTGCTTGGAGTTTTGAAGCTTACACAAAGTTCGCTAATCTATATATTTAAAATTATATTTTCAGATTTGTATGATACATATATCGTTATTCATACTTTACCGATAGGATTGGATAGAGATAAGATTTAATTTTAAATATAGATATAAAATTCCTAAAAGGAGTTCCACCTTTATAATAATAAAGTTTTTCTAATTGGATTCCATGAAACGCAAATTTTGTAAAGTTGCCAAGAGTTTTTAAGAATTCCTTCTAAAAAAAGACAGTTTTATACTAAAAACGGTATTTCTCGAAAAATACTTTTATATTCTGATGTTTTAAGTCGCCAGTTTGATCGATCCACAAATTTTTATTTTCAACGTATAAAAAGGTCTCGATTCAACAACTCAAGCGGGAAATGAGAAACTGGCAAGCAAGTTAACTCTTAGACTATTATACTTTTTTTTAAAGTCATAAAGGATTTAAATAGGCCCGATTACACAGCGAAAATTTAATATTGAAGACTTTGAGAAATTGACAATAGCATTTTTAGGGTAACACTTCGGGGGAATAATGGAAAAGTTTGCCGAAAAAAAATCTGTGGAAAAGTTAGCGTCAACGTAAAAAGCTTTTGAATTGATTGTCCGGTTTAAGGGGGGGTGCGAGACAGCTTTGTTTCGTGTAGCTTTCACGACGGTCGAACTTTTCTCATTAGAACAATCTGTTACAAGCTACCCCCTCTTATTGGGTTTCCCGCCAGATATTATATTAAAACTTGTAATAAACGAGCGATTATATTTAAATAAAGAAACAATCTTCGGACATTTCTTCCCATGCATTGCGAAATACTCGTACTATCGAGCCAAACTAGCGACACATTAACGCCCAATTATGTAATAAGTACAACGTTTATTATACGAGCAAAACTCCTAATTAAATTGTGTCCCATTTTTACCTGCTGTTCTTACTATTATGCTCTTAATATTAAATACTCGTATCAAAGTTTCATTAAAATGTTTAAGTGGTTTTCGATATTTAAGGGCACAAACATACAAACAAAATAAAATTTGTTTGTTGGGTCCAGGGACACTGACCTTGACTTCCTTGTCAACATTTTACTACAAGGAACCTTTGTTGTTTTGTTGTTAATAATGAGTTAGCGCTGCGCCGGAGTCTACCCGCCGTATAAAGAGAATATTAACAATAAACAGTCGTAATTTAGAATAAAAATATAACAAATAATTTTATAATGCTTACTATAAAAAAATTAAGGTAGTACACATTTAAAAGTGTGCCGTAATAGCCCGAGCGCAGCGAACCTGTCTCAAATTTATAAGGGCCCTGGCTCGAATCCGGGCGTGTACCAATGAGTTTTTCTGACTTAAGTACATAACTATCACTGACTCCGTGCCTCGGAGAGCACGTTAAGCAGTCGGTCCCGGACGCTGTCAATAGATGGCGGTCGTTACAGTCCCCAACCTGCAGTGGAGCAGCGTGGTGGATTGAAGCTCCAAACTCCCCTCCTCGCCCTAGGGGAGGCCTAGACCTCCGCAGTGGGGTAAAAATGGGCTGATGAAGTGAAGTGAAGGTATTATATAATAATAGACTATTTTTGAGTGTTAAGGACAATATTTAATTTATGAGTCGTTTATGTTAGCCTAGCTAGTTAGCATAGCCTAGTCTGTTTTCAGATACTCTTTATGTCAAGAAAATCGGAAAAAACAACTGCTTGGAAAAGTACTTTTTACGTGCGCCGCCTTTATATTTAAGCCACGATCTGTCTTGTAAACCCTTCATACTTTTTCTAAACGAAATATTGTTCATTTACTATAATAAGTACATATACATATTAATAAACATTACTAAGGTGGGTTGGCACCCAAAATTTGATCTAGGCAATTATTTAATTACTATTGTTAAATTAATTTTAGCATATAATAATAAAAGTAGGTACCTAATTATATTAGATTAATAAAAAAAATCGGGTTCAAAAATTTACAAAAAATTTTACAAATACAAAAAACCAAAAAAAATAAAACAACTATCCGCAAGTTGTTTCTTCTTCAAACGAGCATCTTCACGCATTATTTTTTTGAATTTTTCGACAATTTCTGAAGTGGTCACATCGATTGGCTGGCCAGGCCTGGGTTCGTCTTCAAGTGATTCCCTGCCTTGCTTAAAAAGGCTATGCTACTTGTAAAGCATGGGTTATACAAAACAAGAGTTACCATAAATTGATGCCGTTTCTTCCAATATGGTTTGAGCCATACTTTTCTTGCTTGGTAAGAAATTTCATGTGCGGCGTGTACTCGATTTTCTCCATATTACAATAGATCAAAGAATAACGATGTTATTATGATAACACTTGTTTACGTGCTAATAATGAGTCACTGAACACGTTTTTGAAATGAAAAAGCGCCTACACACCCCTCCGACCCTGACTGGCTTAACAATGCCCCCCATAATAAAGGTAGTATAATAGGTACAAGGTTATAAATCTCTTTAGTTAAATATATTCTTTATCATATTTATACAGATAATAAAGTTTCTACTAACAAATACAAAAAAGTGTAAGAAAAAATATATTTAAAAAATTATTGACAATGTTTTTCCCGTCGACGGAATGAAGACGTATATTGGGAGTAGTCTGATACTATTTTCCTCAGAAACTACTGGACCGATATCAGTGCTGGTTTTGCATAACATGGATTCATTAGTTCACAGCAGGTACTTAAGTCTTAGGGTTGAAGGCCACCAAGTGGCGCTGCAATAGATGCGGTTATAAGGCCGCCGAGCCGATTTTGATCTGGTTTTTTTACATTGCATTGGTATAATTTCATAGCAGACCTTTAGAGTTATAGGTCGCCAAGGAATGTTACAATAGAGGACATGTTTTCTCTAAAACGACTAGTTCCATTTTAATACGGTTTCTAGCAATAAAAAGGCACAAATAAAAATTTTATTAAACTTAAAAAAGTGGTCTTCTGGAAACAGTGAAATAATGCAAAAAAAAATTATTATTTCACTGTTTTCATAATAAATAATATTCTAATTTTTTAATTGTAGGCTAATACTGCCCATTTTATTTTAGTATCAAGTGTTAGTATGAAACTTATTTTTATGTTGATAAGTATTAGTTTAGCTAAAGTAATTAAATTTATATAGTGATAAATTTAAATAGCGGTTATACGGTTTTGCACGTAACACGAGTACATGCAATTTCGTGAACCTTCTGATCATGCTAGAGTCTAGCCTCTCAGCTAACATTTTTCCTACCTCTTTTATAGGGCCACCTTTTTTAAATGTTTTTCCATTCCATTCCATTAGCCCTTTTTTATACTCCACTGCAGGAGCTTAGGTTTCCCCTCAAGATGAAAGTGCTTGGAGCTTAAATCCACCACGCTGCTCTAATGCGGGTTGGCGGATTGTAACGACCGCCATCTATTGACAACAGGTGGGACCGATTGCTTAACGTGCTCTCCGGGGCACGGAGTCAGTGATAGTTAATGTACTTAAGTTAGAAAAAACTCATTGGCACATGCCCGGATTCGAACCACGGCCACGCGGCCTTATAAATTTTTGAAACAGGTTCGCTGCGCTCGGGCTACCTCACACTTTTAAATGTGTACTGCCCTAAGTTTTTTATGGTAGGCATTATAAAATTGTTAACTATATTTTTACTCTAAATTACGACTGTTAATGGTTAATATTCTCTTTGTACGGCGGGTAGACTCCGGCGCAGCGCTATCTCATTATTAACAACTCGATAAATATTCGTTATTTAAAAGAGAAAGAAAACTGAAAAAAAAATAATAACTCATATTTTTTTAAATTTGTAAATCGATACTTTATTTGTATCGATATGGTACCTCACGAACAATATAGTGTGTATATTTTTTCTAACTTACATCGTTGTCGAGACATAGGTAGGTATATTATTTTCTTTACCTCATCAATTGTAATAAAACTGGAACAGATTTTTCTATTCATTTTAATTAATATTCATTAAATAAAGGCCTTTTTTATTGAGTACATCCTCGGTTTTTTTGACATAATTTGCAAGTCGCCATTTCTCTGGCGGTTTCCTGTGTGGACTGTTCCATTAAACAGTTCCATCGTCAATTATAAACCGTGTAGTCCAAACTGTCCATGAAATCTTAATCGCAGTTCTGATAAAAAAAAATCTTAAATCATTTTTCAATTTCAAATTAAAAAACAACAGCTCTTTCTTTAATAGGGATATATATTTTTTAAATAATTTTTACAGACACGCCTGCAGTAGAAAGTTGTAAGTAATTGATTTTCAAGCGGGCAGAGCCGCTGGCTCGGTAATTTGTAAGTGGACATAAATTTTCCCTTCCCTCACCCTAAATGTTTCTTATGATTCCCTAACGTTTATGTAAAAGCGGTAATATAGTGGGTATAACCTGCGTGTCATAAGTGCATTTCTTGTAGTGTTTTTGAAGGTACATACCACCAAAAAAAAGCTATCGCCTAAGTTATTTAATATCTGTTTTACAGTAATAAAAGAATTTGGTTTTTTTTTAAGGTATATGATAGTTGTTGAGAGAAAATTAAATAAAATGCTAGTAAGGGAGAGTTGAGTAATGGCGAATGAGGGTTATCTCCGAACGAGACCGTTACGACATGATAGAAAAGGATAGTTAATAATCTTGTTCCACAGACCGCGAAGAAGGCAGAGAGGGAGTGATTTTTTGAGATGATGCGGTACGGAGAAGTATAAAACTTTTTGAGATAAAATAATTTGAGTTAAAGCAAACTGCATTCAAAGATTAAAAAAAAACGTTCAGACCTCTGGAATCGAAGCCGGTTAATTTAATATGATATACGAGTACATATATAATTTACTTAGATCTCAATTTATTCTAAATTTTTTGAGTTTTTTCAGTTGTTTCTATTAAAAACCTAATTAAAGCGAGATAATTCGTTCACAGTTTCGTTTTAGATCTGCGTTAAGAAAATAGTGAATGAGTAAAAATTCATTATTTTATTTACGCCGTTTGTATGGAAAAGTAACCGGCTAGTGCGAATTTTAAAAGAAGTGCAAAAACAACCCACATTACTATGCTTTATGATTTTGAATTTTGAAGTGTTTTCCTTATAGATAAAACCTAACTACTATCTCCTACCTCCCTACCTACTTGTACTTTCATGCAACTCGCCTACTATAAAATAATATTATTCAATTGCTATAACATTTATAAAACTAAGGTACAGAAGACTAAGACAGATTTAAACTCAAACTTGTCACAATTTATAGCAAAACCGGCGGCAATAAATTCACACTAAAATATGCTTTTCGTAAGAAATAATTAATTATATCTGAAATTACATTGTTTGAAACCATTTATGATTCAATAAAGATTTTCCCTCTAAATTGAGAGCTTTATAAATATATTATAAAGCGCGCTCGAGGCTTTTCGCTGCCTCACACCTGGAAACTTAAAATATAAGTACAGACCAAGACAAATGATGTCTTTATACTATTTTCAATACATTTTATATTAATATGGTCCTTATATCATCGAAACTTGGATCGTTATGTTGTATTTTACAGACTAGGCCCTTTCCTTTACACCAATCACAAATATTGTTCACTAACCCAATGACACATATGCACAACTGAGTCTTTTTCATGGAACCTGAGCAAAAAGTTTTCATGTTGAACATGAGATTAATGATTTTTGTAAAAAAAAAACCTAAATAAATGTACCCGATTACTATACATTGTTGTTATTTTACAAACTGCTTTTATTTTTAACTTTAATAAATTCATTACTTGCTAAACTTCAATCTTGTTTCATTTTATGGTAATCGAAAATGTATTGAAAAACGTTGTATGATGCTCGTACTCAGTAAGCCAGCTATTATAGTCATCGCTTTATTATGAGCACTCGGCTTCACCTCGTGCCTACAAACACCTCGACTATAACATTCAGCTTACCGTACTTGTATCATAATGTACTATTATTGTAGGTTCGAGTAAACTCACAGCATTACATTTTAGCTTTAAGCATTTCACTGTGGTTTTTCATATACGAATTTTTTACATGTATCACAGAGTGGCCGTGAAGACAACAACACTATAAGGTCAATGAGGCCGAGCGAGAGGGAAGAATCCTCATCGCCGAGCGGGACTCTCCGGCCGGCAACCCGAGCGGGTCTGAACGGACCTCGTTACAGCGAAAGAGACGGACGTTTGACGATTTTGATACGAGCTGCCGACTAGGTTGCAGCTGTCGTCTATCTAGTAATGAATATGTAAAAAGATTTGATGCAATCGTCTAGCATTCACGTTTTTATTTCGATTGTTTAGATTTTCCCCTCCATGCTTCGTTAGCCTTTAATTTTCTTTCAATATCTGACAATTTATTCAGATATTTTTCTTTCATTTTTCAGAAGACCAGTGTATGAGGAAAAATTTTAGTATATCATTATAGTTTTTCTCGTAACTTTCTTTCCTTCCACAACAAAGGGTTCGTAAAGAAAACAAAGAAATGTTCAATACTTTAAATCAAAAAATCATTTTAAGGGTCTAGTGGTGTTTTTTTTCTAAATAGAAGGATAAGTGTTATAGTAAACATTATATGACTTTTATGTCACCACTTTCGTATTTTTACCCGTCTGCGGAGGGGAACGTTTTTCGAGTGTATGTATTCATGTTAGTATGTACCCAAGAGTGCGTTTGTATGGGTGTGTTTTTGTGTGCGTGTGTATGTATACATGTATGTATGAATAAATATATGCTCTGTGGCTTAAACGGCTTGATGAAATTTAAGATATAAGGTGTCATTAGATTCGTCTAAATTTATTTGTTTTTTATATGGATCGTTTCCGCATTTATTGTCGGTTCCTTCTAATTTCGTCGTCCATTAAAATATCACGAATTTTGTAAACAAGCATTGTATAATTACAATTCGCTTCGTTTTATATAAATATTTGTGTAAATTTAAAGCAGCTATCGTAAAATTACGAAAACAGAAATCACACAATCTTTTTACATCAAGTAAAACGTGCCTCGTGACAATAAGGTTTTTAGCGCCAACAAGATACAACGATTGCCCATCAGGGCAACGACTGAAAAACAATTAGCGAACTGGCCCGTGCTAATACATTCAACAGCCTAATTCCCGGTCGAATAAAGTAAATTCAAATCTAATTTTAATTTGGGCCAGCTGCGGCGCTCTTTATGGGGCTTTAACGAGGTTTTGGCCCAAACAAAAAGCCGGTTTACACCGACGGACGCGTGCGGCCGCGTTTCAAGAATTTGACAATATCAGCGCTTATGGTTCCGTGGGAACATTTAATTTTATTTTACGAGTGAGCGTACCACATAGGTACCATAAAAGACAGATCGAGTTTTTGTTTTTTAAATTACGTAATTTATTTAGTTAAAATACAGCCAGTATAAAAGATGGAAAAAAATGATTTGGGAGAACTGTGTGGTGGAAAAGAAGATCTAGTGACTACACTAGAAAAATATGTGAGTTTGAATAAGATTAATGAAGGTACAAGGAAGAAAGAAATCTATAGAGCGGATGTATAATAATAATAATAATAACACATACAATCACAATAACGTCTAGGTCCCAAACTAAGAATTAGCTTGTATTTTGGGTACCAAGCGAAGACACCACATACATATAACAACCAAGACCCGGTGCCAGTATTAATATTCATCATATAAATACTGACCCGACCTGGGATTCGAACCCGGGACCTCCAGCTTCGTAGGCAGGTTCGCTGCCCACTAGGCTAAGCGGTCGTATGTGATGAATGTCAGTATGAGGTGTCTCAGAAATATGGTTTAATTATTAAGATGAATAAAAACAAATTATATTACTTACCAAGGAGAAGAACTACAACAAAACTTCTTCCTTGGTCACTTATCATAGAACAGGTAACTAAGTTTTAAACTTTGTATTTGAAAAAAAAGTGTCAGGCTTTGGGATTACAAGTTTCACATTTTAAAAATTTGTACCATCAACTACATACACACATATACGTGACCAAAGAAAAAGTGTTTCTGTAGTTGTATTTTTAACTTTAAAAATTTATATTTAAGAAAGTGTTTTATATGAAAACTTTCTTTTGCATTAGGTATATAAGTTTTCACATGTTATAATACTTCTTATTGAAAGACGCAAGAGGTTTCACTATAAACATCTATGAAGACTTTTAATTTCGCCCCAAAAGTCTTGGGGAATAAAAATACATTTTCTTTGCTATATTTTATTATAAAATGTCAAAAAATAATGTCAGACCAATACATGGTTTTCTACGGCTTCGATAAGTATCCTTAAAAAATTATATGTGTTTAATATCTCCAAGAATTGCTCCAAAATAAATATTGACATGACTGGGACCGCTTTTATTGCTTCAACGCTTGGAGGAGACTTTCAGCAGCTCTACCTCCAAATCACTACCTTCCTAAGCACGTTAAGCCGTCGGTCCCCTGTGCCATCAACAGATGGTAGTCGTTAAAATGCATCAACCCATACTGGAGCAGCGTGCTGGATTAAGCTTCAAGCCTCCTCACTCTGAGGGGAGGCCTAAGCCCCTGCAGTGGGGCATAATGGACTGGTGGAATGGAAAACAATATTGACATAAACAGAATTTCGGACTATTCAAATATTCAATTTAGCTTTCTTATTTTAAAATTCAGAGAGAAATAATTTTACGACGGTCACAATCATAATAATTATGTACTCTGGGGCCATGGGGACCAGAGGCGCGTCGGTTTTTCGAGCAATTGGTGCCACACCTATACGCTTCAGGTTACCGGAGAACTGGAGCTCACCTCTGGCAACGCATTAGCTATACCTACACGAAGAACTTTATTTATTATTAGACGTGTTAGATTAAATTATATGTTAGATTATTTTCAACTATGCTAGTTATCATTATTGATATCAATTTTAAACAAAACTTTATAAATTAAGAACCCCTTGGAATCGATCATCGACATCGAAATAACTTCTAAGTTGTATAATACTGTGATGCCGCCAATCTTCTGTGTCCTCTGCCGCACGGCACCGATTTAGGTTTTTTTTATTGACTACCGCTTAGCCTAGTGGGTAGCGACCCTACCTACGAAGCTAGAGGTCCCGGGTTCGAATCCCAGGTCGTGTCAGTATTTATATGATGAATATTTATACTGGTACCGGGTCTTGGTTGTTATATGTATGTGGTGTCTTCGCTTGGTACCCAAAACACAAGCTAATGCTTAGTTTGGGGCCTAGACGTTGTTGTCATGTATACAAAAAAAATAAAAATATTAGTGGATATTTTTACTTCCTTCAATCAAATTTTAATTTCATAAAGACTGAGATTTTTTAGGGTAATTCTGTTTACTCTTCAATTAATTTAAATTGACAATAATATTTTGGAGCATGAAATAACTTTTCGTACAAAAATGTATACAGGAAAAGGTTGTTCTAATTATTGGAATTTTTTTGCCATTTTAATTAAAAATAGCTTGGACCGAATTTAGAGTGCCAAGTCTCCTTAGTAAAGTTTCATAATATATTTTACAGTATTTGAACGATATTTTGCCCGGGAAAACAATAAGGGATTCACAAGATAGTTCGGGGAGCTTTTAAACTAACAGTAATAATGCTAAATAGTGTATAAGTAAATATCCATATATATGTATCCGTATACATTAATACTTCAATCTCGAAAATAACTAAATTAATTTTAACACAATTTTCATTACGTCGTTTATGTAGGTAACTTTATATTTACAAAAGATCAACCTATGACAAAAGGGGCATGAGCTGTGAAGACAATTGTGCAACAAACCTGAAAAATTTACTTCGCACAAAAATCTAAATTAACTTTTATAATAAATAAATACAAATATATAAACAAAAACATAAAAAGGGTTCCCCATCACCGTACAATATAATAAAAACACGTTTCTTGTTTAGAGACCCGTTAAATTTTTAACTTTATTTTATTTTTATGATCTGGGGTCCTGTTTTTGAATCATGGATACGGTGTAGTACACGAAAGTTACGTAATTATCGAACGATTTCATTAGAACCACCGATTTGAACAGTGTTTATAAGCATCGTACTCTTTGTTTATCGTGCGAAAAGCAAGCGTAAACTGAAGTGTAGTGTAGACCACTCGACAGCAATAGCATCTGTCACGCGGTATTGACTTTGTCAGCTGTTTTTTTTTTTTGTTAGCTAATGCATTGCTAATAAATTATTGTAAACTTTATTGGTTATATCGTTGTCTACTAGGTACTTCTTTATTAATTTAATCTGGTTATTTACGTTGATAAATTTTTAGTTTAGATAAAATTATTAATTTCTTGAATTCAAAAATATAGCGAATTTTGACGAATATTTTATGTCAAATGTGTATGAAATTTTTGCCGATAAGGAAGAAGAAATTCGCATATCTTGGTTTCGTTCGCTTTAAGCTATTATCTATTTTTTAGAAAATTATCTCCTCACAAAGACTTTTGTTGCGGGAACATCTCACAGTTTTCCTTTCATAAAAAATGCCTCAAGATCTTTCGACCTGAGTATCACAGTTAAGGTAGGTAACTAGGTTTCAAGGCCTAAACGATATAACGTATTACGTATCCATATAAAATCTTCAGACTACACCGGCATTGTGTTTCCTAGATTATTAAGCATATGGCAGGGTTTGACTTATTGTAATAACTTAGATATTTACTTTCATTACTTAATGCCATTTCAATAAATTCGAACTAACACAAAGACTAAGAAAACAACAATTCACAGCAATAGCTTCACTCGTGAATTGAAAAGTAAGTAATAATAATAATAACGTATACATCACAACAACGTCTAGGCCCCAAACTAAGCATTAGCTTGTGTTTTGGGTACCAAGCGAAGACAACATATACATATAACAGCCAAGACTCTATACCAGTATCCATATTCATCATATGCATACTGACCCAACCTGGGATTCGAACCCGGCACTTTCAGCTTCGTAGGCAGGGTCGTTACCCACTAGGCTAAGCGGTCGTCAAAATATATGTAATAAGCTATATACTCTGCGGTATACATACACACCAAGACGGCTTTATACACTACTCATGTCACTCACTTGTCATGACTCGCATGATAGTCATGTTCCAAACGATAAAAAAGCGTGTGTATGGACGTAGTAAAGTATATTCGTATATAATTTCTGTTGTTATAATAAACTCACAGGAATAAATGTTATTTGTAATGGTACAAATCGAAAATAATTAGTATGAAGTAATTAGTACGAAATTGTATACATGTAATCTACGATTACAAATTCAAATTGAATGATTAAGGGCTGGGGCTTTTACCTCAACCAACGAGTAAGTATTGCCATACAGCGAGGTAATGCCGTGTCGTGATAGCCCAAAGCGCAACGAACCTGTCTCAAATTTATAAGGCTGTAGGGCCATGGTTCGAATCCGGGCGTGTACCAATGAGTTTTTCTGACTTAAATACATAACTATCACTGACTCCGTGCTTCGGAGAGCACGTTAAGCAGTAAGTCCCGGACGCTGTCAATAGATGGTGGTCGTTACAATCCCCAACCCGCAGTGGAGCAGCATGGTGGATTTAATATCCAAGCGCCCCTCAACCCCGGGGAGGCCTAAGCCCCTGCAGAAAATGGGATGGGTAAAATGGGATGATGAAGTGTAGAAGAAGTGAAGTAAGGTAATGCCGCCAGCGTTTTGGACATTTTGCCGCACGGCACTGATTTAGATGATATTTTTTATTTGTAGGTATTTTCTGTTTTTAATTAGTGTTTAATTTGGTATAAGCTTTTATTTTTAATTTATAAATTATTTAGTTTTGATTAAATTGGTATGATTGATTTCTGTAAAATAAAACGGAACATAACTAACTACCAAATGACAATATTTGTAAGATTGGCAGAATTTGTCAGTGTTCAATATTTATATTTGGTCATTTGTTTATCATTTCAACTCAAAAACATGTTTTTGTTGCACCTCTCGATAAAGCTTTCGACTTTGGCTCGGTGATATTTATCATTATAAAATTACAAGCGATTCGATAACAGGGCCCTGCTGTTATAGCGGGTATAGTAATAGACAATCTGTGCTTTCAAATGTTTAGACGGACGGATGTACGGACGGATGGACGGACGGAAGGACAGCGGAGCCTCAGTAATAAGGTTCCCATTGGTACCTTTTAGGCACGGAATCCTAAAAATGGCTGAAACCTAATCATACATATTTAAAACGAATAAACTTGTTATTTAAAGTGCACGCCTTATTTATGTTCATACTATCAATAAAAATTACTCATCAAATTGGATGTCCTATAGAGACACCGCGTGTGACAGCAAAAAGTGACCAAAAATATATAGAACAGGCCAAATCTACGCTATATGAAGTTTTGAAACATTCACTGTGAAATTGAATTTTGTGTAATCCACAAGTAAAATTGTAGAAAAAAAAACAAAGATCATAAGTTATTTTTTATTAAAACAATAACAACAAACAATCACAGAGTCACTTATGCTAACTAAGCTAACCTCAAATCTTAATTTATATTTACATAAAATTATCACTTTGAACTGAACTTATGAGTATCACATTTTTTTATTAAATTTTTAAAACGTGTGAATAATATTATATGTATATCCACGATATGAATTATCGACAATTACCCATCACTGGTTCGATCTATTATCATAGATATCGATTTAATGACTATAGATATATTTTTCTACTATATTTATTACGACTATTAAGCCAGAGGCAAATAATCTAATTAACAGGGGACCCCTCGATTTATTTGCACTTGAATGGTAATTATAAAACGTACAAAGTAAAGCAATGTAACGAAGAGTCGAGTACCTAAAAGTTAATATTACGAATATGTAATTAATAAATAATTTAATTAAACCACAACAGTATATTGTAATTAATCAAAAGCTATATTTACATATATTTCCTCGTAAAATATGTGCTACACAAGGATTACTTTCAAATAGTTCGTATACAAAATAACTATTATAATCAATTTAATACACAAAGCTTTTCAATCAAAACTTTGACACGGACATGGTCATTAATTAACCAGTTACGAGTTAGTACAGGGCGGCGGCCAAGCTAAACGCGATATTAAATTACAAAGTAGAATAATTGAATTTTACGTCATAAGTTTGTGTGGGTACAGGGTTGGTTTATGCTGTACGTGTAGCATTAGAATTAATCTCAACATTCTTATTTTTGACAGACAAAGACGATTCGTACTTAAACGATCCATACCATACAAGGTTCGATAATAATTCTATTTGAACATGTCTTTTTCACTACGAACTACAAACGTGAAAGCATTTACAGGTTTATAATTATTAGTATGATAAAAGGAATATACGTCTATATAAACCGTAGAAGTAAACAGATTTATAAACAGAAAAAAAAATCTGGGATCAAGAAAATATAGTCTTTAATATATACAAATATCGCATATTATTGGATTAATGGAAATTGCATTAATTTAAGAATTCTTTTTTTTTATGTGTACATAGAAGAAAAGGAATTCTTAAATCAATGCAATTTCCATTGATCCAAGAATATGCGGTATTTGTATATATTGAAGACTATATTTTCTTGATCCCAAAATTATTTTTTTTTCGGTGTATTTTTTATAAAATACATAGCGACAATAATGAGCGCTATTCAACCAAACTATTATAACGTCGTAAGTTGCAAACGCGGGTTAAGGTGTGCAGCCTGTGTGTGGGAGGAGTCAACATGAATAGCGACAGGAAGTCCCGGGAAGGGGAAATAGACGTCAGAGTTATCGACTTCGTTTTCGGTCATTTTCTCAAATTAATTTTGTACCTCTAACAAGGGCTAAACGCGGACCGTCAATTACTTTTAAGTGTAACTTTGGTAAGACAGCGTAAGCGTAGTGCGTGTTCTAGTGTCTACCTTATATTATTCCTTCTTCTATGATACAAACAATGCCAAGCGGCGGCCCAGTGTGACATGACGACAGCGCGTGCACACACCGCACTGGCCACGGTTAGCACGCGGGTAGCCGGTTCTAGTCATTGTAATAGACTCCTGGTAAACATTAAAAATAATACTTAAGGTAATAATAATAACGTATACATCACAACAATGTCTAGGTCCCAAAATAAGCATTAGCTTGGGTTTTGGGTACGAAACGAAGATACCACAAACATATAACAACCAAGACGCGGTATCAGTATCAATATTCATCATATAAATACTGACCCGACCTGCATCCGAACCCGGTCGCTACCCACTAGACTAAGTGGTCGTCATCGTAATACAAGTCTATTGAGAAAGCTCTTGTTTTAAAACCCAAAATATTCTACAACAGAATATTCCAATACGTCAGATTAAATTTACACTAGTGTACCTACATTGTTATAACCGACATTTTACAAATTGTTTTAAATATATTTTTTAATTAGGAATATCGTGAATGTTTGTTTAAAAATATAATTGGAGACTTTTTGTATCATATTGGATTGACACATTACAGTCAGCCAACAGTCAAAATATTGTTGTTATAAACACTTTAGTATTATATTGTATTGACAAATCGCAGTTACTGAAAAAATTGTTGTTATAAATACAGAAGTGTTTGAAGCCCTAGATACGTAATGCAAATAAATAAATAAATAAATAAGGCATTATATATATAATTTGACAGCTCTAAGCTATTGACTCTTCGTTGCAGAGAACAAGGAAGCTCCGACGGGCATGTTTTAATTAAATAAATCACTAATTCAAATAATAACCCCATCGACTTCTGCAAGGAATAGGTGCCACTAGCTGTTTAGACTTGTCCTATATCTAGTTTTCATCTTTCGGAGTAATTTTGCCTATTTATTACCCATTTAGCACATTAAAATTTATTGTAAGGATTTCAAATTTGGGTGCAATCATGGTGTAGTCCAAAAGGGGCTACCTCATTTTGGTCATGTGCCTGCTTAGCTGTTCTGCTTTTGGTTACAGCGCTGACAACCTTTCTTATTTTCTGCTTCTTCCTGACAGCCTCTTTCACAGGTCCTGTTTGATAACCGAAAGCTGTCTGACAAGTGTCAACTTGATTTGACTGGTCAACCATCAGAAACTAAGTATATACTTGAAATATTTGAGAGTATAAAGGTTCTAGCGCTTTCCACAAAAATGCAAACAAATCGATTTTCGCACGTTTTTCACTCCATCTCTGTTCATACGAAATATTGCAGTATAAACTATTCTTTAATACATTGGTGTTGGGCCAGTGGTCCCACTGATTTGATCTGCTGATAGGACGGTATATCACTATGTACCCGTCCCACTGGACTAGGAACTATTAAATAGTATTGATATTTATTTTTATTAAGTAAATAATTAAAACAAACATTTTTTCTTCATTTAAAATAAGTCACTTTGAAGTCAAACACGTTCAAAATCATTTTATGCTCAGGTGTAGGTCCAATAGGACCAGTGATATACCGTGGTCTTACCTGTAGGTCGGGCCTTTCACGGATATATTACTTCCCCCGCGTCATCTGTCGTTCACTTAGTATATAATGGACTCCAGAACATCCCGTCAGTGAGCACTTTAAGTTGAAGTTACCACTTACAATTTCATATTCAACCACTGTTGAATGAATTTATGCACTAGTAAGTTCGCCTCGACTCGCGTTCGACTCGACTTCGGTTTCAGAATATTATAACGTCATTAAATCATTATGAGCATCCCGTAGAAGATACATTCGTATAGTAGTGTTATTTTCAGCGAAGTTATCTACACTATCACGAAATTAAAAAAGGGCGTTTGACGAATATCGAAAATATTGTATTTAACAAAAAATGGATTTCACACAACAACAAAATTTATATACCGAAATACAGGATATTTTTTTTTATCACTGCGCATAAAAATTTATTTCGTACTTAAGGGAAAATAAAAAATATAATTTCACTTATTTGTCTATTTATTCAAAAATAAAAATAAAATAAAATTGATAAATGTATCCATAAAATGCCGCGAGTCGTATCACCTTACTCGCACTGCCGACAGCCGTCGCGTCGTGCCCCTGCGCGCCTATACCCCACAATCATCTTATGCAGTGTATGTCCACGTCCAAGATTAATCGTATCGGACATGTTGTAAAAATAATGAAAAGTAAAAGATCAATTTTTTTAAGGTAATGTACTTTATTAACGTTACTGAATCATATGAAAAATTATACATAGTGATAAAAAAAATACCCCGTATAACCACATCTGATTGCATTTAAAAGCACGCGTTTATAATCTACATAACACATTTATAATCTATTTTCATTTCTGTGATATGAAATTGTACTTTTAAATCCGAATATATAGAAAAAATAATGCATCTATAACATTAACCACTGAATTACATAACGAATAAATTAGGTACTTTCTCTATAAAATAATGCATGATAATAAAATCAATTATTCTACAAAGAAAAACATAACCTCTTTAGTTCGTATGCTTACATCCTGAAATACAAATTTTCTTTTTCTGTTATAATGACATCAGATTCTTCGACTCTATATTTTTTCCCTTCTATTAGTATGCGTGGCAGCGATTCAACGTCACTTAAATCCAAGTCATGAAGGGTTAAACGGCGTTCTGACTCGAATAACGATGAATTTAGTCGCCTCTTCAGTTGTTTTATTTCCTCAAATCGTATCAACACGTAATTAGCGCGATCTGCATCGATTTTACTTTTTGGTTTAAATACGGTCTCATTTTAGTATATTCCTTTGTAATACTTTGTTGTATTATAACAATCGACTTAGCACCCATAATACAAGCTTCGCTTTGTTTGGGACTATATGATGCTGTGCGAGGATATCCCAGGTATAATAATAATAGTATCCAGGACATCCCACACAGCGCCATCAAATCCCAAAATAAGCAAATATTATGCTTGTATTATGGGGTACTAGGCAACTGATGAACATAATTAAATATTCTTCTTTTTTTATAATACATACATATATAGATACATTTACACCCAGACATTAAACAAATTGCTATGTTCGTGCACATAAATATTTCTCGGGGGCGGGAATCGAACCCGCGAGCCTCGGTAATAAATAAATTCCTGAATTTTGAAGTAAACGTAAGATTTTGCCAGTTCCTGTCCATTTTGAACTCAAGTAATGAGTATTATTCTTAATTTTACAACATGCTCCATTTTTTTTTTGTATTTATATGAATAGGTGAGGACCTATTTAAATAAATACAAAAAAAAATGAAAATTTTTGGAGGCGTAGTAGCAGTGATATAAAATGAAAACGTGACGTATTCGCTACTACATACAGCGGTCGACGGCTATATAAACAAACGGAATACATAGAACTTCGTAGCTATAATTCCTAATAATGACGCTAGGTGCCAGCATTAATATTCATCATATAAATACTGACCCGACCTGGGATTCGAACCCGGGACCTCCAGCTTCGCAGGCAGGGTCGCTGCCCACTAGGCTAAGCGGTCGTCATGTAACTATTTTTTTTTTATTACTTAAATACTCCAGATTGTGTAATTTTAAAAATTTTAGGTTATTGGACGACCCTAAAAAATAGATAATCAAAATAGTATTCCGAAATAAATTATACGTAATTAATTTTACAATCACGATTTAATGCGAGTTTGAACGCCTTTGAGGCCTTAACGTTGTAATTGTTTTGATTTAAAGTTCACAATCGACATGTATAACGCCGCCGTGTATGCTGAATCCCCCCGAATAAGAGTTGTGTTATTTCTGTAAATAGAGTAGGTAAGCCAATCTAATATTATCTGTTATCGATTGGAGCAGAATTTCATGTACAAAACTTTAAAACTATTACAATCCTATAACAATGTAAGCTTTTAACAATGATGGAGAGCTATTTGTAAGCCAAGCGATCAATTTAAAATACTGTTAATGAAAAATTGTGTTTTTTGTCTATTAATTTGTATTCTACATGCGGCAACATAGTGGCCAAAAGACGTGATTTTTGCACCACGGAAAAGGATGGAGAGTAAAAGTGTGGTAGTTACTATTTATTGCGCTTGAACATCCTCTTGGGATGGTTACGAAAATAATCAAGAATCGATTCTGAACCTGTGAGTTGTGAGTTGCAGTTACAGTACAAGTACAATATTTTTTTTTAGACTTTCACTTGATTTTTAGTTTTAGTATCTCGAACAAAATGACAACAAACAGTACCTAACTTACTCACTGCGTCAAGTTATACCTAATTTGGCACAAGAACAGAAACTTATTTAACGAGTATACGATCCGTAAGTTATTTTTGAAATCAAGTGAAATAACTTCTCCATCCCTTAGCGCGCCAAGATAACAATAAGTAAATATTTTTTACTTTTTAGGGTTTTTATATAAACATGTAATAACGATGGCGTGTAATTCTTTACTGAAAAGATTTCCTTGCGAAGATTTTAATGATTTTTTTTATTACAATGAAAGAAGATTCTTTACCCGATTCTTTACCCGGTCTCAGTAGCATCCATTTATAAAATATGTTTCAGAAGAAACCTTTAAATTAAAAATATTTCGATAAATTACAACAGTTCCTATTTTGCGTGCGAATATACTAACTCATTATACTTGCTTTTCGAGCTTTACCATCGATGCCAAATTAGAGTGAAGTGTTGTGAAACTAAACTCTGCGGTTTTTGCAATCAAACGAATAAGATGAATAACCGATGTGACTACAGCGAAAATGTTAATTGCAGCTAATTTCATAGCATAATGTTTGGGGAAACGCTGCTGACATTCAAGCAATATTCGTTTACAAAAAATGGCTGTTTCAGTAATATATAAATTAAAATCTAAAGTTTATACATGACTAAAACCTAACCTAACCTAACGGCACACTATAAAGGGAGAAAATTCTAACGATCTCAAATATTATGTATGGACATAAAAACATGGAACTTTTTTTTATGGCGGGTGACAGTCACAATATGCAAATCATAGAATTAGACTTTCAAAAGCAAACAATCATTTCATGGGCAACTTAATAATAATAATAATAATAGTAATACTAATAATAATAATAACGTATACACCACAACAACGTCTAAGTCCCAAACTAAGTATTAGCTTGTGTTTTGGGTACATGAACCAAGCGAAGACAACACATACATATAACAACCAAGACCCGGTACCAGTATCAATATTCATCATATAAATACTGACCCGACCTGAGATTCGAACCCGGGACCTCCAGCTTCGTAAGCAGGGTCGCTACCCACTAGGCTAAGCGGTCGTCATCGTAATACAAGTCTATTGAGAAAGCTCTTGTTTTTAAAACCTAAAATACTCTAGAACAGAATATTCCAATACGTCAGAATAAATGTATACTAGTGTACGTACCTATTTTTTTTTTATATTTCAACATTTTATCATTTAACTTTCAAGACTTCTAACAAGAGTATTACAATTAAATAGGAAATAGTTTAAGAGATTTGTGAAAGTTCTGCTCATAAAAAAGCTTATGATTATATCAAGGAATATTCAAATATAATAATAATTCAATCACTTTAGGTTTTCTATGTGTCGTTTTATATGTGTCGTGTCGTGATAGCCCAGAGCGCAACGAACCTGTCTCAAATTTAAAAGGCCCCATAGGGCCATGGTTCGAATTCGGGCGTGTACCAATGAGTTTTTCTGACTTAAGTACACAATATCACTGACACCGTGCTTCGGAGGGCACGTTAAGCAGTCGGTCCCGGACGCTGTCAATAGATGGCGGTCGTTACAGTTCCCAACCCGCAGTGGAGCAGCGTGGTGGACTTAAGCTCCAAGCTCCCCTCTTCACCCTGGGGGAGGCCTAAGCCCCTGCAGTGGGGTAAAAATGGGCTGATGACGAGGTTTTCTATAAGTAAAAAAAAAGTAATAATTACCATAGGGTATAGAGATATAGTTTATTGCCGGTTTCACTCTTTTCAGTATTTCCGAACCGACGGTAAATGTATCATGAGATTCAATCAGTATGGGTGTAGATACATTTTGCACTGATTAACAATATTGAGTTTTGGATACTTGCCTAATTAAAAGTATTTGATGTTCAGGGTGTTAAACTGCCGCCAATACATCATCTATTGGCGGCAGTTTGAGCTAATGTATCATACCTGCGTACTAGAACAGACGCAACACCGTCTGCCTGGCCGTGGCAATGCGAGGGTGGTCTAACGAGTTATAGATGCGACGTACCAATCACAGACGCGACACATCTTACTTCATACATACTATCAGCTCATTAATACCCCACTGCAGGGGCTCAGGCCTCTTCTCGATATGAGGGGGCTTGGAACTTAATCCACCACGCTGCTCTAATGCGGGTTGGTGGATTGTAACAACTGCCATCTATTGCCGGCAATCGAGACCGACGGCTTAACGTGCTTTCCAAGGCCCAGAGTCACTGATAGTTATGTAAATAAGTATAAAAATAAGTTAGAAAAAAATAATTGGTACATGTACTGGAATTCGAACCACGACCTTCTAAATAAGAAGCGGGCTCGCAACCACTCGGCTATTACGACACAATATACATACATCCATACAAACACTCGAAAACATTACCCTATTTTTGTGGCAGTCAGAACTGGGACTATTATATTGAACAAATGAAATAAGTAGAATCCGAGATTAAAAAGTTACTAATGATGAGTGAAACAAGATGGAACTTTTAATGATGCGGTACAATGTAGCGGAATAGGCTATTTGACTATTTCTTTATAATTTTATATGAAAGAGTTTTCTAATTATATCGTGACAGGGAAAGAATATTAAAAAATAAATCATTATTAACAAAGTTATGAATGTTTAAAATGTCCTGTTAGAAAGAGAGGGCAATCATTATCTATGTGTGTTAAAAGTTGTTTTCAAGTAGCACTTATTTAAATTTTCTTAGAATTTTCTATAGTTAAAAAGTTAAACACACTTTTTAAGACTTTGGCGGCGGCGATCTCAACAATTATTTAATTAAAATGAAAATCATTTAAAAGCTCGATAATATACTGACCTTTCTATAAGTACTCTACACGTCAATAAGCTCAGAATTTTTTTTGTTGTATGACCTTATACCAAAAAAAAAACTTTTTTTTTTTCACTACACCATTACCTTTATCTTACAAATTTCACCTATATAGTGCCAATAGTCTCCGAGTAAAATGGCTGTAACAGATAGGCAGACAGACAGACGGACATACAGACAGACGGACAGGACGATATTATAGGGGTTCTGGTTTTTGCAATTTCACTACGGAACCCTAGAAACGTGTGAACTAAGCGAGTGAAACGAATGTGCCGCGGCAGCAGTCGACGAACGTCAGGCAAACTGTATTTCGATCTCTAATATATAGGACGAGTAAGAAAGAGTATCTTACCTTAAATCTTACATGTCACGCATTACCGCATAAGCTTGGCCTTCACCGCATAAGGTTGGCAAAATCAGTCTGTTGCGTGTTAATAACGGATTAACGCGGGTTAACGTTAATCCTCAGCGTTAAGCCGTTTATGTTAGTTGCTGACCGTTATGGTATTTTACAAAATTTCGATAAGTTTAGTTATCGGATTTTTATAATGCCTTTTCAAAATCAAGCTCCTTTCATAAAAGAGGAAAAGGTTTCAATCGTCAAAAAACACCTTAGTCGATTTGGTGGCGGCTTCTCGTGTTTCACACACCTCAATTATTTATTCTTCGCGTCTTTGATCGTCGCTTCAGAATTTCGCGGAAAAAAGGAGTTATTTTTCGAAAATTTATTTGATATGTAAAAATTTGTATATAAAACGGACGTTTTATACATTTCCTATTAATTCCTTAACACTTCAAACCAATTTTAATTTATACGGGCCAGGCTGGCCAGAGACGTGCAGCGTACGATATTTAAATTAAAGATTTTTTCAATTGAAATGAAGATAATTTAAGAACTTCGTGCCTGGAGAGCACGTTAAGAAGTCGGTCTTGATTGCTGTCAATAGATGACGGTCGTTACAATCCGCCAACCCGTATTGGAGCAGTGTGGTAGATATAAACTGCAATCTTCCCTCATCTTGAGTGGAGGCCTAAGCTCAGGGTATAAAAAGGGCTGATAGAATAGAATGGAAATTATCTGCTACAAGAAAAAACAACAACAAAAAACAACAAGGCCACAATTACCTAGTCCTGCCGGACTAAATTGTTGTGGCCGTTTCTTGTAGCATCGTCCTTCATTCCGGATTTGATACCGAATAGAACTGTTTTAGGTGTTAAAGCACGTACCTAAACGGTGAATTGATCTTTACTCCGTCATCATATATATGTGCAAGATTATTATATAAGTATACAATATAATCTCGCTACGACACAATAAAGAGCTATGACCTAAATTCACCTACAAATTTGTTTTGCCGGCACGTTTTATTGATCTAAATATTTATTTACTAATAAGTCCCTATCAGTATTATTCTCATTTCATACTTAATATTACGTGTGAAATCCACACATAAGATTTATTTTATTAATTAATTAAAATGTCATTGCAGAGTCGATCTTCATGTGATATGGATGTGTGAGAGCAGCTATGCCTGCGTAGTCTACACATTGGTGATGTTTCTGCCCATATCGATGATCGCCTTCGACTCCCGTCGCATGAACCGAACATTTGTTTTATATAAAAAAAAAACATTACCCTTTTTCACATTTTTAAGGATAAAGAAATATAATAACTTGTTTAATTAATAGTTTAGTGGTTTATATGTGTTAACTATTGAAACATTGGCTATTTGTATTATATATATATATAAATTTTGAGTCTCCTTTTCGACTTTTTGGAGACTGAATCTATCTATCAAATAAAAAAAATCAAAAAGAAATTCTGTTTAATTCGACATTTAGGAGGTCAATTGTCCTAGGACTCGATACAAGTATTACACGTCTTAATACCCTTTTCCACCTTTAATTAGTTCGCTTCCTATGAATTTAGCAATTCTTTTGCACTTCTACGATCTGGCCCTTTCCAACGACATTATAAAAAATAATTTATCCGCTACACCATCGTTGAGATGATTCATGGACAAAAACAGCCTTCCAGTTTGATATATGTATGATTTATATAACAATACTTGCTTCTGGATTTTCTGATGATTAAGCGACGTTTTAAGCGATGTTCAAGCGACGACTCCTTTAGTTTTTTCTATATACCAAAGTTCATTGAAATCGATTGAGCCTTCAATAATATATGGGATGTCCCTAAAATCAATGTTAAACCGGAAACACGTGATGAAGATAGTAGTGACAGTTATGAGAAAAATATTTAAAAAATTCTTACTCATAATCATCATCATCATCATCATCAGCCCGTTTCTCTCTACTACAAGCTATAGGCCTCTCCCATGGCTCGCCACCATTAACGGTTCTCCGCCTTTCGCATCCAACTACCCCCGGTATGGTGCTTGAAGTCATCTGTTTACCTGGCCGGGGGGCTTTTAAAATTATAGGCAACAAAAAAAAATGTTTTAACTTTAGATTGTAGTTTACGGAAGGATTATTCAAGGTTATATCGCAAAAAAATCGAAGAAAAGTAAAGATTTGCCGTCACAGTACTTGAATAACCACCACAGAGTGTCAGTTTTTTCAATTTTTTTTTGGTGCCTATGATTTCAAAAGTGCATGACTAAGATTTTTTAAATATTTTTCTGGTAACTATCACGACTTTCCTCATCACCTGTTTCCGGCTTGACGTTCATTCCTCGGACACCCGATATAAGAAGACATAAAAACAAATACGAAACCGACAGACAAAAATGTTAACAGACACTTGTCAAGTTTAGATGATATTCATATTTGCATACAAAACCAAGAAATTTATAAGTGTCTGGGAGTAAACAATAAATATATCTATATTATGTAAATATTATAAAAATTATTTAAGTATTTATATCAGTTGTCTGGTATCCATAGTACAAGCTTTGCTTAGTTTGGAACTAGATGGCGCTGTGTGGGATGTCCGAGGAATTATATTATTATTATAGTAACACAGATTTTCAAAGTTCAAACAAATCGAATCCAAGTCTTCAATCAAAATAATGTTGTTCATTTCCTTTAGGAAAGTTTATGGTATTTAAATTATTACATTTGTGATATTAAGGAAAACGAAATCAAAGCTCAACATTCAGTCTCGCCTCTCTTCATAAAACGTAATGTAAACAAGATATATACTGTAAAAAATGGCGATTATGACAAATTTCATCAGCATTTTATGGTTTCACCGTTAAAGATTTTCATTTTATAAAAGGAATAAAGTGTTACCGTCGCGTGATAATTAGGGCAAGTTTTGTTAACAATTTTTATTTTGAATTTAGTATTTTATATTTCTCAAATAGCGAAGTGTGACCGTGTCTTGCATTTCTGTGCTTGCACATCTCGGGTTCATAAGAACTATAACAAAATTTTGATCTCTAAACTGTGAAAATTACTCATTGAGGATGAGCAATACGTTAAATGTCAAAAGTATAGTATCAAAAGTATCTATATATGTATGTATTATATATAAAAAAAAGAATATTTATGTATATGTATGCAGTTGTCTAGTACGCCATAATACAAGCACAATACTTGCTTACTTTGAAACTAGATGGCGCTGTATGGGATGTCCCGGATATAGTAGTAAGTATAGTGAATCTGTGATATAGGTCTGTATTTGAGTTTCGTGTTGGTTAAGGGTAAAGAAAATATTATATTCAGATTAGCAAAAATATTTTACATATTTTTTTAAATATTTTGACACATGTAAAAAAAAACCTACACCTTCTGTGTAGATATCTCAACCCGGCACTACTTGCGCGGTAGGTCGGGTGCGCAGGTGTCTGTATGCAGATTCGGTATTCTTTTAAATTGTTCCATTTTTCCCATTTTCAACATGAAACTGATTGCATTTTCACAGTATGTGAGTAATAAAAAAAAATCGTGAAATAAACCTGAGCATTTAAGTTTTTTTCTTTTAATATATCAAAATATTTAAAAACTTAAAAATGCAGAATTCCACTTTTGCTAATCTGAATAGCATGTAATTTTTTTTTAATCGGTTAAGGTTTAATGAGGCGCAAGCGTTAACGCCATTTGTATGTAAATTTGCGACTACATACACCCTTAAGACCGCTACAGGTACTTCTCCCTCGATGTGCAGTTTTCGAACGGTTTTGTGTCATTTTGTATGTTACAAAAACCTTTTAGATGAATAGAATACTTAATACGTGATTCAAATATTTCAATAAATTCCATAGCTATTATTCAGAAGTTGATAATTTGTATACAGTAGCGAAATGCGGACACGGCTACTGCGTCTTTATTACAAGCTACAATGTTGTTACGTGAAATTTCTTGGTACGGTATTGTGTTTGCCGACACAGCGTTCACCTATGTATCTGGGAATACCCGGACTAGCATCTCTAACTAATTACCGATGCACCCTTAGTTAGTTAGCTTGCTATTGTCACAAACACAATAGAAGAGAAGAGAATCAGTAGAGATCAGGATTTCTTTTCCATTCCATTCCATCAGCCCTTTTTTGTACCCCACTGCAGGGGCATAGGCCTCTCAACAAGATGAGTGGTGGTGATATCTTTTAGAGTGACATAACGGCGCCTAACGTGAGTCTCTTCTTTTTTATCTATTCTTATATGTCACAAACCCCTGAGATCTTTACCTTTTTATCTATTCTTATATGTCACAAACCCCTGAGATCTTTACCTTTTTTCTTTTCTAATATGACACTATGTACGCACGTCGTGATAGCCCAGAGCGCAACGAGCCTGTCTCAAATTTGGCCCCATCGGGCCATGGTTCGAATCCGGGCGTGTACCAATGAGTTTTTCTGACTTAAGTACACAATATAACTGACACTGTGCTTCGGAGGGCACGTTAAGCAGTCGGTCCCGGACGCTGTCAATAGATGGCGGTCGTTACAGTTCCCAACCCGCAGTGGAGCAGCGTGGTGGACTTAAGCTCCAAGCCCCCCTCCTCTTCCTGGGGGAAGCCTAAGCCCCTGCAGTGGGGTAAGGGTGGGCTGATGATGATGATGATGTACGCACGTCACCTTGAAGACACTCGTACCATTGTAAGTCTACCAGTACGCTGTGGAGTTCCACTCATACAGACTTAAGGGGCCGCCATTGGTGTGCTTCATCGGTTGTTCAGCGACAGGGAGTCTAGAGTTTTTATGACGTTTGCGCATTCATTATTTTTTATTTTTAAATTCATCGACTATAGAACGAACTTAAAGTAAACACGAGGGAACACGACAAGTTCACGTATGTAAAGTTTAAACAAACAACGAACACGTAAAAAGTTAGAAAATACACGGTTCGTTATTCCCAGCTTTTTCAGCGGCAAACTCAAAAATGAAAAAAAAATAATCGAAAATAATTTTCGCGAGTCTATTACCGACAGGAAGCGTTCGAAGCTCTCGATTCAGTACACGGGAAATGAAAGAAGGGTGCCTTTCATTCAACTTTTATACATATTCCGTTATTTCAGGGTAGCTTTATACAAACAATCAATTGAACAAATGGTCGGGAGCTCGGTACGTGTTATACGATATACGGTACATTCTTTGATATATTATTCCATGCCTAACTTAAACAAATATGTCTTTTTGAAGTTTTTTACCGCTCCATTTGAAGTTATGTTCAACCATAGAGTAAATAAATTTGACGGCAGCGTTTGGTTATAATAGAGTCGTAAATGTCACTTCACAGTATCGAAAATGTAATGCGTTATTTCGCGGGTGTGTAGACCAGCGCGCGGGGATCTCGCGGACTGAAACTGGCCATTTTGCACCAGCTAACTAGAATATTAGTGGTTAGACGGCAAGCACGGAAGAGGGCTTACAGTCAATTCGTACTTTTGTGTATTCAACGTTGTATTACGATATCTGAGTCTTTTTCACGATTAATGAAATACATGTTGGAATAGGACTGCGGAGCTTTCCGTTAGGTATATACGGAATCCGCCAAGTATATAATCTACCAACCGCTTTCGACAAAAACAAAAGACATTTTTTTTTAATTTTTCACCCATAATGAAGTCAAAAATTAAGTGATAGGAATTAATACACATTTGTCAGAATGAACCTAATGAGATTGTCTGAGTATCAGATTCGAGTCGCAATAAAACTCATTAAAGTGTCGTGATATCCCGAATGCAGCGAACCTGTTTCAAATCTATAAAGCCATCTGGCCGTGATTCAAATCCAGGCGTGTACCAATAAGTATTTTCTGATTTAAGTACATTAACTATCACTGACTCTGTGCCTCGGAGAGCACGTTAAGCAGTTGGTCCCGGTTGCTGTCAATAGATGGCGGTCCTCACAATCCGCCGACCCGCATTGGAACAGCGTGGCAGATTTAAGTTCCAAGCCCCTTCATCTTGAGGGGAGGCCTAAGCCTCTAAAGTATAAAAGTATAAAAAAAGAGCTGAAAGAAGGGAATGAAATGATGGAAAGTGTCAAAGCGGGACGTATTATTGTCACCACGCTTTTATTTATGACGACCGCTTAGCCTAGTGGGTAGCGACCCTGCCTACGAAGCTGGAGGTCCCAGGTTCGAATCCCAGGACGGGTCAGTATTTATATGATGAATATTGATACTGGTACCGGGTCTTGGTTGTTATATGTATGTGGTGTCTTCGCTTGGTACCCAAAATACAAGCCAATGCTTAGTTTGAGGCCTAGACGTTGTTGTAATGGATATGTTATCATTATTATTTTTAGAAATTAGGATCAATTGTGAAATAAACGAATCATCAGCGAACAAACACCCCCGAAATATGAGTGCAGTTTGACAGATTAATATAGCGAATTGTTTCTCTATAAAGTGTAAAGGAGCGAAATAAATGACTCATCATCATCATCAGCCCATTTTTACCCCACTGCAGGGGCTTAGGCCTCCCCCAGGGTGAGGAGGGGGTTTGGAACTTAAATCCACCACGCTACTCCACTGCGTGTTGGGGTAAATAAATGACTAATTATCACTGAACGTAAATTTTAGGGTAAAGAGATACTAGACCGTCGCATCAGAAGAGGTCGTTTTTCAGATGAGTCGTTTCTAGCCTAATGACCATAATACGGCAGATTGGAAAAGCTCATCATTGCGTTTTTTGCTTGAGATAGTCCAAAATCTAATTTTATCGCACATTACCATTCGTCCGAAATCCTTTTTTAGATATCTGTGTCGGATAACCGACGCGATGTAAACTTCGAAATGTGCTCTTTTCTGCAAATTATTCAATTCATGTGCTGTCTATTTTTAAAGTCCTTTTTTACCAATATCAAGTTATCAATTTTTTTTCCGAATCCGTTCATAAATTACAGAGAAAATATGTTGCAAACTTTTTTAAACTCAACACACTTCAAAAAAAAGGTTTAAAATGAGATGTGGTAGAGGAAACTTGATAAACTAAAAAGTTCTTTTGAATTACTTTTTGTTTATAGTAAGAGTTACAATAAGGTCTCCCAAAAAAAGTCTTATATAAATTCCTTCCAACATTTCATTTAGTTTGGTGTACAGTTGTAAAAACCACGATCATGTAATAGCCAGCGTTTAATTAAAATAAATTATAATTCTTACCACACCCGATCTTTGAAGAAAGGAGATGAATATGTTGAGAGACTGTTTTTGATGCTTCAAATGCTTCTGGAGTACACTGCTTGAAAATATTTGGCTAGTTAGAATTTGAAAGTGTCATATAACGATACCTTCCTATCTTATTAAGAGCGTGCTCCACCTGTATAACCTTGAACAGAATTAAATTATTTTTCAGAGTAACCTACGAACGAAATTTAAATAAGAAATTTCACAATTTATAGGTTTCGATCTTCGGGCGAGAATATATCAGGATTATGTGCGTCATAAAAGAATTAATAGAGACATCGATGGTATTCGAATAAGTAATACGGGGGGAATGATTTCCCTAATATTTCGAGTAGACAGAACGGGCGGGCCTTATCTGCGACCGCCAGCGCGCCCCGGGGCATAAATCAGAAAAAGTGATAGCAATTTATATGTTAAACATCCGCTATAGAGATCCGGTGCTGTTTGGAGTTCGTCGTAGATTTATTTATTCAGCGCGAGAGCATTTGAACTCCTCACCCTTGGCGAGACCACAACTTTCTCACTCGCACCACAATATAAATTTTCAGGACCAGTGGCGTAGCGTATATTACAGCCGGTTCACTTCGTGTCAATCACGTGATGCTCGTGGCAACACATTTAAATATTTATACGATATTATATTATACAAATTTGACTAAAGAACTAAGCAACTAACTAAACTACTAAGGTTGAATTTATCTTCTAAATTTAATAGCACACATGAATGTCAACATTTTAAACCACAAACCACGTACTTCAACTCCCAAAAAAGGCGACGTTTCTTTCTTTACAAATTAAGCGAGTAGAAAAATATAGTATTCTATAACATCGATGATCAAAACTATGCAATAGAGATGTTCAGTGTGTCTATTTGTTTGAAATTTGGATTCTATCAAAGAAGTTAGTAAGTTGGTATCTAAGAAGTAACAAGAGGAGGTAGTGTACAAAAAGGATACAAGCTCAAATCGTACTTAATCAAGTTTTTTTACACAGAATTTTATCAAAACTTTGGAACTTATTATACATACTGTTACTCTATGTGTTCGTTCGTGTTCGTTATACTCTGTGTGTTCGTCACAATACCATACTTATAAATCGGTCTGAATTAAAAACTGTGCAATAAAAACTGCGCAACTGCAGACATAAGCCAAACAAAGAACAGTAAAAATACACCCATCTATTGAATTTACCGTCCCGTATGCTAGCGTAAAAACACATTATGTATTTGACTCAAAAACGGTATGAAGTGGACGGACTGTTGCGCTGTTGTCTATAGTAGAAATCTCAATCACACGTAATGGAGAAATACAGACAATACGGTGGATTACACCGCCTGAGAATACCAAAGAGTATGCGTACTGTACTTTTGCTTTTATATTGTACTCATACCCCTGGAGCGATAAACACAGGGAACCCTGCATTTATATACAGTGGTAGGAAGGGGTGTAAGTGAAAGCTGCGAATACACGCGGTTTTGTGATTTTTTTCGTGAGTGAAAGTAATCTGTGTCTTGCTCTGTGTGTTTATTTTAACGGATCTGCTTAGTTTTCCCTTAAACTATTACTTAAGAGATATGGTCACGTAGGTAATACCTTATCCAAGTCGCAAAATTAATTTGTTACCGATAATCAATGGACGATTGACATTGGCAAACAATTTTGACATTACATTTGAATATATTTTATAATAAGAAAAAATATTTTTTCCGATTTATTGTATGATTTTTTATGGAATAATCGATTGTTAATTTTTTTTGGTGATGACGTCACTTCTATTAATTATTGCTACGACTTGATGGCTTTTTAAGTTTTTTTGGTTATTTCCAAAAGTCTTCAAATATTTTACCAATTTTTTTAAAGCTCTAATGTACTCTTTTTGCATTATTTAATAGATTTAATTTTTTTAACACACCTGTAGAATTAAATTTTATTTTTCGGCTACCTAACATTGTTCTCTGAATTTTAATCATAGCTATACACACATCAAAAAAGTCTAAGAAACACATACAGATTTCAATTTCACAACAAATTTCACAATTAAATCATTAGTATTTTTTTATTTATATTATTTTTTAATGCTTTTTTGATATTAAACAACAATTGTTTTTTATTATATTTATTTTTTAATAATCTTAATTAACAATATTTACGAGTAAGTACTGTATGTACATAGTACAAAGTAAGGTGCCTAATCAACTAAACTTAAACTAAAATTAAATGGTTGTACAAAAATTGCATAAATTAATACAAAGTGTGGCCTCCTCTGTTATGGAGAACTTGCTGGCAACGATTATTCATAGAATCGATGAGACTGCCGTAAAAAAAATGACCGCCACGCTAACAAATCGGGCCCTAGATACTTAGTGCTACCCATGCGAAGCCGGGGTTGTCATTTGGTTTCTAACAAGTTTTCATTGGTAGCATGCATATGTCTTTGAATATTTATGTCTAAATAGACCTCTATACAATTACAGCAAAATAAGGGGCGAACTTTTATATGCTTGTGTGAGTGACTAAACAGACCATATACTCCAGTTACGGTATACTACCCACATACTGTCATGTTCCTACTTATCGCCTGTGTGAGTAAATTATAACCGAACAGTTAGGTGACACGTTTGTCTACGTTTTTTACGCGGAATGTACATAATCATATAATCAAAGGCTTATGTGTGACCTGACACGAGAATCATCAGTTCTTTTAGTAAAACAAAAACCGATATTTTAACTTTAAACCATGTCAACTTTAAACGCAGTGGGAAAACAACAAGCTTTCGCAGTGAGTTAGCCGGGCTCATCGCCTCTCGCATACCGAACGGGAAAACTTGGCCAATAATTTAAACGTAACTGCATTTAGTTTTGGGCGGACGTGTTGTGTTACTGGGTATTGTGAAAATATATGGCATACATGAAGTATTATAGATAAAAATTAATTTACGAATAAAATTATTTTTAACAATATGTACATAACTCTAAATATTTATTGAAATCATTTATTGTTGACTGACCGGTTGGCCGAGTGCTTAGAGACCCTAACTGCGGAGCCAAGGGCCGCAGGTTCGATTCCCGCCCGGGCCGAATATTTGTGTGCATGAACATGTTTATTTGTTACGTGTCTGGGTTTAAAAGTATATACATCTTTGTTTATATTATAAAAAAATAAATATATAAGTATGTATATCAGTTGTCTAGTGCCCCATAATACAAGCATAAAACTTGCTTACTTTGAGACTAGATGCCGCTGTGTGGGATGTACCAAATATTATTATCATTATTATTATTTTTACACAAATTTATACATTTTAATTATTATAACAAAATAGTCCAATTAAATAAAGTCAAATCAAAATAGTTCATAAGAATAAATAAATAGAAATAAATTATATATATTACAAACAATTAATGAATTAATCATTAATTTAATATGTTGTTGTCTTTAACTTGAAAAATTCAGTGTAAAATAATTAAAAATAATGATAGGCTTTTGGTTCAAAGTTTTTAACCCAAAGTTGAGGAAGGGAAAAAAACTTCGATTACACTGCCAAACGATAAAACACAATAATAGATATAAAAAGACAAATAAGGATTTTTACTTCGCCGACAGCATTCGCTAGTAAATATAGTACGTACATTGAAATCTTCAACAATTACCGTTTCAGAATGCTATCTACAAATGCAAATTCGTTAGCCGGCGTTAGTTGTAAACTAAGACGTTGTGTAGAAAAGACCCATTAAAGTTTAAGCTGTCATCACTGTTGATTCGAACCAGGTACGTTAAGTTATATCGAACCACTGGAGTCAAAATATGCCATGGGCGTCATGAAGCCGCGTTTTTTGTGTGTTTTTAATTATAAGATTATTTTAAATTCGTGTTGTACATAAACTGTCAGTACATGTGTTATGCAATTAAACCCTCACTTTTCTAATAATATTCAGTGTTTGTACGCTTTTAACTCTAGACCAACTTAATTTTTCACATCTTTCACATTTAAACATATCATTATTTATTTATTAGGAAACCAACAATATTATTAGTGTTTTATCTTAAACATCGTAATAGCTCTGTTGGTTTGCCTAATCCACATTCCTAAGTGGAACGTAGTTTAATGTAGAAGAAATATATTCAAAAACTGGAGAACGACCAAGGTAACACGTCCATCGCTTAAATTAAAATTTATTTACTACGAATAGATCAACTTCGTAAATACGATATTTAAAAAAAAAAACGTTCATTTTTTACCAAAGTGTGACTAACAGGTCCCGAAGAAAAACCCGACACGTCAGACGTACGCGCCTGTTTCAGCGGAAAAATAGGGATCATTAATCATACCAGCGAAAAGGGAAGCGGGTCCCAACGACAAATACCATCCTGTTCGTGGGATCGCTACACGACGGTATACACTTTGAGCGTTAAGAAAAATGAAAATGGACGCCTGAGTTCTCACACGTTTAAGTAAGACAGGGGCGCGATTCTAAGATCGAGAATACGTTTCTTCCGAAAGTAAATTTCCTATTTTGGACGATAATAGTGGAGCGTGATTAACAAGACAGAAATTATCGTTTAAAAATAATTGGATAATTTGTTTTACACAAGCTGCACAGTGGTGTTGACTTGGTCTATGAACTGCAAGTCGCACGTTTCTTTTTTTTGTCGTACTATATTTCCAACTGCTTACTAAAATATATGTGGGTAATATGATGCACATGCACACCATATTGACAGATAGCATATTGTCAGATTATAACGTATACATGACAATAACGTCTAGGCCCCAAACTAAGCATTAGCTTGTGTTTTGGGTACCAAGCGAAGACACCACATACATGTAACAACCAAGACCCGATACCAGTATCGATATTCATCATATAAATACTGATCCGACCTGTGATTCGAACCCGGGACCTCCAGCTTCGTAGACAGGGTCACTACCCACTAGGCTAAGCGGTCGATTGTTGTAGCGGTATGACATCTTACACCACCTGAGAAACAGTGTTGTTCGAATGCAGCATCTAGTAGTGTGAAAACCGTTCACGTGTCTTTCGATGATCTGTGATCTTAAGGATTAGATTACCTCTATTTGTCAAATTACATAACACTCGTATAACAGAGAAAAAATAGACCCAATTACTTTGACTGACATACAAAACAAAGACTTCTAAAGAGGTCGCATGGTTCCGTAAAAACAAGCGTCGGTTTTGTCGTTGAATAAATACTTACATCTCGATTTTACGTGTATGTTACGTAGGACATAAATATTGTAATTCATATTTATTGCATATAAATATTGGAAAGTGCTTACTTTAGATGCGCAGTACACTCATAAAAGTCGTAACATTATTCATACACGTTTAGGGGATTTAATCATGGAATAACGCCGCGGGCTCGTCTGAAAAATATCACATTCCCTCATTTCTCGACATACCATGATCCACGTTTTACTATAAAAACATAGAGTTTTTTTTACCAAGGTAATGTATACGTTATAATAAAGTTCGCGTTTATGTCGTTAACCGAAATCTACGTCGTTCATTTTTGGAGAGTAAAGATATTACCCAACTAGCTCACGAGCCCTAGCAACCTCTAAAAGCTGTACTATGGCTGAATATAAGCTGAAGATACAGCTGAAAACTTTACAATAGCTCTACAATACTCGTATAACTCTATTTGGTCACAACTTTGGCAGCCTTTGTCAATCAATATAAAGTCTGTACAGTAACTTTAAAAAACAGTTAAATTTACTAAACCAAGTCTTTAAATTTAGTGTTAAACGCTCTTAAACAATAATCTGATAAACTGATCAGTTTTAGTCAACGGTTTTAGTTACGGGGTCTACTTCAAAAACTAAAGTTTGTTTCTCCACTCCACAAACAAGTTTGTTTTTCAAGGGCTGTTACGTATCTAGCTCAGAAAAGCATTAAATTAAATAAATATTTTTTTTAAACAATGTTAATCGGTTATACGATAACAGAACGAGGCTTTATTTGCACTAACCGTTTTTTTAAGGCTAAGAATCGTATCTACGTGTTGTGGTTCGCTTCATCCAAGGTAAATAGAATAGAGCTTATTTTCTATTCCAACGCTTGCCCTTTTATGCAGATAATCATCATCATCATGAGCCCATTTTACCCCACTGCAGGGGCTTAGGCCTCCCCCCCCCCAGGGTGAGGAGGGGGTTTGGAGCTTAAATCCACCACGCTTTTCCACTGCGGGTTGGGGATTGTAACGACCGCCATCTATTGAAAGCGTCCGGGACCGACTGCTTTACGTGCTCTCCAAGGCACGGAGTCAGTGATAAGTAATGTACTTAAGTCTGAAAAACTCGTTGGTACACGCCTGGATTCGAACCATGGCCCTATAGGGCCTTATGAATTTGAGATAGGTTCGTTGCGTTCTGGGCTATCACGACATTCACGACTTATGCAGATAATAAATAATAATAATAGGTAATATCTGGAACATCTTACAAGTGGTCGTCTACTACAACACTAGACAGACATCTGTGCCATAGAATAAATCCTTACTTTGGGTATAAGATAACTGATATGGATATATACTTAAACATTTTTTCATTACATCTAAATACATTTTACATCCAGACACGAAACAAAGAGACGTGTACTATAAGCACACAAATATTAAGGATTTATATTTAACTAGCGACCGGATTCGTCTTCGCCCGCGTGGACTATACGTTTTTATTTGTCGTAATCAAATTTGAAAACTTCCTAATAGAACGAGGGGGAGATCGATTTCCTATTGTCCTTCTTATATTTATCACTTTCTTCTCCGTTCTCCTCTTGTTATTTTTAAATTGAAATGAGAACTGAAGAAAAAGCTTCATACTAAGAAAAAGCTTTTATTTTAAAATCACAGGTAGAAATCTTTATTTTATTTGATATTTACAAATAAAAAGTACTCTAGACTACTCTCCTAAAAGTATTCTATCAATGAAAGTCCTATTAAAATCGGTTCAGCGGTTCTGAAGTATGACCCAAACAAAAGAACAGACAGACAGATGCAACAATATATAGCCTATTTCAATCCTAAAAGTCTATTCTAAATACGGTTGAAAAAATTTTTGAAATGGGATAAGTAGTTTCGGAGATTATCTTCTACACCAAACAGCTTTACAAACTTACAAACTGTATTATGAAATTAGTGTTGATGTTAATCTAAAAAGACTAAGACTTACATAGTATATTATGAGGCCGGAAATGTATCTACGGAACCCTAAAAAGTAATACATTTAATCCTCCGTCTTGAATAACATCTTCCTGCCCTTATATTCGTAAAATCTCTTAAATTAAAACCGATCTCTTCATTCAGCGATCCCCTTTGATTGTATGAAAAGTTACATTTTGTTTCACCGTGAAAGCTACAGTACGCTTTTCTTTGTAGTTAAAGTCCTGTCATATTTATTGTTCGGAGCGGAATAATAGTAACTGGGTCGCGTATTTTATAATATTGGAAGATATACTCGGTTTCAGTGGAACAATGTCTATTTTATACTCTTCCAGTTATTTTAGATCACTCTTATAATGAGATTTCAGAACGGGTCCTATGTAATGTGGTTTTATGTGTTCTACTGACTATGTAGTAGTTCTGCTGAGTAACTGTTTATTACATTTGTTACAGCTAAACATGACGTGAAGAACTGACTGACTGACCGTGACTGCAAAACCAAAGGTAGCGGATTCGATTCCAGTCAGGGACTAATATTTGTGTGCATTAACATATCTATTTCTAACGGATCTGGGTGTTAAATATCTATGTATTTATATTGTATATATTATAAAAAATATTTCAGTATGTTTATCAGTTGTCTATTACTCATAACACAAGCAAGAATGCTTACTTTGGAACTGGATGGCGCTGTACGGGATGTTTAAGGTTTTATTATTATTATAAACTTAACATTAGCCGTCTCAAATCATAGAATAATGTCCTTTTTTTAATTTTCTAGACTTAAGCCCGCTAGACTTAAATATAACTTTAACTTATTAACCTACACGCAAACGAAAAAGAGATTATAGTGAAAAAAATAGATAATTGTCAACTTTTAAAAATATTACTTTATACACTATAACATGTTGAAGTCGTTTCAGCAAATTTAAATTTGCTTATTTAAAAAAATCATATCCGTGCCCGAAAAAGCCCGTGCGAAATCGGGGCGGGACGCTAAAGGATATGTGTGTGAAATGGTTATACTAGTGGGAATGAGGGTGGGAAAGAATCAGTGCTTATTATACAGAGAGACGGAACCAGGAGTTACATGATAAACAGTCTTTCTCTCTCACAAAAGTGTGAGAGAGAAAGAGAACAGTGGTGAAAGCGAAAACGACTACAAGGGCGTAACGTCTGTACGCGCGGGCGAAGCCGCGGGCGGTAGCCAGTTGTTAATATATTTAGGAGCTCCTACTTAGCAAAAGATTAAATTAAATAAAAAAATCATTAAAAAACGCATAGATCTTTGAAAATGCGGAGGTTATATAAAAATTTCAAAAGGACAGAGAGCTCTAAAATTATGTAATTCAGTTTTCATAATTTCTATGCAGGTTCTTATAAAGGTTCATCTAACACATATGTTTTAGAATAAAGATGTCATATATCAGAGAAGAAAGATGGCAGAGACACATACGAGTCTGTGACAGACGAACACGAAATTGTAATATAAAGGTTTTATTTTTTTACATTTAGTTACGGAACTTTAAAAGCAAGCTATTCTATCAATAGGCTTTCAAATTTCCACTATTGGAGTACAGAGCTTTTTCAACATTGAGATGAAAGGAGTTGCAACCCCAAGCTCACCACGCTAGTCCGGTGCGTATTGAGGCTTAGTAAATGCATATACCTCTCGAGTTTTAAGATATGACACAATACTAGACTAACTTATATCGCTACATTCGCCATGAGCTTGCATTCCAACCCTCAGATTGCCTTTTTAGCCGTAAACGCTGACAACGCAGCCAATTGAGTGTTTTTTAACAAAAAAATGACCAAAATCTATTAATTTTTGTACCTACGTGAAAGAAATATACTATTTTCATGTAAATTTACACAAAATTAAATTAATTTACTGAACCAGCCCTAGAAGGTTTCTTTGTACAAAATTCTACTTCATTCACATACATGCTATGTCTCAAAAAATCAATTATTTAATTACATTTCAGACAAAAATAACTGACCTACTATTGATTAGATTTACGTTTATAGAATGTGCATCTAGCATAATTGTAGAATTTATTAATAATTAGGATTAATATTAAATCTTATAACTTTTAATAAAATCGCAATGTCAGCAATACAAATATGCCATTTCTCACACTAGCTACTAATTAACTTGCCAGCACCTGGCAACCTAGAACCCTAACAAATCGTGAAAGGCCTGCATTTGCGATGTAGCGTGAGACGCCTAGGTGGGTGGCGAACGGCCGCCGCGTCAGCCGCTAATCGAATGTGTCAATCTCGTGCCAAAGGCAATACGAACTTGTTCAATTTACGTGAAGTCGACGTTCGGCTCCCTTACAACGCCCTTACAACGCTTTGATACATTTTGGATGACACAGGTGAGATTATTAATAGAGATAATTAAACGTCGAAACACTTGAAATAAGTTTTGTCACGGTAACTATGTTAAGAACAAAATACACAGACCATTTTTGAATAATTATAAATCAAGCTCATATCATAAATATTAGAAACCTTGCCCATTTAACTCAAAATACGCATACATTACGAAGATGCTTTTTATATGCGGTGAAAACAATCCCAAGTTCCAAATATCTCAAATTACTTTTCACAAGTAAGTGACTTTAAGCTTCCAAAATCACTCTCTCATTTAAGTCTACCTTTTTTTTGGTTTGTAAATACAAGGCCAGGCTTAAAATCGGCACAGAGCGTCAAAAACTGTATCGCCACGAGGTAGCTCTAATTGACCTAGTTTGGACTCGGATATCGTGAATCGGATATCGTGGCCGGACGTCTTTGTTGCTACCTCTGTTTTTGTTGTTTGTTGGAACAAGCTAATTTATTTATTTGTTTACAGCAGTTTATTAAACCACTATTTTCTAACTTTCAATATCACATATATTATTTTCTTCTTATATTTTATTATAATATTTATCACAATAAATAGTTAACTGTTTGCTTAATACGTGTAGGTATACATGTCTTGCATCCGCTAAATGCATATATGGGTTTAGCGGAACATCTAACCTAATAACACGATAGAGATAGAAAGGTAAGTGTTCGCTAAAAGTGTTGTCTTTTCCACCTTTCCGACAAACACAGTTCGTCTCGACAAAATATAAGGACCGTCGGAATTGAGAACCAAAAATAGCAAAATCAGTTCCTGAGTGGGTGGAGTATTTCCAAGCTTTTCGATTTTTGTGATCAAATAATCCCTTTATCGTGGAGAACTGTTCAGTGGCTCGGTAATTTTCTTTCGATATAGATTTTATTCTATGTACTCACACTGTATTCTTGATTTTCTCATTTGTACTTTAGTAAATAAAGTTAAAAGAAATTTATTATACTCATACACCCACCACCGTGGCAAATGATTTCACACGTTTAGGTATTTTGTTCAATTATATCACATAATGTACAAAATGTGTCAAACTACGATGGACAAAAAATATTAATACTTCATTTGTATTAAAGAAAAACGTTTCATAAACGTATGATCATAAAAGTTTATTAATCAAAGTGATTTATAAACTACAAGTACCTCCAACTTCAACATTCTTTTATTAGGTGCCGGTTTGGTCATGTGGTCCTATTTTCTTATACCACTGAAATTTAACTGAATCAAGCCTTACTGTACGCTCAAATAATGTACGTATTTATTTCAAATGCGTACAACGATTTAAGTCATTTTTGTGAGAATATAATTTCAAACTTAAGTTCAAAATTTTACTCAGTATCAACTGGTATAAACGACCAGCAATGCAGGGCGTTATCACGTTTTCAATATTGTTTTTACGGCCGTTCTTTGAAATAAAGTAATGAACATATTCAAGAACAAAAGTTAAAAAAAAAACTTGGACTTCTGAGTTGAATCAGGCTGAATCTGAGCTTTCATCGATCTTTATAAATTCTAAATTATTTCCCATGGTCAAGACGAATCAGAAGTTAGAATTCGTATAAACTAATATATGCTAATATTCAGGGAACAAAAAACGTGAAAACCTACGAAGCCTGAATTTTTCGGGGAGTAACTTCGAATGTCACTTCATAGATCTTTATAAATCTGATATTAATCTCCTGCAGCCTAAAGCGTACAGGAACCTTTATTTTTTTATTAGCTCTTGGCCACAACGGCCAAAAATGTATATTTCAATAACAATATATATACTTAAATGTCAAGCCAAAATTGGGTATCCGATCCGATATCTGAAAAATTGCCGGCGCCTGAACGAAGCGACGCCGACGGCGACATGCGGCGCGGCCCATTTCGGGAGATCAAATTTTTATAAAGAAAAATGGCTTCGATCGCTGGGGATTTACGAATAGATCTAGAGCTCCTTAAGCTTACAGCGTAACTAAGGATCGAATAATCCGGCTTTAGGTTGGACCAGAACCACAGATATACCAGGATATTATAGAACTTTCTTGAAATTTCTAACACCTGAAAAAATGTTATGTAATAATAAAAAGGTGGTTTTCTAAAAAAAAAAAAAAAAGTGTAATAATAGACAAATTGTATTTTTATTTTCTACTAGCGACCGCCCGCAGCTTCGCTTGCGTAGATTTTACATTCCTGTTTTAGGTAGTATTAACTTTCGAAATTGTTTATACATACTTTTTGCTGAAACTAATATTGGGTACACCCATTCAAACTTTCAATCTTCATTCTCCCCACTCCTTTAGGAAAACCGATACTCCCATACTTTTCACCTCCCGTTTCCCACCCTTAAAATGTGGAAATCGAAAAACCCTGAAAGACATTATTTATTTATGTCAAAATTTTTATGTTTCTAACTTTAAAGAACAAAGACTCATACAAAGCCCTTCCGCCCCTCCCTCCTTAAATTTGTAATTTCTAGATATTCCTTTCATAAAAAATTGATACGTTATAAAATAAACCACTGTTCCAAATTTCGGCTTCCTAGACTTAGTAGTTTCGGCTTTATCTACGTTGATAGATCAGTGAAGACAAACGACAGACAGACACAAAAAGTAGCTGATGTCACTCTTGACAACCTTCTTTCACGTCTGCAAAGTTTCATTAAAATCTGTTGAGCCGTTTTGAAGATTAGCTTGAATAGACACATAGACGTACAGACAAACAGACGGACAAAAAGTAACGTATGTCACTTTTGACCACCTCCTTTTCATACCCGTGAAATTTCATTAAAGTCGGTTTAACCGTTTTGGAGATTAGCTCGAATAGACAGATGGACGTACATACAGACATACAAAAAGTAGTGTATGTCACTTTTGACCACTTCCTTTCTATATCTGTGAAGTTTCATCAAAATCAGTTGAGCCGTTTTGGAGATTTGCTCAAATGGACAGACAGACAGATAGTATTATTTTATAAATATAGCCTTCCTCAATAAATAGACTATCCAACACTAAAAGAATTTTTCAATTCGAACCAGTATTTCCTGAGATTTGCGCGTTCAAACAAACAAACAAACTCTTCAGCTTTATAATTTATTAGTATAGATTCCTAGGGGCACGACAGGCGTAAATTTTTCTACCGTTACCGACAGGCGCTATGGACGATAATATATACCGACTGATCGTGATGCTTTTCTGTCTCATTATAATAATAATAATATCTGGGACATCCCACACAGCGCCATCTAGTCCCAAAGTAAGCAAGTATTATGCTTGTATTATGAGGTACTAAACAACTAATATATATACTTAAATATTCGTTTTTTTTAAATAATATACACATATATAGATACTTTTACACCCAGACACGAAACAAATAGACATGTTCATGCACACAAATATTTGTCCCGAGCGTGAATCGAACCCGCTACCCTCGGCTCCGCAGTTAGAGTCTCTAACCACTCGGCCAACCGGTCAGTCTATTACGTTATTCAATATTCTCTATTACTCTTTCAGGCAGTTGGGTTATTTTACATATTTCGTTACATAAGTTAGTTATGGCAAATATACACAATGCTTTGGCACGCCTGGCATAAGTAAGTCTGTGCCCAACAATAAGATGTTTACTGGCCCAAAACGATGAAAATAAAGCCGTCGAAGAATATAAATCTACTGCATTTCCCTCCGGCAACTCATACTTACTAAACTAATAAGTTCTTTTATCAAATAATCTTCTTTGAAGTGATACCCATGTAATACAAAAAACCACATCAAAATAAATCAAAACGTTTTTAGAAAACATCTCTTCTGCAGTAGTATCTCCTGTAAGCCAACAACTATAAAATCTGCCTAATGAGCCCATATGAGGTGATATACATCTTTAGGTATATATAATGCTTCAAAATCTAAACACCACTTTCACAGAAACATATTTATTGCTGCGTCTCCTGGTAGTACAAAAAGTAGTAAAATACTAGAAAGTGTTTTAAACAAACATATCTACTACAGTGCCCCCGGCCGGCTTGTAACTGTAAACGAATCAATAACCTGTTCTACGGTGATGATACTCACGTAATGCGAAACACCGCATTTAAATTAGACCAGTCGTTTTAGAAAAACACTTCTACCGCAGCGCCCTCTGGTGACCTATAACCGTAAAACATGTCTGTTCGCGCCATTCTGTTCCTAAATTTCCAAAACAACGAACTGATGGACATTAAACTGAAAAATTCTACAAAGTCTCATGCGCCGAATTAGTAGAAATTCCGCAGTGAATGGCAGACTACGCCACTTCACTTTGGCTTTTGGCAGTTTTCGGTAGGTTTTTAAGCCCAAAAAGAAACAGAAGCCAGAAGGCCGCTGGCAGAGCAACTTCACGTTTCATTGTTAGGATAATTAGCAGATAGTTGAAGGTTTAACTTTCAACTTCCTGCGAACCATTAACGCTTTAAAAAAAAACTGGAGAGTTGGACTTGATAAAGCTGAAATTAATGATAAAAACTCCACTACGCGACGCGACTATGACAAAAATGAGGCATACAACTTTTTAAAAACTATCTACAAAAACTGTCCCGAACCAACAAAACTTTTTAGAGTCGGCCGATACACTCCGAATAAAAACCGACATTTGAAGGTTTGCTTTCAACATCAAGACACTGTTAAATATATTTTGCGTAACAAATCTATAGTATCTCATAATACGATTCGTTTGTTCTCGGATCAAACACCTATGCAAAGTAAACAAATTCGCGAGCTACGTGAAGAATTAAAACGACGCACAGAGAAAGGTGAATCTAATTTAGCTATAAAATTTATTAAGGGCGATCCTCGGATTGTAAAATCTAGTCCAAAAAACTCCATCCAGACAGCACCAATACACAACATGAACAACTAGAAGATAATGTAAATTATAGATTAATTGACACCTACTCACGCCTACCTACATGTACATCAACCATAAAAATATTTTATGCGAACATTCGCAGTCTACATAAGCCAGGTAAACTAGATGAACTAAAGTCCATATTAAGAGGTATTGGGCATACTGTACACTTAATATTACTTACTGAGACCTGGATACAATCTGATTGTGAAGCACAAATATTGAACATCCCAGACTATATACATACTTACAACTTAAGAACAGAAAGCAGAGGTGGAGGAGTCTCTATGTATATACACAATAGCCTGAAATTCAGCACAACTGACCAACAATACATACAAGGAAATAACTATCTGTGGATATATATAGAAAAGTTAGCTATAAACATAGGACTGATATACAGGCCACCAAGTACAAATGTAGCCGATTTTTTTCAAACATATGCATCGTTCTTAGACCGTAAAAGAAGATCTATTATCTTTGGAGACTTTAACATCGACCTTCTGAGTGATGAAAACAAAACTACTGAATATATCAAATTGCTGCGGGAGGCAGGTATTCATATATTAAATAAAATAGAAAGTAAATATTGTACACGAGAAACATCCCAAACAAAGACTATACTTGATCACGAATGTACTGACATCACAAATGATAATTTTGATCTAGCGATAATAGAATCGTCCTTGTCAGATCATAAACAAATTTATGTAGAATTAAAAAAATATAAACAACAAAAAATACAAAAAAAAGAATACCAAGCTATTAACTACACTAAACTTTACAACAACATAGAAATGAACTTAAATAATGAACTTAACAACTACAATATCCTTAATAATTTTATTATTGATCAAATAAACAAAAGTAAAGAAACTAAATATAAAATGCAGAATCCGCCACGACAAGACTGGATCAAAAAATATATCATTGAAGGTATCAATAAACGAAACGAACTATGGCGGAGATATAAATTAGAACCACAAAATAAGAAATTTGAAATAGAATTTAAAGAAAAAAGAAAACTAATTGAAAAGGCTAAATATACTGAAAAGAAGAACTATTACTTTGATGCCTTTGAAAAGTGTAACAATAATCCCAAGAAATTGTGGAAACTGATTAATTCACTTGCAAAAAATAAAAATTGTAGTAGTTGTGTACCTTCGAAACTTATATCTAATGAAAAGACTATTAGTGATAGTACCGAAATTTGTGAATATTTTAATAAGTTTTTGCTTCAATTGGATCTATGCTAGCCAAAAATATAATACAAACAAGAGATCCTAGTGACACACATACTATGATCCACGACCATATCATATACAACAAAACACTCGAAGAATTGAAACCATGCACACAAAGTGAAATAATGAAAATTATAGATAACTTAGATTGTAATACTAGTACGGGAGTTGATGGAGTATCAGCTAAATCTATAAAATGTATAAAAAGTCTAATAATAGAAAATTTAACACATAGTGTGAATGGCTGCTTAGAGAAAGGAGTATTCCCGGATAGCCTTAAAATAGCTAAGATCACACCCATTCATAAAAATGGATCTAGATCGGACCCCAACAACTATCGCCCTATTTCAGTTTTATCTGTATTATCTAAAATTTTCGAAAAAGTACTTTATTGCCGCCTATTTGACTACCTCACAGATATAAATTTTCTATTTGAACGTCAGTATGGCTTTAGACCCAAATCTAATACGCTCTCAGCAACTATTGATCTTGTCACTAAAATAAGAGATAGTATCGATAATAAACAAATAGTAGTAGGAATATTTCTGGATTTCAAAAAAGCTTTTGATACTGTTTCTCATAAGTTACTTTTAGAAAAACTAAAACACATTGGAATAACTAAAATTGCATATAAAATGTTTGAATCATACCTTTTAAATAGATACCAAATCGTTAGAATAGAGAATTATGAAAGTCAACCTACTAGTATTGAATGTGGAGTACCACAAGGGTCGGTTTTGGGGCCTTTGCTATTTTTAATCTATATTAATAGTATAAGTAATATTAAAATTAAAGGTCATATATCGCTCTATGCAGATGATACATGCCTCTTTTACTTTGGACATACAATTAGTAGCATAATAGACGAAGCACAAGAAGATCTAAACATACTCAGTAAGTGGCTTGAACAGAATCTTCTTACTATTAATGCTTCAAAATCATCTTATATTATCTTCTCTGCTAAAAATAAAGTCATTTCTCAACACCCCCCACTTACTATAAATAGAGAAATTATACAAAATTCAAAAAGTGAAAAATACCTGGGTCTGATTTTGGATGACAGGCTATCATGGAAGCCACATATTGAATATGTGCAATCAAAAATTATTCCATTAACTGGAGCATTACGGAATACAGTTAAATGTGTTCCACTCAAAATTAGACACACAATCTATAACACCCTAGTGAAGCCACATTTAGAATATTTGATACAAATATGGGGCTGTGCTGCTAAATCTAATATATCTTCCTTACAAAGAACCCAAAACAAAATTGTAAAAAATTTGTACCAATTTAACTATCTAACACCAACACTTAAATTATATGATAAAACCAAACAATTCAATTTAGGCCAACTGTATATCTATCACACCTGCGTATTAGTTAGAAAGATCCTGAATAAAAATGTTCACACTGAAATTAAATTCACAAAAAAGAAACATAAGTACACAACAAGAAGCAAAAATAATTTGGAACAAATCACACCTAGGACATTATTTGGCAAAAAAAATATAAGATTTGAGGGTGTACAGCTGTACAATGACTTACCTGATGATGTAAAGGACTCAAAGACTTTCAATGTATTTAAAAATAAGTTAAAAGCCTACATTTTGGGCAAATAGTGTTAATGGTGTGTTGTTGATGTCACTCTTTAACAGTTAGAGTTATATAATTAAATGACTACTTGTATTTCTCTTTAAGTGAATTGTAAAATGAATTCTTTGAGAAATAAATTTCTTTAAACCTAAAGTTCGTAACAGCTATTTCTGCTGCTTTTCAGGAACTAAATTTACTGAATAGATTCAAGTATTTTATCACTACACCCGTATTTCAGTTATACCCATATTAGGTTCAACGATTCACTTAATAAAAAAAAACAATAATTTTAAAAAAACTAAAAAAAACTAGAATGTTTTAAATACTTGTATCAGCATAATCTATACCAATAGAAAAAACATTCACGTTTGTCCACGAAATACAATTTAATTAAGTTCAAATTATAAATTATACTATTGAATACATGTCAGTTTTTGATTGGTAACTAATATAACTGTGCTTGACATTACTTCACTTAAGTGAACAAAAAGAACCGATACTTTGTCGTGATTTCGTGATAGCCAAGTGGTGGCGAGCCCGCTTTTGTCATTGAAAATGACTATCATATCCATTTCACGGGAGACACATTTTTGGCCATAACTCCGAGGGTATGGAGTCTAGCCAAGATTTTAATGTTTTAAAAGATTAAGGATATAGTTGTGCATTGTGTGACATCAAAATTTTGGAAATCGGTTAAGTAATTTTTGAAAAAAATTGGAAAATGTAAAAAAAATCGGGATTTTTTCAGATTTTCTTTTTACTAAATCCAAAATATTTCAAGAACGGGGACCGATATCAAAAATAAAAAAAATTAGTATCTTGGCCATTAACGTAGCTACAATTTGAGACCATGTTTTTGGAAATCGGTTGGTAATTGTAAGAGAAATTATTTCCGAAAGATGAGATTTTTTGGTCGATCGCTTGTGTTTGTGGATATAAGTTACTATATTTCAGAGGGTATTCGTCGGATTGCTTCAAAGTGTTATACCAAAGGTTAGAAGGCGTCGGTAGCTACAGTTTGAGAGCAAAATTTTAGAAATCGGTTGGAAATCGAACAAGAAATTTGACATCACATGTTAGATTTTATGGACGTTCGGGAACTTGTTAACATTACGGTCATCGCCTTTCGGCCTGTATTCGTTCGAATGCTTAATTATCGAGTTCAGAACGTTTAAGGATATCAGAAGCTGCAGTTCAAAACCTAAATGTTTCAAATATGCTGAACTAGCGACCCGCCCCGGCTTCGCACGGGTAGCAGAGAATTTTTTCGTTGATTTATTTCTGAGTTTAAAGAGTTGAAAAGAATTGTGCCACGTTTTCGTGGCAATCTATACTAATATTATAAAGCTGAAGAGTTTGTTTGTTTGTTTGTTTGTTTGTTTGAACGCGCAAATCTTAGGAACTACTGGGTCGAATTGAAAAATTCTTTTTGTGTTAGATAGTCTATTTATTGAGGAAGGCTATAGGCTATATGTATAAAATAATACTATCTGTCTGTCTGTCTGAGCAAATCTCCAAAACAGCTGAACCGATTTTGATGAAACTTCACAGATGTGGATAGAAAGTGGTCAAAAATGACATACACTATTTTTTGTATGTCTGTATGTACGTCCATTTGTCTATTCCAGCTAATCTCTAAAACGGCTAAATCGATTTTAATGAAATTTCACGGGTATGAAAAGGAGGTAGTCAAAAGTGACATACGCTACTTTTTGTTCGTCTGTCTGTCTGTACGTCTATGTGTCTATTCGAGCTAATCTCTAAAACGGCTGAATAGATTTTAATGAAACTTTGCAGACGTGAAAGAAGGTTGTCAAGAGTGGCATCAGTTACTTTTTGTGGCTGTCTGTCGTTTGTCCTCACTGATCTATCAGCGTAGATAAAGTCGAAACTACTAAATCTAGGAAGCCGAAATTTGGAAGAGTGGTTTATTTTATAACGTGAGTATAAATTTTTAAAAAAAGGAATATTTTGAAATTTCAAATTAAAGGAGGGAGGGATGGAGGGGCTTCGTATGAGAGTCTTTGTTCTTTAAAGTTAGAAACATAAAAATTTTGACATAAATAAATAATGTCTTTCAGGGTTGTTGGATTTCCACATTTTAAGGGTGGGAAACGGGAGGTGAAAAGTATGGGAGTATCGGTTTTCCTAAAGGAGTGGGGAGAATGAAGATTGAAAGTTTGAATGGGTGTACCCAATATTAGTTTTAGCAAAAAGTATGTATAAACCATTTCGAAAGTTAATACTACCTAAAACAGGAATGTGTAATCTACGCAAGCGAAGCTGCGGGCGGTCTCTAGTAAAATAATATAATCTGTGAAAATCGGGTTTGGGTAGGTTCATTTTCAGTGAAACCGATGGTTGCGGGGACTGCAAAATCTGTGGATTTTTTTGATCTAGAGGACATACTGGTTGGTTGTAAAAAAAATCAAGCATCATTTGTTTTTTTTTTACAAATTCAAAAGCGAATACATTTGTTCGAAATTTATAGCGTTTTCTTTGCTTATTAAAATTTAGTGATCTTTATCAATTTCATGATTTAAACAATAACTTGAAAAAATTTTAAACAAATTTGGATTTTGAGACATTTTTTACGTCATGGAGCGACGTCATTTGAACGCAGATGAAATTCAAAGAGCTGTAGGGATGTTGCAAGCGGGAAGAAGTCAATCTCAGGTACCTCGGTATTTTGGTGTCAACAGAAGCGGTATTTGTCGTCTTCATCAGCGTCACACTAACACGGGAGATCCTGCTGAGCAGCACCCAGGTCGAGGAAGGTGTACAACCACACGGCAAGATCGATACATACCACTGACTGCAAGACGCCAGCCGATGTTAACCGCCCGAGAGATAGGTTTAAGGCTACAAAATTCAAGTGGTATTGTTGTTAGCTGCCAAACTGTGCGAAATCGACTGCATGAGTATGGCCTACGTGCACGACGGCCAATTAGGTGCCCACCGATACGTCACGGGAATCGCGCTCGTCGAAATTAATGGTGTAGCGAACACATTACATGGACCCGGGAACAATGGGATAAAATTTTTATTTGCGATGAGTCTCGATTTGGGTTCAAATCTGATACTTAAAGGGTAAGAGTGTACCGTCGTCCAAGAAATACTGAAAGACTGAGGTGCGTTCCGGAAGTGCATCCATATAACGGCTCAACAGTTATGGTATGAGCGGGTATTAGGTATAAAGAACAGACGAACTAAGCTCGTTTTTGTAAATGGTAACATGAACGCTGTAAATTACGTTGAGGATGTTCTAAGGCCTTATGTCTGTCCCTTCGCACAATCGCTCTGCTCCGATTTCACGTTGATGCATGACAGTGCGCCTTCGCATACAGCTTTGCACACACGGGAGTACTTGGCAAGGGAAAACATCCTGGTATTGCCTTGGCCTGCACAATCGCCAGACCTCAACCCCATCGAGCATGCATGGGACATGCTCCAGAGACGTGTTTTAAAGGACTTGGATGGAGTGACAACAACCCAACAACTGATGGACTTTCTAAAATTTCATTGGGAGCCATTGCCGCAGGATAACATTAACAGTCTCATCGATTCTATGAATAATCGGTGCCAGCAAGTTCTCCATAACAGAGGAGGCCACACTTTGTATTAATTTATGCAATTTTTGTACAACCATTTAATTTTAGTTTAAGTTTAGCTGATCAGGCACCTTACTTTGTACTACTTACATACAGTACTTACTCGTAATTGTTGCTAATTAAGATTATTAAAAAATAAATTAAAAAAAAACAATTGTTGTTTAATAGCAAAAAAGCATTAAAAAATAATATGAATAAGAAAATACTAAGGATTTAATGCGAAAACACATTGTAAAATTCAAATTTGTATGTGTTGCTTAGACTTTTTTGATGTGTGTATTTATTACTGATTCCGTACCTCGGAGAGAACGTTATACGGCAGTTATGCTCCAAGCACTCTCATTCCCAGGCCTAAGCCTCTGCAATGAGGTGTAATGGGCTGATATCTTGTGTATATACTTTAGCGATAAGTTCAGTCTAATTAAAAATTATTAAATTATCTAATTAAAAATTATATAAAAGTTATTTTGTTTAAATCCTCCTTTTTCTTTCAATCGGTTTTCCATGGGAATGGAGTTGACATGATTTCTCATAAAAAAGTGAAAAAAATTATTTCAAAGTATCAAACAATAACTTTTCAAATTCATCTCAAGCTTTTTATAATAACTAGGGGTCACCCAGAGATAGATGTTCGACCGTACTCATTTCTTTGAAACCACCTATAATAAATAGGTGAAAGTAATTTATAAATTCAAACTACACACTATTAAACTCGTATAATTGACAGTATTTGTAACGCAGATTATAGTTATAGATTATAGATTTTAGTTTATGGCACTCTTTTTCCATATAAACTTTACCTATGTCAAATCTCACATTCTTCCATACACGCAATATGCTTTAAAAAGGGTACAAAGTTTTCTGTTCACGTGTTAATATATAGATAATCAAATTAAGTAGTTTGGTTCCCTGTTTAAATAACAAATTTTTCAAAAAATGGGAATATGCAGTTTTTTTTCCTCATAAATAGAGCTTAATCCTTTGAACACATCGCTATTTCTCATAGTTGACGATTTGGCTATACACAGTCCCATTTTAAAAACATACACTGGACATAGATTTTAACTTTCTGCACTCCTAAACCTGAATTTTAAATATGGTGAATCTCACACTCCTCCTTGCGCGTAGTATGCTTAAAAAAGGGTCTTAAGCTTTTCCTTCACATATGTATATATAAATATATCTAATACATCTAAAAAATTATTATACACTTAATTAAATATTAAATCGCAAGCGTACTAATTACAAAAGACTCTCACAGTGTATCTTTGTTATTTAATTTAAGCGGACCTGTAATTTCTGACATACCGGAAGCGATGACTGAAGCGACAATGCCAGAGTATTGTACGGGAAATCTTTCGTTCTAATAACTCTGGATCCACATACATACATTACATTTAGCAGTGTGAATATTGAAGCGCTCAATACAAAACAATCTAAGTTAATTCTAACTTAACTGAAGAGGTTACGTCTAGTCGCAGCTTTAAAAAAATAAATTATTTTGGTGTATATACAGAATGAGATTTTAGTAACCAGCCAAAAATTTTAATATAACTATAGGTCAAATATTCATAATCCATAATTATATCCTAAATATTTTTTAACAAAATTTTGCTACCTTCTACTTACATAGAGCGAAAGGGCGGGCATGGGGCATGTGGGCGGGGCGCTTGCACGTGCACTGGTGCCCTCGTGAAGGGTGACAAGTATGTTGGTAGTTTTGGGAAAGGTTTACGTAGTCTTAACTGAATATTTTCCTATTGAACGATATTAAAAAGGAATAAGACGGCCAACGGATTTTTATCAAAGGTCATTATATTAAAATTGGGTGGTTATTAAAAATTCAACCTGTATAAGAATACTCTCTTATTATCAAAGCATGCCCATAGGTAGTGTAGGACAGTATTGAATATTCATACGCATTTTTTTCACGTTTTCTAAATGGGTAACTAAGATAGCACGAATATGATTGTATGGATTTATTTTCCCGTTTCCGATCTCGCAGTTCCGAATTCCACCGCTCGCTCCCGTGTCGCCACCGGTATAAGGTCGCGTTCATTATAGACATAATCTTTTCATTCGGAACGGGCAAGGAGCTGTATGCTAATTGCGAGTTGGCAAACACAATTAAATCAGCGTCTCATGTGGGCCGGCTTAAGACATAATACGCTCCGACAACGGGATGTGAATTTACAAAATACAGATGCTGCCGAAGTACCTGTTTGTATAAATAAGACCAGCGGTGTTTTGAAGTTGTTTAAGAGGTGATGTGGGTTAATATATATTTTTATATTTATTATCCAATTATGACCTACTAGTTTTATGCCAGAAAGGTCGGTGAAAACAATTCATGTAATAAACTTTAATTACTTTTGTAGGGAGGATTGAGAACGTCCAGATATTCGAATACAAATACGTTATATGTAATCGACGATGTGTCAAATCAATTTGAAATATTAGATTTGAAGCGACGGAGAAGTTCAAGCATAAAAAAAATAAACGAGTCGTCAGTGAGTGTCAAAGTGATATTAGACGACTTCTTTCATTGTAAAATGTATTTAGCGAAATAAACACGTAAATAAACTTCCAGAACACTTTATTGTACATACAAAATATTCATGATCGTATTTAACAATATTATAGTTTATATTGAAAATGGCTCTAAAATAGTTAATTAATTTGTTATTCGATTATCTGTACAACTACTACATACAAATTATAAAATCTTTAATTTTTAGTTTAATCATAATATAATTATTTTTCATGTATTTACGTGGCGGCTGGCGGCGAGTCCAACGCTTTGCTTCCCGGTGCGTGGCCTCGAAGCGAAGCTTGACTGATGACTTAAAGCACCATACCCGGGGGTAATTGGATGCGAAAGGCGGAGAACCGTTTGTGGTGGCGAGCCTTGGGAGAGACCTATATCCCGCAGTGGAGATACACGGGCTGATCATAATGATGATGATGGCGGCGAGTAGCAATAAACACAAAGAAGTAATTAATTAAAAGTAACTTAATAATAATAATAATACATGGAATCTAATCCCAAATAGTTGCAAATAGTCGCCATCTATAGTTTCTCTTAAGTGTTGACAACGGACTGACAGAGCAGATCTGCCTCCCTCCGCACCGCGCACATACCTAATGCGCGGTACAGCGGTTTCGGTCAAACTATAGATGGCGACTATTTGAGACTAGATTCCATGTATTATTATTATTAAGTTACTTTTGATTAATTACTACTTTGTGTTTATTGGTAATCTGCTCTGTCAGTCCGTTGTCAACGCTTAGGAGCTGCCTTCTCTCCTCGCTGCGCACAATCCTAAGGCGCGGTACAGCAGTTTTGGTCAAACTATAGTCCCAAAGTAAGCAAGTATTATGCTTGTGTTGTGGGTTACTAGACAACTGATATACATACATAAATATTCTTTATAATGTATACATATATAAATAATTTATACCTAGACACGGAACGAAATAAACATGTTCATGCACACAAATATTTGTCCCAATTTGAATCAAAACCTTAAACTTCGGCTCCGCAGTTAGGGTGTCTAACCACTTAGCCATTCGGTCAGTCAACTTGTCGCAACCATGCGGTAACACAAACACGTTCAATATATATGCTTATAAAACAATAGTTTCTGCCTGTCTGTTCTAGTTAATCTCCAAAACGACTGAACCGATTTTAATGAAACTTAGTTAAAAGGAAAACAAGGATGTAAGCAGGCTGATTCCGATTCAGTGATAAGTTAAATATCGCGATCTATAAGGCAAAAAGTCTAACTTCTTGGAGCGTAATTATACAACGTTTTTATAAAATATTTCTATAATATTTTTTTATGTCACAGACCAAGGGAGAGCATTCTTATCTAGAGTGTAACGATTATGCCCACTCGCACTAGCAGGCATCGAAATCTGAAACAAGCAATGAAACTAACTGGAAGTCAGAAAAGGAAGTATGAAAGTCAAATTTTATTTAGAAGAACGAAAAATACAAGAGAGGGTAGAGAGTGGAGAAATCGCCTAGGATTAAAGGATTAAGGAGACTAAATTAATTTGACAATAACGTTTGCTTTTAATAGAATCATAAATGTCAATTCACAGTATCGAAGTGACATTACGCAAATTTGCGGGGTAGAAGACTGGCGCTCGATGATTTCACGAGGGTGCAGACCGCCGCGCGGATACCTTGCGCACTGAAACTCGGATTAAAACTCGTCATCTTGTACCAGCAAGCTAGATTATGAGTGGTTAGACGGTAAATGCAGAAGAGGGTTTCTAATCAATTCGTATTTTTATGCCTAGGATAGAGATAAGAATGCTCCCCTCTGTCACCTTTGTGCAGTGATATAAAAAAAACCAATATAAAAAACATTAAATTAAAACACTGTTTACTACTCTCCCAAAAAGTAGTCTTTACAGCATTATCTGTCACTTAATGCCTTTAGACCTTCAGAAAAAGGATTTATTATTATTTATTAAGAGCATTAGCTTTCCATTGTGCTTCCATCTCAGATAAAGTTTTGAATATCACCCGTGTTGTGTATAGCGATAATTCACAATCGTTCCATAGAAATGATTTAGTCTAGTTTATGTCTTTCTGTCTATTTGATCGGGCTAATCTCTAAAACGGCTTAAACGATTTCAATGGAAATTCACAATCATGAAAAAGAAGTTGCCAATAGTAACATCGGATGCTTTTTCTCTATCTGTCTGTACAGTAAGGATAATCTCAAAAATGGCTGAATCAATTTTAATGAATTCGCAGACATGACTGACCGATTTACCGAGTGGTTAGAGGCCTTATCTGCAAAGCTGAGGGTCATGGATTCGGTTCCCGCCCGGGACATATATTTGTGCGCATGAATTGGTCTATTTGTTCCGTGTCTGGATGTGAATTATGTGTATATATTATAAAGAATATACAAGTATGTATATCAGTTGTCTATACCCATAGTACAGGCCTTGCTTAGTTTGGGACTAGATAGCGCTGTGTAGGATGCGCCAGCTATTACTATTTTTGTCATGAAATGGAGGTTGCCAGGAGTGATATCGGCTACTTGTTGTCTGTTTATGTGTCTGCCTGTGTATTCGGGATGAACTCCAAAACGACTGACTGTAATAAAATTCGCAGACATGAAAAGGAAGTTGTCAGGAGTGACATTATGGCTACGTTTTGTCTGTCTACCTTCCGTTTATCTGGGCTAATTTCTGCAACAGCCAAACCTTTTACTTAGGTGTCCTATGCGTAAACTTTCGTAATTGTAGAAACTGTAGAAATCATGAGAGTCACTAGTTTAATTATAAAATCCTACTTACTGAAGTATATTCATCTCTTTATCATTTAATTATTCTTTCGAGCGTGTATCACATGTACGGTGAAATCCGTATAAGTAAAATACGCAAAGCCCTATTTTGTGATTACGCGCCGCGCGATCAAACGACTTCCAAATAAAACGCGCCCCACTCCAAATAAACCGGGAACGTCGTGCCTTACGAATTTTCTCGTACAAAATATGTTTGCTTAATCACATTTTACGGGGTCTCCATGTCTTAAGTGTGCGAGATTTCGTGTCTATTGCCGTGTTGGATTAAAATTTTGTTTACTGTTCTTGACGTAGTGAATATGGCGAAGTGAAATTACCGAAATTTCTCACAACCGAATTTCAAATCATTGCAGCCTTTGAATATTTATTTATATATATATATATATATATATATATATATATATATATATATATATATATATATGTATGTATATATAATTTTTATAGGTAAATAGAT